>CAWUFW010000648.1:0-2400000 GCA_963921515.1 Calotriton arnoldi | reverse complement strand
CATACTGGACATTTACCCAAGAAGGTAGCACTTAATAATTAACCAGTAGAAAGTACTTTACTTGGGTAGATATTTGGTGCAAAACTGTGGACTCTTGTTGCATAAAAGGGCAGGTGTGGTACTTGTGTGGCCGAGTCACTCACACAGCTACTGACACACCCACACAGACACTTAGGCACCCATTCACACACTCAGGCACTCACAAACCAACTGACAGACCCACTCAAACACTGATACACCGACTAACAGTCCCACTCAGACACTCAAACACCCAATCACAGATGCACTCAGACACTCATGCACTGACTCACAGACCCATACAGCCACCTACAGCCATTCAGACCCTCATGCACCCACTGATAGACCCAAATAGCCACTCACAGACCCACTCAGAGACTCAAACACTCACAGAAGCACTCAGACACTAACACACCCACTCACAGACCCATTCAGAAACTCATGTACTCACTCACAGACTGACTCATACACTCATGGAGACACTCGCAAACCCACTCAGACATTCTCACACCCAAAGACCCACTGAGACACTCAATCAGATACTCATGCACGCACTCAGCCACTCACTCACAGACCCACTCAGATACTTACACACCCACTCTCGCACCCAGTGAGACACTTATGCAGCAACTCCCAAACCCACTAAGACACTCACACCCCCATTGAGACACTCATGCACTCATTCACACACTCAGTCTCAAAGGTTACATGTTACAGTTATGAAATAAAATTTAAAAGACCTTAGAAATTCACTTAAAAACCAAAGGTTACAGGGATGCTATACTTAGGAAACAACATTAAAAAACCTGAGAAATTCACTGCAAAAACCAAAGGTTACAGGGACGTTATAGTTAGGCTCACATTTCACTTGTACAAAACCAGTAAAATTCAGCAGTTACCCCTACAATGCACTGCTTATGACCTCACATATTACATCACTCATGACATGGGCAGTGACATCACTGATGACATCTCAATTGACATCACTGATGACATCATCCACAGAAGCACTCACACACCCACTCACACCCCTATACAACTTCTCATACACCCACTCCCACACAACCACTCACATACCCATTTACAGACCCATACAAGTACTCACACAATCACTCACTCATCAATAGAGCCACTCACATACCCACTCACTCGTACAGCCACTCACACAACCACTCACTCCCCCATATAACTACTCATACAACCAGTCACTTACCCATACAGCTGCTCACACACCCACTTATTCACCTACACAGCCACTCACTCACCAATGCAGCCTCTCAACACAGCCACTCACTCACCCATACAAGCACTCACACACACATCCACACAACCACTTACATACCCATTCACACATCCATACAGGCACTCATACTTCTACTCACTCACCCATACATCCATTCACACAGGCACTTACTCTACCATACAGCCACTCACACACCAACTCACTTAACCAAACATCCACTCAAACAGCCACTAACTTACCCACAAATCCACGTACACAGCCGGCCACTCACTCATACAGCCATTCAGACACCCATTCACTCACCCATACAGCCCTAACACAACCACTCACTCACCAATACAGTCACTGGCACACCCCCTCACTCACCAATACAGTCACTCACACAGCCATTCACTCACCCACACAGCGACTAACACACCTACTTATACACCCATACAGCCACTCACACACCCATACAGGCACTCAGACATCCACTCACACATGGATACACACAGTCACTCACATAAAATATGTTAGAAATAGTATCACTCATTAGTAGTTCACAAAGTATACTATTTTAACTTTTGTAGTATCTTGGTATATATGTTTAACACTCATAAACCTTTAGAAAACACTCACACTCACTGGATGATGTCATCAGTGATGTAATTTGAGATATCATCAGTGAGGTCACTGACCATGTCAAGAGTGATGTAATATGTGATTTCATAAGCAGTGCATTGCGGGAGCGTAAGTTATAGTTACATTAGATAACTATAACTGCTGAATTTAGCAGCAGTTATAGTTAGGATCGTGTTTCCATATGAATATAATTTTTTGTGTTGCTAATAACTTTGGCGCAGTTTGAAAAATCTCCATGAAACCTTCCAAAAAAGTTCTCTTTTTGCCTAGGTTGAGCATGGGACGTTTTGGGGTGATTTTTCAAGCGGCGCCAAGAAAAAGGAGGGGTGGTCCCAAAACACGTTCTCACCATTCATTTTCCCGTAGGAAATTTAGACAAGGCTACAGACTAAACCACTGAACAGATTTACACCAAATATGGCAGAAAGCTAGATCTAGGTCCAGAAAGAGTTCTTTTTGTGTTTTGGTGTAAATCCATTTGGTAGTTTTGGAGCAATTAATGCTAAAAATCTTTGTATATCTAGGGACACGAATGCTCCGTGGATCCACTGAGATCTGATAGGCTGCCACCACCTCAACCAGGAAGTGGTGGCAGCCATCTTAGGACTCGGTCCCGAGTCCTAATAAGAAAAGACACCAAGGGGCAGGGTAGGAATACCCTGACTCTCTAGAGGCCAAAAACATTTTTTATTTTACATTTTGGCGCAAATTTGTGGAGGATCAGCGAATCCGCAGCAAAATAAAATGAAGAAAAACAAGCGCATGTTTGTTTTAAGACTCCTGGGTGGGCCAGGTCCCGGTGTAGTATATGTTTATATTTTGGGGAGGGGGGTGCGTGAGGCCACCCTCTCCAGGTCGATTTTGCCCCTGGGGACCTCATTTACACGGGCTCGGATGCATATGTAAAAGGGGAGAGTGGCACTTGGCCCCTCTCTCCGGGTCACTTTCTGACCCGGGGAACCCATCCCCTGGGGCCTGGCTGCATATGTAAATGGGGAGGGGACACTCATGCCCTAAAGTAACTATAACTTGCACCTTCGGCATGCACTGCTAATTACCCCACATATTACATCATTCATGACATCTTCTATGACATCATTGATAATATCACTGTGCGTGGCGGGGGAGCGAGTTAGAGTTACCTTAGGGCACAAGTTACAGTTACTTGAGATAACTATAGCTGGGGAATTTCAGTGGTTTTTAGAGTTTAAAACGTTATATTGCAACCGTTCATTTCACCTAACTGTTAGACATCAACACATTTGTACTTTACAAGTAGATTTCATGTACTGGAATGGGATTGATTGCATATGTGTCTTAAAATCAAATTGTGGATGCAATTGCACTTTATATCAATGTAATTATGTGCTGTAAGATAGTCTATATATTTGCACTTGAAGTGTACAATGCAGAAAACCACTGAGAGAGAAAAAACAGAAAAATCTGGAAACAAGTGAATTGTGGATTCAGTAGTATTGACAATCCTTAATCGGATAGTGCTTAGATATAGTTGCATTTTTTTGATCTGGAGATCTGTTTCCTAGTTCCCTTGAATAAGGTATGTAAACATTGGGTGCAGGGGTTGAGTGTGCCTACACAGTGATTAAACAAAGTGGACCGCTGTGTGGGTTCACCCTTTCCAGTGCACCCAATGTGTTAATAGCAATTTGTACACAATGGAATCATCACATGTTAGCCAGAATACATTAAGCGTACTTTACCAGAATTGCTTATGATTTTCTCACACTTTTTTATATGGTTATGAGAAAGGTTGCCTCAAAAGGATCAAATGGTACTATACCGATATGTGATAAAAGGCAAAAATATGGTATAAGCCTCAATTTCTCAAGAAATTGCCATCACAGAGATGCCTTTGTGAAATTAAAATCTTTGGTAAAATAAGAAAATGGTATCCAGTTTCTGTCACTCAAAATAGAGATGGTCATATGGTTAGCGCTCTAGTTGCTTCACTGTTTTTATTGGTGATGGGAAAAGGATTGTTCCTCTAAATAGACACTCTGAATCATGAGACTCTATGACCCTGTTGAAGGCTAATGCCAAAATGCGTAGGTTGTTTGTTTAAGCACCTAAGATGTAAAAGATTAATTAAGATTACTGGTAATATACAGACCTGTGGAGTCTCTCTCCTTTTCTGCTGGCGAGTGGAATTGAGATGCCTTGATGAATGCGGGAAACTTTAGAAAGTCGTCTGCATAATCCAGATATAGGAATTTCTAGAAAGTAGTTCAGTTCAAATCTGAAGAAAGGTTTGAGGGAATTCACGTTTTGGGGTTTCTACTTCCCAGGACGTGCCTCAGTTTTTCATTCTCTTGAATGAACGCTGTTGAATCAGATTGTCAGCTGAAGGGTGGAGCTTTCTGGCTGGAGTGTAGTGTGAGTGCAGAGAACCTTGAATTTGATCCTGGATTTGACTGGTAGCTAGTGGGACGCTTTGAAATCTGTCTTTATGTGTTGGTGTTTATGGGGGTTAAAGCACATTTATCAGCTTGGTTTTTTAGCCTATATAAACTGGCAATTAAACTTTTGGGGGGCTAATGTAAACAATGCTACAATACTCCACAAAAGACATGATGAGGGGTGTGGTTAAATTCCACTGGATTTTTGATTTTGGAGTGAAGGTGGGATTTTATGAGTACAGAGGCAGACTGATGGTGTCCTGGCTTCGGGTGTACTGAGAACTACCAGAGCAGGTTAGCTTATCTGGACTGTAAGTGGGGGTGCTGGTGTGTGGTGACTTTCTAAATGATGCAGCTGGTTTTGAAGACGGTGCATGCTGACATGGGGAGCCAATGGAGTTTCATCAGTATGAGAATTATGTGATCATATTTCTTCAGGCCTGTATGAGACGTGCTTCAACATGTAGGATGCCCCTAAGGGGTGTCAGTGTGCAGTCTGTGAGGTCAGGAGTAGGGCATTACCAACATCCAGATGCAAGAGTACAAGGGTTTGAACAGCAGTTCTCAAGTCACTTTCTGGAAGAAACGGTTTGACTTTCTTTAGAAGAAGGGCTATTACCAGGCCTTCTTTGTTTTTTGTTACTTAAGGGAGAAATTGGTGTCCAAGATGAATCCAATAGTTTTGGCATTGGTGAGAGTTGAGGTTCAAAGTCGTCATAGTTCTTGTCAATGAGACAGGTTTAAACTGTATCTTGTTTGCTGTTCTTGGCAAATAATAGGAATTCTATTTTGGTTTGGTTGAGCTTCAGGTAGACACTGGACATCCAAGTCTGTATGATGTGTGAGCAGTCTTTGATGCTCTCGATGTCTGGAGCAGATAAGACTTTCAAGTAGAGTTGTGCATCATAAGCATATTGGTGAATCTTTATGCTGTTACATGTGAGTAGAGCAACAAGTGGCTCCATGTAGGGGTTGACAATTACAGGAGACAGCACAGAAGCATGGGGTGCTCTACACGTGATAGGGTTCTTTTGTGACCTGGAGGTGCCCATGTGAACAAACTGGTGTCAGTTGGAAAGGTAGGAGGAAAACCAGTGAAGGAAATTGCCTGTCAATCTGATTCATCACTCGTATGAAGGTGGGATGGTCGACTGTGTCAAAGGCAGCTGAGAAGTCCAACATTAACAGGTGGCAGGGGTCATCTTCATCTGTGGTTAATAGGGCATCATCTATGATGTGTAAGGTGGCAGCATAATCTGAAATCAGAATGGTAGACGTGCAGGAGATGCTTTGCATTGATGTGATCTTAGAGTAGATTGCTTTTCAATGATCTTGCCGATGAATGGTGGGTGAGTGATGGGCAGAGGTCTTCAGGGTCTAGTGTAGGTTTCTTGAGGATTGGGCGGATCTGCCAGTCTTGAGAGCTTTTGGGAATATGCCATGAGTGAGGGAGACATTAAAAATGGTACATAGAGTTAAGTGAGGATGTCCAACATAGTGCTTTGATGAAGGATGATTGTAAGTAACTTTGAGGGACTTGAGTATATCAGCCAGTATTTCAGCCAGATCTGGGAGAAACAGGGCTTTGAAGGCTGACCATTGCTGGATTCTATGGGAAGGGTTGGGTGTGAGAGATGAAACAGGCTTGGTATTGTCGAGGTGCTGTCAGATATTCTGCATTTTTTCACTAAATAAGCAGTTGTTCTGTGGCGAGAGGAATAGAAATGTCTGGAAGGGGGTAGATGCAGTGTTTGATTGCTTTGAACATAGTTCTTCTTCTTCTATTGATGGTTTCATTGATGTTGATGGCATAGTACATTGTTTTGGCCGATGTGATGAACTGTCTGAATGTAGCATGAAGGGCTTTCATTATCAAGAAATCCTAAGGAGTTCTGTTTTTCTTCCATTTTTTTCCTGTCTGCGAATGGATCAGTTATTGTTAGCAAGGTCTTTAGAATACCAGAATGCTTAAGGATTTGGCCTTCACTTGCAATCTGTAATTAGCACATAGACATTCACATAGCTTTCCAAAAACATTGTGTAAGTTATTTAGAAAGGTATTGGATTCTGACGTGGAGTTAATAGAGTGAGAGATGAGTTCAAGCTTTAGTTGTATATGAAGAAGTCTTTGAAGGATCTCAAGGTATGGCCTTCTCTTTTGTGTTGACCTTGGTTTGTTGGTATGAAGCTGAGCAGGTAGATAGGGATGGTAGAGTAGTCAGTCCAGTCTGAGGGTATGGGTGGTGTGCTTTGAATTGTTGGTGATGTTGAGAAGACAAGATCGCGGATGTGGCTTTTGGAGTGTGTTGATTGTGTGAAATGCTGTATCACGTTGAGTGTATCAATGAGGTTGAAGAGTGGTGTCTGTTTTTATTTTGAGCTTGCCTTGTCCAAGAAGTTGAATTGAACCAAGAGGGTGGTGTGGGCATGTTGAATGGATGAGGGGGTAAGGAGATCTGAGAACTTATCAATAAAGTAATTATTCTGCCTGGGAGGCCTGTAGATGAGTGGAAGGCAGCGGTCTGGGTCGCAGAGAGAGGTAAACGGCATATAAGCAAATCCATGGTCTTGAGTGCCACTTTCTACCCTAGTGTGCAGGACCAGGAGGACTTAGGGAGGACAGCGAGGTCTCCTCCCTTCTTATGTGCGGGGTCCACATATTGGATGCTGTATCCTATGGTCCTAAAGGAAGGAGGACATCTAGCATGTCTGAAAATGTGGGCATGACCAATGTTTCTGTGATGAAGAGGGTGTCAAGCATGTGATAGGTAATGAGGTCTGTGATGTCTGGTGCGTGGAGTCCTGCAGAGCGCACATTAGGAGCATAAGCTGAAATGTGTGTTTTGTAGTTTGGGAGTGTGTGGTAGTTAGTGGGGTATGTATGAGGTCAGGTTTATATGTTGTACAAATCCTATGTGAGTGTCTGGGTTGGCTACAACTGGTTATGATCGTGCGGATTAGCAATAGGGGTTGCTGCGTGAGGCACATGATTACAATCTTACCATGAAGGTTTCAGTGGAGCAGGGGTTCTAGCCCAAGGCCCTTTTCTGGTCCTAACACGCCCAAATGGGCAATGCCCTTATCTGTGTCTGCTCCAAAGAGCTGATTGAAGTAACAAGAAGGCAAGAAGTGATGTCACTTCCCGTGCAGATGGATGATGGGAAATGCAGTTAAGTCACTTCCTGAATAGATGGATGATGTGAAATAAAGTCTTCTTGCTTGACTTCTTTTAAAGATTGTGTTGGTGGGAATCCAGTGATGTCACTTCCTCGACCTCTCAGCGGCGTTCGACACAGTCTCTCACCGCACCCTAATACGCAGACTGCTCGACGCAGGGATCCAGGACAAGGCCCTCGAATGGATCCGCTCCTTCTTCTCCGGCAGAACGCAGCGGGTCAGACTCCCCCCCTTTCCTCTCGGACCCTACACCAACCACCTGCGGAGTCCCTCAGGGGTCCTCGCTCAGCCCTACGCTCTTCAACGTCTACATGGCTCCACTCGCCCCCATCGTCAGAACCTACGGACTCAACATCGTGTCATACGCAGACGACACCCAACTCATCCTCTCCCTATCCAATGAACCCAACACCTCCAGACACAACTTTCGAGAAGGCATGGAAGCCGTCGCCAAATGGATGAAAAACAGCTGCCTACAACTAAACACCAACAAGACAGAAGTACTCATCATGGGCCCAAACCCAGATGCCTGGAACGACACCTGGTGACCCCCCTCCCTCGGAAACCCGCCCACCCCCACGGACCACACACACAACCTGGGAATCATCCTGGACTCCGAGCTCAAAATGGACCGCCAGATCAACTCCGTCTCGTCCTCCTGCTTCCACACCCTCCGCCTCCTATGTAAGACCTTCAAATGGATCCCCCTCGAACACAGAAAGACCGTCACTCACGCCCTGGTCACCAGCAGACTCGACTACGGCAACGCACTCTATGCCGGAATAAACAAAAACCTCACCCGCAAGCTACAGACCATCCAGAACGCCGCCGCAAGACTGGTCCTCAACCTGCCAAGACACTGCCACATCTGCCAGCACCTGCGCACACTCCACTGGCTCCCCATCGAGGCCAGAGTCACCTTCAAGATGCTCACCCACGCACATAAGGCTCTCCACAACACCGGACCATCATACCTAAACAGCCGACTCAATTTCCACGCACCCCAAAGGACCCTACGATCAGCCCAGCTCTCCTACGCCGTGGTCCCCCGCACCAGAAAGACCAGATCTGGAGGCCGCTCCTTCTCCTTCCTCGCGGCCAGAGCCTGGAACGCCCTTCCGCTCCACCTCCGACAGACAACATCGCTTCCCATCTTCGCAAGAAACCTCAAAACCTGGCTCTTCGACAGACCCCCTCCTTGATGGACTGGAACCTGCACCCCCCCCCCAGCGCCTTGAGACCCTTACGGGTGAGTAGACGCGCTTAACAAACGCCTGATTGATTGATATAGTTGCTTTTATTTTGGAAGCCATGCTCAGCATCTCATCAATCCAGCAAGTCTTTGAAATACACAGGGATTGCTTTTCAGTGTTAGGGTTAGCCATCTCGTGGTAAATAGTCTCATTCGATTGGTTGGATTCCTCAATGAAACATTTTATGTGTTCAGCCATTTTGGCCCCTTTGATTGCCCTGGGATAGCCTTTTCTGTGTATATTTGTAAGTTTGGGCCTCTTCGCTGTTTGATGTCCACCATTGGCCTTTTAGCTTATGGTTGATGCATTTCATTTTGGCAAGTTCACCTCTGAACCACTTGTTGAATGCTTTGATGACTTGTTTGCATTTGCGAGATCTGATATGAGAAAGCATGCCTAGAACATCTGATATTTCGATTTAGAGATTATTCATGAATGTTGGGTGATGTAGTTTGGATGCCTGACTATAAGTTGCCTACGTGACTGCAAAGGCTGATGGGGTGTTGTTGAAGCTGCAGGTGATCGGTTTGTATGTTAGGTTTATCAGGTGAATGGAGCCGAAGGATCTGACCACAGCTACCTTGCTATGTTTGAGGTTTCAAGATTGCAAGTGAAAATAGGATCATGCATGTATCAGGCTTTGTGTACTGGGTCATGTACTATCTTTTAGAAGCCAAAGGATTTTTATTCTTGTTGTACTCCAGTGCAGGTTTGAAATCAAATCTATTAACCCGCAGGTTGAAATCACCCATATTCATAATTTTCTTTGCCTTGCTTTGCAGATATATGGAGAGTTCCTGGAGTTGCTGCAGGATCTTGAGGTTAAGCTTGAAAGGGGCAGTAGAGAACTACTACAATAAGAGGACAGTTTGGATTGATGGTGAAGGTGCAGCAGTTTATTCAAATGATGACTAGGTTGTGTCAGGAAAGACAGCAGATGTCAAAGCAGTGTTTTAGGTCACTGCTACTCCAGTTCTCTTGCCCTCTCTGTTCTTGAACACTTTCTTGTGACCTGAGGAGAGAAGCCGTTGAGAGGGGTAGTACAGTTATATCCAAGAAAGGTCTTGGTCAGGGCAACAATATGGCAGTTGAAGTCAGATAAGATGTCATGAGAGTCTAGGGTATGCTTCGAAGCGGAGGGAGTAATGCTGAGGCAGTGGTGGAAGATAAAACGTGTTCCTGTGCATTGGGGGTCTGGTGTCATTGAGGTGGGGTGAAGTGACTCTTTTGGGTCGGTGTAAGATGGGATCAGTCCCTGGTTAGCAGTTGACTGTAATGTTGGGGGATTCTGGGATTTCGATACAGTCACTTTTGTGTTTTTGAGTTACTGAAAAATCTCATCATCGTTGTCTTGAATCTTGATGGTTTTGTTGTTGTTGATGCTGATAGTGAACATTTTGAAGCCTCAACTACTAATTCATGAAAATGTTATAAAACTTGTCCCCCAACACAAAGTCCTGTTCAAGTGGTTATATTTTGAGAATATGGATGTTTTCTTTGCAATTTGTTCTTGTTGCCATAGGGAGTTACTGAAGCACAGACAGAACTGCTGCTGCTAAAGATAACTGATAGAGAGGCCTAACCCACAAACGCCTGCAGAATGTGGGGTGCAGGAGAGCCTCAACCTCTCAGAGGGCCTCAATCAGCAGACCATCCAGAGGGCACGTTACCCTGTCAGCAGCTCCAAGCCCCACTGAAATTACAGATAAGATCCCAGACACTGTCAGTGAACCGACAATATTGCAATTAAAACTGAGGTACCTTTGGGAGTGGCATGCTTATAGAGGAACACTTATGTAATTGGTGGCAGGAATGTTAAGGGCCCTTAATTGTATTTGGCCTGAGGGACCCATGATTGTGTGTTTCACCACGTAACTAGTAGTGTCATCATAGTAAAACTAAAACATTTTTATGCACAGACATGTTAAAGTGTCCGTGGTGATATTCATAGGTAGTGACTAATATAACATTATTTCAGCTGCAGTGACCTCTCATAAAGGTAGCAATTCTGATAGGAAATCCCTTGTTATTGTATAACTTGGATTTGTTGAATCAGTTCAATAAATGTGCATTCACCAATAAAAATTAAAATCTGCTCGCACAGCTAATTGCGCCAGCTCCTTTTTGCAAATATAACATTCTATCAATATTTACTACATGGGAAAGTCGTTTTCACATTAGGGAAAATGCACACTTACATATGTGCATCTATGTGAAAATGTCTTGCTGTACATTTTTTCTTTATCTAACCAGTTCTCATGCTCACTATTTTTTTCCAATCTATAGAGATATATTTTGTAGCTTAAACAAACAAATGTTAACACTTTACGGGTTTCTTGAATACATGGCTGTTTGATGGTTTTACATACTTACGTATCACGTCAATGAATCCTTTCAGTCATATGAAAATTAACTGAAAATTGTATCTTCATTCAATCTCTTGTACATGATAGTATTGATTACACCTCATCCTTTAGATAAATATGTTGTGTGTATAAGGAACGGGATCCAGAAGTATGTAGACTCCATATTGGATTTGCGTTTCAATGGGCAAATTTAATGTTTGTAATCAAGATCATGGAGAGGTTTGATGTTTCAGTTTTTCTGTATGTCTAAAGACTACTACACATTAGAGACAGCACTTCTGCAGGCCCCACCCGCACTAGAGAGCAACTTGCACCTCATCCTAAGGGACTTTCGTGGTTAGATTGAACGGTTGTGATTCCACAACTGTAAACACCAATCACTTTTCTGCTCAGCCGAGTAGACAGCTGCTCATTGGAGGCCGAGTTCAGCCAATGAACTTAATAGGAAGACTACTGAGCGACCTACAAATTGGTGGTGATTCCCCATAATTACAATCTAGTTAAATTCATAATTTTTAAACTAAAGATCCCACTACTTTTTGTACACAACTGAACAATCCAATCTCTTAATCATATAATTTGCCCACACATTTTCCCCATCCTACTAATGTACTGTATTTCGGTGCTCAAATACAGAGAATACTATGGTAAGAAATGGTTTCAGGAGTTTTATTATCATTTAAATTAAAAAATGTGGTGTCTGTATTTTTAAAACAGTAGTCTTAAATCAATATTATTTAAATAATTAGTAAATATAGCTAAAGAACAGGTCAAAGTATGATTTCCTTCAGAAAATTAAATCTAAAAGACACGAACGTGGGGCAACACATTAAAAATCCCCAGCAATTCAGCCAATAAAATACATGTATTGCTTTAATGTGAAACTTTAAGACTGGGCAATGTCACCAATAAGAGAAGTGTAGCTAGGAATGCTGGCGTCTAAGAGAATTGGCTTCTTCTAATAAGGGAGATATCACAGTCATGGAAGACAATATGATGTCAGGGATGTATCAGGAGGATGTTTATTTGTAAAGGAAATTTTGAGTGATTAAACATTGGCCAATCTCAGCCCGAAGTCTTTCAGGTCATGCGCAGGCCATAAGAAGTCTGGTGATATGTTTTGGAAAAGCTCATATCACGCGATCTTCATAGGTCATCCACACCCCATCAGCATTGGTTCAGGTAATGAGACACACAGGCACACTAGTAATCATATGATTCTTGAGAAACTGCCATTTACACATATTTCATGTATAACCCCTAGCTATTGAGGCACTATTTCTGGTACCATTCCAGTTGACTTGGGTCATCAGGTATCGTGGCAGAGACCACAACAGGAACTGCATTGATAGACGTTCGACTTGGTGCCATTGCAACTCTCACAAATACCCGTTGACAAGATGCATGTCCAAAAAACATGAGGTGCATATCATTGACATCTATGGTGCTGAGGCTCTCTAGTATAAACTCACCAGGGCCCTCACTGACATGCCTAGTAGTAATTCTGCACATGCACATACTTCATAATCTAGAATCAGACATGGTATTTTATAAGTCATTAGCGTAATACCTGCATATGTTAGCCAATTGTTTAATATATACATTGCTCTAAATATTGTACACAATTGATTTATTTCTATAAAATATGCTACAATGTTAAAACATTTTTGTGTCTGGTGTTAGCCAGTATAGACAGTAATCGATGTTATAGACTTGCATAACCACAATTGGCTTTGATAAAAT
The DNA here is from genome assembly GCA_963921515.1 of Calotriton arnoldi. Taxonomy (NCBI): domain Eukaryota; kingdom Metazoa; phylum Chordata; class Amphibia; order Caudata; family Salamandridae; genus Calotriton; species Calotriton arnoldi. Next base: position 2,387,162 of record CAWUFW010000648.1, on the reverse strand, counting down.
CTGAAAGTTGTTTGGTGTCTCGAAATAGCTTCTCATTGCACATCACAGCAGGGTGTTTCCATTTCCTTTTGAATGAGGTACTAATAGAGCCGTATATGTTTTGTTACACATTGTTGCATTAAATTCTGGATAAGTGCAAACTGATGAAAAAAATAATGTTTAATTGTCAGGACAGGGATATTGATTTCAGAAGATTGAAAACCTGCTTAAATACGAATTAATACAATTGTTTTCATATATTACAAACTTAACAGGCTGAAAATCAGTTATTAACAACCAGGCAACATATATAATAGAGAACATATTATGTAAGTTCAATTCTCATAGCATAGTCACATCCTTAAGAGTACTGTACAGAGTGTGAACTTTTAATCAATATTATTATTATTATTAAAATCAACAGATGTAAAAATTAAAGCATAACAAATATAAAAAAATGATATAAGTTATACAAAGTAGAATATAACATACATTATCATAAACATTGCACCTTACTGTACCAGTTTGTGCTTCTTCAAGATGAAATAAAGAGCAAGTTCATATATACAGTACCCAAATACCTGCATTGTTTTGCAAAATAAGAGACCCACGATAGGGATCAATTTCAAAGCAGAAATATTCTAACCTCTGGGGGGAGATTAGTGGGCATTGAACCTAAAATGGTTTGAGGGCACAGGGTGGGCATGATACATTCAATATTAAAGAAGCATGAGGGGGATGCTGTAGTTGATTACCCACACCACTTGCTGCAAACAGTAGCATTGATACTGGTTGAGGGGGAGGTCACTTGCCTGTTTCATAATAAGGGGAGGCTGCTTCGGATTAAGAGCTTTAAATCCTGCTTGGGAAATGGAATTAGAAGGCTAACCAAGCCACAAAGCACATACACGGCGGGCTTCCTCTGGATCATATGAAATTTTGGAAACTGAGACATATTTTCCAGCAGCTCATTGTCCAATCTCATGCTACCAAGATTTCCAGGAGGAGACATTGAATTTACAGAAGAGTCAAAAGGACATTGGAGTGGAAAAGAAGCTAAACGCAGAAAGGGTGAGCAAGGGATAAACAGGCCATTATAACGCATTTAGCAAGCTTCTCCTCAAAGTAATTTAAAGCAGATCCGTACACCAATTATACAGTGCTCTCTCAAGAGAGAAAACATGCCACCTTTTTCCGTATTTGAGAAACTCTGTACAATCAGCATATGAATGTTTTCAGTTGAGCTGAAGGACACCTTCTGAGCTATTCCTCGTCCACTTCTGCTACAAACTGTGAATGGTGTTCAGGCGATTTACTATGTGTTTTACTGAGGTGGAGTTTTACTGCATGTTTGCTGGCAAAGGTCCGACAGCACAATGTACATTTGAACTTAGAGTCTGACTCCTCTTCCCCAGCAATTGTTAGAGGAGACCTCTGAACAGATACCCTGGAGATCTCTTGCTCTACTTTGCTTTGCTGTTCCAAAGCCAGTTTGTTCATGTCTTTCATCTGGAATCCCAGATGGGATTCTAAGTGCCCGATGTAAGAAGACGGGGTTCTGAACTGAGATGCGCAGTCACTGCAATAAAAGACTGGATGCCCTTTATCCATGTTTTTTAAAAACTTTGTCCCTCCTGTTTTTCTAAGCTGATACTTCACATTTGCTAACCAGTGGCTGATAGTGGTCATAGAGAGGCCAGTAAACTTTGAGACCTGCATGCGTTCCTGAGGGCCCAAATCGGAGAGTAAATATTTACCCTCTGATGTCAGAAAGAGGCTAGAGGCAAACTCCGCCTGCAGTATCAGAAGATGCTGAGGATTCCAGTTTGACTGCCTCCCCTTCCTTTTATGCAGAGGAGAGATATCAGCTGAGATATCTTCAAAACGCCTAACATCCATTTCCAATTTCATTGGTGCATGCCTTGAAGAAATTGCCCGTTTTGGTGTAGTTGCTTTTGGAAGAACTTTGACCATGTCAGCAATGTCAGAGAGAGCATGCTTGAGCGGAGGCGATATGCATGATTGTGCTTGGGCAGATTCGGCTTTTCTGATCTTTGACTTGGTGAGGTCTATTGGCTGATCATTGCTGTCAAAAAGGTAGCGACCAGGAAGATTTGAAGGCCGCTGGGAAGCAGGCGAAAGTGCTGGGGCCTCTGAATTTTGAAATTTTGAAATTGTGCTTGGGCTAGGACTTGACGTAGGATGTGATCTTACTGGCTCACTGGCTTTACCTAAATGATTATTTAGAACTGACTGAAGGGCACTGAGTGGGTTGACGCAAGGCATTTCAGAAGATTGGGTTGCCTTTAAGGAATTACAACCATTACTGAGCGGTGTTGTTGATTCCAGTATCTTCTGCCTGTCACAGTCTCTGTTTGCTTTCTCATCCTCCAGTAGAGGTGAGGATTCCCTTTGTTGCAGGTCTGTACATGCTTCAGTTTTAGAAACAAGTTCATCTTCATTTTTGCATAGTGGAACCACATCTAGCCGGGGACTGTCTTTCATACTGTCTCTGTGAGCCTCATCTGCCTCTTCTGGTTCCCTTTTAACTTGAGCACATTGAGTCATATTTGCATTCAGGGGAACAACAGGCAGAACTTTCCCCTTTGGTGCGATTGGTCGTAATTTGTTGGTGAAATTTGGCCTGATTTGCAGAACTTGAGAGGTCATTTGTAGGGATGGCTTGATCACTTCTGAGAGCTGGTATGCTGCATGGATACTGGGGTAAGCACTCCAACTTGGGGCACCATTTTGAGCTTTATTGATGGCTGTAGTGACAGTGTTTTCCAAAGACTTCAAAATGTCCCCTCCCCCTTTTGCCCCTTCTTCTAAGTCTTCCTCCCGAAGATACTGGTACTTTAAGGTGGGATCCATAGGTTTCGCCAGAATGCCATCCATCTCCGTTTTTGTTTCTGTTTTCTCATGGTTATTCACCTCATCAAATTTGTCTGTCTTACCCTCTTTCCTTTTCTCTGAGGCAAGGCCTGTACAATCAGAGGAGGTGTTGTTCAGTGGTTTAGATAAAGGCGACTCACTGGCAGGGGACTCGGACAATGACTGCATTTTCTCTACTGCTAATGGATCAAGAACCAACTGCTTTCCTTTCTTTGATGCTGAACTTGTAACCTTCAAAAAATGACCTGTGACCATCATGTGTGTTGTAAGTTGCTGCAGGGTATCGTGTGAACTACCACATTCCATACACTTCAGAATCTGTGATTTACATGCCTCAAATTGCCAAGTGTAACTGGCACCATTTTGGTAGCCATATCGGTTATTGGACGATAACTGCAGGTGGGTATTTTTTGGGGTGGAGCAATTGTCTGTGAATGACCCAGTTGTAGAGTCAGGAGAGCAAGGCCGGTTTACATCAAAAGCACGTTTCTTTGATGCGTTGGCAATTTTTGAAGAAATGGTTGGTATCGGCTCCTTCAAAGGCACTTTTTGGTAATGTTTAGTTTTTATCATATGAACACTCAGATCCTGAAGAGAGTCAAAAGAATCACCACAGAACAAGCACTTTAGAACCTTTTGTGCATCCTCCTTATCCATATCATGAAAGGCCCTTTTTCGAGGCTTGGAGTAGCTGGTGGGCCTGTTTTTGTCTTTTTTATGGTTATCATCTTGGTAATGGCCAGTGTCATTCATATGGACAGTCAGCTCTACTAATGTGTCATAGGCAGCACTGCACTGCTTGCATCTAAATCTGCTAGCTCCAGTAAACACAGTGGCACACATTTTGTTGCTTTGTCGGTACAACTGGACTGAACTAAAAAGGTTTGGTTTGGACACGGATTTCGAAGGAAGGCTATGCTGAAGACTTTTCGACAACGCGTCTTGGTGCCAGTCGAAGTTACCTTTATGGCCACCATTTCTGTTGTCACAATTCCTCTTCTCTGCACTAGACAACTTGAGGCCAAGCCCCAAGTTAGTCCAGTAGGAATCCGAGAGTATGTTGGCATAGACGGCGGTCATTTTGTCCATACAATCGTGAGTATCATTTTGAAACTTGGGGACGGTCAGAAGCTTATGGTCCTTTACTTCTTTAGGAGAGATGCTTTTATTATCCACCACCTGGTCACTGGCATCACTTAAAATGGATTCGTTTTCAACATCCTGATTTGATATGTGACTGACTGGGGAATTCTGGGAGCTGATGCTGCCTTTCTGCTCAGGACTCGTATCCTGTTCTTCATCAGTGGGTGTATAAGTGCTGCCCTGTGGCTGGGTTATGGAATTACTGTCATCCTCATCTTCCTCCTCTTCCTTTATCTCTCCATTCTTTAAATCTTCTTCATCTTGGACATAACCTGAAATAAAATGTTAAATAATAGATTAGGGAAATTGAAGGTTAACATTAGCACACCAATAAACTGTTTTCTCTCACTTTACACCCTCTCACACCTGCCTTCCATTTGATCTACGTTATGGCGTATTAATACTGTAAATTAAAAATAAAATGAAGTCTCCTTGTGCTGCCTACAACATTTTATTGGCAGATGACCATAATTCTTTTTAACTACCCTAGACACAGCAGTTAATAATTTCCCTGCCTTGGAAGTTAAACTTCTGGGACTCGAGCAAAAGCAGAGGAAGCAATCTTCTACACCAAATGCTATTTAAAGTTGCTATTCTTTACAATAAAATAATGTTGAATAAAATACCGTGCAAACAACATACACAAATGAAGTCACATCAAATCCACGTTTATTGCAGTTCAAGGATGTGCTTTGGCTATTAAGAATAATAGAGATGTTTGGCTGCCACATATCAGTTTGAGAATAGAAAATGTGATGCCTATCAACAATAAATGTAATAAATGTACGTAAAGAGACATATCTAGAGCTTATAACATCCGAAGGTTTATATTACTTAGACTGTTTTAAGGACAAGGAGGTTATTGGAGTGTGGAACAGAAGGATGATGGCAGCAATGCATGCAGGCATTAAAGACAAGCAAGGCACATGAAGATCAACCAGGTTAACTACCAAAATATATTGCAACATTGACGTTATGCACAACTACTATCTATAAGACTCTTTCTGAGCGGCACACTAAACTTCAAATTGGGTGCAAACTGTATTTTTGCCTAGTTTTATACTTTATGTACATCATGGATTTGCACAAATTGTGCTCAGTCCCGGGATTTCTACGTCATTTTCTGCTAATTCCTAACTGATGGAAAATGTGCCTGCAAAACACTGCGAGTAAGAGAAAAATCATGCACGAAAATGGTCGCACAGACGAATTTACATATTGTTCCCCATTTTATAGTGCAAAAATTGTAATCCTACACAAAATGATTCAATACTATGCAAAAGTGGTATTTGCGCAGAAGCAAAAAAAAATAATATATATATACACACTCACTTATATATATATATTTATATATATATATATATATATAGACACATATATATATATATATAGACACATATATATATATTACTAAGTGGCGGTCCTATAGTTAGGATCGTGTTTCCATAGGATATGCAGTTTTTGATTTACTTATCTTTTGCGCCGGTTGACGAATCTTCATGAAACCTTCCTCAAAAACATTTTTTACCTCAGCTCCTAACTGGAAAGTTCAGGGTGATCCGTCAAGCGGGGGCTGAGAAAAAAGGGGGGGAGGGTCCCAAAACACATTTTCCCCAAAGAACTTTAGACACAGCTACAGTCCAAACGACTAAATGGATTTACACCAAATGGGCAGAAACCTAAATCTTGGCACAGAAACAGTGCTGTTTGTGATTTGGTTATATACGTCCAGTAGTTTCTGAGCAATTAATGCTCAGTAACTTTGTATATTTAATGCAGCGGAGGATCAGATCTCTTGGAGAGATCTGATTGACTAACACCACATCAACAACAAGGTGGTGGCAGCGATCCTAGGACTCAGTCCCGAGTTCTACAAAAAAAGTGAAAAAAAGACATAGGGGTAGTGTAGGGATATACTGACCCCATATGCCTGGTGGTAGTGTTCCAAAGGGGCATTTTATTTTTTAAACATTTGCCACAAATTCATCTGAAAAAACCCCCATGGTGGGCCAGGGGGACAACAATAATTGTTTTCTTGGGGGAGGGGGGATGTGTGGCCCCCTCCCGAACCTCTGTGAGGCCTCGGGGACCCCACTCCCTGAGGGCGAGGTACCAAATTAGGAATCTAAGGGATGGGGCCATGCAGCCCCCATCCCCGATCCTCTAAAGACCCCGGTCACCTCATCCCATGGAGCTGTAGTGCAATTGAAAGGGGAGCCCCTCCCTCCCTGAGCCTAAAAAGGCCCCGGGGACCCCATGTCCTGGGGCTGTATTCAGCAAAAAGAGGGAGGCGCCACGCAGCCTCCTTGATCCTTTAAAGGCCTTGGGACCCCATCCCCTGAATCCGGCTCAAGTACTCTGTCGCGCGGGAGCCCACCCCCAGGACAGAGTAATTTCCCTGCCCGCACTGATGCAGGCAGGGAAACGTGTTTGCTCCGCCTGGTGGGAGCATTTTTAAATCTCCTACCAGCTTGGTCAAAACATGCCTTCCCTTCCAGCAACAGCGCGGGCAGGGAGGGCATGCCAGCTACGATTCGGTGAAAGATTTAAAAATGCTCGCACCAGATGGGAGCAGACTTCTGTTTCCCTATCTGCACTGATGCGAGCAGGGAAACAGATATTGCTCCCGCCCGGCAGGAGCAAGCATAATCAGCTGCTCCCTCCAGGCGGGAGCAATACCGGTTTCCGCAGTATGAGGGGAGCTGGCTGAGGGTCCCTGGAGCTCCCCCCACAGCTCCCAACGTGGTGCTTGGTTGGTGCCCTGGATGGGCACTGGAACACCGTTTATAATTTAGAAAGGCTCCAGGATATGGGGTTCCCCAGGGCCACAATAGGTTTTGGGAAGGGGGCTGCGCTGCTTCCCTCCCCTTTATCATGACATGCGACCCCAGGGGATAGGATCCCCAAGGCCTAATAAGGCTGTATGTTTTGGCCCTGGGGATGGGGTCCCAGGGGCCACTATTGGCCTGAGGAGGGGGGCCATGCGCAGCATGGGGTTGGCTGACTCTGGGGTGTTGCTCGCAGGCCAGGTCTTGTGGCCAACACCCCAGCCACCCAGGGCCGAAGGCTCTGTTGCTGGGGGCTGGCTTTACGTATGGTAACAAAATATTACTTTATGTTAAAAAACCCTAGAAAAGCACTGAAAAAAATAAAGGTTAGAGTGTTTTAAAGTAACTATAACTCACTCCCTCGCCATTCACTGCTAATTACTCCACATATTAAATGACATCATCTATGACATCATTAATAATATCACTCCAACATTTGCAATGAAATTATTGATGAGAAAACTATGCATGGCAGGGGCATGAGTTATAGTTGCCTTAGGGCATGAGCTATAGTTACCAGAGCTAACTATAATTGATGCATTTCAGTTGTTTTGTATGTTTAAAACATTACGTTGACACTGAAATTCTCACCGAACTATAACATTACTCTGACCTTTGTTTTTTCAGTGAAAAAAAAATATATATATATGTATGTGTTTGTGGACATGTATGTATATATATATTCTTCTGAACAGACTGGATTGTCACAGTTGTCTCTTCAGCCAGCCTCTCATATAACACGTTTCTCCCCTGAAGAAAATTCTCAGCTTACCACCTTTTTCACTGTTCATCTCTCAACTTGCCACTGCGCCATCTCCTCTTTTTGTCACCATCTGAAATGCCTCCTACTTTAAAACAGGTCCTTATAAGCATACTTAACTCTGGTGTTCAGATAAGGCTGCCGTTGACAAAAGCCTAACTCACTCATCTCCCTCCCAAGCTGAGTTTCCCCTCTGCTGTGTCTCCTGCACATCTCCCTACCCTCGTTACCTTATGTCTGGGCATGTGCTCTTCGCTCTCTTGATAGTCCTTATGGCCACTTTTTATTGTATGTACAGATTCTCTTGTAGCTGTGCTTCAGAATTAAATACATAGAAACATATAGGTACAGTTCACAATACAGCATCCGCACCTTTGATCTCCTAATGCACAAACCAGAATAGAATAAGGTAATATGGTACTTCTTAATCAAATCAATAAGGCTTTCTCGTAAATTGCATAGAAACAGGACAATTCCATACAAAAAATGTGTAACAAAGTAGCGTTGGCGAGAAGATTCAAGCATGAAATGTATAATGCTGTAAACAGCTAAGTTAATGTCGACACAAAGTGATGAAAATGTTTACATGATCTGTAGCGTATAAGCTAAAGTGCTAAAAAAAAAAAAAAAAGGAGCTGTGAGGAGGCATGAATGGTAGAAAAAATATTAATATAAAATAAAAAATATACAGTTGTAAAATATAAGCCATCTTTGTGGGTCCAAAAGATGTTTATTTTCTTTAGATTCTTCCAGAATCTTATTAACATGATTGCGTATAAATGTGACCTGTAAGGCAGGTATTGTTTTCAGTGGCATCAGAACCTATACTGTAAGAAGCCTACTTATCATTTCCAGGTGTCTCCAGGAGAAGCGATTGCTGCAATGAATCACCTCTCTTACCTTTTTATCTGGTTCTTGATGCCATCTATTTTACTCATTTTAGACTCATATAGAAGACCTGGGCGACTAGGTATGTGGGAGAAGATAGACAAGGTAAAGCTAATACAGAACAGACAGAGTGGAGAAACTACAGTGGTAGAATAAGGACACATATTAATTCGGGTCTGTAGTATTAGATAGCAGATCATGGCCATCAGTATTTATGAACATAAGTAAAGATTAAGAAACTGAACATTTTCACATGGCTATGAGAATTTCACAGTGGGCACTGAGGCAAGTTAAGTCAAGGATGTGAGCGTTGACAAAATCAAGAAATTACCCTTTCTTGACTTCAGCTCTTAGTTACTCTAATGTGGCAATTTTTTAAAACTTTACTGTAAATTCATCACAGGGAATCAGTATATTTGGTCAATATGGTGCATGCGCACATTGAATCATGGTCGAGGAACCCAGAGCAGAGGTTGTTGATTGATTTTGAAAACATTGTTGATATCGAACATGATATTGAACATTAATTAATGGTTGTTAAGCAAAGGGAGTGCCCAAAAAACAATATATTCACCGAGAGGATGGGCACAGAGATTTACTATTCCTTACTTTTCTTAAGAGATCTGAATTGACCAATTGGACTATATATGTTTAGATTTCAGAAACATCCTACATACAGCATATCAAAAACAGAATTCAATATCTGAGCAATACTTCTATTTTAAATGTTTTTTGGGGTGTTTGTTTGTTTTAAACTCATGTTTTCATGAGTACTCACTGGAATATCTCTGATAGAAGAGAAGAAGTGAATCAAAAATGAATTGTGAAGTGACAGTGAGCACGTTTCTTATATTTTAGAACATTTGATGTGAACTGTCTTTTTCTCTCTGTAGCACATAGAAAGGCTTTGAAACATCAATTTGTTAAAAAAAAAAATATTTAAAAAAACACGTTATAGCCTGACGGTCTTTGAAGTCACTACTGATATAGCTCTGAACAGATCCATTCAAGTCCAACTAACATCAGACAAATGTTTAGTGTATCAGAGGAAGCCACAAAAGCGGGGATTTCATCAATATTTCACAACAGCCTGGGGGAAACTGTAGATTGCAATGCTGTAGGGCAGCTAATGGAATTACACACAGGGGTTTTGTACATTTAAAATAAGCAGCTTCTACAAAAAAAATACCCTTCACTTTGATAGCAACTGTATAAAACTGAAGACGGGAAACAATTAAATAGCTACCAACATTTATCCATGTCACTCCGATAGGTCATTTAATAAAAGGTATTACTTTTTCCCCCGGTTAGGCAATAATAAAGATAAACATTTATAAAAAGAGGTGCAAAAAATGTAGTGCTGAATGAATAATTAAAGCCGCTTTCGAACAAATTGTTTGCTATTGTGTGGTCGAGGAGGCTGCTCTCCAGTAATGAAATATACTTACACGGAAGATAATTTTCAAAAGATAGTGTCTAGAAAAGATGATCATGAACAATTCTATTTGCTGAGCTTACAGCAACACATATAATTTTATTGCATTGCTTCTGGTGATAGGACATCTCTAGTAAATGCAAGATATGGTGTGATAAGTAGTAATCTGGGCTGGCTGTAGGGAGGGTGACTGTATGATGTAGAAGGTGCAGAGAATGTGCAAGTCCATAAGTACTGATTAAAAACGTACAGTAGTGTGGCAAGTGTGCCGTACAGTGGCCTTGCCATTTACTAGATATCGCTAGATATCAGATCTCATTACTGTGCACACATCCTTCTTGTTTCCACACTACCACGCCATGTCAATCTTGGAACTTTTCCTTGAGGACCACAAACCAGTTTCTTTTTCACATTAGGTTTAAAGAATGTTTATCATAAGCTACACACTGGATGCAGACAGGTGGCCAATGTATGACCTCCAGTTCAGCGATATAAGGGAGAGGTTGTTAGCTGAGAAAATTAGAATTTCAAAGGTTTGCAAGAATACCAAATTAGATGAGCATGGGGGACACTGGAGAGAAATGTACAGGAGACTAGACAACACTGAGGAGTCAGATGACTCCTCATGAGGGACATAAGTTATAACTCTCCTCGCTTCTCGATAACAAAACTTGTGGGATAGACACTCATTAATCTCATGAAGTGTACACACTAGAGATATGCATTTGTCTTGTGTTCTGTTCACGTTTGACATAATGTTTGGAAAACATTTGAAAAAACCTTAAAAATGTTTCTTATGTTTTTACAATGTAATAACTATTGAATTTGTTTGTCATAATCAATCATATTGGATGTAATGAAAACAAGTGGTCTGGGGTTTTGAGGACAGAAGCTAGATAAAATTGTGGTTAATAATGATAATCTATAAAAATATATCATCCACTTCATCGACCTAATCACTACATCATAGGGTGAGTAGTGCTTTCTACTCTTAACTCCACATCTACTCACCTATACTTACCCAAGAATGTAGTAGTTAGGCCCTTGTATTGGATGTGATATTCTTGAACTGGGAGATAACATATGCGCTGAAGTAACCTTGTCCTGGGTGGATAGGAGTGAGCTCCCTCAAAATCCTCCTCTTTTGGTATTGTGCATTTTTGATGTAACATGAGCCGGTTCATTTTATTAACTTGACAGATTGCAGGGGGTTGGCCTATCCCATTTCAGGGGTTGTTGGCCTATCCCATTTCAGGGGTTGAGCTGATACATTTTTCCATAAAATATCCAAATTGTTTGCTCATTCTCCTTTGCCTGGATATATTGGAAGCAAAATAAAGCTATGTAGAAAATATCTATATAAGAGAATGTGACATCTCTACCCAAAATATGACACTCCATAGTCATGACAACTTTCCCACCTGTATCATCAGTACTCTTTTGTAAATTATGAAAGATCAGAAGCAAGCCTGGCCCATCAGGTGTTCTGCCATGTTAGTGCTGTTGAAATATATATACATACATATGAATCGGGATCACACTGACCCCCAAATATTGTCACAGGACAGTTGATAATAAGATATCTACAACTACATTGATCATATTTCACAAGTCTATTCAACGGGCCCGATATTTGTTTGGGTCTATATTTTTGGGTCAATAATGTTATGTTGTGAAGTTTTATATCAAGCTTCCCAGCATGTCTGACAATAAACAGAAAGAGTGATCGGAAAAACTCCAGCCGTTAAAACAGTCAGGTCTTAAACTGCTTCCTGAAAGACATGTAGCTAGTGTTGCTTTGAAGGCTTAGTAGAAGCTTATTCCGCAGTCTTGGCCCAAGAAAGCAGAAAGAGCTTCCTCCCAGCCTAATTAACTTAACCCTAGGTATAGTCGCCAGGCAAAGCTCAGAGGATCTCAGGCATGTAGTCAAGAGATAGGGCTGTAGAAGAGAATTAAGAATATGGAGGACCCATATTATTGAGGATGAGTGACACACAAAGCCTTGAATTGAATGCGCTATTAACAGGGAGCCAATGCAGAATCCGTAGCTGGTTGAAGACCGAGTGAGATCTAGGTAGCTGGCACAGTAGCCTAGCAGCAGTATTTTCCATAATTTGCAGTCTGTTCCTAACATTCTTGGGAGTGCCAAGATACAAAATGTTACAATAATCTAGGCGCAAGATAATCAGAGCATGAATAATTGTCCTCTGTATAGGAGAAAAGTTCAAAAGGATTTGTTTCAAGCTTTTAAGCATACCAAAGCAGCAGGATGTCAAAGCCTTAATTTGTGGTTCAAATAACAGCTTACTATCAACCCAAATTCCCAAACACTTTACAGCTGGTTTAGGACCCGGGGTTGTTCCAGTGAGGTCCCCAAACCAGGGATTGTTCACCTATGATTAGAACCTCAGTTTTATTGACATTGAATTTAAGGCAGCTCAAGTTCATCCACTGTACCACTGAGGTCATAGAGGGGCATATTATCAAGCGGCAGCGATAATTATCGCTGGCCGCTGTTAGCGTGAGGAATCCTATCGCAGGCTATCGCTGGAAATTATCGCCATGCTAGCGCTGTATTAACAACGCTTAGCGCAAAGGCGATAATTTTCCAGTGATAGCGATATTTTCATGGAACATCGCTGGTTTTCCAGCGATGTCCCATGGAAAATGGCGATATACTTGGTGATAGGGCCTGTGGTCTTAGCCACACAATCCACCCCCATGTTAGGTATGCCTTAGTCAGGAATTTAGCAGACGTTAAATTCCTGCGTTAAGGCATACTTAACGCAATTTAAAATATCGCTAACCCACGTTGCTAATATGGCGATACCTGGGTTAGCGATATTTCCCCATGTTGTTTTCACAGGCACGCCTCCTTTGCATCTCATTAGTGATGCGATGGGAGGCGTGCAGAAAACGGACGCTAAGTCAGGAATCACGCGCTAGCGGGTCCTTGTTAATTCGGCAATAAAAGTATCGCCGCTTTTCGTCCGAAAACGGACGCTAAAGCGGCGATAATTCATTAACGCCGCCTTGATAATATGCCCCAGAGTTCCTAAATTGGGAAGGACCCCCCTCCTCAGTTGAGGGGTGAGGTGACAAAGAACCGTGCTTAGGGGAAGATTTAATTTGCTCAGCACCCATCATTTATCAGTGAGAGTAGGGGCAAGGGAATCTAGGATAACCTTTGAGTTTTAATACAGAAATCTGTTTGAGAAGCAATCTTCTTTTGGAACTACTGAAACATCCGACTTCCAGTTGCCACAATATATTTGTTAAAATGGAAGAGGTTAGAGTTCAGATGGCTGATTGACAGCACACGCATACCTATGTCAAGCCTGTTACTCTTTTAAATACCATGCAAAGAGGGCCAAGCACATGTGGGACATTCACTTCTCTCTACCTATGCGCATGTGCACATATTACCCTGTCTTTCTGCCTTTAATGTGCATGTGTGCTTATCATCTAAGCCAGTGGTTCTTAACCTTTTCACTTCTGTGGACCTCCACTTAATCATTATTGGAACCCAGAAATCACAATAAATCATTTTTGGAATCCGGGAAACCCTTACTGAGTCATTAATGGAAGCCCAGGACCTCGGCCTAAGCATTTTCAATGACTTGACCTGCAAAACAGTACACAAAGAATACAGAAACAAGCATTCAGTAAACAAATACAAAAATGAGGAAATATTTTATTCAATTTACAGACAAATAAAAATTGAAAATTTTATTAAGGTACTTTGGGACTTTTCTAAATTCAACTGAGGGCACTCATTGTCCAAAGTGTATTCTGTTGGATGCACTTGCACAGCTCTCACAAATCAATCTGAGAATACTAACTTAAGGTTAAGAACCACTGATCTAAGCTTTACTTGCAACTAATTAACCCAGGTACTTAAGTTTCAAGAAAATTCAAATACAAGGAATGCATTTTCCCGTCCACAAACAGACTGGTATCGGTATTGTCTCTGCAGTGCATTTTTTTAAGTAGAGATCTGAAAGCCTAGGAGTGAACACAACAGCTGGGTCGTGTATTTACTGATTCACTGAACTAGAAATATGCATGAAGCAGCTGTTCTTAAGTTAATACTGTTTTGCAGAATCTATCAGGATGGAAGCCAAGCAGCATGCATGCTAATACTTTAAGCACGTCTTGTTTCCATGTTCAAAGGGCATCTCTAGCCAGTTGGGGATGATGCTGTCTATTGTTAACATCTGTTTACAAGATACACAAAGCCCACATGAAATGAGGTGAGGCAGTGATGAAGGGAATCACAAGTCCGACCATTTATCTTCTAAATCCCCCTATTCAGGTGAACTAGACCCAAACTCTTAAAATTAAAAAAAAGAATATTCCGTTTTCAAAATGTCTGCCTGATTTCAATTTCTTCATTTTCTATGGATTTTCTGTTCCTCGACATGGTGTTGACTGATGCTGAGATTGTTGGGTCATGCAAATTCTCCAACCATTATCTTTGCATATTTATTCATGCACAACAGTTAGCAAATCAATAAATCGTCTTGCTGTAAAAAGGAACTACAGAGGTTCCTGTAAAATGCAAGAGGGTGGAATATGGCAGGGCCACTGGAAATATGTTTTTTCACAAGCTGTGTTTTCCGCATAATTATTGGATTGTCACATAATCCCTCATCTGCTGCATAATCTGCGAATGAAAAAAAAAACATGCTGGTTTCTAGCGTAAATAGATTAAAAGTTACTTAACAATACAGCAACATATGTTGCTGCACAGTAGAAGGCTCTTTATAAAGAATTACTGGCCCATTTCTGTTGTCTATTGCTGTATTTGGTTGTCAAACTGGTACTAATGAGGTGAAACCTTGCCCAGACAGTGTTAACCTGTGTACAAATGACAAAATAAGGAAGTAATACTTGTCACAAAAGTGGCTGCATTATACCACATAATTTATCTTTTCTTACTACATAATTTATTCAAAACTTCCGCATAATTTATTTTTCCCCTGCTGCATAATTTAAGTGGACCTGCATATGGGTAGAAAACTGGAGACCTGCTTCGAGTGGCCTAAGGGGAGAAACGAATCATTGGGAATTTTGAATGCAGAACAGAAGCGGATTAGAGATTGAATCCTATGAAAATTTGACAGTCAGCATAGCTGTCACCACCAAAATAGTAAACTACAGATTGAGGAGAGTATAGATGAGGTGCAGGATAACAAACTACTTTTTAGGTCAGAGCTTTAAACTGTAAATCACTGAGACAAAGAAGGGACTAACAGAGGTGAATCAGAAGGAGGGCACTTTTTGATGCATGCATTTTGAATATGTAGTTTATTAATACAGTTCGGACCTGCTGACATGTCACAGAATCAACCATTGTGTTTGTAACTTTCTAAGCAAAGAAAAAAAGTTTTTTATTTAAAACAAATGAGGTCATCAGTAAGGGCTTTCACAAGATCACATACTTGGTCCAAGCAAATTCAGACCATGGATCAACCAATCCATTCACATAATTTGCCTGGCATGATGAATAGCAAATAGTGGCTAACCTGGATGCCAAGGTTCCTTTCCTGTTTAATAGATACATCACCCAAAACATTTTTTGTTGAAGTAAAACCTGGGTCCTGAGCATTGCTGATCTATGAGAAGCTCATGACTAGTGTCATTTTAGGAGCAGTTGATGAACTGCTTTCTCTGCAATACTTGTAATGCAACAGTCTCCTGTCACATATTCAATTTACAAAGTTCAGGAGAAAAGACATGAGCTACCAGTAAAAGGTATATCCATCACAAGACAGTTTTTAAAAGAAGGTAATATTGCCTGGAGAGACATATGGAGGATGGAGCAAACAAAAACCAATGTCATCCAGCCCCAAGTCTGCAAAGGTGCACGGGCTTTTACAGGCATCTGAGCAACAGTTGAAGTCACTGCCAGTAACATCTGTTCACATGACATAAATTAGACTCTCAAAGCGTTAGATGGTCAAAGTATCATCTTATTATCTAGGACCCTCCCATATCTCCAAGCCAAAAGTACAGATGAAGTACTCAGTGTCCTGAACTGAATGAACAGCCAGAGCAAGAGATGTTCATTCTCTATTGTACTCTTCTTCTGGCAGAGATGATTTGATCTTAGGGTAGTAGTCACGCAGTACACCCCTAAGGTGCTGAGGTCAGCAAAGTAGGGTAATAAAAAGATGCCACTATGCCTGGTCGGGTACGCTATACTGGATGCCTCTATGCCTGGCTGGGCACTCCAGATTGCAGTGTGTTTGTGTTCGTGTGTGGGGCACACCAGTGCATGAGTTCTCGTATGCATGAGCGAAAAAGAGAGTTTGTGTCCACCTGCTATCCTCCTCTTGCCTAGGTCCTTGCTAAGTCACTCAGTAAACTATTCTTAAATCTGAACGTATAATTCAACATACAGCAGTTAGTGGGCATTTTAGAACACTCTTACAGAACAAAGAATAGGAGAGAAGATGCATTACTGCAGTGATGCATAGGAGGATAGTGCCATGTATAAACAGCTATTATATGACTGTGACAGAAACCATGGGTACAATTGATCACATAAAATATAGAATAGTAGGATGATCCAATACCCGCTAACCCTCTTATGTCGTGGGCGCATGGTGAGATTGATACTCGCAATGGGTAAATACTGTGGTGAACCTCATTATTAATGAATGCTGTGGTCTCCTGTACTAGATTCTGTCACAGCTAAAAATCTTCATTTGTTAATAAGTGGTTTGATGCCTCTCTCTTTGATAGGAAAGCTTTGTGCTGTAGTATAGTTTCCAGACTTCAATGTAGCACTGGATAGTGCTGTGATGCTGGAATCACACAAATGCCAAAGTGGCATCTGCAGCACCTCAACTGGAAGTGATTAAGGAGTGAAAAACCCCACTCCTGGAGAAACATTTGGAGGATAACCAAGAGCAAGATTTAGCAGAGATCCAGTCATGATTTTTAGGTCTGGCGTTCACCAAGACCTTTTGATTTTACTAAAAGTATATATAAGATATACTTCCTTATATGGTCTTTCAGTCAGTGCTCTTTGTCCACTGGTCTGTTGTTTTGTTATTAAAATTTTTCTTTTACACATTACAGTTAACAGCATTGGGAAATAGGTCAGCCCATTTCGGTCCACTTGGCTCACTTCACTGAGTGACAGTATTCTGCTCTTTCACAAAGAGCACCTCTGCACAACAAGTAGTTCCCTTCAGAGTCAGGGACTACTGTATCACTTTGTGCTTTTTGAGACCATATATTTTTGCTTTTAGCCAATGTTTTTTTTATATTATATTGGCAAGGGCTCAGCAGTTACACCAACAATTAAGTTTTACAAAAACTATGACAAAACAAATCAAGCAATAACAAAGCCCAAAGGCTGGCAGGTCACACCAGACTTATTGGCTTTGCCAAAACTGCTCTATATATTTGGAGGTGGCCTGTTCTTAACCCTTTCCCGCCCTTAACATTGGCAGATCATGAATATAAGAAGTTAACATGACTTGCATAGGATTAAAAGATTTGGTTAACTAGGAAATTGGGACTAGAAACCAGAACCCCAGATTGAAAGTACAAAAAGTAGACTATAGGATACAGGTACCATTTTCAGTATTTTAATAAAAATTAACATGCTTGCCAAATTTGTAATTAATCAAATGAACACAGTCTGGACGTAGTTTTGAAAACTACTCTCCCAACACATGACACAATGACTGCATTGCTTTAACTGGCTCCATATTGCATTACAGCAAAGCTCTCTTGTTTTCACTCTCTACCAGATCCCAGGATAGACTGCAGATGTTGTTCAAGGAAGCAGTCCCCCTCATTAAAGGTCCTACTAAAGACCCCATCAATTCACTATTTGCACTGGCGAGTCACAATCAGTGCAAGAGGTCAAAGGCCAGCTGAATGTGTTCTACCAGGTTGTCAAGACATACCAATTCTCCAAATCCTCTGCAATAGACATGCTGAATACCCTATCAGCAATTGAAGACTAACACACCGCTCAAAGTCGGCATATTTATAGAAAGGGGACAGGCCTTCTCAGCAGTAGACCGACACAAGTGGAGCTAGGGCCTGCTTTAGCACTGGTGGCGCCCTGTGCAACAATGTTTGTTGGCGCCCCTCCAATAACCACCTCCACCACAGACTCCCTCACTACCACCATTTGACAGTGCCCCTCAACCATAACCATAACTACTGTCTCTTAGATTCATTTAGTTTTATAGCGCCACTCATACCAGTTTAAGATGTCAGAACACTTTACATCACACACACATTGCACAGAGACAATCAATCATCGCTGTGTAAATCCGTATATAGGAAATGTTACATAAGACAGAGGCCTACAAGGAGCAGGAGTCACATGTCATCCATACTGGTAGGCAGTATAGTTTAAGAGTCCTTGGACTGGAAAAGCACAAATTCAGAATTTAAAATGTAACACCATTGTTAGGGGTTTTCTTTAATAATAAGAATTGATTTCTACCCAAATGAACCCCTTTTGCAATATTAGGACAACCAAAGACTGGGCAAAACATATATAGAGCTCTAATATTTTCCTTGCAGTTTGCATGCAGCTCTCTGATGGCAGTTAATAGCTCACTGCTCTACATTAGGATTTTAACTTATAAACTGCAAGTAACAAAAGGATCTCTGACAAAAGCGGTAACCCATTGACCTATTTATATTATATGCCCTTTTTGATATGAATGGGACACGTTCTTTGCAGCAAACATATTAACACTCTGCGCTATGATGACTCAAAACTTTCACTAGATAAAGCTCCGGTCTCTCTCCAGGAAGAACATTAATCACCGGAGTTGTCATTTTTCTTGATGCTTGAAAATTGCTGCGACAATGCACGCGGGATCAGGTGCTTTTAAAACGATGAACATGGCGCCCCACCCCAAGTCAGCACCCGGTGCGGTGGCACCGATCGCACCGCCCTAGAGCCGGCCCTGAGTGGAGCTCATCTAAACAGCTGCATCAACAACCATAAAACGTTCCAAAATCAAACACAAACTAACCAGATCAACCACTTCCTCTCTTATCCACACTCTAGCAGCTTTTATCAATGACCAACTGTTTGCATGCACCCCACTTGCTTTTTGGTGCCTCAAAAAGATTTAGCCTTACATTGTTGACATGAATAACGTTCCAAATGTGAAATGAAGCACTAACTTGAAAAGGCGATCATTTTTCAATGAGTGCAATCACCTCGTGTGAATGCAATACTGCTGAATCTCGAGGTGTACTACTGTCTGCTTTAATTGGGCTAAAATTCTACCTCAAAACAAATTTGCAGACAGGGAGCCAATTTATCACGGTTTCACGCAATGTAGCAAGACACTTTGCAGTGCAGCAATGTGAGAAAGGGAGAGGTCAGGAATGTGCCATATTTAACACGATATGGCGCATCCCTGTCCTCACCTTGAACTGGCACACAATGTGATAACTTGTGCCAACGCAGGTACTCTGGTGCTGTGGTGCAATGGTGTCTGCGTTGTGGGCAGGATTGTTTTGCGCAGGAAGGGGCACGCCCTACACCATAACAATCCTCAAAGGCATTTTTCTCAGAATGCAGCATACTTAGAAAGAGGAAACAACAAGAAGAAATAAAGATATTTCTCCTCCTTGTGGCTCTGGTGGGAAGGCGTACAATTCTGACGCATTCCCAGGTCTACCAGCGTTGGTAAATCTGGTAATGTGTAAGAATACATGGGGGATGCACGGGGAATACCCACACTCCACCGATGTAACACCCTCATCATGTAGTGGAACGCAAGTCAGTGACTTGTGCTGCCTTGTGTTACACCAGATTTACCAAGCTACGCAGAGCCACGCAGAGTAGCCTTGCGTGGCTTGGTAAATCCGAATCTAGGTTTTGCATCACTCTGCATCGCCTTGCGTGATGCAAGGGCGATGCAAAACGTTGATAGATTTGGCCCTCGGTCAAAATATTTTTTAGAAGTCATTTGGCAACTGAGCATTTTTAAAAAGGAAAGCATGAAGTTGTGAGCATATGATTGACCTTTGTGTCTCCTTCTTCTTGCGTTTACCATGGCGATTTAGGTGCTCAATGCTGTTTGAAGGCACACACTGAATTTACTAGAATTTAGAATGTGACCTGATAATGAGCATCTGGTACTTATATTCCTTTTTCATTATTACTCTGTCACAAATCTCTGTTCTACATTACTCTGGTTTTGCAGCAGTGGGCACGAATGGGAAAGGTCAGAGCACCTCCTCTTAACATCTGCTGAGGGAAACTCTGGGAAGAAACTGACTCGGGTTTAGGTCGAAATTCAACCGAAGTAACACAATTTGAAAGAGTGCACAAATACTGCAGAGGTGTGGGGTGATCAACCTCGAAGCCCTCCATATTCTTGCATTTTGTTCACCCTTCTTTTCCAAACTCCAGTCTGTGCGTAGATACCAAGGTACAGATTAAGGTGAACTAGTACAAAGCAAGCAATGTGGGGTATTGTATTTTACAGTATTGTAGCACTTCATAACACTGAGGGGGGTGCAAGAGCAATGTTTTGCATCGGTTTCCTGGGTGCCATTTCAAATTACATTTCAGATTTAGGTTTAAAGGTGTTTATTGTGGGTTGACCTATACAGGAGGTGTTGGGTGAAGTGCTTGATGTTTGGAGACATGCTCTAAAGAAGGTGCAGTTGTGTCACTTAAGCGTGAAGTGTTTTGCGGCGTGTGAGAAGAGACGGAGCTTCACAAGTGCATACATGCTATCTTTAAGGTAGTCTGAATCAGCCAAATGACGACCCCCCAATCAGGGCAAAATTGTGTCTTGGGTTGCTTGTGTTCTGGTTCACAAAGGACCTGGCCTGGCAGTCAGGGCTGGACTGGTTCTATTGGGGCAGGGTCAAGACTGATTTGCATATGGATCAGTCCAAACTGAGGTGGCAAGTTGGGCAAAAGAACGATGGATCGGAATGCTACCCTGAGAGATTGCTAGTGGTTAGACTTATTGCAACCATTCCTCCATCACCTTTTGTGTGATTTTTGTATGACTCTCCTCACCTTATTGATATTAAATAATGTTTTTTTAGAAGTTCTCCGAAGCTGACATGTATGGCTTAGATTTGAGGTACTATTCATTTTATCTATTCTTTTATGGGTCATGGTGAATCTATTTATCAATGTTGACTCTTGATAATTTCAATGGAACAGTTCAATAGAAAGGACCAAGTAAAAGATGTCTGTTCACAACAATGGAAAAATTGACTGGCTGTTAAACGCTGTTAAATCAGGTCTTAAAAGCAGCAGGGGTAAACTTCTACATATTTTTCTAAGGGGAGATGTGTGAACTAGCAGGTGTGTAATTTACATACATACCTGCTATGAGGCTTTGATGATGTCACAATTGGCATTCATTGAACATTTGTTTTCATTGGGTGCCCCAATTGTTTATGAATGTGGCACTTATGTAGGTTCATTAATTATTAACAATCATGTAGGTTCAGCCAAATCTGCTGCACGTTATTGCAGATACTCATTTAAATGAAATGCCAATTAGAACATTGGAATGTTGAGAGCTCCTTTCAATACAATGGAGTGGCTCAGGGCCAATAATGACTGATATAGACCTTTTGTTCCGAAATTCAAATGATTGTCTTTCTGTTTCTTCCTTTTTAATTTAGAACCTTCAACCCTAAGTAGTTGGAATGTTGGAATAGCTTTACAGCCTTCTGTCTTGATCTATAGCGCTTTATAAAGACTGTCACCACTGTTAAAACTCAAGTTCAGTGACGTTATCAACCAGTATAGCCCTAATCAGTGGGCGAAAATGCTATACTAAAACCTAGATTGCACACTGATATGTTTGTTCAAAATACACATATAGGGCCCGATTCTGATGCGGGTTGGAAAAGCTTCCCGACCGAGGGCCTGATTCTGATGCGGTTAGGAAGGCCTCCTAACGGCATTTGCTCCTTCCAAATCGGATCGGGAACATGTCTTCCCGACCGAGGGCCCAATTCTGATGCGGTTAGGAACAAATGTTCCCATTGAAGTCAATGGGAGTTCAACCAAATCGTATCTGGAAGCATCCGGATGCATCCTACTCTGCCGGTCGGACTTTCCCGATCCGAGTGGGTCGGACACCATTTCCCAACCGATTCGGTCGGGAAGCTTTTCCAACCCACATCAGAATCGGCCCCATAGTTTCCATTTATGTTTTTCCATACACCTATTTGTATCTTAAACTTCAAATGATGTGCTTTTATGATGAAAAGTTAGCTGCAAAATTACAGTGTTCACCTGTTCTCTAAATTATTGCCTATTGCAATGTTCATAAAAACAAATGTAAGCCTCTAATTGTGAGGCAGCACAGAACTTAGGGCAGCCAACACGTGTTATGCCCCTCAATGGCGTGCAGGCCTGAGGCTTTTTGAAAGCTAAGATGAATAGTATGTCAAAAATAACATTATGATTGGTCTCACATGGATTGTAGGTAAGCCGTTTTAGTCTGTCCTTGTGGTCCTAATCATATCTTCAGGTAGTAGATATTCATGCTTTTTTATAGCTAAGTGAACTTCACAATACTTTTGAAAGAGTGGTCAATATCTTTCATTAGTAGCGGTCCATTCGGTCTCTGCGGTCCAGTCAAAAGTGTATGAAACACATTTGAATGGGTCATCTTAGCTTTGAAAAAGCCCAAGCCCTGCATACCATAGAGGGGTGAAACACGTGTAGGCTGGCCTAAGGGCCTGATTAGATCTTGGCGGATCGGTTACTCTGTCACAATGGTGACAGATGTCCCGTCTGCCGAAATATAAATCCGGCAGACGGGATATCCGTCACCACTGTGATAGAGTAACCCGTCCGCCAAGATCTAAAGAGGCCCTAAGTTCTTTGCTGCCTTGCAATTAAATACAGACTTTCATTTGTTTTCAACTGCATTAACATATGGAACAGTTAGTACGTCATCTCTGAACACTATTTTACTCTCAGGAATATCAAACCCCATGTTTATTATTAAACTTATTTCATAGTTGTGGACATAGGAGTATTGCACTCACAGGGTAAACAATCAATACTGCCCAGGAGCCAATACTAGTCAGTAGAACTAAAGAACTATTACTCGCTATTTGAGTGACTTATTACGCAGGTATGTAGGAATGGCTTAAGTCATATCTAGATGGCTCTAATTTTAGTTTTTTTTGCTTTTGTGATCTCATGTTGAATGGTAAATCTCCCTTGTTCACGTGAGTAATGCAGAGCAATTGCTAGTCCGGCCTCCAAACAGCTTTGGAACACCTATCACAAAACCTCTTTTAATGCATACAAGGAGGGCATTACCAATGGAAACATCACACCACCAATAGGTTTTCCAGCTAACACATTTGTTTAATATCACACAAATTAGCTCGGGGTTGGTGGCGTTGTTTCATTTTAACCTGCGTAATATGTGTAACTTTGGAGAAAGCTACACATTCTATATTAATTACCCTTGGGCAGTCGTATAAATGAGAACTTCACTCAAGTATTTCCCTATTTTCAGTTTCAGTTTTCTGTTTCAAGTTTTATTAAACTTGCAATAGGCTTAATCGGGCCTGTGTGCCCTGATGCAGTGCTAACTTGGACTTAGTGTTGAGCAAGTATCGCATTTATTCCATCTGTGAACCCAATGACATCATCAATGTGCAACATTTTGTAAGTAGGGCACTGGAGTAATTTTTCCGTAAACTTAAGTAATGCTGCATATTTTTGCCCAAGTTGTTTTGCCTAAATCTTTGTCAATCTGCTCTTATCAGTCGGTGTACACCATCGAGAATGACAATAAACTTCCAATTGCACGTTATACATGCACGTTTTCCATTCGACCCAACCAAAAACAGTATCTGCTATACACATACAGATTTCTGTAACAAACCCACATTTGGACGAATCACAAAGCTCTTTAGATCTCAACATAAAACAGCATTGACAAAGCTAATAGATCTTCCTCGCATTTTGAAGATTAAAACATGGTGCCAAAGTGGAAAACAAAACAAAAAAACAATGGTTTATGTGTATAATGCTTGTATGAGATAAAAATTTCAACATGTGACAATTCAATGCTCTTTTGAGATGTAAAATAGTCCCCAGGCACTTCTATGCAGCACTCCATAGGCGATGGAATATTACACCACTCAGTCAATAACATGAAGTGAGATTGGAATACTCGTTTGGCAAGAGCTAATGTCCACTTTGTATAGCTGAAAGAATTGGTAACCATAGACCATGGTGACAGAGGTGCTGTCAAGCCAGACCTAAAAATATGCCATCGAAACACGCAAAAAAGAGTCAATATGGTATGAGTGGTGATTACATTCTTAAAGTACCCTTAAACCTGAAAACAACAAGGATATTCCAACAATTTCAATAACCTCAGGTAAATTAAACCTTTAGGAGGTTATGGCCACCATTATACTGAGCAGCTTAGGAAATACTGAGCATGTGTCACCCACAAAAAAATACCCACCCGACATAAAAATACAGGAGCATAAGGATGCATGAAGTAGCTTGGAAATGACTTCTTTGTCTGCCGAGAAAAGAGCACATTTTAAAAATACATGGAAAATCTTTATGGATCACAGCTCCGCTCCTTTAGCATATGTTGTTAATGCTTGTCAAAACTATTTAGCCAGCAAACTGCTGACAGTTCCATATTTGCTATCTAAATTTGCATCATAAATAAATCAGTAATGCAGTGCTTTAAGTACAGCTTCTGAGCTGATTGGAAATGCTTGAGTCAGTAAACAAACTAGATGCAAACAGTTCGGAACAAAATGTCAATACAACTATTTAATGTCCGTGACAGAGAGAGTACTTCTGTTTTGGTGAGATCTGAAAAGGGTGATTGATGACTGCAAAGAGGGTGATAAATAAATTGGATAAATGTATTTAATCCATACCAGCATGAAGTCGCTGTTTTCACTCTGTGCTAAATGTATTTTCTTGGTTATCTCTGAAGGCATAATTCACATAGTATTTAGAAAATGGAAGCAATAAATGCTTGATATAAAACAAAGACGTTATGTTGTGCCAGCAATGCAATCCTTTCTGATCTTAATGTAGAAACTGTTTGATAAAAGTGCATTTTGTTGACAACTGGAACTGCAGCTGTGCTAGGCTGTTGCTGCAGAGATGGTGATCAGGAGGAGACAGAGGTGGCATTATTCTCAAGGGCCATGCATTTTCAGGTCAACGTGCTTGTGCTAAAACATGGATTTATGTATTTTGAAGACAGTCTACCCTGTTTATTAATGAGACAGGTAACACAGTTATACCACTAGATGGTGCCAGATGCGGAATCTGCATTGTTTTCTCTTTCCCTGAGAAATATTTTTTAGGTCGAGCCTGGGCAGCCCATGCGCTGCTCTGCGAGGCATGCTGTATTGAGGTAGGGACTTAATGCTCCACCCACATTTTTCATTGGCTTGTGTCATTGTCCACTGTAAACTGTGGCTGTTCATTGGTCAAAAGGCTTAGTAGTCCCTCCTTAGTACCGCCTTGTCTCATTTTGTAACCTCCCAATGCGACACCTGTTACGTGTGTTGTTGCTCAGTAGGCTTTAATTACAGCCTCCGAGCACTATTTTCTCAAACAGCGTTGTCCTGCCTGCTGTTGCAGTCAGGACACGCTCTCTTCTAACGCTTTTTAAACATTTTATAGCTCGCATTTGCAATGCAATAGTCTCACATTTGCGAGAGTTTAAGCTATTGGCATTGTAAATGACAATGCCTTTTATTTATCTGTTTTAAAAAAAACACCTAAATAAAAGGCATTGTCATTTACAATGCCAATAGCTCAAACTCTCATAAGTGCGAGACCTATTGCATTGCAAATGCTTGTTTAATTTACAAACAGATGGAGGTGTTTGTGCTAAGTGGGGCTTGGAGTCCTATATATTTGACCTCGGACCAAGAAAAACCTCTCACAAGCCTGTATACAGCCTGTGATTTTCAGGCCTGTATTGCACATCTACTTCTATCTCTTGCATGTCTTGTGCAACTGCCTGAAGGAAGAAATCCACTGCAACAAGCTAGTGACTGGGGGCTGTAAGGGAAATTAGCAGCCAGTGATTGACACTCACCTGAAGATCACATCCTTCTTTGACACATCCTAAATGCCAGTGAGGGCAGTTTAATGTAGAGAATGTTCTTTGCAATGAAAATGTTTGCCCATGACTTGCCAGAACTGCTGAAGTTCTTAGCTCAACAGTGTTATGCCAATAACGCTAGGCTACAATATTATGTGGTAAAATATATGTTTGCACTGCCACTTGCAGGACAGCTCTTACCACAGAGTGCATAACGAATTGCATGACCATAGGCACAACTGTATTTATTATGCGTCATCATCCTGGTCCTCTTGCACGCAACTACACTACCCACCCAGTGCATAAAAAACATGCACGTTTCCATCCATGGCGCTCTCGCAGAGTAGTATCCTACCCATCTCACCAGTGCTTCAGCATCTACTCAGAGGTTAGGTGCTCCCTCAGAGTAGAGTCCTGCCCATCTCCACATTGTTTCAGCATCTGCTCAGAGGTTATGTGCTCCCATAGGGTAGCGTCCTACCCATCTACACAGTGTTTCAGCATCTGCTCAGAGGTTATGTGCTCCCACAGAGTAGCGGGCAACCATTTCCACAGTGTTTCAGCAACTGCTCAGAGGTTAGGTGCTCCCACAGAGCAGTGTCCTACCATCTACACAGTGTTTCAGCATCTGCGCAGAGGTTATGTGCTCCCACATAGTAGCGGGCAACCATTTCCACAGTGTTTCAGCATCTGCTCAGAGGTTATGTCTCCCATAGTGTTGCATCCTACCCATATCCACATTGTTTCAGCTACTGCTCAGAGGTTAGGTGCTCCCACAGAGTAGCGTCCTACCCATCTACACAGTGTTTCAGCATCTGCTCAGAGGTTATGTGCTCCCACAGAGTAGCGGGCAACCAATTCCACAGTGTTTCAGCAACTGCTCAGAGGTTAGGTGCTCCCACAGAGCAGCGTCCTACCATCTACACAGTGTTTCAGCATCTGCGCAGAGGTTATGTGCTCCCACATAGTAGCGGGCAACCATTTCCACAGTGTTTCAGCATCTGCTCAGAGGTTAGGTGCTCCCACAGAGTAGCGTCCTACCCATCTCCACATTGTTTCAGCATCTGCTCAGAGGTTAGGTGCTCCCACAGAGTAGCGTCCTACCATCTACACAGTGTTTCAGCATCTGCTCAGAGATTATGTGCTCCCACACAGTAGCGGGCAACCATTTCCACAGTGTTTCAGCATCTGCTCAGAGGTTAGGTGCTTCCACAGGGTAGCGTTCTACTCATCTCACCAGTGCTTCAGCATCTACTCAGAGCTTAGGTGCTCCCTCAGAGTAGCGTCCTACCCATCTCCACATTGTTTCAGCATCTGCTCAGAGGCTAGGTGCTCCCTCAGAGTAGCATCCACCCATCTCACCAGTGCTTCAGCATCTACTCAGAGGTTATGTGCTCCCACAGAGTAGCGTCCTACCCATCTCACCAGTGCTTCAGCATCTGCTCAGAGGTTAGGCGCTCCCATAGTGTAGCGTCCTACCCATATCCATATTGTTTCAGCATCTGCTCAGAGGTTAGGTGCACCCTCAGAGTAGCGTCCTACCCATCTCCTCTGTGTTTCAGCATCTGCTCAGAGGTTAGGTGCTCCCAAAGAGTAGCGTCCTACCCATCTCCACATTGTGTCAGCATCTGCTCAGAGGTTATGTGCTCCCATAGTGTAGCGTCCTACCCATCTCCACATTGTTTCAGCATCTGCTCAGAGGTTAGGTGCTCCATCAGAGTAGTGTCCTACCCATCTCCACAGTGTTTCAGCATGAAATGAAATGAAATGAAATGAAAAGACAATTTATTGAGCGCGATAGCTACCCTTAGGCGTCCTAGCGCTGCAGACAGCACGTGCAGGGAAAAACAGTTGAAGCTAGACAGGTTTATTAAAAAGAAGAGTTTTTAGGAGCTTACGAAATGGGAGCAGATTAGGCTCTGAACGCAGGTGCAGGGGGAGAGAGTTCCAGAGTTTGGCCGCGTTATAAGCAAAGAGCGGCCACCACATCTGGTTCTTTTATCCTGGGTACTCTGGCGAGGAGAGAGGATGCTGATCTAAGATGTCTGTTAGGATGGTAGAGGGTAATCAGCGGTTGGTTGATAGCAGGGCCTGTCTTCCAGAAGGCCCTGTGGGCAATACAGAGAGCCTTAAATTCGATTCTCTCCCGGACTGGGAGCCAGTGGAGGTTTTTCAGACCAGGATTAATAGAGAGTCGACGGGGAATCTGAAGGAGTGTTCGGGCTGCGCAATTTTGGATGACCTGGAGCTTGCGCAGAGTGGACTGAGGGGCTCCTAAATAGAGGGCATTCCCAAAATCCAGGCGTGACAGAATGAGGCCCTGGACCATAATCTGTCTCGCCTGTAATGGAAGTAGGGGAAGAATCTTCCGGAGTAGTCTCAGTAGACCATAGCAGGTGGCTGCAAGGTTAGTTGCTTGATGGTTAAAGCTGAGGGTGTTATCCAGCCAGATGCCCAGGCTCTTGATCGTGTCCTTTGGTGCTGGGGCAGGACCAAGGCAAGGGGGCCACAGTGAGTTCATAATGAGCTTGGGAGCATTACCCAAGAGCATAAGCTCAGTTTTGTCTCCGTTCAGCTTTAAACAGGACAGTGTCATCCATTTAACCACCTCCTCCAAGCATCCCCTCAGGTTGTTATGGGCGGTGTTAAGCTGGTTAAGGGCCACCACTAGCTGAGTGTCGTCGGCGTAAGTGATGATTTTTATGCCGAAAGGACGGACAATCTCAGCTAGGGGACTCATATATATGTTAAACAACGTAGGGCTCAGGGAGGAGCCCTGAGGCACACCGCAACTGAGTGGCTTGCTGGGAGAGGTGGTTTCGCCCTCAAAAACCTGGAAGGAACGGTCCGCCAGAAATGATTTAAACCATTTAATGGCATTTCCTGAGACTCCCAAGTTGATGAGTCGATGTATTAGTATGTCATGATTTACAGTGTCAAATGCGGCACTTAAATCAAGGAGAATGATTGCTGCTGCGCCTCCTTGATCCAAGATCTTCCTGGCTTCTTCAGTTACCGCGAGGAGTGCGGTTTCGGTCCCATGCATGGGACGGAAGCCTGTCTGGGAAAGATCGAGCAAGTGATTGTTCTCCAGGAACTCTGTCAATATGGTATTGACATATTTCTCCAAGACCTTGCTCAGCCATGATAGCAAGGAGATTGGCCGGTAACTACTGGGCTTGTCTTGATCCAGGTTAGATTTTTTCAGAAGGGCCTTTACCATGCCGCGTTTCCAGGGGGGAGGGACTATGCCAGAGGACAAGGAGGTGTTGAGCAAGTCAAGTGTGGTAGGGAGAATGTTACCAATCGCTGGCAGCAGGGCGCGTGGGGGTGCCGGGTCTAGGGGGGAACCGGATTTCACCTGATGCATAATGGGTTCCAATATGGAGGGTTCAAGCAGGGGAAGGGTATCCAAGGTGGCTGAGAGACGGAGTTCCACATTTGAGGGATAAACAGGAGTTATGTCAGGCTGGGTGGATGGGAAGGAGGTATAAATTGTTAGTATCTGCTCAGAGGTTATGTACTCCCTCAGAGTAGTGTCCTACCCATCTCCACTGTGTTTCAGCATCTGCTCAGAGGTTAGCTGCTCCTTCAGAGTAGTGTCCTACCCATCTCCACAGTGTTTCAGCATCTGCTCAGAGGTTAGGTGCTCCCTCAGTGTAGTGTCCTACCCATCTCCACAGTGTTTCAGCATCTGCTCAGAGGTTAGGTGCTCCCTCAGAGTAGCGTTCTACCCATCTCCACATTGTTTCAGCATCTGCTCAGAGGTTAGGTGCTCCCACAGAGTAGCGTCCTACCCATCTACACAGTGTTTCGCATCTGCTCAGAGGTTATGTGCTCCCACAGAGTGGCGGGCAACCATTTCCACAGTGTTTCAGCTTCTGCTCAGAGGTTAGGTGCTCCCACAGAGTAGTGTTCTACCCATCTCACCAGTTTTTCAGCATCTACTCAGAGTTTAGGTGCCTCCCTCAGAGTAGCGTCCTACCCATCTCCACATTGTTTCAGCATCTGCTCAGAGGCTAGGTGCTCCCTCAGCGTAGCGTCCTACCCATCTCACCAGTGCTTCAGCATCTACTCAGAGGTTAGGTGCTCCCACAGAGTAGCATCCTACCCATCTCACCAGTGCTTCAGCATCTACTCTGAGGTTAGGTGCTCCCTCAGAGTAGCGTCCTACCCATCTCACCAGTGCTTCAGCATCTACTCAGAGGTAAGGTGCGCCCTCAGAGTAGTGTCCTACCCATCTCACCAGTTTTTCAGCATCTGCTCAGAGGTTAGGTGATCCCTCAGAGTAGCGTCCTACCCATCTCACCAGTGTTTCAGCATCTGCTCAGAGGTTAGGTGCTCCCACAGAGTAGAGTCCTACTGATCTCCACATTGTTTCAGCTTCTGCTCAGAGGTTAGGCGCTCCCACAGAGTAGCGTCCTACCCTTCTCCACACAGTTTCAGCATCTGCTCAGAGGTTAGGTGCTCCCTCAGAGTAGCGTCCTACACATCTCACCAGTGCTTCATCATCTATGCAGATGTTAGGTGCTCCCACAGAGTAGCGTCCTACCCATCTCCACATTGTTTCAGCATCTGCTCAGAGGTTAGGCGCTCCCACAGAGTAGCGTCCTACCCATCTCCACATAGTTTCAGCATCTGCTCAGAGGTTGGGTGCTCCCTCAGAGTAGCGTCCTACCCATCTCACCAGTGTTTCAGCATCTGCTCAGAGGTTAGGTGCTCCCACAGAGTAGCGTCCTACTGATCTCCACATTGTTTCAGCTTCTGCTCAGAGGTTAGGCGCTCCCACTGAGTAGCGTCCTACCCATCTCCACATAGTTTCAGCATCTGCTCAGAGGTTAGGTGCTCCCTCAGAGTAGCGTCCTACCCATCTCACCAGTGTTTCAGCATCTGCTCAGAGGTTAGGTGCTCCCACAGAGTAGCGTCCTACTGATCTCCACATTGTTTCAGCTTCTGCTCAGAGGTTAGGCGCTCCCACAGAGTAGCGTCCTACCCATCTCCACATAGTTTCAGCATCTGCTCAGAGGTTAGGTGCTCCCTCAGAGTAGCGTCCTACACATCTCACCAGTGCTTCAGCATCTACTCAGAGGTTAGGTGCTCCCACAGAGTAGCATCCTACCCATCTCACCAGTGCTTCAGCATCTACTCTGAGGTTAGGTGCTCCCTCAGAGTAGCGTCCTACCCATCTCACCAGTGCTTCAGCATCTACTCAGAGGTAAGGTGCGCCCTCAGAGTAGTGTCCTACCCATCTCACCAGTTTTTCAGCATCTGCTCAGAGGTTAGGTGATCCCTCAGAGTAGCGTCCTACCCATCTCACCAGTGTTTCAGCATCTGCTCAGAGGTTAGGTGCTCCCACAGAGTAGAGTCCTACTGATCTCCACATTGTTTCAGCTTCTGCTCAGAGGTTAGGCGCTCCCACAGAGTAGCGTCCTACCCTTCTCCACACAGTTTCAGCATCTGCTCAGAGGTTAGGTGCTCCCTCAGAGTAGCGTCCTACACATCTCACCAGTGCTTCATCATCTATGCAGATGTTAGGTGCTCCCACAGAGTAGCGTCCTACCCATCTCCACATTGTTTCAGCATCTGCTCAGAGGTTAGGCGCTCCCACAGAGTAGCGTCCTACCCATCTCCACATAGTTTCAGCATCTGCTCAGAGGTTGGGTGCTCCCTCAGAGTAGCGTCCTACCCATCTCACCAGTGTTTCAGCATCTGCTCAGAGGTTAGGTGCTCCCACAGAGTAGCGTCCTACTGATCTCCACATTGTTTCAGCTTCTGCTCAGAGGTTAGGCGCTCCCACTGAGTAGCGTCCTACCCATCTCCACATAGTTTCAGCATCTGCTCAGAGGTTAGGTGCTCCCTCAGAGTAGCGTCCTACCCATCTCACCAGTGTTTCAGCATCTGCTCAGAGGTTAGGTGCTCCCACAGAGTAGCGTCCTACTGATCTCCACATTGTTTCAGCTTCTGCTCAGAGGTTAGGCGCTCCCACAGAGTAGCGTCCTACCCATCTCCACATAGTTTCAGCATCTGCTCAGAGGTTAGGTGCTCCCTCAGAGTAGCGTCCTACACATCTCACCAGTGCTTCATCATCTACGCAGAGGTTAGGTGCTCCCACAGAGTAGCGTCCTACCGTCTCCACATTGTTTCAGCATCTGCTTAGAGGTTAGGTGCTCCCTCAGAGTAGTGTCCGACCCATCTCCACAGTGTTTCAGCATCTGCTCAGAGGTTATGTGTTCCCATAGTGTAGCGTCCTACCCATCTCCACATAGTTTCAGCATCTGCTCAAAGGTTAGGTGCTCCCTCAGAGTAGCGACCTACCCATCTCCACATTGTTTCAGCATCTGCTCAGAGGTTAGGTGCTCCCTCAGAGTAGCGTCCTACCCATCTCCACATTGCTTCAGCATCTGCTCAGAGGTTAGGTGGTCCCCCAGAGTAGCGTTCAACAATCTCCACAGTGTTTCAGCATCTGCTCAGAGGTTAGGCGATCCCACAGAGCTCCAAAACACCCCTTTGGTATTCAAGCGCTTTATAAAATCATATAACATAACATAACATCCTACCCCCGGTGCTTCAGCATCTACTCAGAGATTAGGAGCGCTACAAAAATACAACTACAATGTAGACCAATGGTTGAGTCCCACTGAGATATGAATGAGTATCAATGCAGCTCAGGATTCAAGACATGAAACAAAGAAAGGAAACCAAGGTTTATCAGGCAAATGTTATAATAGTGTAGAGGAAGCCAGTATAGCTGGAGACATGGCACCTTAAAGACCTGTGACTCAGGTGTACTTATGAGCAATTCTTAAGCATTACAGCAAATCTGAAAATTATTGCCCACTACGTCAAGGTAAAGTGAAAGTCATACATGAAAGACAGGCGCTAGAACAAGAAACGCATTAGAATAAATAGCTAACCTGCTCCAGATATGCTGCCGAACAGCGTTTCATATGTAGTCACTCCTTGTGCAAAACTTAAGTATTGATTATTTATAGTGCATACAGAACAGTCGGGCAAGGTTAATTGTAGAAAGATTAATGACTACATTGTTTATTCTGCACCAAAATACTTATCATATATAGTATCGGTTTATGTTGCACGATTATGCATACATTCATTGAGCTAGGTACAGAGGCAAATTAACACAGTGGGAGAACAAAGTTTAAGCTTAAAAAAATGAATTTCATTTGATTAAGGAGGTCCATGAAATTGATCTGATTAAATATAGAAATGGAAATAAACATAGAAAGATGTTACTACGAGAGCACAAAAGGAATTATACCAGTAGATAAGAGGTGTGAGCTGTAGGGAAAATGTCACATTTTAGGTGTGTATAATGTATCTTCTTACTGGGAGGGTGAGGTGCAGGTATGGATGCCATGCTTGCTGTGTCTAGAAACTTAACCTTCGCCTCACAGTTGGGGACGAAATGTGCTTGCTAAATTATGTAGTGTGGATGTTGTGTAAGAGGTTAGCAAAAACTAGGCCTTTCTGGGGTGGGTGTTTGACTTTATATGTTTTCGTAATGGTAGCAGATGCATCCATTTGGAAGAACTGATTTATGCATGTAGTTTGCTTGAGAAGTTAAGTGGGTCATTTATGCTTCAACAGGGAAGGCCACCGTGTGTCTGTTTCGGGTAGAATAGGTGTCTACTGGATTTAGATTTGGCACATTTTACCACTAAGCATCACCCATGTCGATGGCGGAGGGCACTTGAGGGGGAAAATCCCATAAAGCATGCAAACTATTATATGGTGGCATGGCAGACCTGTTGACACTTATTTTACTTCGGAAGACAGACACCCAATGTGGGTATCCATCTTCTAAAATAACATAACTAATATCCCCTATATGCTGGAAGTTTCCTGGACTTTCCAGGACTTTTTCTGTCCTGGATCACTACAGCTGACATGGTGTATCAAGACAGAATGGATGCCAGTGGGAATGAATTTCAAAGGGCCTCACTAAATAAGGCAGCCCCTCAGATGTCCTTCCTGCCAGTGAGCGATCTGCCACATGGGTTTTCCCATTCACTAGGTGTGGTGGGTTACCCAAGGCAAGGTCCAAAAAAAGATCGATATCTTGTTACCACCCGTATCTGTGCTCCTAAATGCATAGGATAATCTTAGAATTTACTCAAAATGGATGAGCTAACAAGAATTGAATAACGCTGTCTCTCAAAAGAAACTTTAAATTGTTGAAAAGTTGTAGGATACTGAAGCCCAACAGGGCATCACAGATAACTATTTAGGAAGCAACACACTTCGACCAGGTAATGATTGCTTGATTGATTTTTGGATCCACTTCAGGCTACTTAGATCCATTAAGTTCTCTTTTTGGACCTAGGAGCCTACTTTGTGAGTTTAGCAGTGACTGACATGCTCTGACAAGAATTAGACCATGTCAAATTGAAAAATAATTGTTGGAGGTAAACGGGGTGGTGCCTCCGGCCCAAACGGCATCCCCCAGGCAATATACAAAACAAACGCTAGTTATTGGGCAGGGAAATTCGCTATGGTTTTTAATGCTGTAATAGCTGGCTAAGGATTAAGACAGGAAATGGCACCTGTCAAGAATTCTTTTTTACGCAGCAAGGCCAATCAGTCTACAGCTTTGGACCGAGTCGATTTTCATCCGCTTAAGCTCGCAAATTTTCATCTCTCTCATTTGCTATTTGCTGATGATGTGGTACTGCTGAGCCAAAATAAAATCGGCCTTCAATGTTTAATAGATAAATTAATTTTATACTCCAACATCAATGGAAGGTCAATAAACTAAAACAAATCTAAAGTTATGGTAATTAATAATCGAATCATAACCCATCACAGAAGGTATCTTCAAGGGCGGACCCTGGACACTGTATCTGAAAATAAATACCTGGCGGTGGAATTTGATGAAAAAGGCTTATTCCAATCTCAAAAGGAACACATTTTTTCCGAAAAGCCACAACCTGGCTCAAGCATTCGGCTTTCTGTACAGTGTGTTATAGGCGCAGCTCTTGGCCCCTTCTTAAAGATCATTAACTCCAAATTATTTTTGACATTGACCTACGGCAGTGCGACACTGCTCAAAAACCAATAATCTCAAGGCTTTACAGCACATCTTTAATTTGCCAAAAAATGCTTCACCAACACAAATTTGTTTGGAATTTGGAATTACCAAACAGTCTCTAGCCAGACAAGGAGCTTATATTAAGATTTGCTATAGACTAAAATGTACAGATACTCAGTGAACACAATATTATGGTCCACTCTACCTAACTGTCCCTCAATCAATGACAGGTGGTATCTGTACTCAGCTATAAACACTTTTGGTCTGGAGTTTGGGACCTGAGTATACCATACACTGTCCTAAATAAACTGATAAACGGCATGACAGGGAAGCTTGGTAGTAGCTGATAAGGCAACACTGTCCAAAAGATCTCATGCCTGGATCGTGTTACAGACTACAAGCTCCTAAAATCTCAGCCCTACCTTGATTCTGGTACCTCACTGTTCCTAAAACAGAAGTTTATGCTTTTTGGCATTGGCCAATTACCAGCCTTACTGCACAGACTTCCCTGTTTAAGGACCTGCGAACAAATCTGCTGTTGTCTATGTGGAGCTTGCAAGGAGGATATGGTTCACTTGGATTGCATATGTCCTGCCCTTATGCATGATAGAAGGGAACTCCCGAAGGTGGCTTTTTTACCTAGGGGAATTGGTACATGCCGTCAAGCAATCCTTGCTTGTTTTAATCCAACTGACCCTATATTAAATTGTCATTTTACTAAGTATTTATGAAGGATAGATCGGAAAATTAAGTAACTTTTAACTGTATTGTATTATGCACTGCTGCTTTGCACTTTGTTCTATTTGTATGCAATAATTGTGTATCATCACACATAATCCACTATTATGCAGTGATAAGCAGCTTCTGGAGACCGGCTCTCTCTTCCAAAGCCCTAGAAAATATTAGGCCCAGTTTTGTGCCTTACAAAATTTTACCTCCTATGAATTGCATTTCAGGACACAACAGAAAGAGTTAAAATGGGAAAGAAATGGTGGACTCCAATGCATTGGTACATGGCAAAAGGGCATTGGTGATTGTGACCATCAGAAAAACCCATTAAGGTGAGCTGCAATTACCATAATTCCAGGGCTTCATTTCAAGTGTGGGGAAGGTTCTTAGAATGATATGTACAACGGTAGTACATATGGAAACACACGCATTATTATTACATTACTCAGAAATTGCAATATTTTGTTTAAAATATCCATGAAATGCATTCCTTGACATTGGAGTGCATATGTAAATTAATGCTCATCACAACAAAAAAGGAACTTAAGTGGAGGCTAGACATTTGCGTTTTAATGGGTCAAAGGTCAAACAGAAATAAAAATCCCCATTTAAAGGCAAAGAGAAAGACATCAAAAATGATATCACTTTCAAGTAATTGAAGTTAAAGAAAGTGATGACCCATGTAAAGGGACTGTTAAGATTTTGAGGGACTGTTAAGATTTTGAGGGGCGAGAGAGATGACCAGAACTAATTACAAAGTACCTCATGTCATGTGACCACAAATGGACCAACCATTAAATATACATTTGCAGCTAAATATCATCTGACCATTACTGACTACAAGATCCACAACATGGATGCCTGTCTGGTATGCCCCTCTGCAAACTCTTTGTGATGCAAATCCGACTCCACTGACTCGAACCCCAGACTATCAAGCACCTAGAGATTTATTTTCCAGTTACCTTGGCTGGAGCTCCCAGAGGCCGACTGTAGTCTGCTCTTTAAGGCAATGTGTGAACCTGCTGTTGTAGTCAATGTTTTAAAAATCCCCAAAGTAGTCTTTTAGGGCCAGATGTATGACCCATTTTTGCATGTGCAAACGGGTTAGCGACCCGTTTGCGCATGCAAAAACTAATAGGGCCATGTACAAAGCCTATTTAGCGAGTCGCAATTTATTTGCGACTCGCTAAATAGGATTTGCGACTCGCAATTAGGAAGGGGCATTCCAAGGGCGTCCCTTTCTAATTGCGACTCGCTACCCTATGTAAGAATGTTTTGCGACCGCAAAAAACACCCGCAATTTACCGCCCTCTTCAAGAGGGTGGTAATGCACTCGCAAATGGGAAGGGGTCCCCTGCGGACCCCTTCCCCTTTGCAAATGCAGGGGAAAATATTTTTTAGGGGCAGGTAGTGGTCCCAGGGACCACTACATGTCCTTAAAAAATTAAACGAAAACGCTACATTTAAAAAAAAAAAAAATGCATCCTGTTTTCCTTTAAGGAAACCGGGCTGCATTGAAAAAAAAACTGCTTTATTTTAAAGCAGTCCCAGACATGGAGGCCTGCTGAGCCCAGCAGGCCACCATACCTGGGAGGGCCAGCCATTCCCAATGGGGTCGCAAATTGCGAGTGCCTCATTAATATTCATGAGGCATGCAATTTGCGACCCCATTGGGAATCGCAAACAGTGTCTGAGACACTGTTGTACAATGTGATTTGCGACTCGCAAATTGCGACTCGCAATGTCTCGCAATTTGCGAGTCGCAAATCATAATGGTCGTACATCTGGCCCCAAGTGTCTGATGCTTGTCTACAACCTCCACCTGAATTCTCTGTTTGGCTGTTGCCACTGCAGAAATAGCAATGATTTCATGATCTATAATTCACATGAATCATGTCACACCCATCAATTATTTCCTTTTTCAGTGGAACTGTGTCATTTCTGAATATCGTAGAACTCAATCAATGCACACACCATAGAAAATTGATCCAAAATTCGAGTTTACTTTCAACAGTCAATTATTATTTGAAGTCTGAGCATTGCAATCTCTTTAAAAAAATTAAAAAAACACCCTTTATGTAATCAGAATTATATTTAAGAGAAATCAAAATCAAAGCATTCCACACGATCAGCTGTCCATTCTTAGATAAGCATTTCACTGAGGAGCTGACACGCTTACTCTACTGCAGCGTGTTCAAACTTCAATTTAATTGAAAAAAGAAAAGAGCGTTTTCAATAAAATCTTGCCTACTGACTAACGTGAAAATGCTATTCAATTCTATTCTTTTACTACAGATTATAAAATAGTAAACTGCAGGATTCAACTACTGCTTCCAATATGCATTTCCTGTAAAAAAAAAAGTAATATTGGCAGAGCCAAGTGGTCTCACCTATACAAGATCTATTGGTTTTGTCAATGCTTTTTAGCCATGTTGTATAGCAGCGCTATAACGCGGTTAACTTTACCCACATCGTGGAACTTGTTTCTTTATGTTCAGCTATTTTGCACAGCAGCTGTCCTGCTGTACAACATTGCTAATAAAACATTAACAAAGGCAAATAGCTGTTATGTATGTAAAACTTATTTGAATTTGTCAAAGTTTTAAGGTGCCACAACTAAAAAGGTTTGAAAAAAAGTGCTGTGACGTGGGTCATAGTGCTTTTTTAGGTCGAGCCTAGCATTGCAGCACATGCGCTGCTCGCTTTGCGAGGCATGCAGTATTCAGTATAGCGTGGAAGCTTCGTGGAAGCTCCGCCCACTCTCCGCACATCTTTTTCATTGGTTTAGGTCCTAAAAGCTGCCTTCTGATTGGTTTTAGGCTTGTCAGTCCCGCCTCATGACAGCCATATTGTCATTTGTATCCTTCCATGGCTACTGGCCCCTTTACTCCGAACACTATTTTCTTCTCGGCGCCCCCCCCCCACTCCTGTTCGTGCCTTCTCGTCCGCACTCCCGTTTCCAATGCAATAGGTCTCGCGTAAATGCGAGTACTATTGCATTGCAAATGCTTGTTTGTTTTGGTGTTTTGCAGCGAACCAACACGGACAGTGGGAGGATACAAGCAACACGAGAGATAGTGGCAGGGGCAGAAAGATGAAAGAGAGAGGGAGGAGGGCGGGAGGGGCAGCAGAATGGCAGGGAGTGGGAGAAGTGCAGAGAGCGAGCAAGCAATATGAGTGAAGCAGAAAGAGGGTGGGAGGGGGCAGCAAGACGTTTGACAGTGGGAGGAGTGCAGAAAAGCACAGCAAGATGATGGACAACAGGAGGAGGGCGGTAGGGAGCAGCAAGATGACGCACAGTAGGAGGCTGGGAGGGGTCAGCAAGACAGAATAGACAGTGGGAGGAAGGTGGGAGGGCGCAGCAAGATGGTAGACAGAGGGAGAAGGATGGAGGCAGACATCCAAGTAACAACATAGAGCAGTGGAGAGGGACCACAAACATGCATTCTTATGGAGTGTTACAAGCACAAAAAAAAAGTACCTCTGAAAGCAACAGTGAAAGGACACCCGGCAAGAAGGAGGTACTTGGTCCTTTCACAAACACAGGAAGTGAAAATCAAACTGGCAATGCTGACCAATGAGAAGCAAAGAGAGAAGAGTGAAGATGAAGCCAACGAACGGCAAGTAAAGCATTTTTTCAGTTTTTTTTTAAGTTAACAAAAAGTCTTGCACATAAGTTGTTTATCCAATAATGTCGTATCGTGGTTCTGGTGAAGTTTGTAAATGTATATAATAATATCGGAGCATAATACACTGTTACCTGTTATGTATTTCATATTTATCTCTATACCTTGCAGTTATTCTCAACAAATCCAATTTGGTAGGCCGCCCTAGGTTTGAAATCACATATATCTCAGCATGTATATGTTGCCAGCAAACTTTCATCCTTTAAGATAAAATTGTATGCACACACAAAAAATATCAAGTGATTTATAGTTGACAAAAAAGAAAATAGGGCACATCTCTAAAAGGAGATATCCTAATGTGGCCCTAGGAATGTTATGTTAGTCTCATTTCACACACCCAAGTCCATCTTTGACAGTCAGCCCCTCATCATTTTTAACACACACTGCAATGACACTCATTGAGATTCTAGAGGGACACTTTACAAATATTTACTTGAAACTATTACTGTGGGTTCACCAGCTATCTAAGCCTGAGAAAGCTCTCTATAATGTTTTACAGATTTGAACAGAAAATATTGCCATCTTCTTCCGCCGAAGCAGCAGGCGGGAAACTCAGCAAGTCAGAGGAAAAAAACATAAATCACTTTGTCCAAATCCATTAAAGACGAGAACGAGAGTTGTGCTTTTCCTCGATACCCTGGTAGCCACATATTACCGCTAAGAGAGGAAGGGGTGAAGGCGACCAAGTCTTTCTGTCCTATAAATCACGAAGTGCAGTTGGATTATTAGTTTCTGGAGAACACCGGTGGGTTCATGCAAAGGAAAATAGTGATTCAGTGGTCTCGTTGGTGCAATTTGTTTCAGTGGCATGTCGCGTGATTTGTTGCAACAGCAAAAAAAAATGTGATCTCCGGCTCCTGAGCACCATCTTGAGTTGATTTTGAAGAAGAAGGTGCCCCAGAGACGTGTTAAATAACATTAAGATCCAACAACGCTAAGGTTTATTCGTTGATCAGAACTCACGTCGCCACTTGTACCAAAATACCTGATTACAGTGCAATCAAGCGCGTTGGTGGATTTACATCTGAACTGTGCATGCGCAAATCAGGTTTGTCACTTGATTAGCGCTATCGTGCACAAATAAAGAACAGGCCTTTATTAAAAACAAAGGGGCATATTACTAAGGTCCGACGATAATTATCGCTCAGCGCGATTAGCGCGAGGATAATTATCGCCTGACTAACGCTGAATTTTATCACTGAGATAGCGTGCTATCAGCAACGCTCATCTCAACAGTGATAAAATTGCAAGCGCTAACTGCCAAATGTGCGATTATCGCTGGAAATCCAGCGATAATCACACAACTTTTGGCGATAGCTTGCTGATAGGGCAGGACAGACTCAGCCATGATATCCACCTTCCATTGGATATCATGGCTAAGTCATACTGAGAGCAGGCGTTAGAAAAGTAGCGCTAACCGCGGTTAGCGCTACTTTTCTAATCGCTCTGCATGTTCGCCTGCAGCTTGATAATAGGAGAAATGTCGGTTAGCGACATTTCTCCTGTTATCCTGGGAAGGAACGCCCACTTTGCATCTCATTAGAGATGCAGAGCGAGGCGTGGGGAAAACGGGTGCTAACATGCGTTAATGCATGTTAGCACCCGCCTTGGTAATAGGGCGGTAATATTATCTCCGCTTTTTTGGCTCTTAAAGCCAAAAAAGCGGAGATAATGGCCCTTGCTAATATGCCCCATATAGACTACTATGAATTTGAGGATGAAGAGAGGGTATGCCTTCAGAGTTGAAGTAATGGTACTGTGCATGCATTCATTATAAGAAGTAGGTGCATGTGATCACGGGATTTGGAAAAATCACATCACCCCACAACTTATAATTAATAATAATAATAATAATAATAATTCCTATTTGTAAAGCAAGAACATATCACCCCTTAATGGTTTCAAGGCGCTGGGGGCCATCGGGGAGCTTAAGTGAGCTATTGCCCGGAATCAACTGATGCTGAGCTGCTGCCCGCGATCGAACCGTGAGACCCGTGCTCCGGAGTCAGCCGCTCTGGCCGCTGCACCACACATCTCCAAAACTGATCGTGGCATGCTTCATCATAGGCATTTTACCACACCTTGGTAGGTAGATACAACCATGGCAGACTCTTCCATTGTTGGAAGTTCTTATAAGTAAATACTGCATTATCACTGGAATCCAGATAGGAGTTAAAATACAATACCATTCAATTATAATGCGGCATAATGCGGTTTGGGGTCCGGAAGACAGGGAACAGCATAGTTGTGCATACAGGCACATCCCATTGACAAATGTGTGACTACAGTGGAGTGTCTCCCTGATCGGACCCGTAGAAACCTGAACCACCCTCAATTTAGGATTCATCCCTTAAAGAAGAGACCTAGGAAGATGAGAGCATTAGCCCTCATTATATTTGCAAGGTACAAATGTGTAGTTAGGCAGGGACTACAGGTGCCCTGACGAAAGCCAGAAACCCAGACAGGGATTCTCGAACTGCCAAACACGTAGGCATAATTATATGGGTGGATGAGTCAGTGTACCTAATTCAATGGCCGGAACTGATTACATTTTAATCATATCTGCAGCACCCAACAATAGAGGATAATTGTTAGGTATACCCGACGATATTATTTTCTCTTATCTGGATCCCTGCGATAATCCAGAATTTACTTACTTAAGAACTCCCAACAATGGTTGAGTCCGCCATGGTGGTATCTACATACCAAGGTGTGGTAAATCACCTATGATGAAGCATGCCACAACAAGTTGTGGGTGAGGCAATTTTTCCAAAATCTTTTGGGACACCTGTAGGGTAACCACAAGATTTATTGTGAGCTGGGCATTTTCAGAATGTTTATGCTATTATATGGAGGACATGGCCAGGTTGTATTCCTCTTTCTCTCCAGTTGTGTATCTATAAGTTCTGAGCCTGTTGTAGGCAGGCACCTTCATGTGCCATGCAAGTATTAAGTATTGCTCCAGTGTTAGTACCATGAAATTACTTTTCTGCCTGTACGGTGTGATCTTGAATAGGTTGGAGAAAGGAAGAGGGTATTGATGTCCTAATACCCTTGGAGAGTTTGGTTAATCCTGTTCCACTCTGTGCAGTAAGACCAACTGCCACGCCATGTTAGCAATCCATAGGCACAGCTTCTCAGCCTATCTGAACTACATAAAGTCATAGCTGTGCAGCTGGTGTTCACTACTGAACAGTACCCACTTGTGACCAAACAGTTTATGTGTTGACTATTGAACTGGCGAGCCCCAATTCTTATTGAGCTACTTAACCTCAATTCTGATTATGACTTGCAGATTTAATCAAATTGTATGATGCTGTTCAAATCATGCAATGTCTGAGTGCCTCAGTTCCATAATCTGCCACGTATGAAAGGCTTAATGTCAGAAGTGAAAGAAAGAGAGATTTACAGTTTAGGAACTGTCCAGACTATACTTTTCCCTTACCTATGTTTCCCTCAAGGGGTATGGTATAGTATGGATATTTATACCCTTAGGGGCCAATTACG
Source organism: Calotriton arnoldi (assembly GCA_963921515.1). Lineage (NCBI taxonomy): Eukaryota > Metazoa > Chordata > Amphibia > Caudata > Salamandridae > Calotriton > Calotriton arnoldi. The sequence goes on along the minus strand of CAWUFW010000648.1, from coordinate 2,344,163 downwards.
ATGCGGTCGGAAAAAGCTCTGACCATCGGTCGGAGCCTTTCCTACTGCATCGTAATATGCCGGTTGGATTCCTTTCTGACCGCCTCATTATGATGAAGGCGGCCGGAAAGGAATCCGAACGGTCATTCCGATTGGCCGTCCGCCAATCGGAATGCCGCCAGTAATCACAAGGGCGGCTCTTTCCGCCCTTGGGATTACGATGTCGGGTTTCTGCAGCCTTTCCGTGCCGGCCTTTCCGACACAGAATGGCTGTCGGAACTTGACTTTGGGGGCCCCCAGCAGGGCCCCCTTGGGAGCACGGCCTCCGATTGGAGGCCGAGGGGGCACCTGTGGTGCCCCCCTGTTGATCCCTGCACCCCGTGGCAGGCACCTTGAGGTGCCTGCCACGGGGTGCAGGGATGAACTGCACCTCCTATTTTACAATGGGAGCATGCATTCCGGACGGTTTACGGCCGGAATACATGCTCACATTGTAAAGTAAAGGAACGCGACCGAACAGTGTTCGGTCGCATCCTAATTAGTCGGTCGGGACCATGACTGAGACAATGTCGGGTGGAGGAAACTCTGCCCGACATCGTAATCAGCCCCTTAGTAACCCTCATGAGGCACTGAAGCATTCTGCCGATGGGCACCACACTTCTCAATGGGCGCATACTGTTAGCGATTGGTCAAGAATAAGGGTTGTAGTTAACCATGCAGTTTTCATTCTGTGCCATGCAATTTGATATATAATGGCGGCTTGTATTCTGGTTCACTGACATAATATCGAAACCATAAATATCCTGCTACAGAAATATCATGTCAAAAATATTGATCACAAAAATATTGTTTTCCTATACATATAAAGGCAAGTACAAAAATATCGAAAAAATATCGTTTTACACTAATATTGAAAAAATATATGCAAAAATATAGTTTTTTAATATATATATAGCTAAAAATAGTAAATCTTAAATATATCTAATATATATAATATAATGTAATTTAAACATGTTTAAATAATATTTAAAAATATATATATAACTATATACTTATTTAAGCCAACACACACGCACATACATATGTATATTTGTATGTTTATATACACATATAATGTAAAACTATTACTAAAAATATTAATTTTATTTATATTATTGTTTTCTACTTTGTTTAATTTAATAATATAACATATATATATATATATATAAACAGATGAGAGGTTTATTACTGCATAAACCAGTCGTGACGCGTTTCGCGCTCCAAAAGCGCTTGTTCACACAACTAGGTCAATAAAGTTTGTCTCTTAAAAAGCATTTCAACTGAATATGTTCATCAACATAAAGAGTGGACTGTGACATAATAATATTTGGGCGCCATCTTAAGACAGACAATTCGAAATGATGAACATATTCAGTTGAAATGCTTTTTAAGAGACGAACTTTATTGACCTAGTTGTGTGAACAAGCGCTTTTTGGAGCGCGAAACGCGTCACGACTGGTTTATGCAGTAATAAACCTCTCATCTTGGCTTAAGAACGGACCTTGTTGTTGTTTTTGTAGACCTGAGTGCTCGTTGGAACTCCGTTCTTTGTTTATATTAATCCAAACACCGGCTGCTCCGCCGGCACCGAGCCACCCCGAGAAAGACGAGGGATCTCCGGAAGGAGCCGCTTTCTGTTTTGGATATATATATATATATATATATATACAAAACAAATAGCAAATAAGCTGCAAAATATTTAAATATATTGCCAATTTAATTATACATAAAAAATAAACAATAGACAAAAATGCGTTTTATAAAAATATCTTAAAAATTACACACTTCTATATATAAAAATACAAAATCAAATAAACTAACACATATTAATATATATTTAAACAATATTAACAAAACTATAAAATTCAAGGAATAATAAATATACTAGCCCCACACCAGTCTAATCAACAGTAGGGAAAGCATTGGACTCAGAAGGGGTCAAATTTACAATTCTCACTCCAGTCGATGCAACAGTAGGGAAGGCATTGAACTCAGTAGGGGTAAAATTTACTATTCCCACTCCAGTGTGTGCAACAGTAGGGAAAGCGATGGACTGCGGGGGGTGAAAATTTACTATTCCCACTCCAATGTGTGCAGCATTAGGGAAAGTGTTCAATTCATGAGGGGTAAAATTTACTATTCCCACTGAAGTCCGTGCAACAGTAGAGAAAGCGTTCAACTCAGGAGGGGTAAAATGTACTATTCCCACTGCAGTCTGTGCAACAGTAGAGAAAGCATTCAACTCAGGAAGGGTAAAATGTACTATTCCACTTCAGTCTGTGAAACAGTAGTTAAAGGGTTGGACTCTGGAGGGGTAAAATTGAGTAATCACACTCCAATCTGTGCAACAGTAGAAAGAGAGTAGTTGACTTCAAACAAATAACATATTTTAGCAACCCTATTAAATACACAAAAAGATAAAACTCTAAATATAAAAATTATATGTCTACATTTTTACAAAAATTAAACAAATTACATAATTTAAAAAAAAATTGATAATCATTATCAATTAAAACAAATATTATTAATTTAACTACAATGCCAGATTATATTCCCACAAACATTCCCACAAACATAACAGTGAACAATACAAAAGTAATAGAAATTAAAAAAGTATAAGACAATTAACATATTAAATAATAAATGAAACAATTTTAATAAATGAAAAAATAAAATCATTTTCAATTTATTATAACTTAAATAACTTCCCACCATATTCTCCTACAAACACAATAAAACACACCTAATATATAACATAAACAATTAAATTATTAAATATTTTACTAATGTATCAATAAATTAAATATTTACTTAATTAACTTCTCACCCTATTCCCCTAAAAACTAAACAACCCACAACTAAAATGTAACTTAACAAATATGATAATTTTCCCAATTTACATAATTCTCAATTAAATATTTGATAATAAATTTAAAATTGATTATCAATAAATTATTTTTTTAATTACCTTCCCACCCTGTACTCCCAAAAATCCATTAACCTGCACCTGAAATGTAAAAATATTGATTATACAATTTACATATTTAATTATCAATTAAAGAATTACTTTTAATTAAGAATTAGCTATTAATAATGATAATTAATTAACTTCCCGCTCTTTACTTCTACAAACACACCCCACACCTAAAATACAACTTAAAAAATATATTAGTTACACAGCTTTCATAATTATCAATTAAATTATAAAGTTTTATTAAAAAGCAATTATTAATTAATTATTATTATTAATTTACTTCCTACCCTGTACCCCTACAAACCCAACAACCCGCTACAACACTACAAATGCAAATAAATTAAATTTAAAAACAACTTAAAATTACAAACTATAGCTAAAAACATTAACAACAATTATGCAAACAATTTATAACATACAATTAAAATATATACTAAAATACATAAAGATAATTAAAAAACGATATTTTTTACAACTATTTTTTTGAAATGATATTAACAACACAGATATTTTTGACATTGATTTGAGTAATTTGTGGGCAGCACTTATTCCTCGATTTTCTTCAGTAGGTTTCAAATTCATTTTGTCTGTTTTATTCCATTCTTGTGGTAATTTATCCCATGAAGATGGAGGGTGCATCTCAAATGTCATCCTGATGAAGTCCCTATATAATGAATTAATCGGGCTGAGACATCAACTAATCTGCAGGTTTGAAATGCTGTTGTATTGATTGTGCACTCCAAGGTTGATTAATGACTAATACAATTCTCTTATGCACATGGCTGCCAACAGATTGTTTCTATATTTTAAGTTGCTTTGCCTACTTTGTTTAACACCTCACGTGCATGGCATCATCACACTTTATTTGTGGAGCACCTTTCATGTTTTCTTATCATTTAATTATTGATATATAAATTAAATGTGGTAAAGTCAGGTGTCACTTTTCATTTGCTGGACTGTGTGCTTATAGGTTTAGAGGAATGATTTTTGGCACAGCGTTTACCCAGACTCTCCAAAGTTTGTGCTTTAAATCCTTTACGAAGTCTATAAGAACCACTGTTCTTATACTGAAGTCCCTTTCCAGCAGATTCGCAAACTACAGAGTGTACTTGTGACATCAGGATCCACTCTGCACCATCCCTTGATTCATTACACTAGCAGTCCGTGGAGGGACATCCATAGCACTAGACCACTCTTCCTTCAAATTAATCTCAGTCTACAACTAATCTTTGCCACTGCGCACAAGGTGGGCTCTATCTAGACCAATCATTCATTCGGGAACTCTTGCAGAGGCAGTACATCCTTCATAGCTCAGACAACTAAGATATGGAACTCATCCCTGTTAGAATAAGAATAATTCGTAATTCCAGAGAGCATTCGAAAACCAACCAGTCTTTTTCCAAAGAATTCTTTATTATGACAGAGACAAGATATATATATATATATATACATATATATATGTAGGGACCCTCAGTATTCAAGGGGACTTAATCCCCCAACTTAGAACGCGCCAAGAGGCGCGTTTGCATAGAGGTGGAGAAACGGGGGCGTTGCCTGTAAAATACCATAGAAATTCACTGAAAAAACCATAGGTTTCAGGGAAGGTATAGTTAGAAATTAGCATTTAAAAAACCTTAGAAATTCACTGAAAAAACCATAGGTTTCAGGGACGTTATAGTTAGAAATTAGCATTTAAAAAACCTTAGAAATTCACTGAAAAAACCATAGGTTTCAGGGACGTTATAGTTAGAAATTAGCATTTAAAAAACCTTAGAAATTCACTGAAAAAAACACAGGTTTCAGGGACGTTATAGTTAGTTGGACATTTCACTCATACAAAACCAGAGAAATTCGGCCGTTATAGTTAGTTGAGCTAACTATAACTCGCGCCCCCGCAATGCACTGCTGATGACGTCACCTATTACATCATTCATGACATGGTCAGTGACATCACTGATGACATCACTGATGACATCTCAAATGACATCACTGATGACATCACATCATTAAAATGTTAACAATAAATAAATATACCTAACAGTATTTGTGATGCCAATTCCTTATCTATCTGCTCAACATTGAAGATTATGGTTAATGTAACACAGACCCCAATGCTTGAAAATGTGAAGCTCTGAGAGCTTCCGCAGCCCAACTATTTTCACCTCTAATGCAACACTGTTGCACTGAGTACATAGAAACAAATAAATTATGTAGTGTACACTGTACAAAGTAAAAAAAAAAATCAAATATATGCAGAAAAAGGATCATTTTCATCAGTTCTTTAAAAAAAACTACAATTTCTGCCTGTCTTTGGTGTGCCAGCTGCACTTCACCATTTCTAAATGTAGGTCAAGCGCTGATAAACAGATCAGACTCCTGCACATTGCACTACTGCCTGTGCATAGCTATTTGATCTTATGCACATCACCCACAAGGCACGATCTAAGTAACCCAAGATGAAAGCTTGTAATGTTTAATTCAGTTGCTGTCCTTTAGTGCCTTTAACCAGTTAAATGGGTACTTCCCTATTGATTACCATTATGTATTTGACTCATCAGTCCGAGATGATGCATGGGAAGGTTAGGCGATTCGCCGAGGGTCACAGGAGGTTAAAACACTGCCGGGATTGTAACCTGGTTTCCCAGTTCCATGGTTGGCAGCTTTGGCCCTTAGGCAACATCTCTCCAACATTTATACTACCACATGTAGTGATGTTTCCATGATGTCTTCAGGGAGAACATTCAGATGCAGACTGAAACATTATCACTATGCTCTGGTTACATTAGCTGTTGACACGTTCATGGCTGCACCAAATGATAATATTGTTTGTTTATTGTTTTTTTATTTTTTAAACGCAGTTAAATGTATGGATGACTTCATAAACGGATGAACTTATTCCAGACAACATTAAAATGATGACGGTCAGTTCATAAAACTTAAGAAAGTGAAAAGACATAGAAGTGTACAAAGTCAGAGTTATTTCTTACAAAAAATGAATAATTAACTTAATCCTTGACCTATGAACAAAACAAATGACATCATTGAAACTGTTTTAAGGAGATCACAAAATCTCTGCTTATTATGCATTTTAAATTGCATGTTAATACCAGAATACACGTCTTTCAGTATAGCTTTGTAGGCTTCACAAAAGTGTCCAGCAGTTGTTAAAGGCCCTAAAACAAAGGTATACGGCCCTCTCCTCAAGAGGGGACCTATAATGAGGGAGAGGGCCTTCCACAGCTGGTATAGCTCGAGATAGAAGGACTATAATTCTATTACAAAATTCCACCCACTGAGAGCAAATTGCTTTAATTAAGAGAGGAACACAAAGACAAGCACTGGAATGTTGGAACAGGTCCATAGCCGACATTATTGGCCCTTTGTTAACAAGTCTTCAGTGGAGTTCCCAACATTCCAATGTACGAATGAAGCTTAATAATGCTATCCCTTAATCTTACTTCCCAAAACTGACTGCACGGTCAGAGCTATAGGCATGAGCTATAAGACATTGCAGGGACTTCTCTGTATAAAAAGGTGTGGCAGACGATGAAAAATGATTCATAAGGGTTTATTCAAATATTTCCATGTCTCGGTTTCTGGCTCTCCCTGTGTCTATTAGAACAGATGTCCTCAATCGGTGGAATGTTCGAATAGCACGCCTGTCCCGCTGCAAAGCCCAATGTAGTCGGCAAACGCCTTCCATTTCTCTCTCTTTAGGGACAATCTGTTGTAGCCCCCGCCTATAACTAGAGGAGAGGGCACTTAACGACTGGTAACTACTTTGACAGTGGGCTACAATAGTAGACGCCTGGTTCCGTAGAAAAATGCTTATGGCATTTATACTAAACATGGAATTTGGAGCAGGCTATCTTTTTAGCCTGGATAATAAATCTATTCTGTGCGTGATTTGCCTAATATTTTCCTTGAACATGTGCTCATATTGATAAATACACGTGTCTTTTGTTCAAGGTCCTAAATCTGCAGTCAGCCTTGAAGGATAATATTGTAAATGATGCATCATGAAATGGAGCACACAGATATATATATATTCACTGAAAAAAACAAAAGTTACAGGGGACATTATAGTTAGGCTCCTATTTCACTTGTACAAAACCATAAAAATTAAGCAGTTATAGTTGCCTGAGCTAACTATAACTTACGCAAGAGCAAATGTTTTCATCTGTTTCCCTGCACGCATATTTGCGAACAGGGAACCAGATGAAAACTCTGCTTTCTATAAGCCGGAGCTGTTTTGCAGCTCCGGCTTGCAGAAAGTGGAGTTATGTTTTGCTTCTGCTTGGTAAAAGCTGTTAGCTCTCACCCAGCAAAGGCAAACAGCTACCTTACGAGGGTGGGCACCTCGGGAGGTAGCAGGACTCGCCCGGGGGGGGGGGTGTGCCGTCCCTTGAGCCATAAATGGCCCCACGAGAGGGGCCGTGAGGCACCCCTCCATCATACAAGTTAGCTCCGGGGAGGTGGTGGTCCCCGGGGCTGCGGGGGGACCACGTGGGCCCCTCCACATTCATTTTATCATTAGCCCCTGGAGGTGGTGGTCCCCGGGACTGCAGGGGAGGCTGTACAGCCCCCCCCCCCCGCATTAATTTGATTTTTAGCCCCAGGGAGGTGGCTGTCCCCGGGGATGCTGGGGCGCGCGGACCCCCAGCACTAGTTTATAAACATTTGCCCCAAGGAGGTGGCGGTGCCCGTGGGGCGGAGTGTGCCGCCTGGGCACCTCCCACATACATACAAACCAATGCAAGGTAGATGGTGGTCCCCGGGACTTTAGTAAGCCCTAGGAGGGGGGAACTGTTTGCCCACATCCTATTTCACTGGCATGCCCCCGGGACCTGGCCCACCCTGGGGTTAATTAAAAACAAGCTGGGGAGCCCGCACTTGTTTGTTTTTTTACAGGAAATTCGCAAATATCGCGATTTTGCAGTATTTGTATTTTTTTATGCTTTTTTGGTCTTGCAGGGTCCTTTTGGGACCCAGGGCCAACTTTATGGGGTCAGGGTATTCCTACCCTAACCCCTTTTCTTTTTGGTTACATTTATTTGGGGGACTCGGCTGAAGCTGAGTCCCAAGATGGCTGCCAACACTTCCTGGTTGAAGTGTTGGCAGCCAATCAGAGCTCTGCATTTACCTGCACAAGCTAGTTATTTTTCGCTGAACTATCGCAGCCACAGATATCACTAACTGTATTTTCTTAAATTTCTCAACAACTACTAAACTGATTTACACTAAATAACAAAAAGCACAATCTGCGTAACCAAATCTACCTTTCTGCCAAAAATTTGGTGTAATTCTGTCCAGCAGTTCAGGCTGCAGGCGGGTCTAAAGGTCCTATAGGAAATAACATGGGAAAACACACTTTTTTGACACCCCTTTTTCTCAGCCCCTGCTTGACAGATCATCGCAAAACTTTCTATGCACAACAAGACCTAACTTGACACTTGTTTTGGAAAATTTTGTGAACATTTGTCAACCTGTGCAAACGTTATAGGCTAGTCATAAATGCTTTTCCTATGAAAACATGGTCCGAGCTATAACTACCTACTGGCGAACACCAGAAAGTAATATGTATGTGTAGGAGACCTCTAGGACTGAGTGTATATATGTGTATATATATATATATTCGATTCGTCCTCCAGAGAAGCCTCTCACGGACCTAAAAAGACGACAGCAGACCCCAGGTTCTTTGTGCAAATCCAATGCTGTTTATTAGAATGCCAGCAAGTCCGCCATTACGCGTTTCGACCCCCACTCGGGTCTTGATCACATGACCTATATATATATATCCAATATACACAGTCCAAAATCGATGCGCTCTCAGGAAAACACACGTAGTCAGAGATAGAATGTAACCCAGTTTAATCAGTGATTAAACTGGGTTACATTCTATCTCTGACTACGTGTGTTTTCCTGAGAGCGCATCGATTTTGGACTGTGTATATTGGATTGTGCTGCCAGCCCGCTCCGCTGGCGTTTGCGCCACCTTTCTTGGGTTCAGCGGTTCAGAAGGAGCATTTGTTTTGGATATATATATATATTCACTGAAAAAACCATAGGTTTCAGACACGTTATAGTTAGAAATTAGCATTTAAAAACCTTTGAAATTCACTGAAAAAACCATAGGTTTTAGGGACAGTTATAGTTAGTTGGACATTGCACTCGTACAAAACCCGTGAAATTCCCTGTTATAGTTAGTTCAGCTAACTATAACTCGCGCCCCGCAATGCACTGCTGATGACGTCACATATTACATCACTCATGACATGGTCAGTGACATCACTGATGACATCACTTTTGACATCTCAAATGACATCACTGATGACATCATGCAGTGACTGTGTTTCTGTAAAGTTTAAATATTTTTAATATATATAGGGAAAGGCGTATTGAAGAATGAGTGGGTGTATAAGTGTCTGTATGGATGATTTAGTAGGTGCGTGACTAACTCTATAAGTGAGTGATTAAACGTATCTTACTGAATGCATGGGTTACTGACTAAACTGTGTGAATGTCTGTATCCGTCTGTTTGTTGGTGTGTAAGTGGATGCATGGATTTGCGAATAGCTACATGAGTGTCTATATGGGTTATTGATTGGTTCTCTGAGAATCTGAATGGCTGCCTGAGTGTTTGTGTGGGTGGGGTGTGTGTGACTCTATACATAGATGTGTGAGTGGGTGATTCACTGGGTGCATGATTTCAAGAGTGCATCTGTGATGGACTGCTTGGGTGGGTGAGTGTGTGTATGGGTGTGTTAGTGAGTGAATGTATATCTCAGTGGTACATGTGCGAGTAACTACATATGTAAAAGGCAGTATATATGTGTGTTAGAGTATTTAAATGGCTATAAGTGAGAGTGTGTTATTGTGAGAGTGGCTGTATGGATGCGTGTGTGCTTGTATCAGTTATTGTATAAGAGCGTAAGAATGTGCTAGTATTTGTATGAGTAAGTGAGCTGGTGTGTGTATAACTGTATAGGTGAGTAAATGGGTGTGTGATTAATTTTTTGCATTACTGACTAGGTGTGTGAGTACCTCTATCGATGAGTGGCGGTGTGTGAGTGTTTATATAGGTGTATGAGTGCATATGATAGTCCTGTACTGAGTGACTGTAAGTATGAGTGACTGTACAGGTGAGTGAGTGGATGTGTGTGTAGACCTAAAAATCAGTGAGTGGGTATGTAGTTTTTGGTGTTGGAGTGTCTATGGTTTTGAGAATGGCAGTCTGTAATTTAGAGTGGGTGTATCAAAAGTTATATTAGGGTGTGAGAAGATGCATGAAATTATCACATGGATGATGTCATCAGTGATGTCATTTGAGATGTCATCAGTGATGTCATCAGTGATGTCACTGACCATGTCATGAGTGATGTAATATGTGACGTCATCAGCAGTGCATTGCGGGGCGCGAGTTATAGTTAGCTGAACTAACTATAACAGGGGAATTTCACGGGTTTTGTACGAGTGCAATGTCCAACTAACTATAACTGTCCCTAAAACCTATGGTTTTTTCAGTGAATTTCAAAGGTTTTTTAAATGCTAATTTCTAACTATAACGTGTCTGAAACCTATGGTTTTTTCAGTGAATTTCAAAGGTTTTTTAAATGCTAATTTCTAACTATAACGTGCCTGAAACCTATGGGTTTTTCAGTGAATTTCAAAGGTTTTTTAAATGCTAGTTTCTAACTATGCCAACAGAGGTAGGACATGTGAAGAAAGAAGAAAAAACGCACAGAAAGAAGCAAAAGATCTGCAGAAAGAACCAACAGAGGAGCAGAAAGAGGCCTTGTTGCAAAATCATCCTGTGCCCACAACTTTTTCAGACGGGTACTGGTGGTAACTGACTCTGACTAACCAGAGCCAGTGCGCGTTTGCACAGTGGTGAAGGGAGGGGGGGGCCTGAGGTGACATGTGTGCAAACGCGCCCCGTGGCGCGTTTTAAGTTGCGTGATTAAGTCCCCTTGAATCCTGAGGGTCCCTGGGGCCCAACTAGCCCCCCAGGTACCTACAGTTAGGACCACAGAGCTGAGTTGCACAGATGCGTTCCGAGGCCACGCACCTTTTTTCACCTCTCTGCAACGCAACTCTGTTGTGCTTACTGAAGGTACCTGCTGGGCTAGTTGGCCCCCAGGATTCAAAGGGAATTAACTCCCCAACTTAAAACGCACCACAGGGCGTGTTTGCGCACATGTCTCCTGAGGCCCCGCCCGCTCCCTTCACCACTGTGCAAACGCGCCCCGTGGCGCGTTTTAAGTTGGGGGATGGGGTCACCTTGAATCCTGAGAGTCCCTGGGGCCCAACTAGCCCACCAGGTACTTCCAGTAAGCACCACAGGCCTGCGTTGCAACGCCTGTAACAAATTGTGCAGTTGTGTTTAGGTAGTGAAGAGGGTCGTGCTGGGGGTAGTGTTTTAGGGTTTAGGGTAGTGCAGTGGTGTTTGTGTAGTGTAGGGGGTCATGCTGGGAGTAGATTTAGGGTTTAGGGTAGTGCAGTGGTGTTTGGGTAGTGTAGGGAGTCGTGCTGGGGGGAGTGTTTTAGGGTTTAGGGTAGTACAGTGGTGTTTGGGTAGTGTAGGGGGTCGTGCTGGGGTTAGTGTTTTAGGGTTTTAGGGTTTAGGGTAGTGCAGTGGTGTTTGGGTAGTGTAGGGGATACTGCTGAGGGTAGTGTTTTAGGATTTAGGGTAGTGCAATGGTGCTTGGGTAGTGTAGGGGTACTGCTGGGGGTAGTGTTTTAGGGTTTAGGGTAGTGCAGTGGTGTTTGGGTAGCGTAGGGGTACTGCTGGGGGTAGTGTTTTATGGTTTAGGGTAGTGCAGTGGTGTTTGTGTAGTGTAGGAGGTCGTGTTTTAGGGTTTAGGGTAGTGCAGTGGTCTTTGGGTAGTGTAGGGAGTCGTGCGGGGGTATTGTTTTAGAGTTTAGGGTAGTGCAGTGGTCTTTGGGTAGTGTAGGGGGTTGTGCGGGGGTAGTGTTTTAGGGATTAGGGTAGTGCCTTGGTATTTGGGTAGTGTAGGGGTCATGCGGGGGTAGTGTTTTAGGGTTTAGGGCAGTGCAGTGGTGTTTAGGTAGTGTAGGGGGTCATGCTGGGGGAGTGTTTTAGAGTTTAGGGCAGAGCAGTTGTGTTCGGGTAGTGTAGGGGGTCGTGCTGGGGGAGTGATTTAGGGTTTAAGGCAGTGCAGTCGTGTTCGGGTAGTGTAGGGGTCGTGCTGGGGGAGTATTTTAGGGTTTAGGGTAGTGCAGTGGTGTTCGGGTAGTGTAGGGGGTCATGCTGGGGGTAGTGTTCTAGGGTTTAGGGCAGTGCAGTGGTGTTCGGGCAGTGTAGGGGGTCATGCTGGGGGTGGTGTTTTAGGGTTTAGGGCAGTACAGTGGTGTTCGGGCAGTGTAGGGGTGGTGCAGGGGGTGGTGTTTCAGGGTTTAGGGCAGTGCAGTGGTGTTCGGGCAGTGTAGGGGGTCGTGCAGGGGGTGGTGTTTCAGGGTTTAGGGCAGTGCAGTGGTGTTCGGGCAGTGTAGGGGGCGGTGCAGGGGGTGGTGTTTCAGGGTTTAGGGCAGTACAGTGGTGTTCGGGCATTGTAGGGGGTGGTGCTGGGGCTGGTGTTTCAGGCTTTAGGGCAGTGCAGTAGTGTTCGGGCAGTGTAGGGGGTCATGCTGGGGCTGGTGTTGCAGGGTTTAGGGCAGTGCAGTGGTGTTCGGGCAGTGTAGGGGGTCATGCTGGGGCTGGTGTTTCAGGGTTTAGGGCAGTGCAGTGGTGTTCGGGCAGTGTAGGGGGTCATGCTGGGGCTGGTGTTTCAGGGTTTAGGGCAGTGCAGTGGTGTTCGGGCAGTGTAGGGGGTCATGCTGGGGCTGGTGTTTCAGGGTTTAGGGCAGTGCAGTGGTGTTCGGGCAGTGTAGGGGGTCGTGCTGGGGCTAGTGTTTCAGGGTTTAGGGCAGAGCAATGGTGCTCAGGCAGTGTAGGGGGTTGTGCTGGGGGTGATGTTTCAGGGTTTAGGGCAGTGCAGTGGTATTAGGGCAGTGTAGGGGGTCGGGCTGGGGGTGGTGTTTCAGGGTTTAGGGCAGTGCAGTGGTGTTCCGGCAGTGTAGGGGGTCGTGCAGGGGGTGGTGTGTCAGGGTTTAGTGCAGTGGTGTTCGGGCAGTGTAGGGGTCTTGCTGGGGTGGTGTTTCAGGGTTTAGGGCAGTGCAGTGGTGTTCGGGCAGTGTAGGGTGTCGTGCTGAGGGGTGGTGTTTCAGGGTTTAGGGCAGTGCAGTAGTGTTTGGGGCAGTGTAAGGGGTCATGCAGGGGGTGGTGTTTCAGGGTTTAGGGCAGTGCAGTGGTGTTCGGCCAGTGTAGGTAGTCTTGCTGGGGGTGGTGTTTCAGGGTTTAGGGCAGTGCAGTAGTTTTCGGGCAGTGTAGGCGGTCGTGCTGGGGCTGGTGTTTCAGGGTTTAGGGCAGTGCAGTGGTGTTCGGGCAGTGTACGGGGTTGTGCTGGGGCTGGTGTTTCAGGGTGTAGGGCAGTGCAGTGGTGTGCGGGCAGTGTACGGGGTTGTGCTGGGGCTGGTGTTTCAGGGTTTAGGGCAGTGCAGTGGTGTTCGGGCAGTGTAGGGGGTCGTGCTGGGGGTGGTGTTTCAGGGTTTAGGGCAGTGCAGTGGTGTTCGGGCAGTGTAGGGGGTCGTGCTGGGGCTGGTGTTTCAGGGTTTAGGGCAGTGCAGTGGTGTTCGGGCAGTGTAGGGTGTCGTGCTGGGGCTGGTGTTTCAGGGTTTTGGGCAGAGCAGTGGTGTTCGGGCAGTGTAGGGGGTCGAGCTGTGGTGGTGTTTCAGGGTTTAGGGCAGTGCAGTGGTGTTCGGGCAGTGTAGGGGGTCTTGCTGGGGGTGGTGTTTCAGGGTTTAGGGCAGTGCAGTGGTGTTCGGGCAGTGTAGGGGGTCTTGCTGGGGGTGGTGTTTCAGGGTTTAGGGCAGTGGTGTTCGGGCAGTGTAGGGGGTCTTGCTGGGGGTGATGTTTCAGGGTTTAGGGCAGTGCAGTGGTGTTCGGGCAGTGTAGGGGGTCTTGCTGGGGGTAGTGTTTCAGGGTTTAGGGCGGTGCAGTGGTGTTCATGCAGTGTAGGGGGTCGTGCTGGGGGTGGTGTTTCAGGGTTTAGGGCAGTGCAGTAGTGTTCGGGCAGTGTAGGGGGTACTGCTGGGGGTAGTGTTTTAGGGTTTAGGGTAGTGCAGTGGTGTTTGGGTAGCGTAGGGGGTACTGCTGGGGGTAGTGTTTTATGGTTTAGGGTAGTGCAGTGGTGTTTGTGTAGTGTAGGAGGTCGTGTTTTAGGGTTTAGGGTAGTGCAGTGGTCTTTGGGTAGTGTAGGGAGTCGTGCGGGGTATTGTTTTAGAGTTTAGGGTAGTGCAGTGGTCTTTGGGTAGTGTAGGGGGTTGTGCGGGGGTAGTGTTTTAGGGATTAGGGTAGTGCCTTGGTATTTGGGTAGTGTAGGGGGTCATGCTGGGGTAGTGTTTTAGGGTTTAGGGCAGTGCAGTGGTGTTTAGGTAGTGTAGGGGGTCGTGCTGGGGGAGTGTTTTAGGGTTTAGGGCAGAGCAGTGGTGTTCGGGTAGTGTAGGGGGTCGTGCTGGGGGGAGTGATTTAGGGTTTAAGGCAGTGCAGTCGTGTTCGGGTAGTGTAGGGGGTCGTGCTGGGGGGAGTATTTTAGGGTTTAGGGTAGTGCAGTGGTGTTCGGGGAGTGTAGGGGGTCATGCTGGGGGTAGTGTTCTAGGGTTTAGGGCAGTGCAGTGGTGTTCGGGCAGTGTAGGGGGTCATGCTGGGGGTGGTGTTTTAGGGTTTAGGGCAGTACAGTGGTGTTCGGGCAGTGTAGGGGGTGGTGCAGGGGTGGTGTTTCAGGGTTTAGGGCAGTGCAGTGGTGTTCGGGCAGTGTAGGGGGTCGTGCAGGGGGTGGTGTTTCAGGGTTTAGGGCAGTGCAGTGGTGTTCGGGCAGTGTAGGGGGCGGTGCAGGGGGTGGTGTTTCAGGGTTTAGGGCAGTACAGTGGTGTTCGGGCATTGTAGGGGGTGGTGCTGGGGCTGGTGTTTCAGGCTTTAGGGCAGTGCAGTAGTGTTCGGGCAGTGTAGGGGGTCATGCTGGGGCTGGTGTTGCAGGGTTTAGGGCAGTGCAGTGGTGTTCGGGCAGTGTAGGGGTCATGCTGGGGCTGGTGTTTCAGGGTTTAGGGCAGTGCAGTGGTGTTCGGGCAGTGTAGGGGTCATGCTGGGGCTGGTGTTTCAGGGTTTAGGGCAGTGCAGTGGTGTTCGGGCAGTGTAGGGGGTCATGCTGGGGCTGGTGTTTCAGGGTAGTGCAGTGGTGTTCGGGCAGTGTAGGGGGTCGTGCTGGGGCTAGTGTTTCAGGGTTTAGGGCAGAGCAATGGTGCTCAGGCAGTGTAGGGGGTTGTGCTGGGGGTGATGTTTCAGGGTTTAGGGCAGTGCAGTGGTATTAGGGCAGTGTAGGGGGTCGGGCTGGGGGTGGTGTTTCAGGGTTTAGGGCAGTGCAGTGGTGTTCCGGCAGTGTAGGGGGTCGTGCAGGGGGTGGTGTGTCAGGGTTTAGTGCAGTGGTGTTCGGGCAGTGTAGGGGGTCTTGCTGGGGTGGTGTTTCAGGGTTTAGGGCAGTGCAGTGGTGTTCGGGCAGTGTAGGGTGTCGTGCTGAGGGGTGGTGTTTCAGGGTTTAGGGCAGTGCAGTAGTGTTTGGGGCAGTGTAAGGGGTCATGCAGGGGGTGGTGTTTCAGGGTTTAGGGCAGTGCAGTGGTGTTCGGCCAGTGTAGGTAGTCTTGCTGGGGGTGGTGTTTCAGGGTTTAGGGCAGTGCAGTAGTTTTCGGGCAGTGTAGGCGGTCGTGCTGGGGCTGGTGTTTCAGGGTTTAGGGCAGTGCAGTGGTGTTCGGGCAGTGTACGGGGTTGTGCTGGGGCTGGTGTTTCAGGGTGTAGGGCAGTGCAGTGGTGTGCGGGCAGTGTACAGGGTTGTGCTGGGGCTGGTGTTTCAGGGTTTAGGGCAGTGCAGTGGTGTTCGGGCAGTGTAGGGGGTCGTGCTGGGGGTGGTGTTTCAGGGTTTAGGGCAGTGCAGTGGTGTTCGGGCAGTGTAGGGGTCGTGCTGGGGCTGGTGTTTCAGGGTTTAGGGCAGTGCAGTGGTGTTCGGGCAGTGTAGGGTGTCGTGCTGGGGCTGGTGTTTCAGGGTTTTGGGCAGAGCAGTGGTGTTCGGGCAGTGTAGGGGGTCGAGCTGTGGTGGTGTTTCAGGGTTTAGGGCAGTGCAGTGGTGTTCGGGCAGTGTAGGGGGTCTTGCTGGGGGTGGTGTTTCAGGGTTTAGGGCAGTGCAGTGGTGTTCGGGCAGTGTAGGGGGTCTTGCTGGGGGTGGTGTTTCAGGGTTTAGGGCAGTGGTGTTCGGGCAGTGTAGGGGGTCTTGCTGGGGGTGATGTTTCAGGGTTTAGGGCAGTGCAGTGGTGTTCGGGCAGTGTAGGGGTCTTGCTGGGGGTAGTGTTTCAGGGTTTAGGGCGGTGCAGTGGTGTTCGTGCAGTGTAGGGGGTCGTGCTGGGGGTGGTGTTTCAGGGTTTAGGGCAGTGCAGTAGTGTTCGGGCAGTGTAGGGGGTCGTGCAGGGGGTGGTGTTTCAGGGTTTAGGGCAGTGCAGTGGTGTTCTGGCAGTGTAGGGGGTCATGCTGGGGGTGGGGTTTCAGGGTTTAGGGCAGTACAGTGGTGTTCGGGCAGTATAGGGGGTCGTGCAGGGGTGGTGTTTCAGGGTTTAGGGCAGTGCAGTGGTGTTCGGGCAGTGTAGGGAGTCGTGCTGGGGCTGGTGTTTCAGGGTTTAGGGCAGTGCAGTGGTGTTCGGGCAGTGTAGGGGGTCTTGCTGGGGGTGGTGTTTCAGGGTTTAGGGCAGTGGTGTTCGGGCAGTGTAGGGGGTCTTGCTGGGGGTGATGTTTCAGGGTTTAGGGCAGTGCAGTGGTGTTCGGGCAGTGTAGGGGGTCTTGCTGGGGGTAGTGTTTCAGGGTTTAGGGCAGTGCAGTGGTGTTCGTGTAGTATAGGGGGTTGTGCTGGGGATGGTGTTTCTGGGTTTAGGGCAGTGCAGTAGTGTTCGAGCAGTGTAGGGGGTTGTGCAGGGGGTGGTGTTTCAGGGTTTAGGGCAGTGCAGTGGTGTTCGGGCAGTGTAGGGGGTCGCGCTTCAGGGTTTAGGGCAGTGCAGTGGTGTTCGGACAGTGTAGGGGGTCATGCACTGGGTGGTGTTTCAGGGTTTAGGGCAGTGCAGTGGTGTTCGGGCAGTGTAGGGTGTTGTGCTGGGGCTGGTGTTTCAGGGTTCAGGGCAGTGCAGTGGTGTTCAGGCTGTGTAGGGGGTCGTGCTGAGGCTGGTGTTTCACGGTTTAGGGCAGTGCAGTGGTGTTCGGGCAGTGTAGTGCTGGGGCTGGTGTTTCAGGGTTTAGGGCAGTGCAGTGGTGTTCGGGCAGTGTAGGCGGTCGTGCTGGGGCTGGTGTTTCAGGGTTTAGGACAGTGCAGTGGTGTTCTGGCAGTGTAGGGGGTCGTGCTGGGGCTGGTGTTTCAGGGTTTAGGGCAGTGCAGTGGTGCTCGGGCAGTGTAGGGGGTCGCGCTGGGGGTGATGTTTCAGGGTTTAGGGTAGTGCAGTGGTGTTCGGGCAGTGTATGGGGTCGTGCAGGGGCTGGTGTTTCAAGGTTTAGGGCAGTGCAGTGGTGTTTGGGCAGTGTAGGGGGTCGTCCTGGGGCTGGTGTTTCAGGGTTTTGGGCAGAGCAGTGGTTTTCGGGCAGTGTAGGGGGTCATGCTGGGGGTAGTGTTTCAGGGTTTAGGGCAGTGCAGTGGTGTTCGGGCAGTGTAGGGGGTCGTGCTGGGGGTGGTGTTTCAGGGTTTAGGTCAGTGGTGTTCAGGCAGTGTAGTGGGTCTTGCTGGGGGTGATGTTTCAGGGTTTAGGGCAGTGCAGTGGTGTTCGAGCAGTGTAGGGGGTCTTGCTGGGGGTAGTGTTTCAGGGTTTAGGGCAGTGCAGTGGTGTTCGGGCATTGTAGGGGGTCATGCTGGGGGTGGTGTTTCAGGGTTTAGGGCAGTGCAGTGGTGTTCGGGCAGTGTAGGGGGTCATGCTGGGGCTGGTGTTTCAGGGTTTAGGGCAGTGCAGTGGTGTTCGGGCAGTGTAGGGGGTCATGCTGGGGCTGGTGTTTCAGGGTTTAGGGCAGTGCAGTGGTGTTCGGGCAGTGTAGGGGGTCGTGCTGGGGCTAGTGTTTCAGGGTTTAGGGCACAGCAATGGTGCTCAGGCAGTGTAGGGGGTTGTGCTGGGGGTGATGTTTCAGGGTTTAGGGCAGTGCAGTGGTATTAGGGCAGTGTAGGGGGTCGGGCTGGGGGGGTGTTTCAGGGTTTAGGGCAGTGCAGTGGTGTTCCGGCAGTGTAGGGGGTCGTGCAGGGGGTGGTGTGTCAGGGTTTAGTGCAGTGGTGTTCGGGCAGTGTAGGGGGTCGTGCTGGGGTGGTGTTTCAGGGTTTAGGGCAGTGCAGTGGTGTTCGGGCAGTGTAGGGTGTCGTGCTGAGGGGTGGTGTTTCAGGGTTTAGGGCAGTGCAGTAGTGTTTGGGCAGTGTAAGGGGTCATGCAGGGGGTGGTGTTTCAGGGTTTAGGGCAGTGCAGTGGTGTTCGGCCAGTGTAGGTAGTCTTGCTGGGGGTGATGTTTCAGGGTTTAGGGCAGTGCAGTAGTTTTCGGGCAGTGTAGGCGGTCGTGCTGGGGCTGGTGTTTCAGGGTTTAGGGCAGTGCAGTGGTGTTCGGGCACTGTACGGGGTTGTGCTGGGGCTGGTGTTTCAGGGTGTAGGGCAGTGCAGTGGTGTGCGGGCAGTGTACGGGGTTGTGCTGGGGCTGGTGTTTCAGGGTTTAGGGCAGTGCAGTGGTGTTCGGGCAGTGTAGGGGGTCGTGCTGGGGGTGGTGTTTCAGGGTTTAGGGCAGTGCAGTGGTGTTCGGGCAGTGTAGGGGGTCGTGCTGGGGCTGGTGTTTCAGGGTTTAGGGCAGTGCAGTGGTGTTCGGGCAGTGTAGGGTGTCGTGCTGGGGCTGGTGTTTCAGGGTTTTGGGCAGAGCAGTGGTGTTCGGGCAGTGTAGGGGGTCGAGCTGTGGTGGTGTTTCAGGGTTTAGGGCAGTGCAGTGGTGTTCGGGCAGTGTAGGGGGTCTTGCTGGGGGTGGTGTTTCAGGGTTTAGGGCAGTGCAGTGGTGTTCGGGCAGTGTAGGGGGTCTTGCTGGGGGTGGTGTTTCAGGGTTTAGGGCAGTGGTGTTCGGGCAGTGTAGGGGGTCTTGCTGGGGGTGATGTTTCAGGGTTTAGGGCAGTGCAGTAGTGTTCGGGCAGTGTAGGGGGTCGTGCAGGGGGTGGTGTTTCAGGGTTTAGGGCAGTGCAGTGGTGTTCTGGCAGTGTAGGGGGTCATGCTGGGGGTGGGGTTTCAGCGTTTAGGGCAGTACAGTGGTGTTCGGGCAGTGTAGGGGGTCGTGCAGGGGGTGGTGTTTCAGGGTTTAGGGCAGTGTAGGGAGTCGTGCTGGGGCTGGTGTTTCAGGGTTTAGGGCAGTGCAGTGGTGTTCGGGCAGTGTAGGGGGTCTTGCTGGGGGTGGTGTTTCAGGGTTTAGGGCAGTGGTGTTCGGGCAGTGTAGGGGGTCTTGCTGGGGGTGATGTTTCAGGGTTTAGGGCAGTGCAGTGGTGTTCGGGCAGTGTAGGGGGTCTTGCTGGGGGTAGTGTTTCAGGGTTTAGGGCAGTGCAGTAGTGTTCGAGCAGTGTAGGGGGTTGTGCAGGGGGTGGTGTTTCAGGGTTTAGGGCAGTGCAGTGGTGTTCGGGCAGTGTAGGGGGTCGCGCTGGGGGTGGTGTTTCAGGGTTTAGGGCAGTGCAGTGGTGTTCGGGCAGTGTAGGGGGTCATGCACTGGGTGGTGTTTCAGGGTTTAGGGCAGTGCAGTGGTGTTCGGGCATTGTAGGGTGTTGTGCTGGGGCTGGTGTTTCAGGGTTCAGGGCAGTGCAGTGGTGTTCAGGCTGTGTAGGGGGTCGTGCTGAGGCTGGTGTTTCACGGTTTAGGGCAGTGCAGTGGTGTTCGGGCAGTGTAGGGGGTCGTGCTGGGGCTGGTGTTTCAGGGCAGTGCAGTGGTGTTCGGTCAGTGTAGGCGGTCGTGCTGGGGCTGGTGTTTCAGGGTTTAGGGCAGTGCAGTGGTGTTCGGGCAGTGTAGGGGGTCGTGCTGGGGCTGGTGTTTCAGGGTTTAGGGCAGTGCAGTGGTGCTCGGGCAGTGTAGGGGGTCGTGCTGGGGGTGATGTTTCAGGGTTTAGGGTAGTGCAGTGGTGTTCGGGCAGAGTAGGGGGTCGTGCAGGGGCTGGTGTTTCAAGGTTTAGGGCAGTGCAGTGGTGTTCGGGCAGTGTAGGGGGTCGTCCTGGGGCTGGTGTTTCAGGGTTTTGGGCAGAGCAGTGGTGTTCGGGCAGTGTAGGGGGTCATGCTGGGGGTAGTGTTTCAGGGTTTAGGGCAGTGGTGTTCGGGCAGTGTAGGGGGTCGTGCTGGGGGTGGTGTTTCAGGGTTTAGGTCAGTGGTGTTCAGGCAGTGTAGGGGTCTTGCTGGGGGTGATGTTTCAGGGTTTAGGGCAGTGCAGTGGTGTTCGGGCAGTGTAGGGGGTCGTGAAGGGGGTGGTGTTTCAGGGTTTAGGGCAGTGCAGTGGTGTTCGGGCAGTGTAGGGGGTCGTGCTAGGGGTGGTGTTTCAGGGTTTAGGGCAGTGCAGTGGTGTTCGGGCAGTGTAGGGGGTCGTGCTAGGGGTGGTGTTTCAGGGTTTAGGGCAGTGCAGTGGTGTTGGGGCAGTGTAGGGGGTCATGCAGGGGCTGGTGTTTCAGGGTTTAGGGCAGTGCAGTGGTGTTCGGGCAGTGTAGGGGGTCGTGCTGGGGGTAGTGTTTTAGGGTAGTGCAGTGGTGTTTGTGTAGTGTAGGGGGTCGTGCTGGGGGTAGTGTTTTAGGGTAGTGCAGTGGGATTTGTGTAGTGTAGGGGGTCATGTTTTAGGGTAGTGCAGTGGTGTTTGTGTAGTGTAGGGGGTCATGTTTTAGGGTAGTGCAGTGGTGTTTGGGTAGTGTAGGGGGTCGTGCTGGGGGTAGTGTTTTAGGATTTAGGTTAGTGCAGTGGTGTTTGGGTAGTGTAGGGGTCGTGCTGGGGGTAGTGTTTTAGGGTTTAGGGTAGTGCAGTGGTGTTTGTTTAGTGTAGGGGGACGTGCTGGGGTAGTGTTTTACGGTTTAGGGTAGTGCAGTGGTGCTTGTGTAGTGTAGGGGGTCGTGCTGGGGGTAGTGTTTTAGGGTTTAGGGTAGTGCAGTGGTGTTTGTGTAGTGTAGGGGTCATGTTTTAGGGTAGTGCAGTGGTGTTTGGGTAGTGTAGGGGGTCGTGCTGGTGGTAGTGTTTTAGGATTTAGGTTAGTGCAGTGGTGTTTGGGTAGTGTAGGGGGTCGTGCTGGGGGTAGTGTTTTAGGGTTTAGGATAGTGCAGTGGTGCTTGTGTAGTGTAGGGGGTCGTGCTGGGGGTAGTGTTTTAGGGTTTAAGATAGTGCAGTGGTGTTTTTGTAGTGTAGGGGGGTCATGTTTTAAGATGCAATGCTCCAATACCTGACCAGTCTGCACTACATAAAACTGCAAAAAACTAAAAATAAAAAGTGTTTTGCGCACTTTTGTCATTGGGCTATATGTGGGCTTTATCTGGGTAATATTTGTGCTACATTTGGGCTCTTTTTTCACTGGTGGCTGTGAGAAGTTGGCCTGGCATATGCTGTCCACTAATTATAGTGGGCACCTTGTACCAGTCCAAACAACCCTTATTGGAGTTAGGTTAAAGACAACCTTTAAAGAAAGCTATCCTAGTGGTAGCTGTGGAGAGCAGCCTTCAGGCTAAGTCTTGAAGGAATGTAAAGCAGCTTGTTTTACCAGTCTATAATCTCTTGAGTGACCAAATGAAAGAGCACCACACCAGGTATATATTCAAAATATATGTATTTATTGCTAAACACACCCCTCTAGTCACTTTATGAGGCTAGAGTTCGAAGTACATAAGTAATAAGTTATTTAAACACAGTAATAGCACAAATACACGTTTGGGCCCTAGGGGCGTACCAAACCATATACCAATAAAGTGGTATAAGAACCACGACTGAACTAGACACAGGGCCTAGAGCCTCTAGAAGGGCTTGGACCACAAGGAACCACCCAAGGTAGTGACACAGGGGACCCACGGGGGATGCGTCCAGTGTAAACACACAACCGCGATACGCCGTTTACTTCTATGGAGAAAGTCGCGGTCAGGAAATTAAAGGAAAGGGACACTTAAAGGAGGACTTGGAGCAAACCCTTTGAGATCTAGGACTTTGAATAGTCTCTACCCACGGGAGCACCGGAGTACTCGTGTTACCTCACCCAGGGAAGCCGGGTGCATAGGTGCCTTTCGGGGTCGGGTTTCGTCGTCGTTTTGAATGGCGATCTGCTGCAAAGTGCTGCTGGCGACCAAGTGGAAAGTGTCCGGGTGGATCCAAGAGTGGATCGGAGATCTGAAGAACCTGAAAGCAGAGGGGACAGAGTCTGGGTCACTAGCCAGTGACCAGGAAGGCGATGAGCAGATGCCCACCGATGTCGGGTGCTTCAGGTGCGTTGACGGTCGTCTTGACTCCGCAGTCACGATGTCCAGGAGGCATTGTCGGCAACCAGGAGCAGGATTCGGACTGTCCCACGACGTCTGCTGCTTGCTGAGGTGTCGGCGACCGGATTGGACCCAACAGGCCTTGGCAACAGCATGTCTTGTGGAAAGCAGAAGATGACGATGGTGCAGACCAGCAAGGTCTGGGGAACTCACCCAGCGAGGGTAAGTAAGGGCAAGCCTGGAGCAACCAGGGAGCCCAAGCAGAAAAGGATTGGCCTTCGTGAAGGGCTACTAGCCAACGGGCTAGCGACCGCGAAGGAGCCTCGAGACATCGCACGTGGAGCTGGCTCACAGGACACTCGTGGAGTGGAGGCCAGTGATCTTCGGTGCAGTTGGTGCTGGAGGCTGGGGCTACTCGGAGCCCAAAGCACGACTTCGTGGGAGACCCAGAAGAGGATGCACTTGCAAATGTGCTCGGTGTCCAGGGGTCACGGTCACACGTTACCCACGGCAGCTACGGGCCTCAGCTTTGCTGGGGACTCAGGGTAGTCTCGGGGAAGTCTGAGAATCCACCTCTGGTGATGCGATGACTTCGGCGTCCGACAGGAGCTTCAGAAATGCGAACCGGACAGATGCTTCTTTGGTGTCTGCCAAGCAGGGAGTCACTCCTTGACCCCAAGGAGATTCTTCAGTCCTCTAATCTTGTAGTAGAGCGTCGAAGGTCCAGGATTTTGTATCAGAGTTTCGTCCAGGGATAATCTAAAGTCTTAAGGACTGGGTTCCTATACTTATACTAAGTTTAGGGGTTGGACTACTCTGTGGCCCCACCTATGGGTGGGTCAGGGCAGAGGGGTGGCTACACCCCTTTCCCTTTGTCCAGTTCGCGCCAAAGCAGGGGCTGGAAGCCCCTGATCCGGTTTGAACTGGGGTATGCACAGGGACACTAAATGTGCCCCCAGTGCAGGACTTCAAAGCACCCAGGTGGTGCTCCCGCCCAGCCCCAATACACATTATCCTGTCTGGGGAGGTGGTCACACCTCCCTGCAACAGGAAACCTATTGTCCAGGCCTCCCCTGCCGGAGTTTCGTCCAGCAGCAGGAGGCCAGACTTGTGTCTGTGGCAGCAGCATCCATTTTGTGATGCTGGGGCTCTGGAAAGAAGTTACCGGTTAGACCAGGGTGAACATGTCTCTCCCTCTAGAAGAGTGGAATGCTACCCCCGCCGCCAGTATTGGCGGGGGGGGTAGTATTCCAAGATGTTTGACACCAAACACGACATGTTTTGATGCAGTCATTCCATAGTTAGCATTCTACCGCGAGGATATAATGCACTTAAGAGTATATGGTTTAACCGCATTTACAAACAGGACCAGAGAATGGACTCTGGGCACTGCAGGAGGGTCCTGCTCATGCAGTGGCACCTTCTCACATAAGAACCAAGCACTCTGCCTTTAGGATTGATAAGGCCTGCTATAGGAGTGACTTATAGGTTTATATATGTGTAAGTATGTAGTGATATAGGTAACCTATATCACAGTAAGAGGTGCATGCACCACCTTACCCAGGCTGCAGTAGCAGACCTGTGGTGTCATTTTGGATGGCCTTCCAGGGGTGGCATAATACATGCTGCAGCCCCTGGTAGGCCTCTGAGGTACCTATGCCCTTGGTACATAGTATACCATATACTAGGGACTTATAAGGGCACTCCAGATTCCAATTAGAGATGTGCCTAAGGCACATGGAAACCATTTTAAAGAGGAAGCAGCTAGGCTGGGGTTCTGAATAGCAGGGCCCCAGCCAGACTAAGGTCAAAAAACAGTGAAGCATCAGCAAAAAGTGGGGGTACCCATGTGAAGCAGATCCTACTCTCCTACACTGGCCATCTTGGAAGACTTCTTTGTTATGAAGTTTCCTAATTTCTTCATTTACTGCAGTCTCCTCAGTAGGAAATCCTTTCAGTTTTTTACTTTGATTCCATCAAGAAGGCATTCAGATCTGTCTCACATCTGCCATAAATTCAGAATGTTAGCACTCTAGTTGCTCATTAGATCACTGGAGTAAAGCTACTGCTCACCAGGGAGTTAACTGGTAGTCTGCTGCTGGTATTGAAAGTGATTGTTTCAGTCTGCATGTCAGAATTTTCTAATGAAATAGAAGAGGATTTGAGATCTCACTTAAAACATGCCCTAATTTTTCTTTCTGCAGCACTAACCATAATTTCTATTTCAAAAAGAACCCCTCATTTTGTTCCTTTTTAAATTAAATGTTTTAAGTGTTACCGGTTTATTCCAATCAAGATGGCTTCAGGTGTGCCATACTTTTGTCATAAATAAGGCTGTTAGCGCTCTAGTTGTTCTTTAGAACACTCTGGGAAGCTGCAGTAGAACACAAAGGCATCAACTGGCAGGCTGCTCCTGTTGAAATATAACAGGAAGATATTTGAGATCACACTTGAAACATGTCCTAATTTTTCTTTCTACAGCACTAACCATAATTTCTATGACAAAATGAACCCCATCATTTTGTTCCTTTTTAAATTAAATTGTTTAAGTGTTACCAGTTTATTCCAATCAAGATGGCTTCAGGTGTGCCCTACTTTTGTCATAAGTAAGGCTGTTAGCGCTCTAGTTGTTCTTTAGAACACTCTGGGAAGCTGCAGTAGAACACAAAGGAATCAACTGACAGTCTCTGCCCTTGTTGGATGTACATGTTTTACTGAGAATGTCAGACTTCATTCTCACATGAGTGAGAAAGATAATGTGAATTTACAGAAAATATGCTCTCATTTTAGCTTCTGGAGCACCTTCCAAACCTCCATGGGACAAGCATGAGAAAATAGTGTTCTCTCAAACATGATTCATGATATCCCAGCAGAAGGTTTTTCACGTGGTAAAATCACCTTAGAATACACCACAATTCCTAAAATTAGTATGGTACCATCAACAAATAAATTCTAATGTAACTAAAGCCTGTTATCACCCTTTATAGTTCTCCTTTTGGTGACCCTCAAAATCTTCTATTCACTACAATGCATTTCAATGAGGTACTATCATTTATATTGGTCCCAAGATGGCTGCCAGCAATTCCAGGATGAAGTGCTGACAGCCAATCAGATCTCACGATGACATGTGTGGTTAGGCTCCGCCCAGATATATATGTGACTTTACTTTTGATTTTCTCAGGAACTACTGAACGGATTTACACCATTTAAGCAAAAGGCACGACACTGAACCAAGGGCTACCTCTTTGCCAAATTTGGTATAATTCCGTTCAGCAGTTCGGGCTGTAGCTGCGACTAAAGGTTCCTATGGAAAAATGAATGGGGAAAATGCGTTTTGGGACCCCCCTTTTTTCTCGGCCCCCGCTTGACGTATCACCCCGAGACTTTCAGAATAGGAGCGGACCGGAGCGCCCCAACAAGTTGGAAACTTTCGCGAAGATTCGTCAACCGGCGCCAACATTATTTCAAATAGAATGTCGCGGATTTCCTATGGATAATAGGTTTTAACTATAACTATCTACTGGCGACCGCCAGTAGATAATATATATATATATATATATACATCTGTGCCAATTGAGTACCTTCAGAATTCAGCTAGTCCTTTTTTAGTTGTACACATGGTTTTCTAACTAGACCCAGGTTAATTATTACCCCATAGCAAATCCCTCTTTATCTGCTATCCTTTTATAAAAGGCTCAGCCAGCCTTGTCAAAATATGATCCTGTGAGTCCAAGCTTTGCCAGCTGTCGCATAAGTGCACCTTAGACAGCAGAGCCCCATCACCTGCGCTAACAACAAAAGTCTCACCGCCACTGCACAATCTGTCCACGCCACCTGGGACTATCACTCATCCAATCGGATCCTAGGACTGCTGTTTCAGCAATGTGACCTCACGGCTCATGCGTATGATATGAACTAAACCATCCCTGAACAGGGCATCAGTGCCGCACTTGGGCGAATCCCATTGATTGCAACAATCCTGCTCTCCATGGGAGCTGTGGACACCTTGCAAGGGTTAAAAGTAAATGAGTGACAAGCCTTCTGCATGATTTACAACACCGAGCCCTGCAGTGAAACCAGCGCTTGATGGATGATCCTGAAAGACGGGCGCTAACCATAAATCATGTCTTTGAATCATTGACAAAGATAAAGGAGGGGAAGAAAAAGCAGTGGCATTGACATTCATTCTCCCAATAATGTACATTGACGAGATACAATACGGAGCCTTAATTAAAAAGCAGCCGCCAGAGCGCGGATGAGGGGGGCTTGCTTGCCTTAGGAATACAGCTTGTCTTGGACCTGTTCTCCTTATAATGGACATTAGCCACCAAAATGACTCCAATAAAAACACAAACTGAGCAAGAACACCTTCCCATGTTCCCGTGTTCCGTGAAAAGTAATATATATATATTTTTATTTCAACAGACTCACTATTATGAATTAATTTGTCAAAAAGTAGTGGAGTTTGGGCCTATGATGAAAGTGGTAGGGAATTCATGACATACCAGTGACTTAAGAAGGCCTTTAGGACTTTAGAGACAGCCATATATCACCCACACCAGAGCTTGTTATTGATCTGCCCCAGCCCTACAAGCCACAGGTGCCGGCCAGTCGGTACACTTTTGACTTTCTCACAGGACAATCCAGGTTTCAAAGTAGCTTCGAACGAGCATTGCCACAGCCATTATAAGTGGATAGATTTAGTGTGCCAAGACATGTAATGAAAGGCATTCGCAAATGCTATTTACATGGGTAGCATACAGTAATGCTGTTTATCACATTAAAGCCTGCACTGTTGGCTTTGATAATACTGGGGGAAAAGTAGCAATAAGGGATTGGCCTTTGTATAGAGTTAATATATGAGGCAAAGTATTGAATGCGGCAAGCAGTGGGATGATTGAGTCTACTTTACAGATGTAAAACATGCCTTTTAGCCCATTTTTACAACAGAACAAAGGGAATGGGCTTACCTCATAAACACCTCAGAATATTCCACCAGAACATATGTTCTGCTATTTGAGTAATTTTTTTTTTTTTTTTAATATATATATATTATTGGGGTACCTTGTATTCCTCAGATCCTGGGTACACACGACAATGTGATGAACGGACGAATGTTATCTGAGTAGCTCGATTAAATTTCTATATTAAAAGACTGGAATCTCAAGATACTTTGGCACGCGTTTTCAACTACAAAACAGACCTACATGTAGCAAATAATCAGAATTTGATTCAACAATAACAGCGAGACCCAATATACGAAATGTAAAAAAACAGCGTAGGGAACAAGAAATACTATTATTTTTGATTTCCAAGTAGTACAGTTAATTAGATGTGCATATGCATCGGAATACTGAATGAGCTGCTGTACATCAGTCTTTTCCCCCTTCTCACTCTGAACCCAAGTGTCCGTGACCCGAATTTCTGCCGTGAATATTTAAAATTCCCTGTAATCTGGGGGTCCTCGTGTTTTCTTTGATTATGTCTGCTTTTCCTCGTCCGCCATAGCTTCTTCTACACACGTGGCTCATGTGTGCTGCTGGATACATTTTGTTTCAGCGTTGAATTCCCACAGTGCATTGCAGCCAGACTAAAGCCAGTGATCCGTATTTAACGCGGATCCGTCCCCAGGGTGGTGTACGGATCCCTGTAGGGAACACATATCTACAGCCTGCCGCACTTGAGATAAAGTGGCCTGCTTCCCAGCACAGCTGGCTGGGTTAAGGATCACACTAAACTAATTGCAGCACTTTTCGAAATCTTGGATTTGATAAGCAGGACAGACATTTTCTCTCCTTGTGTCTGACCCTGAAATTAGGAGAAATCTTTACCACAGTGGTTCCCCGGGACAGGCCTACTTAATGGTCAGCGCAGGCAGCAGCTCTCTACAGGGGAGCTCGCACCAGTTATTACAGGTCTCCATCACCAGCGCTCTCTGGCAGACAGAAGAAATGGCTGATTTGGGCTTATGGCGGGGGCGCTCAGCTCCAATTTGATGGAGCCGAATTATTCAAATGTTGGCAGCTTCACTGGGGCGGCTTGAATAGGCCACATTCACCTACCGTGTGCCTTATCAAAGACATTTTCATATTTTCCTATTCAAAGCCCCCATTTTTGTGCAATAGTACATGTATCAATTTTGAGCTTTTTATCCAGCCATGCTTTCGATTTCATATCTAACCTGCTGCTAATGAATGGACGTGATGGACACAACGACAATCATTGACTTCAACGTCTCTGCCAGACAAAAAAAAGTGCAACAATCATCAATTTGTATTCAGGATTGTATGTTTCTCAGCACGTGCCTGACCCAGGCCATGAACTTAGGTCTCTAGGTCATGTATAAATTACCCAACTGTAGTCAAAATTGCCTACATTTGCACTGAGATGTCTGCTACTTCCGGGTGGGCATGGAGGAAGTCGTGGAAGTGGAAGGTGTTGATAAAGGTGCCAAAGGTCATAGGGGGTAATTTGTTTTTATATTTCCCATGCTCCACACCTTCCACTTCCTCGTGCACCTTCACTGTTTATGGCTATATACTTTGATGTATTTTCCTCACAACCTTCCAGGCCGCATCTAAACAGCAACTGGAGAAATTCTGCAACCCATAGTCTTCCCAGAAGCCCTTGAGGTGAGGGGTATCTGGCTACTATGGCCCTCAGGGGCTCTAAAAGAAGAAAATTCCAAGCAATGTACAGAACACACCAGGGGACGCTCACAAACGCTCTGTGCTGGTGAAATTTTAAAAAAAGTTACAGACAAAAAGGATCTGCACCCCAAAAATATTTAGCTGAACCATTGGAATAGTTCTTTTTTGATGTTTTTGTTAAAATGGTTTATGGGTTTTTGCATCTGGGACGCATAGTTGCCTCCTGGGTGTGTACTCAGGTGAGCCTAGTGGGCACAGAAGCTGTGTGCCATTCGGCAATGAAAGAGCGCTATCTGCGGAGCTGCACTTACTCACAACTTCCGGAAATCAAGTGTTTCCGCCTGGAAAGTTCATCTTTTAAAAGCAAGCAAAATCCCTGTAAAAAAAAAACAGGAAAAATTAGGAATTACCAGGGGATCACATTTGAGCTTAGGGATTCACCCAGTAGTTCTTTATTACTCCGGGGAGCCTAAAGGAAGCGCTCTTAATCTACTTAGAACGTTACTCCCCCATCCAAGTACCTGTACCCCCTGCATAGGTAACTTCTAGGGGGTTGAGGTGAACAGATTTTAGAAGGTCATAACGAGGCCTAGAGAGACAAGCCAGCTCTGTGTTTCCATGCAGCCCTTCCTGCGGCAATTGCACTCCCTTACGGTGACAGCAAGTTACTCCAGGCCCTGAAGACATCACAGTTGAATTGTTGAATGGACACATATGTGCTGTGGCCAGAACTATGAACTCAGCATGATATACCTCTTGAAGTCATACTTGTGCAGTGATGGTAGCAGTATGCACTGAAATGGAGGAATCCATTTTGACTGCTGGGTGTTGACTTTGGAACATCTGCAAATACAGTTTCCTATGCCCCTACATGCAGGGCCTGATTCACAGAACTAACTTACGTCAAAAACGTAAAGTTAGTACTTTTTGGTATTCACAGAATACACTTACTCATTTTGGTATTCACAGAATGAACTTACTCATTTCGGTATTCACAGAAGTTAGTAGTCCTAACTTTAGGACTCCTAAATGCCTTCTGTGAATACCTAAAGTCTTAAAGTTAGGATTTTTCTCAGTTTAGGAGTAGTAAAGTTAGGACTCCTAACTTTAGGACTCCTAAATGCCTTCTGTGAATACCAAAAGTCTTAAAGTTAGGATTTTTCTCAGTTTAGGAGAAAACTGAGAAAAATCCTAACTTTAAGACTTTCGGTATTCACAGAAGGCATTTAGGAGTCCTAAAGTTAGGAGTCCTAACTTTACTACTCCTAAACTGAGAAAAATCCTAACTTTAAGACTTTCGGTATTCACAGAAGGCATTTAGGAGTCCTAAAGTTAGGACTACTAACTTCTGTGAATACCGAAATGAGTAAGTTCATTCTGTGAATACCAAAACGAGTAAGTGTATTCTGTGAATACCAAAAGTACTAACTTTACGTTTTTGACGTAAGTTAGTTCTGTGAATCAGGCCCGCAGTGCTTAATTAGTAAAAAAAATAAAAACTCTTAGTGAAGGCTGCATAACACCAAAACTTCCTACACTTGATTCCAATTCATGTCTCTTTCCTACACTGCCTACATTTCCTGTAACTTCCTATCTCATTCTTGCAGGTAATTTTCATCTTTCTCTGTTTCCTTTTTCATCTATCCATTCTCCCTTGGTGTCTGTTGTCCTACCACTATATCGTATGTTGCTATATCGAGGTCGACTATATCGACCAACAAAAAATGCAACCACTACATCACCTAGCACTACTTTGCAGTAAATGCACAACTACTTAGCTATATCAACCATGCAAAGTGGAGGTTAGATCGCTGTACTTGTTGCAATATTTTTGTTATGTTATATATTTCATGCAGTATCGTGACTCTGTATCCCGAATATCAGTGCTGGTGATTACCTCATCATAACCACTGCCACACATTAAAGTCTGCCTACATGTCCCACACCTCCGAAGTTCGAACTGAATGACTACAAAAAAACAGTCTTAGAAATGCACACCCTACACAGAGGTCATCATTTGCCATGGAAAATGCTGATTAAAATAGTTAAAAGGCATGTATCTCTAAAGATATCCTCACTTCTGGTCAGAAAGATGAGTCACTGAAAAAAGTAATTCTTAGGAAGTAGTAAAACAACATAAGATGGATTTAGTCATACAAACAGTTTCACAAACTCACCAGGTGCAGAATAAAGTTTTAGTTCACTGAGATAACTCAGGAGACTCAAAAAACATATTTTGTCCAGCAAAGTATACCAATGTTAGAATTTATATTTAGCACCGTGAAACACAAATTGATAGCCACCATCTTCTGCTGAATAAACATATGCATTACTGACTTTTGCATAATATGTTTTCAAGTTTCTAAATGATGACTTTACACCGTTTCTAGGATATTCAGAAGCATTTTCACAAAAAAGTCTTACAGAAACAAGTGCAGAACTTAAGCAAAATATTTTTTTACTTGGTCCCTTTTGATCTCAGCCTCCCTCCTGAGCTTTTTATTTCAATGACAAAAAAAAGGCAGATGCGGAAAATGCACGGTCCATGTGCATTATCAGTACTCTAGAAAGTAACAAAAGGCACCCTCGATGGGTTTTTAAACGAAACTCTAAACGATATTATAATTATTATTTTCCCTATAGAGGACCCCTGGCATGAAATCCCGTACCACTCCAAGTCTAAGTACCTTAAGGTGACCCAGAATGAGACTGTGATTGAATTGATTACATACTGGGTCATTTAGCGTATGTCCGAGGGCCTGCCAGCCCGCCAGTTCAGTGGAGGCAGCCCATCACACTTAGGGCCAGATGTACAACCATGGCATCTTGCGACTCGCAAATTGCGCACAATTGCGAGTCGCAAAATGCCATGTACAACAGTATCTGAGACACTGTTTGCGATTCCCAATGGGGTCGCAAATTGCATGCCTCATCAATATTCATGAGGCACTCGCAATTTGTGACCCCATTGGGAATGGCTGGCCCTCCCAGGCTCAGCAGATCTCCATGTCTGGGACTGCTTTTACATAAAGCATTTTTTTTTTAATGCAGCCCGTTTTCCTTAAAGGAAAACGGTATGCATTTAAAAAAAGAAAAATGAAACGTTCTCGTTTCATTTTCTAAGGGCAGGTAGTGGTCCCTGGGATCACTGCCTGTCCCTAAAAAATATTTTCCCCTGCATTGGGGACCCCTTCCCTTTTGCGAGTGCTTTACCACCCTCTTGAAGAGGGCGGTAAATTGCGAGTGTTTTGCGACCACAATTGCGGTCGCAAAACATTCTTACATAGGGTAGCGAGTCGCTTTTAGGAAGGGACGCCTTTGGAACGCCCCTTCCTAATAGCGAGTCGCAAATCCTATTTAGCGAGTCCCAAATAAATTGCGACTTGCTAAATAGGGTTTGTACATGGCCCAATAGTATTTTGCGTGCGCAAACGGGTCGCAAACCCATTTGCGCATGCAAAATAGGGTCGTACATTTGGCCCTTAAGGCCTTATTACAAGTTTGGCGGTCTTCCTGCGGGTCAAGACTGTCGAACACGTAGTCAGACCACCTGCCAGATTACGGGTTTAATCCTGGTGGGTGGTCTGTGCTGCGGTGGTCCCACGGAGGTGCCTTTCTAAGGCTCCAAGGAGAGTCTTAGAAAGGCATCGCTGTGAGAACACCACAGCAAGTTCCTGTACAGGAAGAAATGCACAATGTTGTGCATTTCTTCTCGTAAAAGAACACGGGGTGCGGAAATACAGGGGGGCACACCATATGCACCCCAATGCACAGAGGTGACAGGGGCCCCTGTAAGGGCCCCCTTAGCTGCCTCACTGCCAACCTTTTTATGGTGGGCTCACCCCCATGAAAAGGAGGGCGGTGAGGAACCTCGTAATTTGCGTGGGGTTGAGGGAGTGGGACCGCCAGCATATTACTTCCTCTGACCACTGTGACACCGCTGCTGGATCACGGCTCCCCAGCAGTTGCAGCGGTCCTGTGGCGGTCCCACTACCGCACTCGTAATACGGTGGTCAGACCACCAGTGCGGCAGTAGTCGCACCGCTACGGTGACTACGGCGGTCCAATGGAACGCTGCAGTCGTAATTAGGCCCTTATAGATTCCAGGCTGCCTAGTGGGAATTTCTGTACATTCAGTAGAGTCGTAGCTGCAGTGGCTACATTAAAGGCACTAGTTCTGTGACTAGCAGGCAACATACTTGGTGCGCTCACTTGGCTAATTTTGTTTCTTATTCAACAACAAACTACCTAAGCAAAAATTTGCTATTGAAATACACAAAAACACTGTCCTTCCAATCTGAGAGCATTCATTGTCTGGTCTATCAAGCCTTTCCTGGTGGCCTTGGGCAGGAAAAATGTATGTTGGAATGACTGCCTTAAAGAGGACAGACCTAATGTATAATTTGCCCTGTGACCCTGTGGCGGACATAAAGAGGGTCAAAGATTTCCAATAGTATATTTGGCTGAGTCTCCACCAGCAGAAACCAGGAGCTTTGACTGCATCTAAATGGCATGGGCCAACTGCAAATTTGGAGGACAGGGCATCCACCACTTGTTGGCAGATGCGCCGCATAGGTCACATGCTAAATTATTCCCCTTAGACTTCATGAGGGAGATCACAAATGGGTGCTCCAAGGAGAACATGAACTACCAATGACTAGGTCCATGAATAAGTTTCCAAATGGAGTGAACTCAGAGGAGATGTCTGGTGCACACACAAAGTGCCATCATAATGATGCCTTCTGTTTATACCTGCATCCCTAATTGACACACCAAATCAGTCCATGAATGAGACACTGGATAATAAAACTGAAAGAGAACAAGAAGGATGCCACAGAATGTGAAACACTTTGTGGATTGAGTTTTATTAATGGCATGTACATAATTAGTTACTCTACGACTATCATCAAACAGTCAAAGTTCTTTATATAATTTTGGGAAAAAACGATATATTTGTCCATTAATGCATCACAGATCTTTGACAAACACCAAGGAGACTCCCACAGCAAGAGAGGCGCACACGTGAAAACATTTAAACATTTAGATTAGCTTGATCTCTTTAGCACTCTGTACTCCCTTCTGGTACAGCATGACAGCTGACATTGTCCTATTTTAGTAGCAGTACAGAAAAAACAAAGGTAAATGCAGCATGCGGCCCCATGCTGTGCCATATTACAATTTTGGGTTGAGAGAGACTTGCACGCGTTCAATTGAGGAATTCAGAGAGCCAATCCAGCGCTATTTGCACTGACAATGTGACTGAGGTGAGAGATTAAGTGCCAAGGTACGACATCCTAATACCGCGCCTCGGTGGCGCGGGGAGCGGAGAGAGCATTGCGGTCTCATTTTATACACATGGCCTTATTACCTCACTCACGAGGGAATACACCGAGATCTAAGCTGTTGTGTGACATGCAGGTCAGTGACATCTCAAGAGCGCTACCACTGAGCTCCTTACATTTTAGATGCTTTTAATATACACATTGAATATGTTTATTGCAGAGAACACGTCACTCCCGTCAAGTTTTCCCCTGTGATGTTAAAGCTTATTTCTCAAGCCTTCCTTTCATAATCACAGTCTTTTAAAAAAGATTGCTTTTTCTTGAACAATTGCGTTTTTCCAGTCTTTTCCCTCCTTCCCAACTTAAAGATGCAGTGCATAGAAGATTGTCTTGCAATCAACCCACTACAAAATACCTCAACATATTCTATATTCAGATTTCTATGCTCTTTTTTCCCCCGAATGAAATCATCCATGTTATTGATTGCTTAGGTGTCATCAACTCAATATTAAATATAGACAATAGAAACCATTCATTTGGTTAATCCGTTCAGCTTTCTGTGTTGATTTCCTTCCAATGCATATATAAGTTGCAAATATTGTTTCCACTGTTTTCTTGAATCTGTTGTTGACCCGGATCCAAATCAAGCACCAGCAACGGGCCCAACAAATTACAATCAACTTAGTAGAACCCATAGCAGCAAGGCACGTGCCTTTCTGTAGCAACAGACATTCTTAGATTTTTTACCTTCGGCGGGGACCTCAGAGCAGCACTTACTGGCAGTGCTAAAATACAGTATTGAACCCCTTTTCTTAAAATACCTATGGAATTTTTAATTTTCACAAAATAGTTTAGGACTGGATTTAGAATAGTATAACAAGGCAACTGGAATATTTTGGGCAAAGTTCCACTTTTTCCCAAATATTGTACTGGAAACTCTGCCACTGAGTGCATTTATAATTGTAATTGCATTTATATAGCGCTTAATAAGAAGCATAAAGTGTAAGAAGTGTAACAAAGAGAAAAACAAGGCAGCAGGCCTTTTCCATCCATGGACCCAGGATATGGAACAATATCCCCATGTCCATTACGACCCCCTCAACACTGCTCCGCTTTAGGAAAGATAGACATCTTTAAAGAACACTACATCACAAAGCAGTAACCATCCAATAACCAGCTAACTATCACTTGTTGACTGTTTGCTTGCCTTTGACCCTGTACAGTGCTCTGCTGCCTTTTTGGCTAGGTTCACGCAATACTAACAACACGTACACTCATACATACTATGGCCCTCATGATGAGTGGCCTGGTAATTGGAGTGATATTAAATGTATCTAATAAAATCTGACTCTGGTGAGGCAGAATTTGTCCGGAGTGAAAAATCCCACGATCAAGAGATTTTGGGGCATAACATGCAAATTTTGTTGCTAACTGCACCAAAATCCGCATATTTCTGTAAATAACAAGCATTATCCATTGGATAAATATTGTTAGGTCTGAGCTGTGGATATTTATCTCAAAACTTATAATTGTGATATGTGTGGTAACAGCAGATGCTGCACATATCTCAATTAACTTGGTCACTCGTAATGACTATTTATGTTACTCTTTTGGTAGCTTTTACCCAGGTTTCACTTACTGGACCAACTAATCTCTCCATCATGGTAAATCTCTGTTTAAAAAACACAGGGAGCCACTATGTTGTAAAACAAGTGTAACAAAAGACATACACATTCAGGCAGAACTGTTTAAGAATTACTAGCTCTTCCACCAGGGACCTTTTATCACATCCTGTCAGGTGTTAAACTCCCCTCCCGCTCGGCAGGGACCACCCGGCCTGCTCTGAGCAGCATCTGACAAAATGATACTGTTCACTTCCAGAACCCATCACACTGTTATTCTTGGATAAAAAGGTAAAGCAAATAGCAGCCAACTGCTCAGTGCTGCAGAAACAAAAACCAACCAGCCATTTATCAAAGTTCCAGACAACCAGTTTGCTGAAAGCTTCGGCCATCTCTCCAGTAAGAGCTCTAAACGATAACACACTATAATATCAGCAGTGACAAATGGAACTGAGGGGTGTAACCTATACACGATCAATATCTCCTCTAATATGGGAGCCTTCTTTAACATATGGACTAGTGGGATTGCTTATCAAACTGCGTGTGTGTGTGTGTGTGTGTGTGTGTGTGTGTGTGTGTGTGTGTGTGTATATATATATATATATATATATATATATATATAGATATACATAATCAGTCTGTTTGTATTACGCCCAGACTTCCAACATCAGCTTCGTTCGGCGCGGAGAACAGAACACGGCACGCCAAAGCAGTTTCCTGAAAGAGGTTTATTCCGACATTAAATTAATTACATCAAGTGCAGCAGCAGCGTGAGAGGTGGCCTACGTGTTTCAGCAGTAGCCTTCCACAGGGCCATGTATGTATGTGTGTATATATATATATATATATTTATTTTTTATGTATGCAGTCACAGATTGCCATTTATACTTGATGTAGACATTTTTGAAGCAGGGGAATATCTATCTATCTAGGGCTTGGATTAAAACTGCAGCTGTAATTTTCAATTCAAAACCAATTATAATTTCTCTTTACCTCTGGTTAATTACGGGGTGACTAATGAGAGCTGATAACATCATTTGCATGACTGACAACTAATGTTAAAGGCCACTATCAAGAAGTCAGTCTATCATCCGAACAGGTTCGCATGCCTATTTTTGTACACTTAGAAATGAAGTAAGGAATGCTCTAGAGGTGGAAGATAATATAGACCACTGAAAAGGAGGTATACCCAGGGCCAGTGGAATTGGGAAGCAAAAAGGACCAAATTACGCGGCTGGGGTGGCTATATTAAGTAACAAAAAAAAGAAAAATGTGCAGAAAAATGCATCACATTCACTGCAACTATTATTTCACTATTTTCCATTTTAACACTTATTAATGTGATTGGAACAAATATTTAATCTCATTAATACTATTTTGATACCTGAAAACTGCACTTTGAGACTGATAGATGTGACCAGTTAACATTTGAAAACGTCTGCCACTGTGCAGCACCACGTATTGTATTTTAAAAATAACTTTTGATCCATTTGAGCTAGAAAGAAAATTTGTTTTAAGAGAAACCTGCAAATTATACAGCAGCTCATGGGTTATGTGTTCAGTACCATAAATCCAAAACTATGCAGAAAATGCCACAGACACAGAATGCATAATTCAGCTGCACTGTGTATTCTTCCCCTCTATCAAGAAAACCAAATAAGAATTAGACAGTCCCAATAGTACAGGATTTAAGATGCATTAAGATACATCAAAACTGTAGCCATATGGATGGTGCCACTTCACCATATATGACTATTAGATTATTGAAAATACACAACGGTGATGATCACTTTGATTTTTAATTGCTACCTCACATTTACGTCAATAAAGTGTAGTTGGATGTTGTTTGTTTTTGTAAATCTCTTTTACATGAGCTAACAACACAGATGTGCATTCACTCTTAAAACTGTAATGAAGCCAGTACATAAAATGCAGAAAGGCTGTGACACTACTCTAGGTTCAAAGTTCAAATCCGATCTATGATTTGAAATCAGTATCATTCACGTAAGACCTTTGGAAGTATTTGGATTGGGGATTTTAATAACAACTCATAGAAGTTTGCAAAGGTGTGGCCAAGTAACTGCTACACATTGAGAATCACTTGTGTCCATGTTTTTCTGGCAAGTCTACAGTCATGCCTAACACTTGTCTTCCTTTCATAGAGTTTTTTGAGTAACTCCTATGTACAACTTGGGTTACTGATTACACTCACTCTCAATGAGGGCAATCTTCAGGGCCTGTTTCTTCTCATTTGAAATTCGTCGTGAAAATTGTCCTATCCTTGGCTCTCAGATAAATGCAGTCTTTTCCTTAATTTACAACTGAGCAGAAGACTGATTATAGCTCATCTGCTTCCTTCTACATCTTGATATTATTACAAATAAACCTGCAGCGTTACAAGGCATGATACTGATAAAGATGATGGTGAAAATCCTGCCAAAAAACTATTAACAATGATAATTACAGCAACAACAAAAATAAGACAGTTTTGATGCAATCATGGGTTCATGTTCTGTAATGCTATGTTCTGTATCATAAAAAGAGACAGAAAACTGAGTGGTTTGTAAATGTTTGTAAAACTCACCGGAAAACCAAAAATACAGTTCCTTTATGCACTTTGTATGTAACATGAAAAAAAAAAACTAAAAATGTATTGATTTCTCATTGGGTGAACTCTGAAACAAACAGGTAAGTCAACTCTGTGATCAAAATAATGGTAGGATGAAGCTGGAGAAAGTGAAAAAAAGAATAATGATGTAATAATAATAATAATATTAATCATAATAATAATAATAATGAGAAGAAAAAGAAGAAGAAAGTGAAGAAGATGAAGAATAGCAAAACATTATTGTCTATTCAGTACAGTCTCGGCTAAAAAAGTGCCTTGCACATTGCCCTTTAAAGAGGCTCTAGTCTGCTTCTCAGCATAAGCTGCACAAGTAAATACAATTTGTAAGCGCCACAAAAGCAGTACTGAGAGAAATAGCCAAGCAGACAATCTTCACCACTCTTTAAACTGAGAAGCAGTGCTCACAACTTGACCAAATATCAGTCTTAGGAGATCTGGCAGGGAATAGTATCCTGAGATAAGACGTGGATTATAATAATGTTTTTGCGGTGTTTTATCAAGTATGGTAACAGTAAAACCTACCCATCATACTTCGGAAAAATTGCAAAATTCCTCCAATTGCTAGGTTTTGTTTCATCTGCAGTCAACATTTATGCAAACGAACATAAACTAACATTTACAACTGAGGTGAATCTTTCAAGTGGGCTACACCCGAATGTGTCCAGTGAAATTGGTTGAGTGGGTCAGACATAGATGCTACATTGATTTGTATAGATTACATGGAAGGGGATTCTGTGTGACATTCATGCAACAGAGATGTGAGCAGAGAACAACAAGAAAAAGAGTATATCTACAGGCCAGCCCTTTAACCCCTTGACCGCGATCGGAATTCCGCTCGTGTGCTGGACATTCCGATCGCGGGTGTGGTTGTGACGAGCTCAGCTCGTCATGCGCACAGCGCTACCGCGCAGCATGACGAGCTGAGCTCGTCACGCGCATCAAAGGGGTTAAAGGATAACCAAATAACCAAAATTTTATTATGGCAAGAAATAATACTGAAAAAAGACCATGCAATACAAAAGCAAAAGTGAGTGTGCCTATTATTAAATGGAAATCATGATGGATATTTACTGTGGATGGCTGTGGCTTGGGAATAGTGACATGGAATATTCCTTAAATAATGAAAAATACATAAACACTCCATTCACATAATGGATGTTTAATTTGGATTATACCCTAATATCAATTAATGGTATCATGCTTCAGATTATGATTCTTAAGCATGACCGTATTGGTATTACTTCTAAAACTCTATTCTAAATAATTCTGGCAAACATCCATTTACAACTTTACAATCTTCAGCAATAAAAGCCGGCTTCCTCCTTACACACACTCCACTTGTGCTCCAATTCAGTGAGCTGCTTTATGACAATATCGAATTTTAAACATCTATATGTTGGGATGGAAAAGTCCTCTGCATGGTAAAGACGGGTACCTCTGACTTAAGTGCCCGACTGTAGTGTTGTCTGGATCCCTAATGCTGATTTTTTGTCATAGGTGAACACTGACCTTGCGTGTGCACCATGACATAGGCCTGTCTCATGGGCAGCTGTCTTGTTGGACTGGGAGGGGTGCACAAAGTGCTACCCTCATAGCTGTGGAAGGCTACCACCTTCATCAGGAGTTAAGCGGCACGAGCACCGTGGTGGCAGAATATTATGTAGTGATCAGTAGCAGTGAAAAATACCATTTTACCCTATGTCACTGTAGTGACATCTACAGGTTCATTCACCTTTTAAAAGTTCCGCTGCTGTGTGCTCAACACAACCATTGTCTACATCAGGTGGATGTGGAGTGCTACACAGCGCTTGAACAGTGACTCTGCACTGGTTATATGTGTGCCTGGGAAGGGTGCAGCACAGGGATGGAGCAGTTCTGTGTAGTACATGTGGAATTAGTGCACGTGTTGAGTGTGTGTATGCCTTTGAGGAGTACATGACATAAAAGATGTTGGGCTGTGTAGTGCATGCGCAATGACAGCATGTGCTGGAAATATGTGTATTTGTGTGAAGTACAATACATGAAGGGTGAAGTGATGTGCAGTGCGCCCATGGTGAATGCACGTGCTGACAGTGTGTGTTCTTAAATAGCACACCCAGGTTAAACATAGAAAAGCTTCAATACTGAACAGTGAGAGCAGACTGAGTGTGTGTGCTGAATGCATGTGTACATGTAATGGTAAAATGCATGGAGGTACTAGTGCTGGACAGTAAGTGGGCTGTGAATGTACACTAAGTAGGTGTGCCTGCAATGGTACATTAAATGGAGGACCCTGAGTTCCATTTTGAAATGCCAAGTACTGCCTGGTGAAGACTTGAGGGGGAGAGGAATCTCCCTGACAGATTTGTGTATTGCGCATTCCTGTGAGCTGGGTGTGAAACACACGGAGGGAAAAGTAAAAGACTCCCTTTACACTTCAAAAGACTGCTTTTTGATTCCATGATAGATCACAAGGAAGGGGCCTGGACACATCTCAGGAAGGTAAATGGGCCAGTAAGGAAATCATAAAGAGTATGACTGGGGGGGGGGGGTCTGGAATTAACCTTTTGATGCACATATTACTGTGGCTGACATCCAAGTGTATACTCTGGTCACTTCCATGAACTGTGTTACGGAGTCTTGATTTCTGTGACAGACATCTTCATGAGAAAAGAAGAAAAGGAGAAGTGTCCACTTCAAAAGAAGAACCCAACATGTAACGTAAAAGACTACGACTTTAAATCACATTTGGTGTCTGGTAAAGGACTATAAGAAGAGGAGGTTGTCCACAAAACATTGTCATCTGACAGGCAGCCAGATTGGTTGGGTGAGAAGCGGATGCTTTTCAAGACTTCTGCTGTGACCAGGACTAGAGGCCAAGGCCTGCTAGTCTCCCTGCTGGGTGAAGGGAATCATCCAGTGAACCATGCTCACCTACCATGGAGCCTGGAGCACCAGCAGCTGCTTGGTTGCCAAGACCAGTGTACCCTGTGAGGAAGATGAGACCATAGTAGGGTGCGAGGTCCAGTTGGGAGCCCTACTGTGAGAACTCCCTGTGCGAGGTGTGGGACTCAGCTATGCATCGATCAGACCATAGGTCATATGCAGGATTTTTTTCAACGACCCTCATATGCCAATAGAGGATCAGCATATTGAGTGCTGTGCCGAGGCCAACAATCCCACACAGCCTCGTTGGGGTTGGGGGCCACCGTTGAAGTAGTGGTCTTACCAGCGTGGCTGGACTCATGAATGCCTTAGCAATAACGTTATGCCTGGAGGGGTTGCCTGGGTGTGGTCAATTGAACTGAGGAGTATACATTGCATCCAGAAGGTATCACAGTAACCTTGTGTGCCAGGAGGGGCTGCCGGGACGAAATCGCCAAAGACTTCGGACCTTCACCTGGGACTGAAGTGAGACTGCGACCAGCAGGTCTAGCCACACCGTGAGATCTGTCTTGTCTGGCCCCCGAAGACCAGGAGGGCACCGAGAAGGACAGCACGCCCTCGAGTCTGGGGAGAAACTGACTTACCGCATCTTTGCAAGCAAGTGTCGCTCCGATCACTGGGGAGAACCAGAGAGAGTGAGCCGGCACCCGCCTGATGTTGCTATGTGTACCTTGAGCAGCCAGACCTCACCAAACAGGATATGAACTCACAAGTGCCCGTGCTCAAGACACCCGCTTTAAAACTGAGCACTTTCATGCTGCAGGAGTGGGTAAAACATGAACTGGGCCTGTGGGGCCCGGGGGATTCACTGCAGAAGGTGCAGTGGCACCATAGGCACGTTTGACTAAAATCCCTAAAGTCAAAGGAAACTCTTAAGTACGGCATAATAGTGTTCATTTTCTCGATTCAGCCACTAGTGAATGGGGAATAACCCTGAACACATTACACGAAGGAGGGTGGGACAGAGATTTGTCTGACAACTACTATAGCCCTGACCTCAAGAGGGATTGTGTTGTGGCTTCTGAATATCATAATCCTTTGCATGTGCAGAGTTAGAAATGAAATACTACTTTTTCTCATAAAAGCCAGTATTTGGATGGACAATGGTTTATTGTTTGTACTGTTTTGACTTTGAGTTATGAGTCGTGTTTACTGACTTCTATCTGCATCCCTCCTGAGGGAGCCTTGACTGCTCAACCACAGCTAGCACTGAGAGTCAAGTGTAGATGAGGTACTTGGCAGAGTTGAGCGGGATCCATAGTAGGTCGGGCCCTGGGACATCAGGAGTAAAAGGCCTCAACCACCATGGTTGGGCCCAGTAACCTCTGCATGCCCCATGGCAATATATTTCTGACAATATACTTCAAGCGACTTCAGCACTGCATCAAGTACAGTATATTTCGAAGTTAGGAATAACTAATTTCTGCTTCCCTATGTATGCTTGCTTGATGATATGTTGGTAGTGGATATTGGGTAGTCGATATATTGTTGACCTTGATATTATAATGTACAACCTTTGGTAAGGGCTATGTTTTAGCACACTGGGAAATTTTTTATGTGTTCATTTCATGTTAGAGAATTGCTTGAGCCTGTGTCTACATTGATTGATATGCCTTCTCCAAGCAGAGCTGTGCTGGCCATTCTGCCACTCAGACATTTCCCTACTAGGCTTCAGGCGCAGCTTTCAGAGTCAAATGAGGTGCCATGATCCAACCATGCCCAATTACCCCATTCTAGTTGCAATCTTCTATAGTGTAGGGCTAGTTCCAGCCCTCTGATTTTCATCTTCATCAGCTGATTCACCATGAAATTCCTTCCTTTTATGGCCGCGCACAGCAAATCAGAAGATATGACACCCTTCTCTAACTTTTGAGTTTTTTTAACAAATTGTTAATGTTGTACAAGAGAAGTCATTTTTATTGTGCATGAATTTTCAGTTTATCTGAGATTCTACTTTCTTCTGGTCTCAGAAATGTTCCAGTCTCAAAATCTGGAACACCCAGCAGTAGCTAAGGGAACTCTAGATGCAAATATACTAATAAATCATGAATACCGGTGGACTTATTAGACTGTTCTCACTGGTTCAACAAGATTAGCAGAGGTAACCATTAAAGTGTTTATCCCATGAGGCATGATGTACCTTGTGCAGTGAAGTAATTGCTGCTTAGGTTGGTAAAATACTAGAAAACCACAATTCCTTGGTAAATAACATTTATTTTGCTCAAGTTATCTGTATTACTTTGATTTCCTGCTGCTCCTGTTGCTTTCATATTATATATTTTAATACTGGAGTTTTGGGGCATAGGAATCAACTGTTTCTTATAGCAAACCAGCCCAACCCTGCTCCAATTTTTGAAAGTGCTGAAAACGCATTTCTTTAACAAACAATAACAGTAATTGTCCTCATTCACTCTCAGAACTCAGCTATCCCTGTAACCACTCACTCACTGTCGCTTTGCCTTTGACCCTATTCAGCGCTCCACTGCCTTTGGCTATATTTGCAATATACAAATACCACATTCATATATGAAGTAGGTTCATTATTATCGCTTTATGCGATACACTCACAAAATATGGACTGTGTTTGAGGGAGTGGCTTGTGGGTAGACAAACCCTGTTCAAATTAGTTTTTACCAATTGACACAGTCTACAGCTGGCTGTTTAAATTTCTATTCCTGTGTGCCTTGATCTGTGAACTGCAGGATCTATAAGTTGAAGTGTGCATTCACATACCCTCTGAACCATCACAATATTTCCAAACTGAAATGACAGGCAAATAGCATGAAAAAAACATTT
Organism: Calotriton arnoldi; assembly: GCA_963921515.1. Classification (NCBI taxonomy): domain Eukaryota; kingdom Metazoa; phylum Chordata; class Amphibia; order Caudata; family Salamandridae; genus Calotriton; species Calotriton arnoldi. The sequence goes on along the minus strand of CAWUFW010000648.1, from coordinate 2,299,709 downwards.
CAGTTTAAAGTTTCATTTGAAATGCAGCTAACGATATGGACGATTTGGGAGGATATACACTCCAGCTACCAGTGGCAAAGCCAGTAGATCTGCCTAGCATTTTGAGACCTGAACTAATATTTTTAAAGGGCCTACTAAAGTGAATAAAAAAATACAATTGCTTTCTGTATAGAATGCACCTAGGAGATACATAATATAATGTGTGATGATTAAGTGTACATTTGAGATGTAAAATAGTCCCTCATGAGTAAGCTGGCGAAATGACATGTTTAACAGCAAATAGCACGAGGCGAAAGGGTAATACTCCTGGAATGTGGAGCCAATGAACATTGCCACCTGCATTGTCAAACCAGACCTAAAATGGACTATTTCAAATAGAAATACAATTTCAAAATGGGTGCTTGATCCACAAATAACAGTCCGTTGATGGCTACACACTAATATCTCTTCCTCATTCTTTAGCTAAGAGAAAATTGCTTATGTATCCTGTCCATATTTGCAAGCGCCCTTTGAGATATTGACTGAACACTAGGGGGCCTATTCACAAAGATGAATACATACGTTTATTTACTCATGTTTATATTTACGACTATACTATGAATTATTGTTAAATATTTATTGTAGAACTAGAGCTAACATAACAAAATGTTACACCACATTAACTCATTAAATTAAATGCATGTTAAATAATTAAGTTGCCTATATGAGATGTATTTATAAAATCCCAAACACACTAACTTTTTATTTAATTTTTTTTTACTACAGTTTGTTAAAAATTATATGAGGAATTAATTTAAATTATGTGTACTATTTTAATAAATGTTTAAAAATAAAATTAATTGTTGAAATTAAGTGTATTATTATATAATTAATTTTAAAACAATAAAATAAATAGATAATAATGATACATCTATATAGTACTGTAAGTGTATATTTTTATATATATATATATTATAGTTAATTCATATAGTTATAGGTAACACTTTTGGCTCTTTTTTACATGTGATGCGTGTGAATTGTATTTGTTTATTTGTTCGCTTCATTTTTTCTAGTTAAAATGACATTTAATTAGAGGAATAGTCACTGAAATCTGTTATATTCTACTCCAGTGACGTGTCATTATAACACTTGGAAGGAAGTAAATAACCTTCTTGCTGATTTCATTGTTGAACAAGAAAAATGTGTAAAGGTTTTCGAACTTTTATTACAACACACAAATCTGTACTTTATGTTTACTTTTATTGTGTTGAAACACACTGGGTGGGTTATAGTATTACAGTTTCTGAATTGGTTATCTTTCAGGAAGTCTATATTGCTTTGTGCAACCCCTTAAGTGCTATCTATGTAATTAATTGGTTTGAGATCATCTACAGGTAGTAAAGGGCTTGACTCGTTCCACCACTTCATTTGTGAAGTCATTGGGTCCTTCTCCTGTTCCCTTCTCAAAACAATGGAACCTAGTCACAAACTGCATTTGGTAGCAAGTAAAGTAGTACTACTTACATACTGCAAAATGCAATTCACAAACCTAAGAATGGAGACCTCCGCCTCTCTTTTCTATGTGGTGGTAATCTCTGCGCACATGGTATACTTTTTAGTAGTAAATATGGGAGGGACAAGCCGCAGAGGCTGGAGAATTGGGACTACTTACTACTAATTGGGATGGGGGAGTTAGATAAATTTAAGGAGGGGTTAACGGAGGGACATGCTAATAGAAACACACACCCACAAAAGATTTTGACTATTGCTATTCACAAACTACGCTACTAAAGTTACTGCAGCCCTAAAGGTGTTAAAAAGGTGGTAACGTACTCCAGGCTAGCCTTGGAATAAATCTAGCACCACACATGGCCAACCCTTGGTAATGCAATACTTTCCCATAGAAATCAATGTAAGTAGAGAAATAAAACACCACACCATAAGATCTATTGATAAATGAATTAGATATGTATATATGTGTATGTGTGTGTGTATGTATTTGTAAGTAAATATATATATATATATATATATATATATATATATATGTATATATTCACTGAAAAAACCATAGGTTTTAGGGACAGTTATAGTTGGTTGGACATTGCACTCGTACAAAACCCGTGAAATTCCCCGTTATAGTTAGTTCAGCTAACTATAACTCGCGCCCGCAATGCACTGCTGATGACGTCACATATTACATCACTCATGACATGGTCAGTGACATCACTGATGACATCACTGATGACATCTCAAATGACATCACAGATGACATCATCCAGTGACTGTGTGTTTCTGTAAAGTTTAAATATGTTTAATATATATAGGGAAAGGCGTATTGAAGAATGAGTGGGTGTATAAGTGTCTGAATGGATGATTTACTAGGTGCGTGACTAACTCTATAAGTGAGTGATTAAACGTATCTTACTGAATGCATGGGTTAGTGACTAAACTGTGTGAATGTCTGTATCCGTCTGTCTGTTGCTGTGTAAGTGGCTGCATGGGTTTGTGAATAGCTACATGAATGTCTATATGAGTTATTGATTGGTTGTCTGAGTATCTGTATGGGTGCCTGAGTGTTTGTGTGGGTGGGGTGTGTGCGCCTCTGTGCATAGATGTGTGAGTGGGTGATTCACTGGGTGCATGGTTTCAAGAGTGCATCTGTGATGGACTGTATGGGTGGGTGAGTGTGTGTATGGGTGTGTTAGTGAGTGAATGTATATCTCAGTGGTACATGCGTGAGTAACTACATATGTGAAAGGCAGTATATATGTGTGTTGGAGTATATAAATGGGTATAAGTGAGAGTGTGTGATTGTGAGAGTGGCTGTATGGATGAGTGTGTACTTGTATTAGTGCTTGTATAAGAGCGTAAGAATGTGCTAGTATTTGTATGAGTAAGTGAGCTGGTGTGTGTATAACTGAATAGGTGAGTAAATGGCAGTGTGATTAATTATTTGCATGACTGACTAGGTGTGTGAGTACCTCTATGGATGAGTGGCGGTGTGTGATTGTCTATGTAGGTGTATGAGTGCATATGATAGTCCTGTACTGAGTGACCGTAAGTATGAGTGACTGTACAGGTGAGTGAGTGGATGTGTGTGTAGACCTAAGAATCAGTGAGTGGGTATGTAGTTATTGGTGTTGGAGTGTCTATGGTTTTGAGAATGGCAGTCTGTAATTTAGAGTGGGTGTATCAAAAGTTATATTAGCGTGTGAGAAGATGCATGAAATTATCACATGGATGATGTCATGAGTGATGTCATGAGTGATGTCATTTAAGATGTCATCAGTGATGTCACTGACCATGTCATGAGTGATGTAATATGTGACGTCATCAGCAGTGCATTGCGGAGGCGCGAGTTATAGTTAGCTGAACTAACTATAACGGGGGAATTTCACGAGTTTTGTACGAGTGCAATGTCCAACTAACTATAACTGTCCCTAAAACCTATGGTTTTTCAGTGAATTTGTAAGGTTTTTTAAATGCTAATTTCTAACTATAACGTGCCTGAAACCTATGGTTTTTTCAGTGAATTTCAAAGGTTTTTTAAATGCTAATTTCTAACTATAACATGTCTGAAACCTATGGTTTTTTTCAGTGAATTTCAAAGGTTTTGTAAATGACAATTTTTAAATGTATTAATTGTTATATTTATTTTTTTGATACTGATTTACTACATTTTTTAAAACTATTTATTTTTAGATATTTTATTTTTTAAATTACATTGTAATTACATTATACATTACATTACAAAATATACTTTCTCAGAATGAATTACTTTAGTTTAAATACTTTGCAAATAGGCAATAGACTTTTAAGTACAGTAGTTAAAGTTGTTGCAATGGGCAACACAATTTCAAACACAATGCAACATTGAGCTCAATGTGAATTTCTAGTTAAATGCAATTAGTTACTTTATGGATTACTTTTCTAACCACAGGACTGGATCCTAGATTCAGTACTGGGACATCTCCTGTAAACAGTTGAGTAAAAGCGTTTTGGTTACAGTAGTGATTTTAAGGAATATTATTGTATTTTAAAAGTTGACAGAAACTTTTTCACATAGAATCACCAATGTTATCCTATGGGAGGAAATTCACTTAGCAGGTAAGTAGTGTTATCGTTACTTTTTCTTACTCAGTGGTGGATCCTGGATCCAGCACTGGTGCATCTCCTGTAAACAGTTGAAAGAATGCGTTGAAGTCATACAGGCGATTTTTAAGGAATATTTGTAGTTTGTGAAAATCGACACTTTGAAACTTTTCTGCTGAAAACCAGACAATGGATTCCTATGGTAGGAAATACAAGTTACTGGTAAGTACGGTTAGAATTACTTTTCAGGGCCAGTGCTGGGCTAAAAGATGCAGCACAGGGTTCTCTCCTGATAACAGGTGAGTAAATCGGAATTCGTAGTTCGGCTGATTTTAGAGGAATATTATAAAGTTCCAAAACTCCACACTTAGAAGAATTTCCAAGTGAAACCAGTCAATGTTAGCCTATTGAAGGAAATTCAAGTTACTGGTAAGTACGGTTAGAATTACTTTTCAGGATCTGTACTGGGCTCAAAGATGCAGCACTGAGGTCTCTCCTGATAACAGGTGAGTAAATTGGAATTCGTAGTTCGGCTGATTTTAGAGGAATATTATAAAGTTCCAAAACTCCACACAGAAGAATTTCCAAGTGAAACCAGTCAATGTTAGCCTATGGAAGGAAATTCAAGTTACTGGTAAGTACGGTTAGAATTACTTTTCAGGATCAGTACTGGGCTCAAAGATGCAGCACTGAGGTCTCACCTGATAACAGGTGAGTAAATCGGAATTCGTAGTTCGGCTGATTTTAGAGGAATATTTGTATGTTTCAAAAATCGACAGAAACTTTTTCAGCAAAAAGCAGGCAATGATATCCTATGGAAGGAAATTCAAGTTACTGGTAAGTACGGTTAAAATTACTTTTCAGGATCAGTACTGGGCTCAAAGATGCAGCACTGAGGTCTCTCCTGATAACAGGTGAGTAAATCGGAATTCGTAGTTCGGCTGATTTTAGAGGAATATTATAAAGTTCCAAAACTCCACACTTAGAAGAATTTCCAAGTGAAACCAGTCAATGTTAGCCTATGGAAGGAAATTCAAGTTACTGGTAAGTACGGTTAAAATTACTTTTGAGGATCAGTACTGGGCTCAAAGATGCAGCACTGAGGTCTCTCCTGATAACAGGTGAGTAAATTGGAATTCGTAGTTCGGCTGATTTTAGAGGAATATTTGCACAATGGTGAAGGAAGGGGGTGGGCCTGAGGTGACATGTCTGCAAACACGCCCTGTGGCGCGTTTTAAGTTGGAGAATTAATTCCTCCTCAATCCCGAGGGTCCCTAGGGGCCAACTAGCCCACCAGATACCTCCAGTATGCGCCAGAGAGCTGCGTTGCAGAGAGGTGTTCAGAGGCCACGCCCTTTTACACCTCTCTGCAACGCAGCTCTGTGGCGCTTTCTGGACGTACCTGGTGGGCTAGTTGGCCCCCAGGGACCCTCAGGATTGAAGGGATTTAATTCCCCATCTTAAAACGCGCCACGGGCCTGTTTGCACACGTCTGCCTTAGCCCCGCCCTCCCTTCACCACTGTGCAAACGCGCCCCGTGGCGGGTTTTAAGTTGGGGGATTAAGTCCCCTTGAATCCTGAGGGTCCCTGGGGTCCAACTAGGCCACCCTGTACCTCCAGTATGCGCCAGGGAGCTGCGTTGCAGAGAGGTGTTCAGAGGCCACGCCCCTTTACACCTCTCTGCAACGCAGCTCTGTGGCGCTTTCTGGACGTACCTGGTGGGCTAGTTGGCCCCAGAGACCCTCAGGATTGAAGGGGATTTAATTCCCCATCTTAAAACGCGCCACGGGGCCTGTTTGCACACATGTCACCTTTAGCCCCGCCCCTCCCTTCACCACTGTGCAAACGCGCCCCGTGGCGGGTTTTAAGTTGGGGATTAAGTCCCCTTGAATCCTGAGGGTCCCTGGGGTCCAACTATCCCACCAGGTACCTCCAGTAAGCGCCACAGAGCTGCGTTGCAGAGAGGTGTAAAGGGGCGTGGCCTCTGTACACCTCTCTGCAACGCAGCCCCTGGCGCATATTGGAGGTTCCTGGTGGGCTAGTTGGCCCCAGGGACCCCCAGTATTCAAGGGCAATTACTTCCCCTTCTTAAAACGCGCCAGGGGGCGCGTTTGCAGACTGCTGCAGGGAGGGAGAGGCCTCCCCGCCAGTAGATAATATATATGTATATATATTATCTACTGGCGATCGCTCAGTAGATAGTTATAGTTAGGACCTATTTTCCATAGGAAATCCGCAACATTCTATTTGAAATAACTTTGGCGCCAGTTGACGAATCTTCGCGAAATTTTCAAACTTTGTGGCCCGCTCCGGTCCGCTCCTATCCTGAAAGTTTCGGGGTGATTCGTCAAGCGGGGGCCGAGAAAAAAGTGGGGTCCCAAAACGTGTCTTCCCCATGCAATTTTCCATAGGAACCTTTCATCGCAGCTACAGCCCGAACTGCTGAACGGAATTACACCAAATTTGGCAAAGAGGTAGCCCTTGGTTCAGACTCGTGCCTTTTGCTTAAATGGTGTAAATCCGTTCAGTAGTTCCTGAGAAAATCACAATTAAAATCACATATATATCTATGGCCGCGCAGGATCCGCGCACCCTGCCGAGCACGAGCTGCATGCTAATTGGCTGTCAACACTTCAAATCAGGAAGTGTTGGCAGCCATCTTGTGCCTCGGTAGAACCGAGGCACAAGAAAGCAGTGAGAAAAACGCGAAAAGGGGGCAGGGTAGAAACACCCTGACCCCCTAGGCCTGCTCAGGGGGTCCCACAAGGACCCCCAAGGCCCAAAATGTTTTTTTTTTTTTTTTTTTTAAATCGGCAAAAACGCGCTGGTTGCGCGGATCCAGCCGATAAAAAAAAAATTGAAGCACGGGAGACCGGGTGGCCCAAGTCCCGGGGGCATGCGTGTTTTTTTATTTTTATGTGTGGGGGGCCTCTAAGGCCCCCCCAAGCCCTGGGGACCGCCACCCCCCGGGGCTTTAAAAAAATAATGGTGCGGGAGGGCTCTCGGCCCTCTTGCAGCCCTGGGGGGACCGCCACCCCCCGGGGCTTCTTTTTTTTAAAATAAAATGACCTGTGTGGGGGCTCCAGCCCCCACACGCCCGGGACCGCCACCTCCCGGGGCACTAAATATTTCAATATGGGGGTCCGTTACGGACCCCGAGCCCCAGGGACCACCACCTCCCGGGGCTTTGCCAATGGAGGGAGGGGGCCGCGCGGCCCCCTCCTGGAGCCCTTGATGGCCCTGGGGACCACCACCCCCAGGGCCGGCTCCTGCAGTGTCCCGGTGTGCCTACCCCCGGGACACTGTAATTTGCCTCGCGGCTCCCGTCCTGTCATAGCAAACTGCTTTGGTTTTTGGAACAGAGAGCAGGAAACCTGCTCTCTCTTCCAAAAACCAAAGACAATTGCTTTTCCACACGGGGAGCTGCATCTTAGCAGCTCCCCATGTGGAAAAGCAATGCCGGCTCCCGAGGGACGCGGGGAGCCGGCGGGACCGTGGGGGCATTGGGGACCCCCCCACGGTCCCCAACGGAGAGGGCCAGCCCCGTGGGATGGGGTCCCCGGGGCTAGTAGTGGCCCAGGAGGGGGGCCAGGCGGCCCCCCTCCCCTACAAATTAAAATTTAATTTTTTTTTTTAAACGTAAATTAATTTTAAAAAAAAGAGGGCATGCCTCGGAGGATGGGGTCCCCGGGGCCAATAGAGGCCCAGGGAAGGGGGGCCACGCGGCCCCCTTCCCGTTTTTTTTTATTTAAAAAAAAAAAGAAAATCCTCAGGCCCAGGAGGGGGGCCACGCGGCCCCCCTCCCCTACAAATTAAAATTTATAGGCCCTGGGGGATGGGGTCCCCGGGGCCTTAAATGGCCTGAGGAGGGGGGCCACGCAGCCCCTCTCCAAATATTTTAATTTAAAAAAAAAAGAGGGCATGCCTCGGGGGATGGGGTCCCGGGGCCAATAGAGGCCCAGGAAGGGGGCCACGCGGCCCCCTTCCCGTTTTTTTATTTAAAAAAAAATGAAAATCCTCAGGCCCAGGAGGGGGCCGCGTGGCCCCCTTTCCGTTTTTTTTTATTTAAAAAAAAAATGAAAATCCTCAGGCCCAGGAGGGGGGCCACGCGGCCCCCCTCCCCTACAAATTAAAATTAATTTTTTTTTTTTTTTTAAACGTAAAGGCCGGCCCCGGGGGATGTGGTCCCCAGGGCCTTAAATGGCTGAGGAGGGGGGCCACGCAGCCCCTCTCCAAATATTTTAATAAAAAAAAAAGAGGGCATGCCTCGGGGGATGGGGTCCCCGGGGCCAAAAGTGGCCAAGGGAAGGGGGGCCACGCAGCCCCCCTCCCATACAAAAAAACAAAACAAAAAAAAAAAGACCGGCATTGTGCCGGAGGCCCCGCCCCCTCCCTACAGCAGTCTGCAAACGCTCCCCCTGGCGCGTTTTAAGAAGGGGAACTAATTCCCCTTGAATACTGGGGGTCCCTGGGGGCCAACTAGCCCACCAGGAACCTCCAGTATGCGCCAGGGGGTTGCGTTGCAGAGAGGTGTACAGAGGCCACGCCCCTTTTTACACCTCTCTGCAACACAGCTCTGTGGCGCTTTTTGGAGGTACATGGTGGGATAGTTGGACTCCAGGGACCCTCAGGATTCAAGGGGACTTAATCCCCCAACTTAAAACGCGCCACGGGGCGCGTTTGCACAGTGGTGAAGGGAGGGGCGGGGCTTCAGGTGACATGTGTGCAAACAGGCCCCGTGGCGCGTTTTAAGATGGGGAATTAAATCCCCTTCAATCCTGAGGGTCCCTGAGGGCCAACTAGCCCACCAGGTACGTCCAGAAGCGCCACAGAGCTGCGTTGCAGAGAGGTGCAAAAAGGGCGTGGCCTCTGAACACCTCTCTGCAACGCAGCTCCCTGGCGCATACTGGAGGTACAGGGTGGGCTAGTTGGACCTCAGGGACCCTCATGATTCAAGGGGACTTAATCCCCCAACTTAAAACGCGCCACGGGGCGTGTTTGCACAGTGGTGAAGGGAGGTGGCGGGGCTTGAGGTGACATGTGTGCAAACAGGCCCCGTGGCGTGTTTTAAGTTGGGGGATTAAGTCCCCTTCAATCCTGAGGGTCCCTGGAGTTCAACTAGCCCACCGGGTACCTTCAGTAAGCACAACAGAGTTGCGTTGCAGAGAGGTGAAAAAGGTGCGTGGCGTTGGAACGCCTCTCTGCAACTCAGCTCTGTGGTCCTAACTGTAGGTACCTGGGGGCTAGTTGGGCCCCAGGGACACTCAGAATTCTAGGGGACTTAATCCTGCAACTTAAAACGTGCCACGGGGCGCGTTTGCACACATGTCACCTCAGGCCCCCACTCCCTTCACCACTGTGCAAACGTGCCCTGTAGCGCGTTTTAAGAGGTAGTTTTAATCCCCTGCCCTATTATGTACTAGGGACTTACAGAGGAGGTCATGCTAATCACAGGGGTACCCCAACGCATATTGTTCCCTAGTGTATGTAGGTGTTTTCACTGTATTCTAAGTGTGTTTTAGCATAGCACTGGCTCTGGTTAGTCAGAGTCAGTTACCACTAGTACACGTCGGAAAAAGTTGTGGGCACAGGATGATTTTGATAAAAAGGCCTCTTTCTGCTCCTCTGTTGTTTCTTTCTGCACATCTTTTGCTTCTTCCTGCACTTTTCTTCGTCTTTGTGGACTTCTGTTGCTTCTTTCTGCATTTATTTTGCTTCTTTCTGCATTTCTTTTGCTTCTTTCTGTGCGTTTTTCTTCTTTCTTCACATGTCCTACCTCTGTAGGCATAGTTAGAAACTAGCATTTAAAAAACCTTTGAAATTCACTGAAAAAACCATAGGTTTCAGACACGTTATAGTTAGAAATTAGCATTTAAAAAACCTTTGAAATTCACTGAAAAAACCATAGGTTTTAGGGACAGTTATAGTTAGTTGGACATTTCACTCGAACAAAACCCGTGAAATTCCCCCGTTATAGTTAGTTCAGCTAACTATAACTCGCGCCCCGCAATGCACTGCTGATGACGTCACATATTACATCACTCATGACATGGTCAGTGACATCACTGATGACATCACTGATGACATCTCAAATGACATCACTGATGACGTCATCCATGTGATAATTTCATGCATCTTCTCACACCCTAATATAACTTTTGATACACCCACTCTAAATTACAGACTGCCATTGTCAAAACCATAGACACTCCAACACCAATAACTACATACCCACTCACTGATTCTTAGGTCTACACACACATCCACTCACTCACCTGTACAGTCACTCATACTTACGGTCACTCAGTACAGGACTATCATATGCACTCATACACCTACATAGACACTCACACACCGCCACTCATCCATAGAGGTACTCCCACACCTAGTCAGTCATGCAAATAATTAATCACACTTCCATTTACTAACCTATACAGTTATACACACACCAGCTCACTTACTCATACAAATACTAGCACATTCTTACGCTCTTATACAATCACTGATACAAGTACACACTCATCCATACTGCCACTCTCACAATCACACACTCTCACTTATAGCCATTTATATACTCCAACACACATATATACTGCCTTTAACATATGTAGTTACTCACACATGTACCACTGAGATATACATTCACTCACTAACACACCCATACACACACTCACCCACCCATACAGTCCATCACAGATGCACTCTTGAAACCATGCACCCAGTGAATCACCCACTCACACATCTATGCACAGAGTCACACACACACCCCACCCACACAAACAATCAGGCACCCATACAGATACTCAAACAACTAATCAATAACTCATATACATACTCATGTAGCTATTCAGAAAGCCATGCAGCCACTTACACAGCAACAGACAGACGGATACAGACATTCACACAGTTTAGTCACTAACCCATGCATTCAGTAAGATACGTTTAATCACTCACTTATAGAGTCAGTCACACACCTACTAAATCATCCATCCAGACACTTATACACCGACTCATTCTTCAATACACCTTGGCATATATATTAAACATATTTAAACTTTATAGAAACACACAGTCACTGGATGATGTCATCAGTGATGTCATTTGAGATGTCATCAGTGATGTCACTGACCATGTCATGAGTGATGTAATATGTGACGTCATCAGCAGTGCATTGCGGGGGCGCGAGTTATAGTTAGCTGAACTAACTATAACGGGGGAATTTCACGGGTTTTGTACGAGTGAAATGTCCAACTATAACTGTCCCTAAAACCTATGGTTTTTTCAGTGAATATATATATACACATACACACGTACACATATATACATATATAATTCACTTAAAGGGTTTCACAAAGCAATACAGACTTCCTGGAAGATTAACAATTCACAAACTGTAATACTATAACCGACCCAGCGTGTTTCAACACAATAAACATATACATAAAGGTTCAGATTTATGTGTTGTAATATAAGTTCGAAAACTTTTACACGTTTTTCTTGTTCAACAATGAAATCAGCAAGAAGGTGATTTACTTCCTTCCAAGTGTGATACTGACACGTCACTGGCGTAGAATACAACAGAATTCGGTGACTGTTTCTGTAAATAAATGTCATTTTAACTAGAAAAAAATGAAGTGAACAAATAAATAAATAAATAGAATACACACGCATCACATGTAAAAAAGAGCCAAAAGTGTGAACTATAACAATATGAATTCACTATAAAAGAATTTAGAATGCAAAATTCCTCTTCCAATGAGCTATAACTGATTGAAAGAAGCATATCTTTTGAAAACTATATTGGGCCACCAACAAAAGCCTCAAAGGGCCTAACCCTTTCTTTTTACACAAAAGCATCATTGCCTCCACAGAGACTACAATATTTTTACTATGTCAACTCTAATTTTGATTTGTGTTTTCGCATTTTTTGTGCTTCGTGCTTGAGCTGAAAACATTCGGATAAATTATTCATTGACGTTTGCCAGATGGCCAGAAGAGATCTTATGTTGCATACAAATATAAATATCATATTCATAATTAAAAGAGTATGACAAAAATTATAGACAATATACAGCAAATAACCTTTGCACTAAGACACCCCAGCAAAAAGTGCTTTCTGGTGCAAGGGTCTTATCTACCTATGGGCTTTTATTTTTATTTTAGGGAGTTTCGAGGTGATATAGAGTATAGACTCATAAATATGCAAAAGCAAGGGAAAGCCATGTCCAGGCTTCATAATTATCATACAATTAGAAATGCTAAAATGTCCTATTCTGCTTATTTTTTGGTATCCCTAATCGTCCTATTCTGCTTATTTTTTGTTTCCCTATTACTTATGTGTACCTTAATCCATGCAGCCCCAGCTGGCTGAACACCGTTTCGTGCTGTCCATTACTGGTGAACACAGGTATGCTGGACTATAAAAGAGAGAATGTCTTTTTTACCAAAATAGCGCCCACTTAAAAAATTACCTTACATTTTGTGAGAGTGGTTTCTTAATTAACATGGCAGGGCATATCTAATTAATCATTGCAAGACACAACTTACTAAAAGCAGCATATTGCTTTTCTAACTTAGTCGGTCTTTCATGGGGAGTTGTGCTGACAGAAACCATACTAAAATTGTCGAAAGTCAAGGGACTGGAAGAGAAAGGATGAAATATTATCCAAGCAAAAGCAGCCATATGGAATGTTTGTTTGCATTACTTGTAGGTGGAAATTCAGGCCAGTTCACTGCAGATAAAAGGTTTAGCCAGATTTATTGCTGGATAAATAAGAGCAGAATCTATGAGCCTCATTACGATGTCGGTGGGACTGCACCCACTGACATCTATGTCAGATGGCCGCATTACGATGTGGTCGGTCTGACCGCATTGCTCGAGGGGCCAACCAACAGCTTCCAACGGGCTCAAGGAGCGCATTCCCCACTATTGAGGTGGTGCCTTCTCAGGCACAGTCGTGGGGATTATGATCCACCTTTCCGCCAGCCATTTCATGTTGGTTCTTCCGACATGAAAAGGCTGGCGGAAAGGCTTGTTTGGGGCCCTTAGTAGGGCCGTGCCCCCTGTGGCCCTCCGCTGTGGGCCATGCCCCCCTAAACATCCCTGCATCGTGTGGCAAGCACCGAATGGTGCCTGCCACAAGGTGCAGGGATGTTTAAAAACATGCCTTTTGGCATTGGGGCTTGTGCTGAGACCCTTTTCCTGGCTGCAGCACAAGCCTCAATGCAAAGAGGAATGTTTCCGACCGCCTCCACAGCAGTCGGATCCTAATTTGGCAGTCGGGACTGCCGCCTACCTGTCGGCCGGTCCCTTTACCGCAACGATGCCGGTCGAACACTCGTCCGACCGGCATCGTATTCTAGCCCCAAGTGTTTCTCTGACTCAGCCATCTTTAATTGTTGTAGAGCCAGGAACTTATGGGTGATGGGTCACAGCAAACTGTAGCGTATCATATTATTTTTTACCATGTTATGTAATTTTGTTAAGTGCGTGACTGAACTGATGGGGCCTCGTAGCAATAACTCCAGCACTTGAGAACAATGTGCTAATTAAGCGCAGATGCAAAGGTTGAATATGCAGGTTTTTAATATGGATTTCATTGATATCAATTTTTGGAGGGTTCATAAAATTCCATAGAAAAGCTGTCTTTGCTATCAATGATCTGCCAATTTTTGGAACTCTTTAGTATTTTGGGATGAGGTGGTATGTGGTTTATGCAGAATCATCTAATACACAAATCTGAACGACTATTCACAAAGGTAAATGGTCGTAATCTTACTTTTCTCAACGAATTTACCTTTTTTTACTTCCCAGAAATTCTCAAAGGCATTATGCATGATGTAAATCCCTTTAATGGGGTGGAGGTCTCTATCACACTTGTGGAGATCTCAGCAGCCGTATATCGCACTTAAGGTTGAGAAACTTGGCATTACAAGGCATGGGTGCCTTGGTAGTTTGGGAACCCCCAAAAACTCGCCCAATTATGGGCATTTCCACACTCCTATCCATCCACATCCCACCCTGCAAAGGCTGAGAAATATATGACAACACAGGGCTGGCTAAATCCCTTTTCAGGGTGGCGAGGGAAATGGATCACCTGAATATTTGGTGGTGACGTAGTGGAAGGGTTTTCTATATGGAAATAATTTTTTTTTAATCATTTACAAAAGGAAGCTTTTCCTTGGTTCAGACTTTTCTGCTATGGAGAAGATCACGCAGCGGGAATAGGTTACTCCATGAAGGGTCACATGACCTTCTCAGGATTATGCCTGGAAACCTGTGTCTGATGCAGGTTTCCAGTTGTAATCCTGGAAATTCCAAAAAGCAGGAAATGTATGTTCAGGTGCAGGTAGGAATTGCCTACTTTTTTGTGAATAGGGCCAATGACATCCAACATAGATTTAGAATGGTAGGGTCCAATCAGCATGTTCGGTATAACTACTGACTATTTATTTGAGTTTCCTTTAAAATCAATGCTTGTACATTTGCCTAATGTGGATACTCTAGAAATCTGACATGGTTCAACCCTTTGATGAGCAGCCATATTCTGGATTCTATGCAGCCATCAGAGTTGATATAGCGATAGATAGATAGATAAATAGATAGGTAGACAGATAGATAGGCAGGCAGGCAGACAGACAGACAAATAGAGAGATAGAGCAGCTAGAGCACTAGCACTTTTACTAGCAAGGCACAAGAACCTTACAGTCAGTCAACGTGATTAACGCAGGGCAGCCTAATGATTAATCGTTAGGAGCAGGAAAGGGTTCACATTCAGGCACAAACGCACCTCATCTCTCCTGAGCATTAGACTGGAAGAGTTGCAAGAGCACTAGCACTTTTTCCTGACCCAATGCACATGAACTTTAACAGTCACCTGATATGGGCAGCACTGGGTAACCTAATGATTAACTACAAGACATGAGAAGTGGTGGAAATCTAGTCATATCTGTACTACTCCTCTTTGCCTCGTAAAACCGGTACAGGTTTAAAAGCATCAGCACTTTATCCGCCATAGCTCATGCACCCTAAGCTTGTTACTTTCGATAGCACAGGGTAGCTAAAAGAATAATTCAAGGAATAGTAATTGCCGGGCATTTCGTTTTAACATCTCCTCAGCTTAGGGGCACCTTTAGCAGTAGAATTCTGCTGCAACCAGATTGCCAGCATAAACCTTCTTTCCGGCCAAAAGAAAAGTATCAGGTAGGCGCTTTTTGCTAGTCCCTCCTACTTCTCGATTCAGCGACTGGCCACTCACTTACGTAAGACTTAAAACTATGGTTACTTGCTGACTTATCCATTATAAAACAGGGAGTTAAAAGGACTATTCAGTCACACCATCATCTTTTTAAAATGTTATTATGACAATTTGCTGCTGGGTAAAAGAACTGTGTTTATGTTGCCCAATCAGTATTTTTCTTTTTATTTCTTTTTAAGAGTATTTAGTTTTAACATTTTGCACAACGTTATAGGGGGATAAACGGCCATGTTCTGACCCCATGCTTGCACTTGATTTGTTTAAATTATCACAGGGGCTCTAAGGCACATATGTTTTATGTTGACTCAATACAGAATTGGCCAGCTTGGCACGGTATTTATGATAGGATTGATCTGTAACATATTTTAGGCGTTGAAATGTGTATATGTATTGCAATGGTTTTAACTAATCAAGCAATAAAACGTATCTATCTATCCATTTATAGAGGTAGATTATTACAGAGGGATTTTGCAAGAGCTACTCAAGATGTGGTGACGCCATTAAGAGTTGTAACCAGAAGGGATTAGATATGAAAACAAAGAATATTTTTGAGTAGTTCATGCTGGAAAACATTATAGCTATTACTTTGATCATGGGAGCCAGCACAAACAGACCATCCAGAACAACAAGGTCTTTTATGACATAAGTTGTGTTGGACATTTGTCCAAGATGTTGAGCTGGAAGGAAATTCACCAGAAGATCACATTCTGCTGAGAGAATTTATCTCTGGATTCCCTGCACTATGATTAGCTGGCTGGCATTCATCCTTCCAAGGAATTCCGGATCCTGAAGACAATGTTCGTTACTCAGTAGAGGCTATGGAGATACCAGTACAAAAAGTTT
Source organism: Calotriton arnoldi (assembly GCA_963921515.1). Lineage (NCBI taxonomy): Eukaryota > Metazoa > Chordata > Amphibia > Caudata > Salamandridae > Calotriton > Calotriton arnoldi. The sequence continues at coordinate 2,283,537 of CAWUFW010000648.1, read as the reverse complement.
TATGTAAGTGAAGGTGAGGATATTACACTCAAAAGAAGGGGCAATGCCCAAGAAGAGGAAGGAAAGCCATCAAATAAGAAGCAACTACATAAGATTGACAAGAAAACCATCAGTGAGTGGACTGAGCAGGCGTTTGCCTCTTGAACCCGGAAGTTGCAGTGTGAATATCACATAGGGAGTCAGTTCCCACGGACTGAGAAAGATTTAAACCTTGATGTACAGTTTATTCCTTCTACCTACCCTCATGTTTAAAATTGGTGGTCCTGAAGAAGGTGGCTTTAAAGCAATTATGTGCCACCAAAACGTATGTTGATCTGGATGTCTGATACCCAACTTACAACCCAACCACGGAGACTGTTCAGGATCTGTCTTTTCTGTGACTTCTTTGGTGTATGTAAGCTGGTTGGGTATTGATTATGTATGAGGAGTGAGTGAGAGTGCTTGGTATGTCAGGTTAGTATGCAAGTGCGGTCGCAATTTAGGGTATATGTGATAATAATGAAATGATGAAATTATTGTCTGCAATGAGAAAATAACGTATATGTTAATTTGTCACAACTGATGAAATTGCTGCAAAAGAAAAATCATGTAAAAAATCTTTTTTACTAAAAAAATATGTCAATCATTTATCTTTTTTGTATGTGAACGCAAATGAAAGAAAAAAAAGTATGGAATAATCTAATTAAAAAATAACAAAAGGACACTGATATTGCAGTTTGTATTGTGGATAGCCCCGTAGAGCTGGTGTCAGCCTACACTAAAGCAATATAGGTCGCGTGGGAGGTTTTTGTGATTTTTCCTTGGTTGTTCCCCCTTCTCCCAGACCTGAAAGTAACTCTTAGGGGGTACCTTTGGACAATGATGGCATCCATCCCTCGACATCATGCACTAAGCCAGTACCAGATGGGATGTTCCTCATCCTAGGAAGACAAATCTGAGTTTGGAGAAAGTGTTAGCCGGCAAAGGAGTCTCTTGTCAAGTATTGCTGACAAATGGTCAGATGGTGACTAATTTCCATTACAGAAGAATACTGCTTTTCAGTGCATTTCTGTGGTGAAGCAAAGGGGAATTTGGGAATGAAAGCCTCTGTTTCGAGGAGTGGGGAAACAATGATGTTTGAGTTTTTTCATCAGAAAAGGCATAAATCTAAAATGTACTTGTAGGTGACTTGGTAGAATCTGTATTAATAGGAATTCCTTAAGGAGATAATAAATTGCCTACCCTGGCAGAGGCGATGATCAGGGCAGTCATCAATGATGAAAATCACTCTAGGGCACACGTTGGCATGACTGCTGACAGAAAATGTAATCAAAAGTAGAGCACATTTCAAGCCAGGACTGAACACAGCATCCTTCTTTTATAGTTCAGGGTGTTTTATTGCCAGTGTGGTGTTTTGGCACTTGGCAAGGACTAACGTCCTTGCTTTCACCCACATTTATGTTTTTGGAAGACTGGCATCTCATCCAGCTTTTCTCTGCTTCTCTACACATTTTCCCAAACCAGGAAAATGTTTTATCATCATGAATTTGTTTTTGGCGACCTCTTTTGCAGGGCATCAGTGAGAACCTTGTAGATGTGAACAACCATCTTGTAGTTCAGTGAGATGCTGAGCTGAATTGAGCTACCTTTCGCTGAAGAGACTGTGATGTCATCATAAAACAGCAGTAGGAGCCCAAGAGTACTATGGATCCTTACAATGCAGCACCAGCCATACTTTGCCATACTTTTACATTACACTATCGCCATATTCCAGCACCATGAAGCAAACTTAATATACAGATAATAATAGCTGATCAGGGCTGCAAACCCCAAAATGTCTTCCTATTTCTCAGATTACTCCAACACTACAGACCCTAAAAAGACCACTTTAGTCACGTCTTCCATGTACAGTGTGAACATTGCTGCAGTAATACCCTAATATCCAATAACTGACCAAGCTCTGTATAATTTTGGGGGGTAGTATTACTGCACTATTCTGAGTTTCGCCCTGAGGAACAGAGAATAACTTCAGCAATCTCCATTTGTGCACTAATTCCTACAAGTCTTTTTTTTGTTCTGGCACCATTCTCTAAACATACGATCCAGCAGTGGCGGCTGCTCCGCTAAGGCGGAGGAGCGTTGCCTCACTGCTCTCGGAGCAGTGTAAAAGCAAAAATAAAATGATAATAACAGAAGTTATTTCTGTTATCATGTTATTTTTAGTATCAGCCAGGTTGGGCGTGGTGGGCCGGGATACCGTGACGTCCGGGAGGAGTAGTGGTTGCTGCACTCCAAAGTGGGCATGACTGCTTGGCTGGCCCTCTCGGCCCTCACTGCAATTGCTAATGTAAGCCACAGTGCTATTTAAACACCTTAGATTGTGGTAAATGGCTGCTTGTCATAGATACATTAATGGCATGTGCAGCTTTTGGTTGTAAATGTATCAGCATTTGTTGACATTTTTAACTAAACAAGAGAACATACAATTACATATACAACTTAATATTTAACAACATAATTCATACATAACAGAGAACAACACAACTAAATAGTCAAAACTGAATTGAACAACTCCAGTGCAACACAACTAAACATCATTAAGATTGCAATAATCACATGCCAATAATGCAGCACAAAAAGACACCAGCTCACAAAACAACAGAGAACCCATCACCACCAAAACAAATTGCCACAAAGTAAACATTCTAGCAACACATTAACACCTCTAGAAACCTACTTTCCTAACATACTGGTAAAAGGTGTATCAGCCAAGCAATGACTTAACTCTTGTTTACAGCCGAATCAAGTAATTTCTCAAATAGTTTTGCGAAACACTGATGGGCATATTTACAAAGAAGTGACGGAGCGCAGCGTTAGCCTTCTTAGCTTAACGCCGCGCTCTGCCACTTTTGAAACGCAGGGCTGCACCGTATTTACAACAATACGATGCAGCCCTGCGTTTCCCCCTGCGCTGGCGCTAAATTTAGCTGCCTAGCGCCAACGCAGGCACCCGGGTGCCTGCGTTGTGGGGAATGATTGTTTATGTGCAGGAAGGTGTCCCTTCCTGCACATAAACTATCTTATATGGCGATTTGTAACTTCTATGTGTGCTGCTTTTAACACCACACATAGAAGTTGCAACTCGTCATTTTTAAAATGATTGTTTATGTGCAGGAAGGGACACCTTCCTGCACATAAACAATCATGCTAATTTTATGTGAAAAGCACAATGCAGCACACATAAAAACAGCAAAAACGAGGAGAAATAAAACATTTCTCCTCGTTGTGCCCTGTTAAGACCAGGTTTTCCCTGGTCTTAATTTTGACGCTGCCACATATTTATGCCACCCTTGTAAATATGGGGCAGCGTCAAAATCAATGGGTGTTGCGGCGGAACACCCACTGCAACACCCATTGCGCTCTCCTTTCACGCTAAGCATAGCGTGAATGGGTGCCTTATTTACAAGGCAGCGTTAAGTCAGGTTAAGTGGCTTAACACTGCTTTGTAAATAAGGCGAAGCCCGTATCGCCACAGAAACATCTAAAAAGTGACGTTCCTATGTCGATAGGGGCTTGTAAATATGCCCCTAAGTCCTCCAGGCTGGCAGTTTTCAGATACCAAGTCGGTATGCATGGCCAGGTGCCCCCCCGCCCCGCCCCTTTATCATTTTTATAACGAGGGTCTTAATCTTTGTTCTTAAATTATGGATATTCTCTATGCAATGTGGTTTAACTGGGAGATATGACACCGGATTGTGCAGTAAGGCATGTCCAGGTTCTGTACCAGTGGCTCTAGTTGCTAGGGTTCTGTCGTCTACCTGGTCCATCTCTGACCTCTTTATGGGATTTCCGATCAGTTTACAGCACCTTCCATTTGGAACCTACCCTTGTTCTGCGCTCTTGGCTGACCCCATTCTATTGTGATAAAGTGCCTTCCTGGTTATGAACCGCGCACCGTCTCTTACATTCTGTGAATGAGTTACAGCCCGCTGTGATGGAGAATTTCTGGAAGAATAGGTCTTTGATAACAGCAGGGCTGCAAACAAATGGAAGGTAAAACAGATTTATTTATGGAAATCTACTTGCATTCCAATGGAATCGGACATATAAAGACCGGCTTCTCTGGGGCAGCGATGATATATTAAGCTTTCAATTGCCACCAGATAACCAATCAGCAATGCCAGAATTATGTAATCATTTTCAATCTATTTATCTAAAATGCATTTCACCATACAGGATGGATGACCCGAGACCTGGAGTATTTTTTGAGCATAGTACGCTGTACAATTAAAAAAGCCAGCATACAGTAGTGAGGAGCAGTATGTGTCCTCAATTTAAAGTACTCAAAGAGGCGGGAGCATTGAGAAATGAGCAAGGAATTGCAAATCCGGAATTCATTTACATTCACTTTTGATTAAAATACGTATTACAGCCTGCATTTCAATCGCGCTGTAGTCGCCCCCTGTATGCCAACAGATATATCTGACTATATTTCGATGCATTACCATATGTATGTACAGTACTGTAGGAAGTCTAACAAATGTAATCATAGCTCTGGTGGCGTATTTGCAATCTCCCGGCTCCTCGAGTTATAAAGAGCTCCCTAGCAACCCCTAATTAAGAGGTCTTTGATAAGACGGCAGTGGCTTCACAGACCGACGGGACAGCATGCGGCGCAGGCTCTTCTGAAGCGCCCGAGTTTTATTCCCAGGGCACGAGTTGGTCGAGAAACCTCAAAGCCGGAGGGGAAGTCTCCGGATTGTTAGAACGCAAGGCGCTTCTCTGGACAGTCGCACCGGAAGTTAATAAGAGACCCAAGGAAGGGAAACAGGGCGGCCTCATGCTTCATGCATGCCGAAAGAAACGATGAAACTATGAATGTGGCTGTGCAGATATTGTACTGCGTTTTGTTTTCCGCGAAGAAAGAATATAGGAAAGCTACGCAGTAATGAATACATCAGGAAATCATTGTTTTTTTAATTTAATCATTTGTATTGAATTTTTCGAAAGCACATAAATTTAAAAATACTATGCACACTCACACATATATAACATTAATGAATAGTATAAAAAATATATTACAATAAACCTGTATAGATTCATATAGCCACACATACTATAATTTTGGAAGCAGTTAATAAGTAAAAATATGTAATAATAGAAAATATTATTGTGTATCACTGAATATAAATAGTCGGCTTGATGTATTACAATATACGAAATAAATTAAGAGAAACGAACTAGATATAAAAGATTGGCAGAGTTACAAAATAGTATGAAAGAATAGAAAAAAAATCCGAGAATATAGAGAGTAGTAATCAGGAAAATTATTGTATATTAGCAAGAGTCTAAAAGAGGGCAGAGAGGGAGAGTTTGAAGGAGGGAGGATGCAAATGAAGAAGGAAGTGATGGGAGGGGACGCAAAGACGGAGTGAGCAAAGAACAGAAATGAAGGAAGGAAGGGTGGTTGGGTGGGACAGAGTGAATAAGACAGCGAAGATGCTTTGTAAATGAAGAAGGGAAAGAGTGAGCAAAGAAGGGAGATAGGAAAGCAGTCCTGCCAAGTACCATGCATCAGGTGTGAGACTAACGCATTTTAGTGCTGGTGTCCGCATAACCGCACTAAAATGCTTAGTCATGCATAATTAGTAGCTCCTAGCAGAGGAACTTGAGGCGCTTCATGCTGCTCTACTGATTAATACTCTATTCAGCCAGAGCTTGCTGTGCGCTGGTGCCTTGGGCAAAAATAGTTGGTCCCAGGCTGGGGAGAGGTGACTAGTTGCTATGGTAACAGCCTGGGACCAGCTAAGTTGTTTTTAACACTCATTGCGCTTTTAAAAAACACAGAAAACTGCAGTATCTGAGAGGAGGCTGCAAAGAACGCGGACTTCATCTGTGCTGTGCACTATAAACATGTAAGCATTCCCGGGCCCATAGGCTGACTGGTGGGGCTGCAGTCTATTGGGCATGATCAGAGCGTTGTATGTTGTTTGCTTGCTGAGCAATCTGACAGTACCATCACCTGTCCTCCCTCCATTCCTGTGACGCGCATGACTGTGTGTATGTATGCACCAATATCCTTGAAAGTCCATGCTGGCCATACGAATATAGGCTTTTTAAAGTGCTGCCAGCCTGAGAACCTGCACCAGCAGCAGCAACGGATCTCCCTACGGGCCGAAGCAAAGCAGTTCATGCACTCTGCAATATTCATCACTGCAGAGCACCGCCTGTCGCCCTCAGCCTGGCACGGCCTGATGAAGATACCCTGGCTCCCCTTCTGGCAGTAAGTTACTGGCGCAGACCTTGTCACTGGTGAGTTGTGCTGTGAATGGGTCAAGGTGGAGTAGGATAGGCCAGTAGCCACGCCCCCTTTCCCAGTGAATCATGTTTTCAAATTCTTTGAAGGCCCACACATTATAAACTGGAGTTTATACAAAATAGTCCGGATTCATTTTTAACACTGCTTTTCTTCCACTGGTTGCTTTATTTTATCAGCCAAGGACCATTAAAGCAGTTCTGGAACACATTTTAAAGTGCTTTTCTCTTATATTTTCAGTTTTAAATATGCATTGATATGAGGGAAAAATACAGCCTTTAGGTGATTTAAATTTTTTTATGCTGTGACATTAATATACTGGTCAGGCCAACAAAAGAACACCCAGTTAGCAACCATATTGGCTGGTTCTGGTGAATGTACATGCAGCTAGAATGGCTTGAACTGGATGGGTTGTGTGAATATTTATGGCGTTTGAACAGAACTGTGCAGGGCTGGCATGTTTAGGTTGGAATGGGGACTGGACAGGACTAGACTGGTTCTTTTGGGTGTTAATGGGGCTAGAATGGATTTGGCAAGGCCACACTGGTTCTGGTGAATGTGTCTAGAATTGCTTTAAATTGGACGGGCTGACTCTGAAGGATGTAAAGGGTAAGAGTGCTTTGAGCAGGGGTAGAAGTGCTGGAATTGTGTAGGATTGTTAGGATGCACATGGTTGGGTCAGGCTACTTCAGATGGTTGTTAATGATGTTAGAATGGACCACATATTCAGGCTAGTGCTTCTCATTTCTCAAAAGGTGGTAATTTGTGATATTTAGCTTTTTACTGGGACTTCATTGCCTAGTTTTACTGGCGAGAAAGTGTCACTTATTGTCTCACACATTAGTCAGCAGAATGTCATTCATAAGTACACAAAAACCATGCAAACGTCACACATAAGCAATATGAAAACGTGGCAGCTATGAGACTCCTGTTACTGCCCTTCCATTGCTGGTGCTTTGCAGCAGTTTTAAGATCTTCTTAGAGTTTTTCATTGCCCAAATTGGTGTAATTTCTGATATTTTTATGTTTCCCTCGTCTTCATTGATTGATATTTGCTAGCGAGAAAGTGTCACTCATAATCGTTGAATGTCACTCATAATTACACTGAAATTATGAAAATGTCACACATAAGCAATCTGAAACCCTGGCAGCTATGGGAAAGGAGGAATGGGTGCCTGAGGAAGAAGGGTGGAAAAGATGTAAGGTGGAATGGAGGGAGGAATTTGTTGGGTAAAATATGAAGTGAAGGATGAAGGGAGGCAGTAGGAGGGCAAAGGAAGAAGAGAAAGAAAGAAAGAAAGAAAGAAAGAAAGAAAGAAAGAAAGAAAGAAAGAAAGAAAGAAAGAAAGAAAGAAAGAAAGAAAGAAAAAGGAAGGAAGGAAGAAGGGATAAAGGGACAAAAGAAGGGCAGACAGAAATAAGGGTGCAGGGAAGAAGGAGGGATGATGGACGGAAGAAAGAATGGACTGAAGGAAGAAAAAGAAAGGAAGGAATAACTAATAAGAAAAAGAGAATTAAAAAACAACAGGGGAATGAATTTTGTAAGCAAGGCCTTCTAAGGCTTCTCACTCACACTTCAATACAAATCTAGGCACTTCATGACTTCCCCATGGGTATGAAGCACTATACATCACTAATACAATAGGACTACCTTGAAATCACTATGGGCTGATCAAGTACAATACAATATGGATGAAAGAAGTGAGGTAGCGTGAAAAGGATATTTAATAACAGAAGAGGTCCATAAAATATTGGCGTTTAAATTATAAAAACACTTAAACTGGATGGAAATAAATAAGCATATTTGTTCACATAGCACCTACTGCATTGCTTTAAATGTTCTAAAAAACTTTGTCAGACCGCAAATTCTAGCACATTTTGTACCGCGATTCATCTTCTGCTTTGCAATACCTGAAAAAAAACAACCTCCCCGCCTGTGTTTTCTGCTCCAGATGACACACGTTGCACAGAATCAATTAATTTAAAGCAATAATTTGTGTAACCATTCTAACAAAATTTGAAAGGGTATTAAGCACCCTGTTTTATAAACATAACACTTAATTTAGAAAAAAACACATTTAGCAGGCAATGCATTTAGGATAAGTGCACAACACATGAAAATAATAAATGAATTTTCCCAGTTTAGAAAATGAATGTAATTAATTAACATTTAAATTACATTTTTAATTGCAATCATGCCCTCCCTCGGGACTCATAAGGGACCATAATTGCAATTAAAAGCATGTGGATTAGATAATAAAACAATGCACACTGTCTGAAATGTGCGATTTAAAATGGAAAGCAGACATTGTTATCGGCACATCTAACTTAATTGTAGCCATAAAGCAAATGTGCTGTACAAAATAAAATTCACATACGGGAACATTTAATTCTTGAATCTCTTAAAGGGGACACGCTTGAGAGCACATTTTATGACAAGTTCTGCTGGAAAGAACCCTTTAAGGCTTTGCAATTCAGACTCTCAGCTTTAATGTTTCTACATTAATAAAAGCAGAACAGAGTGTTCCTTTTAAAATACGCAGACATACATTTAAGTAAAAGATGAAGCTGTGACACAAATCTATATCAGGATGAGCAATATGTCTGGAAGGTATCTATATATTTGTGGAAGTATTGAGAGAGCAAGAGAAAGAAAGACTGAAGTGTCCAGAAAGGTAGAGTTAAATGTACTGAATTATTTTTATGGTATGATACGGTATGACCATTTCTTTAGCTGAAAAACTTTGTGGATGGGTATCACACTGTTCTGTGGGTTGCCAATGGTAACACCTGGTGGTGAGGGACAGAATACAAAAAATAATGACCCCCCCCCCACACCAGAGTGTGGGGGTCATTAGTTTTTGTTTTTCTGAAAAAAAACACCAGTATTAGGAGTTAGTTTCTGAAAAACAAAAACAGTTTAAAAGTTTGGGGAACGGCTGGCAAAACCAATGGTGGCCATCAACCAAGCTTTTTGTACCTAAAGGAAACATCTGTGATGGCGATTCCCTTCAAGTTACAGAGATGACCACCGGGCCAGCGGTCATCTCCAAATCTGTCGGATGGTAGTCTCTCAGGGTGGCTGAGGTAATGTCCTCCACCACCCTTATGGACAGAGAACTGTCCACCAAAGTTTAAATCAGGCTCTAAGTGTGGGTAGATATTGCACTCACCGTTGAATGTATGTTCAAGAACTATGGCTAAAATTATGAGAGAGAGCATGCCATAGTAATTAGTTCATTGCAAAATAAACCATCAACATGTTGGAATCTGAGGCTGTGCCCCTTGAAGCTCTACATTACAGCTTCTGTGTGAGGGATGCTTTGTGAGTATGTGTTGGTTTCTTTGACCTAGCACATGTCAAACAGCTTTCTGGCTCCATTTTGGGCCAAAAGGAACAACATTGTCAACTTCACTTTGTGTTTACTGCCTGCACAGTTCTGGGAACTGCAGCTACTGTAAGCAGACTGCTATTGCCCTCGAGAAGCAATACCCAGCACTGCTTCTTCAAAAGCTGAAAAAGGCCCCGTGCCCTGATTGTACCTTCTGTCAACATGAGGAGGCTGATGACAAATTAAATGTAAAGATAGGAAAATTTTACTTCACCTTCAAAGCTGTGCTTGTGAAGGCTCTGAAGAACTGCATGCAGGTGCACGAGAGGGGGGAATTTTAGTGCATCCCTGTCGGATAAAGTGAGGGAAAGGAAGAGACCCTTATTTCTCCCTGAGCACCTTTACTTCCCATTGTGAGGTTGTATGGATAGCATACTGTGAGATATATGGTTCTTTCAGTACAGGCTTTTATTGAACAACAGGACTTTGAGGGGACATTTACTGTATCCTGATAGGCTGGAGGTTGTTACTGCACACTATGCATCAGGTCCTTTCTGCGGGCTTGGGGCTACCAGGACGTTTTTTAACGTCTTGGAGACTAAGAAACTCAAACTGAAATCTTGGAGGAACTGGACCTTTCACTGCTATGTACCAGGTTGGGAAGAGTTTATAACACAGTGCGAGGCTGCAGACCCTTTCTCAACCTGCTTGATGGTGCTGCAGAAAGATGGTGATGACTTGCCCACTGCCCTGGATGCTGCACTCGAGCAGCTGCCAAACTGTATAACCTGAAGGTGCACACCATGTTGATTGAGTAGACAGTGCTCAAGGAGATTTCGAGGTAATGAAGGGCGTATCCTGACAGGTTTCATGACAGAGATATATACAATGCTACATTCATGCCAAGTCTGGATATAATGAAATGCAGCACTGAGAGGGTAGGTGGAGCCACACCTAAAACACTCAGCCGGAACAGTGTTGGGAAAGGGAGTGTGAACGGGGTGTGCCCTTCACATGGTCCATCTTCTAGAGCTAGCCATAAAACCAGAGTACATCTCTGATAGGAGATGATGCTATGCACTGCTGATGGCATACTCGCATTGACTATTTTCTGTGAGTAAAGAAGCATGATCTGCTGCTGCGCATGCCATACATGGTTGTGTGCTCGAGGAAGCATGAATTGCTTCTGCCTGTATTGTAACTGTTTGTGTTGTGTGATAGAAGCTTGCATTGCTTATCTCTGTCCTGAGCCTCTCCTATGTGTAAAAGGACATTTGTTTCACCCTGTGGTGGCTTACAGGTCTGGGGGGGAAGGTTCTTATTTTCTTGGGTCATCAGGTAGCCTGTTGTATGCAATACCATCCCAATGTCCTTGTAGGAGCGATTGTGAGGTCTGTCAGTCAGAGATTTGCATGAATCCGCTTTCAAACCTATGACTAACAAGACTTTACAATCACGACTATGAGAACATAGGGACACTACTCCATCCAACAGGCTGCTTGATAGCCCAAAAAATCAGAACCTGCTGCTACAATAAGTATACTCCTTGTTAACATAGAATAAACTGAATAAGCCAAGCCTTGAAAAAGCCACCGGCCTATGAGCCACCACGTGGCGAAACACATGTAGGTTGTAGCCCAATAAAACACCACTAAGAATAAAAAGAATAAAACCAACTTTCCAGTTGCATATGTCCTTCTTGTTCTCAAGATGTATGTACTCAGCTGTGAAAATTATTTAACTCTATGACACCCAGTACAATAATGTGATATATACTGTGCCAGCATCTCTTCAACTCAATTAAAAGTATATGTGAACTGCTGCTGCCTATGCTGTTCTTGGTCTTTGTGTGAGGGAAGCGTACAATGCTGCTGCCAATGCTGCTTCCATTTTGTATGTGAGTGGGATTAAGAGAGAATAGAAAGAGAGAAGAGGAGAATGAGAGAGAGGAGGATGCATGTAATAAAGCTGCCCGCATTGCACGTCTTCTGTGAGAGCTGTGTGTAAGAAAGATTACACAGCTATTTAGCTGTACTGTACCTTTAAGTGAGAAAAGGTTTGACTGATACTGTAACAAATTGATACCGAAGCACACTCCAAACCACAGTGGAAATTTTACACTGACTGTGACTGGTCAACCTTGACTGTTTGGGCTGTGGTTTGAAGTGTGCTTCAGTATCAATGTGTTACAATCTGATATGGTGAATTTTTGGGTTCACAATCAGTATACACCCCATTGGTAGCAAGGTGTAATGACACCATGTGAACATAGTTCTCAATTTAATGAGTAATGTTTAATGTGTGATTTGTTAGTCTAACCCCAACCACATTGTCGTGGATGTGCGATTGCGAAACCACTGTTACCAGAAGGTTTGACACTTAAAATGTGTGACTGCTCCAGGGCTGCTCTAACTATGCACTGTAAGCTAGTGGATCTTAACAAGATTGAGTGCCAGATTTGCACAAGTGACAAAATCATCTCCTTTCATAAAGTATAAGGGCAGAGAAACTGAAATTGTGTGCCATTTGTAGTGGTGTCTTACAGTTATTATAAACTTTCCTGTTAAAGTAGAACCATTCGCTAGACTGGCCCTATATGGGCGATCATGCGTAACTTTTCCAGAAAACCTAACTATTCAGGGACAGCACTTTGCAGTCCCTAGCATTTTTAACAAACTACTAAATTCTCGCAGGTGTGTCCTGGCTCAACTTAATTGAACCAGGTTGTAAGAGCTACTCGAACAACGTAACAACAAGGTACGTTGCTGCGCTGACTTGCGTGGATGGGAGAGAGTTGAATAGTGCCATGTTTAACAAGATGTGGGGCTGTTCAGCTCCCTCTAATCTCAGGGACACTTGTGGCTGCCTAGCACTAATGCAGGCACCCTTGCCACATGGTGCAAGGGTGCCTGCGTTACGGGCAGGATTGTGTTTGTGCAGGAAGGGCTACCTTTCTGCACAAAAAATTCTTAGAGGCATAATTCTCTTTCAAGTATGTTACAGAATGCAGCACACATGGAAAGAGGATTTAACAAGGAGAAAAGAAGATATTTCTCCTCCTTAGAATTCTGTTGGATAGGTGCACCATTTTGGTGCAAACCTAGGTTTGGAAGTCATTATAAAGCTTGGTTTGCGCCAAAATATGTGGTTGGATGGACTGGAATGCCCATGCTCCACCCATGTAGTGTATACCTGAAGCAAAGTAAAGCAAGACAGTGCTATGCGCTGTGTCACTTTGTATTTACTAAAACACACAAAGCCATGCAAATCAACTTTGTGTGGCTTAGTAAATGCCGAAATGGATTTTGCATCTGGGCTGAGCTACAAAAATGACACAACCCCTATGCAAAATCTTAGTAAATATGGCCCTAAATATGAAATAGCATGTTCTCTAACAGAGCAGCCAGGACTGCATTCTCAAAATCAGCTGTTACTTGATAACCCCTTGAGGAGAAATTAACAGTTAATAGAATGTGACATTAACAGATCTTGCAATTAGTGAAAAAAGGAGCAGGGAACGTCAATTTGTAACAGTTTGCGGTAATTACATTGTGCAATTAATTATTATCTTGCCTCTTTATGAGAAATACCTTAAACAACTAAAAAAATAACAACCACATGACCACACTCTGGTCTCACTCAAGGCAGGAAGTCCCAGTTGCAAGAGATGTAAAAAAGGTCAAATCATAGATTGTGCTTCATTGCATTAGGGGACTGGCAATTTCAAATACTGTTAGCCAACTAAGAAAATCATTTTTAGCAATCGATTGTATTTAGGCATGCAAGACTTTGACCCATCAAATATCTGTTACATTGTGCACATTGCGTTTGAAGGAAGTTGTAATAACTATGTAGGGAATTGAAAGTCAATGTTTATCCAAAGGGATGTGTTCACAGTGGGGAGAGGCAGCTGCTCCTTACTTCCCCAGGCAGGTTGTCTCCCTTGGAGATAGCACTGCCATGGAGATAGAGTTATGTGACAATGACAGCTGTATCACTGCCTTCCTTGCTAAGGCTTCCAATGAGGAGCCAGGCTGTGGTGGCATCTTTGAAAGATTTGCTGCTGCACCCCTCCCCTTGCCCGCTCATTAGCCCCCCCTAACTCAAAGATGGTGCCTAGATCACCCCACAACCCAAAGTTTCAATAAGGAATGTGCCTGTAAGTTTAATACCTGGGTCATGTCATGGAGAAACCCTATCAAACGGGTCGTGAAGAGGTAATGTTACATAACATTCTTTATTTATAATAACTATTTAAAATACATTGCCTTAGGGTCTGATTACGAGTTTGATGGTCCATGGGACCGCCAAACCCATGGTGGAGGTGCGGTGGCGGCTGTGGACCACCGCACCAGTGGTCTGACCACCGCATTACGAGTGTGGCGGTCGGACCGTGAGGGGACTGCCTCAACCACCGGGGATCCGCGATCCCCTCCGGTGGCGCGGCGGCCCTGAGGCCACTATATGCTTGGCGGTGCCGCTGCGGTACCATCAAGCATATTAGGAGTTTCCTCCCCGCCTCACTTTTCACGGCGGTGAGCCTACCGTGAAAATGGAGGCAGGGAGGAAACAAAGGTGGCCCCTTGTGCCTCTGGGCCTTGGGATACATGCAGGGGGGCACATGTTGTGCCACCCTGTGTGCATGCATCACCTGTTCCTGTACAGCATGGACTTAACAGTCGATGCCGTGCAGGAACGGCCTTTGACGTACCCATTGCGGTGCCTTTTTGAAAGGCACCACAGTGGGAACGCCAAAGGACGGCCTGCCAGACTACAAAAATACTTGTAATCTGGCAAGGTTATTCAATAGCAACTTCATAAAAAATACTTTGCAATCAACATGCACTCCATCTTTTAAAAAAGAGAAGCAGTAGGATAAAATGACATCAGAAAAAGAGACTGCAGTGAATTTCTGTTACGCTGGAATAATCTTGTGTAATATTTGTAATTCTGTGTTTTTGTTGTTACGTGAAATTCTTCAAATTATGCTATCATGTCACACTGCATAACTACAAGCCATTTGCTGAAAAAGTTTAGCAGAAGAACATGGGAACAATGCTAATTACCAGAATGCAAGCACCCGTTGTTTACGATTACTCTGCTTTTGCACTACATTTTGCATCAAAAAAGTATGCAAGAGCACATTTTGGACTAAAATATACCATTTATTGTTGATCACAAAAATCTTATAAAGTGCATCTCGGACCATACATACATTCATTACAAACACTGAAAATGGTTTAGAGTGCAAAATTTGTCTTCCTAAAAACATAATTCAAAACATATTCAAAAGCATAAAATCCCATATCGACATAAAACCATATAAGAACAATACATATCGTTTATAGTAAAAACATTAATTAATGGATACAATAGACTAGGTATATTACGCAGGGCACTTTAAGCATCTAATTCACAGGACCATCCAGAATTTAGCTAAGCCAAATACCACAACTCTTCTAGTATCTATACTAAGTGTTCTGAGCACTTCTAGGTAATGGCCAGGACCAATGAGCCTACACATTGAAATAATCAAGTTAGACCTCAGATTATCGTAGTGAGGGCAGACGAATAGCAAGTGGACTAGTAATTTGGGACTTCCGTCACATGCATGACATATGACATCAGAGAGAAGAAGGCCACGCCATTTGCTTCAGAACACTTTGGTAGGGAGAGTCTTATACCTAAACTGAAGAAACAATTTCCGTGCCAATGGCGGAACAATATCATCAATGGTATCTTCAAAAAGTGGAAAGGGATTAAAGTCTAAAAACTGCTGAGTAAGTGAACCCATAGGATTAGACACATTCTCCACCATAATAGATTCCCAATAGATGTCCTTAACCCTACTTTTCGTGATTGAGGACATCTCCTCCGGGTCAGTCCAATAGTCCTCCATCCCCAATTTTCTCAAAAGTTCCCGCAAAAATATACCACTAAATGCTGGGTTTGCATTTCCTGTAATTATGCATAATTTGTCTGAAATGTTATGCAAATACATAAAAGTGAATTATGTGAATTTCACACAACCCTACAAAAAATGAACTTTCTTCAGAAGGGTTCTTTACAAAAATATTTTTGTGATAATATTTGCTGGCAAAAACTGTTTTGTCTTTGCTTGAAACCTTCTCTCACGTACAAATTGGGAATCTTGGCTAACTTGCCAAACTATGAGCTTCGCAATTTTTTGCTAATTCATTCAGCACTGAAAGTGAAGCTACAACACCACAAAAACAATCTAATACAAAGGAATGTAAGCATACAAATTTGAGATCAGTCACCCTCTTAAATGTTACATTTAAGTGAATCATTTCATTTATAGATAGGGTGCTGTTTGAACCTTACTGTAAGTTGCTAGAGACTAGCTTTATACTGTTTCATGTTTTGTTTATTGTAGTTTTGCAATGTAAGCTGCTGTTAGGGCCATCTGCAACGAGTTTCTGTACTGTCAAAACAGTCTTTCAACAGGTAAGCATTATGACAAGTATGCAAATGTGTGTATACCATGAATGCCTGTATTGTGCAGCATGCCTGTGAAGCTTCCTCAGGCTGCAGCAATTCAGAAAACATTTAGCTTTTTCCCCAGAACATGAACTGTAATTTGGAACTAATATTTAATGCAAAATACGTTCACACTTAAAGATGCAGCTAAGTAATTTGGTGGCTTGGGAAAAAGGGTATGTCTCTTGTATTCTGAGTCTATATATGTTTTTCACATTTTTAGACTAGGCCTTTGTTTAAAAAAAAATATGATAGTAACTCACTTAAAGGGGCTTCCAGTCAGCCTCTTTATCCATTGGTCTACTGTAGTATCATTCACATTTTGCTTCCGCCCGCCACAGCATACACAAGCATTCTGCTCTTACACAATGTGCATATCCACACAATAAGTAGTCCTCTTCAGTAATAGGGTCTACTGCTGCAATTTGTGCTTTTACAAAAAATAAAATATGTATAATAAGACAATGTTTCTTTTCATACAATGCACGCCTCCATACAAAACCATTCACCAACCAAATAAGCCTTGGCAAAACTAATTCCAATGCTTGTTTTTCACTTGTCCTACATACGACTGATGTTGTTTTTCTGTTGTTACTATAATCAGGGTGACTGAAATTATGTGAATCTGTGGCTGGGGCATTTTCTGCATAAGTATGGATTTGTCCATTCTGCCGCATAACCCATCATCTGCTGTACAATCTGCAGATTTTGCCCCAAAAAATTATTTCTAGCTCAAACGGATCAAAAGTTACTAAAACTGTGGCAACACGTGTCCCTGTGCAGTAGAATGCCCTACACATAGGTTGACAGGCCATCTTTCAATTGCTTATGGCTGTATTTGGGTTATAAACTGGTACTAATAAGGTGAAATATTTACCCAGACAGTGTTACCACAAGTTAAAATAACAAAATAATAATGAAATATTAGCACAAAATGTGCTTCATTATACAGCATAATTAGCCTTTTCTGGCTGCATAATTTAGTCAACCCTTCTGCATAATGTTTTTTTTTTTACTAAATGCCCATCTAGCGATTTAACCTCCAATACCCAGAGATTTGCTTGCTCTCATTTATCCAACCAGGCCAGGAGTTTGCCCGATTTGTCCTCGACCTCATAGATATGGGATTGTATTGCTCTGTAACTTAGACAATCAGCCTCTGTCACTAGATCTCTGTATTCGCTTTGTTTGAGGTTGAGGATGCGCCTGGTGTTAGGGCAGACTTGGTGGGTCAGTGTTTCCTCGAGTATTAGAAGTTCCCTCTCCAGCATGTCTGTTTTACCTCTTTTTTCTTTCTTGTGGCCCACTACTAAAGCTAACGCTTGCCCCCTAATGACTAATTTATAGGCTTCCCTTAGGGTTTGTGCTGACTCAACTGATTTGTCATTTTCAGCAAAGTAGTGTTCGGTTGCCGTACGGAGCCCCTTTTTTATCCTGAGCTGTTTTAGGTGCCATGCATTAATGGAGATGTTGTGTGGCGAGGCGTCTCCCTCCAGTCTGAGCTGCACCCACGTGGGGGGAGTGGTCTGTAATCCCTCGTGCTAAGTGTCTCACATCGGAGAAGAAGTGTATATGACGAGTAAGGGTAAGAAAGTAGTCTATCCGTAAAAGACTATCATAAGCCCCTGACTGGAAGGTGTATTTCTGTTCAGGGGGGTGATGGGTATGTCATATGTCAGTCAGGCCCAGAGCCTGGAGGAAGTCTGATAGCGGACGACGGGCAGTAGATGTCAACCCTACTGCATAATTTGATCCTCCATGCTGCAAAATTCCAGTAGCCCTCACTCTAACAATTACAGCTCGATACAGTGAACCCACAGTAAAATCATTGCAGCTCTATTTCGAAGCATCACATCTGAATGAGAAGTATCCCCATTCTACCCACGTTCAGATTATGGTCCTCTCGGTGACTTTGAAGTATACCATGACAATATGAACGGCAAGCCCCAGGGGACTACTAAACACTGGAGATGGCTGCTTGCATAGTTAAATGATGGAAGGCTGTGTAAACTTACGTGAAATAATTTACAAATGTAGTGCCTGTCTTTCTTTTACAGGGAAGTGTACAGCAATTTATTTTCAAAGAGAATACCGTGTCCTGAGAACAGGCATTAATGGTGGTAATAAACACTTTCCTACCTTCACTCCCCAATTTATACTTCATGTCTCTCCCAACTTCTGTTCCTTCCTTCTTTCCTTTCTCCCTCTTACCCAAAATTCACCCTACCCACTCCTGCCTTCTTCCTATCACATTTCTTCTTACCTTCCTTCCATGTTCTAACACTCGTGAATCTTCTCCCAATCCTTCCCTACCTTATTGTTTCCATTCCCTTCCCCAATTCACCCTTCCTCTTCCTTCCTCCACTTTCTTCTGCCATTTCTCAACCCCTCCATCCCCAACTTCCTTTCTACTTCCCCTCCTCTTACCATGAGCCTTTCTTTCTTTTCTCGCCTTCCCCCTTGCCTCCCTTCCCTCTTTCTTTCCTTCCACTCGCCCTTTTAGTAACTTTCAATGCAAGCCCTGCCTTGCTTCTCTTTTTACCCCTTTTCTCTCCAGTTTTTTTCATAACGCCACTCCTTAATTTAAAACATTACAGCTCATCAGTAATACAACAGCACTGTTTTCCTCATGAGGTAAGACGTCAGCAGCCAATGACCAAGGATATCCAAAGACACCCTCCAATAACCAGAAAAGACCCTCGTTCAGGGCTTTAAGTGGGCCGGGTCTCAACGGTGCTGAGCACCGGCAGTTTTTTAAAGGGGGCCTCGAAACGGGTCTCTATCGGGCTCTGTTTTGTGCCACATCGATGTGCGCTGCTCACACTGCTCACTTCTCACTAGTGGAGAAGTTACCATATGATGTCATGCCAGGTGAGCGTTGTAGGGGGGAGGGACATCCTTTAAAGAGAGTCATTTTCTCTTTGGATTTCCCTTCTCTTTTTGAAACTCAGGAGCAGCAACATTGTTGTGGTGTCACCAGGGCTTTAAGTGGACGCTTTTTCAATATTATATACAAGCCATAGTTGCTGGTTATTTATCTTATGCAACTAACAACCATTGACAAAGCCAATAGTCCTGACTTGTTGTAGGTATGATGTTACTTGTTGTATCATATATCTGGATGCAATGACAGAAACAGCAAAATACAAGTCGGGCGGCACACTATGCTAAGCACAGGTTTTTAGCTCACTGTTTTAAGCCACGCCCTTAATTACATTAAGCCAAGACACGCCCCTTTGAGAGACCCCCCAGTTTTTTCATCCCACTTAAAGCCCTGCCCTCGTTCATTCCTAAAATACACTGCTTCGCTTTCTGTACAACAGAAATGAACTACAATGCAGCCCGTACACTTAAAGCCATGCGGTATCTTTTGCAAATTACAGAGCCAGAGGTAGGCCAAATCATGCTTTGCACCCACCGAATTATTACAGCCGTAACTCAATCCTCGTTTGACCGGGCTGATGACCTCATTCCGTTCACCTTCCCAGGCTGAAACATAAAAGATTCAAAAGGGAGGAAACGGCTTCACGTTTTAGCAGATAAAGGGGCAGGCAGCCATCTTTGATCCGTCTGCCAAAAAATACATTCCACTTTTAACATATGGCCGAGCCGACCCTTACCAGACATGCCTGCATTATTACGTTTTCCTTTGTTAAAACACAGCACACGAGATGGTAACTGAGGGCCATCTTTCACACTGACACCGCACAGCTCAGCCTGCTTCGACGAAAAAAATGATTTCCTTTGCGCGTGATTTATTATGTATTTTCTAGACAAAACTCGCCATATCTCGAAAGTGGAGGCCAGGCCACAAACAAAAACATTGGAACGGAAAGGGTTCTGCAACAGCTCGAATGCCATTTTACACTCCAGCAGGGACCCTGCGCTGTCAAAGATGACTGGTTACTCCGAAATCCAGTTTATTATCTCGTTGCTGTATAAAAATTGCTACTTTTGTGCGCAGCAGATATCTTGTTGGAATTTACAGTTCCCGGACTCTGTTTCACTGAATACTTTTCAATCTGCCATTTGGAAACCTTCACAAAACGAGCTCTGGAACCGCGTTTGTAGTAGACAGCAATTGCCGTGAGACAATCTGTCTGTCTCACACTATGAAAGCTAATAGAGCAACATAAAACAATACAAAACATAAGATGACATAGCATATCATAAGATAGCCTAGTTCAGCACAGAATAACATAAAACAGCCTGGAATAAGATAGCATAACATAAAATAACGTGACTTAATATGATATGGTATTGAGTATCGTGACGATGGAGTATTATGACATAGCATAACGCAACTTAAACAACATAGCATGACAGTATATCACTTGATATCAAGGCATACCATAACTTAATGTAATAAAGCATAATACAATATAACGTAACATATTTCATAATGCTGCATAGCACTGCATAACTCCATAACATAAACATAGCATAACATGCTTTAATACAACACATTGTGGAATGACATACATAACACATGGCATGGAAATGTGAGACCTAATTTTCTTCAGTTATTCCACTTGCAAAATTGACATGCACTAAAAAAAATTGTTATGCTATAGAAACTTTTCACATGTTCTTGGCGATTATATCATGTTGTAATGTTTCAGAGATGCTACCTTCCACATGATAAACTAACTAGGCACGGTTTCGGTCTGTAAGGACCTCCAGGATCTAGTAACAAAGGGTGCAAGCTTTACAAACCACAGCTGATTTCACCTTTTCTGATAGGACACACTGGTGCCACATCCATTCAATTCTTCAACAATCCTCAAAAAAGGCAGCCCAATTATGCCCAGTTTAGCAGCATTAAACTTTTATTAGTTTTTATGGGTGATGAATGAAAAGAAGGCAGTGGAAGTTATGTTTAAATCAAGGGACTTTGCAAACCAAGGGACTTTACTCACAGTAGGCGGCGTTTAGGACCCTGAACAGCGGATGGGCCAGAGTAGATAACATTGAGGCTTAAATGTCTACTGAGGCCAAAGACTGCTGCTCTCTTTCCAATTTCTTACCTCATCACCCAAGTTATTTTTTTGTTTCTTTCTTTTTGTTACAATTGTATATATCCCTTAATCGTTCGTTGGTCTCTATTCACCTCCTTCCCTCCTCCTGTGAGGGTGTGGCAGAGGAAATCAAGATAAGTGCTTGTCATAAACCTCCACTTTCTCTCAAATAGCCCAGAGCGTTCACCCCACTTTTCACCTCACCTCCCCATCCAATAATCTGTGACCTACCTAAGGGTTCTGCTGTTGCTTCTAACTGTTCCGATTGTGCCTCAGACCACTTCTCTGCATCATTAAATCCTTTGATTTAACCGGAAGCCTGCACTCAAACCCTGTATTTCTGCAGTGGTGTAGCAAGGGGGAGGCGGGCCCTTGGCAGTAAGGGAACTGCCCCTCCCCCCCGTTCCCCAGGTAGTAGAAAACGCAGCTATCACTGGGTGCACTGGGTCCCTGTCACTGCACTGCTCACTGTTGCTAGCTTCCACCCTGCCTTTCTGCCATTTTGACTGGATGACGAGAAACCATATGAAACTGAATGCTGCAAAGATAGAATTCGTCGTATCTGGATCACTGACTCATGTGATGCCAGTAAACTTGCCCATATGAAACTTAGCACCACGCCCTAACCAACACAACAGAGCAAAACCAACCCACAGGTGTAGCCCGTCTGTCAATTCTGCAAATAAACTTCGCCATCCTCTCAATGCTCAACCACGACTATGCAAATGAAGACCTTTCACAACCTCTCCACACAGAAACCTTACACCACACCCGCACCAACATAACAATTAAAAGTCTACACACAAACATACTGCCCATCTGAAAATCCTGCACACATTCATCCGAAGCTCCTTAATGCTAAACAACCCTATACAAATGATCACCCACCCTACAAAACCTTACTACACTGCAAATGCTGCAATGTGTATCTACACCAACCACACCCAACAACACAAGCTGGAGTACACCTCAAGATTCCCTAAGCAGCACTCCGTTCCATACACAGCCTACACCAACCAATATCCTTATCCAGACAGTCAGGCACCTGACAGCAAAAAACGACATATAAACAATGACAATATCAGCAAAACACAATAAAAAAAAGATTAACTGTTTTTTTGCCTACAGATCCCCTTACACAATTGGAGTTTGGTGAAACTGGGTCATGCATTGTCCTTATAACTTCTGAAGTTTTCAATATACAGCTCATGCTATTTTTACTCACCGAAGGCCCGTGTGCTGAACAACTATTATGCATTTTAGATGCAAGGAATAAATCTGGTATTTTATTCTAAAAATGGATAAATGCAATATATCTAATGTCCTTCCAATCAACATATCTTCTAAGAAGATTGCATTAATTGGGATCAGTCATGATACTCTGTGTGCTGAAAATCCACCTGAGTACATTTTTACCCCATGTTTATTTTTTTTCTCAGAGTTTTATATAGCGTGAACTTGACCTGAAGGTATCGGGTATCAGAGCGCTTTACACGAACACCAGTTTAGTTACAGACGGACACATTCATTTTTTGTTAGGCACAAGGAGAGTAAGTGATTTGCCCAGAATCACAGGATGTTGGGCATCGTTGCCGAGACTCAAACCCGGTTCCCTAGATTTGAGGTCGACCGCCCTAGGACACAACCTTTCCCCATGTTCTATATGCCCACACCTCTGAATCACTTTCACTGGCCACTATGGCAGGGTCTAGCTTACACATATTTGTGCCGTGAATTTGTTTCATTGTGATGCCTGATAAGGGCATTGGAACTTCACCTATTGGATTATCACTTCTGTTACGTCCATTTCCTAATACAATAGAAGGCATAACGTGAAAAAGCCTGTTATGTTCTAGTTGAGCTTGGATTTGGAATGCAGCATAATGGTCTAGAACCTGAAGTCTCTGACATTTGTAGTAAGATGGTAATGGTCAGCATTGATCATTTCTGGAGTGCAGCTATTTGCACCTGAATTGCCCCAGCTCTGCACTATGTATGCACATTGCCAATCTGA
This sequence comes from Calotriton arnoldi, assembly GCA_963921515.1. NCBI lineage: Eukaryota > Metazoa > Chordata > Amphibia > Caudata > Salamandridae > Calotriton > Calotriton arnoldi. The sequence goes on along the minus strand of CAWUFW010000648.1, from coordinate 2,260,377 downwards.
GCTCAGATGCAAACACAGAGTTATCACAAATTGGCCTTGATCAGAACCGCTAGAATTAATCAATTTTGCGGCTGCGACGTTTTCCACATAGTTATGCATTTGCCACATAATCCATCATCTGCTGCATAGCTTGCAGATTTTAACAAAAAAAGTTTGTTTCCATCTCAAACGGATCAAAAGTTACTAAAAATAAGGCAAAGCTTGTTGCTGTGCAGCAGAAGGCACTTCGTAAAGAATGTTCACTTTTCAGTTGCATATTGCTGTATTTGGGTGTCAAATTAGTAGTAATAAGGTGAAACCTTTGCCCAGACAGTGTTAACGTGTAAAAATGACAAAATAATGAACTGATACTATCAACAAAATGTGCAGCATTATGCCGCATAATTAGCATTTTCTTGCCACCTAATTTAGTAAACCATGCCACATAATTTGGTCTTCTCTTGCTGCATAATTTCAGTTGCTCTGGCCTTGATGCATTAAATGGAGTTGCAAGCCTTGACAGTCCACAATGGTGTTCCTTTGCACTGAGGAAAATGATTATAGATAGGCTGAATTAAGGCTGGTATTGGAAATTATTACCCCCTTTACTTGAGAGGGATAACATATGCAGCTAAGAAGGCATCTCCAGACAGCACGACCTCAACATTATCTCCTACGCCGACGACACTCAACTGATCCTCTCCCTCACCAAGGACCCCCTCGCCGCCAAATCCAATCTCCATGAAGGAATGAAGGCCGTCGCCGATTGGATGAAGATCAGCCGACTAAAGCTGAACACGGACAAGACAGAGGTCCTCATCCTCGGCTCCAACCCCTCAGCCTGGGACGACTCCTGGTGGCCAACGACGCTGGGAGCAGCCCCGACACCCACCGACCACGCACGCAACCTGGGAGTCATCCTCGACTCAACGCTCTCCATGGCCAAGCAAGTCAACGCAGTCTCCTCCTCCTGCTTCAACACCCTCTGCATGCTTTGCAAGATCTACAGGTGGATCCCGACAGATACAAGAAGAACAGTCACCCAGGCCCTCGTCAGTAGCAGACTTGACTATGGGAACGCCCTCTACGCGGGAGCCCCGGCCAAGCTCATCAAGCAACTGCAACGCATACAAAACGCCTCCACACGCCTGATCCTCGACGTACCACGCCACAGCCACATCACCCCCCACCTGAGGAACCTGCACTGGCTCCCCGTCGACAGGAGAATCTCCTTCAAACTCCTCATCCACGCACACAAGGCACTCCACAAGACTGGCCCAGCCTACCTCAACAGACGACTCTTCTTCTACGTCCCCAACCGCCAGCTCCGCTCCGCCGACCTCTCCTCGCCACTGTCCCTCGCATTCGAAGAACAACCACCGGCGGCAGATCCTTCTCACACCTCGCCGCCAAGACCTGGAACACCCTTCCACTAAGCCTACGACAGACCCAAGACCTGCTGACCTTCAGGAGGCTACTCAAGACCTGGCTGTTCGACCAGTAGCAGCGCCCCCTTTTCTCTCCCCAGCGCCTTGAGACCCTCGCGGGTAAGTAGTGCGCTCTACAAATTCTGTGATTGATTGATTGATTAAGTAGTGCGGAAAAGTCAAAAGATCATAAAATGTACTCAAAAGATTGGCATGAAATGCACAAAGTTTAATCAGACACTCCAATTTCCCAACATATGTAGCCTGTGTTTGTTTTTGTTTCCAAATCAGAACCTGGCGATTATGTCACGTTAAATACACCTAAATGATGTGACTCATCGGCCACCTAGCAATTTGCTAACTGCTATTTTGATATAGTCTGCACACGGCAGGATACTTTTTGGGTGTCAGCTATACACATAATGAGAGAGAGTCACGAAACGGCTTCATATAATTAATTTTAAATTCCTGCAAAACATGTTGAATCAATATAAATATATATACATATATATCTATATATGTATATACAACTATATATGTATATATATATAGTTAAGTGTGATAAAAAGATCTTTTTTTTTTTAAAGTAGAAAGCAATTGGAAAAAAACAAAGGCTAAAGTGACGCTATAGTTAGGTGAATATCTCAGTGACAGCATTAACGTTTTGAACTAAAAAAGACACAGAAATTCACCAGTTACAGTTAGCAGAGCTAACTATAACTTGCGCCCTCGCCATGCCCTGCTTATGAACGCACTTAATACATCACTCATGGCATCAATCAATCAAGCAGGATTTATAAAGCGCAGAAAATATATAATCCAGTGGTGATCACCACTAGGTAGTTATAGTTACGTCAGTGTTTTCATAGGAAATTTGTTTTTTGTGTTGCTAATAACTTTGGCACAGTTTGACAAATTTTCACAAAACTTTCCCAAAAAGTACTCATTTTTGCCTGGTTTGTGAATGTCAAGTTATAAGGTGATTCGTCAAGCAGGGGCTAAGAAAAAGGGGGGGGGAATCAAAATGCATAGATTTCTTTAAGAAGCCTACTGCAAAAACTGCTGAACAGAATTATACTACATAGATATTCACCTAACTATAACGCCACTTTAACCTTTGTTTTTTTCAGTGAATTGCAAAGGTTATATATATATATATATATATATATATATATATATATATATATACTATATATATATATATAGCGAAACCAGCAGCTCTCCAACCTCCTGACGGCGAAATAGAGAGAAACGGACTCCAAAAGCAGATTGGCAATGATTTAATCACACACCTCCGTATATATATATATATATATATATATATGTTAACTGTTCGAATGTTTACTCTAGAAAAGAAATACATAAAAGTATGGTTGAAATAGGTGGGAGTGTCTGGCCTAGTTTCAGATTCCCATGAGGGAAAGCTCCTTGTACTATTTATCTCCCTGTATAATATTTTCCACTGCACACTTTAATGGTAGACATGACTGGCTTCAAGATGGTTGAAGGTTCACCCCCAAACCCCCCCCCCCCGATCGAAAAAGTGAAAGAGAGAACAACCTCAATGTATTGTAAAAACTCATTAAGCCAATCATAACATAAGCTGTTGAACCTTATTGGATGCATTTGGGACCACCTATTAGCCACAACACTGGTCAGTCAGTAAAATGCTGATAGGCAGAAAATTACTGAAAGGATATACAAGTAAGCCTGCTACCGTAAGTCTGAATAACTGCTAAATATAGATATATACGAAGACCACCGTTAAAACCATGGCCAATGTCCCTGTTCTGTAAAGCCAAAACACAAAGTATCCACAACATAACGGTCATTTGTAAAGTGCACATTCACCCGTAGGTATCTTGGCACTGAATAACAAATGTTTATTGTTATCCAACTCAATGGTCATCATTTTATTAACTTCAGATGGATAAATGGACCCACTGGGATTTGAACCTGTGACCATGAAGTCAAACACAGGCTTTTGCAGTGGATGCATTAGTCCACTGAGCCACCAGACCCAGCTAAGAAAGCTGACCTCAACTCGCTTTAAACAACACAGTGTTCCCTAAGCAAGGGGACATTGGAACATATGCCATACTTTGGCTACATAATTTTTCGCCAAATTATGGATTGAGCACATATTCCACCATCATAATGTATTTAAAAAAAACGCTTCATAGTGGCAGACTGTTTGCAAAATATAACTGGTCACTTTTCAGTTGCTGTTTACAGTGTCAAGCTGGTGTTAATGAGGGTAAACATTTACCAAGACAGTATTAATGAGTGATAAAAGAACAAAACACTGAAATAACACTACAATGGAATATAGCACATTATGTCGGCTCATTTGCCTATTTTGATGCATATCTACGCCACATAATTTTATCGGCCACTGCTTAAAAATTCCAGTGGCCCTGCCTATGCAACTGTTCTGTTGTACTGTCACCAGAGCACCCCTAGAAATGCCGTACACCACTACATTATGTTTTCTTGAGTGTGTGTTTTGTTCAAGATATGTATAGCTACTTATCTAAACTTTAGAACACCTTCTTTTAGTAAAAGACTCCATCATTTACACAAAAGAGTAGCTACCTTTAAAATACTGTAACACACCACTTAGAATGCCAACATCAGGCAGCATGTAATTACTCAATACCTGGTTTCTTCTCTGTGGGCGGACTTTAAGGCATTAGGTAAGTAAACATAAAACATGATTGGTGCACCACTGGAAGCTTTCAAATGTCTGCCTGCACGGTAAGAATAGAGAAACGAGGGCAGTAGCAAATAGGGTGAAAGGAAATGGAGTAAGGAAATACAATGCCCCCTTCAGAATGCGGTGACCCCCCCCCCCCATGCTCCGATATCTCACACATTTTGATAGGCCTCTGGCCAAATGAGAACCGTTGTTTATCCTGCGATACTGCATGATATGTGTTTGTCGTGAGAGAATTCCGTATCTTTCAATAGAGCCCATGGGAAACCATTCCAGGTCAGCTCACAAATGAAGGCAAACTAAGGGAATGCAGAACTCCGAATGTGCACGCGGCTGCTCATAATGCAGGGGCACAGGACAGGCACGTGCTAACAGAAGTGTACCGTGACCTTACAGGCCTGATGTCTTACACACTAAGAGAAAGATGATAAGTGAAAGCAGAGGTGTGCACTTTCATCCCTGACCTGCCGTTTTGCTCTCGTTAGTACATCTTCCTGGCAAACACAGGTGAGCACCGTTGATCTCACAGAGTTCGGGTTAACTCGCATTTACTAAACTGTGAGCAACATTTTTCTCGGATGGATATCTCTTAGCTGTTGAACTTTAGCTATTGCTGGCGCATTGTTTTATATCGCAGTGTTATTACGCTAAAAAAAACTGACTGACTCGCATACATGGAAAACAGTAGCGGCCCGTGGTGGGAGTGCTGCCGGGCGGTGACGTGGGGCGGGGGGTAGTAAAGTACAGAATACGGCCGTATAGAGGTAAGCAGACATATAAATAAATAAAACGAATTTCGTTGCGCGCGCTGCATCGCCAATGTGATGCAGTGCGCGCAACGAAATTCGTTTTATTTATTTATATGTCTGCTTACCTCTATACCGCCATATTCTGTACTTTACTACCCCCCACCCTGCCCTCCCCCGCCCCATGTCACCGCCCGGCAGCACTCCCACCACGGGCCGCTACTGATGGAATATGTTTTTTGTGGGCACCGGGCTGGTGGTAGGGGGGACTGACATCCTAGAGGTCCTGTACCCTTCTGTCCTACCCTAAAATGTCTGGAGTGGAACTTGGGGGCTTCGCCTGTGGACAGGTACCCAGCCGCGGCAGCTGCAGGTAAGAGCGGTGGGGCAGAGGGGCCGACTGGGGGATTTCGAGAACGCACCGAAAGGGAAAATCAATTCTTTATTTAATTTTCCCTTGTGGTCGTCTCTCGAAATCCCCCTATCGGCCCCACCGCTCTTACCTGCAGCGGCTGCGGCTGCAGGTACCCCGGCTGGGATGGTGCGCTATGCGGTGCCCTGGTGTATGCGTTTATATGGTATCCCTCAGGGATGGAGGGTATGTGGTGATGTTGTTTTAAAGCCTGCCAGCCAAATGTTTCCCACCAAATGGTTCAGCTGTATCACGATTGGGGCCTTCTGGCACAATGTATTCAGCATATCTTGCAATGCCAATGCAATATGAAGTATCACAAATGTGGTAGTTGATGTTTGATGTTTCTCATTGAGTGTTCTGCGGTGTTGCTTCCTGTATTACTATGATTTCATGACTGCTGAACAAGGGCTGATTTTCACCCTGAGATGGTCCAATAAAAGGCTACTCCTTGGTTTAACCATCAAAAGTGTGGTTTCCGTACTCTGGGGGTTGATATGAGGGAGCAGCAACTTGCACCTTGTGCCCGCACTTTAGAAGCGGGGCTCGAATAGCCTTGTTTTTTTTCTCTGTTTTGTAACTCTCCGCCCACAACCCAGCTACTCAGTAGTAAAAAAGATGCTGATCAGGGGCAGTGAGAAGCACAAGAGGTCAACCTTGTGTTGTCATCAATGGTTAAGAGCTGGATGGTGTTACTTCTACAACCCCGGGCATTTTGGGAATTCAGCGTCCATAGGAGCAAACCCTGTCCTACTATATTTTTTCTTACCTGCTAAAAACTTTTCCACCCTCCCAGTGCCTTTTTAGGTCTCGCCTACGCAGCACGCATGCGCTGCTTAGGAGGGGACGTTTTGGAATCGATCAGCATTTTGGCAAAAAGCGTGCACATTTTGCATTGCTTTCTATTGCAACGCGTGCACGTTTTGCGTTTCCCTTTCGGGAGCGAGCTTTGGCACCATCTGTTTGTAATTATCTTGAAAACAGATGGTGCCCCTGGTCGCTCCCGCAAGGGAAACGCTGTGTGTGTCTGGTCCACCCCGTCTTCTCCGTACACACCCTGATCCTTGTTTTATTTTTAGCGGCGTAAATCTTCAATACGGCTGGCTCAAAGTTTGTTTACCACACATGGCCTTTGAACTTTTGCCACGCCGCATGCCACACCTCTACCCTCTTTTGTCCTTTTGCTCTCTGCCCCTCCCGTGCTGCGATTGCCTCTGTAAATTTTTAATCTTTTACTTTGTTTTGTGCTCGCCCCTCTCTTCCAGTTGCGCGCACCATATGCGGCTCTGTAAACGCGATGTCTTCAGTTTTAACGAATGATCTTTTGTCATCTCAGTCCTTTCTTTCCTGATTCCTCGGTAACGTGGACAGAAATATCAACAGCTAAGGACCGAGGGAAGGCGAACGCACTGAGGGAGGCGCCGGGCTGTCTCCCGTCTGCAGGGCCCACGCCCGCCTGACCCACCTCCATTCACCTAAAGTGTGAAATGCACAATTGAGCAAGAGGTTCTTACGTCCGCTCGCTCTTTCTACCATGTCTTAAACATAAACCATAAAAAACGAGCGGCACCATCACCCTGGCTCCTTTTTATTGTACATTTTGAACAGATGAAAACTCGCGGCTTTGTAAAGTCACAACATATGACCGGGTTCAGGTTGCTGACTTATAAACCATAACAATTCAATCTGCCATAAAAGTTTATTTCGAATAAGTTCTTCTAATCTTACAACATTGCAGAACACTAAATCTCATGCGAATATCCTGTATGAGTTAACACCGAATACAAGTAATTTAATATTGATATATACAATTTACATAACAAGAAAATATTCTTTACATTTTATACATCTTAAAAGTTGTTCAGTTGTATATAATTGTCTTGGTTTTTATAAAGCTAACAAAAATGCTTAACACTTTTTATTATAACTTTTAAACATAATGAACATCAGCCACAATCCTATACAACATAGCCAAAACTTCAGGATAAACACATAAGGTCCCAAAAGCGAGAACTATTGGCTATGCCAATGCTTGTTTATGTCAGTCTTGGGAGTGTAACTCTCTGTGCATCGTATTGTTACCATGGATCTTTAAAATAAACAAGAGTGGACATTAACTCTACTCAGGAAAATAGTTTGTTCTCATTTCACGTGATTGGCTCCTTGGCATATCAATCCACCTCGTGTGCTGTGCTTCCATTGCAGTGCAGGAGGGACTATTTTACATCTCAAAAATGACCTGAATAATCACACATTAAATTAGTTGACTCATACGTGCATCTTATAGTGAAAGCAATGGCTTTTTTGATTTTTCACTGTAGCTGACTTTTAAAAAAATGTTTTAGTAAGAACTCACATTTACCATGTTGGAGCATTAAAAATACACTACTAAACAAACAGAGGAAAAACAATGGGTCTGACTTTAATATGCCAACACTGGTAAATGCTGTTTGCATACATTCACACAATAAATCCAGACCTCTTGGGTTTGCCAGTGTTTCTTTTTTTGTAAGAACTGCTTAAACAAAGACAGTTGTGAGTCGAGTTCACTTTGTAATTAACAACAATGCTGTTGACCCTGAGCAGCCTTCACTATGCTGCTGGAATAACTTAACATAGATATTTTTTGTCCTCAAATGGGGAATGAGGTGAAGTAACAATACATCCTTTCTCGACAGGGAAGTGTACTTTTGGGATTATGAAACTCATCTTTCTGTGGGTGCTAAGCCCTGCCATGTTTGCTACAAACAAGCATTTGTGGGCATTGTTTACACTTGAAGACACGGAACACACGTAAGCTTTGGGACATCACAAGAAAATGTACAACTGAATCTTTAGAACTCGCACCCGTGTTGGGAGGAGCATATGCAACAAATATCTTGATAAAATATAATTGTAATATTGAAACTGCCTTAGTTGTTCGAAGCATGATACTTATGATTAGAAATTGCTTTTACGGAACATTTAAATTATTATTTTTTTTTTAATTAATTTCTGCTCAGTATACAACCAATATAACCAGCAAAACAACTATACTGTGCTTACATCAATAGCAGGAAAACTCCACAAGACCCCCCTCCCCCACCCAGAGCCGATCTCCGTTGTTCCATCGATGGTAGCATGTTCTATCCAGCGCGCATCTTTGGTCCCTTCTTCTTCTCTCCCCCCAGACAGTGTCAGTGGTCCTGTACGACCTACACATTCCCCAGTTCTTGTCCCATTTACGTGGGCTTCCTCAGGCCTTGTATACCACTTTCTCGGCCCCACAGCACCAGTCTAAATCATTTTCCCTACCAGGTCTCATTGGACACACCCGTCCTGAAAAAAAGTGTTTTCTTGTGTTACCACAAGGTAACTGGATATTACTTTTTTGACCCGTGGCTCCCTTGACCTAACTGGCCAGTTGGCCGTGGCTCCCCACCATTTTTTTACCGGAGGCGGGTGCGGGGGATGTAAGCCTGACCTCGGGAGTACTTCATGAGGTTTCAAAAGGGAAGCGACTTCAAATAGTGTTCAAAACCCCACCTCTATTTCTAATAATCACACTGTGGATATTTTTACAGGTGAGTACGTCCTGCCTGACCCGAATAGTAAGTTTGGCAATCATGTATTTGATTGCATTTTGAAAACGGTAGCAGAATTCACCTGCAATGTTTAAATAAGTCTACACATATTTAAACATTGCTAGTTAAAAGAAAAATTGTGAAACATTGTGAGGGTGGCCCCATGATTTTTATTTTGCACTGGGGGGGGCGGGCATTAAAAAGTTTGAAGACCACTTCTCTAAGTACTCCTACCGATCCGCATACTTCTTTCTTTCCACTGCCCCTTCGGCCCCTCTCCTGGACGCTCCTTGGTGCATAATGCTTTTAAGCATTATATTAATCTGAAGCTCGCAAAGTCCCCCAGTCTTCTGCACGATATTTAGGACAGCGATAGGTGACTGCAGACCACAGACGGGGAGAGAGTCACTGCACAAAATCTCAAGTCCGACATTCAGGAAGGGGCAGACCCGGTGCCCCCTCCAAACCCAAGCTAGAGTTCAGATGCAAACACAACTTTATACCCCAAATCATAATTAAAACGGGGAAAAAGAGGGTCCTCGCAGGCTGAAAATGACGCTATTAAGCCCTTTCAAAATGTTTTGTTGGAGGCTTCTGCTTGTATAAATGTATTTTAGGCTTACCGATTTCCTTCTCGAGGGTCAGGCGAGGCACAACACGGCGGGCAAACACGGCGGGCATCAACAACGCGCCTCAAACTCTATGAGCTGCGTATGCCACTACGACGGAGAGTCGGAGACTACGCACCTAAAAGCACGTACGACGCGTACGTACGCACGCACGTATGCGGATGGCGGCAGTACGGCGCTCTTGGGCCAAACCATTGCGAAGGACTGAAGGTGGAAGGTGGAATTTCAAACCCCCCCCGCAATTTCCCAAATTGTGCGCCGCGGCGGCGCGGCGCCCCTGGCTTCTACTCACGGCGCACCGGGGTGCCGCGGCGCACAGTTTGGGAACCACTGGCCTAGACAATAGTGCCGCAAATAAATCGCTTCCTGGCGGCCTCTGTCACGGCCTCAGGTCACAAGTATGAAGCTTGATACCTAGCCCATCATCCTTCCTAGTCCATGAAACCGAGTACTGTAAAATATGCTAACATAAACAGATGTTATTTAGAGTACCTTGAAATGGTAAAACGGTGGAATGAAGAGCCATATGTAAAACAAGTCATTATTATGTTGCAATAAGTGGCAGGCATTCCTCTCTGGCTAATCAAACAATATATTTTGGCATCCTTTGTTAACAATACAAAAATAAGGGCAAGGGACGTGTAAAAATGCAAGGTATAACGCTTTATTTCTCTTCCAACTCCTGGTTCTCTGATAGGAGTGCCCTGCGAAGACAATACAATCCACCTGGAGGCAGTGAGAAGTGAGTGCATGTATTGTACTTCTTGTTTGTACTTCTAGTTTTGGTGTCAGTCTCGTTGAGTTCTGATACTGGCAATTAAAACAGTGGTCAACTAAGCAGGTTGTAGTGTAGAATGCAGCTGAAGGAATGTTGAGTGCAAATTTCGAGGAGATAAGTGTACAGACAGAGATATAGATGTGTGTGTGTGTTTTACGGAAATTGCTACATGCCTGTTGTATTTTGGTACTCGATATTCTAGTCACAATATTGTGAGCAATCGATATTCCTTCTGCAATATTCAAGACCATACCGACTGAACATACTTTGTAGTCTTTCTAGTCAATAAAAAGTCATCTGACCCTGGGTCCAATATGGGCTGTACAACTCAAAGCAGGATGAAGTCAAGTGGTTTTACCCCATCACATCTGGTCTGTCCTTGAGTGTACATGGTGCCAACGTGGCTCATTTGACTTATTTCATGGCAAAGCCTTAACACAGATGGTATGCAAGGAGATTCTCTTACAACACTGCTCTAGGGGACAGTGAGAGATAACCACGTTTCTCAAATATTAAATATGCTGGTCCTTAAAATTAATTGTTTGCAGTCAAAATGTCTTTCTTCTGCCAGATGTAAGCATTTTTAAGCTGTTCGCCATTTTCTGAACTGCTTTCAACAATTGAAATAGTAAATGACAGGAAATTATAAGAATGGCAGTGTGTCAACCTTCTACTGCAGTAAATGGGCAGAGTAAAGAGTCCCTTTTTGGCCCACAGTTATAGTTGTCAACATCTCTGCAGCTATTTCTGTTATTGACAGGGAGCATAAATTGGAGCAGAGCATAGGGCCATCTCCTAGCCACCTCCCGGTCTTCTTAGGACTTCCCGTGCTCTACCTCAGCCACTGGTGGGTCAGCACACACAGTGCCACTGCTCCCTAGTCTCATCGATCTAATAAGCAGCTCAGCGCCTCTCAGTGTACTTCCACAAATGAGGCTGGTAAGTTAAGCTATCCCACCAAAACCCTTTCCTGTCCATTAATTAGTCCTGGTCAATAGTATCCACAGAGAAGAACATAGAAACCCCTTTAGTTAAGCACTTTTTCTCAGTAAGCCTAACAGCGGCTACAGGTGGGCGTGTTTCCTCTTTGGATGTTGGGGCTTATGTGCTTCACTAGACTCTGGGGCATTCTCCAGGGAAAAGCCAAAGGTCTCAGTTTATAACATATTAACAAACCAGGTATGAGGTTTACAGTAGTGGGGGCAATGATCAAAGCATCGGCTTCCTAAATGTACGGTTGGTTGTGGGGCAACAATAGTGTAAAACAGCGGATGCATTGTGGTAACTATCCCTGTAGATAAAGTCATGTTTGCAATTTTTGGAAAATAGGTATAACATCATTTTCAAGTTAGATAAGCATTACAAATTAAGGTACAATATCTACATTTTTATCAGCCATGATCTCCTTTCTAATCCTCTCCCGTTCCATTATTACAGCTGGAGGTGCAAAGAGGTCACCCAAAGTCTACAGCTGCTCAGTGTTTGAATGGTGACTTTGAAGCCTGACAAAGAGGATATATTCATTAAATCATGCCCATTTCTCCATTTGATTCTCTGATTAATATGCCATGAAATCACTGACATGGAAGCAAAATATTTTAAGTCACTTAAGTCATTTTACACCAAAGGTGAAAAGTATTCACATTGATCATATTGCTTCCATCAAATATATTGTATGTAACGAGCATAATGGCACAGCGAGCTGAAAATTCCATACTTCAAACGTGGTAATCTACAGGTTATGAATTTGACTCTTTACAAGGTCATCACAGCATTTCATTCTTTTGGGTCAAAAAGGTACTGAGGAAAGTCCTTCCTTTTATCTCACGGCAACTGCAGAAAGCTGTGTTTTCTGTTTTGATCACTTCTAAATTGGACTATTGCAATGCGTTTTTCATAAATATACAGAAAAGGTTCTTAAGCAAACTACAGATTCTTCAGAATGCGGCAGCCTGCCTGCTTTTGAGAATTCCCAAACACAAGTCGGCCTTGCAGACCTTGACTCAGCTCCACTGGCTTCCTGTCAAGAAGCGTAAAGACTTTAAGGCCCTATGCATTACTTTTAAAGCCTTGCACAACTCTGGACCTGAATATCTGATACAGCGCTTTCAACGCTATATCCCATCTTGACTTCTTTGTTCTTGCTCAAACTTTAATCTGGTTGTTACCAAATTTAATACATCCAACTGGGGTGGCAGTAGCTTTGTGACCTGTACATCCAAGTTGTGTCACTCCATGCCTCTCAGATCTCAAAATGAAGTCTGAGTTGAGTTGAAAATCTTTATTGTTTCAGTTAATAAAAACCATACAATATCGAAAATACTTGTATCCTCTGTATCTTAAAATTTTTTAGCAAGAGATTTCATAAGAAAATTAAAAAAGTGATTTCATGCGCAAGTATACAGTATTGCTGACTTTCTGACTAAGCACAAAACATAAAATCCTTTTAAAACCAATCTAACCTGTTAAAACCAAAATACATGGTCCAATTTATATTTGCCAAGAAACCGGGCTTCCATTGCTACTTATTTCAGTCCCAATATTTGAGTCAGTATTGCAATTCCTACTACTGCTTCATATTTGTTCTTGGCTGATGGACTAACGTTTTTTTTTTTTGGATACTTAATGAAGTCTGATTTGCTGGCCTTAAGAAAAACTCTAAAGGCTTGGCTTTTCAATCAGTGAAACCTTGTATCTGGTTCACTTTCCATTTTGCTGGGTTGTTTTCCTTTCTTGAGTTAGCGCCTAGAAACCTATGGGAAGTAGCGCGCTTTATACATTTTTCATTTCATTTCAAAACTTGGTAAGGTTGATTCAAGCCTTCCATCCTTTGAGATCAGTAAATTGAGAACCATGAAATTGTTTGACACAAACACCTATCATTTACTGTGGTTAGAAATCTCAGAAGTCGTAGATGAAGCATTATGTAAAAATAAGTTATTATTAAATAATTGTGAAGTCACTATCCAGTTTCTGGTGCACTCCTTTTACTTGTGCATCCAACACACTGAATAAGGGTTTGTGTGGATGACTGATTTGCATGACTCATGTGAAACCTTTAACAAAGGCCAATGCAAGCTGATTCTTCGAAAAAGAGAAATACCCTTTTAATGAAAAATAACATTATTTTCTCAAAAAATGAAGATCACTGTGGGCAAAAATGTACCCTTAGGATTTTTGTACATTTTATATTTTTGAAATTCACAGACGTCGCAGGCATGCACCAATAAAATTTCATACTTTCTGCTAACCCTACACCTTACTCAAACAGCAGGCAGAACATTAGGTGAACACTAATTTCCACATTTTCCCTTATTTTTTTCTTGACACAGAAACTCTTTCTCCATTTTATGAAGTCGATTTGCATTCCACATTCCCAAGATACTCCTGCTGAACATTTCGTTTCCATGCCATAGTCTGGCACAACGGCGTATTTTACACTCTCGTCAGTGCCATCTGTGCACAAAAAGAATCCATATGTCCTGATTTTGGGAGTCAAGATAGCACAATTAGGTGGGCAGATACACTTGTTGTAATTTGGCAGCATTTAAGTTAAGCATTAGCTGAAGACAGCCTGTATTTAGAGGCTAAATTGTCCGCTTTGTGGAATCCATTTTGTATTTCTGTCAGCCATTTTGGCTGCCATGTGCTACCATGTGCTCGCCATGTGCTCTGTCCTACCTTCCTGTCAACTGCTCTTGAAATCTGCCTAGAGACAAGTTATATTTAGTTCCTCTTGCTTTGCACATGCTCAGTTGAGCTTGCAGCTGTTCCAAGTTTATAAATGTCAGGATGTGTCTACTAAAAGTAGAAACTGTTAGCTCCACCCACTTGTCGACTGTGCATTCTCTGTATGACCTTATATGTACCTAAAACCAGCATTTGTGTTAGTACCGCCTTCATTTGAGCCCCTGTGTGGGTATAAAAGGACCAGGATCCTTCCATTCAGTGTGCTACTTCATGCATTACTGAAGGGTGATGTGTGTGAATGTAGCTCCACCTCATGAGGTTTAATAAACTCTGTCTTTTCTATTTCCAGTTTCTGTGCCAACTTCTTCCTAAGTGTCTGAGGACTCTGTGCAGAGAAGGGAGAACCCCTAAGCACTGGTAGGCCTTGCTGAGGCTCACTACAACAAATTGGCGCTTCCAACGTGGGACTCATCAGTGACTCGGATGCCCGAAGGACTGGTCGCGACGAAGGATTGGAATCTCGCTTTGGACGCGATCGCTGCCTGAGGAGACCTGAGTCTTGGCACCCAAGGCGTTTTTCCTTTCTTTCTGATCTGACCATCCCGGCGGCGCCGGTCCTTGACTGAGATCTCTTCTGTTGATTCGCCGTGCAGTGACCATTTGGTCGATTTGAGAACTTGGCAGTTGGAACCTGGACACCATTTGATTGGTAAGAGCCGTTTTGCGGCACTTGCTGTTGGTTTGATGCCTTTGATTGGTAAGGTAGTTTTAGTAACACTTACTGTGGCTTTGTTTGTATGATTGGCCAATTTTGGAATCTGTTTTGTAATTATATATGTATTGCAATACATATAGGCAGGTAATGAGGAGAATTTTCTCTATTTAAAATTGTTTGAACAGCGCAACGTACGAAGAGTACCTTAAGCGCTACTTTGATTATAATACTGCATATTTTGCACTATTTTTTGGCATGCCTGTTTTCAGCACACTTCGTAGGATGTGTTGCTTTTGTAGTGGTACCAATTTGAGACTTGACGAAGCACAACCAGCCCCCGGAGGGGACGCCTAATAGGGATATGTATATTAAGTATGGTATTTCTTCTATAATGTACTGCACGTTATGGAATAAATATACTAGTAAAGACCCTGAGTTGCGTTGGCCTATATATGGATCATTTGATTTGCGAAAGATTCAGTATGTGGAACAATGTATGTTTAAACACAAGACTAGGCAAGATATGTTTGATTGTGTGCGAATGTGGGAGAAAGAAGTGCGTGAGCGAATGAAGCGTGAGCAAGCCTTGATTGACAAAGAACAGCGAAAGACCATTTATGCGAAAGCATTAGAGTTAAAAAACAAGGAGATGAAAGAAATTAAAGAGAGGGAAGATAGGGAACGCCATTTACAGGTAACTGGCCAATACGCTGTTAGGCAGCCCCTTTATCCTATCCTTAATAAACCACAAGATGATTTCTTGTTATTAGATCGTTCTCCACCTCCGTATATTTTTCTTCCGCTCCTCATGAGTCAGATGAGGACTCTTTTTCAGACCAGGACAAAGCTCGAGAAACTCGCTCCATGCTATCTGCTGAGCGTGCATCTGACATTAGATCTACTGCGCGTAAAGCCGTTCGTAGTACTACCACTGCCTCTGAACTTTTAGATAGTATAAAAGGATGGCAGGAAAGGGAGCAAATATATTTTACCGATACATTTGCTGCAGAGGTTATTGAACAATTTAGGAAGTATTCGGTAGAAATGGAGCCCGATGATGTAGCAACTGATTGTAAACAATTACGTGACAGTCTTTTGTCTTCTCCCAGGTGGCTGACACGATCAGACGCTTGGTTAAACTGCGTGTTGAAGCAGCCCGTTTGCGAGAGGAGAAAAAGGCAGCAGAAACAGCTGCACTAGCATCTCAGATCAGCATGGCACAAACTCCTACTCCTGAAACAGATAAGAATGTTGTAATTCATGTGAAACCCATGCGGGAAGCCGCGCCTTTATATGTTCCTCCTAAAGGAACGGGTACAGAGGATGATAAGACTTCTCTTAATGCGAAAGGGTACTTTATTTATAATTGGGTTTACACTCCTTGGAATAGAGCAGATGTTATGGCCCTTAAAAATGCATTGCCTGACCCGCGAAAGAATCCAGCAGCCTTTTATGAGGAAGTTGAGGGTGCAATCAGCTCTTGTACTATGACTCTGTCTGATATTGATTTGTTTTTTGGATTAATATTACCGCCTGATATGTGGAGAACTGTGCGTAGAATAGATGATAATGCGACATTTGGAGCATTGTGGAAAGATTTAGAGCGGTTAGATGAAGATAGAGAACCTGCACAGAAACCGTGTCAGTTAATTTTAAATCTTCCGGCAGCTATATTAGTTAAGTTAAAGACGATCATTCCCCCTAAGAAGATAGATTGGACAGTGCTAGCGTCTTGCAAGCAAAAGGTAGATGAATCAGTTTCCGACTTCTTCACACGTTTTGAAGAAGCATTTCACGATTTTAGTGGCAAGTCATTGACAGATGACACAGGTAGGCATCTGTTTGTCGATAAATATGTCGCAAACCTTTTGCCAGGAATAGCTAGTCGCTTAAAGGCCAGTGAGAGTTCATGGACTACATCTTCTCCGGTTTCTCTTTTAACTATGGCCCAGTATTATGAGCGGCAAGAATTAGAAGCCAAAGGTAATGAGGACAAAAAGTCTAAAGAGTTGAAAACAAAGGTTATGTTGGCTCAAGCTTATGGTCCGCCTTCTAGAGATAATGATAGAGGTGGACGTGGATCTTATGGTTCGTCCTTTCCTTCCTCTGCCCGTTCGAATTTGTCTGTTGATCAGTGTGCGTACTGCAAAAATTTGGACATTGGCTTTCTGATTGTCCAGTGCTGCGTGCTCAGCAGAATCTACGTGGTCGGGGACAAATGAGAAATCGTTCAGGATATCAAGGGCCTAGAGGAAGCGCGAATGATCGTGCTCGGTTTGATGCTAATACACGTGGGCAGAATGGGTTTAACACTTTTGATAGAAGGAACCAATATCAAATGTCTGACTATGTGCCCTCTGATTTTCAAGATTCTGCTTATGCATAGGATTGCCTAGGATGGGGTAAGGAATCAGTTGAAGTTCCAGTAGATCAGAGGGGTCCCTATGTTACAGCACATGTTTTGGGTTCTACTGATCAGTTTCTGGTTGATACAGGAGCTACTCGTAGCGCCTTGTCTAAACAATTGGTTCCAAGGGCTCCCCTGTCTGGCTTAACCATTACATCGATAGGTTTCGATGGAACACCTTCCCTTAGCCCATTGTCACAACCACTTGCATTTGATATTGATAAGTTTACTGCTCCATGTCCGTTTTTGCTTTCTCCAAACACACCAGACAATATTGTGGGTCTTGATATGCTTAAATATTTTAGGGCTACGATACGGTGTTCTCCGGAAGGAGTACGGGTTATTTTGAATGACAACTACCCTATGATTGAGAGATCTTGTATTGTTAAAGAGGACATTGCACTAGCCTCACTCCCTAGTACTTTGTGGGCTACTTCGGACACTGATGTAGGGCAAATGGTTATTCCACCAGTACATATTAGTGTCAAGGAGGGCGCTTTATTGCCAAGACTGCCTCAGTATAAAATTTCTCGAGAAGGAGAAGAAGCGCTCCCACGTATTGTACATGATTTAATTAAGGTGGGGGTTGTGGAAGAAGTTCCTTACAATATTTGCAATAGTCCGATTCTTCCCATTTTGAAAAAAGATACTGACACTAGGATTTATAGATTTATTATCGATTTGAGAGAAGTCAACAAGATTGTAGTACCACAGTACCCTGTAGTCTCTGACATAACGACATTGCTTACCCTGGTCCCTCCAACAGCAACTACATTTTCTGTAATTGATCTGAAGAACGCTTTCTTCTCGATTCCTATTCATCCTGATAGCCGATATTTGTTCGGTTTCACTTTGAATAATAGATCATACAGATTTTGTAGAGTTCCTCAAGGCTATACTGAGAGTCCTAGTATTTACAGTCAAGCATTGAAGAGACAGCTTGATTCCTTTACCTTGTCTAAAGGAGTGGCTCTCATACAATATGTCGATGACATCTTGTTGGCAGCCGATACACCTGAGCAGTGTGAGAAATGCACTTTGTCTTTGCTTTCTTTTCTTGCTACACACCACCATAAAGTATCACGAAAGAAATTGCAATATTGTAGACCGAAGGTGACCTATTTAGGACACCTTCTGTCTAAGGAGGGCCGTGCACTGACACCAGATCGCATTCAAGCAATTTTAGACACCCCAGTACCTTCCACGCAGAAAGATGTCCGTGCATTCATTGGTCTGACTTCGTTTTGCAGGCAATGGATATTGGGTTTTTCACACATTGTTAAGCCCTTGCTAGCACTTTTGACTAAAAACACTCCGATCCCCCTTCCATGGACAGATGAATGTCAAAATGCTTTTTGTCAGTTGAGACAAGCTCTTCGCTCTGCACCAGTGTTAGGCACACCAGATTACACGAAGGCTTTTACACTCTATGTACATGAGAAAGAAGGATGTGCATTGTCAGTTTTAGTACAGACACACGGGGACAAACAGCGTCCTTGCGCAAACCTTTCTGCAGTTCTTGACCCTGTTGCTCGTGCATTACCTGGGTGCTTCCGTTCAGTTGCAGCGACGGCTGTGTCCATACGTCAGAGTGAAGGGATAGTTTTGTCACACAAACTGTTGGTGCTAGTACCCCATGCAGTAGATGCCCTTTTGAATCAGACTAAGACTCAGCACTTAACCAGTGCTCGTTTGACAGGATACGAATTGACACTGCTAGCACCTCATATTACCTTGAAGAGATGTGCGACACTGAACCCCGCCACTTTGTTGCCATATCCTGCGACTCAGTCTCAGTCAAAGGAGCCTCACGATTGTATATTCCTTACTGAGGAACAGACAAAGGGTCGCATCGATTTGCAAGATACGCCCCTTCCAGATGTAGATGGGGAACTGTGGGTTGATGGGTCCTGTTTGAAGTTACCAGATGGCACGACTTCAGCTGCTTATGCAATTACCACGCTTGAGACAGTAGTGGAAACAGCTCGCATACCTCAGAAGTCGGCTCAAGCAGCTGAACTAATAGCTTTGACACGAGCATGTGAGCTTAGCACTGACTTGTGTGTGAACATTTACACGGATAGCCGCTATGCTTTTGGAGTGGTTCATGATTTTGGCCTACTCTGGAAGGAAAGAGGCTTTCTTACATCCCATGGGATGCAGCTAATGCACGGAGAGTTAGTGCATAATCTCTTGACTGCACTTACATACCCAAAGAAAGTTGCTATTATGAAGTGTAGCGCACACAAGAAAGTGACTGACAAAATAGGACAAGGCAATGCCTTTGCAGACCGCGTAGCCCGTGAGACTGCGATGCAGCGAAGCACTACACCCATGTACATAGTGAAATCACAAGCTGAGCGTTGGCATGATGCTAGAGAGGAAGTATTGGATATACAGAGATCTGCTTCTGTGGAAGAGCTTGAGCAATGGTCTAAAGAAGGAATATTAGATGATGAGGGTTGTTGGCGTAACAAAGAAATGAATAAGTGGAAAATGCCTGCGGCCTATTTACAACCTATGGTTCAAATGGCACATGGGCTGGCACATGTTGGAGCTCTAGCAATAACTACATTGCTTACACAAGTTTGGGAGCATCCTGAAATTGCTAGCACAGCCAAAAGGGTAGTACAGTCCTGTTTGATCTGTTGGCAGTATAATCCTGGAAAAGGGACACGAACTCCTACAGGAGGGTTTGCTACACCAACCGCACCTTTTGAAGTTTTGCAGATCGATTACATCCAACTCGAACGCTGCAATAATCTGAAATATGTCCTAGTGGTGGTATGTGCCTTTAGCAAATGGATAGAGGCATACCCTACGAAGGATAATACTGCTCTCACCACAGCAAAGGTGCTTCTAAAGGAGTTTTTCCCTAGATACGGTGTTTGTAAACTTTTGTGGAGTGACAATGGACCTCATTTTATTGGGCAAGTTGTTGAGCATGTCCTGAAAGGATTAGGGATCAAACAGAAATTCCATACAGTTTTCCACCCGCAATCAGCAGGATTGGTGGAAAGGTATAACGCTACTCTAAAATCAAAGTTGGCGAAAATACTGGCTTCCACGTCTCTAAAGTGGCCAGATGCCCTACCTTTGGCATTGTTGTCCATAAGATCGGTGCCACATTCACGATCAGGTCTTACCCCCTATGAGGTGGTGTTTGGAAGACCAATGAACATTTGGGGAATTCCTAAGCCACGCCCCATACATGATGTTCCTTGTGTTCTGATGAATGATTATTTGGCACAGTTAACTGACAGTTTGATTTCTATTCATCAACAGGTTCGAGAAGCTCTTCCTGACAGATCTACAGGTGAGGCCCACGAACTCCGTCCTGGTGACCATGTAATGGTCAAGGTCTTCGACAGATCGAACAGCTTGGAGCCAAGGTGGTGAGGACCAGAGCAGGTGCTCCTTGCGACAAGGACAGCAGTTCGAGTGACAAACAGAAAGAATTGGATCCACAGCACACACTGCAAACGCGTGTCGCCTGCCTTGGTGGAACCTGCTGTGTTGACCGACCATCGAGAGATTCTGGAGACGGAGAAAGGCCAAGCTATCTCACCTGACGAATCTGCGGAAGTCTTCCCGGACCACACGATCACTGGAGTATCCAGATATCAATTGAGACCGAGGAAAGGATCTGCAGTTTTGAAAAGACTGGTTGAGCTACCGCCCTGGGTTAGTGAAACGGAGAGCCATTGTGGCAAGGGGAGGGGGATCAGCCCTGTATTAGTGTAGTGACACCCGCTTTGGCCCATGGTGAAGAAATCAGCGGCTGCCCAGGGAGAAGAGCTCCAACGACTGTTTTCAACAAGTTTTCAGAAAGATCAATCATTACTGCTGCTAAAATGAAAAAACAAATCATTTGTGCTGTAGGGTTTGTTGTTGCTATGGTGGCTATGGCAGCAATTACGTGGTACATCGAGAAGGTGGCTCCTGTTCGACAGCTTTTTGTTGCCACTACGCCAGTACCCGTGGAACACCACTACTTTACTCTTCCTTACCATGAGCAAAAGCATCGACAATCTTACCTGAACAATACTTTTATCCAGATGTTGCACCATACTCACAATGCTACAAATACTACCAACTGTTGGGTGTGTGGAATGATACCTGCACATCAAAAGAAAGGAGGAACACCTTTTATTCCTCTTACATTTTCTCACAATGGTTCTTGTCAAGCTTGGTATGCGCTTTGTTTGCATATGGAAAGCCTTCAGTAGGTGGGATTATTTTTCAACTTAATAAAGAATGTTATCAAAATAAAGAAGGTTATCCACAAGCCAAAGGGACTAAATGGGAATGGGAAGAGTATCAACCGGACAATATTTCAACACCATATGTTTTCACAAATGTGAGAATAATAAAGAACATTGGACCTTTTGTGATTTCTGTGACAAAAGCTAAAGCAGATTTGTGTATTTGTAGTGTTGGAAGAATTCCAGTGGGGAGGAGCGAGTGTACTGTAATCCTGACCATTGAAGGTGCCAATAAGAGCACTTTCACAGCCTCGCATAACACGTATTTTGTGTGTGGAAATAACGGATATTATCAATTACCTGTTGGGTGGTCAGGAATCTGCTATGTATCTTTTCTGTTGCCCCCTGTGTTTCTGGCACCTGCATTGTATCACCGTGATTTTAAACTGTACAATGACATTTCCAAAAACAGAAATAAGAGGACAATAAGTATGGATGAAGTTGACCAAACCGACACTACCCTACAACAATATGTTGATTTCAACTTGGGCTTATTTTTCTTTGTGGGTGCTGCATTAAACAGCAGGAAAATCCGACGACTAACTCGTGTCGTGGAAGCTGTTACCAATCAGACAGCTATGGCACTTGGGAACATTACAGAGGAACTACAGATTGCAAGGATTGTAGCACTCCAGAATAGGATGGTGCTAGACGTAATTTTGGCTGATCGAGGTGGTGCATGTCGCATCATCGGTAGCAGCTGTTGTGTATTCATACCAGATCACTCACCTTCAGTATATCACGCAATATCAAAATTGCATAAGATTGCTGCAGAAATTCATCCAGAGACTGGAACTTGGACTTTTGCTGGATGGTTTTGGACTCTTGTTTCTGCTTGGGGCTGGAAGCTACTGACTATCCTGTGTGTAATAATTGTAATATTTTTTACATGCTGTGTATGTATCCAATGTGGTCCAATGCTTTGCTCCATTTGCATTTCTGCTTGTATACCTGTCAGAGGGAACATTGCTGAAACAAAGGCCCAACAAATGTTGAATAAAGAGGTGGCCGAAATAATGTTAATAGATATACGGGATGAATATCTAGATTACCCCAGATAAACGAATGTCTTCAGCCAATGCTGAAAGGGTCGTCTGTTGTAATTTGGCAGCATTTAAGTTAAGCATTAGCTGAAGACAGCCTGTATTTAGAGGCTAAATTGTCCGCTTTGTGGAATCCATTTTGTATTTCTGTCAGCCATTTTGGCTGCCATGTGCTACCATGTGCTCGCCATGTGCTCTGTCCTACCTTCCTGTCAACTGCTCTTGAAATCTGCCTAGAGACAAGTTATATTTAGTTCCTCTTGCTTTGCACATGCTCAGTTGAGCTTGCAGCTGTTCCGAGTTTATAAATGTCAGGATGTGTCTACTAAAAGTAGAAACTGTTAGCTCCACCCACTTGTCGACTGTGCATTCTCTGTATGACCTTATATGTACCTAAAACCAGCATTTGTGTTAGTACCGCCTTCATTTGAGCCCCTGTGTGGGTATAAAAGGACCAGGATCCTTCCATTCAGTGTGCTACTTCATGCATTACTGAAGGGTGATGTGTGTGAATGTAGCTCCACCTCATGAGGTTTAATAAACTCTGTCTTTTCTATTTCCAGTTTCTGTGCCAACTTCTTCCTAAGTGTCTGAGGACTCTGTGCAGAGAAGGGAGAACCCCTAAGCACTGGTAGGCCTTGCTGAGGCTCACTACAACAAATTTGCATCTATTTATTTGGTAGTTTTAAAAATCGCACCATGTCACCTTGCAGTTACTTCAGAGAGCTGAACGAGATGACATTTAAAGGTGGAAAAGGCTTTGCGAACAAACTAGTGGCTTTTTCTTTTTTACAAGTTTGTGTAGATTGGGGACCATGTTTCCTGGTTGTTGGAGTGTTTGACATCCTAAAGAAACAGAGAAATTGACCAACAAAAAAAGCATTTGAACACGAGAAAGAATTTAGCTTAACAGATATAAGTGGAGAGATTTGGGAAACAGTGAAAAGGGATAACTACTGCATTAGAACATAACAGAGGATATCACGACAGTCATGTGCAGAAGAGCTCATCCAAAACATAGGGGCTCTCTGTTTTTTTTGTTGTTAGATCTGGTTTTTGACACCACAGGTGTAAACAGACCTCTTCCTAACAATATGCATAAAGTGTGCTATGGATCTAGCCTAGGGTGACCCCGGTTTTTCACCAGCTGTCCCGGCAGATTTCAAGAAATTTAGCTCATGTCCCGATTTTTAGAGAGGGTTGAATAAAAACGGCTGGAAGTTCTTTTTTATGTTTTACAAATCAGGAATAGTTAGCAGTTGTTTCAAGAAAGCAATTTAATTAACAGGCAAGCTACTTGGTTTAAAAATTGCATTTTATTTATGTTCTTACTGCCTGTTCTGTAATTCTCTGCTGAGGAGCGCTGTCATTCTGTGCGCTCGCTTGAAGTAAAATTGTAGTCCTTCTTCTAGTTTTGAGAAATGTCCCAGTTTTTGGCTTTAAAATTCTGGTCACCCTAATCTACCCCTTTGGACAACTTGCTTCTTTCAACCCACCTCTTTTTGCCATTGGCTTTGGGGATCACATTGTGGCACAGCCCAGTAGTGTGTTTATCTCTTACCTAATGCTATTGGCTGTTTAGGCGTATACTTCCACCTCTACTCAAGTGTGTGCACTAAACTGCATGAGGGACTACTTTACAACTATGTATATATTTTTTAATTATTTATGCATTCCTATAGAAGGGTCTTATCTCATTAGGTATTGTCATGCTGTACTAGAACATCACAATACATAGCCTCAATACATACAACCAAAGTAGGCAACCAAGTACCCGGAACGATTATGTACATCTAAGCATTAAAACTATAGCATTCTCTGCTAGCACGCTCCTACATATCTCGCTCTATATTAATCCTGCTTGTATAAGCACATTAAACCCAGACCTATTGACTTTGCCAATGCTCGTTGAGTGTCTATATCTCTTTAATTCGTACTCATCCACATATACACGATTGTCTTGCAAAGACTTAAAGGTGTGTTTTCTCCCTGTACGAAAACAAATTCGTGCCTCTTTTATCTGCTTGTGTCAGGTAACGTCTGCACGTTTGGTTGTGTCTTTGGCAAAACAGCTGATGAAAAAAGTCCCTAAGGTGAAACATATGTCCTGAAGTGAACCGCGCTCCGCTTCTCACATTGGCTGCGGCTCGAAGCGCCCGCGGCGCTAACGTGTATTTGTCTATATGGAGTTGATGTTTCTTCTTTCTTCCGGTCTGTCATTGACTTTAAGTGCAATCACATTACACGCAGCCTTCTCTGGAAAGCCCCCGTTTTAATGATCTGGCAGTCTGTAGACAATGACTGCTTCCAGAAAAATCTCAGTCCTTCTTCCCACAGCTTCCGCGAGCTCCGGTGATAAATGACACCTGTCACCCTGTCACAGACAAACGGCACAGATGGGAGCGTCAGTGATATATAGCACGCCAGAACAGGAAATCAACATTTTTTTCTTTTCTTCCTTTTTTTTTTTTTTAACCAAAAGAGCTGACCGGGGCATTATCACCAGTATATATGGGGGGGGGGGCTTTGTCTCGTAAATAAATAATGTGGGAGATAAAAAAAAGAAGACATCCACCAGAGCGAATGAGCGACAGGAAAACAAGTGTGTGGATAGAGTGGACACAATGAAATGAAAAGGAAAAACAGAGAGAAACAGAGTGTGAGAGACAGGGACACCCACATGGACTAATAATGTAACGAAAGGCAGTGCGTGTGTGAGAGAGAGCGAACGAAAGAAAAAGGAAGAGAATAGAGGGGAATTAAAAAGAGAGAGAAAGGAAGAAAGAGAGACAGATGGGGAAACAGAGAGACACAGAGTGACAAAAGGTTAATGAGAGTGCAAGAGACAAAGGAAGAACGAGAAAAAAAGAGAGTTAGATGAGAGAGAGAAAGAGGAAGATAGAGAAATAGAGTTAAGGAAAACACAAGAAGAGAGACAGCAAGCAAGAGAAAGAGACAAAGAGAAACTGTGTTAGAAAGTGAAAGGTAGATAGAAAAAATTGGAGAGAGCCATAAGGAAAAGGCTGGAGGAGAGAGATGTGAAACAGAAAAGAGGCAAATGGAAAGTGAAAGAGTAGGAAAGAGAGAGAGAGGATGGGTTGGAAATAAAGTGGGACTCAGATCAAAGGATGAAGAAACCGGCAGAAGAGAGACAGCTCGAGAAACAGAAAATGAACTACAGGATACAGAGATATAAAATACTATGTATGGGAGACAGAATGAGAAGGAAGAGAAAGACAAAGGAAATGAAGGTGAGAGAGTAAGAAAATAACAGCACAAGTGAAAAACGGATGAAAAGAGTGAAACAGAGTGAAAAAACGAGAGAGGGGGCTGAGGGTCAGAAGGGGTTGAAAAAGACAGTCGATTTGGGGTTGGTCAGCGAGTTCAAAAGAGAGACAGAGATGACTGGAGAATCATATGCAGGGGAAGAGAATGATTGATGTTGAGAGACAGAACTTGTGGAAGGAGAGACAGTAAGAAAGACAAGCGAGGAGGAAAAAAAGAAATGAGCAGAGCTGCCTAGCAACATGGTCTGTAATTAACAATATCCTGGGGGAAGCAGGAATCGCCAAATCCAAATTTGCATGTGCAATACCACTATATTTCAAGAAAGGGCAGAGCTCCAAGTGCATTGATGCATTTGGGATTGTTGGTGGGACCATGAATCTTCACCATTACTATCACAGTGTGGCAGGGGATGCAGAACCTAGAGAAATAGCACACATGATTTTATGCTTCCTTTCTTTTTTTTAAATTGAGACTAATGTGGAGAAACTCACCCTTTGACCCAGCTATTTTTATGTTATGTTTTAGTGTTAATTTTTCAGGGAACATATCAAGAGGCTGTTGCATCTTCTGGACCATGGAGTAATCAAACTTGATAACAAAATCTCTATTTAATGCACTCCATTATTAAGAAAAGAGAGGCCTCATTTATGAGGCCCTACCGGCACTATTGCGCCGCGGGAACGTCACTTTTTTGATGTTCCGTTGGCGCAATGTGCCACTGGCATATTTATACGGCGACGTAAAGCCACCTTACATGGCTTTTCATGGCCTTATAAATATGTGCCCCTTTCACGCAGAAAATTGCGTGAAAGGGGCGTTCCATGGGTGTTGCTGTGGGCATTCTCAGCAACATCCATGGCTTTTTGACACTGCCCCAGACTTACAAGAAATCAAAAGTCTGAGACAGCGCCAAAAGCTTATGGAGGCACAACGAGGAGAAATATCTTTATTTCTCCTCGTTTTTCTCAAAAGCTTCTTGTGATTGTTTTAGGGCAGGAAGGTTTCTCTTCCTGCACAAAATCATCCCTGCAACACAGGCGCCCTTGCACCATGGTGCAAAGGTGCCTGCGTTGGCGCATGGCAGCCCATTGTGAGCCGGTGCAGCGGAAAAGGAGAGGAATGCGCCGTATCTAATAGATACGGAGCATTCCTGCTCTTTTCCTTTGCGGTAGGGCAGCACAGCAGCAAGGCCTGCTGTGCTGCTCTACCAAAAGACTCATAAATGAGGCCGGAGGTTTTTAGTTTCTTGAAAAGGGCAAAAAAGTTTTATTCGGTGTGGATTGAAATTAGGATCGACCTTCACAAGAGAGCCACTTGGACAATTAATCATTTGTTTTGTGGCACAAATGATAAATTGAGAGGGCTATACCGTGCTGATTTTCTTTCACAATAGGGCTGGTCTGGTGGACGAAATTCCATCACTGAATTTTTCTCCAGATTAATCACTTCCATTAGCGCCTAACTGTGTATATGGCCACAATCACTTCCTTAAAGCCTGGTTGTGGAAGTACACTGTGGTTGGGTTGTCACTCCCTGAAACATGCTTCCACAAATTCAAAATGCTGTACTACACCAACAACATATGGGACAGTCCATAGACCCTGTTTCAAATCAGTCTTGGCTGTCCCTCATCGCTAACCCAGGAAGGGGAGTCTGTACTTTTTGTGCAATTTAAATCATTCAACTAAAATGCTCTCTTTCCATTTTACTCTAAATCAAGGTTTGTTAATGTCCAAAAAAGGAAGACTGGGACTTTTATGATAAAAATTCCCAAAAAATGTAGGATTGGGATACAATACTGACTTGCAGAATGCAAAAGATAGGTTTCAATTATGGCAATATGGTCTCAGAAACAGGTGATCGAGTGGGTCAAGCAACTAATAATTTAGACCAAGAGGTTGTCCCATAGATCATCTCCTATCTTGAGGAATAATTTTTGGTGGATGAAACTCAAAAGTGTCTCCCAACCACTCTGTGGGGTGTATTTATTGAGATTTAACGCTGAGTTTGCGTCACAAAAGTGACTCAAAACAATACTAAATCTTTGGTCACCTATTTACTTTCTAGCGTAAAACCTGTTTTACGCTGGAAAATAACTTGAAAGTAACTCACAGCAGCGCAGAGCGCTGCATTGCATTACCTAGCAACAAGGGGGCTTACCATGGGTGGTGCATGGGCGTCCCATGCATCCACCCAAGGTTTCTGATGCTAAGACCTATTTACTTAAAAAAGTAGACAAGATTAAGTGTCAGAAAATAACACCTATTTTAGATAGGCGCTATAAAGGAGAAATGCTTTTATTTCTCCTTTCTTTTCCGACTTTGCATGTGTGCTGCACTGTACATTACAAATGCAAAGTGAGAAAAGGTTTAAAGTTAGCTTAAGCATAGTATTTTGAACTGGAAGAGAATCCTTCCAGTACAAAACCTATGCTAGACTCACGGAGGCACCCATGCGCTATGGTGCAAAGGTGTGTCTGTGGTGCACGGCTGTACATTTCTGCGCCAGCACTAGGTAGAGGGGAGGAGACTGCTATCTTTCAGAAAATATGGCGCTCTCCTGCATTCACATTCTCAATCAGCACAGAGCAACATTTGCAGCTGCTACACTGTGCTGCGTGAGAAACTGGTAAATCCGGCACTGTGGTTTCTTATCAGTTACAATACTGGATACTGCTAGTGCTCTGCAAAAGAGTCTCCAGTAAGTTTTAAATGGAGACACATCAGACTGTCTTTACATGTTGTGTTAAGCTGGTATTAACCAGCAGCTACTATTGAAAAAGTTAAATTAGAAATTGTTAGAGTAAGTGCCTGCTGTAAATTGGTGGGGCTACTGCCCTACTAAACTTGTGGTTGGCGTGCTTAATCCAGAGGTGATCGAAGTGCAGGATTACCACTGATGGAGCCTTTGCTAGCTCAGATGATGGAAATCCTTAACTTGCCTTTCCACCAGAAAGCCAGAAAGCCAGAAGGTCAAAGTGATGGTTATCATACTTATTTAGGGTTGGACAATCATCACTAGATTTCCTGCTAAGGTCCATTCGGGACTGCTTCCCAAAGCATGGTAGTTCCTGACAATGAATTTATCAATAGCCCTCACCTGTAGGAAGAACGTTTACTGAGCATCAGGGCCATTGATTGTTTTACACAAACTACAGCTTTTGGAATTTGCTTGTGAAAAGCAAACAGAAGTCCCAAAGCAGCCAAAACCAATATAGCGTCTGCACAACTGTTCACTAAGCCTACATGGGAGCCACAGGTGGAGCCTCTTCTGTAGCAAGATATATCCCTGCGAGGAAGGCAGAGATCTCATAAATTGGCTGGCACCCTCCACCTGTTGAGCGCGGGCAGTGGCTTAATCACTTACCTAGTGGCCTGGCAGGCTGCATATCCACCCTCCAGCATCTAAATTACCACGTACGTTTTTCAGAACCACCAAAGACTGCTTCAGATGAAAAAAGCGTTGACCACTTTGAGAGGTATAAGTATTTTAGAAAACTTGTACAATTCAATTAACATCAAACACATAGGCACGTTCCGCTTCCTCACTGACAGATTTTCCTGCATTCAGTGCAGTGTTTTGCTTGAGTGTGAAACTGTCAGTTATTTTAATGCACTCTCACTGTGAAGCAATTATTGCCATCAAAAATGGAACATGAGATCTTTTGATTTTCAGAAACTGCTTGAAAGAGGATATTTTCCCAAACTTTATCCTGCTTTGGTGAGCCTGTGTGGTAATTCTCAACGGAAATGAAGAGGTTTTGGTGACTTGCTCAAAACATAAAATGATACAATGCAACAGAATACATAGATGAGTCATTATCCCTTCCTTTTTGATGAATAATGTATGAGGACGAAATCAGATAACAATAATATTGACCACCCCACTGCGCCTGTAAAAATGACATATACTTCCAAAAAATATTATAAATTAACTTCATCAAAGCACCATATCAACTATCCTCCATCAGATTTACCATTAAATGTATCACCCAAGCTTTAATGAGTTTATCAGAAACATAACAATCCACACAGGGACAGACAAAGAAGAGTGCATATCTTCATAAAAAATGCTTTGATTAGTATGTGTTGGATCATATCCACAAAGTTCCACTTTAGCACTACATGTCCCTCTTCCCCTACTAAAATACACTATTAAAGTCATAATGGATAATAGACTTCAATCTGTAGGGTTTTATCATTCTCTCAAAGCCATTATCTCCTGGTCATGAATAACGCCCTCTACTTCCACACCGGGGACATTTACTATATTGAGCTGATGTTTTAATGATTAGGTTGTGTGCTTTTACTACCCACATCTTGTGCCTGATAATTAGTATGTCAAGTAACAAAATATTGTCAAGCCCTGAGCAATGTTTGATTGTTTTCCTCCATTTCTCTATTCATGGCCAGAGTGAACTTTTATTTATGTGTGAAACTTTACAAAGGGTTGTCTGCAGGTGTTAAACACTCAATGATTTATGCATATCAATTTACAACTTAAAGGAACCCAGCCAACCAAGTTCAGCCAGAAAACAGCCTGCAAAAGTATCAAGAACTTGGAATTTGGTCAGCATACAATGCAAAAGTAGCCACGGTGTGATCTTAAACATAACCAACATGATGGTTAATGGAATTGATTAACCAGAGCAGGAGACACATATAAATGTAATGAAGATAAGCATGAACTTTCTATGTATTTGCCTCCTGACTAAGAACTGGAATGGTTTGGAATGAATGCTGGCTCAAAATACTTTTTTTAAGGTGACTGTTAACATATGAAATTAATTACTGGAGCTGTACAAAGTTCAAACAGAGTCACAATAATAAGGAATGATTAACAAATTAGATGCAGTATACAGCAAGCACAGGCCAAGCCAATGGGTCTCATATTTGAAAAGTGTTAGCTGACATTTTGATTTTGCCAATACTTGTTGCCAGTTCTAAACAGGAAACAGCAATAACAATGACAGCCGAACCACACGTTGCCTTTGCAACGCGATCGGAACAGCGAATGCGCCTTAACCACGCATTCTTTTACCACATATGTCTTTACAACAGCATGCCTTAGGTAAAGCGGCGTTGGACTTTAAAGTCCAACGTTTTCCCTAATGTTGCGCAAACTGGAGCTGGAATAGTAAATTATACTGTTCCAAAGTCCAGTGCTTTTCCTAAAGTAAGCTGTTGTAAAGACCTGCGTGGGAAAGGAATACGTGGTTAAGACACATTCATTGTCCCAATCGCATTAAGGCACGCGTGGTTTAGCCCTGCATGGTACTGTCATACAACCATTCTAAACAGCATCGGCAAGAAGAAAAAGTTCGTTTCAGATGCTACCGAGCATCTGCAAAAATAAAAAAAAGCCAAAATGGCCTATTCCAACGTGACAATGCATATAAACATGTTACCATGCATGTGCACATGTGCTTCAAGATACTGCAGGACCATTTTCGTTTTTTTGTCAATCCGAAACAGCATAGGCAAAAACGAAAAAAAAATGTTGTTGTTGATGCTGACAGGGGCGCAACACAGGCCCCCGCAGCCCCTGTGGTGCGGGGGGGCCCGCGCTCCAGGTGCCCCCTTCGCGGCCGCGCAGCCTGCAACCACTTAGCACTACACACATCCGTCTGGGATGTGAGTTACGTAACTTACGTTACGCTCGCCGTAGATGCACGCATGGCCTCATCATAAATTAAATGGTGCGCGGCCGCGTCTGCGCGGTCTTCACGCTTAGGGTGGAGCTGGTCATTCTCATGCGCATACCACTTTGCGCAATTAAAAGTGTGCGTGAGGCGGCTGAGAGGGACCGTGCGGCCTTAATTTAATTATTGCCAGCCCCTGGCTAAGTTTACTTGGTCTTCTACCGCTCGCTCCCGCCTGCCACTGAAGCTGCAGGCCTGGCCTTGCCTACAACCACCTTCAGCCAGGAAGCCGCCGCCTCCATTGGTGCTGATGTCTCCATGGCAGGTAGTTCAAAGCTTTTCTTCAGGTAGGCTTTTCTTCAACTTTGTTATAAACTTTGCATGCTCTCCTGTATTCAATCTACCTCATTAAACGTTCCCTTTCTCCGACATTCCATTCGCTATTCGGTACTCTTTTCTATTTTCTTCATTTCATCTCATGTACTCCCCTCCGTCGCGTTTCTTCCCCCTTTCCTTTATATCTCCCTCTCCCGGGCTTTTCTCTGACTTTTCTGCAATTCCATCGCTTGACTACTTCCAACTCCCTGCTGCAGTTCTCGCCTGATTCCCCCAGTTTTTTTAAAATGTATTTCCGCTTCCCTTCAATATCCGGCCTTCTCTCATCCATTCCATGCCCCCTCCTGCAATCCGGACCTTTCTTCCATTCCTTCATCTTTCGCACATTCCCATATAATTCCCGCATTTTTCCCTCATCCCTGCGTCCCCAATCTCTTGTCTTCACCCATCTTTCTTACATTCCTCCCTGCCTCGTGCAGCCCTTTCTTTCTCGCCCCTGCAGCCCCCTTTTCTCCCGCATTTCTGTCTCGTGTCTGCCCCGGCTTCCCCCAGGTCCAGGCGTCAGGACTCATGTGGCTCAGAGCTACACAGCTCTAGTTTGGCTTTAGCATCTCTGATTGGCAGTTGCTAACCCTGCTGCTTTATTCACACCTCTCAAAGTTCACAGACTTGAATGTGTATTTTCTTCATATATAGCAGCACATACCTGATCTCACAGAAGCTGATGCCAAGGGTCGGCAAATGCGCTGGTGGCAACCGGTGGGCCAATCTTTTTTTGGTGCCCCCCACAATGACCTCCTTCTCCATGGATCCCTCACTCCCACCACCCAACAGTGCTCGTCATCTCTCCAGAGCCCCTCTCCCACATGCATTTCATTTGTTTTAAAGTGCTGGTTGGGCTTGGCTTTAGTAATAAGAATGTATATCTACCCAAACGAACCCTTTTTAGCAACATTAGGAATAGATAAGGAAAGACGGGGGATAAAAAAACATAGCATCCTAACCTACACCTTTTCCTTTTTTTGCCCCCTCCCATGACCACCCGCCCCCCTTACCTCCCCTGGAGGCTTGCCCACCCCCCTGCATCTAGAAGGAGGAATCATCCTCTTCCCACAGCTGCCGCTGGATTGGCAGCTACCTGAGACCCAGGCTCCACGGCAGCTCCCGAGGCTTACCCACCCCTCATCAGTTACGGAATGAGAGAGCGGTAAAAAACAGTAAGAAAAAAAAAAAAGGGCATTTTGACATAACTACAAGACAAAGCTTATATACACTTAGGATAAGACCCAAAAAAAAAGAAGGAGAGCCTGCCGACCAACTTTCCCCATATGCTTTTTCCCCTCAGCAAAGGATCAGGCCCAGATCCTCAACCTTTATGCCACCCCCCTTTCTGCCATTTATGGAGTGCTTCCTTCACTTCTGATTCCGACAGAAGGAAGTGTGATTGCCCCCCCGTACTGCCTTCAGGCGTGCCGGTTCTTGCAAGTATACTTGCGCCCCAGTAACTTTTAATGGATCAATCAATTGTCTGAGCTGCCATCGCCTATCCATTGTTGCTTTGCAGAAGTCTGAGCGCAAAAAAAATAGAAAAAGATTCAACAGCGACAGGTGATCTAGGACTAGCCTTCAAAGAAACGGCTTGTCGCAACAAAAAATTTCCAAAATAAATCAGGAAAGGCCGCGGGTAGCGATTATCTTGTCTACGTTGCACCAATGGCAGTCTATGGGCCCTTTGTATCTGGCAGTCCAAATCCCAGTCCCCAAGATCCGGGAAGGCCTTCTGTAATATCTGTACTATGAAGGCTCTGGGGTCTGACCCTTCTTGCCCTTCCGGGATACCAAACATTTTTAAGTTATGTCTCCTCTGACGATTCTCTAAATCTTCAATTTTGAGTCGCATTGCCGCTAGCAAGTCATCATGCTGCTGAACCGTGCTGGTTACTTTAGAAGTCGCTTCTTCCGTGCTGTCTACTCTTTGCTGTAATTCCGTTATCTCATTTGTGAGAGTCCCAACTTTTGATGTTACTTCCTTTAAAGACTGCTGGATATCGTGATTATCTGCCCTGACTTGAGCAAAAAGCTCTCACGTTTCCTCTCTTTGGTCTTTAAGGGTTTGAAGAATCAGTGAGAGCATCGGTGCTTCGCCTCCTTGAGCATCTTTGCCTTGAAGATCTCCTTCCACTCGTGACATAAGATGTTTGATGAGGACATGTTTCCTCAGGCGTCCCCTTTGGGGCCGTCTCCAGACCAGATTCCATGTCGTCTACCCCGGCCACTGACAGCCTGAGTGCACCGCAGACATCATCCGCTAAGCCGACATCCGACATCCTAGATATCAGAGTTTTGACCCCACCTTTTGCTTGAACCCACTGTCGTATGGGACTAACCGCATCTGCATTTTTTGATTGCGTCGACCTCCCATTGCCTGACACCTGGTCCAACCCGCTAAGAGCCTTTTTTACGTACTTCATTGTTTTAGGTTTTAAATTTTTCTTTCTACCACCCACTGGGTGTGGAGTTTGCTTTTACCTTGTCCCAATTGGGTTTTGGGGTACTGAGGGGCTCTGTCCCTTTTTTTGTACTCGATCCATGGCGGGCCTCCCAGATTTAGAAAGCGAGATATTATGAATGCCCAATGTTGAATCATTAATGGGGGTAGTATTCTCCTCAGAGATAATGAGAGGGTTATATTCAGATAACCCGTTGTTCTGTTCTGAAGTACTACAGTCCGTGCTATTGACACTGCGCTCTACTAGCCTCGATTCTACTGCGCCATCTTCAAGAAAAACAGGCGTAGACGCTGATTCTGTTAATGCAGCAATGGGGGTCAACATTTCCTTCCGGCCCAGTCCCCCTGACATAACATCTGAGAATAACACCTCTTTCTTCCCTTTATTGGCAGCATCAGATTCGGATTCAGCAAACACTGCAGATTGATCCCCACTGTTTAGAGAAGTGTCCAAACTTCCCCGTGGTTCTCAGAACTATTAGAAACCTCCCTCACAGTGGCCTCAGGAGTCCTGACAGAATTTCCACTATCAGTTCTATCCGTTTCCATAGACTGAGGTTGAAACTGATGAGCCTCCTGCAAGTTATTTATTTTACTAGAGCCAGGGGAAACGAGCACCGTGTTATTTTGTTGCTCACAAATGGCATGACTCACGATTTCTGCTAATTTGTTGCCAGTGCTTGCTTCAGTTACGGCCTCTGAAGAAAATAGCTCCACTGACTTCCTTGACTGTAGGAAGCGTAATACCGGCTTCCCAAGCTTAACGAGCCCTGTAGCATGGCTAGTGGAATCCACCCTCTGAGCCTCCGAGCCTCCCATAACCGGATTGCCCCCCAGGGTCACTGCGACACTCACCGGCAGACGATTAGCTGCCCGAATATTCCTGGCTGTAGTTTTAGGCGGAGCCATGATCCGGGGTGCTTCAAAGATCGGATATAGTTGTGGCCGCAGGATGGGTCTAAAACAAAGGCTCGAGAAGATCGCCGAGCCGCTAAACACACAGCCACACGCGTGGACGGCAAGCGCATGGGGCCAATCCGCACGATCGCCTGCATTCAGCGTGATGGATTCAGCGCGGTAAATCTTCCAGCCCGTGAGTCTGTAATCCCGTATCACCGCTGACCGCTTAACAAACCAAGCGTTTGATGGGTAGAATGGAAATAAGTAGTTATGTGAAAGATAATTTTAAATCCTCCGCTCTCATAGTGTTTCTCGTAGCATTAGACAGACTCTAAATCAATAGCCTCGGGAGCTCCTCTGTGTGCTGGCTCTCAGAGACGGCGTCAATCCGCCATCTTGTCTCCTCCCCCCAGCATCCTAACCTACACCATGCAGTTTACTTGCAGCTCTTTGATGACAGTTCATAAGTCACTGTTCTATATTAGGATTGTAACTCATGAACTTCTATGACATAAGGTTCTCTGTGACAAAAACAGTAACCCACCGAGCTATCTACATAAAATGCAGTTCTGTGATCTGCTTTGTACCAGTGGCCTAAAATTAGCCCCAGAGTGCGGGGCCCTGAACTCCAGGGACACTGTGCATGGCCGGCAGCCCCTGGCCTGAGAGCTCTTGACTGGTTTCGGGGCCAGGGGGCCTCTCCGTGTACTTTTGCAGGGGGGCCTCCTCAAGTTTCGTTATGCCACTGGATGCTGAACAGCATTGGCAATGAAAATAAAATAAATTGCCCAGCATCATGATGTGTGCACATAAATGTGACACAACAAATGCACGAGTGGATGCAAATTTTGGGACGTTAATTAAAATATTAAAAGTGCATAAAATTGCGCTACAGAGAAAGGACCGCCCGAGTAGCAAAGTACATCTGCTTATTAGCAACAGTAGAAAAGGGGGAACAACTCAACGCAACTAAGTGAGCAGGGAGAGGCTGGGTACCAAATGAGGAGAAGGGCATAGGAAAAAAGCTGAATGACATTCGGATGGACTAGGAAGCAACAGACAAGTGGAGCAACATGGAAAGAGTGGGTGGCAGGAATGTGAGGGGCGGGAGAAGCTCATGGAGGAGAGAGCAACAAAACACATGCACTCACCTGAAATGCAAAAAGAAAAATATAGATCCTTGATGTAAGCCATAGAAGGATGCAGGTTATACAAGAGGAGGAGGGAGAGCCATGAAATAAGAAGAAATTAAATAAGATTGACAAGAAACCCAAATAGTGATAAGCAATGGGATGTCCCAAAGCCTACTAACCGTATTGGTATGGTACACAATAGGTCTTTTGACCACAGACAGCCAAAGATGTCAGTGGGCGACAGCTACTAAAGGAATGATCTAAATTAGATGAAATATTTGAAGATTATTTATTTCAGCAGTCTCTGGAGAGTAAGCCAGTGAACTCTCTGCTGTTCGACTGAAGTTACACACTTTTGACCAAAGAGGGGGGTTGATGGGAGGCACAACACAACGTACATGAGACATTATCAAACCAGTGCTATAGCATTGAAACTAGTGGAAAAACACCAGATAATGGGCACTATTGTCCATTTCCCCCCGTGTTTAGCAGCGGCGGCTCGCACAGGGACGGGGCGGGGCGGGGGTAGTAAACTCGGACATACGACGGAATGGAGGAAAGTACGTTCCTCCGTTCCGTCGTATGTCCGAGTTTACTACCATCCCACCCTGCCCCTCCCCCGCCCCACCGCCCGCAGCACGCCCTATGCGAGCCGCCACTGGTGTTTAGGTGAACGGCTATCAGTTATGCGGTCAGAGAAATTGTCAGTGTTAGATCACAAAACATTTCTCCATTCCATTGATTACATGTCCTTGTTGGTTTAGAGCATGGTGTTTGCTTTAAAATTCCTTTAACTCTGTATCAGGAAAATTAATTTTTGGTGGTGATGTACAGAAGAATACCATATCACAGCACTACCAAGCCATACCATATACATGTCCTATTTTATGATGTGATAATAAGGACCGATTATGCGACTGCTGAGTAGATTGTGTATATGTTTAAAGACAAGATATACTTCACATTCCGTGACTTTATCATCTAGGTTTTTGACATTTTAGCACACTGATACAACAGGAATAACAGTACTAAAAAAATGTGTAGGTTTCTTAAAGAGACAATTCGGTGAATGATGTCACAATCGATCTCAAAACCAAAGCTGGCGTAAACAAATAAAGTGACATTTCAAAATGCCTATTGATGGTGACTAGTGGGGATACACAACTCGGTAAAGAGAACTTCTTTTTTACTCCACAAGGGTTTGCCCCTTTAAAAGACACAATGAAATATACTCAGGCGATCCGCTTCAAAATATTATTTACTAACATCTAATACTATTGGCTTGAATAGAAGCACAGGAATGCCATTTTATTAATATTTATTATTTACTTATGACAAAGAAAGAATGATTTTCCACTCTGTTTGAAGTATATTTAAAAGTTTTATTTCCTGCTGCAGAGAAAAAGCCCTTTGCCCAGTCCATCAAATGGGATATTTACATTATCTAGACAAAATTGTCAGCTCCTTAAAGGCGTGAATGCAACAAGCACCAGCTGAAATGTGACATTTATCCTTTGAAAAGAATCTGAACGCAATTTCGTGTGCATCCATTTTGATCATTTTTATGTTTTTGAATAGGAAATAAAATATTTTTGATAAAATCCTCAATCATGAAGATTGTAAATTATTTGTTGAGTGCGGTAGTTTCATATGTATGCAGAGAATGACCTTACGTTACCATAAATGTAACATTACCTAAAAATCTCTCTTACCATTGTACAGTCTAAAACAATAGCACTGCCAGCTATCCAAACTAGCAAAACACAAATATGTGGAAAGCATTTCTTTATTTTATGCAAGACTGCATCAGTAAAAGCATTTTGTGTTTTCACTGTCTTATGGAGAATTAGGAATTGTAGAAAAATAACTATACTGCATTCAATTATTGACTAGATGAAATTTTTCCTACTTGCAAATATAGATTTTATTTTTTTGCCTTTAACAGGCTCATGCATTGCTTCATTTTTATCCCCTGTAGATAAAATACAGAACTGCGTAGAAAGACATAGCTGCGCGCTCAGTATGCGATCCTACTTGGGATTCATTGAGGAACAAGTACATGATTGTATTGGATCAAGGAGTAACACGTTATTGACACTTCTCGGAATGAGTTTTTATTGGTATTGCAGAGGATAGATGGGTGCCTGGCTGGTCCAGCCTCTCATCCTTTCTAGGTACTGCAGGATGATCAATGCTACTTGGGGAGCAGTACAAAAAGTGGCCTGTCTGTGTTAAAATTTGACTCCTTACATTGGTATATATATATATGTGTGTGTGTGTGTATATATGTATGTGTGTGTGTGTATATATATATATATACATATATAGGCAAATATACATATAGGCGTATATACATGAAATTTGACTCCTTTCATATAGAGGCAGAAACGTGCTGGGTTACCATTTGCTAATATTTTTAACTGTTATTTGCAACCATGCAGTAGAAGGCTTGTATTAAAACACAGATTTTCAATCTTATTATTTTTGCAATAAGGAAATGAGTATTATAATGTATAATTGTACTCAATAATATTATGTTGATGGAAGAGTTATTGCCTTGTAATTTAGTGACATAATGAGGTAAACTTTAACAGCTTTGTTCTGTAAGGGCTGTGGGTTCTGATCATAGGGACGCAGTGCATAAGACATTGTTCGTTGTTCCTGTTAAGACACACTACTAAAAACTGTATCACTCTCTCGTTCTCTCTCTCTCTCCCTATGGGGACCAATAAATGTATTCCCATAAGCCTGCTGACTGTGCCATCTTCTTTGAAATGCCGGGAGGACTATTCTTCCTCTCAGTGATGTCATCAATGATGTAATTTGAGATGTCACCAATGATATTCTAGAACATGTCATGACTGATTTAATATGTGATGTCATAAGCCGTGCATGACGGGGTGCAAGCTACAGTTAGGTTTGCTAACTATAAGTGGTGAATTTCTGCAGGTTTTTTTTTTAGCACAAAACAATAATGTTGTCACTGACATATTCACCTAACTTTAACATCACTTTAACCTGTTTTTTTCAGTGAATTTCGAAGTTTTTTTTTTATAAACCAGAACTTTTTTATCACACCTAACTATAATGTTCTATGCTTTTTTAAATGTAATATAATATTTTATTACCATCCATAATTCCAACTCACTGCCGCAAACATCCTTCAGCCGTGCATGGCCAAGGGTTGGCCGCAGAGCCTGGCCTCAACCAGGGCATGTGGCTAACTCCCCACAAACAGACAATTCCAGGCTGTGCAAGGCCTTCGGCCTTACACAGCAGGGGGTTGGCAACAGAGCCTGTCCTGTGGCCGTGCCCTGTGGTAAACCCACCCGGAGGCAGCCTACACCCTACAGGCAGCCAACCACACGTTGCGCACAGACTTTCATTGCATGCGGTATGTGGTTGGCCTTAGAGCCTGAAGGCAGCCACCCGAAGACAGCCACCCAAAGGCAACCAACCCCACGCCGCTCACGGCCTCTGCTCATGAGAGGCGTGGGTTTAGCTGCAGGGACTGTGTTCTAGCCAGGTCCTGCTTCCAACTACCCACAGGCAGCCAACTTCACGCTGTACACAGCCTTTGGCCATGCGCAATGGAGGGTTAATCACAGGGCTTGGCCTAGCCAGCAGGCCCTGTGGCCAAACCCCCAGCAGGTTTCCAGCCCCACACTGAGTACAACCTTTGCTGGGCGCAGCATAGGGTTGGCCTTTGGGTCCAGGGGACCCCATCTCCTGGGGCCAAAACACAGATATTTAGGGCAGTGGTGTAAAGCCCCCTCCCTGACCCTTAATTGGCCCTGGGGACCTGGTCCCCCGAGGCCAATTACAATTAAACAGGGGAGGAAGGCATGTAGTCTTCCTCCCCAAGCCTTAACAGGCTCAAGGGCCACATCCCCTGGGGCCACCTACAATAAAACATGGGAGAGGGCCACGTGCCCCCCTCCCCGAGACTCATCAGACCCTGGGAAACCCATTACCCAGGGCTGTATCTATTTTAAAGGGGAGGGTTGCTGCATGGCCTCGCCATCCTAAGCCTATTATGGCCTCAGGGACCCCATCCCCTGAACCACGTTTATTATTTATGGGGAGGGGGACAAGTAACATCCATCCCTGAGCTGTGTTCGGCCCCATGGACCCCATTTCCTGGGGCCCATTAACATTAATAAGGGGAGGTGGGCGCTGCACCCCTCTCCGAGCCATTTTTGACCCCAGGAACGTCATCCTCTGAGGGCCAATGTGTTAATTAATGGGAGGGAACCGCATGGCCCCCTTACTGAGCCTTTAAACGGTCTTAGGGACACCATCCCCCAGTGACGTGTTTTTTTTTAAAGGGAAAGGGAGCTGAGCTGTCCCCCTCCCGAGCCTATTTTGGCCATGGAGACCCCATCCCCCGGAGTCCGTCTTTATATTAGGTGAGTGCCCTGGTGCCCACCCACAACACACAAACCACAACAACCACCATACACAACATACACCATACACAACAAAGGGGCCACGAGGGCACGCTGCCCACAAGGAGCAGCTATTTCTGCTGCTCCCTCTGGGCGGGGGCAATTACTTGATCTGCTTACCTGCCCGCATCAGTCAGGTGCAGAGAAACAGATCTTAAATCGCTTCCAGGCCCACTCCTTTTTTTTAAAAGTAACAGCCCTGGAAGTAGGGTCCCTAGGGCCTTCTAAAGGCTCAGGAACTGGGGCTGTGCATCCCCCCATAAATAATACATTAAGCCTCTGGAATAGGGTCCCTGGGGCCACATCTGGCTCAGGGAGGGGGGCCGCATGCCCCCTTGCCTAATTATTTATTTCGGCCCAGGGGATGGGGTCCCCGGGGCCCAATATGGCTCGGGGCACATGGATCCCCTCCCCGTAAATGTTTCAGGCCCCAAGGGATGGGGTCCCTAGAGTGGAAAATAGCTCAGGGAGGGGAGACACACAGCCCCCTCCCCTTATTAAATAAATTTGGCCCTGGGGCATAGCGTCCCCAGGACCAAAAATGGCCCAGGGAGGGGGACTGCACGCCCTCTCCCCTTAATTTAACTATGCAGTCCGGGCCGCCCTTTTGGTTTTTTCTGATCCCACATAGCTGGGTTTTTTCGTAATTTTGGCCCTGGATGGTCCCTCTTGGTCCCCCCATGGGGCCTAGGAGGGCAGGGCATCCCTACACTGCCTCCCTAGGTAATTTGTTTGTTTTACCTTCAGGACAAGAAAGTAAGTCCCCAAGTCCTGTAATGGCTGCCAACAACATTTTTCTCATATTGCTGGCAGCCAATCAGAGCGCTTGCTTCCGCGGGAGTCTGACTTCCACAGGAGCGAGATGGCCCAAGAGAAACAAAGCTCCCTGGGATAATCAAAGTGCTCTATTTTTTAAAATTGGGTTCGAGGGCCTATCGCGAGAGACCCTCGAACCCAAACGTCCAGATATACAAATATATTTGCACCGTCATTTCTCAAAAACTACTGAACAGATTTACACCAAATCACAAAAGGGATACATTTGTGGGCCAAGATCTAGCTTCCTGCCAAATTTTGGTGTAATTCCGTTCAGCAGTTCTTACTGTAGCCCTGTCTAAAGAAGTCTATGGAAAAGCAAGGGGATTTTGTGTTTTGGGGCCCCCCTTTTTTCTCGGCCCCCCGCTTGACGGAACACCCTGAAACTTTCAATGCACAAACTAGTCAAAAGTAACACCATTTTGGAAAGTTTTGTGAAGATTCGTCAAATGGGGCCAAAGTGATTAGCAACACAAAAACGCTTTTCCTATGGAACAGTTGACCTAACTATAACTACCCAGTGGAGGACCGATACTGGGTAATATATATATTTACAATGTCGATATAGTGGTAGTTGATCTTGTTAAGTCAATATTGGTGCAGGTGGATATTTTCTAGTTGTTATTTTGATATCCAACCATCCACTATTCTTGGCTACCTTTACTCAGCGTGCACCGTATCAATAATAAGATTTCATTTATTCAGCATCAGCATCTTGAATACTGGCATTGACAAACCTGACTCTTCGTCAACCATTATTGTCTTTGTCCCTGTTAATTATAGCTTGCCTCATTCCCAAAGCCTTCTGGCGTGGCTTTGCAGCAGCATTCACCACTTTTAAAAAAACACTGCGAATAAAATAAATAAGAAAAAATAAATGTTGCATAAAAGAAGAAAAATAGACATTGGAGAATGTGGAAAGATAGAAATAGGGCAGTATGCAGGTGTACCCTTGCGTAGATCTTGAATTTCATGTAGCTTAAAATGTGTACAATTTTCACACTACACAACTCAAAATTATGTGTGATTTTGCTCAATATTTTGAGTGGAAAATGTCTTCCAGAAAGACATAATCTGCTTGAATCAGTCACATACCGGTATATAAAGTAACACGTCTATGCCAGGAATACCCTAGCTTTAAAATTAATTTCTTTATACCAGTGGGCAACTTTTTGTTTACCTTGCGTAATTTCACATAATTACCCTAAAATTATGAGACATTCGGCTGAAGAAGTTATGCAGCTTAGGCACAGGACTGCCACAAAAGTTTAATTAAAAATGAAAATGGGGAATTACCAGAATAAATGATGGTGCATTGATCTGTAGTAAAGAATTAGGCATCCTAATCTGCGCATGAAACTTTCTCTAAATTCACTTCAGTTGAGTATTTTCCAGCGGCGGCTGCTGCAGGTAAGAGCGGTGAGGCGGTGGGGCCGGCTGGGGGGAATTTCAAGAGATGACCACAAGGGAAAATTATTTATTTATTTTATTTTCCCTTGTGGTCGTCACTCGAAATCGCCCCCAGCCGGCCCCACCGCCCCAGCGCTCTTACCTGCAGCGGCCATGGCTGGACTATTTTCCCCATGACTTTAGCAGGTTTATCAGATTGGAAACCCAATTCGGTTTGACGGCCCCCCACCCAATCCACATCATAAGGTAATCGGCTTTTCAGTACTAGTAATTTGAAGTAATTTGTAGTGCGATATTATTACATCGGAAGCCCCTCAGTTGCCTTAATGGGACCTTATGCCCTGCATATCAATACCAAAGCCATTCAGGAATGGCTAAGTGTGCTCCTGCACTGAGTTGAGGAGGTCCTGGCCTGCAGCCTTTTTTTCAGCCCTTGGTGTAGATCAGACTGACATATCACTAGCAGATTCTGACACTAGGCCTCCACCTGGGCCCTCTGCTCATATCAGCATAAACAAAGTGCAGCACACAGAGAGGTCACCGGGATGTTAACTAGAGGGACAGTTGACACACTTCAACAAGGAACGCCCTGATTGGTCTATGAGAAAAAAAACGACGAATGAGCCGCCAAGACTGCTAAGTCAGGAATCTGATCCCCACTGCGCGCCTGATCCTGGCCGCGCTAAACAGTTAAATATGAAACTGTCAACCTGGCCCCTGTCTTAATAACCAAACTTGAGGCCTTTTATCCCAGAAGATTTATGAAGTAATTTTAAAGAGGCCCAAGCAAACATCTGTCAATAAATTGAATGCCGGCTACAGGATTTACAAGCAAGACAAGAATTTCTCATTAAGTGCACATTAGCACTGTGGGGATCATAAATAGTAAGAGGCCAGGATGCTGAGCCTCTCAAGCTGTCATTAAAACCCTATCTAAGAACTAATGAGGAAGTGATGGACGGATACTAATGATCACAGGGGCTCCTCGAATTCTGCAGAGAGAGGATGGAGCAATGTTTGCGGTCTGTTGCGTGGAGGACAAAGCGCGCCTGCTGCACATAGGCCCTGGGTGTGAGTAGGGGTTTGAGGTGCCACTGCTGGTTTACACTGACATATTTCAGCAGGTCAAACATGCCAACATTTTGTAGGAGGAAATGCTTGGAAAACAGCGAAACATTTGGAAGTGACTGCTTCCCAAACTGGTTATGCCTCAATCCTGAATTAAAAATATGAAATGGAATATATTTACTGCAACCGGTAAATACCTCACGCCAGGTTAATGGTATTTACCAGAAAGTATAAATATCTGAGCCCCATCAGACCAAATTGTAAGGGTGGCCTCGCATACTATCCTTTGATCTTTGCAGAGGCTGAGCTGCTCTGTGGTACACAAACATACGGGCAAAAATAACACAAGGGCTTCCATCAACAAAAAATTCTGGATCCCCCACCCACAAGAAGTACCACAAACTGTGGAACCCATGTGTTAAATTATAACCTAAGCTTGAAGTATGGCTCAACTGCGCTGAAAAGTGTTTTCATGCTGTCCCCATTTGATTTAGGAGAAAAGTGGAATATGGTTTACACAACAATCTTGTACTGACCAGAAGCATGCTTTACACAGGGATTGTGAAACTATGACTTGGAATTTGATGAATTAGGAAAACTCAAACATTTGCGTTTACATTAAAAGGATTTAAATATGGTGGGGTACATTTAGGAGGAGGTTTGTATCACGTTTACACCATGCAACGTGGTACATGCGTGACGTAAACCTTTAGTA
The DNA here is from genome assembly GCA_963921515.1 of Calotriton arnoldi. Classification (NCBI taxonomy): domain Eukaryota; kingdom Metazoa; phylum Chordata; class Amphibia; order Caudata; family Salamandridae; genus Calotriton; species Calotriton arnoldi. The sequence continues at coordinate 2,215,743 of CAWUFW010000648.1, read as the reverse complement.
AGATTTATGAAGCTACAGAAAGCCACTTTGTGTGGCCCCGAGTGACTTCATAAATCTAGAGTAACGCAATGCAGCGCAAATCGCTGCATTGCATTACTCTGCCATGGGAAGGCATTCCATGGGCGTTGGTTGGGTGTTTCCACGCACCTCCCATGGTTTTTGATGCATTCCCATATTTACAGAACTGGTAAACCTGGGAATGTGATAAAACGTTACGCCTTCCTAGGGGAGGCGCAACAAGGACAAATATCTCTATTTCTCCTAGTTTCTTCCTCTTTCTATAGAACAAGGAATATGCCTCCCAGGATTGGTGCTCCTTCCTGCACGAAAACAATCCTGCATTCAATGCAGGCACCCTTGTACCATGGTGCAAGGGTGCCTGCATAGGCGCAAGGCAGCCCAATGTGTGCAAGCACATGGGAAAAGACAGGACTGCACCGCATTGCCTTAAATACGGCGCATTCCTGCCCTTTCCCGGTCAGGCAGTGCAGTACAGCAAGGCCACTTGCTGCACTGCGTGACTTTTGAACAAATAGGCCCCAGTGCACAGTCACACAAAATAATGCAATATGTAATCCTTTTCCTCAACTATCTGTCTTTGCAAAAAACATGTTTTTTCAGTCAAGGACTAAGAAAACGGAATTTTCCAAAGTTAGCAAAGTCCAATTCAAAGAAACTTTTTTGCATAATGAAATGCAGAAAACAACAGTTGCAAACTTGTACACCCACATGCCAATCTGCTAACCCAGCTGTGAATGCCAAAGCAATGCAAACAGAACTCCTTGTTTTAAATTGTACTGGCTTCATCTTCAGATTTCCACTGCTGGTTTGCAGGAACAGATTTATTAACAATAATTAAAGAAAACAAATGAAATTTGATATATTTATTCAAGTAAAACAAAAACAATAGCAGGTTTTAGTAAAGGCTATATAAACTGTGATTGCAGCATATTTTACATAATCAAACCTGGCTCAATCTCAAACATATTTTATGTGTATTTTAACAACCGATGTTGTTTTTTGATCCCAGTCTGTCTTCCTTGTAAACCCTAAGATATTTTATTTAAAAAAATAACCAGCTATATGCTTGACAACATATCTACATTTTTAGCACACAGTTTGCTTAAATGAAATGGAAAAGAGATACAAAATATCCTACCAAGAAAGGATATAAGACTCCTATTTTGATACATTCATCATTTGCTGTTGTGTAGCTCAGAACCAGTATCAACCAAAACAGAAGGCAGCCGGTCACAAATTGGTCAACCTAAGTCACTACTGGTGGAGATAAAATTGTGAATAGTGTGTTCTTAATCGCCTGTCATTTGAGGATCAATTTGAGGAATTCTACACTTAAGTCCATTAAAACCATTGTTTCTAACTTTTGCAAATAAAAACGGCATGGATGGATTTCATAGGATACCAGGGCATAAGAGGTTCTTCATCTTTTGCTTAGTTATTTGCAAACAGAAGGCAAGAATACGTGAAAAGAGTCCACAGGCAAAAGTATGGTCATTTCTAGGCAGGGACCCAATTTTGATTACACCAGAGTAAAAGGAGTCATTTCGGTAATTCTGCATTACTCTTTGACATGGAATTACCAATATTTAGACAATTACTCCTCTTCACATAATTAAGAGTCATTATGGGGACTAACACCTACCGCAAGAGCATATTTAGCTAGTGTGAGAAGCCGCTCGCCCTTGCTTTTCTTGTTCAGCTGCATTTAGCTCTGTTTCTTAGTGCAAAGTGAACCCTCAAGTACCTTTTGGACGTGAGGGGGCAAAATAGCACAAAATGACGGTAGTAGTTTGGTGGGAAATCCTGCACTAAGAGCACATTTAGCGAGCGCGAGCAGCTGCTTGCGCTCGCTACTCATGTTCAGTTGCATTTAGCTGTATTTCTTAGTGCAAAATGCATCCTCACTTCCATTTTTTATGCGAGGAGGCACTTTTGCACTAAGAAATAGCACTAAATGCAGAATTACTCTTCTTGCGTAATTCAAGCATAATCTCTTAGGTAGTTCCGCATGATTACTCTGCACAGAATTCCATGAGTTATGCCCCCCCCTAGTATGTGCATCTATAAGGCGAGCAAAGGCAGACACCTTATAGTGTAACCATCAGTGAGAAGCAGAAGGCACCGGTCCGAAGCTTAGCGCTCCAGACCCCGGCTGCCCTGTAGGGCAGATGTTGTAAAATTAGCAAAATAACCTTTTACCTGAGGAGCCTAAAATACCTGCACTATTCCTGGAGAGAAGAGATGTTAGACGTCTTCTCTCACTGGGTAGGTGCCTTCATTACCTGATCTGAAGAAACTACAGCAGAAGTAAAATACTTGAAAATCCATGCTCTTCAGCCCCTGTCCTCTCAGATAAAAATCGTCCAATTTGAATCTAGCCATGCTGGCGGTCTTTTATGTTGATGTAGTAAAATCTGTTTGATGATGTTAGTGGGTTGGTACGCAGTAGGTAGAGCAGTGGGTAAATGATTACATGTGACAGTTATTTTATGTTTGATGTGATAATCATTAAATGACTGGTAGTGGTAGATGTCATTGTGTGGAATTAGGATGGTACAGGTTGTGGGTGTTTCCAAGATAGTGCTTATATTTCAGTAGGAGATAGTGTTTTTGTGAGGTGGTTTGGAGGCCATAGACAACCCAAAAAAAAATACCTGAGATTTTCTATTAAACAAAAGGCAGAATGCAGTAAATTTTATTCAATACCAACCCAGCTTTTTCTAGGATACAAAACTTGTTACGCCTTATCTTAGACAGCAATTTGAACATGAAAGGATAGCCTTCTCCTATGCTCCTCATCTTAAATTGTATGTCCATGCAGCAAGAATAATTGAAAGGTCTGTGGCTGCCATCTTATTCTCTCAGGCTTTGTACCCTGAGGATGGAAGAAGATATGAGGGCAGACTGAGGTGCAGGTAGCTCCACGTCTCATCCTAGACATTTGTAGCTGTAATATCAAGTGCTCTGATGGTACAGGAAGGAATCCTGGGAAAAGGTTACACGTGGGGGTTGGACACTAGACACACATCTATGATCCCGTAGAAAGAATATGGAGATAATGGTTCCTGAATACATACTTATTAGCGATCACAACATCAATCATTGGTGTCACACACTCGACAAACACATGATTAAGAACACAATGCTAATCATGAGTAAACCAGTGGGCCCCTCTATTATTTTTTTCAGATGGTTGATATTTTATGAAAGAAAGGACCACAAGCAATTAACTTAGTGGTTACCGCTGGTTTTCTCTCCCATAAGAAATGTGAAAAAAGGAAAATATGCAAAGTGCCCATCTAGGCTCTGGACTTCTCTTTTAACCCCTTGTATGCTGTACACATTCCCCCGCTGTGCGGGAGAATTAATGAGTGGGCGGGATTCGGACGGCCGGGGGCCGTCCTCCGCACACGCCCACTGTGACGTCGGACGGCTGGGGGCCGTCTTAAGCATGCAAGGGGTTAATGCAAAAAGGACGAAACTTCATATGGTAGAGCAGAGAGTGTCTTCATTTCTGAGGAGATAAAAGATGTCCACCTTTCATGGTGGACACCTCATAACAGCGTGGAGTAACCATAAGCTGTGTAGTACCAGCATATCATTCTCAAATTATTTATTATCTTACATAAATATTGTGGTCTAAATATTGCTTACAAAAATAATGCCCCATTAGAGTGAATAATAGAAAATGTGTGCCGCAATGTAAAAATATATTTGTAAATTATATTTGAGTCATAATATTTATGTCAGATGATGTTTCTCAATACAATATTCTTATAAACAACCGAGTATGCAAGCAACTACAATGCAGTTGCAATGATTACAACCTTGCCGCCTCTTGCTCTTTCTATGCGAAGCAAGTTCCCCTTGGATTATGGAGGCTTCAGTTCTTGGTGAGAAGATGTGGGCTAGCAATTGCTGGCCTGGGAACCAGGAGTTGTGGGCACTAATCCAGGTTCTGATACTTGCTGTTAAAAAGAAGGAAATTCTGGATTCCAACTGTTTTCACGTTGTGTCTATCTGTAAATTTGAGACCCTGTACAGTTCGATGTCTAGTACTATCTGATTCACGTGTTCCTCTCAAGCCTCATCATCACATCCTGGGTCCTGAAAACTGGCCTCCATCTCCCATTCCCGCACACGATGCTGCATGAAAAACCCTGCATGTTTGCTATGCTCCTGTTGCAATAACTGTACAAATAACACAAGACTGCTCTTTGGGGCAAGTTCTGTTGTATATGAAACAACTCAAATAACATAAATAAGAAGTCCCAGCAGTCACGAAATGTGCACACCTAACACATCACTGGAGAGACACCTAGCCTCATGTTTTTTTCTTCAGCCAGAAAATAAACTACAAGAAAAATAAAACATATGAATGGTAGAATAAAACAAACAAGAACAGCCAAATTTGATCAAATTATAAGTATTTTACAGCTGCATAAACAAATGCGGGATACAACAAAGGTGCTCAAGGGCCCTATAAAGAGTTTTGTCAGCTAGAAAGAGTGACATTTTATAAACACCCTGCTGCTTCCCGGGGGGATATGTGTCACCCTTCTTTTCACACCAGTGACAGCTGCCTACAACAGTCCTTCATCAGTAGGAGAAGACATAGTTGACTACCTTCTCGTGCCACATTCTCAGATCCTTTTACTAGCCTCTCGCACAGCTACAGCGAGGATGAGATACCCCGCTGCATCACTGTCTTATACCACAAAACCTCCAAACCTGTCAAATGCTACACAACATCCTATTTCTGATTCAATTAGAATATCAGCGCTAACAGCACCAATTAACATCTCAAAGGAACAGTTCAAGTCAAAAGTCACAAATGCAGTCTCTTGCATCATCAATTATTTCTCAATATTGCCTATTGTTCTATTACATTATTTATGGCCGTTCATTCTAAAGTATAAACACTATTTTTTAGCGAAAAAGTATCTCCGGAGAGAGCGGTGTCTATCTGTTTTTATAAAATCTGCAACTACTCAAAGGTTGCTGTGTGGTGACCTTCAATTTTCAGTTTCTGTTAAGGGAGAATACTGGTTGTTTGATGATGGAGGCCTTGACCAGAGTTGTTGATGTTTAGAACTAGGAAGATTCCCCAGTTTTTGGAAGAAGAACTAACTCTGGTGAAAATTGCCAGTGGAGGAATTTTCTTAATGATAGAGTAGCATGGTGGAGGACATTCTTCTAATAAACTGCCTTCTATTTATGGCCCTTTACAAATCATAGGACTTTGTTGTTCCTTCTGAATCAGGTCCTTAGTCTTGCAAGTTCTTTTTTCATCCTGCTTTTCTTCAGTTGTCTCTGTTTTCCTATCTATATTTTCGTCTTTCTTGCTCCCTTTTCAGTTTTTCTCTCTCTTACTCCAGTCTAAGTTTGAGGATGAAAAATAAGCCTCTGCCCCACAAAATGAGTGCCCGTGTCTTCCACATGTAACCACCTGGAAAAATTAGGCACACCATTTAAGATATAGTTTACCCAACCCTCTTTATAAAACTTTGTGAAAAAGGCAACAGACTCTGTAATTCCACTGGTCCCACAACATGATCTGTGCAAATAGGTGTGATATGAGGCATGAGGTCAAAGGTCAAGTACCCTAATCAGCTTGGTGGTCGTCATCATGCGATGCTTCTGATACATAATTTAGGGGATTTGTGAATAAAAATGTTTATAATGTTGCCACTATCTTCCACATGTTTATGTTGAAAGATTCAGCATAAGCGAGTTCACATTCACATTAATCATGGATGTTAAAGCAGCCATTCCATTGTGCTGTGAGTGATGATGCAACACACATGGATGAAGATTGTTTGACAAGGTCATGTGATTCAGAGAGAGAAAGAGAGAGAGATCGAACTAGACAGCCTGACAGACACTTGCGCAAATAGGGTTTCATAGAGATAAAGAGAGTAATAGAGAGAGAAAGATGAAGAGACACAGATAAATCTACAGAGAGAGGTAAAAAGAGACACAGAGAACAGAAGAGAACAGAAGAGAGACAAGGAGAGGTAAAAAGAGGGGCACAGAGAGGAAGCTATTAAAGAGAAAGTAGGAGAGAGCTAAAGAGAGACAGACAGAAATAGACATTCACACTGAGATGGAGAAAAAGGAAAGAGAAGGAGAGGTAGAGACAGAATTAGACAGAGGCACGTTCAGACATTACTTATTAGAATAATAAAAATGGAGAGATAAAGATTTAGGGAGAGAATGATAAAAAGAGCTAAAAACAGTGAAAGAATGAGGATGTAGAAAAAGACATCGTATGAGAGTTGCGAGACAGACTGAATGAGAGGAGTTGAGAGGGAGAGAGACTAAGAAATAAAGAGAAAGAGAGATAAACAGACACAGGAAGAGACAGAGATCCAACAAGAGAAATAAATAATGGTATAGACATACAGAATAAAGAAGGAATGACAGAGAAAAAGAGAAAAAAGAAAGAGAGATAGGGAACAGGAAGAGACCAAGAAATAGGGATGGAACAAAGGTGACTGAGAGGATGGTTTTCTCTGCACCTTTGCCTAGTATTGGAAAAAACATATAAAAATCTGTCCATGTTGCGTCAGTACCCACTGTACATCAGAAGAGCCTCAGTCTCTCATACAATGGTCTATCTTTATATATTTTTCTCTATATACTGCAGATGCAGTACTTAGGCCCTATGTTATCCCATGGAGTAGCTGGTACTGCATAGGCCATAATGTCAGTGAACCCCATAGGAGCGAACCCCCGGAAGAGAATCACAGTTGTAAAAATGAAAATACCAAGGCCGTTGCTTTTTAATGAGCATTATTACACTTTAATTGATTATGTATTAGTGCTCAACCTTAATTTACACTGTAAAGCCTTAAATCAAAAGTTTTAATATCTTGCTTACAATGTTACAACATGTTATGTATTTAACAGAGAAATCCCATTATGAATACTGATTTCCTCCTAAGAAAGTGTTCAGGTGGATCTAAGGAAAGATTATTAATATTCGTTTTGCACCACAAACTTTCTTGAATAGGCGAGAATTTGAAGATAGTGATGGAGGCGCCTTGACTGTTAGGGAGTGGAAAACATGGGAAGGGCTATGTAGATGTAAGGTTGGTGTGGTTGTATGGCGTATGGCTAACTTTAGCAACATCAACAAAAGTTAGTATTTTTCACTTTCATGCAAAAACTTCAAATAAGGTGCACCGATGAAAAAAAATAAAAACTTATAAGACGTTTTGCTTTAATTAAGTGGGTTGGAATGGCCTAAGTTGAACCATGAGGTAACCCTGGTTCCTCTGAGTGCTACGGTCTAACTCTAAAGGTAAAACTCGCCTTTTGTAATGGATCAAAATAAACATGCATTTGACCAGTTTAGTCCGTCACTTCTAGATCTTCCTACCCATGTTGTAGGTCACTAAGGGGAGCCAACGTGCTGCTGAACTATGTTGACTGCATTTGAAAGAATTGAAAACTGGAGAAGCACAAGATAAAAGAGATATTTCAAGAAAATTGGAAGAGACATGTAAGCATTACTGAATTTGAGAAATAAGAAACAAAGATCGTTGATGTAGAACTTTAAGGATGCCAAGAAATAATGGACATTATGAGCCTAAAAAAGCAGGGAATTTATTACATAGCAGTTTGCCAAATATCTGCAGATCCATTGCTTCATAAGCAAGCATCATATTTCAATACAAGCTAAAATGTAATTCATTAAAATTTCCTATTGCCATAACCCTATATTCAAGATTGTGTGACTTTTTCTATACCACCACAAAAAAAAAATTGAGCTCTTGATGGGCCAATCCCAGGTTCAACACATTCAACATTAAAAGAATAGACATGTGAATGTCGGATTTAAACATTTACACAACAATATTGAAGCAACTACACTTACGCAGGACACAGCTATTATTTCTGTAATATGCACAGCGGCCCTGGGGGCCAGGAGTGTGAGGGGTCCAACACACGCCTATCCTTGCTGTTTTTTTTACTACCCATCCACAGGGCAGTAGGACCTATTTATCTTGACTACATTAGGACACTTGGCACCTTGGCTACCCCCCTTTAATCATTATTGGGTATTCCCATGGTAGAGCTTTTCTTCACTATCTCCTTAAAAGCCTAGTAAAGGAAAAAGGGCAGGAGCTATGGCAAGCAATTCTAGGCAGCTGCCTGGGGTATCAACCAGCCGTGGCCCATGCAGGTAAGAGCGGTGGGGCCAGGTTGGGGGGATATTCGATAGAGGAACACGAGGGAAAATTAAATAAATAAATAATTTTCTCTCGTCGTCGTCGTCGTCTGTCGAAATCCCTCCCCCCACCCGGCCCCACCGCCTCACCGCTCTTACCTGCACGGGCCACGGCTGCTATCAACTGATAAGGGACACCACAGTAGCCATGGAGGAATCAACTATGGCTTCACAGTCAGGGAAGGGGGCAAATAATTATCACTTCATCATGGTTATCATAATCATAGAAATGGCCCTGCTTTTTGATGTCATAAACGGATTTCCTGAGAATGTTACATGAACCTTGACACCAGAACATGTGGAAAAATCTGCTATCATCACTGTGATTGATATTATATTCAGGGGTGCAAACAGCCTTTTATTTAAACATATTAAAACTCTACCATTTTAAGTAAATACACTAATCAGAAAAAACAATCTTAAAATACTACAGTATGTTAAAAAAATATCCTTTTTGTCGTGATGACAACTTGCATCCAACAGCAAGAGAAAATAAGTGCATCCAGGCAGTTCGGTGATTTTTTTTAAATAATTTGATTGGCAGTAAATAGACCCACAGGAGAGTGATAAATGTACAGAGGGAAAATATCTTTTTCACTTATAGAAGAAATTATGCCACTCTGCGCATGATGGCACTTGGCAAAATACAAATGTATTCGAATGGGATTCAAATTGTTGCTCTTTGCTGAAGATGTTAGTGCTAACACCGGGGGTCCTGTCTTTAGATTTTTAAAAGGGGTAAGACTTTAAGTAACAGTAGCAGTAATAGAAAATTACCCTTAAACACCGAAAACACCTGTACTTTGATACATAGTGCAATTTGAAGTTTTTGGCTAATGGCTTATATATTAAGAAAATGATACACTAATGCAATTTTTGTGATTCAGTTACTCTCTTTTGTGAGCTAAAATTATATGTTATATTCTATCCCTTGTTTGTCAGTGTTCTGATGCCATTTAATTCCAGGTACTTACAGTACAGTAATGTATCTCCTTGTCAAGGGAAGTTTCAAAAACTTTTTTAGAACCAAAAAAGAATCAGAAACACTTTCAATAAAGTCTGAAAAAAATGCTCCCACTGCAACTTTTGAAATCTTTCAATTATGTTTATTATCATTCTTCTGTTGTAACTAAGCAACTCCTCACAGGGTGACATCTTAGAAGACAGGAAAGCTGTTTCTTGAAAAGATGTTCACGCTAACACATTTAGATTCCCACTTTTTTTTAAAACCACAAAAACAGCTTGATTGACAGGGGGACAAAAGGATGCAAGAGTGTGTACACGCATTTACGTATATCTATGGTATTGTGGTCCCACATTCTCGGCTATAATTTAAGGCCTGTGAGCTTATCTTCTCGAGAAATATGATTTCGAGGGAGTGTGATTCTTCTGTGCAGTCATCTGTTTTCCCAAAGACCCCTATATGCATCTCATCATCTGTAGATGCAGAATGGTGTCAGTGTTTTTTCCAGGCAAAACGTATTCAATTTAAAGTGAATCAAGGCCTCTAACACTATGGGGGTTTGTTTTTTTAGTATTTAGATTAAAGATTTTGGTGTGTTTTCTTTGGCAACTCAATCTGATCATGGTTTGTACTTAATATATACATTAACTGAAAAACCCACAGTTACTGTGCAATTATGGTTGGAAAACAACCCTAAAAACCACTGTAATTTATTGGTTATGGCCAAGTAAGCTAACAAGAATTTGCACCGCCATCATGCGCTTAATATGACCTTACATATAACATCACTCGTGACATGTTAAATGACATTACTGAGGACACTGCTAATTACATCATTGATGACATCACTGCACCAGCTGTAGTGCACTGGTTTCTTTTTTTGAACTGAATCCTGCATTCATTGTATGACGGTATGCTTGGTACTCATGCAGTGCCATCCAGTGCCACAGTCTTCTCAGACAGTCTAATACAGCTAAATCCATTACCCTATTGGACATTCCCTTCAGTGGGTAATTCTATTCCATATCATAAAAAGTATGGATTTTTGGCATGGTAACTAAATTAATCGATTCTCCTGAATAATTTCCAAAATAATTAATGATTAATAAAGTGTTTATATTTTCCTTAAATACAGTGGGCATCACCACAATTGAATGTCCTGCTGTTCGGCGAGTAGTAGTGAGCACTCTTATGATGTATATTTTTTTTAATGGATGTTTGATTGTAATAAAATGCTGTCCTTTCTTTATTTTTTGTTTTGTAAATTGGACTAGAGGTTTTCCTGGCTTGAGAAAGGCCTTCTGCCGAAATGCGTTGCTGCAGCTCTGAATAAGAAGTAATTGAAATGTACTCCCTAAAAGGAGTACCGGCAATTTATTCAGGTGCTGTTAGGAAATATATTTAATGTTATGCCTCCTTCAATAATTCCCCATTATGTCCGCAGGGAGATACCAGGGCAGGAATTAACAATTTTGACCGTTATTTTCCAATTAGTTGACATGGACTACAAGTTACAGTGCCCAAAATGGGGAATAACCTCCTGGATCTGTAAGTATTGGTTTCTTTGCGTAGTTTTTCCTCAATTTCAGGCCTTTTAATGCATATCTTTGCATATATTTGCACTGACCTAGTAGTAAATAACTCTGGCGAAGGGGGTTAAGGTGTCTGGGGTGGGTTGGGGAGCACTGTCTACACCTATCACAGTGCCATGGGGAAATGGATGCCAGGGCTGTGCAGTCCCTGGCGTTTTTTTTCCAGATGCAGATATGCACCTGGTAAAACCAGTTCAGTGTTTCTGGACTCCGAATTTTGGTTCTGTAAACACTGTACTACTGTACTACTCAGACTTCCCCTGAGTGGTATCCCTCACAGATATACATTCTATGTAACGCAAAATGGAGGCTGTTATCATAGACAATTCACGTACCACAAAAAGATAGTGACCGAGTCAGCCCTGCCAGGATTCAAACTCATGACCTGCAGATAACTACAGGTTTCTCTGGTGAACTTCCAACTTCAACTCAGAGAACCATTCAACCTCTACATAATATTACTAGTGCTGAAACATCGATTGTGACGTCTTATTGTGTAGGACTCCGTTCAACAATTGGCCTAGCTTTACGATACAGGAACCACTCATCAGAAGGAGCGAGTATGCTTGAAAATATCATTGTCAGATCTTTTGGCCTCTCAGTGGGAGTTAGGAAGGAGAGCTGCATTCTGCTTCGTTGAAAGGAGGGATAGAACTGGGACAGTGTTCTATTACTTTCACGGGTTCTGCCTCCACCTTGCAGGACTATACACCATACAAGACACATAAAAAGCATAAACATTTCTTGCCTTTGATTTGCTTCAACACCCATAATAGGCCAGAACAGTATGTGAATGTTTTGTGGTGCTACATTTTGTCCAATAAGAGTGGCAGGACTGCATGGATAGTGGACCAATAATATAGCACTTTGCCCTCCGTTTGAGGGAAAATTAAAAACTGCAGCTTAGTGCATTCTGGTAGAAATGGGTGGAACAGAATCTACAAGGAACACAACAAGTTCCACCATCACGTAGAAGGTCTCACACAACAGCAAATCTGGGTAAGCAGAGTGTCCATCAACTGAAGCGAGTTAGCAATGACTTCAAGATCACCATGAAGTGACTCACATTTGGAATGAAATATTCCAATATCTGGAGACTGTATGGCAGGTTAAATTTGTTCCCAGTATCTGGTTGAATGTTTTGGGGTATGATCCTCTTTCTGGTTTAATCAATAAATTAAAAAAATGATTATATGTCACAATGGCAGAGGCCAGATTCCTTCTACTTCTAAAGTGGTGTTCACATCTGGCCCCAACTATGGGGAAATAGCTATGAAAAATGAAGCAAGTTAAAAATAAAGAACGAATGTATGCAATTCGCAACGGAGGAATCAAGAAATTTGACAAATTTGGCGGCGGGGGGTTGGTTCTTGATCGATAATAGGGGGGGCAGTCTAGAAGATTAGATTAGGTTTTACTGCTTGTTTGGCACACTCGGCTCTTTATACACTTTATGTACTCTATGCACTTTTGACGGCTCATTTAGCAAAAGAAACTGTATATATTTATTTATTGTATTCATTATATGCAGAGTTTTAGGCATTGCAATGTTTTTTGTTTTTTTTTGAATGGCTTGGATGTATCTTGATATTAAATGTGTTTTACTGGTATCTTTATCTCTGGTGCTTGAATATTCTGAATTGATGTATTGGTATTTGTGTCGCAAACGTTTGGATCTGAATAAAAAATAAAAATAAAAATGAAGTGACTCACATTATGAGACTATCTTTGTGGCTGGATGTAGTGAGTATTTTATAAATGTAAAATTACTGCAGTGGAAAACATCAATGTGTGGGGGCTAGTTGCCAAGAAACTTAATGTTCAACTAGCGGGGTCAACACCAGTCTAGTGTTTAGCCATCGGTCGAAATGTGTATTTTCTCCTTGATGTCATATTCTGTAATGGGCAGTGGCTCCGGAAAGGAGCAGGGGATTGTAACATTTCTTCCTTCTTTTAGACGTGGATGTAACCTTTAAATTTCAGGGGGGTGATGTGTGACATGATTCAGTTGCATAATGTACCGCTGCACTGTTGTTGGAAATTCAATAAAAAGTTATAATTTTTTTTTATTTTTAAAGTGCTAATTCAATATGGTACTCATTTGCTTAATTCTGTTTTTAACATCGGTTTTAGTTCTTGATATTGTATGAACTATAATGTTTTCACCGTGTGTTTTTTCATATATATTTTTCGCTACGCTTTGTACTTCTCGTATAATATTATATCATGATTCTGTACCTTGCCTTTCATTTATTTTAATAAAGCTCTTTAAACACACAAAAAAAAAACAAAAAAAAAACTTAATGTTGGGCATTTATGAATGCTTTTGATATAGATGGATTTCTGAACTACATGTGCACCACACTAGGTAGGGGAATACAGAAAAATGGGAGTATGTTAGGAAACCAAGAAGGGAAGGGGTTAACTATTTTGACTAGGTAACCTGCCTAAGAGTAATAGAAGGGTACATTTCCTCCTACCTAATCAGTTTTGACCTATGTTCAATCTAATGCTTTCTGTAGTTCCAATCTCGGCACTTCAGTCAGTTTGGAAAACCACTCAATGTGATGGATATTGGGCCTGGGATGCAGGGAGCTGAACTGATCTGCCCAAGATTACTCAATGTGGTCACATGGAAACCAAAAGATTGGAACTCGAGTTTCATGAGCAGAGTCGACAATGTATTCACTAAAAAACTTCCGCGCAAGTATCTAAGGGCATCTTTGCTTGCAGTAAGGCTTATTGAATTTTGCTTTGTTGAAGCTGTGCCACGAGCTGTTGTTTCTGGTTTACAGATATTTAGTTTCACTTTTGGCCAGTTCAGCTCCAATTTGACTCGCGTCTCTTTTCAGCTGCTCTTGCAAAATACTCGCTTTCATGTGCCTGCCTCTCTGGCAACGGATAAACAATCTCTACAGACAAGAACTTTCTTAAGACCTATAGAACCAAATATAATTAGCAAAATCTGACTAAACCAGTAATAAACAAAGTATGTGTAGTACGAGCATAAAGACAGATAATCTGATAGGCAGACAAATGGATGGATGGATGGAAAGACGGACGGGCAGACAAACGGACGGACGGGAAGAGAAAGATGGAGAGTAAGAGAGAGAAGTTATGGTACATAGACAGACGATCAATCAAACAACCAGTAGTTGGCTAGACGGATAGATAAATGGATAGATGGATTGATAGATAGAGAGATAGAGAGAGAGAGAGAGTCTCATTGCTTCTACGTGCCCTCCTGAAGATGACTAACAGAGACTGCAAATCATAACACGTTTTAAGAATTTAAAAATAAGGTGTATGTTTTAACTGCTGTTCTAATGAATGATGTTCGAGCTGGAATAAATCATGTTTGTTTCTCAAATATTAATTGTAATGAACTTTTTCATTTCATAATCGCTCTGCTAAGCCTAAACATAAATCTCGAGACTACTCGGGTGTGTCTCACTGTGATAGTGCCAACATGCATTCTAAAGGAGAAGGAATCTGTGCCAATGGTTTAAGGTGTCGACGGTGATCTTTTTCTCTCATTCTCACTCTCTCCTTCCCTTATCGTTGTCTCCTTCCCTTCCTTCCTACCTTCCTTTCTCTCACTCTCTCGTCCCTCCCTCTCTACAAGAACCGTATATTCCTCCCTCCCCTTTCTTCCTTCCATCCTTCCTTCGTACCTTTCTCTCTTCTTCGTTCCTCCATCCCTGATCTCTCCCTCCCCCTTATCCATCCATTCATCCTATCCCCTCCCCTACCCTTCCCTTCTCCTTCATGCATAAATACTAGACGTGTTTAGAGTAATAACTCCATTTCAATAGTTGCTGTCTGCTTCTGTCTTCCAGAAAATATATATTAGTTCTGGCTAGCCCTTTTCAACTTACTTGTAAATAAAGTCAGAGTATTATTAAGTTGTAATAGTTCTGATTGAACTTTTAATATACAGTGCGTTATTTGATGTGTCACGCTGTATCTGAGTTTCTAACCCAGTACCACCTTCTTGAGTAAATCTTGACTTATCAACTGTGCTACCACTGAAGAAAGTTGCCCAAAGGGGGTAACCTGATTATGTTATTGGAGTCCAGCAGTGCTTGCAGCCCTGGGACAATAGCAGAGGGGCGTCGCCCCACTAAAAGTGGCCCCAGAAAAGCCCCAGAGATGAAAAATAAGATGTTAATGAAGTGAACTCATTACCATTTTATTGTTTTCAACCCGTCCCGAACCGAGTGTCAGGACGAGGCAGGGTCTGCTGAGTGGCAGCAGCAGCAGGGAGGAGGGGTGGGCTGCATGTGCAGAGAACAAAGTGTGCATGCCTGTTTGGTCGACTGTCTTGTGACAGCCAACCAGACAAGCGCATTTTAAACTTCTTTAACCTAGCTGTCTTAGACAGCTGGGTTAGAGAAAGCACAGGTCTCCAGTGCTCTTGAGAGTGCTAGGAGACGCCGTTCCCTCCAATCCTGGTGCTGCTCTGATGCTAGTTACCAGCATGAGAGCAGTGCCAGGATTGGATAGGGGAGTTGTCAAGGGTCCCTTCGCTTGAGGCAGAGCCGAGAAGAAGAAAACCGGAGCGAGGAGGACGTTTGTGCAGGAAGGAAGTGCCTATTTATTTATTTAATAAGTATATATTTAAGTATATATTTAATAAATATAAGTTTATTTAATGCAATTACCCACCCACCACCCTATTGCCCACCCCACCACTCTCTAATGCAGCCGGCCCACCCCACCACTCTCTAATGCAGCCGGCCGTCACTGGACATAAGTGCTAAATGACAGTACCCAGCGTAAATACTACCAGACAACAATTATCTGCTATAGAACCCATTGAGAAGGTCTCTCATTGGCTACATTCAGGATGGAGCAGATCAATGCCAGATGAACATAATCTGGCATTGATAGGGGTGGGGATTCAAGGTGAGGAAATTCACACAATCCGTTATTCATTAAGAAATAGATTTTAATTTATTCAATGCCCTTTTACACGATTTAAAATGTATTAAACTGGGTACGCCCACTGCCATCTACATTAGTTGTGTGCAAGAACTGGTTTCTAAGGTGCTGATGCAAAGACACACACATTTAAATACAAAAATACAGATTTCTAAAATAGAGTTGTCAACATTATAGCTGAACTAAACCAAGAGGAATGCAATCATGCACTTGTGAGACTCAATGTAAAAGTTTAGATATAATAAAACTGTGTGACACTAAATTAAGCCATTTGCCGAGCATCACACCCAAAGGGGTTATAGGGCAGAACTGGAACTCAGCAGCGTATACATGGGTTGCCAGCACCTGGGGCAAGGCAAGTATCCTTTCACTTTTCTTTTAAAAGTGTGTGCACCAGTTAAAATATTGCGCCCCTAAAAATGTCCCTAAGAATTTTGTGCCTGGCGCGAACGGCCCCTGTGGCCTGCCCCAAGCTACACCAGTGCAGGAACTTATAGACGGCAAAACGGAAAGGGATTCCGAAGTAGGCAGAAAACAGAAAGTCGCTCATAGGGCATCAATCAATCAATCAGGAATTTGTAGAGCGCACTACTCACCCGTGAGGGTCTCAAGGCGCATGGGGGGGGGGGTGCTGCTACTGTTCGAATAGCCAGGTCTTGAGTAGCCTCCTGAAGGTTAGTAGGTCTTGCGTCTGCCGTAGGAGGATGGGGAGGGTGTTCCAGGTCTTGGCGGCGAGGTAGGAGAACGATCTGCCGCTGGAGGTCGTTCTTCGGATGCGGGGGATGGTAGCGAGGGCGCGGTCGGCGAGCGGAGCTGGCGGTTCGGGGTGTAGAAGGTGAGTCGTCTGTTGAGGTATGCTGGTCCGGTGTCGTGGAGTGCCTTGTGTGCGTGGGTGAGGAGCTTGAAGGTGATCCTCTTGTTGACGGGCAGCCAGTGCAGGTCTCTCAGGTGGGGTGTGATGTGGCTGTGTCGAGGGATGTAGAGGATCAGGCGGGCAGAGGCGTTCTGTATGCGTTGCAGTCGTTTCAGCAGTTTGGCCGGGGCTCCCGCGTAGAGGGCGTTTCCGTAGTCCAGCCTGCTGCTGACGAGGGCCTGGGTGACCGTTCTTCTTGTGTCAGTGGGGATCCACCTGTAGATCTTGCGGATCATGCGGAGGGTGTTGAAGCAGGAGGATGAGACGGCGTTGACTTGCTTGGTCATGGAGAGTGTTGAGTCGAGGATGAACCCCAGGTTGCGTGCGTGGTCGGTGGGCGTTGGTGCTGCTCGCAGGGCGGTCGGCCACCAGGAGTCGTCCCAGGCTGAGGGGGTGGAGCCGAGGATGAGGACCTCTGTCTTGTCCGAGTTCAGCTTCAGACGGCTGTTCTTCATCCATTCTGCGACGGCTTTCATTCCTTCGTGGAGGTTGGTTTTGGCGGTGAGGGGGTCCTTGGTGAGGGAGAGGATCAGCTGTGTGTCGTCGGTGTAGGAGATGATGTTGAGGTCGTGAAGTCTGGCGACGTGGGCGAGTGGGGCCATGTAGATGTTGAACAATGTCGGGCTGAGGGATGATCCTTGGGGTACGCCTCAGATGATCTTGGAGGCTTCGGAACGGAAAGGGGGGAGGCGGACGCTCTGGGTTCTGCCGGAGAGGAAGGAGGTGGTCCATTCCAGAGCCTTGTCTCGGATCCCTGTGTTGTGGAGGCGTGTGCGTAGGGTGCGGTGGCAGACCGTGTCGAAGGCGGCTGATAGGTCCAGGAGGATGAGGGCCGCGGTTTCTCCGTTGTCCAGCATGGCCCTGATGTCATCGGTGGCGGCGATGAGGGCAGTTTCGGTGCTGTGGTTGCTGCGGAACCCGGACTGGGACGGGTCCAGGATGTTGTTCTCCTCGAGGTAGCGGGTTAGCTGTTTGTTGACTGTTTTCTCGATGACCTTCGCCAGGAACGGGAGCAGGGAGATGGGCTGGAAGTTCTTGAGGTCCCTCGGATCTGCCTTGGGTTTCTTGAGCAAGGCGTTGATCTCGGCGTGCTTCCAGCTCTCCGGGAAGGTCGCGGTCTCGAAGGAGATGTTGATGGCCTTGTGGAGATGGGGTGCGATGGTGGCGCTGGCTTTGTTGAAGATGTGGTGTGGGCACGGGTCTGACTGGGAGCCGGAGTGGATGGTGTTCATGATTTTGATGGTGTTGTCGTCGTTGATGTGAGTCCAGGTGAGCAGGGGGTCGTTGTGGGTGGTGGTCGTGGGGTCTGAGGTGTCGTTGGCTGCCGTGGTGGTCTGGTTGTTGAAGCTGTCGTGGATGTCTGTGATCTTGCGATGGAAGAAGGTGGCCAGGGAGTTGCACAGGTCTTGATATGGTGGGATGTCGTTGGTGTTGGAGCTGGGGTTGGAGAGTTCCTTCACGATGTTGAAGAGCTCTTTGCTGTTGTGTGCGTTGTTGTCGAGGCGGTCCTTGAAGGAGGTCCTTTTGGCGGATCTGATGAGGTGATGGTGTTGGCGCATGGCGTTCTTGTGGGCTACGTGGTTCTCCGGTGTCTGTTCGCGGTGCCATTTCTTCTCTAGTCTTCGGCAGGTTTGTTTGGAGGTCTGGAGGTCCGCGGAGAACAAGCTGGCATTCTTGTTGGTGCGTCTGTTGGAGGGTTTCTTGATCAGGGCGAGGGTGTTGGCGCAGTCGTTGATCCAACGCCTGAGGTTGCTGGCGGCGGCGTCGGGGTCGGTGGGGTCGGCGGGTGGGCTTCGGGCGAGGGCGGTGTTTAGCTGGTCTTCGGTGATTTTGCTCCAGCAGCGGCGGGGGATCTGTTGGGTGCGGTGGTGCGTGGTGGGTTTCCGGAAGGTGAAGTGGATGCAGCGATGGTTGGTCCAGTGGAGTTCGGTGGTGTGGCTAAAGGAGACGTGGGAGCTTGCGGAGAAGATGGGGTCAAGCGTGTGGTCGGATGAGTGGGTGGGCGTTGTGACGAGCTGTCGGAGTCCGAGGTTGGCGAGGTTGTCGATCAGGGTGGTGGAGTTGATGTCGTTGTTGTTCTCGAGGTGGAAGTTCAGGTCTCCGAGGAGGATGTAGTCCGTGGAGGCGAGGGCGTGCGTGCTGACGAAGTCGGCGATGGAGTCGCTGAACTGAGGCCGGGGTCCGACGGGTCTGTAGATCAGAGTTCCTCTGAGGGTGGTGTTGGGATCAGTGTGGATCTGGAAGTGCAGGTGTTCGGCGGTGCTGAGGGTGTCGTCGGAGTTGGTCGCGACCTTGAGGGTGGACTTGTGGATGATGGCGATTCCACCTCCTACTCCGTTGGTGCGGTCTCTGCGAGTGATCTTGTAGCCGTCCGGGATGGCTATGGTGATGTCTGGTGCCGAGGAGTCGTTCAGCCAGGTCTCTGTCAGGAAGGCGACGTCCGGGGAGGATGTGTCGAGCAGGTCCCAGAGTTCGACGGCGTGTTTGCGTGCGGAGCGGGTGTTTAGTAGTATGCATCTGAGGTGGTTGCGTCCTATCCTGGTGGGAGGGTTGTCGGCTCGGAGACTGGTGAAGCTGCAGCTCCGGCAGAAGGGTCCTTTGGTGCGCTTCGGGGCGGCCAGGAAGCAGGTGTGCACTCGTCCGGTGTTGAGTGTCATAGCGGAGACGGGCGTCGTGGCGTACGTGGGGGTCAGGGTTTCTGGTGCTGGGCGCGGTCCAGGCGCGGACAGGCATGGAAGGAGAGGGGCGCTGGTGATGGTAAGAGAGATATAGAGTGACAGACAGAGAGCGAGACAAGGAGACGGACAGACAGGCAGACAAAGGGTGCACAGTTGGGTTGCCTAGAAGGGGAAGAACCCAGAGGTTTAGGAGAAAGTGAACGAGAGATGGTATGGGAAGGCAGAGAGATGCAGGGTCTGGCTAGGGCTGAGGAGCAGACACTGACATCAACAGTAAGTGAAGAGGTACTAAGAGGTGAAATTGAGAAAGGCAGGGGGGTGGATTTAGCTGAGCAAACAAGTAGGGTGCGCACTGGAGTCTGCCATGTGCTGTCCCCCACAAGTGCTGAACTGGTTGCCACTTGCCATGCTGATTCTGCTGCATCATAATGCCGGTGTCGGACTAGTCTCAGACCAAGTGGGCGGTTTAAGATTGTTATCTTGTTGTGGTGGGTCCCACAACCATCTTTCCCTTTTAACTAGATGTAATCTCCTCTTGTAACCTGGTGAGACACTCTGATTCGATGCCTGAAGTGCTGGCACCCTAGAGGAAGTGGTACTTGGTTCAACTTCACCGGTCAAAAAGGGCATATTCTTTTAGGGGCAACCTGGCACTGGATGTTAACGTACCCCGGAAATTACACTTACAGCTTCTCCTTTTTAGGTCGAGCCTGGGCAGCGCATACGCTGCTCTGCAAGCCATGTTGTATTGGAATATGTACTCGAAGCCCCGCCCACTCTCCGCCCATATTTGTCATTGGCTTGTGTCAATGTCCTTCGTAAATGGTGGCTTCTGATGGTTATTAGGCTTGTTAGTTAGTCCTTAGTACCGCCTTGTCTTGATTTGTAACCTCCCATGAGGACTGGCACTTTTACTTCGGTTGTTACACGGTATGTCTTATTTAGTCTGTAAGCAATATTTTCTTTAATGAGTTTCTCTTACTGCAGGAGGGTCTTTGGTGCGCAGTTGTGACCACCAGCTTGTTTATTTAACTCGTAGCAAACGGGGAGCTGTTCAGGGGACACAGGAGACAGAAGGGGGCAACTTAGCGATGCCTTCAAGCATTTGCAATGCAATAGGTCTCGCATTTGCAAGAGTTTAAGCTATTGGCAGTGTAAATGACAATGCCTTTTATTTATGTTTTAAAAACCAAAACATAAATAAAAAGCATTGTCATTTACAATGCCAATAGTTCAAACTCGGGTAAATGCGAGACCTATTGCATTGCAGATGCTTGTTTGAAAACCCAACTATCACAGAAGATTGGAGTCAGGGACTACCAGGCAATATGCTGTCTTTCTTTGCTAAACATGACGAGTGTCTGGAGACCTGCTCGGAGATTAAACTCACAGACGCACTCTGCAAGTCAGAGGGCAAAGGAAGGCTTCACAACCTTGCGGATTGGGCAGAGGAGGGTGTGGGAACCCGAGCAGGGACATAAACCATCCCTTACCCAGCCTCTGACAGGTGTTAGTCTGCCGCAGTGCAATTTGTTTAGTTACAGCCATAACCAGTAATGGGCAGACATTTTATACGTGCCCATATGGCAGCTCTGAAAGAAAGCTGTTATGCTTTTATAAGTAGGGCTGTGTCTGTGCGCGGGGAGCGCCGCCGCATTCCACACCAAAAAAAAAAGAAACAAAAAAAGGCCTTTCCGTATTTTTGAACGAAGCAATGCACGCGCTCATGTTATGAACTGTGCAGCACAAAAGAGAAGAAGTACTTAAGGACAATTACTGAGAATGCCGCCAAGGAGGGCCTGAGAGATAATCTATATCGGAGCTTTTACCTGACTGTCCCAGTCAGTCAACCTGCGCTTTTTAAAAAGATTCTGTCTTAAATCCCCATTGAGGTCACAGTGTGTTTTTATTTTTAAGTGGGGAAAGTCTTTTTTCAGTGAAGTCTGATGGTTCAACACAGGAGCCGTCATTGTTTTGCAAGAAGTTAACGGAATAAGCTGTCACTAAACACTATGCTGCCCTGGAAAGACCTCAAACATAACTTGGAAAAATCACTTTTTGTGCAGTGAGGAAATATGAGCATTCTTGTGTAATTCAGTATTAGGTCTCCTCAGAGCGAAGACTACAATTATTCTGCAGAAAGCACAGTGCCAAGGGGCTCTTTGAGTTAATTGTCATAGTTCTACAACAGATTTCCCTCTCAGCCAATGTCCAACGCCCTCTAGGAGAGTATGTTTTTTTATCTTCATACTATTGGCTGTTTGATGTAACTTCCCACCTTCTATTTAGGGGTTGCATTGAAATGCATGAGAAACTAGTTTAAATCTCAAAAGTACATTAAATCATTGCACATTGTAGCCTTTATCTCACACTTGCACTGTATACAGAAAGCAAAACCTTTTGTTTTTGTTTACATACATCAGCGTATTAAAGCCAGACTTGTTGGTTTTGCCAATGCTTGTTTTTAACTGAGGGCTATTACTAAAAAGCATTGAAGTTAGACGTTGGAGATATCTGAAATAAATATCGAAATTGACTCACCAACTCAAAATGTGGGGTAAAATATTCCATTAGTTTCATTTGTCAGGCATATTAATATAGACAATAACAGGGGAGCCCAGTCCATAGCAACAGGATACTAAGCGAATACATGTGAATAAAAAAGTTATGCAGGTATGTTTACAGTTAGAACCGAAGACAATAGGCATGTACAAAAAAGTTAACAAATACAGCATCACAATGGGATGGGTGCAATAGGATAGTGAAGGGATGCAATCTAAAATGTCAGGAAAATTGTGATAGGGCGTGTTTGAGATCTTTTCTGGATTGCATTAATAAAGGACTAGACGTGACTTGAAAGGGAAGTAAACAACATGCAAAGTGGCACATTCACAACGGTGAAAGGCACTAGTCGGTGGTGTTCCCATGTAGTGTCATCTTTATTGTATGCTTGATATCATGTAGGAGAAACCACTTGTTCCTAGGTTCATTGCTGGGACAGCATCTCTTACTATAACCTCTGTTGTCTGCATTGCACTTATATCGTAGGCTTTTTGCTGTTTTGAAGGGTCGTAAATAACTATTACTACCGCCCTTCACAGTGGTACTCATGTTGTAAACAACAGAAACATGACAGTCTGAGCAGCCTTTTGCCAGAGCAGGAAGACTGGGATATTCAGTTTCTCACACACATTGCAAGCGAAAACTGGACTCAAAAACCTGTTACAGAATAGCAACACTGCCATTTTTAAGATGAATACTCGGTTCTGGCCACCAGCACAAAAAGGCAAACAAAAAACCAATCTCAGGAACAACAAATTACAGTGCCTAGACATAAAGAAAACCTAAGTGATGATTTGCAGAAGAAAACAATTGACACAAAAGCAGGTGACATTTTATAATTCGAGGAAAAGGTGAAAGAAGATATCATGCGCCTGGATACCCTCATGGGTGACAGACAGCGCTGTACAAATCCACATTACATTACATGCAAAAATACAGCTCTCTGTGGCTACTCTTTAGTGCAGACTATTGTTTCACGGAGGTCATACAATTCTAAAAGTCATTTTGGGGTTACTGTGCTATTGAATTCAGACAATAAATCTCTATAAGTAAAACAGAAAAAATTAACGCTTTCTCTAGCCACAGTGAAACTGGAACAGAGGCACATATGTAGATAAAATGGTGCATGCTACATGAAAGGGTGTACAGTCACACAGTATATAAGTCACGAATCACGAATGTCAAATATGTGTATAATGAGCGACCAAGAATTTAAAACAGAGACAGGCAGATGACACCAACCAGGATGTTGAACGTAAATCAGCTCAGCAAACAGCGAAACAGGAGACGTGCAGAAAATGAATTTTAAATCATCTACCTTCGATGTTATACAATGAGAATCGAAGAAATTTATGAACTACGATGAGGTTTTTCACCGGTAAAGAAAATGAAACTTAAGTAGCAGAAGGAGCAGCAGAATGCTTGGTGGCACAGGCCATTATAAGACAAAAAAATGTGTATTTTTTCAGCAGAACTGACTATGGATAAAACCTAAATTTTAGTGTCATTAGTTTGGCTAAGTACTATAAGGCTGGGCCAGGTGGCTCAGTGGGCGAATGCACCCACTGCAGGGACCTGTGTTTGACGTCATGGCTGCAGGGTCAAATTCCGTTGAGCCTGCATAACCCTTCATCCTTCTCAGGTAAAAGCTGGAGAACAAAAAACTTGTAATTCAATGCAAAGATATCCTTCTGCTTGAATATTAACTATACACATGTGCATGTTATTTTATGTCACATACTGTCATGAATCTCTGTATAACGGATGACTCATGCATACATAAGGAGGTGCAACTACAACAAAGCATTGACAGTCCAAGAAAGCTCTAAAGATCTTACTTATGACATGCCACTGAAGGAAGCTGCCTTATGGTGTTAATCCAAATGGGACAACAGATTGCAATAAATGACGTAAAAAGGCTTTGCTACTAAGGGATTGCCTAAACTTTTGCCCAGGACTCTAAAAATCCTTACACTGGAGCAGAACCTCTTTAAGACCAGCTCTGACTTCTAAATACACTGCCTACTTCACTCCCTCCATTTCAATTTACCTCAGTCCTTCCTTTTCCACCGATTTCTTCCTCTGCCCTCTCCCACATTAGCCAAACCACCCTATGAATATTTCTGGTGTTCCACCGTGCTTAAAGGCAGTAATTAGCTACATATAGCGCTGCAAAAATTAATAGGAATAAATTAAAATTTCCTACAAAACAAGATTGCCTTGCATTGCATTTTACTGCTTAGTACTGTGCAGTAATTTATGGAACATAGGTGGCTCCTTGTTGTTCAACAAATATAAGGAATTGGGGAGAGGATGTGGCCTAACGGCTAGAGCGGTCGACCTCGAATCTGGGGAACCGGGTTCCAGTCTCGGCAACGACGCTCAACATCCTGTGATTCTGGGCAAATCACTTAATCTCCTTGTGCCTAAAAAAAAAAAAAAAAAAAAATAATGACTGCGTTCATCTGTAAGGCAACTGGTGCTCATGTACCTTCGGGTCAAGTTCGCGCTATATAAACCTCCGAGAAAAAAAAAAGGGTCCCACATCGTATTTAATGTTTAACATTTCTCTATAAGGGCTTGGATTTCACATTTTTGGTGTGTAAAATTAATTCTTTTCAGGATGAGCTGTGCCTCTTGTTACTGTGAGATTTTGTTCTATTGCGGAGAAAGCCAGCATTGTCAACAGCTGTGATAGTCTGGGGATTTTGAAGTGTGCTCAGAAAACCACTTTATTATTGAGTAATCTAGACATTTCTGTTGGTTTCAATGTCTATGACACGTTTTTTGTACCTTTGGATGTCATTGGGCATAAAAGACTACTGGGCTGCCCTTCGAAAGTGCTTGATCTCAGGACTAGTGTCCCACCTCATTCCTGAAGCAACACATACTAGGATCAGGCCCATCCATTAGTCAGCAGTAGAGTGGAGCACTTTAATCTTCTTCTACCCAGTATGTCTGTGGTCTTATGGAACAATCACCATTCACGACAGACTAACGCCACCGCGGGAATGCTCCTAAATTTGAAAATGTGGTACTTTGGACACCACAGTGATTTGACCATGATATGTAACTTTGTAGTGTCACCACCTTTCATGTAAAAGAAATACAGTTACAGGATCTTATCTTTGGTTCTTTCCAGTATCTTTGGCCAGAAATATAAAGTGTGTGCCCTGACTCCTTAGTGTGCCAACAGTTGTTGTGAGAAGAAATAGGGCCTTTTGCAGATATCACAAAGTCAACTGCAAAGATGCCAAACAAAACACTGAGATGGAGAAAATGTGTTTATTCCACTCAGAAGAGACAAGTCAACTACTACCAACTTGCCCAAGGCAACAGGCTTCTACACACAGTAACAACCACCTCATAACAGCAAGCAGCAGCAAGGCTTGTCATTCTTGCCATCTGGATTTTTATTGCTTTCTTTTGGTTTGTACAAGCAGTGGGATCATATGACTGGGTGTACTGACTGAATCATCATCACAGCTCATTCCAAGCACACATGCAATCATTACCATATCAAAACATGCCTTGGAGTTAAATCAACTCATTAACTACCTTAGTGGTCTAATGCACTCACTGCAGAAATCTGTGTGTAACTTGAAGGTCCAAGGTTCAAATCTAGGTGACCCAATGCACCCTTTCATCCCCTTCAGGCTGATCAATTGAGTACTATTAAATTAGGAAATATTAAACCTCTCTATTTACAGTGCTACGAAACCGCAAAATCTAAGTGCTATGAAACCCCAAAATCTGTAGTGGCAAACCCTACACAAAAGTACAAGTTCTTTGTTATGATTATGCGTGACAAGCAATTTGAAGCCAGTTGGCTTTCCAGAGAGATGTATTAAATGTGGATATCAGAGATAAGATAAATGAAATGGGATGTTTAAAAGGGATATATTCGAGGAGCAGTGTGGCAAATTATGAACAAAGTGTTGTGTGGCTGCCAGCACAAATGCCTTCCGCAGGAGTCACTTGGCACCAAGGATGAAGTCAGCAAAGAGGAAGGCAGCGGAAAGTAGAAGAGTCTGTCAGGCTCAAGATGAAAAATAGCTTGGCTTGGCAGACATGTTCAGGGCCAGAATGGCCATGCAGCCAGTCTGGCATTTCCTCTGGACGCTGCAAACTCGGAGGCAGCTTACTCGGAAAGATGGGCTACCATGACCCAATCACGCACCCATTCTAGTCTCGACATCCTGCAGTGTGGAGCTGGTTTGACTATTTTTTCCAGGTATTGGTTTCCAGTCGTGGCCTGATGGTGTTGTACACAATTAGGCTTGTGGTCTGCTATCACACCCAAATAACCATATCACAAGGTTACACATTATGTGTACTATCTATCAAGACATTATTTAAATATGTTGTATACTATACATGATTCTGATGTAGACCATCTTTTCTTCTTCTTTTTCCAGGTCTCGAGCATTTATATCCTTTCTTCACCACAACCCATATGCTTTCATCTTCTCTCACTCGAAGGCCCTGATTATGAGTAAAGTAGACTACAATTACAATATGGAATTCTGCTACTGCGGATCATGACTAGCATGATGTTTCTCGGTTTCCTGGGTGTGGAAACACTGTCCCCAACAAAATCGCATTAAGCTCTAGTTGCAACAGCAGCCAAACCTCATCCCCTGTCCCTGACAATGTTTTTCTCTGGCAAGGGGGGAGTGCATGTTTTTTCCATGAAAAAACTATTATTCCCTTTCCCTTTTCTATCCTCCTAGCCCCATCCCTTCACCGCAGGTAGGTCATTGCTCCCGCTCACCACCTGCACAGTGCAGGTGGTAAATGAGAATGTTGAACAGCTCAGAATAGCGAATTAATTCTGTGCCCACAAGTTATTACCCATTCTGAGGGGTCTAACTTTTAATAGGCGGAATTTGACGTGGAGGTACCAGCTGATAATGGTAATTCTATCCAAAGGGAATCTCCGTGTGGAATTCCACCTAACACATAATCAGGGGCTATATAGCTCCTCTGTTTCCTTCTCCCGTGCTCTCTGTGCTTACTTCTAACCACTTCACCTTCCCATCCATCTCCTACACTCTTCAGTATCTGAATGTGATATAATGGTGCTACATACTATTAAAGATTAATACAATGGTAAAGATGTTCATATTTATTCTCAGAATCCTCACTCCCAGAGCCGGCACTGCCACAAAGCTAGATGAGGCAACAGTCTTAAGGCATCACTACTAGATGACACTCAAATACAATAATGGCCTGAAAAATGGCTTTTATAAGGGAATATAGGGCCTCATTTAGAGTGTTGTGGGCTGTCTACTGTCCGCCAGGGGGACAGAGGAATAACCTCCGGTGCTCTGGCAGACTACCTCTCACCGTCTTCAGATCTATTCGACTGACTGGCAGAGATCTCTTTACTTTCAAAAGAGTAGCTGCTACTGCGGCTCGCATGAAGGCATTGTAGGTTTGCTGAGCTGCTGCCATGCTTCATGCACCGGCTTGGTAAACATTTTTGTTTTACAAAAACACATTTTTGCAGCAGGAATTTGTTTTTGTAAAACAAAAAACTGAAGGTGGTGACACTCTGGGAGTTTTATCCCAGGGTGTTGGAGGAATGTTGTATTTTTTCGGTTGGGATTGCAAGGTTTACCAGCCTTTACTTAAATGGAGCAGGCAGACTTGAGTACCCAGTCCGCCAAACTCTAAATAAACCACTAAAATGACTACAACAGCAAAAGCACCGCTCTTGACCATGCCCACCTAACTTTGTGACAGGAATAACATCTCCTTACTTGTTAGTAAATTGCATATGGCAATATTAAAATACTGTAACACCTAACATAAACATATTTCCTTCAAAAATCTACTAGCCCTACTGTATGAATGTGTACCAGGCCTGCTCAACAATCGAATATTACTACTACACTTATCTCGAGCTTTCCTTCTGCTACAGAGAGAGAATGTCTCGAGGGAGTTTTAGAGTTTTACACACTGCACCCCTTCTAAGTCTTGAACAGAAATATGGCTGGAGCAGAGTTTAATTGCCTGAAGGATCTGCATAGTTATGTGGGAGCCCTTTTATGAAGTGTGACGTTGGCGACGAGGATCAGCTATTTCTTAAAAGGCCAGATTGATTGCTGCCATTTCTTCATTCCCAGATTTTTGGCTCCTGTCCAGGTCTAATAAGTGTGCTTTTCACAAATCCCAGCCCACTATAAAAGAACAGTATTCATCGTAAGCCAAACAGCTAGGACCAGGAGGCAGGCTTTGAAGGGCATAATAGCATAATTGAATTCACAGGGTGCTTTCTGGTAAAAGTGATATGTTGCATCAATAATATCATAGACACTCGACACAATTTTTTACGTGCAATTTTGGACGGGTGGAGCACAAGGGACCCAATTCAGAAAGGTAAACTTAGATGTTTGGTCTAAACTTAGACCTCCGCCCGAGTTCGGACATCAAGATAGCACTCGTAAATGCCCTTTGAGACTTATAAAAGTCGTAAACTTAGACGTTAGATCTAAGTTTACCTTTGTGAATCAGGCTCTAAGTGAGCAGGGATGTTAGAAGTTGTAAAGTTCTGACTATATGTGATACTGAAATACTCTTACAACCATAGTATAATAACATCTTTTTTAAAGTAAATAAAACTTATAATAATTACAATCTGTAAAAAAAGTGGGAAGAATTGTGAAATTGTATATATTTATCCAGCCGAGCTTGATCAAATCATTAATGTACATATTTTTTAAAAAACAATTTGAACTAATAATAGTGTGCAGTATATTATATAAAATTATGCATTGTTTTGAGTAGTTGTTAATGCAAAAGAAACTAATAAGCTAGTTGATTATTTTACAAGATTGTGAGAAATTATTTCTTTTATCTTCTATACATGTGAAAGATCGACTGTGAGAAAACATTGTGCTTTAGCTTAAATTGATTTTTTTTGTTTTGTTATTGATGTGTCAATATTTATAGAAATGTAACTGTAACTAATTTGTAAAAAAATAAGTTGAACATTTATCGACTCACAAACTGCCTGTAGTTCTTGTGAATACTACTATGACTAACTACCTGCATTTCTGTTTCTGTATTTGGATTTTCTTATTAAAATCGTGAATCTTGCACTTCTTTTAAGAGATCTGAGAAAATATCAGTCAACATGCAGCCAGTTTCAAAGTTGCAAGGAAAACAGTTTTAAAGTTTGAAGTGAGAAAATGATATGTCCATTTTAGAGACAATAAACACTCCTTGGAAAATACTGCCAGGAAATAAATTCTGCAAGGGCACAGATTTTTAAAAAAAATGGAAAGCCCCAGAGCTATTAGTAGGCCAATTATCGGATCGACCTGAGAACTTCAATAATTTGCTAAAAACTTTGCACACCCTTCCTTACAAACGAGTTCATGTAACATAGAACGTGTTTATAGACATGAATGGCCACCTTATTATGAAATGTATTTCAGATGGAGATGGAAACAGCAAATGTTGTGCAATTGAGTTAAAATATCCACTCCATCATAGCATTAAAGGAATTGGTGATTTAAAAGCAAACATTTGTGTTGTGTTTAGAACTATGCGAAGTGACAAAACACTATACCACTCAAATTTTACTGTGTAAATTGAATTCTAAAAGTGACAATGCCATGTAAAGGTTAATTATTTTCATTGCTTCCCATTGCTCCTGCCCCACCTTAATTAAAGCGAGGGAGTAAAGAACTTTGTATTCCATATCTATGTTAAAGAATACAATAATGACTATGGTTTGTTTGATGGAGGGTGAAGAAAGAGATTTGGATCAACTGAAAACCAGATCATGCTTGAAGAAGGGGAATCAGATATATGAAACTTTATCAATTGGATAATATCGACCGTCGAAAATATTTACTACATCGCTTAACACTACATTATCAACGTATATATTTACTATTTTAGCTCCACTTCTGCTTACCTAGACTAGCCTTGTGATGTAGGAATTAAGTCTAAGTAGTGGATGCAATAGTTTTCTCCTGTGATTTCACTTATGCGATATTGTGGTGGTATAAGTTAGAATGAGTGTTTAGAGGTGTAGAGAGATGATGGAGGCCAGAGCATTTTGTTGAGGATGTTTGATTGATAATATGTTTTTTGCTTATGGAAAACGTTATAGTTTTCTACGTTGTCACAGAAAAGAGAAAAGTTCATGAGTTGAGATAACACCACTAACAACATTCCACCAATGTTAAAACATTTGAATTATGTTGTCAGACTGTGGGAACTTCCCCAAATCATGTGTGACCAACTTTTTTTTCACAGGGATTGTAAATGCACACCCATAAATCGTGAAATGTCACTACCTTAGACAGAGTTTCACATACCCCCATTACTGTGCTAAGGGTATTTTTTTTTTAACCTTCCAATTCGACATTTCACAGACTTGAGTCTTCACAAAATGGCACTCAGGGTGTGCTTGTTGGGCTTACTTATTTACTCTGATTTGTAATACGTCTACAGATCCACTTGACACAATAGTGCAACGAAACTTGAGGGGGCCCCGCAAAGTACATGGAGGGGGGCCCCCCATGCTCTGGAGCCAGTCAGGAGCTCTGAGGCCAGGGGCCCGTTGCCCGTGCACAGTGTCAGAGGGGGCCTCCTGAAGCTCGGCGGCCCCCTTGCACCGCGGGGGATGTGGGGGCTAATGTTACGCCACTGACTTGACGTTCTGAGCTTCTTTTGCATCGAGCTAACGATTGGGCCATTTATCAAATGAGAAAACACCACATCGCCTACTTTTTCTCATTTCCAGCAAGCCTTGTCAAGGTGAAAAAAATGGATGCAGGCCCATGGAATTAAATTTTCCAAATGTCATATAAAAAACCCGAGAGAATAAATACATTTCCTTTCAGTAATGAAATGGTCATATATTGTACTATGCAAATTCAGACAGACAACAAGTTATGATTAACTTGGCATATTCATTATTTCATATTTCTGACCAGCATGTTACTGACGTTAAATAGAATGCAAATGTTTTACAGTGAGATATACATTTAAACATTAAACATGCGATTGAATCACATTTTGTCTAGGAGCGAGAGGGTGCAGATGCATTAAGTGTTAAAATCTTCAACAAGTGACTTCACAATACAGACACCTTATTTCCAGCTAACCGCAATAACACACTAAGAACCAGGAAATGTCCCATAGTTAGGAAGAAAAGGGGATCAGAGTGGTAGTGTGCAAGTTGAATTACCAGTAAAGGGTTATATATAGGAGAAGAGGCAGGTTGGGTGTCTGCTGAACTGACAGACTCCTGGAACTGTGAGAACATTTATGCAAATGCCCCACTTCCGAATGTGTTAATATTTTTGAGTATTTTACCAAACCCGGTAAATTCTGATTCCCAGGCATGAGTTATTTGCAATGTGCAGTAAATACTTTTGATTCCGAGTTTTCCGAGGGGGGGGAGGGGCGGTTGATGGGAAACTACCTGTACGACACCTATTTCCCCATGAATCAAAGTTTTCTTCACATTTTATCTGGATCCATTTTGGCATGTTTGACATGCAAGAATATATCTGGTGAAAATTGCAAAAGTTAAAATCCTGAACCCAAATTAAACTCCTATTTGGGCAGTGTCAGAATTATCCGATGAACTCTAAGTTGGGTCAGATGTACTAATGGAAGTCTTAATGTCCAGAAAAATATGATGATGTGGCTCCTCTTTCCTCCTCTACATCCCTTCTGATCTAATAATCTATTTTTTCTTAACAGATAGCATCCATCAGGTTCTGTGAAATTGAACTCAAACTTGAATTAATCCCAACAGTTTTCTAATTATGTTAAAAACATCTGCATTTCCTTCAGATACCTTCAATGTGAAAACTATCAAGTTATTCCACTGGTCCATGCTTCAGGTTTTTACAAGGCTTTATAACACATCACTAATTGCTGGCACGGCACTCAGGAAATTAAGCATGTCATCAGAAATCCACAACTAGCGAAAACAACTGCTGATCTAGGTAACCTGGAGAATTTCAAGCCATCTTAGCCTCCCTTCAATTCAGAAGTTCTTAAAACTGTGGTAACTTCACAACTCTCCACTCAATTAGAGGCGACAACCTCCTACGGATCATTCCGTCACACATAAGTCCTCAGAATTGGAACACGTGTTCAATATCAGCAGCCCTGAACATAAACCCTCCAACATGTCAATATAAAAGTATGTGAGACTAGTACATATGAGATTACAAAATAGGGTAGATTCCCGTTCAAGAGATTCCAGCTAAATATCAAATTCCTCAGACCAGACACTACACAGCTTTTTTACTTTGTCACCGTTTTTTTCTGTTATTCCACTCTGCACCCCACTCTTCGCTCCAATTAGGGTTATCTTGTACTACCCAACTGGAGGATTGGGTTGGCACATTTAAATATCCTGTGGCACCCGAGCCATGTCACTGCTGACAATGTCAACCTTGTCCTTGTTTCAATGGCCACATGCCTAAAAGAGCTAACAGTCGATTTGTCCTCCCAGAGAATCACATTGCGGGTGCCTTGTTGAGTCAAGAGCTGTGCTATTGGTAGGACATGATTTTGTGGTAACTAGTATATTTAATAAGCCCTTTCTTTGCATTTTTGACACTTCAGTGGTCTTGTGGCATGATTCACACTCACATCTTCAACTTTAAATAAAATTTGTGCAGAGGATTTAAAAAGTGGTGCATGTACCTGTCTGTGGTGGACTTTGCAGCAGACTGTTAAGCCAAAGTATAATTAAGTGACCAGACCATGCTTGTATCAGGAAATTTAGAGAATTATGCATTCAACGACCTGAAAGTGTTTATACAACAAGCTATGCAAAACATTATGCAAAAAGCATCCTTTGAAGAGTAGTATGCATGTTTGGCATCCTACCAGAATTTAATTTGAGTCAAGAGCGAAGAAAATTTGATGTCATTGGGAAATTTACATTGTCTTTAAATTAAATTAGGAACCCTGGAACCCGGGAAGGTTGTACCCTGGTGTAAAGAGCTTCTGCTAGGTGAAATATTCCCATATGCATTTTCCATGCTACAATATGAATGTGTGAATCAATTAATCAATCAGTAGAGGAGGGCACAAAGGAATTAACAAATACATGACGAGTTGAATTTGTACAATACCTACTATAAATCAATATTATACGTATTAGAATCTACATTCAGAACCCAAAACATTTTGTGCTCAGGCGCACCATTATAGTCATAAAGTCAATTGCAGAATAGTTTACTAAAGAGGATTTTCTGCAGTAGTTTGCTAGATGCTTGCCTGGAATTCTACATACACACTCTGTGCTGCCGCAAATTTGCTTTCAAATGCTGCAGGTTTCATCTATCATGTCAGGACCCTGGGCATTCTGGGAAGACTACAGATTTTTTGACACATGTTATAATGACATTCATGATGCAGATGTTCATGTCAGAATCTCAGCACGCCTGCATGCAAGGCTAGGAGGAAAACACAGCAAGATTAATAGACCATACTGGATAAATACAGTAGAATCTGGTTCTTTGCAGGCCACAGTGCACTGTAGCAAGATTCCATTTTGTGAAACAGATCAGCAGTTCCTAGTCATTGCTGTCTTAAGTAAATCTGAGAATAATGAACATGTTGAACAATAAGAAAGGTTATTTAATTTGAATTTTTTGAGAATTTTGTAAGAATAGATACACTTGTTCCCTAAGCATTCCAGTACTTTATGAAGGTTTTTACATGCAATCAATCAGCAGTATCAAGAAATCTAAAATGAACCCCCAAAATAAGTTTTGGGGCAGTGGGTTCCCACCATTCAGAGTGCTCTTTTCTGCCCAAATGTGGCATGTAATTTCCGCAGCAGAAATTTTCCATGACAATTTTCCCACAACACTACACTACTTTTCCTGTATTCTCATTAAGGTTTGGAAGTTTTTTCCTTGCCATTGCAACTCTTTTTCTTTAATAGGAACACATTTGTGCACATTTCTAGTTTGGGACTCTTCCTACAAGAGGCTGATGAATATTTACAAACATAGAA
This sequence comes from Calotriton arnoldi, assembly GCA_963921515.1. NCBI lineage: Eukaryota > Metazoa > Chordata > Amphibia > Caudata > Salamandridae > Calotriton > Calotriton arnoldi. The sequence continues at coordinate 2,181,820 of CAWUFW010000648.1, read as the reverse complement.
ACTTGTGGGTATTTACCAGTTTCAGTGGATAACTCCTCGGAAACATAAACAGACTAGCTCCAAAGCAGGAGTTTGTTTCTGAATAACAAAAGACTAATGACCCCACACTCTGGGAATCTTCTTCTAGAGAGTGAGGCGGGGGGGGTCATTATTTTTTTCCCTGCCCCTTAAAGTCACTTTTCTTGGCAGTTACGAACAAGGAAAAAAAGACAATACACTGGCCAACCTAAATAGGGTGGGCATGTAATGTCCTTCCTCCAATAAAACCTAATCTGTTGGACTTGAAGAAGAAGTATTCCATGGACATAGCCAGCAGGAGCTTCGTCGAGGGTGCATTTCCAATGGAGCTTCCTTTCCGACAAACTTTAAATTGGGTCCAAATTGTCTACTACTTGCGTATAGCCTATGTGTTTCCCGTCTTCACTCTTCTTCATCAGTCGAGTTCTACCACCAATCGCCCTCCGAAAAAGGTACTTCCAGGTGCCAATCAGATGTTATGATGAAGAGTGAAGAAGAGGACCAAACTGAAAACAAAATTCAGGCTGAGATCCCATTCAGAGCTAGAAGACCCATTTTCCATCTTAGGCTATGGGCTGTCATGGTCCTGGGGAATACTGAGGATGCTTCATCCATTCAGATTGCTGGATTGTTGCCCATCTTAAATGAGCAGTACTACGTCACTTTCAACATTACCAGGTGCACTAGAAGTCATGAAATTGCATTGACCAACACTTTTCAAGTTAAAAATTCTCACCAGTGCTAAACATGGCACCTCTGGTTGTCTGGAGTGACTTTGGTGAGTAAGCAGGGTGTGGGACAGCTGGGAATCAAAGAGGCCCCGATGCCACCCAATAAATTATACTTCTTGGGGTACCCCGTGATATCCCTGATCTGAATCTGCCACAAAAGGAATCGCTGCCTCAGGTTGGAAGTAAACCCTTACGTACCTACTAGAAGTCACTGAGGGTGTGCAACACAGTGGCATAGCTAGGCCTTATGCCGCCTGTGGCGGCCCCTGCTTTTGCAGCCTGCGGCCGCATGTAAGACAGAGGGGGGGGGTGGGGTGATGCTGGTGATTCCTGCGGCCGTCGCCCCCACAACCTGTGCCGCCTGGGGCGGACCGCCCTCCCCTCCTCCCCCCACCCCTTGCTATGCCACTGGTGCAACATCCCTTGTCATGTTGCCCCTTCCAATTTTGGAGAACACACTTTCCAAAGTTTCTCATCAGTACCATCCCTGAGTGGGTTTTATCTGACATCACAACGTGAACCTTTCTTAAGAAGTTCTGTGTGTATCGTTTGTGCGCATTCAATCAAATGAAAAATAGTGAATAATCCTGGAAAACCTTACTGCGAGCCTATGCTGTGTATTCATTGCATGATCGCTGCGTCTCACATTCCCTAGTCTTATGAAGCCTGGGGTTAAAAATGGGAAAATCCTGCAAGGTAAAGTATATATTATGCTGTTCATTACTGCGAAAACCTAAATAATGTTAGGAAAGTCGTGCTGCTTATAAAAAGCACAGAAAGACCTGACAGTGATATTTCATTTGCCAAAACAAAACCGGCCTATATAGTCTGATTTGCAAAGGATATTCGCAGAACAGCTGGGCTGCTGAATCCCACAGTGTCTAGTTAGCACAGCACACTCTGCACATTGTCATGCGGGAATTGAGATTTCTGTACCAGCACTCAGTCATAAAACAGAGAAAAATACCAATGCAGTGACCTCTTTTCCTATGCAGCAGGAAAAGAAAAAGCCTAAAAAACTAATATCCTCTAATATGTAATTTTCTGTAATAATGTACAGCTCCTTTCAGAAAAGTAGTACAGTGCCAATTTTCCCTTGCATTAATGAAAAAGAAATACATTTTGAAGAACAGATTGCTGGTTCCCACTGCAAACATGTCAGTGTAGTGTAGCTGAAAATCCAAAATAATCCGAAACTGTGCCTTAAAGGCCACTAAAGTACATGTCACAGGACAAGCAAAGAAAGCATGATTGGGAAAGCAGCACACAAAAATTGAAACTGAAGCAAAGTCGTGAAAAAATATATAATAAAAACGAGCAAGAGTGAGTATATAAATTGTCATTTATAGACATCATTAGTAGGTTCATTTGACATTTTTGCCTAATTCCCATATGTTTGGACGTGAGTATTTTGCATAAACATTTGTCTCTCTATGTTGCATATTTTAGCAAAATTTTCATCCACTGCAGAGAAAATGTCTTGCCAGAACTGTGAAAAAGATCTTTACATATTCACTGATTCAAGCATTTTTTGCTGGAACCAGTCTCCCAACAGTAGGTCACATGACTTTTGTACGCAAGAGACGTGTGAGCAATATTCCCGCTGAAGACAAGCAAAATGAATTTCAGGTAATATACATAGTTTCCGCAATAATTATTTGTATTGTGCAAGGGGGAAAAGTCCCAATTTGATCCGCCTCTACATAGGAGTTACAAAACTTTGTCGACGAGGATGTAGCCTCAAGGAAGTTTTACCCAGTATGTTCACCCAAACCAAAAGGGTTGTGAAGAGTCTGGGTTAATTCAATGAGGAAGGATAGTTGGACAGCCTTGCAGCAGTGAACCACAGGTCACTGAAGAGAACCATAGTGATCCTAGTCTCCAATGGGACAGAGGGGCCGATTCCGATCTCGGTCGGAAGGGCTCCGAATCTGATTCGGCTTTGCCTAAACCGATCCGAAACCCTTTTTTCCGACCGACTCGTTCCCAATTTCGAACGACCAAGTACGATGCCTTGAAACCCTTAGTGCTGACCGAATCGGTTCCGAAAGGCATCCGGAGAGATAGAGCCTTTCCGGAGCCGATTTTTTATAGCTCTATTGCCTTGGTTTCCGAGCGAGCAAGTACTATGAACGATTCAGACAGCCTTTCCGATTCGGTTTGACTGGAACGAAAAGGCTGCCGGAATCGGTCTTTGGGGGCCTGTAGCAGGCCCCCCTTCATCCAGGGCCCTCCGAATCAGTCCTCTGGGGGTATGCATGGGTCCCCTCTTCCCAACCATGCACAGTGTAGCAGGCACCATGGGGTGCCCGCCACAGGGTGCACGATTATCCCCAACCACCCCTTTTGTCAATGGGAGCCTCTGTTCTCGTTCGGAACACAGGCTCCCATTGAAGCCAATGGGAGACCGACCGAATCGTATCCGGATGCATTCAAATGCATCATACTCGTTCGGTCGGACTCTCCCGATCCGAGTCGTACGGAAAGCATTCCGGAACCGATGCGGTAGGAATGCTTTCCGAACTAGATCGGAATCGGGCCCGGAGTGTGTGCTATTGCCATGACTAGAGAAGGGTCTGTGCATGGGAACAGACCAATTTGTGTTATCCTGCCGGCAGAATATGAACACCTCAGAGCTAAAGCTATGTGTGACAATATATCCCCATCACACTTGTGGTGTCATGCAATATATGCCTAGTGGTGTTACTATGCCAGATAGAGTATGGCAGTCATTGTTACAGCGCCAGTTAAATATAAGATTATAAGACTTACTTTGCCAACTAATATAAAACCATTACAACGCCAATGCCTATTAAGATAATGCTATTACAGATACTGTATTCGTGATATATCCCAATTTCTGGTACTGTGCCTCAGAATAAGTGTCCTTTAAAGTTAGTCTGCAATGAATGGCATCAGGAATCACTATGAATTCAGAGTTAAACCCAGCAGTTATTCTGCTACAATACATATGCCAATTAGTTAAGATGTCTGAGAACACACATCCATCATTTTGATGTGCTAGAGAATGACATCTCAAAGGTTACTGTGCATCACAAGAGGTGTCAATCAGAATGTCAGTGTTAGAGAGTATACTACAATCAGAGGTGCAGTAGCAGAAAATCTATGTCCATCATAGTCACTGTGCTGTAGACCATGACCAAAGAGAGCCACAGAGAGATTCAAGGTGCACTGCAATTTCTGGACTCCATTTTATGACAAATGTCTACGATGACAGAAAGTGACTCTGCCTTTCCTGCTACACTCACGTCTATGGTGTTTTATCGTCACTTTTTCTCTTTAATGTTTTTATTTATTTATTTATTTGAGAGTTTTATAGAGTGCTGGCGTACAACTAAACAAGGGCTGGCAGGAAAGTGCGCCACCCTTCTTTTCCAGGCTTCCACCAATAGCAGCCAGTTTAAGCTCTAAGGGTATGGACTAAGAGAAAGAGGACCACTAGAGACAGGGGTTCATCTACTGCTACAACAAGGTTTCGTGTAAGATCCAAAAAAGAAGAGAGACAGCAAGAGAAAATATTGCAGCCGCACCTTCAGGTTGAGATATTTTTTCTATTGATCCAGTCAAACAGTGTCAATCATTACTTACATTATATAGAGACGAGAATGTAATTTCACCACTGTTATTTGATAGCTAGGATGTAAATAGGTACTATATATTTGGGTCCATGGACATGCATGGGGCATCACCCCTAGATTTCCAAACCTAAAATTATCATAGTAATTCTTTGTTTATGACTGACCCAAGAAATAATACACTTAATGACTCTTTGGTGTTTCATATACCTAACATGCTCAGTTGTGGCTCATTATGCGGCACATATATGTCGAGAAACTAGTTTGCCACAGAGCAGAAAACTACACTCACAACTACACTCACAAACCCTGATGGTTACTTGAATGAGCCAAAGACATCGTATGTATGACTCAACTAAAGCACACATGCAGGTACATGGACATTTGGAATATTAGGCATCAATGGAGATTCTGAAGAGCAAATTATAATACTTTTCTGACCCCATCTGTTGATTAAAACACTTGGTGGCCTTTTTCGGGCTTAGGCCGGCATACAAAAAATTCAAAATGGTTACAAAATAAACGGAGATCTCCTTTCAGTACTTTCGCCATACAGAGACATATCATGGGTCAATTGCGCAAGCTACTGACTCACAGGCAGTAGCACTTTTTTTTTTTTTTTTTTAAGCTTTTGTAAAGAAATGCAGCTTGCAAGAAATGACCTGCGTTAATTTAACCCACTCCATATTCACAAACAAATAATTTAAATTAGATTTATTCCACAGAACATTTTAGTCTCATTTTCGTTTGCCTTGTTATTACTAGTACCTGTAGGCATCACTCTTTTTAAACCGAGAACAAGTTTTCACCAAACCTAAAGATTCTGCTGTTGGTAATGGAGTACATTTGGCGTTGGGTAGCCAAAGAAACCTCAGAGCACTCTGCAGATGTGCTGCATCTATGAAAGTACCAGTTTCAGCTACACGGGAGGGGGTGGGGGGGAGGGGTTTTCAGGAGTACTGGGCACAAGATTAACCCTAAAAATTCAAACGTGGCTCTGGTCCCAATGGAAGAAGGCGAAATACCTCTTTGCGATACCAATGAGATACTTGTACCACCCTGTCAGCAGGGCCACTTCATCACCTTTGAATTAATGTATGGTCCCATGAAACAGGCCAATAAAATATGTCTATGTAAGTAGCACAGTGCGAGTACAAAGGAACATTTTCTGCGTAAGATTCTGCATCGACAGAGATTCATCATCACCTATGAAACACACTTCTGCATGGCACATGCGTGTCTTGAGACCTTTTTGTGAATGTATATTGTGGTTATAGGTGGGGTTTGATATTTAATTTCATTTGATGGGGTATGCAATAATATACTCTCTGTTTCAGTACTATATATAATACTGTACATAAATCTACACTTAGTGATATCTGACTTGAATCAGATAAATACTGGAAAATTGACATGGATCCATGCTGCGATAAAAAAGAGCGATACATCTGTGACTGCTGTAGCTGATTCGATAAAAGGATTATAATGCATAAACATGATAGAAACATAAGGATAAACATTTGAGAGAAATTGCACAATAAATTTGTAGCTGAGGAAGCAGACACACTGTCTCACAGGAGCATATTAATCTTATTCCCACCTCTCTTCCACCACCCACCTGCATCCATCCCCGTAGTCTTGTGTTTTTCAAACAGGGTCCTGAGGGACTCAAATGTTACGTTAGCAACGAGCTGTTTCAGTCTAGAATCATCAACAGGTTACAGGGAAGGGGAAGGTTTGTTAAGCAGCTCTAAGTGTAATTGTTGAGAGATATGAGCACTTAACTTCAATTTTACATTTAGAGGCAATTTTGTTCTGAAAGTGTAAGGGTAGACGCAGTGCGCTCAGACAATACTGGAAGATTCCTATCATTCATGTATCTAAAGTCACCCCATGGGAGCCTAGGACTCTATTTGTTTTTTATTCTGTTCTCACAGGCTGCATAGATTTCACCAAGTCCAAATACTCCAGGATTTCAAACTCTAATCATAGGACAAAACTGTTTTCTTCAAGCTAGTCTTTATTGAAATTTATCATTGAACATCTATTTTTTTTGTAAAAATGTCCACATTTCCTTTAATCCAATTCATAAAGATTTTCTTTCCATATAAAAAGTGAATCTTACTCTTGGAAATTCAGGTGATGTCTAGATCAGGATAAAGATGCATCTGCTCACAGAAATAAGGTTGGGGAATCAGTGCCTGACTGTTTACTATTGTACGAAAGTTGCCTGCAATAGTAAGTCGTAGACAAGCTGGTCCAGTATCTCCGTATCCAAACCTTTAAATAAAGGGATTTGGTTTTATCCTATCATGGTCATTCTCTGTTCTTGTTATATCGAACGGGTGCATATCTACAACTCATTGGCTCCTCCTTGATCACCGTGAAAACTAGGAGTCAAAATATTTCTATTTATTGATACCTAAAAAACAGTCATGTCACTAGCCCCCAAAACAATATAGGACCTTTCCAAGACTACATCCAGAAAGTATTCTGTATTGACTCTTGATTTTGATTGGTAAAAGAAAGGCCTGGAGAGGATGCTAAGCTGCCCTTAGCTATCCTAATTCATGGGATCAAACTGGAGGGCAGCATGAAGTCAGATTTGGCTGAAGCTAAATTATAATTTGTAAGGCATGCTTTTGACATGAAATATCCACCTCACTCTTCATTACATAGGTATGTGTGAACCTGGATTCTTCGTGGTCTTTTGCCCCTTTCAGTTCAAGTTGAAAAGGTGGAATGAATTTCCTACAAGTCACAAATTATTAGAAGGTTGCTTTGTCTCAAGTTGTGCACTCAAAACACATGTGTCTGTTTCTATGAGAGTCAATATGGGATTTGCGGTGTTGGTTGAGGTTTCTGTGGGCAAACATTATGAAAACCAGCTTGCTGGTGACCATAACATAACATAACAACATAACATAAGATAGCATAGCATGACATAACATAACTTAACAATAAATTAGATATGGATCAATGCATCCCTGCTGTCTCCCTGTTGGGGAGTGGGGCTGGGTTCATTATGCCAAAACATAAGGCCTCCCTCCTGAAAGTCATACTGCCCCATATAATGAAGATAGAGTAATGAAGTAAATCAATTCAACTTCACAGGAAAGGGAGCTGTCAAACATTTCGCAAAATATATTGTGCGAGATTTCACAGAAACAAGTAAATGCGACACGGTCAATGTCTGTCAGCCAGAATGCTTAGAAGGGTTTCGCCGGAGGAGCGTTCTTTACTTTCGATAAATGGTGGACGAACAGTTAGACCAAGATTTGATGGAAGTTGGATGTTCTGTGTCATAGCTATGGAAGCAAAGCTTAAGGAAAAATCAAACCAAAACTCTGAATGCCAGCCTACACACCTGGTGCATTGTTCACAATCAATTAGCAAAATAACAGCATTACAGGGAAAAAGGATTAGAAAATTATAGGATTTTGAAAGGGAGATGAAATAGGTGGCAATAGTGATCTTAAGGAGGGGTCTGTGGTGTAACTCAAAACTCATGGAGCCTCCCACAAAATTTGATGAAAGACCCTTAACATTTCACCTAGACTGGAAGAATTGCAGATGTACAAGTGCTTTAGGCTCAGACATAGTGGCTGCAATGCCCTTATTCATGTTCATTTCAATGAGATAATTGAAACCAGTAAGAAGCATCTGATAAATGAGTAGGATTCTAGAAATGAATCGCGTTGTGCGCTATTACAATAACATTGATTTTCCATTACATGTTTCAGACAAGGAATGGGGAATGGCATGCAGTGGGTGCAAACACCACAATTCTTCTGCATGTTCTGCTGATTACTTTGCTCCTTTCTGGGCATATTTTCCACCTGCCACTAGCAGGTGGATGTGTGTCCGAAAATACCATTCTACTATTAATCCTGTTTCAGAGTTTTCTGCCAAAACATTATTTCCTGACTACTTGTAATAAGGGCACATTGTGGTAGATCATAAAGGTCCTATATATTTTAATTTTTCTGATGCCTCCAAACTTTTACATAATTGAAATGAAGACCTCCTTTCATGCAAGATCATAATAAAGGAGGCTAGACGATCAGGCAGACCAAGTCAAATATCTTTTGTGTCAGAATACTAGTAGCTAAAGAATTTTTGTGTAACCTATGACATGCCATTTTACATCCTTTCACTCCAGTTTTCTAACTCTTATTGGGCAGCTGGCAGGAGAACACAACCCCATACTGCCTCACATTCTCCTCGATTGATTCTTGCAATTCCTTTGTCACTAAGGGTATTGAGTCAGTCTAGGCTTTTGTGCCCTACAGGTCTTGATCTGGGCCCTAAGCCTGCTGTATGTGGCTGTGATCATTGTACTTTGGCACACGTTTTGGTGGCGTTGACATAGGCAACAACAACAGCCAACTTGGGCAGGTACCACTAAAAATTAAGTTTAGTCTAAGATACCATGCTCAGTATTAAGTTCCCTGCATGCATATGGCAATGAGCAGCAGAGACCAGCAGTAGATACAAACCTTGAACACTGAAGCTCTTGGGGACATTTCCCCTCTGGCAGGAGTGTGTGAAAACAGTACCAAACTTAGATTTTGATCACGTTTTTGAATATTGTTGAACTAATATAAAGTTAACAATTGGCTCTTGTGTAATCGTTTTCTATTTGGAATGTTTGGATGATTTAAAAGGTCATTTATTCCTCGCAAAATCGCTACCTCAAGGGTTTGTGCACTAGTAAGACATTTTTAGGAACAAACAGGAAAAGTATTTTTTGGTATGCCATTCACTTGGGTGCAATTTACCAGAAAGAATGTGATAATGGTTCGGCAACCAAGACTCTTGTAGGTAGGTTTGAACACCACAATGCATACACAATGCATACAGGAAAACCAGTTTATCTACACATAATAAAAATAATCCAACAGCAGGGTGACAAAACTACTGCTGCAGAAGAAAAGTCAGTTGATATTGTGAAGTTCTGCTAAAGATTGAAGCTGATATGTTAGCGTTTACACATGTGTGTGTTTCCATTGCTGGGCTTAGTAGCCAGACTTAATACCTGTTTTCTTTAGATCTCGAGCATCACTGATGAATATGGAAACCAGGAGATGTGGTGCTTATGATGATGGCTAAAACAAAACTTATAAACAAAAATGGGGGGAGATGGAGGGAGACGTTAGGTTCATCCTCCAGACTGTGTATAGTTACTAACAAATCTGTAAATGACAGATCTAAGAACCTAACCAAAGGGAAGGGCTTCCGCTAAATGTGCGAAACAACGCCCCGAATCTAAGAAGAGAAAATTCTCTTCTTGAGTCCCCTCACTCCCAAGGGTTGCCCCTAGGTGACATGCTTCATCATTGGCGCCATCCCAGACATCTACTGTCTGGGGCGTGCTGCAGCTTGCGGAACTACGTAGGAGCACTTTTTGTGAAAAAAATGTGTAGTGCAGTGTTGGGGGGAGTGGTGATGGTGATGCTAAAAATACCTAGCTAGTGAGCGATTAGTTTATTCCTGCTCCTAGTTGGTACGGATAAAGAGGGTTAATAATAGGGAGGAAGTGTAACTGTTATGTGTATACTATCCCTAGTATTTGGTCGACATGTTTCGAGGTGTCCCCTAAACCTCTTCTTCAGGACCACATGGGGACCAGCCCCATGCGTACCACTCCGTGAGAAAAATAAACCTATACTAAAGAAATATATAATAAAGAACAGGTGCACACCTAATGTGTGAGCACCAAAATTAAATACATACGGTTGAAATCAGACCGGTCCGCCCGGGTACGAGTAGGTGTCATTGACGGAGGAGTGCTGAGCCAAGGTTACTACAAGCCCCTCCACCCTGGCAGTCTATGAGGCACAGCGTTGCCAAACCAGAAATACTACGAGTCTGATTTCAACTGTATGTATTTAATTTTGGTGCTCACACATTAGGTGTGCACCTGTTCTTTATTATATTATTTCTTTAGTATAGGATTGTTTTTCTCACGGAGTGGTACGCATGGGGCTGGTCCCCATGTGGTCCTGAAGAAGAGGTTTAGGGGACACCTCGAAACATGTCGACCAAAAACTAGGGATAGTATACACATAACAGTTACACTTCCTCCCTATTATTAACCCCTTTTTATCCAAACCAACTAGGAGCAGGAATAAACTAATCGCTCACTAGCTAGGTATTTTTAGCATCACTATCACCACTCCCCCCAACACGGCACTACACATTTTTCACAAAAAGTGCTCCTACGTAGTTCCGCAAGTTGCAGCACGCCCCAGACAGTAGATGTCTGGGATGGCCCCAATGATGAAGCATGTCACCAGGGGCAACCCTTGGTGAGTGAGGGGACTCAAGAAGAGAATTTTCTCTTCTTAGATTCGGGGCGTTGTTTCGCACATTTAGCGGAAGCCCTTCCCTTTGGTTAGGTTCTTAGATCTGTCATTTACAGATTCGTTAATAACTAAAACAAAACTTAGACACAATGAGGCAACTGCGGAGTGACAGTAATATGTACTTTTGTTGTTTCAGGTCTCCTTCCCTGCTGTACCTTTCCCAAACCCCTTTCCCCTCATCTGGCCACTCAGTGTAGTAAGTCCTTCCAGGAGGTGGGCCATATTGGGCAATGTACTGATCCTGGGGAATCAGAAGACAACAGCTACAATAATAAATAGTGTGGTCCTTGGCAGAGCCTTTGTTGGTTTCTATTTTCTTTGTACCACATGCAGAGTGGCAAATAGACACTAGATGTATTATATTCAAGTTTTGCAACTTTTCAAAGTATCAATACATCTTACAACATCTTGGCACTTGATCAAAGTACATTTGTGTAGAACGTGAAATTGTTATTATAGTAGAGATGTTTTATGACCATACTACCTATACAAAGATGCAAACAATTCCTACCAGCACACGGTGTATGTGAATTAAAGTGAATCAGGATGACCCCTTGTAGATGAACACTGTGACAATAGTTACATCTGACCTAGATAGGCTGTCGTCTTGGCAGATGTACCACCTGGCATATTTCTGTACGTCTAATTTAATTTCATGTTACAACTAAACTGGCAACTGTTGTACAGTATGTAGTTTCAGAGTGCCTCCAAATTATCAACAAATATTAATAAAATGCAAATATTCAAAGTACAAAAATGCTTTATTTTTTATATGGTTTAATTTTTTGTAGGGTTAGTTAGTAGACCTTTAATATAGGTTGTACAAACCTCTACGTTCATGATTAACATACAAATTTGTGGTACGTTTGTTTGGGCATACATTATGAATGATCTAGAGGGCTCTAAAATAGTTTTGGATGGTATCCATTATCCAATATACCTGATTTTGATTATTTTGCCCTATTATTAGATGTTTTCCTACAAAAATACTAAGCATTTATGTAAAGTACAGGTCAGGAGGGAATTAATTATGGAAAAGATTAGTCAATGATTAGTCAAATTAAATGGTTAGAGTACAAATGTTAATCCTCCATTCATAACTAAAAACATTGAGGCATACCACAAAAAGGCATAACATTCATTAACATCCATCTTTGCAAAGTGTCTATATTTATTGCAAAGACTCAACAGCGCTCTGCCAGAATATTAATTAGTCATTTTAACTAAGATATGACAAGGCAGAAAGAAATGATAACGACAAAGCTGGGAAGACATTCATGGGTAACGAAGGCCAACAACGAAGATAGGTGGAGAACTTTGAAGAACTGGTGAACATGCCCGTGCCGCAGTCTCCACCAAATATACAGGCAGCTGATTAGGACCTGCCAATCAAGTGCAGCAGACCAACTAAGGAAGGAATATGGCAAGCCATCAAACATCTGAGAAATGACAGGCAACCGGACCTGACATAATTCGTTCAGAGACACTGAAGGCAGACTTTGAAACATCAGTAGACATGCTCTATCTCATGTTTGGAAGGATCTGAGAAGAGGAAAAGCTAGAAAAGAAGGGAGATCGGATCAAGGTCCCAAAGAAAGGTGACCTGAGTAACTACGCAAACTACAAAGGGATAACTCTTTGATCAACCCCAGGCAAAGTGTTCAACAGAGTCATCCTGAACAGAATGAAGGAACAAGTCGATGCTCAGTTATGAGACCAACAAGCTGGTTTCTGCAAACATAGATCCTGCACAGATCAGATTACAACACTGTGCGGCACCATTGAGCAGTCGATGGAATGGAACTACCTCTATAGGCCAACTTCATGGACTATGAGAAAGCATTCAACAACGTGGACAAGGAGACCCTTTGGAAACTTCTCTGCCACTATTATGTGCCAGATAAACTTGTAAGAATCATCAGGAACTCTTACGAGGGAATGACCTGCAAGATAGTCCATGGAGAACAACTCACAGAAGTCTTCGAAGTGAGGACCGTAGTCCACCAGGATTGTTTGCTCTCCCCCTTTTTCTTCCTGCTAGCCTTAGACTGAATCATGAAGACATCCACAGCAAGGAAAAGAAAAGGGATCCAGTGGACACCTTGGAAACAGCTTGACGACCTGGACTTTGCAGACGACCTAGCCTACTCTCCCATACCCATCTGCAGATGCAAGAGAAGACCGACATAGTGGCAGCCAAATCAGCATAACTTGGCCTCAACATCTGCAGGGGAAAACCAAGATACTGAAGGCTAACATGTCAGCACAACTGCAGTCACTCTTGCAGGTGATGCACTGGAAGAGGTTGAGGCCTTCACCTACCTGGGCAGAGTCATAGACAAGCAGGGTGGCACAGACGCCGATGTCAAGGCAAGAATCGGCTAACCAAGGGCTGCCTTCATTCAGCTAAAGAAGATCTGGAGCTCCAAGGATCTAACGCTGCAAACTAAGATCAGGCTTTTTAACACCAATGTAAAATTGGTCCTTCTGTATGGAGCAGAAACTTGGAGGACAACAAAGTCCAGACCTTCATCAACACAGGTCTGAGGAAAATCCTCCAAATCCACTAGCCAAACACCATCAGCAACAATGACTTATGGCAGCAGGCTTTACAACTTCCTGCTATGAAGCAGTCATGAAAAGAGGCTGGAGCTGGATAGGTCACACCCTCCACAAGACCCCATCAAACACCACCTGACAAGCTCTCACCTGGAACCCTTGAGGGTAAAGGAAAAGAGGAAGGCCAAGAAACACCTGTAGTTAAGGCCTCAAGGCTGGCTTCAAGAAGATGAGTTTTACTTGAAGTCAGATTGAAAGAAAAGCCCAGGACAGAGATGGCTGGAGAGTCCTGGGTGATGTCTGTACGGCAGGAGGGGTAGTAGGCATAGGTTAGTAAGCACTTTAATTTTTAATGCTAAACAATATTTTTACCCATATTAGACACCTGAAAATCATAAATTGGCATGACACATTTGTAAATGTTGGGCACTAAGCGAGTTTCTGTATACCCAATCATATCTTGCGTAAAAGAGATCATAAATGTATGTTGGACAACTCATTAAAATTGGTGTTACACAGGGAAATGGTGTTTGCATTAATGATTGCGACCTTGCTTAACCTGTCAACAGCTGTGTGTATGCCAAACCAGTATTAACGGGAGTGAAATAATCTGAAGAGTCCAGCGAGGTGTCCAATTTGCCCATTAAACATTACCCTTCTAATTTTGAAAGGCTTTCAGAGCTTTTCAACTATTTTGTCAGCATCAATTTTATTATTTATTATGCTTGTAATAATTCCATTCATTACCAAACATGAACTAAGGTATTATATGTGCTTGTAGATATAAGTGCCTGAGATTCTCCAAAATCATTGCACACAATTATTTCAAGGCATGATGAACTTAGGTTCGCTATGCAAGATGAAAGGTTGATCAGTATTATCTTAATTTATTTTTATAGGAATGTATACTGTAGTCTTAAAATTGCTATGGGTTATAGTTAAGTTCACTATCATCTCTAAATGTCGAAATGCTCTCTTTTATCACACTGTATCAAAAGATAATCTTATGCAGTAAAGCAAATTAAAGTTATTATAGGTTCTAATCAATCCATCACATTTCTACACTCAGTAGTATGTTGTTGTTAATGCATATTGGTAGTCCTACATTTAGGCAATTTGTGTATTGCATTTGTGCTTTCTCAAAGACATGGACAAATGACTTAAGTTCAGTGCTAACAGGAATTTGTAAAATAAAAAAATAACAGGGGAAAGAAGATATAACTTGACCAAAACAGTGATCTGCAAAAACAGATGAAGGCCTTGATTAAAATGATCCTAGGTTGAACGCCTAGGTCAAAAACATCAGTTTGGCACTTGGGTTGCCTGAGAACAAATCACAGAGTGTCTTAGAACTAACTTGCATTAGAACGTGTACTCTTTGGCTCTTTTGTAGTTTATTTGATAATACACCATGTCTTAACTGCTAATATGTTAAGGCAATTGCAAAATTTGTTGGGATTATAAAACCTACATTAAAGGAGATATTCTGTAGGGTATTCAATTCCCTAATATTTCTATTAACTGTTACATTTAAGTAGTGTTCAACTCTCCTTTTTGTAAAAAAATATTATACATTTTATATTGTCATATGGGCTTATAGCAATGCTGACAGATTTCAGACCATTATATATTGAATTTTATATACTCAAAAACAAAAGTCTGATATTTTATGGGATAGGAGGTATTTTCAATGATGCATACTTTTTAAAACAAAGAAAGCACACATGCATAACATCCCTCTTGAAGAATGTGTTAGAGGATTTTGGATCACCTCTGTGTGCCAACATTTTAATAGGATTTGCTTCCTTTGTGGCATTTCTTCGACCTGGATGTTGGATCAGATCAATTGTGATGTAGAGAAGAACCCCATTTTCCAAGGCATTACTTCTTTAGATGGTAAAGTTTCATCACATTGATGTGAGGCAGCAAGCTGATTCAGTATTTGGAAGCAACATACATATAACAGAGGAAATAATTATTGGCAAAGATGGAGTCACCGAGCAACTGACAAAGAGAAACTCATTTTTATCCTCCAAAGGTCTGTAAACATGAACAATCTAACCTGGTGAGTTGACATACATCCATATGTACTCTTTCGTATTTTTAGTCAAAAATAGGCTTTTACATTGTGAAGGATGCTTATCATTATGGGAATATATATTCCGATTCTCCGATTCTTCTTAGGATTTAATCACTTCATTCATAGTTATAATTTAAAATGTATTTAAAATAAACTGTACAACATAAACAATCAATACAGGCTGAAAAACGAAAAAAGTCAATAATCAGTGGAAATGCGATGATAAGTATGGTTTAATTCTAGGCTAGCAAAAGATTGAAGACATCCCCATAAATCACGAGCTGTAATTCACAGGCGTGGTCTAATGCATGAATGTCAGATTTTCAAGCAACAAGAATCAAGAAAAAACCCACAAACATTTGCATTATGTTTAAAATTCCATCACTGACAACAGCTGAAAAGAGAGAAGTGGGTATTTTACAAATCAATAATGATCAGATGAAATTTCCCAAACATAAGGCTTTGGTCTCATGATTTCTCTTTACATAATATATTTCCATTGACTAACACTGAAACCCTTTTGCACCAAATAATCGATTGAGGGTAGTTAATCTCAAGAAGAACATGAGCGAGCATCAATTGTGGACTCAACCCAAAATAAAATTCTCTCCAAACCCCCCACCCAAACCCCTACCGGCGCCAGGAACAAACTTTAAATATATGTTGTCTGGCTAACTCACAACCAGGAAGGTTTTCGAAATAATGACTCTCAAAAGCTCTAAAACATGTTGTTTATCTTAAATTATATTCTGTGGGGGAAAGTTGGCCTTATATATGGTAGGACGAAGTGTAATCAGTGCTTGATGCAACCCGGTGGTTGCGGTTGGGGGAACTGGCACTTATTATTGGGGACTGTCACTTATTGCTCCTCATCAGACATTTCCCGAGACCAACAGAGAGAAAAACAAACTAAATGAAAAGACGGAGGAGGGGAACTAAAGAAAATTTGTCACCAAAGGAGAAAGCAGAAACCTGTAAGAGTAAGATAATGGGGCAGGGAGTGCCTGGCAGAGAATTAAAGAGGCTTGAGGTGAATTCAGGACTGCACGCCCTTAGTATTTGGCAAGCTGACATTTGTAGTGCCAGCTGTGGATGTATGAGCAGAGCTTTGGGCACTGCCATTTATTATTTTCCAAATAAAGCACTGAGTGTAATCTTCCTATAGTATCTGCCATACCTCTCAACAGTTTGCATTAATAGGACTGGTGAAAATCTAAATTTTGGCAGGAGACTCCTGATTTCATAAATTAAGTATGTCTATATATAAACATTGATTCAAGTGGGACGGCATCTTTAACATAGTAGTATGATTTTCATATATTGGTCCTACCATGCTGCACTCTCTTCCTAGTTGTAAAACTATCAGTCCATGCAGAGACATAGCTAAATATATTAAACCTGCGTAACTAAAACAAATTGTTGATCAGCAAGTCACCAGTATGAATCCAGCTAGACTGGTAACTCAGCCTTCCATCTTTCCAAATGTAAGTAATTAAGTACTATAAATTGAGTTAAAGTAACATCTTGCTATTTACAATGCAAGAAAAAAACACTATATAAATACAAACTCTGCAACGCATTTCTTCCGACACCTAAGATTTACACACAAGATTCAGAACTACCTTTCTTGTACTGTCTAAACTTGGTTATGCCAATGGCCTCTACCATGATCTTTATCAACTATGAAAATACTACAATAAATTCAGAACTCTGCTGCCAGACTACTACTACAAGAAAAGCCACAAGCCCACATCTCCCCAGCCTTGAGGGCCCTACATTGGTTACCAGTTGCCAAAAGATCTACATTCAAGCTGCTTTGTATCACCCTTGAAGAAATACATGGAACAGGACCATTTTTTCTCAGGAATAAAATCACCAAATACATGCAACAAAGGAACCTCCACTCAAGAATGGCACCTTGTCTTTAAACACCAGCAAACAAGGAAAAAAAACATAGGTGGAACATCTTTCTCTGTTCAAGCAGCCAAACTATGGAATTCATTACCCCCAAGCATAAGAGCCATGGATAACTATCTTATCTTCAGAAGAATACTCAAGAGCTGGCTCTTTCCTACATGACCACCACACTCAAACACAAATGTACAGTATATGAATGTGCATGTAAATATGTCTAATTTGATTATATGTATGCATTTAGATATGTGAATTTCGTTGTACAAAAGTGTAATGTACTTATGGTTTAAAAAAATAGATATTGTTTAGGTCTGCTTAGCAAATGTATATATATATATATATATATATATATATATATATATATATACATATATATAATTTTATGCTTACATGTATATAGGTCACTGCATAGTTTTCAAATAAGCTATCTGATTAGATGTTTATTGGTTTCTGTTTATTTTATTTATCTAGCACACTGTAAATATGATCTTAACAATTGTACCTATAAGTGCTTTACTATTGAAATATTGAGAAAAACATTAAATTAAATAAAAAAATGAAACAATTTATATAAAAATACACAAATAAATTAGCTTTTACATACAGCAACACCTATAATTGCACATATGGAACTTTATGTAATACAATTTTATATCTCTTTATTATTTTCTTTTATACATCCATACCCTTTCTACGTAGTTATGTATCTTATTACTTTACTGGTACTGTGGAAAGAAAGGAAGGAGAAAAAAAACCTCCAATGCACTACTCTATGTCTCATCCTATACCTCTCTCAATATATGCTCTACCTCCACTCAGTGACTCATCCCAAACCTCATTCTAATACTATCATCACCCTAAGATCCTTTTTTGACTCTTCCCTCCTCTATGCCTCATTGACTCACTCCAAACCTCGGTCTACTACTCCCAGACTCTTTTCTTCTCTATCCATCCTTGACCCACCTCAAACCTCATTTTACTACTGTGATCTCCGAAATAACACTTTCTAGACTCTTCCCTCCCCTCTTCCCCCTTTGACTCATCCCAAACCTCATCTAACTAATGTGATCTCCAAAACAACACAGTCTAGACTCCTCCCTCCTCTATCCTATTGAATCAAACTAACAGACTCACACGTCCACCGCTCAAATTAAAAACGTCTATTTCCCTGTGCTAATCCACCACTAATCCTTTGGGTTCCGGAATAGCGTGCTACTCACCAAAAAGTGCTTCAATGCCTTGTCAGGGGTAGTAAACACTATATAAATACAATTACAAGCTATTATTAATATATGCAGATTGATTACTGTACTGCCACTGCCTATAGAAGCAAGGGCGGGGGAAGGAGGCTGGCAAATGTCAGGGAGTTTCAACAGCCTCCAGCTTGTTTGAAGCTGCAGCTTAATTCCAAATAAATGCTCCTAGTCAGGCCTTAATGCCATTTTTCATCTGTGAACTGCAAAAGTATTAAAAACGGCACCAAAGCCTGCTTCTCATTGATTTCAAAATCTGGAAATATGCATGAAAATGTATATGAAAAATGCAGAAACATTAGTTTTACTGCCTTATTGCCCCAGTCATCTACAGCACCCTGATGAGTGAAATGACCAAGACTTCACTTATAAATGCAATAAAGAAATAAAATGAAAACTACATTGGTGTTTATATAGGGATAGATGAGAAATCTGGGGAATGAATATGAAATGACGAATCGGTAATGGTTGGGAGTTCCTAGGAAAGTAGACTCTTATTTAATTGCTGAAGTTTACCACACTTTCCAAAACAGTCCATGGGTTGTTCCAGTTTGATTCATCATCTCTTTTATGATGGGTATGAGTGATGCTTGTCTGATGTCTGACTGCTTTGGAGTAGACAGAAACCATTACAGATGGCGTGTTGTGCCAAGAGAAGTGTTGCAATATTAAGTGTGCTGGATATCTATTAAACATGCATCATTGTGCAATATTGATGATGCTTTTCTGGTAAATTACTGTGCTCAGTAATTACAAGCAATTGTGTTTATGCAGACCGCAATCTTTGATTAAACCCTTGATTTCGAAACCTTTGATCACCATGCCCAGCAGTCGTTGGAGAGCGGAAGTAGCAAGTTGGCCAATACCATCATCACGCTGAAAATACTATACACCAAGAAGTAGTGATTTGGAAAAGTGGCACCAGTTAAACATAATCCTGCCCACTTAGGGCAAGGTCATATGACCCACACTCTACACTGGTAGGGCAGAAGATGAAGCCAATCCATCCCTTTATTTTGCCCTTCTTTACCTACTTCTCTCCTACAATCACACGGATTAACTGATCCATGGGCGTTTTTTAAAAGACAATTAGTTAAAAGAAGTGCATATTCCTTTAAGTATAACCCAAATACCAACATCCACTAATAAAATGTTGGTCTTGCCGTTGTTCCAGGTAGAAACCTGTAGATCTGGTCCGGTAGCTTGAAGGAACATGTAGACATTGGAACAGAGCCTTCTCTCCTTTCACCTAGACAAAAGTTTAATTTACAGCGTTGGCCAGACAAGAAAGCATTATTGAATGCAGTGTGTCATATGTACTTTTCTCATATAGGTAGATTTGGCTAGGGCCGTCGCAGACGTTTGTGGGCCTTAAGGTAAAAATACTTGGTGCAGTATATAAGGCAGGTTCTTTAACAGTTTAAAATTAATATTGTATCCATCAGTTTTTCCTTTCCTCACAATACTCTTTAAGCGTGCCCTCCATTTCCAATGCCCCCTAGTCTTCTCCCGTTGCTAGCATATGTATTCAGCACCTCTCACTCTTTCTAGCATATCTTGCATGGAGCACTCTGTCTCTCTCCTCTCTGCCTCGCTGTTTCTTTTATTTACCTCTCCCCTGTCCCAGCACTTTTCATTACCACTGTTACCTCTTTGCCCTCTACTGCACCACTCACATATGCCCTGGCTGTATCTCGAGCACCTGTCCTCTAACACCCGAATGACTCTCCCCTGTCCAGACTAAAACATAACGTTACTTAGAGAAGACCCTGTGCAAGAGTTTTCGGAGCACCAAGCAAAATTATGTTTTGCCTTTTGGGGGCTCCCTTTCCACTAGCATAAAGACCATATTAGGCCACTTGACACAATCAATCAACCACTGGCTGTCGTATGCAGAGGCACCGTAGGGTCGCTGCCTACAATAGCCTTAATGCATCATCAGCACCAGCCCAAACTGCTGCAATGACACAGAAGTGAGAAGTGGGCGGGCCAAAAATCACTGCACCCCAATTCTACCCTATGGCATCATTACCATTCCACACCTTGGACCTAAACACAACTGTGATGATGCCCCTCAATTCTCATGTACGTCAGGCTTGGCCATTAACTTTCTGTAATTTCACAAGAAATGCATCAAACCTTGGCCTGGAGTATCCAATTATTTTACTATTTGCGCCCCACAAGCTAGGTGTGCCCAATCCTGGATTACATAATTCTTGCTACACCACTATTGAGAACTATGCACACCATTGCCTTTGTACCTAGGTGATTACTGGCAGCACACTTCCATTTATTTATACGCTAGAGACCCACACACAACTCTGCCAATTCACCTCAAGGCTGACCTGAAGTATCCATGCTTCTCTATACATGAAACCCCCAAATGCTGTGCCAGCAGAGGATGTTCAAAACTTTAAAATATAAGAATCTCAGATTGCAAAACAATAGTTTATGCAGCAAGGCACATGATAATATTATTTTAAATGAAAGTGGGAGTGGAAGTTGCAGTGTAATTCTTCATCTGGGCTTCATCAGGCCATATAAAACACCTCTTGCGGATGTTTGAAATCATACCACCATTTCCAGGCCTTGCTTTTCTAGTTTCATTGCGAGCCACAAATCTTGTGCTCATTTGTAGTTGCATGCTGAAGTGTGGACCCCTGTTTTTTTTTGTTTTTTTAAACATTTCTTTATTATTTTTACCAAATAAGCAGGATCCATTTACAGGCTTATATTGGGCATGCAAAGTTATATCACCAATATTACAGTTCAATTATCCTTTGTTGCGGGTTCCAATTCACACTTTTCGCTGGTGTGGACCCCAGGTTATAGTAAGATCCAGGCAAGTAGCCCAAGCTCCCCCACTCAACATCTGTGAAGCTGCCGATTTGCCCCACAGTGGTGTAGGGTCCTCGATGTAAGATGTAAGAGATCACAAGCTTTGTACAAATTAAAAAAGATCATACATTGTCAGCAGGACCTGAGGTATACTCCGGAGGATGCCTCCAGCAAGGGCTTTCTTTGTTGACCATAGAAGTATATTAAAAGCTAACAATATCAGAGAAGGAGTTGGTAAAGACCCTATTCACTTACATCAGTAAAAGTCTTTCCACCAGCCCAGGGGGATGGAATATCTTGACTAAAGGGTCTCAGCAAAATACAGCATTCATGAAAGACCAGTCTGCATTACGCAGCTCCTGGCAGACATTTTCGGCATCGACCAGACTTAAATGACCTAATTTTGCCCTTCCTAACAACGGGGCCGATTCACAGAACTAATCTGAGATAAAATCCTAAACTTACTACTTTTGGTATTCACAGAAGGTATTTAGTAGTAGTAAAGTTAGGACTCCTAACTTTACTACTACTAAACTGAGATAAAATCCTAACTTTACGACTTTCGGTATTCACAAAAGGCTTTTAGTAGTAGTAAAGTTAGGAATCCTAACTTTACTACTACTAAATGCCTTCTGTGAATACCAAAAGTAGTAAGTTTAGGATTTTATCTCAGTTTAGTAGTAGTAAAGTTAGGAGTCCTAACTTTACTACTACTAAATGCCTTCTGTGAATACCAAAAGTAGTAAGTTTAGGATTTTATCTCAGTTTAGTAGTAGTAAAGTTAGGAGTCCTAACTTTACTACTACTTAATGCCTTCTGTGAATACCAAAAGTAGTAAGTTTAGGATTTTATCTCAGATTAGTTCTGTGAATCGGCCCCAACGTCAAGATAATTCTGGTGATGGTGCTGGATTAAATCCTTCGGAATATAATTGCAAGGAAAATGACTTGGAAAATGACTTAGAAGCACATTTTTGGTGAAACATTTGCTAGTGTTGACAATGAATATTTTTTAATTGCTATTGTGGTTCTTTTGTATTGCCACTTCATATCAATTTGATATTATGTCAATTGAGTTTTTTCTGCAAATATATCCAGAATTTCCCAGAACTGCGATGGGAAAAAATCAATCCAAATAAAAACGATTCTTTGAAAAATCAGCACTATAACATTAAGTCAGTATTTATCATAATAAGGAATAAGAAAAAAAAACGTGTCGTTTTCTTATGGTAATTCATGTTCATAACTCAATACCAAAAATTGTCTCGCATTTACACCTGGGCATTTACCTATGCCCTGTAGACTATGATTACAATCGCAAAAAGTGGTGCTTTCCTACATCGCATAAATTTATCTAGGGTTAGGTTTTATTATATGTTTCAGAGGCGCTCACATGACATATGGTGGTGCAAAGCAGAAGAAGTAGTAGTGCCAATTAAATTTTGCACACAAAATGCATTTTCTGCTGAAAATTGGCTTTAGTACTCTACCAGAATCACTTTGCACCATGGCACAGAAGTCTCCCGATACTCTGTGTAAGAAGAACTGAATAGGGTGGGAAACGCAGAAACACCCATAGGGTTTCGCACAAAGCCTGATCTGCTAAAGAAATATGACAAGGCTCGGTGCAAAATCATAATGTAGAAAATAACCAGGCGAAAACGAGAGACAAGCAGAATCTCGAATGATATTCCATCTTGGAAGATTTCTAATTACACATTTTGCACCGATTACCCTTAGATAGTTGCCTTTTATGGAAGATCTCTGTGACTCTCTCACTCTCCCTCTCTTTCTCTCTCTCTCTCGCTTTTTTCCTTCCCACATCATTGGTTACAGAGTCCAGAAAATGGCTTGCTCGCCCAAAAGTTGCACATCTTCCTTCATGCCAACACCATACCAATAAGCAACATCCCACAAGGTATCACCACTCACTCCCAAGACAAGTCAACTTTCCATGACCTCGCACATGTAACATTATAATCCTTTTGGTTGTTGTTTGGAGACATGGGAACTGTAATCTACAAATAACTAAATTTTATCAATAATTCAAACTGGTATTAAATAGAATGTTTTGGCTTTGCTGAAAATTTAGAAGGAGTATACTGCACTAACAGCACAGAACCACATTTATCAAATTGTCCCTGGAACAACTCTAAATCAAGAGAATCAACAGTAACAAACCAGAGATGCGCTGAATGCAAAACAGCTGCATCCACAGTATGGATCCAGTCGTTTTTTGGGCGCTATATCTTTTCCAGTAGCATAACAAAACTTTAGAGGCCCCCCTGAAAAGTACATTGGGGGGACCTCTAACCTCCTGACCCAGTCAGGAGCTCTCAGGCTCGGGGACTGCTGACTGTGCACTGTGCCGGAGGGGGCCCCCTGAAGCTTGGGCGCTCGCCCGCACCGCGGGGGCTGCGGGGGCTAATGTTATGCCACGGATCTTATTCCGTTCTCAGTAAATTCAAAAGAGAAAGCATCATTGTCAATATGAATTGAATTAATGTTAAGATATTTTTTTGCTGTGGTAGCCACATCATATACTACATCTATGCGACAAGTGAGAGTGAAAATTCTGTTTAATTAAGACAGGGAAACTCTGGAAGGCCTGACTTAAAATCACAGAATGTATTAAGCATTTGATGCAACCAGCATGCTTCACACCAGTAATTACTTTTACTACTGTTGGTGCCTCCCACTCAGTGAGGAAGATAAGAGGTTCCAACTCCACTTTATCACAGAGGTTCATTATTGCTTCACCACCTACTGGGTAAAACAATTCACTTGCTCTGTGCAGTCACTTTTGCAAATAAGAAAAATGTATTGATGTATGGGTAAAGTCAGGCTCGGTTGTTTTCATCAGAAGCCCTACACTATCTGCATGATTTTCAAAGATAAGACTAAGGCCTTCATTATAAGTTAAGGACTACATTCTAATCACTGTGCAGAGTTCTCATGGAGATCAGAATTACAAGTTGTGTGATAATTATCTCACTTGCTCTGATAAATACCTGCAGGTCCAAACTGTCAAAATGTACTGAGCGAACGGGCCTGGAAAAAGGGAAAACATGCAGAATTTGGTGAGTTAAAAACTGATTCTGTTATGCCTCATTTTCGTGTTAAAAACCTGGGTTAAGACATATTTACCACATGTGGTAAAAACCTCACCCAGGAGGAATTGTATTTACCATGTGAGGTAAATATCCCACCCTATTCCGACCAGCTTGTAATGAGGACCAAGTGGTGAGCATAAGTCATACCTGCTGAAGGATGTGATATTGGATCATGTCAAAATTGAGCCTCACAAAATCAGGCTTCCTCTGCTTTACCTCAGCCACTCCTCAGTTCAAATGTAAGTACAGGTGCTGTGCAATAGAGTGGTATCTTTGGACTGTTATAGCAACAAACACACCTGTAAAATAAAAGTTAGTTTGCGGGACTGCTATGAGCATTCAGTGTAGAAAAAGGGAGTTAGACTGTGCAGTACTGTTTTCCTTCAAACATACTTATTTAGAGAAATATATATTGCAGGTTTGGTTGCTTTCTTTGCATGAGAAGCAATGGTTTCAACATGCAATGGGAAGCGTAGTCCGCATCTGATTTCTTTCTTTGCAGCGAATTCATCTCTAAGAAGGCACTTAGAGAGGAACAGTTAAAGCAAGCACTGGCAATGCCATTAGGTCTGTTGACTTTGCCTATACTTGTTTGTACAGAATTGTTAAAAAAAAAAGCAAAAGAAAACAACTTTTCAAAATACTTGTGGAAAAGCAAACACATATCTTAAGTTATTTATGAACTTTGCAATTAATTCAATATTTTAAATATTTATAAACAGCATGGTTTATTTTCCAAATATTTTTATTGTAAGCAACTTTGAACAGAATTTAATATTAAATAGGAAGTGTTAGAATTTAATAGGAAACACTTGAAAATATTTAATTTCCCTTCACAGGGACCCAGAACTAAAACAAATGCTCCACCCATTTGGTGCTCTGCAGCAGCCGACGGAGCAGATTTATGGGCCTCGCCCTCAAGCAGAAAAGACATACAGGGAAGACACAAAAACTCCTGATGTTCCAATTGGTGGCCACTAACAAACAAAGAAACACTGGTCAAAGATGTATGTGTTTCGTCCAAGAAGTGTAATAGAATTATGATGTTGACTGTTTTAGCCCTCCATGACTGTGTTGAAACCTCATAACTATGAATGTACCTGTCTGTGTATTGTTGCTAACATGCTTTTCTATATTTTTTTAACTATGAAGGGATGATTTTAATTTACACAGTAGTTATAGGTAAGACGGGGTGCTGAGTACATAGAGGGCATAATGCAATACATTGTAGCTTGATAACAAAATTGTTTCCTATGGAGCCGTTGATGATGGTGACTCAACTGCTGTAGGAGGAGGTTAAGTATTCATTGGTTTTGGATGATGGGAATAAACCTCAGAAATAGTCATTCTGAGGAATTGGATGATGGGTACCATGGTTTACTGTTTCAGTATATGGGACCTTTTAATAGAAGTCTCTTTAAGGTTCCATTGCCCTAGAGAAAATATATGACATCATTACATAAATGAACAAGGGTACAGATACAAATTCTCACAAATAACTATATTTAATCATGATCACAAATGGCTTGCATGAGTACTTTATCCTTTCCTGTTTGAGGCCTCTGCCTTTTAATGTGGTAATCATAGAACTGCATCCTTAATTCTGCTTAGCTGCTTTTCATAAACATAAATATAGAATAACGTGTTTATTTAGACAAGATCGCAGTAATTGCTACACTGTTAAATCCAATAATTAGCCTGATTATGTTAGGCAGTGTGAATCATTAACCGTTTAGAATTAGTTCATAGTTAATTTCTATGTAATTGTGTATGCTATAATTCACTCCATTTGATTTCTCACTCTGTAATAAAATCTCACACCGCCTCCCCTGAGATCTACCTTCTTTCCTCTCATGCTCTTGCCTCCCTCACATGCACCCTTCTTTTTGACCAGTGAACCACAGGCCTAATCAGCTACAGCGACCCTCGAAGTACTAACTCTACAAGGCAGATTTATCAACAACCGTGAACGATGTGTTGATATGGTATTTATTTTACAATGCCAAACTTTCTTTGTGCTGGAAAGTAGCATTAAAGTAGTGCAAATTGTGTGTTCTCTAATTAGCATCGACCAGGCATCCCATAGGTGGGATATGAGCGTTTTTACGCTAACATCCATGTTTTTTGCTAACTACTAACTAACCATGGGGGACAGGGCTTTACGCCAAAAAATAATGCCTCCTCAAAGCAGGCGGTAATTTGGAGAAATCTTTTAATTTTTATTCAATTTCCCCACATGGCATGGGTGCTGTCCTGTACAGCACACCCACAACGTGGGACATATTTTAAAGTTAATGTAAGCATAGTATTTTGTACTGGAAAGGTGCCCTTTTATTACAAAACCTATGCAAGATATCAGGCACACTACTTTTCACTATGGTACAATGGTGTGTTTGTGGTTTTAAGCAGCCTGTTTGAGCACCAGTGTAGGTGATGTTTGCTGCAGTGCCATATCTTTGCAGATAGGGCTCTGAGCTGTGTTTCCCCCGTGCAACACAGTATATTTGGTTGCTGCACTTAATTGTGCACCTTTTTAATAAATCTGCCCTGACGTTTGACCTTTTCTCATTTTCTTCTGTGTCTTCTCAGTCCTTTCTGATGACATTAGCATATCACAAAGTGGTTTACAAACGGACTAGAAACACAACAATTTCATTGAAGAAATGCCAAAAACTGCTAAGAAGTACAACATTAAACAAAAAACATGAGAGGCAAGCTTTAGTAGTGAAATATAGAAACGATGGAGTTAGGATCAGATCTGTCTAGCAGTTCCTATTGCTATCGCATGTTAGAACCAGTCGCGGCTCCTGGAGGGAGTGCTTCGGGGCGGTGGGGCGGGCGAGGGGCAGGGTGGGGGTAGTAAACTCCGGCATACGGCCGAACGGAGGTAAGTAAATAAATAAATAAATAAAACGAATTACATTGCGCACGCCGCATCGCCATTTGGCGATGCGGCGCGCGCAATGTAATTCGTTTTATTTATTTATGTACTTACCTCCGTTCGGCCGTATGCCGGAGTTTACTACCCCCCACCCTGCCCCTCCCCCACCCCGCCCCACCGCCCCGCAGCACTCCCTCCAGGAGCTGTGACTGGTTAGAACTAAATAATTTAATTCACTCATGGAAAGTGCTTCCATATAAGGGAATCTCCCTTATATTCATTGCTGAAATTATCATGAAAAAAAAAATATATATATATTTTTAAATTCTGCACATTTACTATCACAGAAAGAGGTGTCTCTCTTCTTCCTTAAAATCAATGTATTTGGGGTGCATAAAAGTGATGGCAAATATAAATTAGCTCGTCTGGTAACTCAGTGAACTAACTCTCCCATTCCAGGGATCTGAGTTTGACCCCATGGTCACAGGTTCAAATTCTTTCAAGTCCTTTCAGCGATTCATTCTTCTCAGTTCAATAAAGTCACTCCAACTGCTTTAGGTATCAAAACATATATATTATCTGTCAACAGTGCCAAGAGAGCTCTTCAGGGCGCACCTGTGTTATAGAAATATGCCTAATATGTGGTCCGTGCACTTCATGTAAAATCCATACGATTTATTTGTTTTTCCCTGTGTTTTTTACTTTGGTTGAAGAAGGAGCTGCAGATATATCCAAATCTAAAGACGTACAATAAACGCAAAATAACAAATAACATTCTGTAAAGGAAGCAAATCCGCATAATTGAATTCAATAACAACAGCAAATATGCATAAGACGGTTGGATTCGAATCCACCAGAAAGAAGTGTCCTTCTTTCATTTACCACAAATCAGAGCATCTCCCCACCTCCTCGTTTCTAGGCTGCTGACATTCGCTTCCATCATACCAAGCAATGTTGTAATTTTGTACGTCTGTGATTGTTGTGTATTAGTGATGCCTCACTGGATCCACCGCTGAGATGACTTTAACCCTGGCTGAAAATGTACCTTCTGTACAGCACATTATCTTATCTTTCACTCCCAACCTAGAGCCGCTGTAACCAAGGATGGAGGCAGGAAGCTGAAAGAGGAATGAGGTAGCTGCAATTTGCATCAAGAAAGAAATACCCAGTGCCCTTCATTGCAGTTGCGGCCGGCATGGCTCACGGGTGGGGGGGCGCCGAGTCACGCGGGGTGGAGGGGCGAATGAGTGGTCGCGAGGGTAGGGGGGGTTGCGCAGGGAGGGGGGGGGTTTAAATTTTAAAAAAATTAAACGTACCTTTCCCGGGCACCGCGTTTTCAATGCTCAGTCTGCTCCTGCTTTCCTGCCTTTGCAGAAACAGGAAGCAGGCAGCCTCCCTCCCCTCCCCTAAGCCAATCACAACGTTGTGATTGGTTGGGACACCGACCACACAGGCGTCTATGGGGAGGCCATTTTCTCCATGTAGGTTGCATGCAGCCTACATGCAGAGAAGGGAGAGTGCGCAAGACTGGTTTGGTCGGCCCTAGAGGACCAACCAGCAGGGCCTGC
Source organism: Calotriton arnoldi (assembly GCA_963921515.1). Classification (NCBI taxonomy): domain Eukaryota; kingdom Metazoa; phylum Chordata; class Amphibia; order Caudata; family Salamandridae; genus Calotriton; species Calotriton arnoldi. Next base: position 2,152,902 of record CAWUFW010000648.1, on the reverse strand, counting down.
AACATTGGGCAAGCCACTCCTCCCCTGCCCTCGAGCAGACCAGCCCACCCGCCCGCCCCCAACCAAACCCTTCTATAATACCATTTTATGTTTCTGCTTCTCGCACTGTGAGAAAGCAGTGGGGTGACGCTCCTCCGCCCACATGGAGGAGCCGCCCCTACTCCATGCCACTAGTGATACCAAAGGATAACAGAACACAATAGTGTGTGGCTCACATAGACATGAACGCCCATTAATTGTCCTATAAATTTATCAACAAGCAATGTAACCGTCTGAATTCTATACAGCTGGACAACTTATTCATTAATATGACTGCTTTTCATAATCAAATGTGTTGAATTTACCCAACACATACAAAATAATTTGATTTTGGCAAGCAATCTGGAATAGGTTCCAGTTCAGATACACTTGGTATCAATCCAAGAATCGGTCACTCTATACATTTCATACATCATGTATAGATGGTCATTTAAAAAATAAATTAAAAAACACCTCAGAGGAGTAGTTACTTGCACAGTTAATGTGTGCATCAATGGTCTAGCCCAGTTATATTGTCTCCACTAATTGGACCACAGGTCCCTCTTAAGGCTTCATACACTGATTCTGTGCTCTGGTTTCCAACTATGTTATTGAAGTTCCATCAAGTGTACCACAGCTACCACTCCTAGACCCCTAACCCTTTCACCTTATATCTTTATGATATCTACATTCAGATGGACTACTATGTTTCATGCTGATTTTAAGTAAACGATTGAATCAATTTTGCATGAATTATAATTATAGTCGTTGAAATGGATCAGTGGGTTAATACTCTCCGCTGACATCTGCTGTCAACCGAAGTCACAAGATTGAGTCCCCACACCGTCATCCATCCAAGTTCAGTCATTTGAAAAGCATAATATTGGGCAATAGTAACATGTGCTAATCCCTATCACCCACCTTCACTCCTAACTTGTAAACCCCCTTTCACTCCAGGTCATGATCCTTATGCCCCTTTTTAACTTCTGAGTGAGTTTGCTTTAAATTAAAAGGCATTACATTTCACATTTCTTGTTCATTCGCTGAGATGAGAATCAATTAGTTCTAACTCCTTACATTCCCAACTATTTGGCAACAAAAGTATAACTTATTAATAACACAACGTTCCAGCTATATAGAGTTATCAAAAAAATATATATTAAGTGTTTGGGAATTTGAGATGCCTTTCAATCAGACATTTACAATAATAGAGGAGTCAACTAGCCTTAGTTTTGTGCAAGTGAAAACTTAGGAAACCTTTCTTTTAATGGTTCAGGAACTCAACAGCCTCTCTAGTAAACAGGACAGGATTGCTTCTGCTGAAACCAGAATGTCTGGTAACTCTGCAAAAATGTGTCAGGTTACTGGTGATTTAAGATGTGTCAGGAATAGATCTCATGCATCCACTTCCTCTCGCCTGGCTTGATAAGCACGCCCACTTGTCAGTTACAGGAAGCTCCTGCCACACATCTTTGTTCTGGGTTTGTATAAACAGAGGCCATCTCTTCCGCAACAACAAGGGTTTCTGAAAACCTATATCGATGTTTACGCGAACATTTCAGCAACAATTGCTCACACAACCAACGAACACACCTGAGTAAATAGAACTTGTGTTACCATGCTGACATACGCAAACAGTCACAGTCTATAGTGTAATACATCCAGTTAGGTATTGTTCTCTTCACCTCAGATATTTAAGTTTACAGGTAAATCAATTTTCCATTCATGACAGGCTTCCTACCGATATCCATATTATAACTTGAGGTACCCTCCCTGAACATTTGGTGAAGGGCCTTGAGATGGTGGCCTCACAAATATATATATGGGGCTTTGACTGACTGGCCTCCCACTGTGCCCCATAGTTTGCATGGGTCTACACTACTCCCCCAGACATGAGAAGGGTAATAATATGGAGGCTACCTCTTTCAATGACATGACAGTGGGATAGAGAATCCATTAGGCATTCAGAATTAATTTATTCATTTTTTTCAATCAGTCGTAGATAACATAAATTTACCACTTTTTGTTTTTATGTAAGATTTGTTTTGTTTCTTGCAATAACCATCTTTTGATGTTATTTTTTTAAATGTACTAATTACTTTTGCCTAAATGTTGCATATCAGTGACAATTATTAGATGACTGTAATGTTTTATGTAGAACTTGGTGGTACAGACTTTAAGCTTTAAACCAATGTTATTAATAGGTGTTACAATGACCAAACGAAGAGACAACCATTAATTTTTCAAACTTATTGATGCTCATTTTGTTGACATGAGAAGAATGACCCTCTGAACAAACTCTTTTGCCACTGAAAACTTGGAATTGCTGGACGCCTCATAAATTGCAGCAGCAGAGACATTTATCCATTGAACCATCTTTGAAGAGTGAAATTGAAAAGGTTTTCCATCTTAGGCCCTCATTACAAGTGGCCTCTTAATTTCGATAGAACCAGTATTGTCCCTAGCAGAATTATGAGAACAGCAGTAAAACCGTAGATCTCTGAATGAAACTCTGGCTTAAAATGAAGAATTACTGAGGGAACTGGGTGCAGAATTATCCAGTAATTCCTCAATTCTAAGGAAACCCTCGTATCAAACTCACAATGAGCCAGAGTTTTCCCAATGTCGAGTTGCCGGTAACCCCACTATTGTTAACAACAAAGGTGGGGAAAATCGGACCACTTAACTGAGCCTCATAACGAGGGCCTCAGTATCATTGATGAGCGGCCACATATCAGTGCTTGCGATTAAATAGATAAGAAAACATATAGTGAACTGTGCTGTGAGGCTGTCCTTGGGCATTAGGGTGGACTGCAGTGGGACAGCATTTTAGTAGAGATGTCTTTTTCATTCAGACTGGAAGTTTGTAAAGTTCACAGTGCAGCTAAGATACAGCGGTATGGTGTTCCAGGTCTTTGCATCCAGCGGTATGGCGTTTCAGGTCGTTGCATCCAGCGGTATGGCGTTCCAGGTCTTTGCATCCAGCGGTATGGCGTTTCATGTCGTTGCATCCAGCGGTATGGCGTTTCAGGTTGTTGCTTCCGCTGTCCTTTACATGAAAGCCCAATCAGTGTATGGTCTGCGTAATATATCTGGGAATTTAGCTGCTGCAATAGGCTACAGAATTAAAGGTATAGCTATTTAGAGAAAGGAAATACAATAATTTCAAGACATGCAGTTGAATTACAAAGATAATGTGGTTCTACATGTTGAATTTTGCTGACGTGTTCTCCTGGATGTGTACAGGTAGGTGCCCTTGATCCTCAGTGTGCTCATTCATCATTTGATTGATGGTGTAAAGGTCTTCTGATGTTTGGTGAGATAGCTGTCCTGAAATATGAAAGCAGACAGAGCAGCTCCTATTTTCCTCTGATTTTCAAAGCTTTCGTCCCATTGGTTATACCTTCTTAAATTTAGACATAGATTTACTGGTACTGTCATTTAGGATTCCTCCCATTTATGGCTCCATGTGTTTCACTAGTAGTGTAAATAACAAAAAACGTGATTAATAGAAATGCCTTTAGTTTTTGCAGCCCCTTTATCCTTTTCCCCATTTGCTTCTGAGAATTAACCTGTGCCGCTTTCAGAATTTGGTCTGTTCTGAATTGTATATCATCCACCTCTTGCTGAAATCCTTATGTTATTTATCCATCATGTTTCCTGTATACTTCTAGGCCATTGTGCACAATTTAGAAAGATTCTCAAAATTAGCCTACAGAGAACCCATTAGTTCCCCACTGGCCCTTTTGCATGAGTTCTATCCAATGTCACAATCAAGTTTCCCACCATAGGCAGGACATGCAATAGTACAGAACACACGCTTGTAGTATATAATCAGCCACAGCTAAAGACCAAGGGCCTTATGAAGAGTTTGGTGAACTGGAAACTGTGTTACACACGTGTCAGATGCCCTGTCTGCCGTACTGCAAGTGCATTAAAGGCTATGGCACTTGTAACATGGCAGACGGGATATTTGCCATGTTTTGACATAGTATCCTGTCTTCCAAACTGGAAATAAGGTTCAACTTCCTTTTAAATAAACGTATCATAGTAATAACAGATGATAGCACCTCCCAACACCAGGTCTGAAACTCTGGAGTGTGTGGCTGCCGATAGCGAATCTGTTTCTGAGTGTCTCATCTGTTATAAATCTGATCTTGTTAGGTTATCTCAAAGAAGCTTAGTGTGAATAATCTAGTTCTGTAGAAATTGTTTCATTTAAGGTGCACAAGGATAAGCTGTGAAATCTAATTGTGTTGAAACCATGTTAATCCCTCAGGAAAGACTTACAAAAGCATTTATGTGTACGGGAAGTAGTAATAAAGGAGTAGCCTTTACGTACACTTAATACCTTGGTGAACTGGCCCTGAAAAGTCCGAATCACAAAGAGGTCAAAGTAATTTCTTTTTACTTTAATGGTATATGACTATTCCCTGATTATTTCCATTTTATTCTGATATTTTGAGGCCAATTCATAACGGTCTGTACAAACAGGTAAAAGAGTATCACAGGAGTACTAGTTTATGTACCCAATATGCCATTATGAATAGGCCTGGTCTCATTTTCTTCCATAACTACCATAACTATTTCTGAAAAGCACCAAGATTCTGTAACACTTCCAAACAATGTATTTTACTCTAACTTCTGTAATTTATTTTGAGGCACACTGACCCTCCTTGGTGCCTACATTAGCCCAATTTGCACCTCAAAAATAAGTAAAATAAATAGCAAAGTAAAAGAGATGATAAAAACATATTCTAGGACTGTCGACAGTGTATTGTGGCATTCAGCCCTGTGGGACTCAGGATACGATCTAGGCTAAGAGGTGCCTAGAACTGATTACTCTTACAGGTGACACAGTGGTTTCCTACTCCTAGGTTTGTCATTAATAAACAGATGTTCTGTGGTTATTGTCAGGCATCTAATTCACTTGAAGTAAATGAATATGCAGATGTTTCTAGTTGTGATATATGTGATTGGGACAAATGCAAGACAATCGGTATTGGCCGTATTACACCACTATGTTCTTATACATGAGCATGTTTCTACCATTGATGAAACACCGAGATGATATTCGTTTTACAGTAGGAAATGCAAGTAGCTGAATGGTGTGAATTACAAAGCTTGATTTTGCCATGTATGACACAAAGATAACATTAGACAATGAGGTCATCCAAGCCACCTAAACTTTAGCGGCCAACAGGGAATTACTGCTATTTACCACATTCAATCTAAATTGACTTATAATTATCATTTTTTAGATCATTCCTCTAACACAGATGCAAATGAAATGAGAAATGGGGGTGGACACTCCAATTTCGTCTCTTGACCTGTCCAGGAGTTCATTTTCTCTCACTGGAGTATTATTTGCCAGAACATTTATTAAGGTATTGTTAGACCTGTCAGCCCTAGGGTGGTCTTACCCCGTTTTTTTGCTCTTTGCGCCTCATTTTTGCCACCATCTTTTGTTGGACCTAGGTCTCTGGGCGCCTTACCACTGCCAAACAGTGCTGAGGTGCAGGTGCTCTCTCCTAATAAGATGGCTGCCACAGGCCCCTGCTACTGCGGAGTGGCCATAGCACGTACACGCACCAGTAGTCAGGATCAGGCTGGGACATAATGTTACTGTATCAATGCCGTCCCACCTCTGGGCCTCATAGACAGACTTGAGGGAAGCTTCTAGAACCTTCCAGCCCAGGGAGGAGTTATGTTTTGCCGCCTTTCAGGAGGGTCACCTGACCTAGGGGTATAAGAGGTTTGGAGGGAAACCTAGTTAGTCAGTTGGGGCACCACTGGACCTGGGGGAACCTCTGCCGGAGTACAGGCTGTTGGGCCTAGGGGGGAGACCTACACTACTGGTACTGACTGGGCTTAGGCGCTGCTGTGCTAAGATAGATGAGGAACACCTTCCACCTACTGACCTTGCCCAGCGTGAGGGGACCCAGGGAACCACCTCCAGTGTGCCTGCAGGGTACCTACTCGCCTCCTGTGCCTACCAACTCAACCCCCTTTCCCCCAAGAAACTGCGTTAAAGAAACCACAAGCAAGAAACTGCGTTAAAGAAACCACAAGCCAGAAACTGCGTTAAAGAAACCACAAGCCAGAAACTGCGTTAAAGAAACCACAAGCCAGAAACTGCGTTAAAGAAACCACAAGCCAGAAACTGCGTTCTAAGAGACCACAACCAAGGGACTGCAACTGAAATAGCGAGGACCCTGTGAGCGCTGCTGCCACTGGGGGATCACCAGGTAAAGCGCCGGACTTCTAAGCGCTGTGCCACCAGCCCCTGCTGCCCACGAGGTGCTGGCCTGGGGAAACTGACTGCCCTACCGAGCGCTGTGCAGCGCGCTCCTGCTGTGCCAAATCACCGCCGCAGCCCCTGTGCCTCAAAGTGTGTAAGCGCTGTGGCCCACAACCACCGCCGCGACCCCCGCGCTGTGTGCAGAGAAGCGCTGCGGCAGTCGGGAGGCGCTGTGGCCGCCAGGCGTCCTGTCCCCGTGAAGAGGGGCACCGCCTGTCCAAACTCACTGCCGCGACCTCAGGATCGCTGAAGAAGAAGCGGAGGCCTGTCATAACCGGTGCGACCCCCCGCGCTGTCGAGAAGAGGCGCTGTCCCCCAGAATCACCACAGCGGCCCGGGCGCCGCGTCGGAATTGAAGTCGCGGCTGGATCCAGGCCGCGCTAGGCCTGCAGCGTGAAGAAGGCGTCACCTGGCAACGAGGGCGCCGGCCGCGTCATCGGCCGCGCCCCCCTCGAGCCGTGCTGGGATTGGCTCCTGATCCTGGAGGCCGACGGAGGCCCGGAGCCGGTCCGGAACATCGTCGGAGGGGCTCTGCTGCGAGTGGGAGCCCCCCAGTTCAGCTCCCCATCCTCTGAGAGCCTGCCGCCGCCCCCGGCCGACGCCCTGTGTTAGGAGAGGAACGGGCTGACCGGGGAGGAGGCGGCCGGCGTTATCGGTGTCTGCAACTGCCCCTGATCCAGGCCGCATGCTGAGTGAGGGCGAGACCGGGAACTGCACTCCTGAGGGGGGGGCCTGCGTAAGGGAACTACGAGCTACAGGGGGCAGGCCACCGGAGTGATCATTCACACGAGACATGCCAGCTGCCAGGTTACCTTGAGGAAGTGTAGGCCTTGTCTGATTATTTACCTGGCCCTGCTGCAGGAATGTCTACCGGTAACCCCCAGCTGTAAGATCAGGCTCCCTCGCCTGTAATCCGTGCATAGAAGTGCTATTGGTGGGGCCTTTGTGTGATATCTGCTTAGGCCCGTGTACCTACTAGAGGATGCTTATTGATTGAAATGTTACCCACATTGTTTGCATACCTGCTAAGTCCTTCAATGAATTGAATGTACTTGAATGTGTTTAGACCAATGTTATCAACTGCCAGTCGTTACCTGAAGTGTTCCCTATTATAAGAAGGGTGTTATCCCTGCCTTTTTACCTGCTCTTAGGGAGGTTATTGCAACTGACTTTTTGCCTACATGACGTTCTAATGTACCTGTATGAATTACCCATGTTTTAAAGTGAATGAATTTACGCACTGGTTTTAGGAAGCTGAATTAATTGAATGTTGCCCCGAGATTATCTGCCCTATCAACTGCTCTAACTTGAATCGGATAAAGAGTCTTGCTTTTACATAACAGCCTGGTGTGGTGTCTCATTATTGTGTGCGCATTACTGAGTCAGTGTGAGTATGTGCTGCACAACTGCTTAACACATTGCCTTCGGGTGCCTTCCTGCCTCGCGCCAAGCTACCGTGTCGGAATCGGTGACCCCGGTTCTAACAGGTATGTTATTTTATAATTGGCTTTGTAAACTCCTCTTTCACCATCACAATGGCCTCTTCATACTGATGAAAGTTATTACATGACTTTGCTTACTCTTTCCTTGCTGTTGACACCAGGCTAGCACCTGGTCATTGCACTAGAGTAGCGTTTACTACCACCAAGATGGCTGTTTCTCAGATCTAGGGTTTGATACATTAAATGTTTCCTAAAATCTATATCAAGCAACCACAAAATCCCACAGAATGTATTTATATCTCTGTGTATAATGGATGGAATATGGATGGAATATATACTAAGAATGTTTGTTGTCAAAACCTTTTTCCCAATACTTTCACGCTTAGTAAACGCATAAGTTCAAGAAAATCGAAACATCGGAAAGCACTAATACGTATTAGTGTTGAGTAACTGAGGAGTAACATTTATTACCTTATCATATTGCTTACCATTATAGATGAAATTGCCAACAATTCAGACAAAATGCAGTGCAAATAAAATAGCTTTTTTTTAAACTTTTTGAAATTAATGTAAGGCCGACCGAAAGATTTCGCCCTTATTTTAAAAGCCAGCATCACACAACAAGCCATATTCACATGCACCTTTCGATCCATTAATATGGGTTCCTCCTAACCTTTTAAAAATCCACATATTCAGGCATAAGGTAAAGAGTGTGTACATTTATCAGACAGATTTAATTATGAATATAACTCACCCCTGCATCCTTGACTAATGTTGCATTCAAACCATTATAATACATGCAAATGGAGATGAATGTGGTATAAATATAACACAGAAAATGAAATGCTAGTTAATTTGTTTTCACTTGTTATGGATGGCCATGCATAACTGTCTTAGGGCTCTGCTATGCCATGTCATTTGTGAGTTATGAGATCAGTCCTAACTTTCTGAAAATATAAGCTACCATCATCCTGCTTTGTTTAATTCGCAAAATAGCCTCATGTTTGATCCTCATTTAACACGTTTGGCATAGTTATTTCCTTTTTAATGCGAATTACTTTCTTTAATAATAATCCATAATTACAGACTATCTTGCAGAAGTATAGATCTGCCCTAGTAGCAGTAAGAAATATATGTTTGTGATTTTGCATACACTGGAAGCCAATGTCGGCTCACGTTGGCTGTAAATTGACTAGCATCACCCATGGCCAGGGATCCCCCAATGTGTAGAAGGCTAGTCTGATACTCTCTCATACCAAGCCCAACCACCATACAGTTTCACGCTTGTTTCAAAGGGTTCTTGTGTATATTTATGGAAATTGAAAAAAGTCCAATTAAAGAATCAGATGTGAAGAATTTTAATAAGAAATTAGGAGAAATCTAGAGGCCATGGGTCAAATTTATAAATACATTTATGACTAAGTGAAGTAATACTCCTCTAATACAATGCCCCGCCACATTTCTATTTCAGTCTTACTCCAAAAGGACCTTGTATATATTTATCTGTAAATTGAGACAAAAATCCAGACAAGGAATCAATGGCATAATTGTAATAGGAAATTAGGCTAATTCTAGAGGCCATGGGGTCCAGTTCACAAAGCCATTTATGAGTACATGAGGTAGTTCTCCGGTAGCTCTATGCTCTGTCAACTTCCCTTTTTAGTCTTATTCCAAAACGTTTTTGTGTATATTTGCTGAACATTTAAAAAAAAAAAAAAAAAACACATAGACAGAGACTCAGTGGAACAATGGTTAATAAAAATTAGAGTAAATCTACAGACTCTGGGTCAATTCACAAATTACTTTGTGATTTAGCCCCATCGTTTGAAATATGATTGAGGATAAAAATGGTTTCCACGTGTGACAGAAAGTTAACCAATAAAAAAGGAAGGCACTGAAACATTAATTTAAAGTTAGCTGAAATATTATGGGGTCAATTCACAAGCATTTATGAGTTTGAGAAGTACAGCACTAATACTTTACATACTCCTACATTCCTTTGTGAATTGACCCCATTCATCGCCATTTGTTGGGTATAGTGATCAATATCAAAGTTGTTTTCCGAATGTTGTTTTTCCTTTAAGTATCAGATTGACTTTGTTTTGGTCTCTTTTCTTGTTTTATGGTACGAAGCCACTGCAACCATCTCTTCAAATCAATTATACTTTTTTTTATCTGCTAAAGACCTTTTCCTTTTTACCAGTGCTTGCCGTCTCCTCTTCCCCATAGTTCAGACCCTTCAATCTGGATCCTGTGAAGAGACGGGGCATGCTACTTCCTAGCATCCCACAAGGACAAAGCCTTAACCTATGACGAGACCTGCTCTCTCTCTGAGCATTTTCGGAACAGCTCTCACATCTCAGTCTTTCAGCTTCCACTACCCACCATCTTGGATTGCATTATGACCCTTCCAAATGCTCTAACGTTAGTTTTGCATGTAAAGGCTTTTCGTTTTGGTTTAGACTTTTGCTGGAAAATAATAGGAATATCGCACAGTAACAATGTTACCTGGTGCTTTTGATAATTGTTGGCCACATAGTTGCCACCCGGCTACTGTTGGTAATAACAGGGCACAGTCACTGTGTGCAGATATATTTTCATGACTTTATTAACGCAGTGACACCGAACTCCGCACCACATTCACTGCTAAATGTAAAACACATTTTTATGCTATATTAAGCAGTTGGTAGGTTACTGCACAAGTGTACTATGGGCCTCATTCATTAAAAGTGTGGCATCGCTGAGGAAAAACAGCGATGCAACACTTTTCGTTGTGCCATCCTTGCAACACCATGGATGCACCGTATTTACACTACAGCGCTCTATGTCACAAGGATTGCACAGGTACATCAGGAATCCTGGCGTCTCTGGTGGAGCAGTGAAGACTCATTGCGGGATTGTGTCGGTATACTGATGCAACTCCAGCAATGTGTCGTTACACATTGGGCGATTCCCATGTAAAAGGCCTTGCGTCTCTCCTTACGCCTGCTTGAAGCAGGCGTTAGGATTGTGACGCAGTCAAGTCATAGGAGTGGCGCAGTGAAAATGAGATTTCACTGCACCACTTCTACGAGGCTTTTTTACGTGGGAACGCCCACCCTGCATAAATTATACCTGATGCAGGTATAATATAGCACAGGGCTTTACAAAGTGACGCATCTGCCTAGATGCATCACTTTGTAAATAGGGCTCTCAGTGGCACATTGATTACGCCGCCACAGCGTCACTGAAAAGTGACGCAGCGGCGCAAGGCCTTCATAAATAAGGCCCTATGTCTTCACCTCTCAGAACAATTTTACTGCCAAATGTAAAATGTGTGAAAATAATATGGTAAATATATTAATATCCGTTTATCCGTTTGCGCAGTACTGTATGTGAGCTCCTACGCTATTATATGTGATGAAACTGCTTTAACCATGTTATAATGTCTCAGTCATCAACATTTCTTCCGCCATATCTGATATATGGTTAGGATGCAACCCACATGCACCATTTATTTTCAAAATGAAAAATATATAAATGAACAAAATAACAAAATATAAAAATGATTTTACCTAGCCTTTAAATAAACAAAGGCACACACAGCATAGCTACAGTATCACTGCCACAGTGCAGACGCAAGAGCCTGAAACCCATACATTTGGCGTGGACATGTGCATACACTTCTTGACGTAGGGCTATGCACAGGCAGGAGGCAGCTCTCAAAATGCATATCACATTCACTCAAGGAAGCCAATACGACATAGCAAACAAATCTTTATTATCCTGGCAGAATCTGTCCGAAAGAGTTTGCCTGATTAAAGAAATGCTTTGGTGAAATATGACATACGGTACAGTTTTATGACCCTGCTACAGTAGTATAAAAAGATGAAAAATATTCGTAGAGATACAACTGCTTACTACACCCATAAATAATGTTCACACGGCGACAGTGTGACTTTATTCAGGGTCACAGAAGCCAGAGTCTGAGGCAGGGTAAACAATTCCCTGAGCATTTCTAAGGGATTGTTCAGTGGAAATCGACTGAGAGATGTGGAAATCTACACACTACACCAGCCCCACGCTGTCGCGTCGGAAAGGGGATTACAAAATTGTTTCTGTGAAACACCTTCCCTGCATCTAAAGTCCCATTAGGGAATGTCAATCCCTCTTTTATCTGACATGGTATTGCTACCAGTGTGCAAATTGTGCCTCCCCACGGTTTTAGCCTCACTGATTTTCTTCAGTTCGAACCCTGCACAAACTGGACAGGTCTACAGCGCACATGCACTATAATCGTGTTACCCTAATTCCAGGGTGCACAAAGAAGAATCTGTTGCAACTTGCATGTGCAGTAAACACTGATGAACATAGAATCATTACTTAGCATATGCACAATTTGCACCTGGAAGGTCACATCATTTGCAGGTCTATTCTGATCAGAGTCCAGTAGATTATCATCACAAACTAATGTCATGTAGGATTGATACATGACTTTAACATTCAAAGACAGAATTCTCTCAGAGACAATCAACAATCAGAAATACGTTTTACTCTCTTCGGAACAAGCCAGTTTGATGGCGAAAACCCGACTTGAAAGTACTGAAGTTCATAGAATAAGGCTAGGTGGAGTAAACTAGTCCATATACCTCAGGGGTATGGTGACTTCAATAGATTATGGAAATGGGAGATGACATGTTTAATATAATCATTGTTCCATAAGGGAACATCACATAAACTGTTAACTGTTCTCCCCGAAACAGCCACATCACTCAACCCCTCCGCGAACTCCACTGGCTCCCGGCAGACAGAAGAATAACCTTCAAACTCCTCACCCACATTTACAAGGCCCTCCACAAAGCTGGACCAGCATACCTGAACAGCCGCCTCTCCTTCCACGCACCCAAAAAGACACCTCCGTTCCGCTTAGCTCGCCCTGGCCACCGTTCCACTGACCTGCAAGACCAGAACCGGAGGAAAGTCCTTCTCCTTCCTCGCTGTCAAGACCTGGAACACCCTACTGCTCCACCTCAGACTATCTCCAACGCTACCCCAGTTCAGGAAGGACTTCAAGACCTGGCTCTTCGAATGACCCCAGCACTTAGATAGATCTGCTCCCCACATCCCCCCACCGCTTTGAGACCCTCACGGGTGAGTAGTTGCGATTTACCAACCTTGACTGATTGAATGATTGAACTGTCGAAAATAGCCAAGCCTTTCCCTGCTTGCAGAAGGTCAAATGTTGACCCTGATATTGCACTGACACGGGTAGGATATTCTATGAGATATTGTACCCTAAAGGAGCAACACCCTCTGATTGTGGGTCTTTCAAACCCAGCAAACGCTCAGCATGTTCTTAGCGGGAGAACAGAGGCATAAGATTCAGTGAGTGCCAAGCCTTTCCCTGCTTGCAGAAGGTCAAATGTTGACCCTGATATTGCACTGACACGGGTAGGATATTCTGTGAGATATTGTACCCTAAAGGAGAAACACCCTCTGATTGTGGGTCTTTCAAACCCAGCAAACGCTCAGCATGTTCTTAGCGGGAGAACAGAGGCATAAGATTCAGTGAGTGGCAATTAGCACTACTGGTAATAGAAATGAGGGTATAACGAGAGTAAGGCACCTCCACCATGCATTAGGCGTTAACCTTAATAATCTGGTTCACCCAGTGATTAATTTGAGCCGGTGCTTTCCGGTGCTCAGCACCGGCACTTAATTGGTATCCGGTGCTCGGCACCGGCAGCTAATTGTCAACACTGTACTTAGAACAGTTCACCACATGGTGGCGCTGCTCATCTAATTTAGAGATAAGCAGAACAACGGTAATTTAGGACTACGATAAACATTCAAATTGATAATACCTGCCTTCCCAGCCATTCCTTTAGCTTTGGGGACCTGGAATAATCTGAACTGTCACATTTACATGCGAGAGAGATGGTTAGTAGTTGTTGTGGCAGCGATGACAAGGGCGATGGGTGGTGCAAGCTGCAGTGGCCTCCTGGTCAGAGCCCTGGCACTTAATATTTTACAAACTAAGCACTGGGTTCACCAGAAACTAGTGTAGCTTCCTCAGGACAAAGGTAATACACTGACAGTAACAACTGACCAGTGCTTTCAGCAAGCTGAGGGACCATGCCTCTTTCTGCAGGTGCTGTTATCAAGAAAGAATGGCCCAAAGAAAAAAGAGCACCTTGCTAATTTAGTCCAGAGGACATTACTGGCATTGCACACACGGAGGATGGTTAGTACTTGACTAAAATGTTGATAATTGCCGTATTAGTGCATTGTCTCACTTTGAGTGTGAATTGATACGTAGCCAACTAGTTGAACCTCCAGGTTTCTTGCAATCTTTTGTTAGCTGTTGCCAAGACTCTGTAATGCCAGACCAGATGTCAATGGACTAAATAAGTTCATCATGTTCAATTTCAGGAATGTAAGCAACCCCTAAAGTTAACTGGATCCCAACATGCATAAAACTGAAACTTAATTAACAAGTAAAAGTTATTTGAGACCTTGAGTAAAATGGCACATAAACACAATTTCATATTTGTTAAATATTCATTTATTTTCTTCTTATATCAATTTTGCCAATGGATGGGCAACCAGCTTTAAATTTAGTAGAAACATACTGCAGAAAGCAAAAATAAATACAGGAAATGATTTAAAAAACAACCAGAAAATGTATTAGAGACTAGGTGACTTTTAAGCTGGGACTGAAAGATGGTTCTTGAAGCTTCTTGCTCCAGGATGGAAGGCGCTTACAAAATGGTGGTACATTTAGCAGGTATACATAAAGCTCAAGACTTCGGTTCCATTTATTAAGCACAAAAAGAACTGATCTAAAATTTAGATCATCTTGCTTCTATAGCGACATCAGACTCTCGAAAAGCCTTGTCCTGAAATCATTCCTCAAGCTAGTCCACGGCTATATTATTTTACTCAGTTACAACCAGCACTGATGTCTACCTTTCTGAGAATATCAAGTCTGTAGTATCATGTTACCACCGTATTGTAGCAAAACTACTGATAACCAAAGTATGGACAAAGTAGGTAATTGTAGGTTTAATACACCTAACTTTATACATATGAACCTTAACAAAATATATATTTTCAAGATATGTAAATGTGGTGTTATGAATTGCAAATCTACACTGACCTATACATACTTACCTTATCAATACTTTGGTCATCCATATATGTGCTAAATATTGATGTAGCATGACATAAAATACTCAATATTCTGGCTTATAATCTCCTTTGCGCTCTTTTAAGGCAATGTCTTGTTATGTCTGTATATCCCGGATATATAGTTTGCATTATGTTATTTCATATTTTAAACATGTGTAAGTTGATATTTAACCAATGTAACAACCTCTGTCAATACATGTTCCACATTTGCGGATAATACCTTGAAATGGTTTTCAGAACTGACATGGTTTTGAAATTTAAAATGAGAGATGGACAATTCCTAAAATAAAACAGGCACAGTATAGTGTTGGATTTGTACATGAGTTGCTCAAATAAACAGACAAGCTTTTTACTGCATTAGACATATGGATAAAATTCTAAGGAGCCGATGAAGACTGAAAACACCGTTTTTTTAAGAAGGTTTATATGAATGCATGTTGAGCTGAGTAGTTTTCATAATACATTTTATATTGCATTGAGTCAAGTTTGTTATCTTTGAATAGTAATCCCAAACTCAAGTCTGATCAGTGCATGCTGAACAGATTTCCTTTCAGAAGAACACTTTTATTTAATTCCCCTAGGAGCTCCTTACTTGTATTACCGTTGCAAGTTTGACAAACATTTTAAAACAAAACATATATCTAAATGATGCCCTGGAAATTGTTTCAGAGGCCTTTTTATAGCACCGAAAACAAATACTAAGTACATTATGAACAACAACAGAATACAAAGGAGATTAGAGAGGCGGGGCCGGCATCGGCCACGCCAAAGGTATGGCGGTCGAGCCGGCCCCTGAAGACCACACGGGGGCGGGCCTGTCGCGGAATCATGACGCGACAGGGTCGCCCCCGCTCGCAATTGGTCTGGGGAGTGGGCGCGCACCGGAAGTGTGTATGTACACTTCGAGGGGCGCGAGTTAGCTAGACGTTGGGCCGGTCAGATCCGGCCCGGCGCAGCATGAGTGGCCCATAAAAGGCTGGGGAGCGGCAGAAGGGATCTCTTTCGTTGCCGCTCCCCCAGCCGACACTAACTCACTGGTGCCAGCCTCGCTAGGAGGCTGTATTATAATTTGCTTTGTTGGTTTGTTTTACAGGTTTTTTGCCGGTCGACAGGGATCGGCGTTGGACGGGTCGGCGTTGGACCGGATCGCGGGTCGAGCTGTTCCGTCGACACGGATCGGCGTTGGACCTATCTCTTTGTCTCCCATTGCAGGTGGCGCGGTAGCGGGCAGAGCTGCGGGATCTCGCGGTGTAGCGAGAGCTCGCGGTGTAGCGGGAAGAGGCAGCGTGTGCCCCGGCATTAGGAGGTGAGCCTGTGTTGTGTGCACCGGGGAGTGGCAGCGGGCAGTGGGGCCGATCGGCGTGGTGCTCCCTGTTTGTGCTCGGCGGCGGTAGTGCCCCCCCACCCCCTGGTACAACTCGGTATAATCAGCCGGGAGACCCTAGCCTGTATCCTCACGGGAACCGGAAGCCGGGAAACCCTAGCCTGTATCCTCACGCGGAAGCGCGCGTCTCGGCGGCGGTAGTGCGGTAGGCGTGGAGGCCCTAAATCACGCAGGGATTGTTACATATTATGGCGCTTGGCACGGGGGCCAACTACTCGAGGTTGGGGCAGCTACAGCCGACGGTGGCTAGGGGGGCAGGAGGACAGTGCTGGCACATTGAGAGCACTGTGGCTTGGGTGTTGAGGGGGTGGCCCAGACTACAGTGGATAGTTGGTTGAATGCGGGAATTTTACTCTGTAATCGTAAACCTGAATGTTTCAAGGGTTTTTTCTTCTGCTGGGTTGCCTTGAGCCTCGCCTGGAGGCTTCACTTGATCTGTTCTTTGTCTCTAAGGCAAGGGGTCAGCGAGCTTACGGGATCTTCACAAGAATGGGCAGTGGACAAGAACGGCCACAATCAGAGGAGGAGCAACGCCGGACCAGCATTGATAGCAGTACTACAGCAGCAGCGGTATCAGTAAGGGGACACTGACAGGCCTGCATTTCCAGCGCTTCTGGGAGCCACGCGGGTTTGAGATTACTCACCTGACCCACTGGACTAGCCGGTGTGGCGTGGCTCTGGTTGCGTGGGTGCTTACGGCCGGTTGTGTACCTCCAACGCAAGCAAGGTAAAGGGCTTGGGACACGTCCCAGGCCGCACTGTGTGGGGGAGTGCACTAGTGTAGGACTCTTCCAGAGGGTCTTGGGGGCGGGCGTTGTGGTATCTTGCTAGTCCTTCTTACAGTGGGCTAGATAACAAAGATGGCAAGTAAATCTAAGCGGGGGGATAAGCAGTCCCGCATGGAAAGTCTGTTGCAAGGCATGATGCAAAAAATGGTGGCTATGGAGGATAGGCTCAAAAAGATGGATGAGATGGGGCAAGTCCTGGCTGAACTGAAGGAGAAGGTTGATGGGGGGGAGGGGCAGGGGGAGAGACCCAAGCGCACGCCAAAAAGGAACAGAACCAAGAAGGGTGGGGAGAGGGAGCCCGCGGCACCAATAGCCCCCCTCCAGCACCCGCTCCAATTCCTGTGCCGGCCCTCATACCACCCGTTCCTGCCCTCATACCACCCGTGCCAATCCCCGTGCCAGCCCCGCAGCCACTTCAGATCCCAGTTAACCCACCGGGGGATGCCCCATTGGCTCCGCTAGGAGATGCTCCGGTACCGCAGGACTTAGTGTCCAATTTGGCTGCGTTACTTCCTTGGTTGGGGAAGGTGGCGAATTGGTCACCGGCAGCGGGGACATCTGTAGAAGGGGAGGATTTAATGGAAAAAGCGAGGCAGATCATGACCCAGTTCAACAGCGCGCCGGGTGATAACCCGGGAAAAGTACTGGTGTTTCCAGCTCCAGCCACTCCAAAAGGAGATGCAACCCCAAGCGGGAGCAGCAAGGACTTACCAGGGCTCGTCCCGGTAGTCGATCTTTCCAAAGAGAAGGTCCTGGAGCCGGCGGGGTCCGGGTCATCAGGTAAGCAGGTGACTTTGCCAGTGTTGGGTGTGGGGGAGGCCCGCACTCCTAGGGAACACCTGGCCAGACATGTTATACATGAGGTAAAAGAGAAAATTTGGAAGGGCAGCTATGTTAACATGTTTTCTTTGTTACTGGATGAAACTGAGCGCGAGGAAGCTAAGAAAAAGAAGGACTGGATGCTTCCAAGGGAATGGGCTAGTGAGTTGCAAAAATATAGGATGGAAGAGTCTCTAATTAACTGGGATAGGGGATTCTCAGTGTATATGGCAGTCATAGCGGAACGCTTTCCTAATCTACAAGCTGAGATGGCGTGCTATCAGAGAAGGATTACTGGGGCTCATGATAAATACGGGGGAAACAGATGGAAGGAGTATGATAAAAATTTCAGGAGAGCAAAGGCTTCTGATCCCGCCCTAGCTTGGGATCAAATTGATTTGATATCTTGGATTGACCAGTTTGGCGGGGTAGTACAGGAGGGGCCTAGGAACCAGTCTGTTCAGCCCTTTCGGCAGCACCCCACCACCAACTACGGAGGTGGTGGGGGGGGTGGAAGGAAGGGGATGTGCTGGGATTTCAATAGACGGACCTGCAACAGGCCCCCAGGCACGTGTAAATTCAGGCATGCGTGTTCTAACTGCGCAAACACCTCACACCTCGAGTCCAAATGCTCCAAAAAATCAAAGGATAGAGGGAGAAAGAAGCAGGATTGAGGGTGTTCCTTTGACCAGCGCACGTTCACCCATAAGAATAACAGCTTTAACTCCTTGGTTAAACAAATATCCTTGTCCTTCAACTGCCCAGATGCTGCTAGAGGGTTTCAGTAGTGGTTTCAGGATACCCGCTCCCGATTATATTGGGAAGCCGGATTGTAAGAATCAGCTCTCAGTGAGGGCTAATCCACATGTGGCTGCCACCAAGATAGAAAAAGAGCTACGTCTAGGCAGGGTAGCAGGGCCGTACGACACCATCCCAGTAGAAAACTTTGTGTGCTCTCCACTGGGGGTGGGGCCTAAAAAAGAGGCGGGGGAGTTCAGGCTGATCCACAATCTATCTGCACCTAGGGGGTTGTCGTTGAATGATGCTATCAGGGATGAGTTGTGCAGTGTCAAGTATGCATCCTTTGACCAAGCTGTGGAAATGCTCAGGGGCTTGGGTCCCGGGGCGATGCTGGCAAAATCTGATATTGAGTCAGCCTTCCACCTGTTGCCAGTTCATCCTGAAGACTTTCATTTGCTGGGTTTTCAATTTCAGGGCAAGTGCTATATGGATATGTGTATGCCTATGGGCTGCTCAGTTTCGTGTGCCTATTTTGAAAAATTCAGCTCATTCCTGGAATGGGCTTTTAGACAGGTAACAGGGCACCGGTATGTTTTGCATTACTTTGATGACTTCCTGCTTTTGGGGCCCCCGGGTTCCCCTGAGTGTGGATGGGCGCTGCAGGAATTTTGCACGCTCATGCAGACTTTTGGGGTGCCATTGGCACCGGGGAAGACCGTCGGGCCATCCACCAGCATTGAATTCTTGGGGATAGAGCTAGACTCCATACAGGGATGTTTTAGGTTACCAAAAGATAAAATTCTGAAGTTTAGGTGGGGTTTGCAGCAGTGCCTGGAAAAAGGAAAGGTGACATTGCATCAGTTGCAGCAGACAGTGGGGCAGTTGAATTTTGCTTTGCGTGTAATTCCTATGGCTCGCCCATTTTCACGCTCCATTGCACAGGCCATGTCAGGACTCGAGGAGAAACACCACCACACCAGGCTATCTGCTGAGGTACGTCAGGACATGCGCATATGGTTGGCATTTCTTTTTTTTTTTTTTTTTTTTTTTTAATTTAAGCATTATCCTTTAATCTATATATAGGACCCCAAATACATCTGCCACGTTGCCTACCGTTTCTCCCCTTTCTTTCATAAATATTTTTTTCCAAATTAAAAGTAGATAGCAATTTATTAAGCCACTGTTGGAAGACTGGAGGATCTCTATCAAGCCAGGCTGTTGCTATACAAATTCTCAACACCGACATTGCAACAAACAAAAAGTTCCTATTCGTATTGAGCCTATCCCCACTTATAACTCCCAACAATATCAACGCTGGTGTCAGAGAGACATTAATACCCAAATGAATGCCCAAAAACTCTAAGATATCATTCTTTAATTTTTGTAACTGGGGACAAGTTGCAAACATGTGTATAATCTCTGCTTCTGAACTATTGCACCGTGGGCATCTAATTCCTGATTGTCCCCCCACTGCGCAATCCTAGCCGGTGTGTGATACAAAGAGAATAGAGTCTTGTAGTGTTGTGCTTGTAGGGCGGCTGAACATAGTAGTGTCTGACCCATTTCTAGAGAGTCCATAACAGAAGATTGCTCTATATCCAGCTTAACTGCCCATTTACCACCGTGTTTCTCAAGATCATCCGTTTTCAGGGAAGATAGCTCCATATATAGCCTCCGTATAGTACAGTCTTCCCCTGCTCTGATGATATCAATAATTTTGTTATCCCTAAATTCAGCGCTCCCCCTGTCTTACTACTGAAAAAACTACGGATTTGGAGGTATTTGAAAAAATTACTACGACCTATATCGTAGATCTTCTGTAAATCGGTAAATTGTACTATTCCACTAGGTCCCATTAAATCCCCCACTCTCTGTATACCGGATCTTTCCCACTCTGCCATCGTTGAATCTGCAAATATTTCCCCTGGTAATGTCGGGTTTTTATATAATCTCGTGTAGGCATTCAGACGACCCAAACCAATTTTTTTCCGAAATATTCCCCATATTTTGTATGCCGCTTGCAATGTCTTGAAGCGTGTTCTTTTAAAATAGCTTGGATCAGTAAATTTCACCAGACAGTTCTGAGCATTTTCTCCAATTAAATATGTGTATAGATTCATTGAGCCATCCCCGGGTCCTTCCGCAATACCCTCTCCTCCGAGTAATCCCCTCATATGTTGAAAAGCAGTAGCCCAGTAATATAGTTTAAAATCCGGAATGGCCCAGCCCCCTCGTTCCCTAGGTAGTGACATAAACCTTACTGCCCTTCTAGTTCTCCCGTGAGCCCAAATAAATTTGTTCACTAAGTTCTCTAATACACTAAACCACTTTTTCTCGACCTCTAATGGGATACCCCTAAATAGATAAAGGACTTTAGGAAGAAAAACCATTTTTACAACGTTACATCGCCCTACTAATGATAGATGGAGATTGTGTACCCTATCAAAATCTTTCCTGGCTTTGTTAATTATTGGTGTCATATTTTTCTCCACTATGTGCCCCAAATCAGCTGTGATTTCTATCCCTAAATACACCGCCGAGTCAGTCACTCGAGTATCTGCACAAACTACCATCATGTTCTTAACTATTTGGGTTTTTTGTTTGTTCAGAGCGTAGCCAGACACCCGACCAAATTTCTGCGCTTCTATCTCCATTGCTCTCAAAGCCATGGTCGGGTTTGGGGTAACTAACGCGATATCATCTGCATATGCTAAAGTTTTGCATTCAAGTGCATGAAATCTCATAGGGGGAATATACTCGTTTGCCTCCATCTTCCGAATAAAAGGATCAATATAAATGGCAAAAAGTAATGGGGAGCAAGGGCAACCCTGTCGGGTACCACGTCTAATATCTAGTAAGGCCGTATATCCTCCATTAATCTTCAGTCGAGCTGATGGAGAGTCATACATAACCTGTACCGCTCTTATAAACCCCTCCCCTAAACCATACCGTCTCATAGTGGCCCAAAGGTAGCCCCAGGAGACCCGATCAAAAGCCTTTTCTGCATCTATAAATAACACCGCCATGGGGTCTCCGGAGGCTGCCGCCGCGTCGAAGAGCGTTATGACCTGACGGATATGTTGCGTTGTCCCCCGCCCGGGAATAAAGCCGTGTTGAGTCGGGCTAACCATTCTGGAAACTATCTTTCCTAACCTAGAAGCCAGAATCTTAGAAAAAATCTTTGCATCCCCATTCATCAATGTGATGGGTCTATAAGACCCAGGCTGCCTAGGGGGTTTCCCTTTTTTAAGAAAGACCACAATGTCTGCCCCTGCCCAAGAGTTTGGAGCCCGGCCCCCGGTCTGTACTTGCTTAATCATCTCAATAAGTTGAGACCCCATGGTGTCATAAAAGACCTTATAAAATTCTAAGGGTATTTGATCGGGACCAGCAGCTTTGCCCGATGGAAGACTGAATAAAGCCTCAGTGATCTCCTCCGACGTAAATAAGGCGTCTAATGCCTCTCTTTCAATTACATCTAACGGATCTATAATGATCTCGTCTAAATAGCTTTGAGTATCCAAAGGATCCTTATCCTGATCTTCATAATACAGTTTACTATAGTAACTCCTAAATGCCTCCTGAATCCCCACTGCCTCCTTAATCAGTTCCCCATTTCCATCTTCAATCTCCCTGATCTCTGCGGCGGCCTCCTTTTGCCTTATACGAATCGCCAAAGTGTGCCCTACCCTTTCGCTGAATTCATGACACTGCTCCCTTTTAACAAGATAGATCGTGGCCGCTTTGGCTGCCAATCGGTCCTGTGCTTCTGCTTTAGCAAGGGCCAATCTGAGCGAGATACTGTCTAGGTCTACCCCTGAGGTAATTGCCTGGCAAAGCTCCTCCTCTGCCTCTCTTACTTTATTGCTTTTTATAGAATCTAGCAATCGATCTTGTTTCTGTCGATGCAGACTATAACTTAAAGTTTCCCCTCTTACTCCTGCTTTGAAGGTATCCCATACTATCCCCAAGCATGCAGTACCACTATTAATTTCCCAGAATTCAACCATCCAGTCTTTCATATATTTTATATATGTGTTGTCCTTCAAAAGCCCCCTCTCAAATGTCCAACATCTCACAGGCCTTCCCAACCCAGCCATGTCTAGTGTTAATACTAAAGGGCTGTGATCTGACATTACCCTAGGGAGTTTTTCTATCCTGCATCGGGAAACTAAAAGCTTAGAGGCAAAAAAGTAATCCAACCTGACTACTAATTTATGTGGGGCTGAGTAAAATGTGCTACCAGGATCATCCGGCTTCAGAATATCCCAAATATCAACCAATGCATTATTACGTACCAGGCTGGAGAGTGCTCTATATACTTTTTTCTTCCGGCCCTGATACCTATCTCCTCCTTCATCCCACAATCCTCCCAAGCCGTTAATATTAAAATCGCCACACATAATAACCAAGGGAGACCAGGAAGCCAACTCTGTATCCAGGAACTCGAAGATATCAGGGTCATCTTCCGTGGACCCGTATACCGAACATATAGTGAAGATCTCAGCCGACATCCCACATTCTACTAATACCCATCTACCCCATTTATCCTCAAGTTTCCGTCTTACCGTTATATCCTTTCTTTTTGTCAGAATGGCCACCCCACGGGTTTTGGTCACCTGCCTAGTACAAGCCAAAAGACGAAAACCTAACTGCTCCAAAAGCCTACCTTTCATCCCCTCTATGTGTGTTTCTTGCAGACATAGAATGTCCAGCCGCATTATTCGCAACATTATTGCGACTCGTTGTCTCTTTCCAGGATCATTCAGTCCATTCACATTCATTGTAGCTATTCTCAACTCCATTTATCTAGTTTGTAACCAAGACCCTTTACAGTGTCCTCTCCAATCATCTTACTGACTCTTTCTCCCAATTTTGCCAATTCCATCCGCTTGCATCCTTTATACTGTTCCTTGTATCCGCTAACCATTCTGCTGTGCTGTGTTAAACCCCCTCCACCCTGACTGTCCCTACCGCTCCCCCCCTGCCCAAACCCCAGACCCACCCCCCACCCCCCACCCTTCTTGATGGCAAATAGGTCACGAATGACCTATGTGTGGCAGCAGAGATCCGAAGAGGGCGGCGCGGTCGCAGCCGCCTCCTCCCTGCCTTTTCATATGTCATATTGCACATATTATTGCACATATTATTCACTTATCCATATATAGACCATATCTATAATTTAGACTGAGCCTTGCCTACTTATTTCTTATCAGATACTAAACAAACAAACATAATACCCTCTCGAGAATAATGTATTAGCATTAGAGCGCGAATCAGTGTATATTAACCTAAACTACCTTACATACCCCACCACCGTTAGAGCACCACCCAAAATTAGCACCCTCTTTATGACATTGTTAGAAAGTCAGTTTCCAACATTTAATAACCGCTCAAGAAGTACCATCTGCTCCTTTCTTAGGTAAAAGTTCGGCTAAGTAAGTTTGCGCTTTAATCTCAGAGGTAAACATGCGGACTTGGCCATCGGTGATAACCTTAAGTCGTGATGGGTATAGCAGATAAGCCTCGCTTTTTGCCTCCTGAAACGACCTTATCATTTGCCTAAGACGCCACCTCCGCTCAACAGTGGCGTGGCAAAAATCAGGACGGGCGAAGAATGTGTTACCATCAAACGTGCGTTTGGCCTCTGGCTTCGCCTTATCCATAATAGCTTGCCTAAGGAGGTAGTTACCAATATATACAAGCATAGCCCTTGGGTACCCCCCCCGAGTCCTCTGTCCCTCTTTTTTTAAGGGTAAGTGGAAAACGATGTGCTCGCTGAACCTCCGCATCCCAATTCCACTCTGCCAGTTCCGGAAATGCCCCCTTTAAAAGGGCAACCACATATGTTCTTGCATCCCTTCCTTCAACGTTTTCAACCAAGCCCAAAAGTCTGACGTTATTTCTTCTCTGTTTGTTTTCAAAATCCTCCATCTTCCATGCCAGGTCCTCGGAGATTTTTTCTTGTGTGTGCTTGAAAGTCTGCCATTCATTGGCCTGATCCTCCAACCTCCCTGTCCGATCCTCCACTTGGGTAACCCTGCTCTCAAGGCCTTCATAAAGTTTGTTTATTTTCCGGAGTGAGCCTTGCAATTTCTTTGTGGCCATTTGTGCCCTACGAGACTCTGATCTAACTTCTCCCTGCATTTGCTTTAATGTAGTATATATCAGTTCCATCGTAGGGGCTGGCGTAGGGCTAGTGGCAGTAGCTATAGCAGTAGTGGTTGCCTTCAAACCGGTTTCCTCGTCAGAGTTAGAGTTGGGTGTCGTACCCTCTTCAGGGTATAGTTGGGAGGAGGCTGAATAATCCCAGGTGAGTCTGCGAGATGCTGCTGCACCCTCGGGGGCCGTCGGACTCCCTTTACCTTTAGATTTTGTTCTTAACCTAACTCTTGTCACTGTTGCCCTTGATGCCCTTGATGTCTTCTGCCCCAAGGAAGTCTCTCCCGAGTCTGTGTAATCCGTAAGATTATCTTCACTTGTGTGGGGGATGTCTGAGTCATCGTTTAAGGAAAAAAAACATTCTCCGTCTGGTGAACCAGTAATCTTTTTCACCACTCCACCCCCGGGTAACTAACTTGAGTTTGTTCATGGTCACTCAATTGGCCGATACATGAGTCAGTTTCTATTATTTCACTCACAGCAGGCCCAACAAATTCAACAGCGGGAGGAGAAGGAGTAGAGTTAGTTATCATTTTTGCTTCATCACTACCGGGCTGTGTCGTTACCTGAATGATTTGCTGTTCACCACTGTCAGGCAGGATCATGCTCTCTTCGTTCGTCTTCTCACCCCTGCAGGCTGGCCCAGGGAGTGCTTCCAGATTCGCCGTCAGTGTGAGAGCAGCTGACGGCTCTGTCAGCAGCTCTATCGAAGCGTCCTCTGTTATTGCCGTGGCTGATGCCGGACTTCCCTCAAACAACACTGAGGTTTCTCCGGTAAGATTTGCGGCATGTATGAAGTGCTCTATAAGTGTAGGTTGTCTAAGGGAGACACTAGATCGAGCAGAATTAACGGGGCCGAGGTCGCCGCTATTTCGCTGCGAGACGTTGGCTCCGGCGTCCACTTGTTTCTGCGGTGCACGCCGCTGCTGTTGGCCGATGCCACGTCCCGATACTGATCCCTGTAGTTTCAAAAGCTCCCTTGGATTGTCTTTCGGATCCTTCTGGCTTTTGGGATCTTTCTGTTTA
This sequence comes from Calotriton arnoldi, assembly GCA_963921515.1. NCBI lineage: Eukaryota > Metazoa > Chordata > Amphibia > Caudata > Salamandridae > Calotriton > Calotriton arnoldi. The sequence continues at coordinate 2,127,051 of CAWUFW010000648.1, read as the reverse complement.
CAGGTCCGGGGGGCATTCTGATCGCGAGCGCTACGATGTAATGTAAAAGCGCAATAAGCTGTTTGCCGTTTCCGATGCTTCTGCGATGTTTGCGAGGTGATCGGGTGATGCAGACAGCGTTCCTGCGCCTCTGTGTTCCCCCCAACTCGGGGTACGTGATGGATCCTGCTGACAAAGATCACTTACAGCTTGCCGGTCTGTCAACAATATGGTCAAATGTACCGGGCATGTGCTACATGACATGACCATCCGCGTTATCTGTTCATTAGCTCTCCAGGGAAGGGGAGCTCAAGGCCGCAGCTGCCACTACAACCTCTCGGCGGCCATCTTTGCCTTTTTTAGGACATTTTGGTTGGCATTTCTGAGGGACTTCAATGGCAGGTTGGTGTGGCCCGGTCCGCTCACCACTTCCGCAGAGTTGGGTTTAATGACTGATTCGGAGGGTAGTGAGGGATTTGGTGTCATACTCGGCACTGAGTGGGTGGCACAGCGGTGGCCGACATGGTGGGTGCAGAGCGGCTTGACAAGGAATATTGGTTTCTTGGAACTAGTCCCCATTTGGGTGGCTTTGACAGTATGGCCAGATCAACTGCGGGATCGCTCCATTGTTTTCTGGTCTGACAATATGTCGGTGGTGGAATGCATCAAACAGCAGACTGCACATTGTAAATGGATTTTGCGCTTAGTGAAGGAGATTGTGCTATTATGCATGAGATTGAATTTGCAATTCAGGGCTAAGCATGTACCCGGGGTATTGAACCATGCCGCTGACGCACTCTCTCGCTTTAAGATGCAGGTTTTCAGGGCACACCTCCCAGAGGTGGCAGTGAGTCCAACGGCCTTCCCAGAATCTCTTTGGCAGATTGGTGCCCCCAACTACCGAACCTCGTGGCAGCTAGTCTAGCACCCAGGACCAGGAAGGCGTATGAAGGGGCGTTTTGGACATACTGTACATTTTTGGAAAGGGAGTGGGCAGAATGCTGGCATGACACGGGGCGGTTCTTGCTTACCTGGGGGTTATGCAGAGAGAGGGGCGCTCAGCGGCGGCCGGTAGGCGACATATGGCAGCAATCTCCTTCTTTGCGCAGGCAAAAGGAAAAAGGGATCCCTCTAATTGTTTCACAGTCAGGAAAGCTTTAAAGGGGTGGCAGCGCATGCAAGGATCAGTACCAGGCACTAGGCGGCCGATAGGGGTGGAGCTTCTTGCATCATTACTGGGGGCCCTGCGCCAGGTTTGCAGCACCATGGACGAAGTTTTGTTGTTCCGCTCAGCCTTTTCATTGGCCTTTTATGGGGCGTTTAGGATCGGGGAACTGGTGTCTAACAACAAACGGGATGTACAAGGTGGCTTGCAATTTGATCGGGTTAAGATCCAAGGGGATTCTTTGTTGATATCTATTAGGAAGTAAAAAACTGATCAGGAGGCCCGCGGGGCGGGGGTGGTGCTACACCGCGCGCGGGCAAATCCTTGTTGCCCTATTGCACACCTTGAGGTATTTTTGAGGAATAGGCCTAAGGATATGGGTGGCCCCTTGTTGATTCATGCAGATGGTACCCCCCTCACGAAGTTCCAATTTAAGAGAGTCATGGACATGGCTGTGCTAAAGGCAGGTTTGGAACCCAGTAGCTTTGGGACCCATTCATTCAGAATAGGGGCTGCCACTGAGGCGGCAGCTAGGGGTCTCCCCAGGGGTGATGTACAAAGAATTGGCAGGTGGTCATCCAATTGTTACAAGCGCTATGTGCGGTTGCATCTGTTGTAATGGTTACATGGGCTCTGGGTTCTGATGTTGGTTTTCTTTTTCTAATTGATTTACAGTTTCTCGCACCTGTTACGCAGGAGGGAAACTGATGGCGACACAACAGCAACAGCGGTCGGCGCGGGAACAGGGTCACGCCCTCAAGCAAGGACTGCAAGTTGTATGGATGGTCGGTCATTCATATGTAAGACGTTTGAATAACTTTTTCATTTCAGGCAATTATGAGTCTAGAACTGAACTATCAGGTTTTAAATTGTCCTTTCATGGGCAGGGGGGTCTCCTTCTCACTCAACTCAGGGGTTTTGTGTCGGATTTGTTGGACAAGGGAGGGGCTCTACCCAGCATTATTATTCTGCACTTGGGGGAGAACGATCTGGTACACTTGGGCAGGAGAGGACTGGTGGAGACTCTACTCACTGAGGTCGGGTGGTTGGCTCGGAGATGCCCAGGATGTACCATAGTTTGGTCACACATGGTCCCAAGAGTACATTGGCGGGGGGGAGTCCGTAAAAGCATTGAACCATTCAGTCAGGAAGATTAATAATAAAGTGGCGAGGTTGTTCAGATCCCCACATTTGCAAACGGTCGCTCATGGGTGCATACGGGGTGAGCCGTGCTTCCTAAAAGACGGCGTTCATTTGTCTCACCTGGGTAATAAAATCTTCATGGGGAATTTGTTGGCTTGGATGGAAGGGTTTAAAGGCAGGACATGACCTTTTCGGTGAGCATTGGGGGGGGGGGGCCAGATAGTCGGTCAACTATGCTGGCCTGTGGCGGTAAGGTCATGATTGGTGAGCAGTAAATTTAAGGTCCTTAGGGGGCGGCGCCATTCTTGAATGGGGTCGCCCAAGGGGGAGGGACAAGTGGTCTCTCATGGTACTCCAGGGGCGGTTACAGCCGGTTGGCTGGATGGGTGCGGGGGATGGGGAGTGACGCTTTCCAGTAGGCTGGTTGGCCACCCAGCACGTGCACACTGGTGCAAGGGCCCCTTGGAGATAATCTACAGGGCGTACGGGGGTGACCGGGAGGGGGAAGTACCCTCACGGTGACCGGGCCCTCTGCGCATGCGCACTCCGGTAGGAGGGCGGGGCATAATTGGGGGAGGATCTGATGCCAGTCATTGACCTTGCCGTAGGCTCAAAGTGGAATGCGCAGAAGTAAATTGCTGTGGTATATTTGATTAAGATAGGAATACCTTTGTATTAGAGATATGTTAAGGTTAGCCATCTGACATCTGTACATATCAATGTATTTATGGAATGCAATTTTGTTCTGCGTATTGTGTAAATAATGTATAAAAATTTCCTTAAAATGTTTAATAAATACGGCCGGGGGTTTACGACTCCCTAATCCAAAAAATCCATTTGGTAGTAGGTGTCAGTATCTGGGTATCATTAAGGAAAGAGGGGGTCTAGGCCGTACCTGGCCATATAGAGAGGCGGGGCCGGCATCGGGCACGCCAAAGGTATGGCGGTCGAGCCGGCCCCTGAAGACCACACGGGGGCGGGCCTATCGCGGAATCATGACGCGACAGGGTCGCCCCCGCTCGCATTTGGTCTGGGGAGTGGGCGCGCACCGGAAGTGTGTATGTACATTTCCGGGGCGCGCGTAGGCTAGACGTTGGGCCGGTCAGATCCGGCCCGGTGCAGCATGAGTGGCCCATAAAAGGCTGGGGAGCGGCAGAAGGGATCTCTTTCGTTGCCGCTCCCCCAGCCGACACTGACTCACTGGTGCCAGCCTCGCTAGGAGGCTGTATTATAATTTGCCCACCCACCATCCCCTAAAGCAGGTTTTCAGGCAGTGTAGGGTGGTAATTATGTAAGTGGATTTGTTGGTCAGCATTGTGATATGATATGCATGTTTTCTTTCCCATTACAGTTCTAAGTGTTCTGTGAATAAGAATTATAACTGTCGTATTTATGCAATTCCCTGGTCAAGCGGTAAGGTCATGATTGGTGAGCAGTAAATTTAAGGTCCTTAGGGGGCGGCGCCATTCTTGAATGGGGTCGCCCAAGGGGGAGGGACAAGTGGTCTCTCATGGTACTCCAGGGGCGGTTACAGCCGGTTGGCTGGATGGGTGCGGGGGATGGGGAGTGATGCTTTCCAGTAGGCTGGTTGGCCACCCCGCACGTGCACACTGGTGCAAGGGCCCCTTGGAGATAATCTACAGGGCGTACGGGGGTGACCGGGAGGGGGAAGTACCCTCACGGTGACCGGGCCCTCTGCGCATGCGCACTCCGGTAGGAGGGCGGGGCATAATTGGGGGAGGATCTGACGCCAGTCATTGACCTTGCCGTAGGCTCAAAGTGGAATGCGCAGAAGTAAATTGCTGTGGTATGTTAGATTAAGATAGGAATACCTTTGTATTAGAGATATGTTAAGGTTAGCCATCTGACATCTGTACATATCAATGTATTTATGGAATGCAATTTTGTTCTGCGTATTGTGTAAATAATGTATAAAAATGTCCTTAAAATGTTTAATAAATACGGCCGGGGGTTTACGACTCCCTAATCCAAAAAACTCCATTTGGTAGTAGGTGTCAGCATCTGGGTATCATTAAGGGAAGAGGGGGTCTAGGCCGTACCTGGCCATATTAACATAACCGTATGCTTCTAGAAATCTAGATTGTTATTTCTTTGTAATAAAAACCAGGACACGATAATTACTGGTAGGACAAATAATTTGTGGGGTTATATGACTCCTCGCCCTCAGCTTCAAAGCTTTACAGCTGGGAAACTGCCATCACTCATATCAGTTGATACTCATGACAGGGACAACTGCACAGTGGTCTTGTGAACGACCCCCATTTAAAAATATATTACAGATTATCCATTCCTGCCTTCCACTTGAGCTAGTTTCAAGATGTTGAGTTGCAACTAGTGTGGTAAACAGATGTCAATGAGCATTGTTTAGATTTTTGTATGGAGGGATGTGGGGGCAGGAGGTGTAGGAACAGCAGTGTGGTCAGTGCTGTTGGGCGTCATAAGAGGTAGACAACTGGAGGAACTTAAAGGTGCCTTTAAGGTGATGCACTCTGCATTCTATGGTGAGTATCTTCTTGTGGTGGACATAGTCCCATGAAAAATGAGAGAGGGGCTAGTTTGGCTGCGATTGCATTAAAGACTAAGATGCGCATTGATCTGATTATCAATTCCAGGCATGAACTGTACCCGTACAAGCGCCCTGATGCCATTCGGACTGCCTATGCTCCCTGTTACATTGAGGAACCTATATTGTCATGAACTCACATCTAATTATGAAGGCCGTCATTTGAAAATGTTTTATTAACCCTCTTCTTTGGAATATACTGCATGGCTTGGGCCATCATTAAAGGATTTGCAGGAAGTCCAATTTTGTAATGCTACACACAGACATGCGCAAGCAGTGGGGAAACAACAGTGTTCAGCAGTACTGCATCTTTGCAACCTTGCAACCAGGGCACCGGGCGTTTTCCAGGTGGGCGAAAGGGTGGGCGGCGGTTTTGAAGTGGTGGGGGCGTTTTTTTGTTACTGGGGCCCGGTTTTGCAGCAGTGCTGCAATATTGGCTGCCTGTAACAAATTAACAAAAGCAGCAGCAGTGTTTCCCACCAGCACCCCTCACCCCCCCCGGGTGGTCCAACTTAATTGCCAGGGCTGGTTTGCGTTCTCAGTCTGGCCGTGCTTGCAACCATAACACAGAAAAATACCATCAGGAGCAACGTCCTTAGGTTTTTACAACACTCCTGACACTTTGTCTTCACTGGCGAAAAACCTGAAGGTGCAGTGTTACTGCAAAACTAATAATCAAAATTCTGGTGGAAACTCTTGGTTCCACCCACATCAGGATTTCCTCTACATTTGTAAGGCGGGCCTAAAGGGATAATGTATTTTTCTGATGGGTGACAGTAAGTTTGTTCAGGGATGTATGGAGCCAGCAAGTGCTCAGTAGTCTGTCCTTAAACAGTCTTAATTGTGTTGGTGATGCTGCCAGCAGAACCTTTATTTGGGCCCGCACTGGTTAGGTAATGTATTGATATTGCAAGGCAGATGGGCGCAGTGAATTTGCATAGTCAATCTAAAAGTGAAATTGCATAGCCAATCAATGTAAATTTTACCACACTGGAGCAAGAGCATTACAAGTTGACCCTCCTGACCACCACTACATCTATAGTAGGGATGAAGGACCAAATATGGGAAACTACTACATTATTGCGACTACCCATACCACCCATTCTGTATTCAGGACCCATTTGTTTAATTCTAGCAACACATCTAAGAATGATATAATTCTGCACATTTTAGACTAATCAGGTCAACTTTGTTAATACAGACAGGCCTACACAATATTCTGAAAGGGAATGCATCAAAAACCTAAAGCAATGATTTTCTCTCCCTACTATCTGAATATTATTGTGCATAATGTGCTATGCTTATATACACCTGGCAGCATTAGACTATTTAGCATTTATAAGCAGAGGCAACAGTTCACTGATTGGCGCAGAGACAGCTACGTTCCAACGACAGCCTCACTAAAAACAAAAAAACACCACTAGGGTTCTTGTTTGAGGTTTGTTGAAACCAACCGTGGCCTCAAGCAGTTCTTCTTCCAGTACTTCCAGAAGCTGCAAGCATTGTTATAAATAATAAAATGAGGTAATTTCGAGAAATGGGTGTAATTGTTTTTAGTGTGGTGCTAAGTGCAAATGTATTGCACGGATTAGTTTCGAAGAAGCAGTAGAATAAATGCAACACTCCTTTGTCTAGACAAGTGTTGTCTTCCTATTCTCAGGGGAACAAGCATTTCCAAAACAGCACCACTAAGAGGTACCCGGACGATTCCCGCAAACGCCTCCATTATGAGGCCCTCTAAACACTTGCAAATCACAAGACAAAATGACTAATTACAAAATATTCTTAGTGGGCAGATGGCATGTTTAACCCCTGCATAGCACTTTGCTCTCCCCACTCCTCCTTCACCACCTTCCGCGCCTGTTTTACACAACAGACTTCAGATGGGTAAAACCTCCATAAATCACTCATGGATCACCATTCATCACTCATCCGTTGCATCTGACATTAACTAATGGGAAAGCCTTGTGCAATCCATTACACATTTCAAATACATGGCAGGACAGCCCTGACTACAACGCACATTACGTAGTAATATGTGTGTGTGAGTGTGTATATATGTATATATATATATATATATATATATATACACACACACACATATACATACACACATATAAGTTAGATGTTCATTTATATATATATATATATATATATATATAAATGACATATTATATATAACATAATATATATGTATATAAAACCTAATATAAAAACATAGATAGATAGATAGATAGATAGATAGATAGATAGATGTAAGTGAGAGAAAGATACAGTAAGTGTAGGATGGTGGATTAAAGATACCCAAGGCAGAGTCAAGAGTAGCCAGATTTCGGCCTCAGCACCGCAGTAGTGTTTTTATATTTTTTTTTATTTTTAAATTGAGCTCAGATGAAAGAGTAGAATTGTGAAAGACACAGTTGCAGCACGGTGACCAGGGGAAAAGTTGAATAGCAAAATGTGTACAAAACGAATGTACCTGAAATGAGAGAAGGGACCAGCAGCCATTATGTGAAGTGGATTTACTAATTGCCCAGAAAAATCTGCTTCTTTTGTTGTACCACCACATCTTAAATCAATGAAAGTGCTCACAGGTTTCTATTGCTCCAGATTCAATTTCTGCAATTCATAGAGGTTTTCAAATAAAACAATAACACCTTCAGCTCATATGTAGATGATAACAAGGGTTTGCAAAGTGATCACAGGGCTGTTTGATGTCAGTTTAATGGAAGGAAAATTACATAATTTAAACGAAAATGAAAAAATATCTTTACATATATGGAGAGTAACTTAGGAATCAGTGATATAAAATATCCAACATAGAACCTTAATTGTCCAATTCACAAACGCAAGTTCATTGAATTAAAAAAAATTAAAAATGCATATTAAAACAAATTATGTGCACATATTTGGGAAATATAATACGACAGCTAAGCAAAAAACAGATTTTATGTAGTTAAAATCCTGGCACTTGCAAAGTAAATATGACTCTTCTGGAGACTTTTTTTTTTTTTAAACAAAACGTGCTTCAGGATGGTGCTATTAAAATTAAGAAACCATTTCGGAACTCTGACAGGTTTAAAATAGCATTTCCATATAGTAGAATCACACGGTTACACAGGTGCAAGAACAAAACTGGGTTTTAATGCATGGACATTAGATGCGTTCAATTTGCAGATAAATAAAAGTTGTCCTGCTGCATTCAAGTGCTGGAAGGCCAAATACCTTATGAAAAGAATAATGTACTGATCAAGTCATGAAATGCATTCTTTCAAAATTATTGTGCATTGTCGAAGCTGGGCCACCAATGAGAGGGAGAAAATATTCTAAAAAGAAAAATGCTGATTAAATGTATTCCTCCAACTGTGGATATACTTATCACATTCCAAATCATGAGAATGTTTTCCAAGATTAGTGTACTTAGGGAACAGAGCCTATACATGGCATAGAATCTGCACCCCCACCATTATTCTGTTAAAAAAAATTTTTCTAGCCTGCTGTGTGACTTTTCACTCCATTAAACTTAACAATATTCAATTCCACTGGAGTTACTCCAGTCTGGTTCTCAGTTTAGCAGAGAACAAGGCTCTGCTGATCAGCAGGTGAATCCAAAGAAACCACAACTCAAGCCATGAGAAACCATGCCTTATACCAGGGTACGGAGAGGCGGTACACTTGGAAGTGGTTGATTATTGATATGAGGCTCAAGCTTTTTTTATCCAGACCAGCATAAGAGGAGCTGATGTACTGGGTCTCCTATGAAAAATCTCCTAGTTTCAAATAAATAGTATGTAACTGTTCGACAGCCTGTGTGCGCTGTATTCTGTGAGATTAATATGTTGTATATATGCAGACGACGCGCAGGAAGAAAGGTGTTTGATGAAGAATAAGGTGAATACTGTACAATATCATCTTTCAGTCTGGATTTCCTCAGGAGAATCCTTGTACGACTCACTGTTTGGTGTCCACCATTCCACAAGTTCAGTAGAAGCCTGGGAAGAAGGAGGAAAGGACAGAGAGGTGTATTCTGTCTAGATAGGAGGAGTTGTTTAAATGATAAGAACTATAAAGGTAGCTTAACATTGACTGCCCTACCCTAGCAGTGCCTCCGAAGGTCGGCTAATGACAGCTGGGCAGAGATTAATACTCTGTGCACCAGAACTTTTTTGCCAGGTGCAAGATTTCATGCGCTACTGTACCCTCCCAATGCCAGTGCCAGCGATACAGCTCTGGAAGGAGACTTGCTGCTGTAACTTATAACCAGAAGAAGATAAACCTGTGCTATCCAGCATGAGAGCAGCAGGCCTCAGGCCCGAAGCATAAGTGAAGTTCAATGGATTCAAGCCTCTGTGGAGCTCAACTCTAGGTAATGAGTGGCACATGAGCCATGAGGATCTTTAGTCCAGCAGTACAGATCTGTCTGTCATTCTCAATATAACTGAGAGTGCAAAGCATCTTCACAGAGCATTCAGGGCGTTGTGTGTCTTGTATCGGCATCAACAACAACCCACTCTGTAACAACATTGACTTTGTGGGAGCCTGCAGCTGCCCCCCTTCCAGTCTGTGAGAGACACCATTTTTACTCAACTTAATCCTCATTTAGTCTTGAGATTAACCGAGTCTGTTTATCCATAGTTAAATCTGTAATTCTTATTATAACACACTCAGCTAATCTAGTAACAGTATACACTTCTTTTGCATAATTTAATAGTCCATGGTGCTTTTGATAACTCAAATACGGTAAAATAAAAGACTGAAATTCGTGGGTACCTTCAGTGACTGTGCCAACATCCTCTTATTGATATATTACCAGAGAGATGTTTGGGTGCAGAGATCTTTAAGAATACACAGGAATATGCTCTGTCATAAGGATCTCCAAGGGATCAATATTAAAAATAAAGCAAATCATGCAGAAAGTGGAATAACAAAATAGGAACACCAAAAAGAAAGAAATTAAAATAAATGCAAATCAGTGACTGCACTATCCTTAAAACATACATACTGTGTTATTATTGTTAGTATTATTATTAGTAGTATTGTTGTTATTATTAGTAATACTACTAATATTATTATTGTTACTATTGTTATTATTATCATTGTTATTATTATTATTACTGATACTACTAATAATAATCATTATTATTACTAATTATTATTTTTAAAACTTGCAATGATAGTGATGATAATCATCATCTTCATCTTAATACTTTTACTACTTCTACTACACATTATCTGGCTATTGACACTTCGTTGCAGGGGTTCTTTGCAGCAGAAGCGGTCCAGAGTGAAACACATTGTGTTGTGATCTGCCTAGAAGTACATAATTCTCTTTTTTTAATGTACTGTAACTCAATTCATAGGGGTCCAAATCAAACCTCAACGATAGTATTACCAGACCTGCGAATAAGAAGAAACATATAAATCATAAGACTATAATTCCCGAAGGCCAATTTTCATGACTGCTGAACAGAGATGGACTTACCATAAGCACTGGTAAAATACAGTAAGCGTGCATGTGACATGATTCCTGGCTTCTATTGAGTTGAAACTGTTTACAAGCTAATCTGTTGTTCTGCCATGATGTAACAGTTGATCCTATGGTAGTGCTCACCAACAGCAAAACAGATATTAATGTTGGTAGTAACATACTTTGGAATTCCGGCTCAGTAAATTTCAGTTAACCAATTATTAACCTTTGGTAGAGCGGGGCCTAACGATAAATTATTGTATAGTAATGTGCCATCATAATAGATTTATAAGACACATCTTCGAAACTTGCGTATTTTAACTCACTGGTAACTTTGGGGTGGGAAATGGCCCTGAAATTCTGGGCTAACATGCGCATTTGGATAACTAATCTGTATCCATAAATGTATTGTGACGTTCTCAACATGAGAAATTATATGTAAAACAAACTATTGGCAATGTACCCTGTATAGACCAAGCACCTGACCCGTTATCCCTAGTTGTATTTCTAAAGATGGAAATCACCCATCACATATGTGTGCACACCGTTAATGCACCCACTGCCACGATGCAATCCAATACAGGATTATAACAATTTAAACAAAAAACCAAAGGTGCACCACTTAATGGTAATATAAAAAAATCATAGCTGTGTGCCTCTCTCTTTTCTTGTAACAGTCCGTTGAAAAAGTGCGTGTAATCTGGACCAACAAATTTACTTATTGCGGACACCTCGACGTTGATTCAACTGGAAGTGTCCGGTTCTTTATTCTTATGGTGGGTATCCTTTATGACAGATGGTTGTTTAACTTAGCCTCCTTTCCATATACTGATATGGCACAAATCTCTCTTATACTAACTTGATGAATGAATGCCAGGATGGCGCATTACACCAGATGTATCTGCATCTGATAGTTTTTGGGAATCTTTTGGAGACATAATTATGGGACCTTTGTCTTATGTCCTCTTTTGAATCGCTACGAGCTATGTGTCTTTGTAGCTTCTATCTTTCAGTTTTTATCCTTCGTTCCTCTATTTACTTCTCCCTTCTCAAATGATTAAAAAATACACTTTTTTAGATATATGTAATAATATACTCTCTTAGGGTATGTCTTTTATCATAGATGTGGAGCAAAATGTGTTTGGAAAATAGTATGTAATTTTAAGTGTTTAAAGTGTTATGTATTAATGATGTAGTGAATATGTGGTCAGTTATTGTGATATAAGTCATGTATTTAGTAATTGTTGTCGTAAATGTTATATATGTTTGGAATTTGTAAATATATGTATTGTTTATGGGTATACATTGTATGTATTCATGTTTTGTATATATGTTTGTTACAGCCCTGAAGAAGTCCTTTATTGGACGAAACGCGTCGGCTGTCTTTTTTACAAGCTCGATATAAATAAAAGAAGAGCCTAAAAGATTCACATTATGGATATGGATTGTAATATTTTTTTATATTACCATTAAGTGGTGCACCTTTGGTTTTTTGTTTAAACATGAGAAATTATATATATATATTTTTGATTTACAAAATACTGACTGCACAAATTCAAAATAAAAGTTCTTAATTAAAAACAATTGATGAAAAAAGTTACAATGAAGTACATATTAAAGCAAAATATTCAATGTCACACGCACATATGTAAATGAAATGCCTGCAAACAATTCATCAATCGCCAGTTGTAGGTTAAATTGAGGTGCTAAAACATTACTACCTAGAGCTTTAGTACATCTATATGGCTAGACCCTACTTGTTTTATGTACTTAGCAATGCAAGAGATGACCCATGCGTTGAATCACACAGTGATAACGCATCTGAAACTGATTGGATATTACACTGTCTGAACAAAGGAATTAACCAGATTTTCCTTGGAAATTAATATAACGGACAAAAAAATGGAAAGTGAGCAATTGTTTCATCGTCGCATAGGTTCTCAAATATGGAGAATAGATAACTTGCAAAAAGGGTTCACATCCCCTTCTACCTGTAATTAATAAAATAGTGTTGGCCACGGGTAGTACAACAGGATGCAATAATTGCCATTAAATTCAAGAAATTTGTGAATGGATGTTGAACACCCAGCCTCGTACTAAAGGAGGTGTTTCTGTCATAGAGGCTACTGAAACCAAATCCAGTAAGTATCTCAGAGTACTAAGAAATGGTTCTCCTCTTCCATCTCAGTACATGTTACAGTGGTACCAGTGTAGTGAAAGTCAAGAGAGTGTTAGTAACACCGAGGGAGACTTTAGTTATTTTGATGTCCTGTGCAAATGGCACCTCACCCCTCACCAAAACACATAACTCCACCACCTACACCACCTCCAAAGAAGTATAAACACAAGGGAAACAGCGTGGATGATCATCTCTTTTGGAGCCCACAAGGTCTGCCTAAAGTGTTGTGGAAATCCTCTGGGCCCAAATTACAGGCATGCATTGTTGCAGTACTCCTGTTGCATGATGACAAAACAAGAACAATGGTTTGCTTATGCCTTCTGGCATCAATCTACACTAAGAAACAAACACTGTGGTGAAAGTATGATATTCTAGTATGTCAGAGCATTTATAAAAGCACCCAACAGAACATCAACCAAGAGTTTCCATAGATATCCTTCAATATTATTAAAAACAAAACATTGATAAACCAAATATTTTCCCAACATCATCTTAATTTTCTGAACAATGTCTAATAGCTATTTGAACTACCAACATGTAATCCAGCTGAGAAGCTCACACATATGGTAATGGAAGACACAGAAAGCTGTGTGACAGTCACTGTTGTCAAGCATGAATTCCAGACTAGTATTTATTTATTTATTCATTTATTTGGAGCACGAATCATCCCCGAGGGGATCTCTAGGAGCTTTATTATCTGTGCAGGTTGACGGCATAAGGCTGATGTTTTAATAGGCTTGCAATGTAGTATCATGTATGGCCGCTTACTGTCCTAAATAACAGGAACCCATGAGCAAGCATTCTTTATCAGCCAAATAAATATACTAATTTTATATTCATTTTTTTACAGAACACAAAATAAATATGGATAAATTGTGATAAGATGAGCAAACCATAAATATGGTTAAATATGGAGGGAAATGTAAAAAAATCAAAAAATATAATAAAAACTGGAGCCCTGTCATCTTGTATCTCTACCGAATACCTATCAAGGGGCAACCCACTTCATCCGTGCTCTTAGATTTCTTAAATTGAAAGTTGAAGGCTACCCACTGGATTTAATGATAGAAAATGTACATCCAATTGAAAGATATTTTTGTAAACGATATTTGACACCCTATATTACATCAGAGGATATTTCTATAAATGATAATCTGACATTATAAGGTGTGACCACAGAAACCTGAGACAAGATGCGCATAACAATGTGTTGAACATATGTATTTATATGTATTATGATAGTAGGGCACTTGCTGGAGGCAAAGGGGTAGACATCCTAAAAATGGTGGGCCAGATTTACTAACATTTTGCGTCATGGTTGTACTACTTTTGTGGCACATCCTTGACGCAAGATGCTCGTAGACATTTACAAAGCCACGCAAGAAGCGATTTACGCTGCCTTGCATGGCTTTGTAAAAAAATATTTTACGCAATGCAGCGGCTTGCACTGCATTGCGTTACACTTCATTCTGGAAAGTGTTCCATGAGTGGAACATGGGTGTTCCAAAGCATCCACCCATGGTTTTCACGCAATCCCAGATTTACTAAGGTTTGTTAACCTGGAATTGGTTGAAATCGCTTCGCCTCCCAGAGCATAGCATTAAGAGGACAAAAAACCTTTTTTTTACTTCTCGTTATTTCTTCTTTCTAAGTGTGTTGCAATCTGCAGCACACAGAAAGAGGAAAATGCCTCTAGAATTGTTTATGTGCAGGAAGGCACAAAAACAATTCTCCTTGTAATGCAGGCCCCCTTGCACTGTGGTGCAAGGGTGCCAGCTTTGGTGCTAGGCTGCCTGAAGTGCGCCAGCGCTATGAGAGAGCTCTTAGTAGATATGGCACATTTCTGCTCTCTCCCTTTCGCGCAACGCAGAACAGCAAGTTGCCTAGCTACACTGTGTTGCCAAATGCGATGCAGCGCGCGCAACGAAATTCGTTTTATTTATTTATATGTGTACTTACCTGTAATCGGCCGTAATCCGTAGTTTACTACCCCCCACCCTGCCCCTCCCCCGCCCCACGTCAGCGCCCGGCGGCACTCCCACCACCGACTGCTGCTTCTTGCCTGCAAATGGCACAAGAGCTTAGTTGTAATTGCACACTCAGTACGGTTGTGTGTTTTTTCTTCTCAGACCTCTTTAAATTTACATTGTGGTGTTTGGGTCTTGTAAGTCTCGGCTGTACTGCATACATGTATTATGCCTACTTATAACTGCCGCAAAATAACTACATTGGCTTCTTCTTGTGACTTCAAACATTGCACAATGCAGAATGTATATAAAGAAAAATTGTATCATTCTGATTCACTAAGAAATAATTGTCATTATTTATATGAAAATTTAGTGAAATAGTCAGTTGAAACATTACATTTTAAATGTTAAAAACCACTGAACTAAAATTCACCAGTTAAAGTTAACTCAAGGAACTATATAACTCACGCCCACCGCCATGTCATCAGTTATGTAATTCCATATGTTATCAGTGATGTTATCAATGATGTAATAGAACACGTCATCAGTGAGTCAATATGTGTGGTCATAAGCAGTGCATGGTGAGAGTGAGTTATAATTAATTATTTCAGTGGTTTTTATTTTAAAATGTTACATTTTAACTGACATTTTCACTTAATAGTAGCATCACTTCAACCTTTGTTTTTTTTCAGTTAATTTCTGAGGTTTGTTTTTAAATGTAAATTATTAACATATATAAATGTCCATTCAAACCAAGCATTTTACTACAAAAACATTACCATGTGTTTGAGTTTTTCTTTAACACTACTCAGGTAACAAAACGCAGTCATCGGGCCAGCCACAAGGGATCCCCGCACTCCACATGAAGAGCTGTAGCTCGGACTGAAGCGTTTTAAAAACAAGGCAAGCTCTCCCGGGGTCATGAATTCAATGATCCAGGACTCAGGAGACTTACAGCGGTTTTTAACCTCTTCCGTGCGTCGGACGGCCCCCGGCCGTCTGACGTCACGGTGGGCGTGTGCGGAGGACGGCCGGGGGGCGTCCGAACCACGCACGCGTGGAATTCTCCAGCACCGCAGGAGAATTCCGGCCGCAGCGAAGCGGTTAAAGTTTTCTGGGAGGCTTCTGTTCTCCTTGTAGCCCCCCTCCACAACACTTTTGTAAATTATTGGTGCCCATGCCACTCCTTGGGGTACCACCTCAAATAAACTATGTGAAAATAAAGCCCATGCAGGGTTTTATGAGATGCTTCCGAGAGGGAGCAGTGAATATTAATGAGCTGCCATGCCACTTCAATAGAGAAGCAGTGAGGCACTGATTTTCTTTTTTAAGTGGGTGCCCCAGTCCTATTTGGAGCAGCCTCAGACTATTTGTATTTTGTGAAAAAATGGTAGCTGGAGTTAGCCACTCCAGAGCTGTCAATGTCTTTGCCCCACTTGGTAACATATGTGTTGGTATGGAAGTACTATTTCCAAAGACACTTTCACAATGTTGTACTGGCCTTTAGGGAAGACTAGCACTGCGCGCCATGACGGAACCAGAAGAATAAAAAAACAGCCCACACACTGGCCCTTTTGAGCTGGCCCAAAAGGTCAGTCTGACATTGCACTTTCACAGACCCAGCCCTCTAGGATACCAGGAGCTTTTGAATGAGGCAAGACTGTTAACATTGACTTTGTTGTTTCATTCCGAGAGTGAAAATAAGAAATCAAATATACACAAGTGGCTTTTAATGAAACTTCAAAAACATTTGCAAACAAAGACACTAGAGCAGTAGAGACCAGACCTACCTTTCTAGGTAAAGAAAACACAATCCAATCATACATAAGTACAGACTGAAATGACACGACCTAATCCCTGATGGAAGGTATATTCCCTGTGGGGCAGCCCATCCCTAGGCTGCTAACAAGGACCTGCTGGAAATGGGGACCGCTGCATTATGCAACTTCTCTGTAAAATAACATAAAATATTCCAGATAAGTTATCCCGAAGAGATAAGGATCCGTGGAATTTGGCAATGTTCCTGATAGCCATACAGATAGTCAGATAAGCCTGCACGTACATAATAACCTGCAAGGTTACTCCCACATCAGCTAGGGTGGCTTCTTTTCAAGGAAGAGGCAACGCTGATAATTACACGTAATAACAGCAAATTATGCTCCTAGCACACTTTTCATTAAACACAACCTTCGGAGTAAATTGTACTCGGCCTCTGTTATCACTTTGAAAAAGATAAAACAAAAAATCAGACGTTGCCACAAACAGGCTGTAATGAGAATATATGTTCTGGCTGGCCCCCTCCTGCTACTGTACGTGTCGTTATCTCTCAAGATCTCATTAGCTTATAGAGCACATTAGCAGACAGGAGAGGTGAAATCGTGACCTACTTAATTCCGATGACACAGTCAGCTCAGCACTGTATGATTTTTCAAGGCAGCGCGCGCGAACGCCAATGCATTATTGTTATTTCTGGGCGCGAAGCGTGTGTGGATTAGCGGCGCCATTTTATGCACCGCTGCCGAGTGGCGCAGCAACTGTTTCTATGAAGTACAGGACAATGGACTCTATCTATATCGAAGTTTCCCAACTGCTCCTGTTTTTTTGGCAGGCACCTATACAGTGGAGGGACTCTAAAAGACCTTTTGTTAAAGCACGCCGTGGCATTTCTCAAATAGATTGCCTTTGTTACACCAATTACTCCTCTAAATTACCGTGACCATTGTTGGAATTTGGCAAGACTAAAGGTTCTTTCCGTTCAACAAAGATACAATCAGAATACATATTTTGACAGTGACAGTCACACACTCTCGCAAATGATTGGCTAGTTCTCGATAGCTGGATTGTGCCTAAAAGTCCTCATAATACGTTATTTTATTATATGTAATTACGCATTGCGTCATCCCCAGCTGTGTACCTTTACATCCCAGTGGTCTATTTTGCTACATACATTTTTATGAAAAGAGAAATAAAACAGAAACCTTCGCTGTATCAGTGATTCAGCCAAACCAGTCTATCCAGTTCTGTGGCTGGCCTTTTTCCACATTGTGTCGGTTCTTTGAAGGGACCAATGAGAACGACCTGGCAGATAAATCTGTAACCGACGTGAAAGAGCACAAGCGGTGTCACTGGTCAGCGCTTAGCAGCATGGATTACATTTTTAGATTATGCCCTCATAAGCATAAAATAGTGCAATAACTTGAAAGAAACATTGTCTTTGTAATCCTGCAGGACCCATGCTAATTAAGCTTGACCTACCTAGCTAAACATCTGTTGGAGTTGAGAGGGATGCCTCCAATGAAAACCCAAAAGGGCTTCCTTTCTTCACACAGCCTTGCTGGGCACTTTTTGGAAATGTTTTATGTGGGTCATGGGAAGAGATAAATATATTTGTTGGAGCCAGTGAGGAAAGCTGGATTCTCTCTATATACAATAGACGTCGCTTCCTGAAACTAGCATCCAAACCTTTTGTCTCTTTCCCACCTGACTTGCACAACATAACATGTGCATTTGTAAAGCACACATTCACCCCCAAAAGGGCATCTTCGCGCTGAATAACAGATGTTTATAGTTACCCAATGATACTAATTTTATCGACCTCAGAAAGGATAAGAGACTGAGTGGATCCCCAAGGAGTTGAACCTGTGACCATGAGGTCAAACACAGGCCTCTGCAGTGGACGCTTTACTCCACTGAGCCACCACACCCAGCTTACATATACATGCAAGAAA
The DNA here is from genome assembly GCA_963921515.1 of Calotriton arnoldi. NCBI lineage: Eukaryota > Metazoa > Chordata > Amphibia > Caudata > Salamandridae > Calotriton > Calotriton arnoldi. Next base: position 2,108,839 of record CAWUFW010000648.1, on the reverse strand, counting down.
AAAGGTGAGCATGACAGGAAGATTGAGGAGAGTCATAGCCAATGGTGGGTTAGGAGAGTAAGCATATTTTTCTCCCATTGACGTGTGAGGAGCAATACTCAAATTGTTTGTACCCTACAGCATGTACGACTGAAGTCTTGAACACTGAGAACCCTGTCTTCCGGCAGGCACAAGTCAATATAATTTGCAGCTGAAAAAGTTGATCCTGAACCACAATACATCACATGTTTTTATTCCAGATGGAATGCTGGAATGTGATTCAGTTACTTTCACTGATAATTTGATTAATTCAGATCCATATAGATTACTAATACTTGCAAATTAAGTGAGGACAGAAGTGAAAGTCACACAAAGGTCCAGATCATGATGTGGCCTTGGTATCGGAACACAAATTATGGGTGCTAACAGAACACGCGCACTGTTTATTCACCTTGAAATGAAGAATACCTTGCGCTATTAGTGCGCTATTCCTCAATCCAAGGTGTCAACTTATAATCAGGAGCAAATTGTGCATCTGCTAATTTGTGAAATTAGTGGGGTACGCATTTTTCCACGTTTTTGAAGGCAAATCATAAGTGGGCCCTATTTGTTTCTCTATTGCGCATTTACTCAATTTTTAGGTTTATTCCCCTTTTTACGTTTGCTTTTCACATCTGCTTATAGGGTCTGCGGATACTTACAACACAAACAATCCATTAGAAATGGCGTTAAGCTAGCAGCTCATAATTCTGGAAACGTTTGTCCCAGATCTACTGATGGATCCCATGTCCCTTCAATGAGATGATTCAAACCAGCCTGGTGCCTGTGACGGAGGCATAACGCACAGCGAAACCAAATGGGAAAATGGGGCCTGCATTTGAAAATACTTTTTGTTGGATTGCCTCCAAAACTGTCTCAACCACAAATTGTATGTGTAGCAGAAAACAATAAATCACCTAATACTGGGCCATGAGGGGAAAAAATAGAATCAGCCTTAATACTTCACATACATTTGTTTGACTGCACCTTTTTTACAGGAAGGACCAAATGTCTTGGTCTGGTGCAAAGAAAATGTTTTCATTTGGATTACATTTTGGTAGCGTTCAATGTTTTATTTTGGTGCCTTGTAGAGGCATTATTAGTTTGAATTTTCAAAACCGTGCATAATCATTTGAAGCAACTCTAAAACAGAACAAAGTTGGCCAGGGTATGGGTTGATTGTAATAGACTTAGTTATACTGGTCTGTGGGCCTGTTTGTAGAGTACAAAAGGTATTTTGCAACCCACTCCACCTTGCAAAATAGGAGAGGGTGTAAAAGGGGTATTCCTTTCTTAATTGTGAGTCACTGTTTATTTATTTGAGAGTTTTATATAGCGCTAGCTAGACCCAAAGGTATCAGAGTGCTTTACAACAGTAAATGTTCACATCAAAGACAATAAGTCTTTACAGAGCTTCTGAGTCAGAGTGCTTTACAACAGTAAATGTTCACAACATAGATAACAAGTATAGTAGACATTTATTACAGCACTAGCTGGACCCGAAGGCATCTGAGCACTTCACATGACATGCGACAATGTCCACAAGAGATACACGAGGAGAGCCACAGTTGACCCCTGTCCTCAAAGCACCAGCAAATGTGACAAGACAAACAGATACTATGTATCAATGGTTTCTGACCACATTTGTGGTCACCATGCACTGAAGGAATATAGACTCCCAACTTACGGAGGTAACCAAATCATGAATTGGAAGCTGTCCTCGTAGGACAGTGTTCAATTTTAGAATGATGCTTGGTGGCTTTGGGACAGTGCTCCACGGGATCACTGCATGCTCCCTCTGTAACCATTGTTTACATCTGAATATTTCTTTTTACTTCAGGGGCAGTCTTAACAAAAATGGTCAGCTATAGGGAATGCTAAAACAGGGATGGTGGTTTTCTGCCCCTTGCAGGCCTTTATCCTTGAATTACCTCAGCAGGCATAAGGATTTGGCGCTTCCCCAGGTTTACATAATCTTGTAAATCGGGGGCAGTGTGAAAATCCATGGGTGTGGCATGGGGAAACCCAATGCAAAGCCCATGGAACGCCTCCTGAGTGCAGAGCGAGGCACTGCAGCGCTTTTCTCTGCCTTGCCTTACTCCATATCTATAAGGCCATCCAAAGCCACGCATACTGGCTTTGCGTGGCCTCATAGATATGATTTAGTAATCTGCGCTGCCGGAGCGTCACAAAAAGTGGCACTCCGGCATCGCAGGGGGCTCGTAAATAAGTCCCACAGAGTTTTATAACCTAACGAAAACTTTAGAGATATTGACATGAAAATAAATCAAAGTCACCCACCAAGTTGAAGAAAGTAGTGCTAGTATTCCTCGACGATCTGAATCTATCTTCCACAGCAGACTTCTTTGTAGGAGAGCGGAGGGGCAGAGACAAGCAGACAGGTTATGCAAATGAGCTAACTATTTTTAGGAAATTCTAATGCTTCCTTTTCACTTGTGGAATGATGTGTGACCAAATATGGCTGGTGTAAGTCAGAAAAAAAACAGTACTATGAGACATGCAATACACTAACCAATTAAAAATAAAAATAGTTATCAGACCTTGGGCCAGGTTCAAAATGTTCTTTTCGTGAAAGTGTGATTTTTCTACCCGTGGGTGACTTACTTCAGAATTTGTAATAGAATGTGACAAAAAGTCTAGATAAAAGTTCTAATTTTTCACATACAGTCAATGCATTTAGAATGTTCCTGTTTTCTATAGAAGTACTGGAAAGAGATCTTGGAAAAAAACACATTTAGACTGACGCTGTGGTTGCTATGAAAATATAAAAATATATTTTAACATAAAATGTGGAATTGTCTTCCAACAACCTACCTTTTGATTTGAAGCAAAATGTATTTTTCTGAACCATAGCAATCTTGAATTGCATAAACACTTTTACACTACCATAGGTAAATAGCTCAAAAGAAGATTTTCTGATAGAGGAAGAGCATTCTTTGGATGTCACTGTAGCTAGGTGGGCAAGGTGATGGTGGAAAGAGGGGATATGACGTTGTTTTTAGAGTGTCAGCCAAACTTGATACTAGATCACATTAAACTCATTGCTAAGGCAACAATGATATCCAGAGCTTAAGAATCATGAAGAACACCACCCAAGGGGAAACATCTGTTTCTTAAATCTGCTTGATGGAGTTTTGCAAAGGGTATACAAAGGTTTCTCTGGAAGGCTGATGGCATGAATAAGTGAAGGTTCTGTGAAGTATATCACTAGCACAGGCACAGTATGTATCAGCGGAATGGAACCAAAGAAGTAGAGAAGCGGAAGCAAGTGTAGATAAAGCAACTGAAGAGAGATACAGCGGAAGATTACAAAGTTAAAAAAACAATATACTTTTGACTTCTATCCTCCTCAAGTAGCCAAAAGCCCAGACTGAGACAATGGCAGAATGGGCCAATGGCAGTGTGGGGCGGCCATCTAGGAATTCTGCATAAACATACCCATACGTCACTGTTGTAAAGTTCTATGCACAGGCTCCAGCCCGTATGCTGTTTCTTGAGGTTCTCTGCGGGTTGATATGGTAAGGGATCTACATTTATAATAATATGCTGCGTCCACTACAGACTCTGCCCACCTCTCTCTATTTGTCCAATTAACTCTTTTGTAGTTCCTCTCACAATCAGTTAAGATATAAAGTGAATACTAGACCACTAGTAAATTTTAGTGGTGTGAAATATTGCCCCATGGATAACATTCTTGGCATATTCTTTTTGCTTCATTAAAGCCACTGACGGACCAGGTATGGCATTTGAGTTAGCAGGCCATTTGTATGAGACATGGCTCTGATTGTCTGAGTGATAGTTTGACTTTGGTGTGGTAGACAACAAATAAATGAATGCATTAAGATAGTGGACCAAGCCCAATGAGCAGTTTGAGGTACGCAGATATGAAGACTTCAGCAGTGCACAACGTGGATGCTTGTGAATTATCCAGCTGCCATGCAGGCCCAGAAGTAGAACACACAGCAAAGTCTTGCCATTTATCTCGGTATTGCCATACTCCATCTCCTATCCCACTGTCAGAAGTCCCAGTGTGAGAGTGCAACACGGGGAAATGAAGATGACAGAGTGCCGACTACTGTGTTTCCTCGCTGAAGCACAGGCGAAAGCGAGGTAACACATTCTCCCGCAGTCTGCTGTCCTATTAGTGGTATGTGGGAAATTCAGTTGCAAGGTATAAGGTCGGGTGCGCAAAGTGAAACTTCGCTGAATGAGGGCACAGTCTGTGAACTCAGCGATTCTTCATGAGGTGCAAAGTTCCGCTACGTCGCCAAACATTGCAGTCATCCCTTGTTGTGGTCACTTCGGACGGCTTCATTCAGAACTTTGTTTTGCACACTCTGAACTCCTAATAGAAGGCAGGAATCCACAAACTGCAGTAGTGGGTTCAAGCTTGTATGGGTAGTGGCTTTTTACGATGTCCTCCCCAGACTGAAGGCTCTCTCCAACTACATGAATTGACTCATTACCACTGATACTTCAGCAAGAATCAATTCTTCCTTCTAAGATGCTTCATTATATTTTAAGGATATGTGAAAATTACACACTACACAAAGTTTGAATGCATTCAGTTGGGCAGAACCAGCAATTACAATTAGCATGACTATGATGATTAATACTTTAAAATTGGCTAGGTATGACACAACATATAACTAACCTGTAATGATTATTTTCATTACCGGTATACATTTGGACCTTTTCTTTCTTGAGGCTGGTTATGTTTTCACCTATGAAATGGCTGATATGATTATGATCAAAGAGTTAGATAAATTGAGATTAGATCCTGTTTTAGCCTTTAATAATATTACACGAAGCAGAATCAAATGATTTGACCACTGATGACACCGCACTGTGCTTGTGATTTTTTCTTGTATCAATATTTGTATTGTGCACCCCAGCTGGCTCCTACTCAGGGCTACTGGAATTATACGGCAGGAGCGGCCAAATTATGCGGCAGGCTTGAGGAAATTATGAGGCAAGAAAAGGGAACTTATGCGGCATAATGTGACATATTTTGTAATAGCATAACTTTGTTATTTTGTCATTTTTAAACTTGGTAACACCGTCTGACATTAGTTGCACCTCCTTAGTACCATTTTAATACCCAAATATAGCAATAAGCAACAAAAGGTGACAAGTCCAGCTTCGTAAAGGGCCTTTCACTGCGCTGCAACACATGTTGCTGCATTTTAGTAACTTTTGAACCGTTTGAGCTAGAAACCAAATGTTTTTTTTAAATCTGCAGATTATGCAGCACATGATGGATTATTTGGCATATGCGGCAAATCTATAATTATGTAAAAATCACAGCTGCTGCAAAATCGCATAATTCTAGTGGCCCTGCTCATATTACAGCACTATGGCCTTCGGTCAAGGGCTGGTCATTAAAAGCCCTGTGCATGAGCTTTGCGACTAAGTCTGAGGCAAATGTTAATAATAAGAGAGAGGGCCTTTAGTGACCAATATAGACCCGGGTAAAAATACTATAATGCTATTATATCATTCCACCAATTGAGGGTAGAATGTTGTAAATTAGACAGAGAGAGATTCAAACACAAGCATTGTAATGTTGGAGTTTGAGGCCTATGTCAGTAATTATTGGTCCTGTGCCACACCACTGGAATTCTCAATAGTTCAATATTTTAATATTGCCTCATAGCCTGCTGTTGAAAACGATATTGATTGTTAAGGCCTGAGCCGCAGCCAAGGGCATATAACAAAGAAGAGGGCCTTTTAGGATCTGTTGTAGCCCTGGAACACAGTGCCTCTCCACCTCAGCCTATCCTCGTCGCTGACCCAATTCAGGAAGGATCTCAAGACCTGGCTCTTCGACTGAACCACAGCACCCAGTCAGACCTGCAGCAACCCCCTCCCCCCCCCCCAACACCTCTTCCCCTTAAGACTTTCACGGGTGAGTTGTTGCGCTTAACAAGTACTGATTGATTGACTGACTGAAGGAAGAAGGGCTATAATGCTGTCAGAATATTCCACCCACTGAGGGTAGATTGTTCTAAATTAAGAAGGGGTAAACAGAAAGATAAAAACTGGAATGTTGGAGCAGAAGATCTATACCAGCAATTATTAGCCCTGACCCACTCCATAGTCTTCAATGGAACTCTCAATAGTCCAGTGTCCTAATAATAAATATTGATTGAGGACAGAACAAATAACCAGCTACTAAAACTAGCAACATCTTCCAAAATATGCTTTAACCCCTTGACCGCGATCGGAATTCCGCTCGTGTGCTGGACATTCCGATCACGGGTGTGGTCGTGACGAGCTCAGCTCGTCATGCGCACAGCGCTACCGCGCAGCATGACGAGCTGAGCTCGTCACGCGCATCGAAGGGGTTAAAAGACAAGTCGTCACATTAGTTAAATCACTGGGGCTACATCTAGTAAAACAGAGTGGAGGGCAATAACTACCCTAGCTGCCAATAAATGATGTCCTTGCTGGTTTGAACAGTCCCTGCCGGTGTAAAGTCTCCATGCCTGTTGGAACACGGCCATACTCCATGTGAGGCTGTCTTCCGCTCACAGTGAAATGCACATTCTGTGGACTACAAGATGGCGGCGCTTGTTTATTGCAGCACGGAGCTGTGGTGGATTCAGACAAGAGGCCCGGTGACAGATGACATATTGATGCCGTTAGATTTTCTGGGGCGCAAGCACATCATTTCTCGGAAATGCTCCGCCACAGATACTTTACAGTTGGCCGGTGTCATTCGGTGAGTTCAAGTACAGGTCTCCCTGGCCGTGCAGTTCCCATGCTTGCCACATATTTTGGCATCACATTTCTCCCACGTGCAGGGACTCTTGACAGATATAATCTCCAGACCTGGGCTGGATTCATAAATTGTGAACATTTTGAGAGATGTGAGAGGCATCTGAAGGCATGGCTGGCTAAACATAAAGCACAAAGGGAGATGCGGCTCCGTTACTGAAGGCAAGACCGACGTCGGTCGCTTTACGATGCGTGCGCACGCATAGATTATTTAAATAGATCATATCACATCAACAATATGCAATCAGCGAAACATAACGTTTCCCCGCAGTGAGGCAGAAACATTGCACATTGTTATTCTCCGAAGTGAAAAACTATCGTCGTCTTTATGTATGGTACACTTGAGAGAAGGGTTTCTCTCATATGAGGTGGGTCTTTTCTGATGAGGGGTGGTTTTGAAACAACTTTTCCGTGTTTTAATAGCTTTTTATCGATCTACATATCCATAAGGCAGTGATGCAGGTCTGTTCATTCAGTCATCCATTTGCTTTTTTCGTCTGTCAACTTGACCATGCTGCCATGCGTATCCATCCATCTGTCCGTCCGTCCTTCTGTCAGTCCGTCCATCCATCCACCCGTCCGTCAGCCTGTCCGTCCATCAATCCCTGAAAATATCTGTATGTCTTTTACCTTGTCTGTATGTTGGTCTCAATGTCTGTTTGTCTCCCATTCTGTTTTCTCCTTGCCTATCTACCAGTCTCCCTACTGTTTCAATCGCTGTTTTATTAATACTCCCCGGGTCTGTTTCTCCTTATTATAACCTAATGGAATCACACAAAGACTGTCTCTCCATCCTATGTTGTAAAACTCAGTATTGGAGAAGTGCAACAGCGATGCTCCTCATTTCACCATCCCTCATCCCCCATCCCTTCATTCCACTGAGATCGAGCCATGCATCCATCCTTGACTTTCACGTTGTCACTGAGGGATGCTTATCACCAAGAAATAGAACTCAGCTTAAAAATGAACTTTTCCTGAAAAGAATCCTGGTGACACGATGTAGTTCAGGTAGCCATCATTCAAATAAAATGATGATATTCTGCAGGCACAGTGGTTTATCAAGAAACATGATCAGTAAAAGGGCTGCTTCACATTACTGGTGACTTATGTTTTGCCTCTTTACGCTTCTTTCAGAAACATTATTGATTACAATAGAGTGTTATCTGAAATATATTCTGAGATGTCAATTCAAGTACTACCTAGGTTAATACACCTACCTTTAACTATAGGAACTTTCAGCCTTAAATGCACAGCTACAACCATCATATGCCTGCAGTCATATGCTGGGGCAATGCCAAATGCATCGATTTTGCCAAAATATGCCTTGTGCAGCCATTCACGGCTATCAACTGCCAGCATATGACCAGGTAAAGCCACACATGCAAGGTGCAACCTAATTTCCTGGGGGCAACCATAATATTGAAGGTACGATAAAATAGTGTAAGTACTGCCTCATATATGTAGGTGCTTCAATCATCTGCTTAGTGCAGTGCTAAATTTGTAAAATAATAAGTAGCAGGGCCCTCGTCAGGAGGCTACTGTACCGTGCATAACCCATTGCCCCAGCCGGCGCTGCCAATGACAGTACTAACACAACTACTAACCATCACACTCGTACAAGTGTGACAATTTAGACTATTCCAGGTCCCCAAAGCTATAAGAGTGGCTTGGGTGTCAGGTATTAGTAATTTTTACTGTATATTGAATTAATAAACAATGGATGTTGTGCTTATCTCTAAATTAGACAAACTGTGCTGCCATGTGGCAGACTGTTATAAGTGTAGGGTTGACAATTAAGAGCTGGAGCAGAGCACTAGAAATCACCAGCTCAAATTAAGCGCTGGAGTGTAAACGTTATATACTCCAGTGCATCTCCCTCATTTATTGAAGGTGCAGCAGCATATGCCCAGCTACATCTGACATATTCTCTAGTAACTCCGGTGGCGGCTCCTCCGCTAAGGCAGTGGAGCGTTGCCCCACTGCGCAAAAAGGAAAAATAAAATGACAATAACATATTGTTATTGTCATTTTATTTTTCGATTGCATGCAGTCAGTGGCCTGTGTGGGGCGGGTGGGGCTGGCCAGAGCAGGGGAGGAGGGGTTTGCACTCCCAAAGTGCGCATGAACTGTTTGGCCAGCCCTCTTGGGCCGAGTAAACAATTCATGCGCACTTTGCATGTTCCCCACCAGGCTGCATTACACAGCCTGGTGAGGAACATGCACAGGCTCCCTGTTCCAGTCTGAGCACCGATCCATGGCGCACAGACCAATCACAATGCTGCATTGCAGCATTGTGATTGGCTCAGGGGAGCCTGTGTGCCACGTGCTTCCTGCTGCCAGCCGGACTGCAGAAAGGAAGAAGGAAGAGGACGCAGGGGAGGCGGCGGCCGGCCGTTCTAAGGTAAGTGTGTTTTTTGTTGTTAATTGACCCCCGCCCCACAACCCCTATCCGGTAGCAGCCACTAGTGGTAAACTCAAATGCCCAGTTGTAGCCTCATATATTCATACATGCGATTCCGTATACTATTGTCATATCCAACCGAAATAATCTTTCACAAGTGCAACTATCATATGTTAGATTTGGCTTTGCAGGTATATTTAGGACATTCAGACACCAAATGCAGGCCCATGTTATTTTACATTATGGTTATTGTTAGACCTGGTACCTTTTGGCATGTTTCCCCCTGTCTTTTTGCTTCTGCCCTCCTGTTTTTGACTGTGTGCTGAACTTCGTTTTTGCTGGTTATAGGACTCTGGGCACTTTACCACTGCTGACCAGAGCTAAAGTGCATGTAATCTGTGTCTAAAATGCAATAGCATTTTGTTTCACCATGTTGGCATATTTGATTTACTAATAAGTCCCAAGTACAGCACACTACATGTGCCCAGGGTCTGTAAATCAAATGCTACTAGTGGGCCTGCAGCACTGATTGTGCCACGCACGAGTAGCCCTTCAAACATGACTCAATCCTGCTACTGCAGAGCCTGTGTGTGCAGTTTTAAACTGCCATGTCAACCTGGCAAGTTTACTGACTGTGAGTCCGGGAACCACGTCTGGGCGTACCCACGACACCTAAGGAGAGAAAGCAAAAGACAAACAAATGATGGATGGAATGCGCCTGCACCTTTCTAATATGCCCAGCACCCCGCTTTACCCGCGTTGACCACGCCAAGAGTTTCCAGATCTGCTGGCTCTATTCATATACCCGTTGCTGAAAAACCCTACAGATGCTGATTTCTTCCATAAATAAATAATCCCTCAAATTTTGCTTACCCTTTACATGATGGTTCTCTAAGGGGAGCTGTTAATCTTGATGCCTATACTTTATCTGAAGGGCTATATCTACTGCTGATTACAGCTCTACTATTTGGTGTGCATGCGCTATACCCCTATTTAACCGGAAGAAATCCTGAATACATTTCCCCATTTCTGAACGGGGACTCCTGATTAGAGAGAAGGTTCTTTTCCAGCTGCCACCTATGCCTTTCCTTTCTAGTTGCATTCAACTCTATCATAACAATGATCAACGAGTGATCAGAAAAAGAATCTGCCTAAATCTAAATATTCGAACCCACCCTTTTGATAGAATGAGAACGTTTTTAAAAAAATCAATAGGAAGGTGGTGTGGAATTGATGTGAGAAGCAAGTATATTGTAAAATGCCTGGATGGTCACTACGCCATGGATCAACCAATTAAAAATCCTGCTTCAGCGTATCAATCACTCGTTTAGTTTGGGTCTTCAATTGTATTTTAGCTTTATTCAATGTATCCAATGCTAAGTCCTGGACATAATTAAAATCAGCCCTTAAAATGATCAGCCCCACTGCTCCCGTGGCAATATTATAGAACTGAACTAGTGAATCTACCTCATCAAAAACTGGGGCATAATAGTTGGCCAAATTCAAAGCGGTCCCATTAGTAAGAACTTTAAGCCATAGCCACCTTCTGTGCAGATCTCTAATTATGTCAATTATCAGCCAATGAAGCCCCCTGCCTAATAAAATTGCCCCCTATCTGCCAGCCAGGAAGGCAAAAAAAGCATGTGGGTACTGCTTCGGAATGAAAACATTTGGGAAGTTGTTCTTGAGATGGGTCTCAGGTAAAAATATGACTTCTGGGGAGAAAGAAACCAACCATCTAATCAACCCCCGTATGTTTGCTTGTTTGACATACCCTTAACATTACACAAAATCAATCTACCTTTAAGACCCATTACATAGACAGCCCTTCCTGGTTAGTGCCACTCTTATGTCATTACTCATTAATAATTCAAATTCTGTTTCGATTCTGCTCCTTTTCAGTATAAGTGCTCCCCACCACCTCTGCAGCCAACCGCTAAAAATCAAGGTGACCCAATGAACCCCTAAGCCTAAGTAGGGGGGGATTTGTCCACAATACACCGCTCGTAGCTCCTACATCTCTACGGGGTGCATGGAACTGCACCCTAGGACACCCTTAACCCTCCCATTGCACCCACCACCGCCCCCAACTATAACAAGATGGTATCATCTATATCATGAACATCATCAAAAATCCTAGTGCAAAGCATCATTCAAAATAACTTTCAATATCTTCTACGGAGGCTTCTGTGACTCTAGCAGATTGGCATCTCCTGTATAAGAGGATGCTCTAAAGCTACAGCCTAATGCACACTAATCCTCCAGCCTTGCCTGCTCCACCGGTAAACACTGCCCATCAACATCATCCACCTGTCCTAGATCATCAAAACTGTAGGTTAGACACCGAGACACTCATGAAGGATCAGAGATCTTCTGCAGGAGCTCCCGAGCCTCTGTCAAGCTAGTAAGCCAATTAAACTGTCCCTTTACCAGCACCTTCAAATTAGACTACTGCACAATGGTAGCCTGAGCACCCTGCACTTTAAACAAATACAACATTTTGACATGAAGGGGCTTATTTACAAGCCCCTTGCGCCACATTTGCGTCATTTTTAACATGGGAAAAGTGACGTACGGGTGGCGCAAGGAGATTGTAAATAAGCCCCGAAGTGTTTACGACGGCGTACCACTGAGGCCGACATATCTGCAAATATATACGACAATGGGGTTTTTGTGGAGTAGAAAACTGTTTTTTTTTCAATTTGACTAGGTCAATATAAGTACTTTTATTTGATAGTCTGAGAAATTGACCAAGCTAGTATGTGGAAATGCAAGGACGCATGTCATGCAGTCCCTAAGTCACTCTTCCAAATGCCATCTGTCTTCTTATTTATTATTACTTTCAACAAAGATGTTTTCCTGACTGTGCACTTTCGTGTATTTAGATTCAAAATAAGGAAATGCAAATATAAAAAAGAGAGCAGCAAACAGGAAAATGTAAATGTCTCCAAACGATATAAATCTTTTAGATTTCTTTCCACGAGTTTGAACATAAAACTGGTAACTATGCACATCCTCTTTTGCCACAGATATCTTCCTGCCCTCTAAAAACAGTCCCACCGAATGCTTGAGCATTGAAGACTGAAAATGACCTTCTTTGCTTTCCAAGTTCTCTTCATGTGATGCCACCAGGGCCAGGGGTTAAATGATTGCACGGTAAAGCCATGTGACGTCGCTTCCTGTGAGGTTATCCAAGTATTAAAGTTCACCAGAGGTAACTTCTGCTACTACAGACAATTTGACACATCATTTGTAAAGTATAACCACTGATTCCACGTGTGCATTTTCATATGTCATGGCACTGCCATCCTATTATAGGTGCGGTTAGTGATTAATTTGTAATAAAATAGGTGCCGGGACTCTAGTCAGGAGCCAGCTTGCACGAGCCCATTTCTCCAGTTAGCGCCGCCTAAAACAGAACCAACTACTAACCATGAAAGTGGGGAGAGGGTGTGGCGTAATGGCCAGAACTGCCGACTTTCGAGCTGAGGAACCAGATAAGAGTCTTAGAGTTGGGTCAACATCCTGTGCTTCTGGGCAAATCATTTATTCTCCCCGTGCATACCATAAATGAATGTGTCCTTAACAGGTGCTCATGAAAAGCGCTGTTGTTGATGATTAAATGGCAGTGCTGAGCACCAGAAACCACCGGCTGAAATTTAAGCACTGGGTGCAGTCCCTTATGCCAAGATACTGCTATCATACTCTTATTGTGTCCTTATATGGCCATGTAATATCCCAGGTGCAGCCTTGTATCCCACAACACCCATCTGCAGGGTCACTGGAATTACACGGCAGTGGAGCACAAAAGGCAAATTATGCAGCATAATGCGGAACATTTTTCGATAGTATTACGTCATTATTTTGTCATTTGTATGCAAGGTAATACTGTTGGGGCAAAGGATTCACCACATTAGTACCCGTTTCACGGCCACATACAGAAATAGGATGAAATGACCAATTAACCTTTGAGAAGGGACTTCCACTGTGCGTGAACTACGTGTTTAGTAACTTTTGATCCGTTTGAGCTAGAAACAAATTTTTGGGGATAAAATCTGCATATTATACAGCAGATGATTGATTGTGTGGCAAATGTGGCAAATCCATAATACTGCCACAGAAAAAAAATATGGTTGCAGAATCACTTAATTCCGGTGTCCCTGCCCATCGGCAGTTCATATGGCAGCTACAGCTGGAAATGCTACATATAGCCTCTCAGGCCGAAGTGCCGCCAACATATTTAACAAGCAACTCACCTGTGAGGGAACTGCCACCACTGCAAAGGTCCGGCCTAATGTGCCCAGACACTGGTATCATATGCCAGGTAGCATCCCATGTTCCTAATTACAGCCCCTTAGTTGCGGGTGTACAGATTGACAGCACCGGGGAGGAAGGAGACTGTTGGAGAGGATCTCTCTCTCATTCCACATGGTACCGCGGCCTCGTGGGTGTCCATGCTCCACTCTGGGTAGGAGGCAGGAGAGCTGTGGAAGCGATAAAGGAGCCGCACAAAGATGCTACTGTGCCTTCAACGCCTCAATAGACTCTCTATTAATTTCCACATGGAGCAGACAGTCGATCCTAAATATGGTAAAGTACTGTACGCAGTGGCATAATGCAAAATGATGGAGCTGACATGCAGAATGTGATGAGGGGCCTTGAGTTTCCCATATCTCACAGATGTACATTGACCTTGAGATGAATGGGTGCCCCCTAAAGAGTTGAGGGCTCCTTGAAGGTTTGCGAGCCCCCCTCACGCTGTGGAGGCTGCTGGGGCCTGTGTTACACCCCCGACTATACGGATTATCTCTCCCCCCTCATCCATCTATCTATCTATCTATCTATCTATCTATCTGTGTTTCTATCTATCTATCTATCTACCTACCTAATGTGGTCTGGTGGCTATTTATCTGCCTAAGGTGGTCTACGGTTCAGTGGACTTACGCATCTACTGCAGAAATCTGTCAGAATCAGAAACAAAATACCCATACGTCATTTAATATAACATTTCCAGTGAATATAATATTATGTTACTCAGCATTTAGAAAGTGCACCATCTGCCATTTAAATGCCACCTTGGCGCTGAGTGGTCTTGGCACAAATGTAAGAACATGACAAGCAGAATGAAAATAGCTCAAATTATACCAAGGTATTATTGCAAAATCCCCAGAAACAGAAAAAGGCTGTCTGAAAAGTACTTGAGATTCATTTTTTATGTGGTGTGCGCACAGTGGCGGCCGGCACAGGTAAGATCAGTGTGCGGGGCGGGGTGAGGTGGGGGGACGAGGAAGTCGACAGACGACGGTGTAGGTAAAATGAAATAAATAAATAAAACCACTTTCCTTGCGCTCACCGCATCAAGCGCAAGTAAAGTGGTTTTATTAATTTGTTTATTTCATTTTACCTACCCCGTCGTCTGTCGACTTCCCCCCACCCCGTTACATCGCTCTTACCTGTGCCGGCCGCCACTGTGTGCGCAAACATTAATGTGCTTTTCTCTCTCTTCCTCTCTCTGTATATATATAGCTAACGAGAGACAGACTACATAATGGGAGGGTAACTTTGTGATATTGTAATATTGTCGATATTTTATCTAGGGGTACCAGTGACATCATTAAGAATGAAGATGAAGTGGTTTGTAAATGTCAAGAGAACTCCAAAATGGCAATACAGAACTATATTAAACAAGTTATCCGTTGTATATTTTTTGTATTACAGCTTATTTTGACTTAGTTAGCTTTGCAATGCTGTTTTCTTTAAAGTGCAGCTAATAATGGACACTTTGAATGAGAATGCACAGGTTGTACCTTTCAAGAAAAAATGCTGATAAAACAATAGACAATGGTGAGAGCGGGTGGATTCATCTGATTCTGTGCCTGCAGCGCTTCCCTTATAGTTATGGATTTACTGCACTGGCCACACAACTTGCCACATAATGTGTGTAATGCTAAGACTTCACAAAAAAATGGAGAAAAATAATACTGACAGAGAATGTTCCGAAAAATGTGCCTTTTTTGATGCGTTTAGATAACCTTGCTGCTTCATTTAATCCTCCACTGCCACATAATTCTAGTAAGTAGCTCTGACAATAGTAAACCTCTTGAGTGCTTTGGGGGATGCTACTATGATCGATGACATCCATATTTCCATATGAAGGCAGTCTATGTTCTCCGGAAAGTGAAACTGGTTAAAAGTAGCGTGCTCAGCTTGGTGACTACAACTTGATTGACCTGACAGAAGTTAAGTAAAAAGGTGAACATAAAATGATGAGAAATCAGTGTCCTTTGTAGGATGCGCAGAATGCACATTAGGACGCACAGTTAGGCGTAAGGCTTCTGCTTTCAGGGGTTGTTGTGAGCAGATCTGCCGTTCCCTTGTGGACTTGAAGGGCCTATTGGCGACGCCAGAGAGTGGCGCTCCCCAAATGATGTTATAAGCAGCTGCTGCTCTAACAGAAACAACAACAGGAACTGAGGGCCCAATTTACTGACATCTGGCACCGGTCCAATTAGCAGTGTCAGATCCAGGAGGGAAGTAAATGATGTCAAGCTGGCTCCATGAAGATGTGCTGATGCAACTGAAGCAAACTCTCCAATCAACTCAAGGCTCCTTTCAACCTGAAGCTTCCACGTTTTGCTTTTTTATGGTTTTCCTAAAATAGCCTCATAAGTAAGAAAAAAAATCCAAGACAGACAACAATGTTAGTGTTAGAGCGCAGGCCTGAGAGTCGGTGGGCAGATGCAGAACCACACTTTCGAAAAAGCAGTGAGCGTAATACCGATTTTAACTTAATTAGCTTAATTTTTGTAGCACTTACATCAGGAGGGCCACTTCAAAGCGCTTTTTCAGAAGCAGTGAAAAGAGGAGAAATGCTAAGATTAAAGTAGAGACATCCGTCTCAATTTTTGACTTCCTTCCTTCATTTCCAGCAATTGATTAGAGACCATTATGGGAACTCTAGGAAAAATGTAGATTTTTTAAAATCCTTATCATCAAGCTACTTTAGACTGTCATTGAAAAGCTGGGGCTCACTCTACTAATGTGGGAGTGCCTTAGAGTGTTATTCAGTGGAGGACCTATTCCCCATATTCTCACATGGAGTGATTAAGAGACATATGTAGCAAGCAGTGGCAAAGCAAATAGAACTGGCCTGCCGCATTAGCACATTAAAGTGAGACGGACTGGAGAGAACCAGCAGGAGCAGACAGAGGGGCCCATAATTTGAAAGCGCTCTCTCATGAAGTTCCAGGCACTCACTCAAGTTGAAACAGGAGGAAACACCCAAATCGCCAATAGTGTTAGGTGAAAGCTGAATACTCCACTAGGCTGATCTAAAGAAAGCAATGACTAAAAGGGGCAGACCCAATGTGCACTCTATGTTAATTTTAGTGAACAGACCAGTTTGACAGCAGTTCTGTCAATGACTAGACCTAAAAAGGAGGGCAACAATAAAAGCATATGTGTAGACCTAAGTAATACATTTTAGATGAGCTCCAGTCCCTCTCTGCTCAGGAGAGCCTAATAAGCTCAGCCTATGGATGCATCAGTGGGGTCTATCCTTAATCCAATTATAGCCAATGCATTGTTGGGGTAGTTCGGTACGATATTGTACTGACACTTACCTACTGAACCTCTGGCTTGAATTAGAAAGTCCTGCATGAAAGATTAGCTCTGATCCCACTCAGGTATCAGCGCTCTTTTTCAAGTTGGCTTCCCCTAGGGGGCCAAAAGATAAAGGTCATCAGGAAGCTGTCAGAAATTGGAAGCTGCTACGGCAAAACCATGTGAGGAGTTTCTAGTGAATAATAATGTGTGGTGCAACTGGTTAGAAGGTGTGCACGAATATTATTTTTTAAATCTAATTCAACACCAAATTGCCTAAACTGGTTATTGCATGAAAATGCTCTTTCTGCATGAGCACCCACATTTTTGGACTGATGCTGCTGGATTTTTGACTCTATGCACAGGGACTCTGCTAACTAGGTACCCGTGCATGTTCTCTGGTCCCTAAACAAGTTGAAATTGGCTGTACTCCTAATTGGCAAATTTAACTTACCTATGAGTCCCTTGTATAAGGCATCAAGTGTGTCCCGGGCCGATAAGATAAATATCAAGGGTGGACTGCAGAACCCAGTGAGCCACCCACTACAGTGACAGTGTAAACATGTCTGCAGGACTGGCACTGTGGCCTGTTATGTGCAGTTTTAAAACTGCAAATTCCACCTTTCAAAATAACCTCTGTTGACAGACGTAAACCCTCCTGTTAAATATTAATGAGGTCACGCCTAAGTAAGTCTTACTGCTCAGAAGGCAGGGTGCATGGTATTTACAAGCAGGACATGTAAACATTTAATGTTAAAAAAAGTCCTTACAGTGCCAAGGCCCCAAAAGCTATTTTCACTGTAACAGGGTTAGCTGTTCCAGAGGAAATCATTGGGTTACAATATTACATTTAAAAACGTTAGCTCCGCCTAGGATACAGTTACAAAGTTAACTCTCTGATTTTTTAGAAATACTATTATAAGCCCAACGCAATGGTAAAGTCACATTTGCAACAAATATTTTAGAAAAGGGACTTTTAGAAAATCACCCTTTCCCTGCTTAAAACTTCAGGAACCCATTTTCATGATCTTCCAACTGTCACCCAGGAGCTGGATAGGCAGCTTGATGATGAGTGAACTCACTCACAGAGCTGAGACAAAGGCCTTGGCAGTGGGGGGTGCTATACTTCTCTGGAAGGATGACCACCGAGGCTATGCCCAGGAACTTAATTAACTTCAAAGATGCCTTCCCTATCACAGGCAAATGTAGCTAACATCTGGGTCTACCCCTCCTTTGTCCCTCTAGTCATCCAGGCCTCAATCACAGTGGGAGAGGTGTTGCCCCCTGAACCCCGGTTTTGAGTGACCACAGAGGAGGGGGTTGTCATTTCCCCAGCAACTCCTCATGAGCTCTGCATATGGGAAGAAAGGTTCTGCCATCTTGGATTTAGGTAGAGAGGGGCACTGTGGGATTGTTTGCAGTAGAGGACATAGGAACTGTGGCAAAAGAGGGTGTGGTTACCCTAGGGAACTTTTTGTCTGTTGGTTAGGAAGGGGCCAGGAAACACCACCACCCACAGTCTATTGCCAGGCGTAATCGTGTACACTACTGGACCTACAAAAGACAGAAGAAGGACTGCACCTGCTGTTGAGACCTGTGAGGTGACCTGAAAGGTTGTACCTGCTCCCACTTGTATCAAAGACAAAGAAGTGGATTCCAAGGGTCAGTTAGTTGACCTCCAGTTAAACTACAGGGACACAACAAGCTGCATGAAGCCCTTTTCTTGAAGTGCCCAGATAACCCGTTCCAACTGGACCAGCCATGGACCCTGTTGATTGCTTCTACTGGAGTGAGTGTTGACCCCCAAGTGCTGTGGCTTAGGTCCTGGGAACCTTGGCTATGTCAAAGTGTAATCCTCCTAACATCCTGAGAAACCTGGGACTTAGAACGTTTTTTGCTCCAAAGACCTCTAGATGACTGGGACAAACCAACTAATTAACAAAGGTGCGTTGCAACTAGGCAAAAGATTTAGGTTGCTCCAGCTCAGAGTATTTTCACAGCAGCGAATCTGTTTCAGCGCGACGTCACGGAAAAGGTATCTGGCCTCATGGATGCCTGCTTGGCTACAGCTTTCAGCCTTGCCCTCCTGCTGAATGTGAGCTCTTAAAAAGTGATTAAGTCCGAATGTAGAAATCTGCTCTGGGCAAAGGCGCCAAAGTTTCCGACCGGCGAAGGATCTTCCTTGTGCATGAATTTTGAATTTCTCCCACTCTGAGCTTTCCTTCCAAAATTCAATGACTTCATCGGGACCTTGTCCGACAGCTATCCGGCCTGGTGAAGCCCTCCTTGGCCACAGCATGTTGCCTTGCCCCACTGAGTATTTCTGACCTCAATTTCTGAGTCGAAGTCAGAAGTTAACGTTTCCAACTGGGTTGAACCTAGTTTCTGTATCCAACCTGCACTCTATTGTGGTCAGCTTTAACTCGTGCCTAGGTACCAGTAAATTGCAACCAGATGACAGTTGTTGAAGATTAATGCTTTTTGACCTATTTGTGTTTCAAAGTTTAAAAATTAATCTCTTCAGTTCCCCTTATTGAATTTTTAGCTTTTTGGTGTCACTTTGTTCATAAACGTATTCTCAATTTTTATAAATTGAAGAGGGATTTCAATTGTGCGGTGTTTTTTTACTTTTTAACTGTTTTGGTACTTCTCCATGCTTTACCAATGTTCTTGAGTTAAGCCTGACTGCTCTGAGCCGTAGCTGCCAGGGGTTGAGCTAAGGTTTAAATTATTGAAACATTCACTGAAAATAATAAGAATAGTGACATTATTACTTGTGTTGGACTATCATCAACCCCAACTAACAATCCACTTTCTCACAGTTATCAACACTCCATTGTTATTACTTTTAAAACATTTTTGCTCACAATCAAGCATAGTTTTTGCCTATCATCATGTCTCGGCCATCAAATTAAGCAATTGTCACACACTTGGCTCTTGCTGCTGCTCTGTAATACCTGTCTGTGGTCTTCAAATGACAAACTATACGAAAGGAATATCCAATAACAAAAGCCATCAAACTCTTTCTGCAAAGTTTGGCCAATGACTGTGACTCTGAAACTCTAAACAATGCTGCACGTAAGCACTTTCTATCTTCTGTCCGCTAGTCACAGTGGCAGGGATGTCGTCCCATCTCTTACCAATGTTTCTACCTTTCAACTTAGACAATAGTCATCCTGTCTCATGCCAGACGACTGTCCCCTTCAGACAGCACACTAGCCCCAATTGCTCAGCCCCGGTCTCTCCTAGATCACCTTAGGATGTACATCGTTATTCATTCCATTGCCTAACAGCAAGGGCTACAATGATTGCACTTAAAATGGCCGACATGAATCACAAAAATGTCTCCACTGTAAAACCACATCCCTCAGGAAAAAGGAGTGTTCGAAACACAGCCACACTTACTTCACTCAGCTTTTAAAAACCTTCTCTCCTCACCTAAGCAGTTTCAAGAAAGTTACTTTGGGTGTTTGGGTGGGGGGGGGATGAGAATACTTTTCTGTACCGCCGCCAAGTACATGGAACTTATTGCCTTTTCACCTCCAAGCAGAAACTGATCTTTTTAGTTTCCTTAAGCATCGGGAAACACATTAATTCTAACAGCTCTGGCTCTTCTCTACTCCCTGCAGAAATCACCGGGACTTGTGCATGAATCACCTCTTGGCAACAACACCTACAGGTTTCATTTCAACATAACTTCCCAAAATATGTACATACAAACACCTACCCACACAACACACCTACATGCGTAGCACTCCTCTCCCAATCTAATGGGAATCATCTAGCGGAAGTCAAAGGTTGTTTTAGACATCAACATGATGGTTCAGCTCGCCTGGAAACATCACAGTAGATCTCACTTCCATGCTAACTAACAATAGACAATGTTGAATTATGAAATGGAACTAGCATCAATTCACCCATGTCAAAGGATTCGTTAACATCCCAGAATTGATGAGTCTGTAGTAGATATCAATTGCATAAATATTTATACATCCTTCTTGAATATAAAATAACTACTTAAAAGTCTGCAACAGTGAAGGGGTTACTTATGGAAGCTGTTTACTCATTTTCATTACTTTTTTAATTACTGTATGGTTGGGTGTGCATCGAGCAGGAATTAAGAAAATGAATTTGAATCAAATAGGGCAGTACGCCTTCGGTTTTGTCCATGCCATAAGGTGAGACGCAACCATAACACATTTTGCATCATGTGTAAGATGTCGCAACATGAAGCTGTGCAAGGTCTGGAGCACATTCTCTGGGCCTCACACACAACACCAAACCACACTACTACATTCCACACGAAAATGCTTCTCCATGCATGCACACCAAAATCAGTAGCTACTTACGCAACCAACATGAAACCTCTTTGTGGCCTCGCCACTTGGTAGAAAAGTACTACAGAAATCCAACAATGCTATTCAATAAGTGACTGACAAAGCTCAGATTGTGAGGTTAGACTGAAAAGACGACCCTTCAACAACTAAAAAGACATAATGCACTGCCTGCTCATCTCCAATGAATTTTGCATGACAAGAAGAAGGGTAATTACAGAATCTGCTACAGAAGTAAAATATATTATAGGCTCATGTCTGTTCTGTTTGGTATTATTCATAAAGTTTATGAAAACACAGATATGTACCTGGGATATCATCAATTATTCCAAGGTACTGCCAGTAACATCAAGGTGCTGCTTAAATAGCTCTAATCAATATGGGCTGCTATTCCATGCCGCTGTTTAAAAAAAGACACCCACTTCCGCATTTGACACTATGGTCGACCCCTGTGTTCCTACATTTGGTTTCCCCCACAAAGGAGGCTGCTTAGAGAGATAAGGCAATGAAAAAGGGACGAAATCGCATATTCTGAGTGGGCAGAGCTCTTAACCACTGTCAACTTTTTGATCGACATTGAAGAAGAAGGCTCGCCTCTACAAGCAGGAATCAGACCTGTAGCCAAATGTGACTACAGGGTACAGAATAGTTGTTAGAAAGGTGGACTCATAAGAGGTCCCTCTATGGACTGACTACACACACATGCATATCAGTATAGAATAAAGTGCTAACTGAATTATAAACATGAATTATTTAATTTTTGGAAAATATAATGTTAACAGTACATGGTATGCTGTCATTATCATTTATAGAGATCCAGTTTTATGGGGGACTTTTCCAACTATAGATTCTTTAGACAAATTGGGCCTTATTACAAGTTACCCGGAATAATCCCTACCAACAGTAATTCTTTGGTTGGAAAATAATGGAGATAATATGTTCTTGGGCACTGATGTGGAAATCGTTTTTCTTGCATAATGTTCTCTGGAGGTTCACACAGAAATATCAGCTCAAGCCACCAGTCAAGATATGTGTTGAAACATTACGGCTTGGAACTCTGATGGGACTGGTAACTCCCATTTCATCCCCAAAGGGATTTTCAGGAGCACTCGAAATGAGGCACTTGGTTGTAAATGAAATTACCTAGAACTCTACATCTCTAAGTGCCCATTTAAAATTCATATCAGTTTCGTACAACACAACAAAAACGGAGACCAACATAAACAAGCATTGGCATAGCCAATAGGTCTCGCTTTTGGGACCTTATAAGTGTTTAGCCATGCAACAGTTGATGTTGTTGCACAAAGGATATTGTGCTGCATAACTAAATACTTATAAGGTCCCAAAGCGAGACCTATTGGCTATGCCAATGCGTGTTTAATATTGCCACTCAACCCTCGATTCTCCATTTGCGCTCTCTTTTCATCCCCTGTCACCTGCTGACCATGATGGCTGGCTGTACAGCATCGAATAAGCTCCCCTGTGATTGTTCTTATAAATACACAGTTGGAAATCGCTGCTGGGCCACTCAGAACCTTTTTGCACCTTTTTTTAATGTTTTTTTTTAAACTTTAATTTGCCAATCTAGCGTGGGCAATCACCATGTTATACTGCTTCATACTTTAATTTACCAATCTAAACGTTGGTATTTAGCATGGTATACTGGTATATGCAAAATGAATGCCAGTGTCACAACATGCTTTGTGATGGCAGCGGCCATCTTGAAATGGATTTTCAATAATAGAAAATTGCCTTTGAATGCATGTGTATGAGTTACTCTTTTCCAACCCTAACGCTGTTTTGCGTTGGAAAAGTTCTCTTCTAACAGTGCAAAACAATACTTAGTACAGGCATGCTTCACTTTGCTTCAAGAGGCATTACTGGGACAGATGAGAGCAAACACCCATAGGCTTTGACCCCAATGCCTGATCTATTTAGATCGGGCTTAGTGTCAAAAACTACACCCTAATTGGAGCTGGAGCAAACATTGGGAAATATGTTAATTTTTCAAAAAACACAACGCATTAGATACTTCCAGTACAGATCCTATGGTAGACAGTGCAAATTCACCTTTGCAATATGGTGCGCGGCTGTTCGTCGTGCAAGGCAGCCTTTTTTGAGCACCAACGCAGGGGATGGCAGCAGCAGCAGGCCAATCTTAGTAGACTCTGCGCTGTATTCCTCCTTGCACAATGCTGCATAGCAAATTTGGATGATGATCGGCTTTGCATGAAAAATTTGTACATCTAAGCCTTCCTCTGGGTACAAATGTTGCCGAACTCGAAATATATCATAGAATGAGATCGTATGTGACTGAGTTTGAATCCTTACAGGCTCCGCTTTCGGTCCTTACGAGGTCAGTAAATTGAGTGCCATTAAAATAGGTAACAGTGATGTCTTTTAATTACTTTCCCCCTAGGCGCTCCTAGGTACAGAAGTATGTATCTGTAGTCAATTTCATTCAAGGTTTGTTCATGCGATCAATTTATGTAAAGCTGTTCTAGGCGTCCTGTGAATCAGTTTCTGACTGAAAGCATATTTCTGTACAGCACATACCCTTCACTGAATCGCCTTTAGGCGCTTCAAACATTGGTGCTAATAATATTAAACAGGGTTAGTCTGTGAAATACAGTTTTCAAGGAGGGCCCTAAATCTATTGTCAGACTGACTGCATCTCCCTAGTTATAAGTCATAAATTGTGTTCTAGTGTACCTGGTGTAGGACACAAAAAGGAAACAAGCAGGAAACAATTTAAAAACAAGCATTGGCCGCGCGGCCGTGAAACTGACACGGCCGCGCGGCCGTTAAAGTGAAAGTAATCGTGAGTAAGCGGGTTTTGGAAGTGCAAACAGTGGCTTTTGCTGACGACCAGCTTGCGTTCACGCGAGCGCCCAGATGGCGAGAGAAGCCATATGGCGCCTGATCGCGCGTGCACGCTCGCGTGAACGCAAGCTGGTCGCCAGCAAAAGCCACTGTTTGCACTTCCAAAACCCGCTTACTAAAACTCTCGCCAGAGCAGCGCATGCGCTGGCTCAGGCGAGACCTAAAAAAGCAGCATTGCACATGTAAAACGAATTTCTAAATTATTGCGTGAAGTAAATAAAAGCAAAACACTTATATGACCATTCACACTTTCTCTCAAACACAATGAGATTTATATGACATAAAGTTGTTTACCTTTTTGCCTCATACAATACATTAACACAGTATGTTTTCTTTGTTAGCAACATAACAGGGCCTGCCAGACAGACTATCCACATGAATTTGGTTTCCAGAGCGTTGTTTAACTTGTTATGCTAGTTCAGTAATAGGAAACTAGCTTAATTGAGCCTTGTTTTGAAACAAACTTGTACACAACTTGTCAAAGAGCAGAAAATAGAAATGGTGGCCATAAAACGTCACTAATCCAATTATATGACAAATGCCACAGAAACAGAAAATCATGCACCACATAATCCCTTCTATGCCACATAATGTGCAGATTTCACATACTGTGAGCCCAGTTCACAAAGATTAGTGCATGAGTAGGTGAGGTTTATCTTGTAGCACTCATGGCTTACTCATGAATTTCAGTAGTACTCCTAACGTACGCCTTGCTTATTACTGGAATTCACAAGTACGACAGGAGTAAGACACAGCAACCTCTTTGTGAATCAGGCCCCATGTGTTCCTGGGCATACTTCTGGATAATTCTTGTCTTTTCATAACGTTCTACAAAAAGAAATGTCAACACTTTAGAATGGCTATTAAACGTCCCAAAATGCATCTAAGCACATTAAAAGATTTCAAGAAGCAAACTCTTTATCATTTTGTAGGTACAACGAGTGGGCTGGAAAACACCATGTCCATAAAAATAGACAGCCTCCGGTCACAATAGTGACAAACGGTGGCTGGTGGAGTATGTGACCAGGAAGACATCTGTGTGTCTTCCTTCCTCTCTATGATCAGTATAGTTATGTGGCTGAGTGGAGCTGTGATAGTAGCCTTGCAATAGGCATGACTAGCACTTGCGGGGTGTTCCGGAGATCGTTCATGGAGTTCCTTGTGAAGCTGGAGTGAGCAAGCCTCTGTGTGTGGCTGTGCCTGATAAAACAGGTTTGCCCTTGAAGATAAGGATCCAAAATGGTGCATTTGGTTCAGCTTGAACTTCTCTATGCACCTTTTAGTAACAGACCTATATCCATACACAGCAGCCACCCACAGGCTGGTTGACATATTTAAAGAATTACAGTGATGAACCCTCACACCCACACTAACCCTTCAATGTACCTCCAACTTCTGTCATATAGATCGAAGGTTGCTCACTCTAATCTCTCTTTGCGGGAGAATATGCATTCTGGTGCTTGATCAGCTGATGATGGAAGCACCAACAACATCCCCGTAGGTGCCCTATGCATCACTATATTCATATCGAGCGTGAGCTGTGCTTTTATTGGATATATATGTGTGTGTGCTCTCAAATGGGGACTTGTAACCAAAAGTTATATTAGATTTTTGTGTCACCGTTTTTTTCAACATTATGATTATATGTGAAGGCTGATGTCACCAAATAAGTCGCTATGTTGTGTTTTTCATCTCCACACAGAGGAAAGGAAATGTGGGTGTTTCAAATTAACACTTTAATTCCTCCTCTCTAGATTTTGAGGCTGATTGAAAGCTTGGCAGATGGAATGTACTCCGTTTGGATGGCAGGGGACAGTGATCCCTCCATTATTAAGGACCTCGCCAGTTAAATCTAGAGTTTGACCGCGAGCCCCGCGAACAATTTTTACAACATTGACAGGAAACGCTGTGAGGGCAGTTCCTATCAATGTTATAAATATTTGACGGGTGGATGCCCATTAAATTTTTACACAGTTTTTTTGAAAATTTCAAATGAATAGCCCCCACAACCTGGGAGTTTTCTCACAGGAGGGGGTGATTATATTTTTTTCTGTCCTTCACCACCAGGTTTTACCAGGTGGGGACAGACAGCAAAAGAAAGACATGCAATTGCAGTCAGATGGCGAACCTCGGACGAACCGTACTCTGTTGGGATGTCAAAGGAGTATGTCGGCGAGGGAACCAGAGTAGGCCCCATCAGCTACATACTTTCGGTCTGCTCGCCTCTAATCGGGACAGCGAACAATGATTTTGGAGGAGAGGCTACCCTGCCACCGCTGCGACGGAGAACCCTCTCCATCAAAGTCTAAATCAGCCCCTTAGTCTTCTTTACATTACTGATTTTCCCATTGCCTTGTATGCCATATGTTTTAAAAACATGCCTTCAATAAAATAAAACGCGGTACAATAAACTTTGTACATTTAGGGGAATAAACCTTATTTTCTAAATATTTCTAATCAGTAAAACTGCCTTTCCATGGAAGAAAGAAGAGGTATAGATTTTTTTTATTAAATACTGTTTCTGCTTTTTGAAAGGCGCTTGGGCTGCCTATGAAATTACCATTTCATTTTTTTCACTGCTAGATACGGCTTTGGTCAAGGGTGCACTCCCAAAGAACATTCAGCCTGACTAGTCTACATATGTGAAGGCATCAGCCAAATTTCAAAGCTTACTTTTGACCTCCAGCAGAAAATTGAGCACATACGCTGCAGAAGCCAACTGGGACTACAGAACATCAAGTTGATTCATCAAATTAGCTCAAACATAATTGTGCTGCATGACTGGCTATGGAAGTTGTCAGCTATAAACCTGTCAAAAAGCCATCAGCTCTAATGTTAAATAGAGACGCAGAGTAATGTGGTTCAGAGTTTGACATTTGTTGGACATCAGCCTGCTAAGGATGTGATCTGCTTCGTTTCCTGGTTTGAAAAATAAATGAGCTTGTAATAAAGGTACCAAAAATGTTAGTTATATACACAAGTTTAACTAAAAATAGTACGCTATTCAACTGCCCAAGAAGGATGTCTGCGTGATTAAAAATACTGCAAATGTGTACCTGATTCTTTAGAAAAAAAATATATAAAACGTTACTGTTCTTTATAATATTTTCTGCACTGATGTCATTGGTACAGGATTGCTAGTGATTCCTAGAGACATTATCATGTCTTTCTTTTGGGATTTACAAAAGGTTTGCACGGGCACAAATAAAATGAGAATTTGATCAAATATGAAATCTGGTTTCGAGGAAAGCAACTGAAAAACATGCTTATAGACAGCACATTTATTAATAGGTTACAATATACATCTTCATGAAATTTCGGTGAGCTGGGTCTGGTGGCTCAGTGGACTAATGCATCCAATACAGGGCCCTGTGTTTAACCTCATGATCACAGGTTCAAATCCCAGTGGATCCTCTCAGCCTTTCATCCACCTGAGGTTGATAAAATGAGTGCTGTTGGGTAACAATAAACCTCTGTTATTCAGCGCCAAGATACCTACGGGTGAACATGCGCTTTACAAATATATGTTACTTCAGCATATTGAGAACAGAAACCTTGGGCCTACAAAAATATTGCGCCCTAAATATCACTAAGTAAAGATTTACAATTCTTAACTTAGAAAATTGATATACTTTCTTGATACTTTGGCAGTTGATAATTTTCCCACAGCATTTTTGTAGGACAATATTTCAGCCATATATTCCGCTAGTGTACCTGAACTGTCTCTGTCAGAAAATGCTGCTTACAGACATGTATCTATATTTACTTTAGGGGGTTGGCCCCATCAACATGTTCACAATGTGCCCACGATTTTCAGTTTCTGGGAACAAGCAAAGGTCATCGTGCTAGCTTCATACTCGGCAAATCTGCCCCGCATTTGATTTAGTTTGTGCCACTCCCTCGTTGATGGAGGGGTGAGTTAATGAGGACTAACCAAAACCTCAAATACGTGTTTGACCATCATGTTTCCGGAAAAGTCAGATGTCAAACATGCAAGCCTTGCTTTCCTGTCTTTTGCATATTCATTTAGAAAACAAGATAGCCAGCTGTTTGAATGGTTAGCTCCTGAAACTGGACCACTATAATAATAATAATATTATTATGTATTTAAATATTCTAGCTACCCAAGGGCATCGGACTCTTTACAATGAAAAAGAAAATCTATTTAGGAACTCGACCAAATAGTAAACAAGCCCGATTCCATGGGTATATTGGGCAGCCATGCCTTCAGAAGTTCAAAATAAGAGTTAGGCAAATGGGACTGCTGCTCTCAGGCACCAATGTACAGAAATGTGACAAAGCCAAGTAAAAGAATGTCCAAGAAAGAAGATGTGTCTCTCTGGAAAGGTGAGGCAATGGGCACCCCCGCTTAAAGCAATGGAATGAATGGTAAATCTTAGAATGGAATGTTGGGGAAGCAGCAAAAACTGTGACTAAGGAATTTTCTCATCCAATGTAGCAGGCTTTTGAAATGAAATAAAATGAAATGAAAAAGAAATGTATACAATTACCCGAAGGTGTCAAGGCGCTAGCTCATCAAGTAAACATATGTCGTAGGGTCTTAACTCAAAGTCAAAGGTTAAACAACCATGTCTTCAGCGCCTTCCTGAAGGTCAACAGGTGAGCACGACACAATAGAACATTGAAGTCTTTGGGGTGTCCAGTATTGCTCTACGCATTGTGGATTACAGACAACTCAAAGTGGTGAAAACAAACATAAACACTGTATTTCTCACCAAAGCTCCTACACTGGCAGTGTTGATAGACGCCCAGTGTGCAAGCACCCTCAAACTAATATATGAAGTCACCGACAACGAATGACCCTGGCTTCTTGAATAAACAAGCATTGGCATAGCCAATAGGTCTCGCCTTTGGGACATTATAAGTGTTTAGCCATGCAACAGTTGATGTAGCACTAAGGATATTGTGCTGCATAATTAAATACTTATAAGGTCCCAAAGGCGAGACCTATTGGCTATGCCAATGCTTGTTTTCTATGTCCTGTTGCCCATTTCCCTCCCTTCCGTTGTTTGTGTTGCCCCCTACCGTCCCATACTCCTTCCAATTGTCTTTGTTGGCCAGGAGGGCAGTCCGATTGCTATACCATGTTCCTCTTTACATGGAAGCAACACCAGAGAGGTTTCTGCCTCTCCTCTAGGCACAGTGAGCATGAATGTCCTATCTATTCACCACTTAGGGTTCAAACAAAGTACCTCATAATCCATGCACACTGCTATACATTCCTGGAGCTTGTTGCATCTCCTGCCAGACTTATTCATTGTTCACTTATTCATTGTTCATCTCTTAACATAAAGAATCAGTTGTGTTAAATGCACCACATACTCCGCCTGCATCATTACAACCTGTATTGTGCTTTAAACACCAGATTACATATATGGAGTGTGTTATATTAGACATAAATATGAATCTCTCTGAATGACTGTAATTAATACTCGGTTTGCATGAGCCTTGCTATGACAGCCTTGTGTTTCTGTGGTTGTTTTGGTCTACTTTGGTTCTTTCTTTCCTTGGCAGGCTCCTGCCTGTGGTGCTGGTTTGGACAGAATACTGCTGGTTTAAATTGTCCTAGTTCTATTGCTCGATTATGTTTCGCTTCTAATTGGCTATGCTGAGACTGTTGTTGTTGAAAAGTTTTGCATTATGTTTGTGTACTTGTTGATACAGCACCTGAAAACTGACCTAGTATAGTTTAGTGGACTAAACAGAAGGCTCACTCAGAAGGATTACCTTTGCCTCTGTGCCCGTAACCCTTTTAAGTGGAGACAAGTCAAAGTCCTTTGCTAGGCATTACAAAGGCATCTTCAACTTTTCAAAGAACTGAGTTTGGGTCACACAAGCCTAACTCAAGGGCACCTATTCATTTGCGTGAACCCACTGAGATCCCATCCACTCTTTTGTACGAGACACCTTATAACAACAGCGTGGAGTGTATGGGTGACAATGCAGAGGATGTGAGTGAGTAGACTTTGTAGAAGTTACTTAGACTGAGTGAAAGGTGATGCTAGGAGAAAGAAAGACCACAGAAACGTTTGCAATGCAATGGGTTTAAAAAAATAAAAACTAGAATTTTTAAATTGCATGTCCTCTGTTTGGCAGGAGTAACTTATGATCCTCTTTTTTCAGGTGGCCTGCTTTTGCAATGGTGGGACGTTCAGTTGTGTGCAGGATGAGAGTTAACTGGTTGAGAGACAAGAGTTGGTAAAGGAAAGATGAAAATGACCGTCAGTTGGAATAGAGATGAAACTAGAAGACTATGAAAAAGGAAGGGAAAATGTCACTTAATGGAAGTAGGTGTGTTTTCCAAAAAAGATGCAAGGAGTGGGGATGGAAAGTGTGCCACGCTGCAAAAACAATAAAAAACGGGCAAATGCATAGGATACCAGTCTTGAGGAAAGTGACTCAGTAGGGTTGTAGCAATCACACAAGTTTGAACCCAGTTCACTGAGTGCTGAGTTTCAGCTGGGGGCTGCGAGTGGTGAGCGCTTACACACATTTCTAAGGGTTGCGACTTATTTCTCATCGTCAGACTTTGACCCAGAGCATAAAGAAAAGGAAGGGTGAAGGAGAAAAGGAATAGTATGAAAAAGTGAACACTGAAAGCAAATAGACAGGACGTGTAAGATAATGGAAGAAAGAGGCATGAGGTAGAATCAATATTAAGCTGCCTGGGGATTCAGCAAAGCCTGCATTCTGTAGCCGGCTCCTGAGGAGAAACTTTGGGCCCCGTTTTTTTTTTAACACAAATGAAGCACTGAATGAAACAGTAAGTTTGGGCCAAACCATGCCAAAATACCAGCATTGGCTAAGTCGGACAGGGCAGTGGGGAGAGCAGCGTTTTTGTGTGTGGACGCCCTGTGGTCGCACAGCCCCGGAGCAATTGCCCGGCTCCTGGTGAGGGAAAGCCGGTCTCACATGGAAGAATCTGCAGGATGACCCCCAGTGCCGGCTAAAGTATCTATAGCGCGATGAGTAATATCCTGCAAGCCAATCAACAGGAAGAGAACTCTTGGAGTGTTTAGATACGACTCGGGGATCGTCCTGGAGCGGCTGCCACTTTTTACCGTATTTAACCGAAGAAATAAAACTCTACAAATGCGTATTTACAAAGAAAATATGGTGCGGTGACAATACAAATAATGTATCCGTGCTGCAGCCTTTCAGGCTTCTTTAAATTTCCTGCTCGTTCTGGAGCGGCTGAGAAGTCGCATATTTTAGGGAGCTGGGGTAAATATCGTCCAATAACAATCCGAGTATTGGTCCATGACGTACACAGACGGTAAATGCAGCAGAAAAAAGAAAAGCAGCCCTTTTCAGATTCTCTGCTCTCTTTTTTATGCGTTACCTGGAGGCGTTTTAAAAATGGTCATCTGTTTCTGGAGCGTGGCGCGGCCCCGCGGCCGCGAAAGAGCAGGCAAATACCTGGAGGCGTTTTAAAAATGGTCACCTGTTTCTGGAGCGTGGCGCGGCCCCGCGGCCGCGAAAGAGCAGGCAAATGCACTCGTGCTTGTGCTGGCATCCGCCTTGCGGGAGCGAGCAGCGGCGGCGGGAGAGCCATATGTTTTCAATTACCACGCGCGCCGCTGCTCGCTCCCGCAAGGTGGATGCCAGCACAAGCACGAGTGTGCTTGAAAAGGAGCAGACCGATGGCTAAAGGCCCTCCTAGAGCAGCGCATGCGCGCTGCCTAGGCGAGACCTAAAAAACATTGGAGGAGGCAATGTCATCTAAAATGGATAGCATGTCTAATCACCGGTGTCACAGAGTACTGTCACTCCATCACAAGCATGGCAGTGAGGCAGTATGGGCTCTGTTTCAATAATTAGGCTACATGAGCAAGATACAAGGACACCGAAGCACAAGTTGCCCAGACCATGCCAAGCAGTCAGAGATCATTTGCACTGAGTATGGAGCGGCTCAAGAAGCTATATTGCATCGAGTTGGAGGAAATTATGCTGTAATTTCTTCCAATGATCATGAACTAGAAACTCGTGGGCCTGGCATTGATAAGTAGAAAGATATATCATAGAAGACATAAGTTATTAAATCATGACGCAGGTATGGATCAGACAGGACAACATGGCTTGAATGCAATGAATAGTTGGAACAATTTGGAAGAAATGACTTGCGCAGAGGTTGCTAAAAGTGTTGGGGCAGCCTTAGAAAAAGATGGAGGGCATGCCTTTTTGGCATTTTTTGTGTAATCTTCCTAGCAGACAGTTAAGATGCATCAGTTATTTACCTTAACTTTGTAACATAATTTTGAACAAAGCCAGCAAATTTCTCAGCCTGAATCCGGTTATTAACCATGAAGACATGGCATTACACTAGGGGCCTGATCACGACTTTTGACGGAGTGGTGGCACGGCAGTGCAAACTGCCACACCACCGCGCCGCCGAAGGTTGCCGGCACCCTCCCGCCAGATTACGACTTTTAAGTAGTCTGGCGGTGCGCAGCATGGCGGTCCCAGGGGGGTGCCTCATTCAAATGCGGCGGTGCCTTTGAAAAAGACACCGCAATGGGAACGCCTCACAAGGTTCCTGCATGGCATTGACTCGAAAGTCCATTCCGTGCAGGAACTGTTGTGCATGCACACAGTGCGGCACATGCTATGCTCTACTGTGTGCATTCACAAGCGTAGGAGGCATAGGAGGCCCTGTAGGGCCCCCTTTGTTCCCTCTCCTCCAGGGTTTACATGGAGTAAGACCCTCCACGTAAACCCTGGAGGAGAGGAAACTCAAATTATGTGTGGCGGGACCGCGGCGGTCCTGCCAAGAATATTGCGGCCTGCTGACCGCCACACCACCTCCAGGGAACGGCGGTACCCTGGCGGCGGTCCCAGGCCGGTCTGATCACCCAACTCATAATAGGGGTGTCAGACCGCAGGTGTGGCTGGACCGCCGCACACCCGCGAGTCTGGTGGTCCTCGGACCGTCAGACTCGTAATTAGGGCCTTAGTGAACCTGATTGTAACTGACCCACAAAATAATGCACTTATGCTTTTCAAAATTGCCCAGAGGTACTACAGACTAACAGTAGAAATTGTAGCGGGTGCTACTCAAATATTTGTCTTATGCATAATCAAAGATGGGCACCTAGTTTTGAAAAGTGTGCTACATTATTTAAAACAGGCCACTCCAATAACATCTTTCTTGGAGATCTCAACATCCCATGGAATGTTAAAAAAATCTACTCAAAGAAAACTATGAGATATATGCACTTAATATGAGCGAATACAACAAATGACACTCCCAGAGCAATAAAAAGGTAACATCTATGACCTTATACTCTTTCCACCAAACATTATATTTTCACACACTCATTGTAGCTAGATTGGTCAGATCAGCATGCTATTCCCCCTCCATATAAAATAGTGGTGAAGAGTCTAGCTAAACAAAGAAAACCTAGAATACAAACATAAAAGACACAGCAATTCAGCGGCTATCAGATCATCTCAAAACTGTCACCTCCTTTCCATATCTGCCAAACGTGGTGAAGTGACACTCAAAACACTACAATGAAGCAATGGAAGGCATTCTAGATAACGTTGTTCCTTTAAACCCTAAATCCCTTTGAGATAAACCTGGCACACCATGGTATTCAAAAATGTCTCAATGGCAGCAAAAAAAGGGTAATTAGAAAACAATTCTGGAGGAAAGAAAGAAATGACAGATAAAGCTCTAGCATGTGTCAAAAAACAAAAGATTGTCTTTAAGAATCTCATGCAAATAAATCTGAAATCAAATATCTAATGACAAAAAAGAAAGCTACCAACCATCACAAAACTCTCTTCAACACAATAAAATACTGTGCAAACCCTATCCCGATATCACATATCCCTCAGCTCAAAGTCCACTGTTAACATTGTCAGCTTTTTCACTTAAAAAATCAACAAACGATATGATGAGCTCTCTTCAAAATCTAAAAAACACTCTTGTCGAACAAATATGAAAGATCCACTGTTCCATGGTCTACCTTTAACAAACTGCATTGCACTTTGCATCACACAAATCATCAATGTTCTCATTCCCTCTTCTTGCACTAATGACCCGATACGCGAATTGCTTCTAAAAACCTGCTGACACGATAACTCTCCTCTCATTCTACAAATATTCAAGCTTTTTCTTAAAGAAGGCATTTTTACCTCTACTCTAATAACCAATCAATTCCGCATGTTTCTCAAGAAGGCAATTTTAGACCCCCACTGCTCTTCAAAACCTCCAATCAGTCTCATAACTCTCCTACCTTGGAAAGATCATTGAGAATTGTGTCGCCACAGAAGTAATACATCACATTGCATCAAAACCTACTAAATGCCCACAAATCTTGATTCCAACATGAATATAGTACAGAAACTCTCAAAATCCAGCTAATAGATGATAGATTCAATATTCTTCATGATGGGAATACCTAGCTCCTGGTGATTCTTGATCTCTCAGCAGCATCCAATGTCCTGGATCATCATACACTGCTACATATCCAGGGAAGGGGTGTGGCGCTGCGGCCAGGGCGACTGACACCGGACGCTGTGGCTCACGGTTCGATCCCCGGCACCGGTGGCCAGTCAGCCCAGCACCATGTGACTCTGGGCAATAGCTCGCTTAATCTTCCCGACGGCCCCCAGCGCCGGGATGCCTCCGGGTAGCTGTGCGCTTTACAAATACTGTTTAATATCCAGGAGGGGAATAAAATTATCTTTTTGTAAAACAAATTAAAACCTTCTTCTCTTTCAACGTGTCGGTTTGTTAAACTGGAATACTTTGAATCAGACGGGTACCATGTAAAAATCAGAGTTCTGCAAGGTTCAATTCTCGCTATCTCTTTGACTTATATATGGAATTACTTACTTCAGGACAGTACCATCCACTTTCATCAATAGGACTCTGATACCTAGATATACCTTCATGCCTCTGACCCTTCTTGTATCTCAAGCCTGAAATCTTTAAAAGCTCATAAAAGCATGTTTTTCTACTCCTTACTAATGAACCCAAACAAAACTGAATTAATTATTCGCTGCTCTAAAGATTTTCCACCTCCAGTACAAAAATTGCTAGACTTGTTACACCACTTTTACTTTCCCTTCTTTAGTACCACATGTGAAGTCACTTGCCATCCTCTTCTGCCATATAGCCAAACTACGCAAATCTGCCTCCTATTAATTGCAGGTACTCAGGACATTAAGACCATCAGTCCTTCACTCAGACTTCAGAAATACTGTAAAATCACTTGCTCTCAATCACTTAGAAAGAGCAAATTCAGTCCTTGTCAACCTAATTCCTCACCGCTCTTCTAAGAGATATGCTGCAAGTCACAACCAGACTAGTTACAGGTGCCAAAAATCGGACCACAACACACCCATTAAGAAACACCTTCATTGGCTTCCTCTCAGAGCAATGATTGGGCACAAGATTGACTACATAACCCATAAACTTACCTATAATTGTTACCCTGCTACTTGAAATAACAAGCATTTGCAATGCAATAGGTCTCGCATTAACGAGAGTTTAAGCTATTGGCAATGCAATGCTCATGTGGCGTTCTCACATTCATAGAGGACATGCCCCTTTCTTTAAACAAGCCGCGTCTAAAGAAAGGGGCATGTCTGACATTAAAGTGAAACCGCAGTATGGGGGCTTTGACAAAAAAAAAAGCATTTGTTTGTCAAGTTGACAAACAGATGGTTTTTTTGGGGTAAAAGCGCCCAGGCCGCAGTTTCACTTTAATGTTGGCCGCGTACCTTTTTTTTAAAAGCAATTTGTGTAAAGAAAGGGGCGCGGCCTATGTGAATGCGACGCATGGGCGCTAGTAAACAAAATAAATAAGTGTGGCAGCTAAATACGGACAACGCTGCTAAAATAAATACAGAATAAAACGCGCCCGATATAGTTAAAGCGGACCGTCATTGATAAAAGTTCAAACAAAAGCAGGCGGCATGCTGCGAGGTAGTGGGAGAATAGGGGAAGAGCATTAAATAAAATAGTGCTCACGGACTTATAAAGCAGACCATGTAACAGCACCAGTAAAAGGTCCAGTCGTTATGGGAGGTAACAAATGCAGACAAGGCGGTACCAAGGAGGGACTAACAAGCCTAATAACGACTCGGAAGCCAGCGTTTATGAAGGACAATGGCACAAGCCAGTTAAAAATATGGCCGGAGAGAGAGCGGGGCTTCAAAGCCATACTCCACCACTGCATGCTTTGCAGCAGCGCATGCGCTGCCCAGGCTCGACCTAAAAAACGTAATACAAGGAAAAATTGATCTTCAAAATAGCTAAAGCCAAGAAAAACAAAACTTCGACGCAAGCCTTTTCATCCCTTGTCCCAAAACTATGGAACACTATTCCTGACAACATAAATGTAGCCCAGAGCTAATGGCATTTCAGGAAGAAATGAAAACTTACTTCTTGAGACTAAGGACTAACAACCAACCCCTCCGTCAGGAACTGCTTCATTGCTTATACTATGCCAATATGTTATATTCTAATACAATCAGAGAGGTTTTAAGGCATGCGCAAAGTGGGCACTGGCCCAGGGCCCCAGCCTTTCAGGGGGGCCCAGATAGAGCCAGCTGTTCTGCAGAGACTCTTGCCCTGATTACCTTTATACCGTTTTCCTTTAGTTCATTTTTAATGTGGGTGATTGATGGGAACTATAGGAGTCATTTTGCAGAGAAATGTTTGTTTTTCAACACCATCTAACATCCATAAACAAGGTTTCTTTTAGATCAAAACACGACCTCACATATGAAAAATGGGCGGGGGTCACAAAGATTAGTTGCAGTAATATTAGTGAGCTGCTGCTGTATAATAATATTG
This sequence comes from Calotriton arnoldi, assembly GCA_963921515.1. NCBI lineage: Eukaryota > Metazoa > Chordata > Amphibia > Caudata > Salamandridae > Calotriton > Calotriton arnoldi. The sequence continues at coordinate 2,071,968 of CAWUFW010000648.1, read as the reverse complement.
AAAACACACGTCACGGTCCTTAAATATTTGATGTAAAGATATTTAGAATTTGGACCAGTGTATCTGTGCACTGTCAGAGACCTAGCCAAAAAGGGCATGAATTAGCTGATTTTGTATCATAAATTCAAAGCTGTTCTGAACAGGGGCCCTCAAATTGCTCTTGGCCCCAGGCCCCCGAAATCCTTAAGAAGTCCCTGAATACAATTAATGTTCTAATTATTATCAGATGCAAATATTTTATGTAAAGTGTTCCGTTTCCTTAGAGGTACATCTCAGATATGTAAATACCGCAAATCAAGGGAGACATTTTGAGGCAGACGCAAAATGGCCAATTGCCGATGGCCACTATTTTGTAAAGGCCCTACTGGTAAAGTGATCTGGTAGTCAGAGATCCCTGTATTAACAGCGTGCATGTGAAACAGATATTTTTTTTTTCATTTGTCAGCTGAGCACAAGCGCATCACAGTAGAAGCATAGTGCCATGCCTGTCCAACCTTAACCCTTGCACTCTCAGGTCGTTGGTGACAAATTATAAAAGACTTGCAATTAGGAAGGCCATTTAATTATGACTGAGTTCAGCACAAGAGACTGGAAAGTGGCAAGTTCATCCAGTAAAGTTCTTCCCCTAACGGGCGAACCACCACCAGTATATATGGGGGGATATTACCAAGAAATTGCGATAATTATCGAAAAGCGCGCTTAGCGCTGTTTTTTTTATCGCTGGATTTCATCGCGGAGATAACGCGTTATTATCAACGCTTACCTCCAAGGCGATAAAAAATCCAGCGATAGCGGCGAAACCCAGCAATAGCACGAGAAATCCTGCGATAAATTCAACTCGCTAATGAAAAGCTTGCTAATAGGCAGGTGAGGACTTAACCTTATGATCCACCTCCCATTGACTATAATGGTTAAGTCAGGTTTTTAGCAGGTGTTAGATTCCAGCGATAATCGCGGTTAGCGCGAATTTTTGTATCGATTCGCGGGCATTGCTAGTAGGGGGAAGTTGTGTTTGCGACTGTTTTCAGTCGCTTTTAGTTGGGAACGCCTACTTTGCATGTCATTAGCGATATATATCGCTGACATGCAAAGCGGCACCAAAACGGTCGCTTTCGCCATAAAGCTGTCGCTAACAGCTGTTAGCGACAGCTTGCTAATAGGGCGATAGAAATATCGCTGCTTTAGCGGCAAAAAGTGCCGCTAAAGCGGCGATAAGGCCCTTGCTAATATGCCCCTCAGTCTTTAATCCAAAAACTCGTATACACCAGTCCCAAATCTGGGGTCGCAGGGCCTATGAACCCTTGCAGGAGTCTGTGAACCCTAAATCAGTGGTGTGTTCGGAATGAACATATACTCTTGTAAGCTCATTGTCATGCCAAGCCAAATCTTTCGTGTGTTATGCTGCATTTTATTGCTGTATTAAGCAGAAAATATTCATTGTTACCGCCTTTGTCAAACTGAAATGCAAAGATGCCTGCTTCCTTAGTTTATGGCAACGTGAGATCCCTTTCTTATCCCAGAACTGTCACAATACTAATACTGCCATTTCATCATAGACCTATCTACCTGCATATGGTCTGTACAGCAGTTTTGACAAGACAGCATTAGAGACATAATGAAAAAAGGAAATAATAGAAGCTTTGTTGAAGGCATGTTGTAATATATGATTGTCATGCAGTGGGTGAAGTTGAGCTAGTGTGGGGCTGGGGAAGGCAAGGGAGATGCATAATTACAGTGTGCGGTTGCCAGTATTATAGAGCCAAAGAAAGAACAAACCCTATAATTGGAAAGTTGAGCATCATCAACCTGTGAAAATCAATCACGTGGATTCTGCTTTGCAAGTCAGTGCTAGCCAGAATGTGCTGTAAAGACACCCAATGCAGAGAAGCAGATTTAATGATAACAATACTACACTTTCTCAGACATATAAGGACACAATCCCCTCTGCCATTTTTAAACTCTGATACGATTCAATAATGTGTGCACAAGTATTTAATAAACCCCAGGGGTTAAGATTGAAATTTATTTAGAATATTTAGAAAAAATAACTATTAAAATTGAGTTTGAGCTCGTTATTGTTACCCGCATGAGACTTAAAATCGTACAAGATTAACACACGCAATTGTCAAACACAGCAAAATGAGTTACACTTCATTGCAATATACATTGTGAAGTCAGCAGTTCACTGCAAATATGTTATTTTACATTTACTCATATATTGTAGTAAGCTTTTGGGGGTAAAATGCAACACACATCAGTGATTAGCTTTTTTACCATTTCCAGTAAAGCTCCATTGGAAGGATAGCTAAGTTGAGCAATTATTGGCTTATTATATTTCGGAAAAATTAACACAATTATCAAGTTGGTTTTACTCTTAAAATAGGAATGTGTTTCTATGGTGATGGACAGTTGCTGCTAGATAATGTCCCAGCAGCAGACAGCGGGAATGGCGAGTTAATTATCTGGCATTTCCTTAGCTCTTTTATTCAAACATCACCTGCTACGAACAATGGAACCCAGGCCCCTATTGTCTTTCTTGGTCTCCCCAAGTTTTGCGTTGCTCATCTGCGACCTGAAAAGAGCCCACATCAGCCATGGCCCATGCAGGTAAGAGCGGTGCGGCGGTGGGGCCGGGCGGGGGAATTTCGACAGACGATAACAAGTGAAAATGAAATAAATAACTAATTTTGCCTCGTGGTCGTCTGTCGAAATACGCCTCCTCCCCTCCCTCCCGGCCCCACTGCTATTACCTGCACGGGCCACGGCTGGCCCACATGCTCATCGGCAAAAAGAACGTAGGCATCATATGACAGATCACCTGCAATCTAAACATAGCTATCATCTATTTCTAAAATGCCTGGTCATGACTATGGCAGTTTCTTGGCACTGATAAAAGATGATTTGGGTACATGAATCACTGCATTGTGTACTTACTGAACATAAATACAAGCTACAGCACTGGTTGCATTAGTCCTCGGAATCATTACATTGGCAAATCTACATCTGATGATCATACATGGTTGGTCAAAGATGGAGATCTTAAAATTAGGGCCGATTTTTACAGACGAAATTACCAACATCACACTACCTACATATTCGAGGGAATTGCACTGGTTCATTCTCCCATGCAGCACCATTTCCTCCAGAAATCTGAATTATTTCCTCAATCACACTTTTCTTAAAGAGAGCTGCTGCAATGTGCTAGTGGCAGTGATCAGTTATATTGATCACTCAGTTCAGGTATGCTAGAGAGATTTTCAGTCTGCCAGTTAGCTGCCTAGCATGCAAGTTAATGGTTCAGATTCTCCTGGGAGATGCTGAAAGGCACCAGAGGGCAGCCCTTATATGTGTGAAAAGTGCTCAACTGTGATAACGCAATTCTCACATGTGCCAAAAAACTCATGAACTGCGCCTATGTATCTCTCCAAAGGCAGGGTCCTTCAACGTGGCTGGATGATGCTTGGAAGTAGTTGGGAAGTTAACGTGCGAGAGGACATTCTCACATATGACAGTGATCAGCACATATCAGAGAGGCATTTAAATATGAGTGAATGGGTTTTGAAGGAGATGCACTAATATGGTTTTTTTCCCATTTGTCAAACCGAACTAAAGTATTTAAAATGTAGAACTCTCTAAGTTTCTCTGGAACAAGGGGTTTCTCAGGGGTCCATTTCTTCACCAACATGGTTCACTCTCTATTTGGAACACTCAGTGCCATCTTTACATTTTCTGGGTTATTTAGTCACCGATATGCTGATGACACTCAAATTACCTAAAGGTCTTGTACCCAGCAACATTTCTCTGCTCTCTAACACTGGAAATAGACCAAAAATAGATGTACAATCACCACCTTAAGTTCAACCCATCTAAAAGAGTGTTGCTGCTAACCTCAGTCGTAAATTGATTCTTCTTCTCTTTTGGGTAGTAAACAGGATCCCTAAGTAGACTGAACCTAAAAGTTCAAATTTATGCTATGGTCAAAAGTGCATGCCTCAACTCAGGTCTCTCAGGGGAATCAGGTAGAACATGACTTGAAGTCCCTTGTCCAAGTTTATGTCCCCTCTAGACTTGATTATGGGAACTCGCTTCTCACTTGCCTTCTCATAGCCCACCCACCTTCACCCATTGGAGCGGGTACTGAATGCAGCAAAAACATTGACAACATCACTCCAGTACTGATCACACAACAATGGCTCCCAATTGAAGCACAAACACAATTCAAGACGACGCGCATTACCAACAAAGCCCTCCACACATTTCTACTCCCAACTACTCAGCTACGAAACTGAAAATCTCTGGCAGTCAATGAGGGCAGCTTAATACAGAATCCCTTCTCCTGGAGTCACTGTCATTTAAAAAAGAACATTGAATTTTTCTTGGGCAGCCCTACCAGAATTTTGGTATCTTTGAAAAAGGAACTTAAATACCTGCTGTTTCAAAGACACTTTGGTTGTATATGAGAAATAACCTGCTTCATCTAACCAACACAAGCCTGATGATTGTTTCTACATGAGTTGTTGTTGTTTTTCGTTGCCCTATTGTTAGTTGACCTTGCTGCCCAATGTTCTAACTGTACATATTGACTCTTATCTGCACAGTACTTTTTGCTTTGTAAAGCTCGCTGTTGTCTTCGGGCCCAACTGCATAAATAAATAATAAACAAATAAATATGCCAGGAAACTGATCTAAAGTTCCATTGGTTGCTTAAATGCTCCTGTGAGCTTTTTGTCTGTGCCAGGTTTTTTTTTTTTTAGCCCTTTGGTACCTTTGTTCTTCAGTGCACATATCTTACAGTGCTGAGGGCCACTGAAGCCTTCTGGTGAAGGACTAGTTGGGGATTTGTGGAACCACCATTTGGTGTCGAACAGATAGAGTAATTATAGTACCCTCGTCGCCACCCCATGTCATTCCGCTGGTCTCCAGTGCCACTAACTGGAAGCTGCTTTTGGGCATAGGCAGACCGGTGATTTAAGGCAACTGGAAAAGCTGCAGCCTCAGATCTACTCCCAACAGGTTAAAAATCACTTGTATCAAAGGTGGTCTGTTCCAACATAATTATCAGAACTAAGGGCAGGGATTGTATCAATTCATAGTTAATTCAGGTGAGAAGTCAACAGACTACACTAGCTGATAAGGAATTTATGGTTATGTCATTAGAACAAATCAGCTATGCGCATCATTCACAAGTGTAACAGAGCTGCCATCCTGTTCACTGTTTGAGTTGTGAGGACATGTGTCCTTTAAAGACACAGCCTGTCTTGCCCTCTTATTGGTTGAAGACAGTAGCCACTAGGTCATGCTGCACAAGACTTTCATTTCCACTGTTCTCAGTCCAGCAACTTTGTTGAGTGCTAAGTCCACACTGTAAATTTAATGAGGTGCCTAAAGTATCTTTTTTACAGTTCACTGCATAGATTGGAGATGAAGAACTCTCTCTTTATCCTATTGGTCATCATCTGCAGTCTGAAATGTCCTTTCTGCTCGTGGTTGACCAAAAACAGAAGATGCAATTTGGTGTACTGCTTTTGCTGTTCAAGTAGCTTCTGAATAGAATGGTATACCTGCTCATGTCAGAACTGTTTACAACAAACATGTGAAACTAGGTGTTTAACTGTAACCTATAGGTTGTAATTCTTCTACCCCTTTTTATTGGTGACAGTTGCGTTTTTTTTAAATTTTATTTACTTAGACTACTCAACCTATTCGTTTTTCGATGTGTTGATGCAGTGGCGGCTCGCCGAGGGAGTGCTGCGGGCGGGGCAGGGCAGGGTGGGGGGGGGTAGTGGTCTCGGACATACGACCGACAGAACTCAGAGTAAGGCTTACTCTGAGTTCTGTCCGTCGTATGTCCGAGTCCGCTTGCCCCCCACCCTGCCCCTCCCCCGCCCCCCCTCACCGTCCCGCAGCACTCCCTTGGCGAGCCGCCACTGTGTTGATGCCTCTCTCTAGTACTGCCGTAAATTTGCTACTACGTAATTGTTAAGCGCTCTGATACCCTGTGGGTCATGTTCGCACTATATAAAACTCTGAATAAATAAATAAAAAATCTCCCACAGTCTGCTGAGATAAATCAGTTGCAGAGTTTTGGGGATTTCGTGCCCATTACATCCCTCGTGTAAGAATTTTTAGTGATTGTCAACCATTTCGTAAAGATAAACCTTTGATTTCTATTCCGATGCTACCACTTGTGGATTCATTTATACAGCATGAGTTAAAGACATACGTGTATGAATAAAATTAATCGAGAACATCATTAAAGCTATACAAAGTGATTTTTGTATTTGTTTAGGAGGCATTACATTACAGTAAGCCTTCTTGGTATGCAAAACTGGTGATGATGTATTAAGCAGCAAAGCGGTTTTTGAGTCTAGGGAGGTTAGATGTAAAGCCCCTCAAAGCAAATGATTTGGGAAAACAGAAACATGTCCCCACACAATACTTACCTTATTATTCGATGTTTACCAAACCGGCAAAGAAATTCACAGTGGACCAGAAAATCTTTAAGACAGTGTAGAACAGATCCCCCTTGGCCCAAGGTTATTGATTATTAAAATTCCGCTCACAAATATAATCTGTAATGTAGCCTTAACTTTAGAGGTCTGTTTCGCTCTAAAAGTGATCTGTGTAAATTTAAATATGCATGCACGCCTACTAAAGTAGGCAAAGCCTCACTTTTGTACTGGCACTAACAGGGAAATCTTCCTGCATCGTCATTAAATCGATTTTCCCCGTGCGATTGAAGTTTACTCGAATGTGCCATAAAACACTTTGATGGGAAATACAATAAACCGTTTACAGTTTATACAACAATTCGCGCTCACCCAAAGGTGGAGCCTAAATCCATTTCAGGTGGGCACAAAAAAAATCAGAGTCCAAGATTTATCTTCAGCTGTCACCTGTGAGTAATGATAACGTCTTTACCACTGTCAAGACCAGTAGACTGCGCCATCAGTCTATTAAAGCTCCCGGAACAAGGAGGAGAACTCCCGGATTCTGTTCCCGTGAGAAATGGGCTCCGAGCACGACACTGTTATTATTTCTAACATCAAGGACCTTCAATTACCGCAGCCCCGGATGCTGGCCCCTGCAGTCCTGTGGCTACTGGACATGTTTGCAAAACGGCGACAATAAATGTGACAACGGGGAACGCCTTGGCGGGGTCACGTCATTGTGCGTTGTCATTATCGCCCAGTGCGCCCCCTTTTTTGGCAGTTTTATATAGCGCGAACTCGACCCGAAGGAATAGGAGCACCAGTTACTTTACACAAGGACACGTTCAGTTTTGGTAGGCACGAGATTAGGTGATTTGCTCAGAATCACAGAATGTTGAGCCGATGCCGCGACTCGAACCGGGTTCCCCATCTCCAAGGTCTGCAGCTCTGGCACCTAACGCCACAACCCCTTCCTCGCTTGTTTATCAAAGGAAAATGTACATTAACATAGGTCGAACATTCCAGTGTGTCACAAAATACTTGGCAATGCTAATTTAAAGTCAGTTATGGTAAAAAAAATTAAAAAATATGCCTTTTATTTTGTAAAAATCAGTAGTAAGGAGGGCTCTTCTTAGAAAATCCAGTGGGGCTTCTCAAACACAACACAGCCAAAATTAGAAACATAGCATTCGTCATTCTTATTGATAATATACCATGTGTGTATTAATACCAGAAACAAACTACAAGCAGTGGTGATTGTTATAGAGATATCTTCTGTACGGAATCATGTCTCAAAACTCAATCATTCATTTTGCCGAATGAGATCGATTGGTAAATGTCACAGACATGAGAGCCATTTTGAAAGTGCAACCTAGGCATCCCTCAGAGGGTGTTTTTATAACCACGACCATACTTGTGTGTTGAAATTGTGCCCCGGATACCTTGGGTAAATGGATACAGTATTTATCTACGCAAAGGTTTGTTGACAGTCATGGGGAATTTTATATTTCCTCACTGCACAGTGATCGTCCATGAGGGAGCAGTGGGGAATGACATCACCTCACTTCCTGAGGGGGGGCGCGTCTTAACCTTTGATCTCAGGAGTCAAAGTGCATCCAGGGTGTGTAGTGAAATAAATGACCAATACAGCAGACTTGACAACAACAGACTTTGGTCAATAGCCTGTTATTTACACGGTCAGTCAACCACTGAAGGTCCCTTCCTGCTATTCCACCGAAATTGTCTTGAAGGAGAGACAACATGCGCTCCTATCTCCAAGGAATCAAGGCTGAGATGTGCTGGACCATTAGCAATTCAATCTGTCATACAACACTAAAGGCACTGCAAAAGGTACATGTTTGCTAAGACCAAAAATTGCATTATTCCAATCAGTGCTTGAAATAGAATATAGAAGTGCAGGTACTGTGTACCAGAGTACCTGCTTGTTTCTGAGAAGTACCAGTACTCGCCAATTAAAAGTATTACATTTCTCTTGAGAAGTGCCGGTACTCTCCCTCTCAAAATCAAAAAGTGGCAGTACTCAGTACAGGACAGTACTGGCCCATTAAAAGCACTGATTCCAATCTGAATAAACATTCTAGCATTTGACACATGCTTGTTTTCTATATCTGCAAGAACAGTGCTGTTAAAAGACATTTTGTTTTAGCATCCTGTAGTATCCCATGGGACTCCGCTCCCTCTATGTGTGAGCTGGTGTATGGAATGCTGAGAATAAATGATGTAATAGAAAGCTGGTGCATGATGTGGAGAGGAATCGTGGCGAGAGACACAGTTGGAGGGAGGATGGAGCCATAACTGTTGCTGTAATCTACGGACCTAACGTGCAGTGGTGTAGCAAGGGGGGCGTGGGGCGGTCCGCCCAGGGCGGCACAAGTTTTGGGGACGCAGCCTCCCCCCAGACCCCTCGCTCATACCTGCGGCTGTTGCGGAGGCGGCCGCCGCAGGAATTTGCTAGCACCCTTTCACCCCCCTTCCACTCTTTCATACAGCCGCCGCGGGGCGGCAAACGCAGGGGCTGCCACGGGCGGGCGAAGGTCCAGCTACGCCACTGCTAACGTGAAATAAAGAACTGGCCTCCTAGACCTTGGTGGCTCCAGCCTCTTGTATGAAGACCCTGCCCTCTAACTACAATACATCCACTACGCACTCATGAACGTGCTTGTGGAAATGTTAGCTATGCCAGTCAATCAAAATAAGCTTTATTCAATATCACAGTATGAATCATATAAGCATACACAATAAAAACCAATATACGGTGTGCAAGATAAAATACAATACGCTGTTTAAAAACCAGATAAGATACAGATGCAAATACAGCTTAAAGAGGAACAACAGTACTCTGATATGCCAGTCAACAAGCTCCAGGGGGCACCTCAGCACAGTACTCTGGCTGGAGCACTCCTGATTGAGTCAGGAGGGGGCCCTCCCCGTACCTTGCAGGGGGGCCCCCTCAAGTTTCGTTACGCCAGTGATGCCAGTAGACACAATGCATCTATACTGTCACATGAATAGAACCCCATCAACCAAGAAAAACAGTAGGAAATTACTGACAAATGTTACATATTTGTCAAATAATGTATTTCATTAAAAAAAACTAACTTTTGGCTCCTCTAGTTCCATAGTCATTTATTACTCCATCCATTAAATGGTTACTCTTTGCACATACAGCATGAGTACCTTCATCTTCCTTGAAGTTTGTAAACAAGTGCAAGAATAACTAGATGAGGCACATGCCCAGGCATGCATAGTTATCCCAAAACCACATCATAGAGTGTCAAACACGTCTTTTTCATACCCACTTAACTAATTTGGTGGAGTGGTCACATGTCTATCTTTCATCATGTTCTGCTGGCTTGAGGCTATTGCCCACGCCCCATGGTGTTCTCTTTCAGATAAATGCTGTCCTTTCTACTCTTGACTTCTCGATACATCGGTTCTTGCTACACCAGTCAATTTGCCTACGATCACTGGCATACTATCTCCCTTCCTGAAGGAAAATTAATTAACCCTACATTTTTCCTTGCAGAATCATTGGCTATATTCATTTGCCTTTCTATCAACAATACTTCACTGGGCTCTGTGTCTATTCCTTCAGTACCTAGTCCTATCTCGGATTCCATGAATATCTCAGGACACACAAACATTCACAGATCTAGCCACTCACCTAATTCTCTACATAAAACAGTCTTCTAAGCTGAAAAGCAGGATGTAGAGTGCCTTCACAGGATGGGTACTTTAATATAATAAGTACTAATATTTGAGGGGGCCCATCATTTTGATGAACACCTTGAGATGATGACAAGAGGCAACACGTGGTCACCACCTTCAACTGGACACAGTCTGTCTCTGCGTGTATCATCTTGGATGATCTCTACCTAATCCCCATAGTAAGGCCACTTGGCATGGAATTCCAAATATTACATTATTAGCCATCAACTTGCCAAAGTATACATCCACTATAGGTGCTACAGTTAAGAATTATCATTCACAGTGCTGTCTCACATATCTTTTTCTTCTTTACCAAACTATTGGCTGACAACTTTGATCTCCTAATGCAAGAGAATGACCATGAAATAGAAAATTAGGGTCAGGTTTACGAAGTCCTTGTGTTGTTATTTCATCATACAAGGTGATGCAGGGCAAGGCAAGGGCATAAGTCAGATTTACTATGCCATGCAGAGCCATCTTGTGTGGCTCTGCGTGGCTTTGTAAATCTGGAGTAACGCAAGGGAGTGCAAGTCGCTGCCTTGGGTTACTATGCGCTGGGAAGGTGTTCCATGGGTGGAGCATGGGTGTTCTCACACACCCACCCATGGTTTATGGCACATTCCCAGATTTACTAACTCGAGTAAACCTGGGAATGTGTCTAAATGGTACGCCTTTCCAGGTGAGGCGTTACAAGGAGAAATATGTTTATGTCTCTGCTTTTTTCCTCTTTCTATGAGTTCAGGAAGGAGGTGGCTTGTCCTGCACAAAAACAATCCTGCTTGTAACGCAGACACCGGTGCACCATAGCACAAGGGCCCCTGTTTTGGTGCTAGGCTGAACTCAGTGTTCCAGCACAGGGAGAGAGCAGGAATGCGACATCTTAGTAGATATGACGCATTCCTGCTCTTTGCCTGTCACTCAACGCAGCGCAGCAAGTTGTCTTGCTGCATTGGGTTGGGCAATTTTTTAGTAAATCTGGCCCTCAGCCTCTAATTCTCTGTTCTACTGTATCTCGCCACCCCCCTTAACAGAGAGGAGGCCAACCACAATCTGCATCATCATTCAGTCGTACTGGGGTACACATAGATCTGTGACCCGGGTGGCAGGTACTAATGTTCCGTGCGGACAATAATCCGATAATTTCCGGTAAGAGGCTAACAGTAAACAAGCGAGTGGTGATAATACGACAGTAGAGTGGAAGAGTGGAAAAAGTATTGTCACAAAACACATGACACTGGCCACAATTTGAAGGCACTGTCAACTGGCTGCCTGATTCCTAACATAAGCTTTCGGTATGCGGAGAATAATAAAAGGAAATTTAGGAAAGGGACTTGGAAGGGTAACTCTCTGTTTGACAGTAGGATTTATTGTATAAAAAGAAAAGAAAGTAGTGAAAATTAATATTTCCAATATTCAATATGCACACTCTACTCAACTACTGGGTGAATGCTGAAATAGGGAGAGACATAGAAATACAGGTGACAGATAGGATTCAGGATAAAATGTATCTTATACTGACATCCAATCATCATTCATTCCGTGAACCACACCAAACTAAAGCTGACCTATTAAAGACAACTGGACACATACTAAAAGTGGTTTTGAGCAAGACAGACAACAACCTAGATGTTACGCAAAAATGAAGAACTTTTTAATCCGTAGCCTTTCTGAGTCACATCATAAAACATAATTATTTTTGTAATTTAGAAGACGGACTATCTGATCATATAGTTTCATTCCTAAGTATAAAATAACTTTCACTCGCTCAGGAACATATGACATGCATTGTCAGTGACACACTTCCCTGTAAGCACATGGTGTGCACTAGGGGGACACCATGAAGCGAGGCAGCAAGTTTTACTGTGATGAATTTGTGGATCAAAAATGCCTTTCCCTTTAATTATGTTTTTTAACTAATACAAAGGCTATAATGCTTAGTGAGACAGAACCACTCTGCACTTGAATTTCTTTTGTTGCAGAGCAAAAAGCGGGTATTTTATTTATAAAGCCATTGATTTTAGTACATTTTCAATGGTTTCTATTGTTCATAGAAGTAAGTATTAAAAGTAGCTTTTGTGATTTATCTCCAACAGCTCTTGCCAATAAATTTGCTAATAGGCCAGCAAAGAAAAATTGCTTTCACCAGATTAGAAAAAAGCATTATTTTATGCGCTTCTAAGATATTACAAGAACAAAGCATTGTTTTGTCTCCAACCATGATGCAGCAGAAAGTAATCAATTTTTCATCACTATCAGAAACAGCAGTAAGGCATTTAAGCAGAATTAGGTTGTCACCGAGGGCTTGTGTACTATGACTGATGCATACATTTGAGTCGCAATTTTATTTTGGTTTGTGGGTGACCATTTTACTTTACAATAGCGTGTAATGAACTTATAACAAGGCACATACAGCTAATGCCATGCTACACCCAAATCAATCAAAAGGGGTCTGTGGAAGATTACAGTAGAAATCCTTGGCCTCTGTAAAGTCTTTAATTTCATTCAGATCAAATATTTTAACAACTAAAGGAGACAAATGGACATATGAACAAAGAATGTAATAAAAAATGATGTTCATGCGAAACTCTAATAATAGTAAGATAATTCAGGAATGTGCTATGTCTAAGGATTTCTGAAAAGGGCTTCTATCAAGATGTTATGTCTACAACTGGGAACCAAATTCTGAAACAACAAATTAAGTTTAAAATGAAGCTATTGATGCAAACTCAGGATTAAATAAATTTTGTTAAAGCAAGTCACAATTCAACAAAGAGCACAAAAAGAGAGCAATCACTTGCATGAAGTCAATCCAATGCAACGAAAGGCCAGACAGATATTAATGAACAAACCCACCCCTAAATAAGACAGAGATTCAGAGGATGCTATTTGATTTACGTGATGGCAATGACACCTTCGACTTCAATGTAAGGCAGACCAGCATCAAGCATTAATTATTTTCAAAGTGCTACAACTGAAGATGGCCAATGCATACCTGATGACATATGTGTGGATAGGTCAAGTGGAATTTGGATGTCATGCAACATTGGAACCCCAATAGGTTACTCTATCTGATCCCTGGATATTTATAAGGGCAATTTCGGTGCCAAATTGTTATCTGCACATTGTTAACTATGTCTGATTGCCTAGAGACTAGAGGTGGGATATTCCTGAAAAACACTATGAATGGGGGGGATGGTGTTGGTAGGTCAACGCGAGTCAAAATTACTGAGCATGAAATGAGGCCAATAAATGACTACCTAGATGGATTGCCTTGCTAAAGCTTCATTAATGGTGTAAAAGCAGACCTCTAATAGTTATTATTTCTGGATGAGATTGGAGGATTATTGGCACATAATTGATATGATTATAATTCCTGGCCTATAAACTGATGGCAACATTTTGTCATAGTCACAGTCAATTTTATTTTACGGTTAATTAAAACCTTAACAAACAAGCGTGAAAGCTACAACTTTCAGTAGACAAAACTTAACTCGGCCCAAATATATGGACAGACAGAACAATATTCAGCACACAAATATTATAATAGCCCAATTCAAAGACAGACAGACCAATATAAATTACCAAGTGCAAAGCAGCATTTATGATCTGTCCCATGTAAATCGGGTGAGCCTTTATAGCTCAATCAGTCAAGAAATGTACAAGCGCAATAATGGAATAAACCAGGAGTATATCATTTGCCTTCCAAGACCAGAAAGCAACCCAAATTAAAACACGCAGTACACTCAAAAGGGCTAAGTGCAAAACAAGGTTTTCCAGCTCCTGGACCAGCCCATTGTAAAAGCAGACAATACAATATAAAATACCGAGTTCAAAGGAGCATTTTTGAATGATGACACAATGCGGAAGCAAGCAGAACAATATAACAATACAAGGTGACAAGTGCCAAGCAGCATTTTTAATCGGTGCCACATAGATTGGGGCAGTCTTTTTGACCCGCTCAAGAGAGCAATGTACAAAGTGCAATAATGGAGTAACCAGAACCAGCCCATTTGAAAGCACATGGTACAGTAAAAAGTTCCATATTCAAGACAGGATTTTTGAACTGTGACATATAGTTTGGGGCGTTTTTTCAACATAAACCAGCCCATTGTTAAAAAAACAGGCAATATCTGATTACATGGAGTATTAAATTTTTGTTTGTGACGTGTGGAAGAAAAAAGTGCAGTGTGCAAAGTCAGGTAAGAAGTGCAGTTAAGTTGCAGCACTTAGCGTTGCAGAATTTAGCCACTGGAATTTGGCTGTTATGCAACACTGGACCCCCGATAGGTTACTCTATGTGATCCCTGGATATTTATAAGGGCAATTTCGGTGCCAAATTGTTTTCTGCACATTGTTAACTACGTCTGACAGCCAGGGGACTAGAGATGGGATATTCCTGAAAACCACAACGAATGGGGTGATGGTGTCACCGCGAGTCATACAGGCCGAGTATGAAATGAGCCCAATAAATGACTACCTAGATGGATTGCCTTGCTAAAGCTACATTAATAGTGTAAAAGCAGACCTCTATAGTTATTATTTTTGGGTGAGATTGGAGGATTATTGTAACATGATTGATATGATTCTAATTTCTGGCATAGAAACTGATGGAAAAATGTTGTCACTGATTGTGCGCACATGAATAAAGTAACACTTGCAGACCATAGATGAGAAAAGTGCCAAGCCTCAGACCAACTTATGGACAACTGTCTGATATCATTAACTGCCTCCAAAACCCACAAACATCATCACAATATGAGTCATTCAAAGCCTTTTAATAAATATCAAGGCCCAGATTGCGAGACTGGTGATTATTAGTTCAAACACAAAGGCTCTATATGGTATCCATACACTTTCAAACAGGGCCACTCTGTGCTGATTCTTGCAATCAAGGGCATACTTAAATTGATGAACAAACGCGTCCCACTATTATTATATGCCGACTACGCAGTTCTCAACACTTGTGCTCTGAATTACTTCTAGCATTGGGTTGACTCTTCCATATACTATATCAGACAAAGTGACTTAATAAGTAGTTCAAATTTAATGGTAATGTTTCTAAGGCCCAGTTGAAGGTTAAAAAAAGTGGTAGACGGGATCTAGCCCTAGTGGTAGACGGGATCACATTGATTGTGGTTCATTCCTTTCCTTACCTGTGCATTGATCTTAATCTTTACTTCAAAAGGGATGACTCCATAAAGCTACTACCAGCCCTATAGTGGAGGCATACAGGGGCTTAATGTGATTCATTCTGCTCTCAGGTGGGAGACCCCTAGGGCCTATTATCAAAATTCATAGAACAAAAATAGTTGACATGTCTATTAAGGCTGTATTATGTTGGGCTACTCTGAGGCAGTGACTCTATGGAAGTGCAAAAACTGATTTTGAAATCCTTCTTAAATGATAGTCCATTAGTAGCAACCTTTTGATTCATCAAGCAGTTAGCCTACATTATATAGTCAATTATGGATTATTTTTTGCTGCTGTGCCAAACTCCTATGGTCTAAACTACATGTGATGATAGCACAAATCCGCTAGTTTAATAACAAAATAATTCACAACTCAAACACATATTGAATCCCGTCTCAGAAATGTAAAACCTTTGTCTGACAAATTCCTTAACCTGGACTCGTTCCTTTTTAGGTCTCGCCTAGGTAGTACACGCGCTGTCTCTTTGAGACATGCTGTTTCTACTATGTGGGCTTCGGGCATGCCTATTGTTTTTCATTTGTTCTTTTGTGTGCCATTCTGAAATCCTGGATTTTCATTGGTGCATTGGTTGTATTTGTCCCTCCTTTTGGTGTTTGGCGTTCCCTCCTGTCTAATAATGTTAGTTTCGGCACACAATGTTTTTACCCAACTCTGGTCATGTTTTCGGAATGTGCTGTTTCTATGCTTTTCAATCGAAATGTGCACAGCTGGTGGCATTTGCATTTTACAACAAGAAGGTAAAGTGTGTAAACAAACTTTTTTTAAATGAAATACTTTTGTAGCCCATGCAGCTTTTGTTTGATCAGCACGGCATCCGCTTCATGGACGCCGCACTTCATGTTTCATGAAGGTAGCGTGTGTTGCTTTTGGAGCCAACACAGCTTTTGTTTGATCAACACAGTGCCCACTTCACGGATGCCACGCTTCATGTTTCATGCAAGTAGCGTGTGTCTGCATGTGTAAACAAACTTTTTTGTCAGGTCTCAAGTTGGCAGGCTAATGTACAAGGGCATCTGTGGGGGCTCGTTCCACGGTACTCCCAACAGCACTGCTGCCCTTTAGAGACAGTGGTACCACCAGGTAACGCCATCATCCTATGCGCTGGAAGCTCCCGCGGTTGGGGGCTTGTCCGTGTCGGCCCCTGGCTCCTCTGGTGCAATCTGCGAGCTCATCATCTTGAGTCCTTCGGAGTGCTCCGAACCCCGGCTCTCCCTCGGTGTGGTTGGTCAGCTCTCTCCCTAGCCCCACCCCCACCCCCACTACGCCAGTACCCACAGGCCCGCCCTTCCTCTATCGACACTCGCAGTTGTCACTCTGGCTGAAGTCACCAGCCACCGCCACACAGTGTGGAATGAGGTGCATCCTACACGTCACTGACTGGTGAGAGGCAAGCCCTGCGCGTGACATCTTAGGGCATTGGAGTCGGGTGCGTTGCCACATGTACGCTGGTGGCCTTGTTATAATCAGGCAAAGCAACTCTGAATTATGTGGTCAATGTGGTGGGACTCTAAGACCTGAGGCCTGGCGGGTGATGGCTGCGGCTGGCCTGCATGTTGGAGCTTTGGTATTAAAAGGTTTCTCAGGAGCTGGAGAGAGTGGCATAGCCTTTGTGGTAGTTGATAATAGGTTTTAACATTCTGAGCAGCTTTATTTAATATAAGAGAGATTATTGTTAATTGTTCCCTTCATTCATAGCACCTATCATTCAGTATACATGCATACTTGTCGTACATAGCCTTGTCACGTCACCAGTGGCACGTGAAGTAACAGTAGATGTTGTAGCACCCAGGATAATGTGCTGCATGGCTAAAGACTTATAAGTTCCCAAAGGCGAGACCTATTGGCTATGCCAATGCTTGTTTTATTTGGAAGTGCTTGTGTGGTCACTGCCAAGTTAGGGGATGTCTATTGTTTAGCTAAGTATTAACACTAGTAAATCAATTAGATACTCTTACAGTGCTTCTACTAGTAAAATCGTGACACTTAGACATAGCTACATATTTCTGTTGCATGCTTTGTAATTGTTATTTACCCAAAACCATTACTCTTAACAATGTAATCCACTGCAGTGACATCATATCCATGGATTACCAAATATTAACCAATGGAAAGCATATTTTACATGATATGAAAATGTGCAAAGGGTAAGGTGTGATAGGCACTATAAAGTCATCTTGTAGTCCAGGTTACACTGACAAGTCACACAACATTTAGTATCATAGTTTAATATGTCATATCCCTCAGTAGCTATTTGTGTGCTTAACAGGAAGCTGCCTATTATATAGCCTCTGGAAATACATAAATGTAAATAAAGAAAAAAGAGCAAATACATATAATTATCTATCTATTGCCCTTTGACCTATGCATTAATCCATCAGTCCGTCCATCCGTCCATCCATCCATCCATCTATCTATCCTTCCATGTGTTTCCATCCGTATCTACCTGTCCGTCCGTATCTGTCCGTCGGTATCTATCCATCCGTCCGTCCATTAATCTATCCATGTAGATATTTATATAGATATATAACTACATCTTCAAATATAACATAGCACTGTATGTATGTGCGCATATGTCTTACACAGCGAATGCTTGTGCAGCCAGGAAATATTTTGCCACAGATAGCACATCCTAGGTCCCCAAGATGAAATATTAATGTACAATTTGTTTATCTGCGGGCTCACATCTTTCCAGCACTGAGCTGTTAATTTTCTATCAGCACAGACAACGGATCAGTCAGTCATGAACTCTTCACAGCCATTACCCGGAGACATTTTGATTAAGTATGCCTAATGTAGTGGATAGGAAAGAATGAAAACACTCTGCCTGCCAACTTTTGATTGACCATTAAGCCACTGATGAATGTGCCTGTCAAAGAGGAGACAATTACCTCAACAATGAAGAAAGTCTTCTGGACGGGTTATTTCTCCATAGGGCTGACACATTTTTACCAGATTACAGGCGTGCCGGTTTGAAAGCGTGTAAGCCGATCACTGAGAAATCTTCTCCAAAGTTCACAGAGTGGCGGAAGACGGGGATCCTTTCAGGCTGAATTCGCACCCGCCTACCCCCGACTTTCAGTAATAAAATCTGAAGCTAGCAGCGGGAAGATGACAGCTCCTCGCGCCTGCATTGTCCTTCTTATTTAAGGGGAGTTTCTGAAAAAAAAATATTCTCACAAAATGAAAACAGAAGGATGTTGAACGCAGATAATAACCGGGAGACAGGCCTCTCTGTCAAGTACAACATGTGAACTAAATTTGGCGCCCACGGTGCGTGAGAGGAACTTACACACGGTTCAATGTATACGCATTCTGTTCACTGATATATTTACCAGTGCTTTGTGGGCTTTTGAGCCTTCGCCTCCATCTCTGATTCTATTGCTTTTAAATACATTTTCCAATTGCTCATTCTGACTAATATCTTTAACTACTACGTTAAGTACACTGTAGCAGATAACTGCATGTGTCTGCACTGTAGTGCTTAATTTGAGCCGGTGGTTTCCGGTGCTCGGCAGCAGCACTTAATTTCCAGCACTGGCGCTTGTGACAGCTTGCCACAAGGTGGCGCAGTATAGCTAATAAAGAGAGGACCACAACAACAGTTAATTATTAATGCTCTATTCATTAAAAATGACTATTACCTGCTGCCCAAGCCATTCTTATAGCGTTGCAGGCCTGAAATATTCAGAATTGTCACTCTTGTAGGAGTGTGATGGTTAGTAGTTGCGGTGTTACTATCATTGGCAGCATAGCAGGGGAATGTGTGGTGGAAGCTGTAGTGTCCTCGTGACGAGAGCCCTGGCACTTATTTTTTTTACAAATTAAGCACTGCTGCAGTGGAACACTGCACTGCGTATTGGTGTGCACAGGGTTCGATTCACAAAAGCATTTATGAGTAAGTGAAGTAGTACTAAAGGAGTACTCTTTTAAGTACTCTTACACATCTTTGAGAATGAGCCTCTGAACGTCCGTCTATCTATAAGTAAAAGGACAAAGAGGGAAGTCTACTTTCTGTTTCAATTAAATGTACATCAATATTATGAATTCCCATTTTAGATGTTTTGGCCCCAATTCACAAAGGAAACAGAGTAATATGGGCGTACAACTTTATGTACAAAATGTCTTTATTAACAAGCCCAACAGTCTTTAGTAGGACTGTATTGCATGCCCATTACTTATCGTGACACTACTCTGTGAGATATAGTGTGAAATTGCACTGCCTACTCATTTATAGGTTCACAGCACCAAATTGCTTCAAAGGTTTATACAAAACAATTCTCTTTATTAAATGAACCTCCACTATTACCAGAATCCTCTTTGATTCTCTGGATGTCAATAGCCGATGTCTCACAAACAGAATGCTAGGCTCTGCAACAGTTGCCGGAAGGCGAAATAACAGCACTGTAAAAGACTATTAAACGAATGAACTAATGAAATAATATGAAACGGTTGTATCATTTCATTAGGGTTGTTATTCCTTTATCACCAGAATGGCAGATGTACATGTATATTCAGTGCTTTTGTCAAAATAAGTAGCCTTGTAGCCTAGAGGTAGATACTTCTTTACATCCTTCTGATGTAATGAAATATTCACCAATTTGTGTTTGGTCTGATTTCATTATGGAACGTTTCTCTATCATTTCATGTAGGCCACAATAAATGTATGTATATATATATGTATGTATGTGGTGTACGTAAGTATATATCTATATGGTTTTTGTTTAGCACGAATCTAGTCGGCAGAAGATTGTTGTCTATATTCACAAAAGGCGCCTTGACTGTCTCTTTACCAGTGACACACAATTTGTGAGACTAAGATGTATAACATAATGTTGAGGTGGTTGGTAGAGGCTGTCCTCCAATTTTTGCAGCAAATGCTAAACTCAGTGGGTCACAAGTGAAATTTCCCCCAGCAGAGAAAATTCCACTGGTGGATTCTCCACCAATTTTAGCAGTTCCTTCATAATTGGAGGTTTTGCCTTTATCCACCCTTACCCCACAAATTCAACTTAAAATTATGGCTCACGTTTATTAGCATTTGTGAACCAAAAGGAGGGTAGGAAGAATTAACATAAAAGACCAGGAAAGGAGAACAGAAAATAATTCAGTTTTCAGCTAGTTGTGGAAACGTAGGTTGTCTTCAGTATTTTGATGCAGACCATTCATAGAGTTCCAGAGGGTGGTGGCTGCAACAGAGAAAGCTCTACCACACTTCTTGACTTATGTATGTTATCATGTGACCAAAGATGCTTTAGGGCATTAGAAAGTAAGGGGTATTGATACCACAAACTAAAATTAGAAGAACAAGAAAGACAGAGAGATTTGAATGTGGCTGCTAGATATGAAATACATGGAAAACGTCTTGACCCAAAGTATATTTAAGGTGCAGTGGACTGTTTGGTTGTCCCTGCTGTTTAAAAAAAAGTATATATAAAATAGAATTGTAAATCTGAGAATTGACCATTGAAAATGTCTTGACCCTGAATGACATTTTGGGATTTTGGGCCTTGAGGAGAACGAGAATAAAGGATCCTCTTTGTAGGGTTGGAAACCGATGAGCAAACTAAGCCTTTGGAAAGAGACACAAGGTGCTGAATGAGAGATTTTTTTTAAATATCTTTTTTATTGGCATTTATATATATAGTCAGAATTATACTCAACAGTATTTCAGAGCCATGATAAGAAGTATATGGTGCACAGTATACATATTTTTGAAGCATCTTTTTACAATAATTATCTATGCGGGTTGTTTACTCCTCCCATCCAATCAGTCTCTCGCTCTCCGCAGGTGGTGACCGAGGGGGATCCCTTTCCCAGTGCGATGCCTCTGTCAATGAACCCCTTTTCATGGTATGGTCTCCAATAGCGAGCATTCATTTCGGGTAATAACAGAATCCGTTATAGTCGTATATACTGCCAAACCAAGAGCACATCTTGTCACAAATGTGAATAAACGGTCATAATGCCGAAGAAAATAATTGCCAAATATGAAAAGAGAAAAAATAAATCACACAAAAAAATCAACTCCGTGCCTCAGCACAAGTAACATACAACTGCAACGTGCAACAAACTACCAGGGGTCGTTAGTCTGTGAAAACTTCCATAATCTATTGGCCGATGCTATTTTGAGGACCGGGTGGGGGACCCCCCTCGGGAGGAGGGGGGGGGGAGAAGGAAAGGAGGGGGAGGGAGGGGAGGAAGGGGGGAACAACAGCTGTCCCATTCGTAATGTTCCATCGGTGGACTGAATCCTCACCACCCCTCCCCCAGGAGCTCCACTCAATGCTCCCGGTCTATGCCCGCCATCCTCTGCTAATGTGTAGGGGCGTGTACTTCCTGCATACTTTCAGGGTCAGTCAAATCCGTGTCTGATGACTGTACAGGCACATGACGCATTTCCCATGCCGTCACGATATCAGCCCAGGGCTCCGCAAGAGGTTTACGCCGTTTGGTAATTTTATCTTCCTTTATCAAAGCCCTCTCCTCAGCTCTTGCCCAACTTGAGACATCGTCTTCCCATTTGACCACTAATGGGGCCTGCTTCGCTTTCCACTTAAATGCTATTCTCCTCCTAGCCAGGAGCAAAGCCAGATCAACAAATCGAAGCCCTAACCATTTAGATTTGGGTCGTTGGAATAGACCCAGGAGACAGACCTCTGGGGCGCACGCCATGGTTAGTTTCAGGACTCCATTAATCATGTCCACTACCTTACTCCAATATTCCTTAAGCCTCGGGCAGGACCAGACCATATGGTCAAAGTCCGCATCCTTCTGAGAGCATCTGGCACAGGCCTGATCCTCCCCCCCATACACCACATTCAGCCGATGTGGGGTGAGATACGTCCTATATAGTATATTGAATTGTAAGAATTTAAAACCCGCGTTTCGGGACACTTTTTTTGGGCCGCCCATCACCTTTTTCCATTCCTTGTCCGTCAATTGTCTTTATTGTGCCTTCCCATCTCTCCTGCAGGCGAGGCAACAGAAGGGCCGTCATTTCCATTATAGCCAGGTAAAGCCACTTCACCAGGTGTCCGGCTGAACCCAAAGTCACCATCGCCTGCAGGATTGCGTGCGTGGTGCTGAATGAGAGATATCATTTGAATCACATGAGCTCAGTCTACAGAAGTTAGAAGTGGTCTGAAATGATCTTCAGACACTGTATCAGACAACAAAGTTTTTTGTTTACATGTTCTTTGGCCAATCATTCATCGGATCACACAGAGGGGCCATTTGGCACTCTAGAGCCGCCAGGTAGAGTGACTCAAGTGGCCCAGCAGGATGTTCCTCTCACACCCCTACACACTGTCACCATTAACTGAAAGGAGATGCCTATTTGGGCCTTGCATTTGTTTACATAGTAAATGAGCATGAGGAGAAGCAGCACAAAGATGGCCTGCACCACACAGCTTTAGAATCTTTTGTTTATGTTTACTGATGCTTAGAAGGAGGAACATTCATGCATGCAATTGAGGGGGCCCCAATTTAGCAGGGACTTGGCACTATACCAACAGAGGACACGCACGACAACTGTTAAAACAGCCCAGCCAATGGAATTAATGGAATGTCTGCCCTATAAGCACCATTGTATTAGTTGAGCTAAGATACAACTGTTATGATTAAGCTAATTCTTTACTTTTGTAAAAAAAATCGTCAAAAAGCATCAGACAAAAAAAGTCAGTTCTTCGGATTGCAGATGAGACCAAAGTCATTTCTTGGTAGTGATGATGTGAAACACTCAGTGGGTTAGTTAGCAAAAGAGGTGCTCATTTTGGAGGGGCAGCACGAAAATGCACTGTTTTATCACAAAACTCATGTCCAATAGTAATTTGTGAGGGGGCAAATTTACTGATCCATTTTTGCATTTTGTGTAATATGCAAGTTAGAAAATAGATATTACACAAGGCAGTAGTATCGAAAGAGTTGCTGCACTAGGTGAAAAAGAGGGAAAAGGGATTGTGAAATCAGAGACAACATATGCTTGGCTTATCTATCACTTAGATTTTCATACAGAAATTCTAATCCAGTGAACTGCCCTTTAAAAATTATAAGCAAACTTATTTTGCAATATTTTGTCATTTCCATAATTAAAAAAATGACCATTCTGTTTTGCCGCAAACACTGCCTCACATTGCACAACTTGAAAGTGGATGAAACAAATTTTATTAATTTCTCATTATGAAACAGCAAAAATAGTTTGAGATTAGTTTGCTCTATGACCCATTACCTATTGCATAGTAAGAAAAAATATTAAAAGCAGATTTGAACTGTTTTTTTTTGCACCAGTCCAGTTTGAATTGTAAGATCCATGTTGCACATTGCATCATTAACTTACTTGAGCCCATGTGTAGTAACACATTTTCCCAGGCGCAGAATGGGAAAACCCTTGAAATCCTTTAAAGCTTCCCAAATGTAAAGTCTTGTCAGTAATTCAATTTGTCCCCTTTTGAGGAATTCCTCCTCTATCCTCCATCTAAAGAGTATCTCTCTTTCACTCGCTCCCTTTCACTCGCTTTCTCTCCCTTTTATATTTATCTCTCTCTCTCTCGCAATCTCTCTGCGTCTCTCCATACCATTCTCTCTTTATCCCTTTCTCTCTCACTTTCTATGCCTCCCTCGCTCTCTCTCTCACTGTTCTCAATCTCTCTATGGCTGTCTCTGCCTCTCTGTCTCTCTCTCTTTCTCTGTGTCTCTCACTCTGTCTCTCTGTCTACATCTCACTCTCGTTCTCTGTCTGGATATCTTTCTCGCTCTCACTTTCTGTGCCACAGACAATGCGACTACAGGCCTTGCACGAAGTGCCCATGGCTCCCATCCTGCCTAGCCAAGAATCATTTGATGTCTCACCTTCTAATGGCCACACATTGGCCCATTACAAACATAGAGACAAGGCACTCCATCCCCGGCTCCAGCAATCCAAAGATTAGCCAGACTGTCAGGCTGCTAGCTCGCCGCGCCGGTGACTTATGTGTCAATCCACTTCCCGGATATCCAGGGGCTATAGGTTGGAAATCGCAGAGCTGTCAGCCCGGATGGGATGTAAAATCACTGTCATATGATACATTTCCACATCACAATGAATTTTTGTGCTAATGGTTTATGTTTACCAAAAGCGTTTCCCTGGATAAAGATGGCGCCGAAGGAGGCAGAGGGGTGGATGGCCATCGAACTTGAATTAGTCTCACTGTCAAATCTTCTCCGCTGAGTGACAGAGCACGTCGCAGTGTCATGACCCTGAAGAATAAAGGTTAGAAAGGGCAGACAGAGAATCCTGGTAACTAGAAATATAAGTTCCCATTTGTACAATGGCATTGCACTTGTTTACATGAGCTGAATGACCAAAGAGCAAATAACGAGGAAAGTCAACTTAAATGCAGCTCTTGTACCGATAAAAACACGTGAAATACCTATTTGTATTAAGCTTGTTAATCATGTGATACATAATTCCATTTTGAACTTGAAGTTGTCAAACACTACATTTTGAAATGAAGGTGTGATTGGATAGCTTCTGATTGTGGGACAGAGATTATCAAATATTTAATTTAAAGTTTACTGACAAACGTTGTGCTAGTACACATATAACAGAAGGCATGGCTTCCCCATTTCCTAAAATTTAAGTGTGTTTTCTTGGTCACTATTTTTGGTACTCTCAGAAAGTGGTACTGGCTGGTAGTTCTATCTCTGGTCTTATAGCCCCTTACATTTTCCATATGAAAGCAGAGATCCTTACCAAGATGGGACAGTGCCATCACCCGAACTAGTCACAGAGGAAGACTGCTGCTTGCAAACCCGTTTCTAGGTGAGACAATTCTTATTGACACTACATTTTGAAATGAAGGTGTGATTGGATAGCTTCTGATTGAGGGACAAACATTGTTAAGTATTTAATTTAAGTTTACTGACAAACGTTGTGCTTGTTTTTAGTACACATATAACAGAAGGCATGGCTTCCCCATTTCCTAAAATGTAAGTGTTTTTTTTTGGTCACTATTTTTGATACTCCAAGAAAGTGGTACTGGCTGGTAGTTGTATCTCTGGTCTTATAGTCCCTTACATTTTCCGTATGAAAGCAGAGACCCTTAAAAAAGATGGGACTGTGCCATCACCCGAACTAGTCACAGAGGAAGACTGCTGCTTGCAAACCTGTTTCTAGGTGAGGCAAGTCTTGTTGACACTATATTTTCAAATGAAGGTGTGATTGGATAGCTTCTGATTGTGTGACAAAGATCATTAAGTATTTAACTTAAAGTTTACTGACAAACGTTCTGCTTGTTTTTTTTACACATATAACAGAAGGCACGGCTTCCCCATTTCCTAACATTTAAGGGTGTTTTCTTGGTCACTAGTCTTGGTACTCCCAGATAGTGGTACTGGCTGGTAGTTGTATCTCTGGTCTAATAGCCCCTTATATTTTCCTTATGAAAGCAGAGATCCTTCACAAGGTGGGACTGTGCCATCGCCCGTACTAGTAAAACCTGTTTCTAGGTGAGGCAATTCTTGACTGGCTGGGGTGCCACCAGCAGAGTGTTGCACTGCCCTTATAAGATTTAGATGTGGCCCTACTGCCATGAGATGGGGCAGGACAATGGCACGTGGCCCAGAGTGCCAGAAGTCCTGGCATACAGCTTGGTTACTGGCTTAACTGACCATGAGGCTTTGCATGTCTTCACAAGAGAGTATGTGTTTCCTTTTATGCGGAAATAGTATGGCGTATTTAGTGGGTCCCGAAGTAAACATTCTGCTTTATTTGCTTAAAGCTGGTTAATTTTCAAATTAAATTTGCTCGGCATGAGCAGTAATGAATAACAATCGCCAAAGCACTAAATTTATCTTTACTTTATGTCTAAGATTAGGCAGGCATGGAATACAACAACCCCGGCATTTAACAACACTGGCACCTGAGTCCTAACAAAAACTTTGGGACCCTGCACTTATTTACCTATTTACAAATTTATCCCTGGTTCACTGGTCATGGGCTTGCTGAAGTCAGAAGATTGCCAAGGCTTTTTGGAAAATCAGTGGTCCAGTGACCAGCATTCTTCAGAGGAGAGTGATTCACAACAACGGGGCCAAGCAATCACCAAGGCTTAATAGTGCTCAAAAAGTGAAAGACTTACTTTTGGCTTCTATATTGTTCACCTGATCATCAGAGAGTGTGTTCTCTTTGTCCCTATTACACCATCACCGTTTGGCATCAGGTTAGGTTGTTTAGGCACTTCTCAAAGGGTTGTAGACCAGCCAACTCACATGATGCCACTGTGTCACATGATATTGGCTCCCTTCACATGGTAACCTGGCGAGGAGCCGATATTACACAGTGGCAGGGCAGACAAGCTGAAAGCCACTGAACAGAGTGGAAATCCAGCTCAATTTTGGAGGCTGTGAAAAGCCGTTGTCCGTTAAGGTGTGTGAAAACACCTAGGACATCAGTGACAGCTCACCAACCCTTTGTTTTTATTTTTTAAGGGAGGTGGGGGGATTAGTGGCCGACAGAGTGTCTCTTGGGTTGTTCTTTGCACAAAGCACTGCCCCTTCCAAGGCCCAGCCCCCTCCTCATACAGTGGCATACATTTTCAAGTTGGCAGGTCTGGGGGTTGAATAGCCAACTGTATTTTATTAAGAGTAGGAAGGATGGTGAGCACCTTGCAACAACAAAGACAGACATGACAGCACCCTTTTGGTGTCCCTACATCTGGTGTAGCTGACCAGCTAGAAGAGCCAGAATAAAAAAAAAATTCCAATAATTCACTTTCAAGTAGCACATAAAATGGTACCGGTGTTGTGTAGGGAAAAGGGATTGATTTTATTTGAGACTATTATGAGCCCTATTGTGCAACTTGCCACATCCTTTCCATACTTTTGCACAGAAAGAAGAGTTTAGCGCTTCCCCCTCACCCTCTTCCCCCTTCTCCTTTTGAAGCAGATTGGGCATCAGGACCAGTAAATCATTATGCAGTAAACATCAGGAGGACTTGAGAAGAAGTAATAGCAGGCGTGGCCAGTACTGGTAACAGCGATGGGGCGGTGGGGCAGTGTAGACAGACGATGGTATAGGGAAAATAAAATAAAAAAATTAAGAAAACAACTTACCTTGCGCTCGCCGCATCGCCGATGTGAGCGCAAGGTAAGTGGTTTTCTTTAATTTTATTTTCCCAATTCTGTCATCTGTCGACTCCCCCTCGCCCCGCCCCAGCCCCACCGCTCTTACCTGCACAGGCCGCGCCTGAGTAACAGTGAATTTGAGCCTTTAACTGACAATTTTGAAGACAATTGTTTCACTTTTTTTTGGAGCTAAGAGATTTGAAGAGCCAGGGAAGATTTAAGTGGTGTTGGGAATAAAAACTGTTGGGTCAATCTCTCCCTTCAGCTAATCCTCTAGGTTTTACTGCATTACTGTTTCATTCACTCTGATAATATTGGCTACAGGGTAAATATGAACTTATCACAGCAGATGTCCTTCGTCTATAACTGCAGCTAAAGATCAATATTTTTCAAAACAGGTTTAAAAACTTTAATGACCATGTCAAGCGCTTTATACTTCATGACCTTTCAGCTTAGCCCGAGGAGTTTTCTATTGCAGGATGTCAAACCTGACTCCCTAACTCACTCGTTTGGAAAATCTGTGAAATATTTTACACCCATCTGCAATCTCCAAATTCACCAAAATTATTGTTTATATTAAATTACGTCTGCGAAAGATTATGTTCATTATTTCTAATTTGATTAACATTTCAGCTTGCGCAGCAAGTTGTCTGCACATGTTTTTTTTTTAACCACAAATGTGAGCAATTGATTAGTTCTTACAATGCGCTTGAAATTGCTCTGCTAATTAAGGTCATTCAAACTTTGTTCTCCAATGATTCCTCAATCTCCTTTTTCTTAAAAATCTCATAATTTACAAAACATTGGTACAGGAAAGGAGAAAAGTGCTCTGCGGAATTCCTTCTATCTAATGGCAAAAACAATCATTTTAGTAAATTGCCTTGTGAAAGCCATGCACAAATGGTGCTTTTCCATCACCAACCCCACTTATCTTATTAAAGGTTGAGTTTGTTTTGTTTCCGTTTATCCTGTCCTGTAGGACTTCCAATTACTCAATTTCTTCTCCTATCTGGCTTTCATCAAGTAGCCATCAGGAGGGCATACAGCTTTTTTCCTTCCACCGCCTCCTCCATTGAGATCAAATAGTCACGCAGCTCAAAGTGCCTGAAAAAGCAGGTCCCATGCCATATTATTGTTCTCCAATACCAGTGAAAAGCATCTACAGAGCTGGTTCAGTCCATGCAGATGGTCTCAGTTCATCTTCGGAAATCTTTACTGAGATCACAAGTACGAGTTGTGTTTTCCAGCACACGGCACTAACCAAAGGCCAAAGGAAGGGTTGCAACAACTGTAGCTACTATGGGCACATAATTCTATTTGCTTTCTCTCGGAGTTAAAAAAAAAAAATTGGAAAGAGTAAATGTAAATTTCCAGCTTATGGTTCCATGCCAGACTATACATATTTTCAATTTTCAGAGATAAAGAAAGAGTCTAGAGTTCTGGGTCATACAGTGATTTTCCTTGAGACACACAATTTGAGCGAGAGCAGGTCTGGATTGGCCGTATTGGACACATGGAAAACAACCAGTGGGCTGAAGACCAGGGGCTTTATTATGTACAGGGCGCTCTTTCCCTGTTTGTGCCTGGCGCACAAAAGTGCGCCCTATTACCAGTAGCGGCCTGTGGTGGGAGTGCTGCCGGGCGGTGACGCGTGGCGGGGGAGGGACAGGGTGGGGGTAGTAAACTACGGAATATGGCTGCATACCGGTAAGTAAACAAACAAATAAATAAAACGAATTTCGTTGCGCGCGCTGCATCGCATTCAGCGCGCGCAACGACATTCGTTTTATTTATTTGTTTGTTTACTTACCTGTATGCAGCCATATTCCGTAGTTTACTACCCCCCACCCTGCCCCTCCCCCGCCCCGCGTCACCGCCCGGCAGCACTCCCACCACGGGCCGCTACTGCCTATTACATAGACTGCGTTATCCCTAGGGCAGCTGCGAACTTGCGCTGCCCTGGGGGTAAAGCATTCAAGCACTGTGCTGGCGGCAACATGTCTGCACTGTTTAAAGGGGACATCAGGGATGTCCGTAAGACCCCCTTTCTTCGCTTCAGAGGGCTGCTTTCAGGGGTGAGGGGGCATTGAGAGTACACCACCTTTTAGGTGGCGCACTGACAGTGTGCCTCCTGACAGCTTCTTTGCCTCTGCGCCCGCATCTATAATACAGCGCAGAGTCAAAGGGATTCCCTCATTTGCATGGGGGCACGCCCTCATGCAAATGAGGGAATGCCCTCTTGAGAAAGCACTGGCACTGTATGTGCATCAGCGCTTTCAGTATTACAGAAGGGAACGTACAAGCGTCTGCGGCCCCATCTATAATACCAAAGTGCCCCGGGGGCGCTAAAAGCAGACGTAAACGCCCGTTGTGCCCTTGGGGCACTTTGTGCAATTTGGCCCCAAATCAGTGCCTTTAGGGAGGATGGATTAAGGGAAATATCTTATTTATAGCTGAACTGTTTACTTACCTACAGAGATAGAGTAATGCACACACTACAACAAAGGCTTGATATTGAAGAAAAAATGATTTTAGACAACTCACATATCTGAGCAAGTGGCAAATGGAAGTATGGGTGCATGTGTGAGAGGGCGCGAGCCAGGAAGTGGGGAGCATTCTAGGAAACAATAGACACAGTGGCCTGGCAGGGGGAGCATTCTGTTCTCCCTCCCATCCAACTGAAGGGCATCAAGCAGGTGGGGGGGGGGGAGGCTAGCTGCATTTGCAGCCTGTCTTTTGTGGGTTTCCTGGCCAGATTTTTTAGCCCCATTATTGTTTTAATTTGAAGGTTTTAGCAATGTCATCAAATGATATCAATATAGATGTGACGTGATGTTACCAATGATGCCTTTAATGAGATAATGTGTGATGTCATGTTTGCCATCATGTGAAATACCTTGCAGGGTGCATTCGGGATGCTACGTTTTGTGTACCTCATGAATTTTAGTTGTTTTTGGATATTTTATGGTATCAACAAAGTCTACACAGCCGAGATAGTTTAGGATATTTTATATGGTTTTCAATAACATATAGAGTTCTGCTCTTACAATGCATCTATAAATTCCATTTAACTGTGTTGGTTTCAGCCAGAGTGAAACAAAGACACAGAAGTGCTTTGAGAAAGAGAGACAACTGAACAAACACCGAAACATGTATAAGTCACAGAATCTAAACTGTAGATTGCTCCCAGAAATACGGGGAAGACAGTACATTACACTGATTGTATAGTGGCAATATGGTAAGCTTATATTCTCTCCAGGTCATGTTATGGGCCGTTGTGGTAAAATATAAGGAAATTAACAGTGAGCATCCTTCCCAGTCCTTTATTAGATTAATTTACTATAACATCCATGTATTGTGCCACTTCAAGATGTCAGTTCCCCGAACTGCATTCGTGTCACTGTTCACTAAACAGGTACATTTTATACTAGCCTTAGTTACATAAAGTGTTGTAACTAGGCAATCGTTTTTTGCAAAAGTAAAAAAAAAAAGAATGCATAGATAGTTCTTTCCATATTTTTTTTCACTTCCCTGAAATGTCAGCGGTTCATTCGGGTTTGTGCTATTTTGCGGCAATTTCTTTTTGGGTGAGATTTGGTTAAAAAGCACAAAATTCCTCAATATCTGCTCAGCAGAAAGGAATCACAAACAAATGGCTCATCCGATATTCAACCAAAATTTCCACGCAAGTGGGTTTTGCAAATATTACACTTTAGTGAAAATGCCTACCATCACTAGTTGTAATATTGATTCCGGTTTAGTGGCCAGCTCCAAAGTCTATTCTGCGGGTTTGTTATTCACCCACTTCTGGTGCCAGCCTCTGACTCGGATCATCATTCCTGAACTGACTGTCAGTCTTAAAATAGTGTCTATCAGCTCTGAAATCCCATTGCCAGTGCTATTTCAGGATCCGCAGTAAATTTGATCTTGGTAATGTTCATGGGGGTTTTGACATTAGACTTGTATTAATAGGAGCTCATAATTTTTCATAACTATGAACATAACTATGAACTGTCACGCGCGCTCTGCACAACATCTCACAGTCTGAAGCCTGAGCTGCGGAGATTGGCAGGGGATTCCAGAAAGCGGTTGAAATGAGAGAATTACCTTTTTAATTAGAGTTTATAACAGCCATTGCGAAAAAATAAGTGCGAGGTGGGGATCATGAGAAATTATTGGAATGCTCGTTTACTTCGGCTTAATCCAGGAGATGCAAATATACATCTAATTATGGTTGTAAGATGCCACGTTGAGTGCCTCACGACAGTGGTGCACGGGGACCCCCGTGAAGGCCCCCCCTTGGGCTCCCATATCTCAGAGATATTCGTAGGCCTTGGGCTGAAAGGGGCTCCCCTACAAGGGTGGGCGTCCCCTTGCACCTCAGGGACTGTTGAGGCTTACCTTGGAAATGAGATGTCTATGGCAGTACCAAAATTCTCTAATAACAAATTGGGGCTAGACAGGGGTAGCAGCTGCTACTCCAGACATGTTACTGCAGGTACCATATTTTCTTCCCCCAGGCTCTGCATGATCTTTTTTTTTCTTTCTTACGGTATCCGCTACTTGTCACACCTTTTCCAGTACACTGGAAGCTGTTGAGGAGGTATGTATTGTATTGTATTTGCATTTATATAGCGCTTAGTACCCCTGACAAGGGATCGAAGCATTTTTTCGGCGAGTAGCACGCTACTCCAGAACTATAAAGGATTAGTGGTGAATTAGTACAGTGATATATGAAAGTAATTTGAGCGGTGGATATGTTCGTCTGTTATTTGGAATGAGAAGGATAGTGGAGGGATAGAAGAGGGAAAAGGTTTACAATTATATAGCGCTTGCTACCCCTGATGAGGTGTTGAAGCGCTTTTAGGCGAGTAGCACGCTACTCCAGAACCAAAAAAGAATTAGTGGTGAATTAGTCTGGGGAAATATGAAATTAATTTGAGCGTGTGGAACAAGCAGCCAATTCTGAGATGTCATTGGCAGTCAAAAGGGTCATAATGTCACTTCCGGTAACCCTGCCATTTTGGTGCATTGACACCCGAGGCTTGCACTTGTGCGTGCTTGTACGTGAACGAAATGGTTATCTGTATGACTAAATAGCAAACTTCAAGCATATATATATATATATATATATATATAGATATATATATATAGATATACATTACCCTAGCCTATATCGATGAGCTGTTTATGAGCAATTATAATTGTAATTGTAAATTGTATTTGTGTAGCGCTTACTACCAATGACGAGGCACACACTTTGCTTCTGAAAGGTTGCATAGAAAAGGATCCCACATCTAGTAAATATGCTGAAAAGGGTTACCGTTCACATTAAGTGCATTGTTAATGCCTGCTATCCAACTTGTGCAAATTAACAAGGAATTTTAATGCAAACAATACATGCACAAATATCATACAGCATGCATACAGCTGTATTTTTAATCCAAACTCTAATGAAAGGGTTTCATTTGAAATATTTTCACATACTGTTTTTAGATTAAGCAACAGCCATTGCTCATTTTACTAGGAAACACTTAACAATACAGCCAGGGCTGTGACTGCCAGTTCAAATTCTGTCTGATGCTTGTATAAAAAAAGTCCTAAGTGCACATTTCTACAAGTGATTCATCATGTGCAATGTCTAATGTGTATTGTCAAGAGGGCAGGAAGATGTGGGCAGGAAAACGTCAGTCTGGACATTTTCAGAAAAATCCCATATGGTCACTGATGGGAAAGTCTTGCGCTTCCTGCGCGCGCCGATCATGTCACTGGCAAAAAACACCCTGAACGAGGCTTGCTTTAATGAGCCCTGAATGGCCTGCTTAAATCCAAGCAAGTGTGTGCGGAGCAGTGATAACAGAAGAAGGACAAGAGATCTGCGCGAGCCAATTTCACAACCAACGGTTTCATTTACAGAGCTGAGGATGAAGCCGTTAGTGGGGACAATGTGCGGCAATCTGATTACCGCACACTTTTGATGTTTCCGAGTTTTCTGGAATTGCGTTTGTTCCCAACACACAATGAAATGTCCACTAGCTGGAATTGCCAGTACTTTGTCCGTGTTAATGGCTGAATAAAATGCGCAAAAAAACTAGTGCTAATGTGGTTAACGCACGTTAATCCACTTGTTTCCAACACATTTCTAGAGGCAGAGACAATATCTACATACCGCTACATGGTATTTTTTCCAAATTTAGGACAGCACTCGAAACGTTTCTGTTTACGTTGCTTGTAATGCACACACTGCAGAACCAAATTGCTGCTTTCAGAGAAAAGATGGAATACATTTCCATTAACATGATACTTACCGATTAGATTGTTAAGTGATACCATAGGGAATGGAAAAATAGGCAGAATGAACAGGGAGGACCATCAAATACCAAAATGAGGCAAAAAACAAGTTAGGACATTAGTTGTGCTACTTCTGCTGTGATTGCCGATGCTCTAAAAATCCTAGGTGTGAGAAAGTACCACAAATATTTAGAAATTATGCTTGATGATTATATAGTTTTGTAAAAGCAGGTGTGCGCCAAGAGGGTGTGTTTATACTGGCATGAGGAAAAAGTAATGATCGGTGCAAACCCATTTTTATGAGCCTTCCTCTCAACAGTAACTGCGTGGTATCCTGCCTTAGCCTTACTACAACAAGACAACCATTCTGAGTTTGCTGGTAATGTCACATTAGGGGTAAGTTCGTTCTGCAACCCAAATCAACTCTACACACTGTGCGCAAAGTTTGCACTGACACAGGAGTTCTTCCTCATCCAAAATTTACCAAGTGCTTCCTGCTGAAATTTTTGCACGGGAAAAATGTACTGTTACTTGTGGTAATGGTGAAAAAGTGTACTTATATATAACATGCGGTAAAAATTGCAACTGCATGTTATAACTAAATCCAACATGTGACCTAGGGAGGAAAAGAATCACGCGGAGGCTAAACATTTTTAGGGCTCAGATTTACTAAGGCTTTGCACAGGCGTTAGCATGACGTAAAGTGCCAGATGGAATTTACTATGCAGTGCAAATGGAGCACTTTTGGCAGTGCAAAAAATGCTTTGTGCTGTTTTGTGCCATGGTGGCATTGCTGGGGACAGGTGAGTGCAAACACCAATAGGTTTTGACACAGAGCCAATCTCCTCCGTAAGCCAGACCCAAAACTAAGGCCTAATTGAGGTAGGTGCAAACAAGTGGGAGTGTGTTATTTAGTGGGAGTCTGTTATTTTCTCTCTGTCACCGATACTTTGCACGTGTGTTGAAGTGCGCAGCAAACATCCAGTACGTCAGAGCCATCTTTCTTTGTCTACACATAGGAAAATATACTAGAAGGTATAACTCCAGCACAAACCCTCTGCTAAAGAGCTCACACATACCTCTGCACCACTGTGCGAGGCCCTGCATCATGCAAGACAGCCTATTTGTGCACCAGCACAAGGGATGACACGAGCAGCAGGACAATCTCTATTTATATGGCGCTGTGGTGTGTTTTTTCTTTCACGCAACTCAGTGCAGCTAATGTTGACGCTATGCAGGGTTGCGTGAAGTCTTTCTAAATATGGTCCTAAGTGCAATATTTGTTTTCCAATGGGGTGCTTTTACTGGTTGTAAAACTGCATCACCCGTAATGAGGGTCTCCACATTTGCTGCCCCATAGCCTTTTAAATGTTAACAAGCGTAACTATCCTCAAACAGAAGATCCTTGTGAGTTTCATAAATTGATAAAACTGAGGGCTCTGAAGGCAAATTGTGTATTTTACCACCAATTATGAAGAGGATAATGGTTTTGGAGAGATACACTGGATAAATAAGGCCTTGCAACAGTAATTGATCACATCGGACGTCAGCATTATAACTGACCATGATCACACTGCAGAGCTGAATGATTTCAACATTTTTCACCCAAATGTTCAACTTCATTTAATTCAAGCCACAGTAGTGTTAAAAAATTGTATTTAAGTCACAACACTTATGTAGGAAATGAAATTAGAAATATACATAGGAACACTGAAGGTTGTTCAAGCATGAAATTAAATGATGGAAAAATTCAAGACCAATGTTGTTATAGATATAAGAAATTGTTATAGTATGTTTATAGATGTGTGAAAGGTTCAGGATGTATGAGGTATGAATGTTAATACATGTGAATGTTTTTAAGATTGAATATTTATGGTTCATTAAGACCTGTATTGAAAATATCCAGGACACATTGCCTGGTTATATGATACTAATGTTATTGATTTCAAAAATAGTTGATGAATTTGTAGATATTTTTCTAAGAATAATAATGAAATGATAAATAGAAAACATTATAACCCTCTCTGCCGTACATTGATGTGTGTATTGAAGATTTAAGAACAGAATTAGAAAGAAACGGTTGCCAGGAGATTTTTGTCTCTATTTAGAGCTGATTGATTTAAACACTTCCTCTCAATCAACATTTTCTGCAAAAAAGTCTGTCACCTGCGTTCTGGTGATGCAGAAAAAAATTCAGAAATTTCTCTTGTAAACCTACTTTTATTTGGCGTTTTATGTGCCCTGACCCACCCCCCCCACGCAAAATGTTAGGGCTGTATAAAATTCCTAAAATCAAACACATCACACAAGTCTTGCGTATTACATATGAAATAATAAAGGTTTTGTTCGTCTGTAGAGAACCAACAGGTCCATGATCGCGTACCGCTATGATAATTTTTGCTTCTAGATAACCAAGATGTTGGGATAGAGTTCCTTCTCTGATCTAAAGATTTCAGAACTACCTGAAAACAATCTGGGGTTTTAATTTCGGAATTTAGTCTGTTCAAAATCAGAAGTTTGAGCAGTGTCACTACAGTGAACCATAGGGCTGGTAATATGTGATTGTGAATGGGAAAATTGTGTCGTCAAATTACCTATGAGCAATGTATGTGTGATGGATGATGAAATTGCCCCTTTCAGAGTTGTGGATCAATATATTTGGGACCCTTTATCATAGGACAATCAGCATTTCTCTGGTACTTCTAAGGGATATCTAAATTTGCTGGTGAAGTGCTTTTCACCAAACCAGAGTGCACGATCATAAACGATAACTCGCTCCAATTGTTCAAGTTATTTTGCTGTTTATTGTTCAACTTTTGAAATATTTTTATTCAAGCCTAATTAATCTCAAGTTCAAATCTCTTCTTCAGGGGCACATTGCTCAAATATCTGAAAACACAACACAAATAACAAACAATTCATTTTCATTCTCTTTCTCCTTTAACTATTTACCGACATAAAAAGATAGCGTACTAAAGTATTCACCTCTAAATGGAACTATAACGGAATAATTGACCTGAAGCTGGTCAACCTGTCCATCTACCACCACCTTATAAGGCACTCCATTGACTTGTTGCTAAGTTAACTTTACCGTATATCTATGCGCGTACATATACACATCTATAGAGGCTGCTATGATGACACTTCATTGAAGTTATCTAGTACACCATAACTAAACGTTGTCTATACCAGCTATACAAAGCCTGCCTTGTCTTCCAATAATGCCTGTCAGTGATCCAAGGAATGGGTGTTTCTACAACACAATGACATACCCTTCACACAAATAATGTTTTGTATTACTTAGCTGTCCCAGACATTCATCAGTCAAATTGCATAATTGCACAACTGCGTTGGCGTCTAGTTTTTTTTTTTAAAGAGGTAGTGCTGCACCACAAGAAAGGAAATTAAATAGGTGGTTTCACCCAGGCTAAAGTCAGAGATCTTTTATCATTGTTTTTGTAATATACATTCTGCGTTCAAAGTTTTTTTTAAAGAAAAAGGGGTTCATAGGGTATTTTCACAATACAAGCTTTGAGCAAGGGTGGAGAATATAATGCTGGTGTACACTGAATCCGTGTTGAGAGGGGCAGCATTGCATATCTCATAATGGTGGTATACGTAACATGATCAAGAGAATAGCATTTACTAACTTAGATTTCTCCACAAGGAGGCATGAGGCAAATTGTTACAAGGTACTTTAATCAGTACTTAATATGTACCGGTCATCGCAGGTGGTGGGCACTGGCTCTCATTTTTCGGGATCAGGGCTTATTTTAGACTGTGACCCAGAGCAAGAGAGAGAAAGGCAGAAGAGAGAGTGTGAAGACGTAATAAAAAGATAGCAAAACTGTGGCAAATGGAGAAAGCAGGGAGGAAAATTAAGCTGAATGAGTGAAGTAAAGAGACAGGAAATGTACAGCCGTGAAAGTCTTGGTTGGTATCCACCAACTTGGAAATGTATCCACCAACCAAGACATTCACCAGACTAGCAGCGGACTGCAAAGAAAATCTTAGGTCCTGCTCTTATTTTATTTCTACTAATTAAGCAATGACTTTAATAATAATCGACACAGTTTTCTTTAGAACATATGACCATGTAAAAATAGTTTGCTCAACATTGTACCGTCAATTGAAGGAACCTCTATAAATGGTTGTGCTTAAAAGAAGAACACCTAGGTATTGCTAGTGGGAATGCAACTAGTAATACGTTGAATTCTTTCAGGGAATTAATGGAAAAGGCATGCTAATGGAAAAATATGGTCACCACACAGTGGCCTCCAGCGTCTTGGTTGGTAAGGATTATCCTGTACAAGGCATGGTCTAAGGCAATAGTATGTGAATACAGGACACACACCAAGACGACATGTGCATGTGACAGCTTTGTGGTCTTTAGATGGGAGGAGTATGAATCTGAAGCAGTGAGATGTTCACTTTTGATTCCACAGTTCTGAGTTCATGTTTATTTTCCCAGATTGTAGTGTGAGTGAGTCAATGTACCTGTAGCGATGCCATTATAAATCCTCAAAATACCTGTATCAGCAGGTACGTGTATATAAAGTCAAACAGCAAGCAGATACGTGTGCATGGTCTTCCGACAAGTATGAGTAAAAGCCCCTTAGAATATGAGAGTACAAGATTTCCTATTGATGGTTGGGATTCGTTAGGCTTTCAGACTGAGGTAATAAGATGAAGGACCAACAGGGCCGGAGATCCATAAGGCCAGGCACCATCTAGTGGTGGCACTGAATTACTACAAAAGGCCAGGCTTTTGTATGAGGTGGCCTCCATGAGACAAATTCTGTATTTCTTGATATACTGAGCATCCTTACACCATTCTTAAGGACCAGGTACTCTCCTGAGAGCAAGATGATAACTACACTCTATCGCCACAGCTACACAGACTTCAAGATTTTTCTAAGGGTGAAACAGCTCAGAGCTTCACTGCTCTCTTTCATCCTACTGACATCCCTTTGAACTGATAATATAAGTGAATTTGCGTCAAACAATGAAGTAGCTTCAGGGTGGGTGGTTTTCTACAGACATATTACATTTGCAAGCTCTAACGCACGCTAAAAAAGCCGCATACTTGCATTTTGATCAGTGTGCTGGTGAAAGGGCAGGTTCTGTCCCAAAATGGATTCCTCTAGCAAACTAGAACTGTCAATAAATGACTACTCTGAAGAAGAAAAACAATTGCCATTCCTAAAATTGTTTTGCAGGTTACCACCACTACCCTAACCAGAAATATATGCATGAAGATTTTCACCGCAGTGCACTCACCCGCTTCTTGTTCACTACTAGCCAAGATGTTTCATGTCACCAGTGCAAATTATACATATCACTTTAAACGATGGTGAGTTAAGAAACTAGTTTATGGATTCTCGTGTCTCAAAATTATTTTTTGGATGAGGGAGTAACTCTCATCCAATTAATTCCGTTGAAATACGACTGAAATCACGTAAACAAGTGTGGTAATGATTCTGTCATTCATTGTGCAATAGATAACATTAGCACAATCAGTACCATGCGTTTTAACCTCTATGAATAACAACTCTTGAAAGGTATTAATAATAAACTTTCTGTACAAACACTAACCCTGGAATAGGAGACTCTTTGTTGATCATTTATGACCCCTGCCATAAAACAACTGAAATGTATTAATGAGATAAAAACCGATGGCATACTTGAGCCAGAACAGCCTCTCTGTATCCAAGCCTGGTACTTACAAAGCTGATACCTGCTATTATGGTGCAGAATAGTTTGGTATTCTGTGATTTGAAAGAAGGCAATGAAAATCAGTACAACTGTTATAAGAAGCTCCTCTTGAAATATATATTTTTAGCAAGAGGGTATAAAAATATTGTAATCATAGCCTGGTGAAAAAAAAACAGAAAACTGGAAGGAGAAAAACACTGTCAATTTAAGTCGGATGCAGATGCTTAAAAACTAGGGGTAACTAAAACATATTCAGTTGTTTTGTCACTCAGCAGCAGGTAATTGTTCATAGACTTCAGTTAGTTATATTGTGCACTTGTACCCATATTTTCTAAACACATGATTTGTCCTTGTGTCACGCACAGTAGCGGTTGCTACCGAACAGGGGTGGCGGGGCATGGGGGGGGGATAGAGGGAAGGGGTGGGGAAAAAAACTACATTTTAAAAAAGCACTTACCTATACTGCCATATGCCGCCTCTTCTTCCTCCATCCTCTGTCCTCCTTCCGCAAAAAGCACACAGCCTCCCAGAATTCCCTGACGAATCACAATGCTGCCTTAGCAGCGTTGTGATTGGTCTGAGCGCCGTGGTTCGGCACTCAGACAGGGGCTAGCAGGCTGTGCATGTTCTCCACGCAGGCTGTTATACAGTCTGCGTGGAGAACATGCAGAGTGCGCATGATGGTTTAGCCAGCCGGAGACGGCCGGCCAAACCATCATGCGCACTTTAGGTGCTGTCACCACTCCTCCCCCTGTGACGCGTGGAGCCCAGCCCCACCCCCCTGGCTTCAGGTGCGAGCTGAATGCAGAAAACAAAATGATAATAACGACCGTTATTATCATTTTATTTTTTGTTTTCAGATTGCAGTTCAAGCAGTGGGGCGACGCTTCTCCGCCTTAGTCACGCAGAGCATTTACAAAGCCACGCAAATCGATATTTGCATGGCCTTGTATCACTTGTGTCACTTTTCAGCCCCAAAGTAATGGCCCAGTATGCAAATAACCGCACCTCCAGTGGCACTGCTACCTGAATGGAATGCCTTAGTGCAAAGTATTCTATAATGCACTCAGTTTAAGAAGGAGCCCATGTTAAAACAGGTCTTGAGCATATTTTACTGACATTAAATTGTCCTTCACATGAAGCCAATTATCACGGGTGGAGAGTCCCTGGCGGCTGCATCTAAGGCAATACAAGTCTGCATGGCAACTCAACAATCACCTAGGGATCCATGTGGCCCAGATGTGCACCTCACACACACTGCAGCATTGGAGTAAGAAACTGTCTGTAAACTACTTTGTAAAAAATGTAACACTGCTTCTGTGAACCAGTGGAGATAGTGGAGGCATCATGATAGCTCCTCTCATGCACATTTCTTGTGCTGGTTATGTCAGTACCGTTGTGTGTAACCACGCCAGGCAAGTGCATCAAGTACTGGTGTTCACTGCCACTTCACACTGATGGCAGAGTGACTTGGAAAGTATAGTCTGCAACGCCAGGAAGTTACCATAATTGACGGTTTACCCCTCTTTATGCGATGTGTGTTTTAGTTTATAGGTTTCATAGAAAGAACAGTGGACATGGCCTGGTTTAACTTCATTCTGTTAATTTTAACCTACTTGTATGCATCATAAGAAAGTAATAGAAATATAGATACCCTATCCTGTCAAGGATAGGAAATTGAGCACGCATTGAGCATCAAAGCTTTCTGCATTATACATATACATCAAAAATGGAATTTCAATCTAAAGCATGACATTAAAATGTCCACTTGGAATAGAATCTACAAGTTACCGCCTCCAAATACTACAATGAACTCATATCAAGGCTGACTGAACATACAACTGAGTTCAGATTTCTTGGAGGTTGAACTAACACAGAGTGACATTTGTTGGAATAGTAAGAAAGAGCAATGGACACGGTCAAACACATTTTTTAAAAATCTACAGCAGGAAAGAAATTTGCGATAGACATACCTGAACAAACTCAGTGGATCACTAAATTAAAATAAGGAGTTAGCATCATATGCTGAAGAAGAAAAGGAGCTAAATATAGGTGCAAAGAGTCTCCATAGTGACAATGTAGTTTATTTTCCTCATATGGATAAATTGGAAAATGTATTTCTAAAGTAGAAAATTGCTTAAGTGAAATGACCGGCCATTTAAAAGAGTTTTATAGGTATGCACAAAAACAGTGTTTTAGACATATCTCCACAAATGACAAAACATTGCCTGGATAATACCTAAGATGCCACTGTATTATTATTGGCATTTCCAACCTTCCTCTTACTTTTTTCTTCATCTCCTCTTGGCTCGTCCGCATACTTTTTCGTTTTAACTCTTTTTTGCTTCTGTTTTACCCTCTTTTTCCATTTATGTAAGGCTGTTAGAATTGAATGTTATGCGTTTTAAAGAGTCATTTCTTGACTACTTAAAATTAAGGAATATATGATGTATTGTTCATTTCTTCCTCATAGAAGACTATACAGGAGATTAATGTGAAAATGTAAGATTTGGTATCAAAGGGGATGCATGAGAACTACTCCAAATCTAAAGCGAATCTATCTATCTATCTATCTATCTATTTATCTATCTATCCTAAGAAAGACAATCTTTGTGGGACAGAGAAAGAAAGTACAGTCACTCGGTCACTAGGCCCTTGGTACCTTTAACTGAAAGAGATTGAGAAAAAACTTAAAAGCTTTCAGCTTTGCCGTACTAACATCCTACTGTGTCCAACTCTCAAACGTTTGGAGAGAAGGTTACTAATTATGGTATCCATTTAAAGTGAATTTAAAATACTATTTTTCTGACCAATATCAATGTCACAGTAGCTGAATATATATTTTTTTATTTTGCCTTGTAAACTCAGTTTAGTTTAAGGCTTTTATCCTTCTGGGGTACATAGAGTGAGTAAAAACCATGACGATTAATAACATTCAATTGAGTTTGTGTGGTGCAACATATAAATGTCCCTTAATATGGCTGACAATGTCTAATATGTAGGCATCTTAAATCATTAAACATATATTTTCCCGCATAAATAGGAGTCTTTTAATGATAAGCTAATGCCACCATCCTAGACAGAGAAATCACTTTTTGTTTTACTAATACAGGTGGGTCAAATTGTTGTTCCATATTTGATAATTGCTTAAAAAATCTTGACCTCTAGTGACTTCGCAAAAATAGCACACAAGCTGATAGCAATATAAAGTGTACAGTTATATAGAAGGTGGTGAATGGGATTTGTAAATAATGTTACAAATCACAGATAGAGATGCCTGAAATATTTCTGCAAAATTAAATAGATTTCAATATGTTTACAATAGGCTTTATTGAAGCTCTATTTATTTAACGAAAACTGC
Organism: Calotriton arnoldi; assembly: GCA_963921515.1. Lineage (NCBI taxonomy): Eukaryota > Metazoa > Chordata > Amphibia > Caudata > Salamandridae > Calotriton > Calotriton arnoldi. Next base: position 2,029,128 of record CAWUFW010000648.1, on the reverse strand, counting down.
TTCCTATGCTTGATTCACTAAACGCCAAATTGATCGTTTCCTGAATTCCAGCGAGAAAGGTGAGTTTTGTAAAGTCACATGTTGGTATCCAGCGCTTTGACACCATTGGGTTTAGTGCGCTCTGTAAATTCATTCCATTCCAGTATGTGGGGAGTCAGTGCATGAATTATAAGATGCTGGATAAAACAGACTTGGAAAGGGGAACCCCAGATGGAGCTGTGGTAAGACCCAGAAAAAGAATCTCTTTGTAAAGAACATAATATAACATGTGCCAACCAATACCATTTGCCAGTTTACGAGCACTCCTGATGCAGAGTGTATTTGAGGGGAAATTCAATAGAAACAGCAGGGTCTGTTGGTGAATAGTATGATATAGCGTTGATTAAATGATACCCCCATCTCAAGGTTGTTTACTCAGGGGCTTATTTACAAGCCCCTGTGTGCTGCCGGAACGTCACTTTTATTGATGTTCCGGTGGCGCTCAGTGAAGTGCCATAGCTACAACGCCACGTAAAGCCACCCTGCGTTGCATTTTATGGCCTTGTAGATAGGGTGTGAGGCAACGCAGCACAAATCCTGCTTTGCCTCACACTGCGATGGGGAGGCGTGTTCCCACATAACACCCATGGCATTTGACACATTCCCAGATTTACAACGTTCTGTAAACCTGTGAATGCTTCAAAAGACTATGCCTCCCCATGGGAGGCGCAAAAAAAGAAATAACTTTACTTGCAGCACACATAGAAGGAATAAATCTCCTCTATTGATTGCTTTTGTGCAGGAAGGTAACAATCATACTCACAACGCAGATGCAATGGTGCCTGCGTTGGAGCATGGCAGCCAATTGTGCGCCAGTGCTGGGAAAGAGGACAGAAATGCGCCGTATCGCATAGATACGGCACACTCCTGCCCTTTTCTTTTGACGGAGGACAGCACAGCAAGAAGGCTTGCAGTGCTGCTCTACGCCAAAAGTTTCTAAATGAGGCCCTCAGTGTTTTTAAAATGTAAAATACTTAAAAGTGCAAATATATAGAGTTAAAAATTGGTACCTATAAATTCAGTCAATTTAAATCTATGTGATGTAAAATACATTAAATAAATTATATAATTCCAGATTTTGCAAGTGCAATTTAAATAGACATACCAATTTTTATAAGTGCCAATTTTATAAACTTTATGGTTGGTGGTTATAGACACAGTAGATTTGTACTGCAACTGGGCTGCGTGCATCAGGCACGCTTTTGCCATGCACTAAATATGCGAAGCCAGCACTGGTCGAAAGACAGTGCATTCCACACACCCAGTCCTATGTATAATCACAGGCCCTGGTACAGGTGTTGTAGCAATACACCTTCTTGCCAGGAAGGCTTTGGGAGACTTTATGAGAGTTATGTAGGTTATACACAACTAATGGCTGGCACGGTGCCATGCATTTTCTCAAGGGGTGATCGGACCAATGAGAAAGGTTCTCAACACCTGTGCACCATACCTTCCATTAAGAAGGGGCAGTGCAAACCTCGACTTTATCTAAATATTTCATTTCAAAATGGTGGCCGCCTCTTCATGATGTTTAATAGGACATTATTTACATTTACAAACAGCGCAATGTGTTTTTTGTGATGTATCAGAGTTCTGCTCTCACTATCTTCCGAGAAAGGGTTTCCTTTGCGCTTTCAGACTCTTTTACCATTCTTAACATGAAGTAATACTTCATTTACCATCGTGTTAGTTATTTCTTGAAAACATACATTTCATTAGCTGCATCTTATGCAGAAAGGAGTGGACGGGTCCTGTTGGATAGGAGGCGTCTGTGTTTTTCTCAAAACCGGAAATTACGTGTATGAGGTGTCCATAGTCAGAGGGCTGGGGAGGAAGAGAGCTCCGACAAGGATTGAAAAGCGCTGCAGAGTTTAAAATGTAGCGCAGGAATTACAGCCATCTGCCATCAATCGATGGGCTGAAAGATGAACGGAAGTTGTTAGGCCAGTTTCATACTGCTTTGGGGTAGGGTGAGAGTTTTGAACTTGCTGGATGCCATGCAATGGAAGATGGAGGAACGCAGGAGCTCCCATGACAATCTACGCTATAACCTAGTGTTTCTTTCCTGTCAAATGTGATGAACTGAGACTAATGGGTATTTGCGGATAGCAGTTGTATCTACTTACTCCCATGACCCTTTGAGCAATTTAGCAGCAGTATGTTTTCAATATTTCAGAACCTAAGATTTTTTTTTCGATTGTTGTAGTCTCCTGTGTACTCCTGATTACCTTTTTTTTTACCTGATGTACAAGTACTGTCCCACTCGGTTTAGATGTACCATTATTTTGGGTAGTACATTGGAACTCCATGTCACTAATTGCTTGCATTGGGGCTATATTTCTTTTCACTTTCAATGGAAACTTAAGAGTTGGAAATTTGATGCCTTACCCTCATTATGTACGCATGTGATGATAATGTGTATATGTAAGATCAGTATTTCATTACTTATTTGGGTAGAGTTCTACTCCGGAGACTCGTCACCATACCTCACTATGTACTCTTTCTGTGGCCATTCTAAAAGGGTGCCCACAGTTACTACATTGTCGATGTACCTTGGGCCTTTGCTTATGTCTATTATTAAGTATTTATCACATGTGTGAGGTTATGTGATCAAGGCCAGGAGGCCGAAACGTGTCATGAAGATGTAATTTTGCCACATCTAACCCTCTGACTTTGCACTTCTACTGCCTTGTGTGAACAGCACCTCCTTTCTGGAGGATTTGGTCTCTTGGATTTTTCTACCGAGCTTGATCCCTCGGGTCACCTGTTCCACCTCTTGGGGAGGGAGGTTCTCTTTTTTCTTTTTGGGAGCAGCTGACTTGCGAATATTTCTGTGTGTGTGTGTGTGTGTATATATATATATATATATATATATATATGTGTGTGTGTGTGTGTGGAAATATATATATATATTTATTTCAACACACCCGTTTGTCGTCAAAAACAGGTTCCAACACGCTCGGGCTCGCTTGTACTGGGCTTTATTGTGGCTGAAGGTAACGCGTTTCGACCCTCTTAGTGGTCTTTTTCGCAATATATATATTTACATTCCAAGCCATTTGAATAAAAGTAATAGAATCCCTTCACTGATCGAAACGATACCTTTGGTGCCATCATGGCTGTTCCATCTTTCACACCGTCCTGCAATCTTACATTATCACACAAGTAATCCATGTTCTTCAATAAGCACTTTCTTCAATGAGCAGTGGCCACTAGATTTTTGCTTGAACAATGAAAAAAGCATTCGAACTGCAAACCAACGGCACGCAGCAACAAAAGCAACCATTTGGCAAACTCACTCTGCGCCACATCTTCACAATTGTGCTCTGTCTGGGAAAAACACTTTCCTGCACTTGAACAATATGCCTTCTAATGTCTCTCTTTTTCAGACGTCGTGCTCTAACAGCAGCAGCATGGGAACACCATGGTTTAGCCGAAGAAATGGTATCTTTCAGTCAGTTTTGTATTGTGTACTACAGGTAATTTATCGAAGTTACCGCTTTCGAAAGAAAATTGATGAAATCATTAATTGGGCAACACAAGAACATCAAAATGGTATGAATGCTAATGGGCTGCTCGCCAAAGCACTTGCTATACAAAAAATCTCTGCAGAAAATTGTTTTATTCTTATTTCACTTGACACTTTCCTTTGTGTTTTTTAAATACATATGATGTGAATAGTAAAGCATAGCTCTGTCTAGCATAATGTAAGAATAACATTATGTAATATAACTTTTCAAGGCACAAATTAACGTAAAATATCATCTCATAGCACAATCTACCATACTAAAACATGGAATAGCATTTCAAAACATAAATGAACAGAAAGTAGCATAATGTAAAATCATATAAGGTAAGGTAATGATGTGTTCAGTAATGTAAATTATAATTAGTACGGTACCATGACATAACATACAACACACTACATGCGATAACTTAACATTACATAACATACGACAACATGCAATAACATATCATACCAAAGCATCAAATATCATCATATAGCAGATACACAGTAATGTAAGTTATAATTAGTACGGTGCCATGACATAACATACAACACACTACATGCGATAACTTAACATTACATAACATACGACAACATGCAATAACATAACATACCACAGCATCAAATATCATCATATAGCAGATACACATAAAATGCACCTTAAACCCAACAGTCACCGTGGTTTAGCATTGGTTCATATTGCCCACTCTTCTACTGATTGTGCTGTTAACTACCGGGTCACAGAGTTGCACACTCAACCACACAAAAATATCCATTATGGAACTTACATATATCAATCAGCAAAACCACGAGAATTGAATTTCTGAGATGACACTCAACAATGTCAGCATCTTCCAACTTGTTAGCTGAAGTCCATTTCATTAGTAGTTCCTTAAGCCATCACATGTTTAAACAAGCATTTGCAATGCAATCGGTCTCGCCTTTGGGACCTTATATGTATTTAGCTATGCAGCACATTAGCCCGGGTGTTGAAACATCTACTGTTCTTTAACATGGAGAGCAAGTAAGCACCAAACTGCGTGACACGCCAGGTATGGGAACACATGGAGAGAAATATTGCCTTTCAGCGGGAAATGGTATAGTCCAAAGCTCTGTTTTTAATATAAAATCAGGGTCTTCGGTTGTCATATCACTGAAAATACAAGATTTCAAAAAATTATTATTGTCTACGGGTGCTCGTGGAAGACAATTTCTATGGACTGGAATCTAGAGAATGCTAAAGTGATTCTGGTATTTTACTGACCTCTGCTGGTCGTTTTCTATCAAGAAAGTTAAATGGAGGCAGTTGCCAGAAAATAAAAAAAGAAAGTCCCTCAGCAGAAAGCAATTCTGGTATTTTACTGACCTCTGTTGGTCGTTTTCTATCAAGACAGTTAAATAGAGGCAGTTGAACAGAAAACAAAGTCCCTAAGTGGAAGCAGACAAGTCCTAGGGCTGATCTCCAGAGTCCACAAAGTACATACACATATAAGTATATAATAAGTATATACTAAAGTATATACAAGAGGTCTCGAATGCTCGACCTAAAAATGGTGATTTTTATTGAGTTAAATGTTTTGAAAAATGGTGTCATTCTTCCCATCCAGATGAACCTGCATGCCATGTACAGTCTAGACACTTATATGACATTAATTCACATAAAATATAATTTCGTGTTTTTAAAAAAGAGTTTGTTGCTAAAAATGCATTTTTCATTATTATGGAATTCTATGGCAAATGTGTACATTTCACGTACAACAAGTCCGACTGTTATCAAGGTGGAATAATGACACACGAGTTGTGCACATAGAGGGTCATCTGCTGACAGCCAACCTTTGATGCCTGGACACCAATGGGGTCACTGCATTTGTTTATTGACCAAGCGCATATGTGCAGTATATATTGCGTTTGACCAATGGATAAGCTCTTGAGAATCATGAACAAATCAAACTAAATGAAATATTCCTCTTGTACCCTACAACTAGAAACTTAACTTTGGCGAATCAAAAGCGTTAGGACAAAACAGTTCCAATGCAGTGTTGAGTAACGAAAATGTGAAAAAGCCCATTCACTGTAAAAGACATAGATCCTTGCTGTTGTCTCCATATCGGGCCAAATGGTGGTGAAGGGTATGAATTAGGACTTGGAGTTTCCTACACACTGGGCGAGTTCTGCAAAACGTATGCGCGCAATAAACAGGCGTGAGGGTAAATTGCAACTGTTTTCCAACTACTTGCACTAATGTTCTAACATTGTATATTTGTGGCATTTTTCATCTCATAATTTTGAGCCAAAGATATTTGCTGTGGATCAACGCAGACCTTACAAGAGAGCTTGGTAAGAATGAGGGTTGCCATTCGCTGTGAAGCCCCCTAAACATAAAAGGCCAATTCATGGCATGGCGTAGTATAGTATGGTGTGGTATAGTATGGTATGGTATATTATGGCATGGTGTGGTGAGTTGTGGTGTGGTATGATGGGGTGTGTTATGGTGAGGAGTGGTGTAGTAATGCGTCTAACGGTCTTTTACGGTGTTATATAGTAGTTTAGGGTACATAGCTTTTGCAGTGCAGCCACATGGCACTGAGAACACATACGCACAATTCTAAAACAATACTCTCTATTGCAGCATCGTTCGAAAACCCTAAATACTCTGTCAAGAAACATAAAATTAATTGTCATACATATTTATGTAAAAAAATCACAATTCATTGCTAGTGTGAGATGAAGTTTCCACCAGCATTGGATTATTGAGATGGAGCCACCCATATATTCCCTTTCTACAGCAACTCTTCTACAGAAGGGGCAAAAGAAATGTTTTTTTGCTTCTGGGTATCCCTTGGTTGAATGCTGAACACAGTAGAAGTCAGAATGGCAAATGCGCCTGCAGAAACTGTGCTCTGGCCTATACTTTCTTGTTAGCATGAGTTCACATGCTCCTTATTGGTACTCACAATTATTGATTGGCACAGTTCTATGACTCAATAGTTTTGTAATTCTTTCTCACTTCCATAATATTAGGCTTGCTTTTAAGAAATGCTTTGACAATAACCTGCCATAGCAAGCCTACATAATAAGGAATGTATCAAAATTATGAGTTAGCAAGATTTCCACCCTCAACCACGTTTCATCTTTAAATCCCAATTCTTTTATGGGGCTGTGCAAATTGCTGTGTGCCACTAGCGAGAATGTATACCTCTTCGATGGCTTAATATTGTACTACTCATTAAAAAAACAGAAGAATCTAGCAAGGCATAAATTCTGATTAAGTAGCTTTCTTATTAGCATTACCAGCAAAGCTCCTGAAATTAATGGTATACTTGTGTAGAAGTGCAAACATGTCTGTTTGTGGGGACATGTAGGCGCATTTGCATGCGTGCATGCCTGTGTGTGTGCGTGCATGTGCATGTAGCATTATTCCTTATGGGCTTTATTCTATAGTATCAGCATAAGACGCATGTAGCATTATTCCTTATGGGCTTTATTCTATAGTATCTGCATATGGCACGGTCATATGGACATATAATTAAATCAAGCGTGTATTGCCCTTCAACCAGGAAGAATAAGTAATCCGGTTCAATTCTGGGAGGCGCGAGTTTCTGAGCAGAAGCAGGGAAAGCTAGAAAGATTGCCAATGAAGAAGCACTGAGCGATCGAACTTGAGTGCCAAACCCTCTCTGTGCTTTATGAAATATGTTTTAAATATGGCCTGTAAAATAAATGCAAGTATTAGCACCTTTAGAAAATGTGTGTGAATTAAAGAAAAAAAGCTCCATCGGCCAGGCTGCTTGAAGGAAGGTTGATGGAAAGATCAAAAGATGTTAAGCAAGCAATCCCTTGGCAAGGGTCAATTCAGGTTACAAGAAAACAACAAGCACTGCACTTTGCAGCAGTAAGAAATCACTGTTATGCTTAATGCCAGTATGATCTAATGAAAAAACGCAGCTCCTGTGTGTTTTTAATACACATGAAATACACCAGAGGAAGAGAGGGCTTAAAGTTAATGGTGGAACAGGAAAAAAATGCCACGTAGATTTCTCTCGATAAATTTTCATCTGGCGGCGGGACTTGGTTTCCATTCCTGATTCGCTTGCTTGTTCTGTCTAACCTTTACGTTATTCATTAATCAAACCCGAGATCTGTTTCCTGAGCCAGTGCATGGCTGCAATTATTTACAGTTATGCATGGTGTTTAATTTTAAGCAGTGACAATAGCAGGCATGCGCTGAATACTAAGGCCTATAGTTTTTTCCTGCACCGCTGCCTAGCTCGCCGAAGATGTCTAGCGAGACAAACTTTTGCGAAGAGTGACTTTGGCTACAGAATTATAGGGCTCTGTTGGTAATGTTATCAAATGTATAGCAGAATCAAAGCGTATTCAGGTTATTCCAGATTTGGGCGACACATGTGTCAGGATTTTCTGGAAATCTGGGTATAATGCAGATTTACCAGAGGATGTGGCAAAATGTTTGGGCCACAAGATTTGCAGGCCACAACAAAAATCTAATTTGACAGAGACATTGAAGTTGGAATTCGGTGTGGCTACAAACTTTCACAGAGCAAGAAATAACAGTTAAAAAAGAAGAAAAAAACATCTGGTTTGCCCTGCAGCCCACTTCCTACTTGCCAGAAAGTAGTTCACCAGTAGGAGTTATTTCATTCAAAACAAGCGCAGAACAAATACACCCTCTACACAAGTGTCTGCCAAATTCAAGGAGAGAGCCTAAACACTATCAGCACAGACCCAGATGATGGAACAAAGTGAGAGACAAACTGGGCATGGCCGGAAACAGGTCCCTGCTGAACACTTCCCACATACCAGGCACACGGATCAGAATGTAGGCAGGGCAGGGGTGGCCAGGCCTGGCTCTGCCAACTGCTTGTTGTGAAATGACCTCACCGAGACATGTTCCAGTCAATCTGGCAATTAAAACTCCTGCCAAGCTATTAAGAGCCATTTTAGAATCATGAAAAGTACTTTTCAGAAAAACATCATGTCTTGGTGGAACAGTGCCAGAGATCTGCTGGTCGACAACAAAACTGGTGTGATTTGTTATTGCACTTAGGAACCTTGTGCTACAAAATGAAAAATAAGAGCATTTTTTTGTACTCTACACTGCATAACGCCTTGGCCTTTTTGCTCTAAAGATAGTATGAGAAATTAACAACACTGTGCAACAATATTAATTTTTTTAGAACTCAACGCTCGCTGGATATTTATAAGTCGATATTTAGATAGATAGATAGATAGATAGATAGATAGATAGATAGATAGATAGATAGATAGATAGATAGATAGATAGATAGATAGATAGATTGATAGACAGCCAGGCAGACATTCAGGCAGGGACGGACAGACAGACAGACAGGCAGGCAGGCAGACACAGACAGACAGACAGACCGATAGATAGATAGATAGATAGATAGATAGATAGATAGATAGATAGATAGATAGATAGATAGATAGATAGATAGATAGAGAGATAGGAGATGTAGGTAGGTGGTGAAGGAAGTAAGGACGGTGTCGGTGTTATGTATCATAGGAGTGCTCAAAAGAAGCTTCACTGTTGCAGAGTTCAAGGCTGGTGTAGATGTGATGTGCCCTTGTCTCCAGTACGACACACCATTGTTGTTAAATAGGTCATGTTTGTTTTGTTTCAGTGTGTGAGCTATGCCTGTAAGTACACACCGTGCCAGTCTCTGTGCGTCTCTCCGTCCTGCTGGGCCTTCAGGGGAAGGTGTCCTGTGTACAATACACCCAGACGCTCCATTCTTTGTGTGGGTTAATCAATAAAGTAGTAAACCGGAGTTGGTGAAAGGCCAGAGCTACAAAACCACCACCCACCTTTGAACCCTGATATAAGAAATGCCTGTCAAAGTTTATGAAGTATGTCACCCGCACGGGCCCTACGACTTCAACTGTGCATTGAACGCACTGTGAACCGGACACAAAAAAAACAGGACTTGGAAGATGAGCCCTAAAGCAAACACGTAGCTTTGCTTCAAAGATGTGATCCAGTTATTGGCACAAAGAAAGAAAAAAAACACCCACATTAGACCAAACAAGATAATAATTGTGCCTGTCTGGATCACAGTATCTAGAAGGCGAGCCCTGCGTCACTCTCGCCTGGGTTACCATGGCGAGTGATTTATTGATATCAATCAAGACTGAATAGATCAAAGGCAGCCGGATGACAGGCGATCTATCACGCGTCAAATCATAGTTGCAATCAAGTGGGAAGCTGGCTTTTCGGTGGGTGGGTCTGAGAGACGGAAAATGAACTTTTACACCGCGCCTCTCCGCAGCCGAAGCTGCCACACTGCCGGGGTTAAAAATAAAAAAATAAATAACAACCAGTTGGCTTCAAAGCAAAAACTCCTGAGACGGTTAACAGTTTCGGGCGCGCATCCCAGCGCCACAAAGCTTTCTGAAGTTTAAAACATACCTTCCCTTCTCACCACGGCCAGCTCACTTTTCACCCGTGTGATGTTATCGTTAAACCTAACACTGACGGGCCGACAGAGCCGTTTGAAATACAGCAAGTTTTTTTATTCGCTTCCTGTTGTCGAGCCTATCCAAGGGCCAATTAAGAGTGCCCAGTCACTTAGCGAAACACCCCAACTAAAATAATAAAAAAACACACGCATGAGTAAATTTTTTGAACGCCACTGACAGAAATATAAAATATCACATCAAGGTAACCTGTTAAGTTAAAAGGGTAAAAAGTCAAGTTATAGGACGGGAGAGGTGCCAATGTGGCGCAGGGGGGGCGCCCCCCAAAAGTAAAACACGCTGTGTGTTTTACATTGAGCAGGGCATCATTAGCGCCAAGGAATGGTTTTTAAACCGATCGGCTGCGGGGGGGATGCATAAGGTACACAGAATGATGGACTCGGAGGGGGAGGAGGCGGGGGACTGGCAGGGGTGGGTGGCAGCGGGCACTCGGATCTTACCTGCCGCCCTTTTGGGTGCCTGCTGTTTCCTTCTTGGCATCGCTGTACTTTCTCCAATCTCACTTCTGTAGCCAGAGCAGAAACCCCCCCGGGAGATCGTCTCTGCCCGGCCGCTCTTCTCCCTAGCCCCGGGCTCGGTTTTCTGTCCTCGATCCCCCTTCACGCCGTAGATCAGAATCCGTCTCACTTGTCCCGCTCAGTACAGTTACATTTCTTTATTGCCATCCAAGATTTGGGATAAAAACACGTGAAAAAGCAGCTCCGGGCGAGACTGGGTCCTGCGCTTCCTCCGGCCAGACGAGCGCTGCCTCTATGGCGGATTTGTTTGAAGAGGGGCAGGGAAGGCTGCAGGTTTGTTGCTGTCAGATGCCAGTCTGTGAGTGATATGCAAGAGGACAGAGAGAGGCTGTGGATGGAAGATCCCTGCATTCACACACTCACACACAGACAGACACGCACAGGCAAGGGAAGGGCGGCAGCAGGCGCAGCCGTGAGGCATGCGTCTGAGAGCATGCCGCAAAAAGAGGCGGGCACGCCATTCACGCTCGATTTGTGTCATGCACCTAAAAGCATTTCATTGACTCTGCGTGTAAACACACAACTTGTTTAATTGCAAGCTGCTAGAAACATTCACCTCCTTATAAATGGAGCTGCTTTTGTCATTTAAAAAAATTGCATCCTAAAATATTTCGGTTTTATTCTTCCTTGGTAGATTGATCACTGTGCGCTACAAATATAAATGAAGATGTTGATAACAAGTATACTACTTACCCTACCGATACTACTATTACTTCATCTAATACTAGTACCTCTACTACTGTCATTATTACTACAAATAAGAAAAGTATTGAGAAGATCAACATCATGAGCCACAAACCTCTTAAACAATAAAAGCTTAATCAATAAACAAAAAAACAACACTGTTGCTACTGCTGCTGCTACTACTACTACTACGAATAATAAATGGATGATAATAAAAAATATTATCAACCTAATTGTATTATTATTATTAATATTCAAGTCAAGTCAAATGAAACTTTATTTCGGCTGTACAGCCATAAAAGCACAATTAAGTAGAACATTTAAAATAATTGTTATAAAAAGAGTTGGGATTAACAACAGGTATAATTGGCAAAAATGATGAGGAGTAGCATTAAGCAAAAATTCATTGTTAAGCTTCACAGGTACACAAATTGATCTTATCCCCAAGTCTGGGTCATCACTAAATAGGCAACAAACAAATACATCATCTGGTGTCAAGTGTCATTAAATAGTAAAAAGTTTGAACAATTAAATTTTTACTTTAAAAAGAAAAATTAAAATTAATTAAAAACATTAAAACCACTTGTCCAGAGTAGCATTGTAATTTTTTTTTTTCTCATTTAGAAATACAAACAAATACAATGACTTATCTGGGGATAGACAGATTTATATTGTTACCTGACTCTTTTGACTTTATGATGCCTCTGCGTATATTCCACATCGCAAATAAAAATCTTGAAGTAACAATTACAAATAATGGCTGCATCTCATATTTTAAAAGCCTAAACACCTCAATGTAGTCTCTAATCCCGAGGTTCCTACATAGCTGAAGTACCCACTTAGACCTAGCCTTACTGTATGCAGGGCAGAAAAGAATGACGTGAAGTTCTGTTTCTTCTGTGTGGGTACATCCCGGGCATTCTTGTTTTATTGCTCCCTTCCATTTGTTGGTGAATGCACGCAACGGGAGCGTCCCATGCCTAAATTGTAAATACAATTTCTTTGCCATAAATAGTTGGATACTATCCAAGGCAGGCTCTAAAAAATATTGCTGCTTAACGTCCAGGAACCTGGACGTTAGGGTTGAGGATTCTAAACTCTGAGAAATTTGGGCCAATTTATGACTTTTAAAAGCAATGGTTAGAGATTTTTGAGGGATAGCTGGGCAGGTCTCTTCTGGAGTTAGCCACTGTTAGAATTGGGGGTCTCTAGTTGGCACAGGTAGGTACTTGTGACAAATAGGGACCCTCGCCTCTAGTCAGGGTAAAGGGGTACACTCCTAAAATAACCCCTGCTCACCCCCTTGGTAGCTTGGCACGAGCAGACAGGCTTATCTCAGAGGCAGTGTGTAAAGCATTTGTGAACACATACAGTAATCTAGTGACCCACTACAGACGGACACCACACAAGGTTTATATCAAAAATAAGTATTCTTTATATAGTTTTAACACAAGACCATAAACGACAAAAATCCACAATACTGTACTTAAAATGGTAGTTTTAGCTTAGTTCAGTTCAGTTCTTAAGATGCGACACGTTAAGTCAATGTACCTTACGATGCGGGACGCTTCCACAACAAGCAATGTTGCAGCGATGGAAATGCGACAAAGTTCTGGTGCAAAGAAATAAAGACGTCAAGTTCTTCCTGATGCGGCACGCTTCTCCGAGGTTGCGGAAGTCTCGACTCGATGCGTCAGCTACAGCGGCGACACCCTTGTTCCGTGATGCGACGGCAGCGGCTTTGGCGGCGACCCTCTTCTCCGACGTTGCGAGACGCTTCCGCTCGATGCGACAACTGCAGCGGCGACACCCTTGTTTCGTGATGCGACGGCAGCAGCTCCGACGGCGGCACGCTTCTCCGTGGATGCGAGGCGCTTCTCTTGATGCGGTGCAATGCGACAGCTACAGCGGCGACACCCTCCTTCGGAGTTGCGACGGCAGCGGCTGCGACGGCGACACGCTTCTTCCTCGATGCGAGACTCTTCTCTTGATGCGGTGCAACGCGACAGCTACAGCGGCGACACCCTCCTTCGGAGTTGCGACGGCAGCAGCAGCGACGGCGACACGCTTCCTCTTCGTTACGGGACGCTTCTCTCGATGCGGTGCAACACGACAGCTACAGCGGCGACACCCTCCTTCGGAGTTGCGACGGCAGCAGCAGCGACGGCGACACGCTTCTTCCTCTTGAGTCGCGCTTCCAGCTCCTTGCGACACGCAGTCCCTTCAGAAGGCCCAAAACAGCAGCAGGCACTTCCAAAGGATTCTTGTGGAGCTGGTGGTTGAACTCTGTTGTCCCTGAGACTTCAGCAGGAGGCAAGCTCTTTTCTCAAGCCCTTGGAGATACTTTACAAGTTGAATAAAAGTGCACACAAAGTCCTTTCTCCTTCCTTTGGCAGTCAGGCAACCACTGCAGGCAGATCCCTCTAGCTTAGGGATAGTCTTCTCCTCAGTTCCTTCTTGGTTCCGCTCCTCAGCAAAGGTTTCTTCTTGTTTTCCCAAAGTGATCTAATTTCCTAGGGGTCTGGGTCCCCTTTTATACACAGTTTTCCTTTGTTCTCTGAAGGCAGAGAGGCCTCTGCCTAGTCAAAACCAGTTCTGGTCAGTCCTGGAGCACTTTGTTTTTCTGACTCCTTCTTTCCTTTCAGAATGTGGGGCAGAGTGCTCAGCCGCCCGGCAGGAGGTGGAGCCAGCATTGTGGAAGGCAGGCACAGCCCTATTCAGACCCAGGTGCAACTCCTCCCTCCACTCTGGATGCAGATCTTTCTATTCAGCCCTGCGCTGACTCACCCTGTCTCCTGTAGCCACCCCCAGCCCCTGTCACTCAATCTCCAGACAAGGAATACACAGCCTAGCAGAGGCAGGCTTGGAAGTTTAGGCAAGAAAATACCCACTTTCTAAAAGTGGTATTTTCAAACACAGAATGTTAAAACCAACTTCACTAAAAGATGTATTTTATCATTCTGAATTCAGGCATACTAAATTCGTTTTTCTACCATGTTCCCTGGGTCAGTTCTGACTATAAGGTGTAATAGTCAGTCTGCCCATTCTGGCCTATGGGGAGCAGGTAGCCTTGCAATAGTGAAAAACGAAAATGGCTGTAATTCACTATTAGGACATGCCACACACACCAGGGCATGTCCTACCTTGTACTTACAATGCACCCTGCCCTAGGGCCTACTTTAGGGGTGACCAACATGCAGTAAAGGGAAGGTTTAGGGACTGGTAAGTGGGTGTACTCACCAAGTCAACATGGCAGCCCTAGGCTGCACACAGGCTCTGCAATGGCAGACCTGAGGCACATTTTACAAGCCGCTTCTGTGGGTGGCACAACCAGTGCTGCAAGCCCACCAGCGGCATTGGATTTACAAGCCCTGGGCACACTCAGTGCACTGTACTAGGGACTGACAAGTAAACCAATCATCCAATCATGGAGTCACTAATACATAACACAATTTACAATAGGGAGAGCATATGCACTTTAGCACTGATCAGCAGTGGTAAAGTGCCCAGAGTCATAACACAGCCAACAACAGGTCAGAAAAATATAGGAGGAAGGCAAAAGTTTAGGGATGACCCTGCAAAAAGGGCCAAGTCCAACACAACCCCTTCCAGCCAAAAACGCAGGGGAGACCAATCACTACCCTGATGGGCTTCCCTGCTTTGGGCGATAGAACCTGGACCCTGGCCCACAACAGCAGGGGCATACTCCAGTTCTACGCCAATCTGAACCTATTGGAATCACTCTGTCCATACTCTCAGGGCCCTCCAAGCTAATCCATGGGGAACCCTTCTCCTCACCTGTGGACCCCACCTGTGCAGCACCTAACCTTAACTGGCTCACAGGTGTGTCCCAACAGACAGACAGCAAGCCACAGTGGCCACTGACAGGGGTCAGGGATGAGACCCAGGCCTTATGCCTCTCAGGGCTCTCAAACCTCTGTGGCGTCAGAGAGCGGGGGGCAGTAGCCCCAGGTGCTTGGCACCCTTTGTCCACTCTCCCTCCTGTCAGGTCAGGTATGACATCCTGGCGCTGACCCACCAGCCCCGGGCCTATACCCGGCGGCTGGACTGGAGACTGGGGTGGGCTTTCCCACACCCGGTCCTCCTCCTTGGGGCTCTGTACCCTCCCACCTGGAGCGGTACCCCCTTCCAGAATTGTCAGGGCACCTGCGGCAGGTGTCCTGCACAATTCGCCCACCAGTTCAGGGGTTCTATCCTGCAACTGGGCGTCCAGGTCAGGGGGGACACCCTGAACCTGGTCCTCCAATCTAGGGTCTAAACCCTCCAGTTGAACCGGGGTCAGAGGCGAGGACTCCCTCCTCTGCAACCCCTTCCAGAGTACTGCCCCCTCCCATCAGGAGCGGTACCCCCTACCAGAATTGTCAGGGCACCTGTGGCAGGTGTCCTGCACACTCCGCCCACCAGTTCAGGGGTTCTATCCTGCAACTGGGATTCCAGCATAGGGTCTGTACCCTTAGACTGGGCAGAGGCCAGGGGTGAGGCTGTCCTCTCCCCGCCCCCTTACTGGGGTCCTGCACCCTCCCACCTGGAGCGGTGCCCCCAGAAGACAAACTGGTAGGGGCACTGTTAGCAGCTGCCCCTTCCTCCAGGTCAGGGGGACACCCTGAACCTGGCCCTCCAACCCAGGGTCTGTACCCTTAGGCTGGACCTGTGCCTGGCAACCCAGGACTTCCGGGAGGGTACACCAACCCCCCCAAGGGAAACACACTCCTTTAGAGTTGTGTAATAATCTGCCTGGCGCACCAGGACTTCCTGGGGAGCACGCATGCCCCCCAGAGGGTAACACATCTCTCATGTGTTGTGTGACAGTCCGCCTGGCGCAGATCTCCCGACGCCTGTCCATCTGACAGCGCGGGGAGATCCCCCAGGACAGAAGTGGTGTTACCATGGTCATTCACTGGTGACTCAGCCCTTCTGGCTGGTCCCTGACCCACTGGTTCTTCCACTGGGGACTCTCTCCCCCTCTCACCCCTCACTCTGGACTTCTGCACCCTCCCAACGGGAGCGGCACTGCCAGACACCAGAAACACTGGAGCTCCATTTACAGACGCTCCAGGTTCTCTAGACACTAGGAGATCCTCCTCAACAGGCGGCCCATCAGGACAGCCTAGGCTCCCTACCTGGTGTTCCCTTAAAGAATCATCCAGGCTCTGAGACTGGGTTTCGGGCACCTTGGGACACGCAGCCCCACACTCACTCCTTCTCCACTGAGACAGGGCGTGAGTCCCTGCACCCCTCCCATTACCACGGGACCTAGCTGGGCTACACTGAACCTCTCCCACCACTCTGGGTTGGAAGACACCTGAGCCACTCCTCTTAGGGTCACTCCCCAATGCCTCTTCAGACCCTCTGGAATCCACCAAAAGGTCTGCCTCCAATGTGAGCTCCCTGGGGTCAGAGAACTCACTCTCCAACAGGTGTTGGCATAGCTCTGGAAAACAGGGACTTACAATATGCTCTCCCACAATTGGATCACACAGCCCCCTACAGGGGTTAACCAAACTATCCTTCACCTCACCATCCAGTGCCTCGCACACGTACTCCACACCACTCTCCTGAGATTGGCAAGACAGTAACTGACTGTCTCTGTCATTCAACCCACACTCTTCTGGGCGGTCTTCACACTCACATACCAGGACTTCAACCATGGGGGAACCCCTCTCCCTGCACCTCTCATCTAGAGTCAGTAGAGTGTCCCTCCCACCACTAGGACCATGAATCCCTGCGTCAGTTTCCCTATTCCTCTCAGGGACACTGCGCACTACTGGAGCTACCTCATGTCCTTGAACCTCCTGGTGTATGTTAACCCCTCCAAGTCAGGTGCCACCTCTCTGGGTGTGTGCACTACTCTCTCAGCACTGAATAACTTAATTTTGCTGCCACCATCTGAGCTGGACTCCACCTCCAACTCAGCAAAGCTCACTTCCTGAGCTGCCCAAATTTCCTCTTCTTGGGCTAAGGCCCTCTGAGCCTCATCAATCTCTCTCAGCTTCTGCTCATGAGCCAGAAGCCAGCTATCTTTTTCTGTTTCTCCCCCACTTCTAGGGAATTCCTCCTTCTCAGACTCAACTGGTAGTGTTGCCTTCCAGCTGGGTAACTCATACTGAAATAGGGATGCCTCTAGATCCTCCCTGGACCTTCTTTTCACAGGCAGCCCCCTTTCCTTGCAAAACACACGTAGTTCCTTCATTGTGTAGACAAACATGTGCCAGAAGTCGAGTTCCATTTTGCAACAACTAACCAGAGTCATAGTATCAAAAATACCTCCAGGAGGACACCATAAAACAGAAAAACAGTATGTGGTTGCGTTTGGTCTGCACTCACTAGTAGTGTTCACCAATCACTGTACATGAGTCACAAATGCAAGTCCAGAATCCTCACCGCTGACCACCAATGTTAGAATTGGGGGTCTCTAGTTGGCACAGGTAGGTACTTGTGACAAATAGGGACCCTCGCCTCTAGTCAGGGTAAAGGGGTACACTCCTAAAATAACCCCTGCTCATCCCCTTGGTAGCTTGGCACGAGCAGACAGGCTTATCTCAGAGGCAGTGTGTAAAGCATTTGTGAACACATACAGTAATCTAGTGACCCACTACAGACGGACACCACACAAGGTTTATATCAAAAATAAGTATTCTTTATATAGTTTTAACACAAGACCATAAACGACAAAAATCCACAATACTGTACTTAAAATGGTAGTTTTAGCTTAGTTCAGTTCAGTTCTTAAGATGCGACACGTTAAGTCAATGTACCTTACGATGCGGGACGCTTCCACAACAAGCAATGTTGCAGCGATGGAAATGCGACAAAGTTCTGGTGCAAAGAAATAAAGACGTCAAGTTCTTCCTGATGCGGCACGCTTCTCCGAGGTTGCGAGAAGTCTCGACTCAATGCGTCAGCTACAGCGGCGACACCCTTGTTCCGTGATGCGACGGCAGCGGCTTTGGCGGCGACCCTCTTCTCCGACGTTGCGAGACGCTTCCGCTCGATGCGACAACTGCAGCGGCGACACCCTTGTTTCGTGATGCGACGGCAGCAGCTCCGACGGCGGCACGCTTCTCCGTGGATGCGAGGCGCTTCTCTTGATGCGGTGCAATGCGACAGCTACAGCGGCGACACCCTCCTTCGGAGTTGCGACGGCAGCGGCTGCGACGGCGACACGCTTCTTCCTCGATGCGAGACTCTTCTCTTGATGCGGTGCAATGCGACAGCTACAGCGGCGACACCCTCCTTCGGAGTTGCGACGGCAGCAGCAGCGACGGCGACACGCTTCCTCTTCGTTACGGGACGCTTCTCTCGATGCGGTGCAATACGACAGCTACAGCGGCGACACCCTCCTTCGGAGTTGCGACGGCAGCAGCAGCGACGGCGACACGCTTCTTCCTCTTGAGTCGCGCTTCCAGCTCCTTGCGACACGCAGTCCCTTCAGAAGGCCCAAAACAGCAGCAGGCACTTCCAAAGGATTCTTGGGGAGCTGGTGGTTGAAGTCTGTTGTCCCTGAGACTTCAGCAGGAGGCAAGCTCTTTTCTCAAGCCCTTGGAGATACTTTACAAGTTGAATAAAAGTGCACACAAAGTCCTTTCTCCTTCCTTTGGCAGTCAGGCAACCACTGCAGGCAGATCCCTCTAGCTTAGGGATAGTCTTCTCCTCAGTTCCTTCTTGGTTCCGCTCCTCAGCAAAGGTTTCTTCTTGTTTTCCCAAAGTGATCTAATTTCCTAGGGGTCTGGGTCCCCTTTTTATACACAGTTTTCCTTTGTTCTCTGAAGGCAGAGAGGCCTCTGCCTAGTCAAAACCAGTTTTGGTCAGTCCTGGAGCACTTTGTTTTTCTGACTCCTTCTTTCCTTTCAGAATGTGGGGCAGAGTGCTCAGCCGCCCGGCAGGAGGTGGAGCCAGCATTGTGGAAGGCAGGCACAGCCCTATTCAGACCCAGGTGCAACTCCTCCCTCCACTCTGGATGCAGATCTTTCTATTCAGCCCTGCGCTGACTCACCCTGTCTCCTGTAGCCACCCCCAGCCCCTGTCACTCAATCTCCAGACAAGGAATACACAACCTAGCAGAGGCAGGCTTGGAAGTTTAGGCAAGAAAATACCCACTTTCTAAAAGTGGTATTTTCAAACACAGAATGTTAAAACCAACTTCACTAAAAGATGTATTTTATCATTCTGAGTTCAGGCATACTAAATTCGTTTTTCTACCATGTTCCCTGGGTCAGTTCTGACTATAAGGTGTAATAGTCAGTCTGCCCATTCTGGCCTATGGGGAGCAGGTAGCCTTGCAATAGTGAAAAACGAAAATGGCTGTAATTCACTATTAGGACATGCCACACACACCAGGGCATGTCCTACCTTGTACTTACAATGCACCCTGCCCTAGGGCCTACTTTAGGGTTGACCAACATGCAGTAAAGGGAAGGTTTAGGGACTGGTAAGTGGGTGTACTCACCAAGTCAACATGGCAGCCCTAGGCTGCACACAGGCTCTGCAATGGCAGACCTGAGGCACATTTTACAAGCCGCTTCTGTGGGTGGCACAACCAGTGCTGCAAGCCCACCAGCGGCATTGGATTTACAAGCCCTGGGCACACTCAGTGCACTGTACTAGGGACTGACAAGTAAACCAATCATCCAATCATGGAGTCACTAATACATAACACAATTTACAATAGGGAGAGCATATGCACTTTAGCACTGATCAGCAGTGGTAAAGTGCCCAGAGTCATAACACAGCCAACAACAGGTCAGAAAAAATATAGGAGGAAGGCAAAAAGTTTAGGGATGACCCTGCAAAAAGGGCCAAGTCCAACAGCCACATATTAGCCCTCCCCATTTGATGGCACCGTGTTCCTAATATAGGTCAACCATGGTAAATTACCTGCTCCCAGGATGGACAAGACATCCTTCAATTCCTCCCTGTATGTTTCTAACTCCGGCGTGCTCCAAAGGCGTCGCCAATATTGGAGAGGGCGGGAGGCAATTAAATCGGCTTTTGGATCTATGCCAAATCCATCCTTAGTGGAATTAGAGGAGTACTTTTGGGGAGACCCGTCAGCTGCCTAATAAAGGTATTTTCAGTTTTTATCAAATTGTTAGGCAGGCAATAACCCCAAAGTTCGGCACCATATAGCGATGCTCCCCTCGCTTGAGTTTTATAAATTTCAACTGGGGGACCTAGAACTTTAAGGGTGCAATTTTTATATACTTTTAAAATTCCCCCTGTTGACTGCATTAATTAAGATCTGCTTTCTTTACTTGGGTCCCCCAATCCATCATGTCATTTAGTGTAAGACCCAAGTAATCAAAGATGGTCACTCGCTCTAACGATCTGCCATCCAATCGAGGATGTGGGCAATTTCTAGTGTTAGCACCAAAGACCATATACTTAGTCTTCTGGAGATTTATCTCCAGGTCTCTTCTCTTACAGAATAAACTGAATTCTTCCAGTACCCGCTGCATACCCATAGGTGACTTGGATAAAAGCAGCGTGTCGTCAGCACACATTAGGGCTGGCATTTTACGGTTCGCTAACCTTGGGGAATCTATGTCTTTAACTAAAAGTAGGGTTTCAATTAAACCATTTAGGAAGAGGGAGAACAGGGTCGGTGCCAAGACACACCCCTGTCTCACCCCCTTCTCGACCGGAAATGGAGCTGTCAGTTCCCCGTTCCTACCGTACCTTATCCTTGCATAGGTGCCTTCATGGAGGCGCTTCAAAAGATGACAAAGATATACTGGGGCACCCATATCTAAAAGAAGGGCCCATAACTGATCGCGCCGAACCATATCAAATGCGGACTTAAGGTCCACGAAGGTTAAGTAGAGGCTGCCACCCTCCAAGATAACCGTTTTCCAGTGGATCAACTGCAACCTAAATAGCTGGTCTATAGTTGACGTTTTAGACCTAAAACCAGCTTGTAATGGAGTTAAAACTGTCATCTCATCCATCCATGATTGCAGTCGACCCAAAAGGACACGGGCAAATATCTTTTGGGTGACATCGATAAGGCTTAATGGCCGGTAGTTTGCTGGATTTAGCGGGGAACCTTTTTTATAAATAGGAATAATTTTGGCCCCAGCCCATGTTGGAGGAAGTGCCATACCACAAAGGATGGCATTAAATAAAATCTGCAAGTAGGGGGCCCAAACTGCTTGTTCATTCCTAAAAAGATCTCCAGGGATCCTATCCAACCCTGGGGCCTTGTTTGATAACAGTTTAGTTAGTGCCAGAGATACCTCTGCCAATGTGCACAGTGGTAAACAGTTCTGATTAGCGACAGTTTCATCAGAGTCTGAGGCCCTACCATCCTTGTCTCTAGCTAGGGGCTTAGCATATAAAGCTTTAAAATAGGATCTCCAGACTTCAGCCCCCAAATTTGGTTGTATGGCCGAATTACCTTCAGGTTTTCCCGTTTTAACTAAGTTCCAAAAAGTTCTCATGTCCCTGGCTTCTAATGCTTTCTTTATCGCATCCCATCTATCTGACTCCCATTCTGCTTTCGCTACAGCAAGAGTGTTTTTATAGTGCGCTCTGGATACTTTAATACCAGAACTATCACCTTCCCTGATCATTGATAACAGGGCACGTTTGGCTGCCCTGCACACCTTGGTATACCAGGGATTTTGAGGTTTTAAATAAAAACTGGCGAGACTCCTACCATTATAAAAAAACTCAGCCAAATTTAAAACCAGATTTTGATGATTCTTGCCTATCGCCCGTAGGGATTCTGGTACGTCACTGTTTTGGGAAGCTGTAAATGCAATTACTAGGAAGGGGATGATTTGGTCATACATAGTAGCCATTTTTTCTGGTGTTTGTGCTAATGTTGCCCAACGTACTCTTCTGCCCCCCTCAATTGCTGTTAAATTCAAGGGGGATTGTTGTAACATGCCTTGGATCTCTTTATTCTGGAGGTGGTCTAGGGTTAAGACCAGTGGATTGTGGTCACTCTCGCATCTAAGATGGACTGTAAAATTCAAAATTCTATGCCTTATCTCAACATCGACTAAATTATAATCGATTATGGAGGCCTGTCCCAATTTTTCAAATGTATAATTACCTGGGCTGTCAGAGGGAAAACGACCATTGCATGCCCTAAGCGAGTGACTAAGTGTGAGGGTGTTCATTTGGAGGACAAGAGGTCTCCATCCTCTTATCGCATAAGTATTACATTCTGGAATTAACCAGACGGAGTCTTCCTCGCTAGAAATATTGGTAACAATACCATTGAGGGGCTCAAAATGGCAGTTAAAATCACCTCCGATTATTACTTTTGTAGACACAGGTAAAGTGGGAAGAAATGATAAAAGAAAATCAAGAGTCTGCGAGGTTAGCCCATACCTCACAGGGCGAGAGTAAATATTAATGATAGCCAGCTTGGGGAAATTTTCAATCGAAAGGAGAATGCACAAAATGTCAGAGGAGGACGTATCTATCATCTTAATGGTGCATCCTAAATGGATGCCCACCCAGATGCATAGTCCTCCCGAAGGTCTCCCCCTAGGCCCCTGAATAGCTGGAATACAATAGGTTACATATCCCACCCTATGCAGTTCCATTGTGGCCCATGTTTCCTGAAAGAGGCATACTTCATTAGAATCTATAAATGCTCCCCAATCCGGGAGCTCCATTTTTGCGATTAGGCCCGCTATATTCCAGGACATGATCTTAAAATTCTGCGCATTTTCTGCATTTCCTATCAATGTGGGCATGGGATCCCTCTCTAGATGCAATACTTGCTGTTGAGTCACCTCCCTGCCCTGTGTACTAAGATAGGAGGCTCCAGATATACTGAGAGGTGCACATTGGGTGCTAGTCCCTGGGATAATCTCTTGATTTATTCCCATGTGGTGGTCAGTGGGAACTAGTCTATCATAGCTTAACTGCTCAGGACTCTCTTGGCTTTGTGGCATATCTATGTAGGTACCTATACCAAACAAATATTTAGGGGGGGGGGGATTAGTCAATCGACCAACTCTAAGGGCTGAACCTATTACTAACAGGGATACTAAATGATGGAATAGATTCTGAACCCCAACCCCTGTTTGATACACTTCCTACGTGTGGTCTTGATTCCCATTTTTTGTACACATTTCCCATTCTCTCTAACAAGGGACTAGGGGGGTAAAAATAGCCCAGAGGGAGTGTCTGGATACCACAGCTCATCCCAGGCTGGCGCCATTCTAGAATGTGTTGTACCACCCTTCTGTCTCTAAAATTAATCACAACACAGTCTCCATTAATATCTTTCTGTCTCTGCCCCACCCAGTTAACCCTACGTGCAAATAACATTTCGCCATGTAACTGATGAGGAAGGGGTCTATTTTTATTTAGCCAATAAATGGCTTTAGTTTTAAAATCAGGGTAAGACTCCACACATCCTGAATCTAGCTCTGGTATGCCTGCTAATACAACAGCGTATGGAGTGGAAGCTGGAGGCAAGTCTATGCATGGCAAGAGTGAATTAGTTTGCCTACGATTGAAGTGGGAAAATTTCCCTTCATTGTTCCCTTTGATGTTTTTGGAAGCGCGGTGCTCCATTAATAAACCCTGGGTTGGTGTCACCGCCCTGGTTTCTTGTGCTTTTGCTGTGGTATTAGTCATCCTATGGTGGGATAAAACAGAACCCTGATAATATTGGGATGAAGGGATGGACTCCACAGGAGCTGGTAAATGTGAAAGTGGTGCTATTGGTACTTGGCCTTCAGGGGGAAGTGGCACAGTTAGTACAGGTAGGGTTTCAGAGTTTTGTAAAGATTGGGATGTTCTAACAGAGACCAGGGAATTTGTTGGTTGAGTAGCAAGCCAAATAGCCTCAATTTTACTACCCCAGGAGGTAACCAGGGAGGACAGCTTATTAATGCGGATCATTGCGGATTCGAGCTCATGTTTAATGAGCAGCTCAAGATGGATTTTGAGCTCTTCTACCATGTTTAAGGCCCAAGTCGGTGGCTCCATGGGTATATTACTTCTATCGCAATGTACGTTACCGTTTGGTGGTAGGTTAGGCGCCACCTCGGGTAGCTGGTTCCCTTGTTTCCCTCCCCTTTGATCTTTGTGTTTTCGATAAGGTCCCTTTCTTTTTGCCCCCCCCCCATGAATATTTTGCTAGGAGTTTCCATAGCTGTATTTGCTTGTGCAAGCGATGTATCTAAGGAGAACAGAGAGTCTGATTGATGAAAAGAATTTGAAACTACTGTCTCCGTGATAGCTGAAAGCCTAGGTAGTATCGGTGTTAAAGAGAGGCGTCTCTCAGTGCGTTCGATCTCACTGGAGACGACACCTATTGCTTGCTGTAGCATTTTATCAATTGCTGTGGATTTAGGTGTCGGTGGGCGGACATGTGTTTTCTGCCTATTGTTTGGCTTCGTGAGCAGAGCATTGTCCTTTCCCATAGCAATTTAGGTTAAGGGAGTACCCTGAGTCCAATTACAGGTAGACAATAATGATCAAATAGGTGGAATAAACAAAGTCCACAATGTACTAGAATAGTTTGGACTTATGATTAATAGCTTCCAAAACACCGGGAGACCCACCCAGAGACAACAATGCGCTTGATTAGCAAATCTATTTCCACAGGAGCAAGTCAACTTACATAGAACAAATTTTCAGGGGGATAGCCCGGCCCAGCCTCGATCAGTCTAGGACGGGCTCAGACGGGCCCGCCCTTGGCCCGGGCTTTGCCCGGCACGTCCCGCGCTGCGGGGGTAGAGGCTGCGCTTTATGAGCGTAGGTGGTCAGGTGCCTCCCCCTCGTCAGCAAGACCCAGTACACCTGTGCGGGGTCGCGTTGCACCCTGGATGTTGTGGTCCTCCACAGGGTGAGAGAAGCAAAGTGAAGTCCTGCTACTATAGAATTATCCCAGGCAGATAGCAGCAACTGTCAGCGCCCACAGCAAGAATCAAGGAGGAATCAAGGGCGGCGTCGAGAGGGTCAAGGAAGCAGCTACGGGACTCAACCTAATTGTATTATTATTATTAATATTATTATCGTCACTATTACTATTATTAATATTTTTTATTATTATTATCATCATCATTATTATTATTATTAATATTATTATTATTATTATTATTATCATCATTATTATTATCATTACTATTATTATTGTTATTATTATTACCAGTCATAATGGTAACAACAACAATAATAATAATATTTCACAAACAATAATAGGTTGAAAATGTGGAAACACATTTAAATTCATTTCTCTTTTCCTGACAATGTTTGCTTGCCTTTGAAATTAGTTTGCTGTGAATTGCTAACAATTTACAATCTATCATTCATTTCTCACTTTGTTTCATTATTTCTGTTCATTTTTCCATGTGCTCATATGTGTTAGGTTTTCGATACCCAGGATTTAAGACGTCTAAAAGCCAGCAAAATGTAAGCTAATATGAAGATGCCTTGTGGCTTCATGTCATACTTTTTTCAGCGAGCAAGTCACGGCTATTAATTCAACGATGCTTTGCATGCTCTGTTTTTTATACTCATAATGGTAAAGATAAAACTACAAATACCAGGATGCTAATGGGATCTCTGACACAATTTTGAACACAACAATATCGAGATACAGAAATATCGTTTCAAAAATATCGATTACAAAAATATCGTTTCCCTACACTTATAATGGTAAGTACAAAAATATAGAAATAAAGATAATGTTTCAAACTGATATTGTTAAAAAACGTGCAAAAATATAGTTTTTAATATATATAGTTACAATTGTAAATCTTAAATATTTTAAACTATAACATCAGCATAATGTAAATTAAATAAATGTGAATAATTTTTAATTCTATATATAAATATTTACTTATATAAACACACACACATATATGTGTGTATGTTATGTTATTTGTTATGTTATTTTTATTTATAGCGCGCACGGATACTCCGAGGAGTGTCCCGGCGCGAACCTTAGAGGAGTGCAGAGATCATGTATATGTTATATATATATGTATATAATATAACACTATAATTAAAACAATATTTTACATTATATAAACATTTGTGGGTTATTTTTTACATTTACTACTATAAAAAGCATATATATAATTTAAAATCAAGATTAACCTTAGGGGTCACAAGAAGAAATAAGCAGCAAATAATAACGCCAGCAGAATGGAGAAAAGGGAGGCTAAAAGAACGGAAATGTTAAGTACTTTTTTCGAACAAGAAGGAACAGTAAACAGAGGAAATGAGGTGCCAAATAATCAAAGGAAACCGCATATCAAGAATAAATTAAGAATATGGGAAAAACTATCTAAAAAAGAAATCCACAAAAGTGGGAAATTGCAGCACTTAAAAAATACTTGGAGGTGCAACGTGTACCACGTGGTTTACGTATAAAGCTCATGCCTAACCATCAGGAGACAAGCAATGAACTACTTCATGAATGGGGAGAATACATTTTGAAATCATCATTAGGATTAATGGAGATTTTAGTCAAACATATACAAATTGCACTGGAAAAAATAACAGGCGCAATTGAAGGAATTGGAGAAAGAACTAGAGACAATTGATTTAACTCCAGAACAGACAAAATTCAAAGAGGAATTAGAAGGCTACATTGAAAGACATGAGGAAACAGTCCAAACTAGAAAACAGAATAAATTTCAATATGACAAGGAAGATTATTTGGAAGGACGTATTTTTACATACGCAAGAAAATTTGACAGATTAAAACAGCATGATAAATTAGATATGGCCACAAATATAGCAGGCAGTACGTCATCTTTGACATCCACGGATGCGAGTGAAGGCGAATTGGAACAAAGTGAAGGACGCCCCAGGTGCACTTTTTTAGGGGAAATGCGACTGGCCCTCCAGCAAAAGAACTGGGAGAAAAATATGGGGGCACAGTCGGCAGGAAACCGAGGAAGGGGCAGAGGACGTGGTCGTACCCGAACAAACCCACGAGAAGAGGCAAGCGGGTCAACAGACCCCAAAAGAATTGGAACAACAACAAGGAATATGAAACAGAAATGGAACTAGACTCCTGTACAGATTCGTCCTCACTTGAGTTGGAGATGGTTAATCTCTCAAAAAAAACACTCACAGAAATGGAGACCAACCTCCTAAAACGAGGCCTAAACTTTTGTCCAACAAACAACATGGACTTGGCTCAGGTCAGAATAGACCTGTATAAATATATTCGAAAAATCAAATTAGCAAAACTATTCTTGGAAAATCCCAAAATGGCAAGTCACAAGAAAAAGATCATCTTACCTAGCATGGACTTAAGGGCCAAAGATTCCGGGGCCTTCGTAACCTTGATGGAATTAGATCAAGATCCCAACTTACAAAGTAAAGAATTAGAGGCATATTGCTCACAATTGGGAGCAGGAACCAGTGGCAAAAAGGCTAAATCAAGATTCTACACCCAGTTGGCACATGGAAATAAAATTGACATTTTTCATGAGGCGTTAATAAAAGAACTGTACCAACTGAGCCAAACAAAACGGATGGATAATTTATCATATATGGAGCGGGAAGCATTACAGAACCTAAAACAAGATGATAATATTGAGATCAAAATGGCAGACAAGGGTGGTAATATCATTGTGATGGACAAAGAGTCATACATGTTGGAGGCACATTCCCAACTAAGAAACCGAGAATATTATGAGAAATTCAAAGTAAATCCTAAGACTAGATTCAAGCTAGAATTGGACCAAAAACTAATAACATGGAAAAATAGTAATCTATTGGACGAAGATGAGGTCAAATATTTGACAATAGATCATCCAAAAACAGCAACCATCTACTTTCTCCCAAAGATTCATAAACATCCCACAAGACCACCAGGGAGACCGATCATCTCGGCAAAGGGGGCCCTATTGGAACCCATAGCTAACTATCTGGATGTCTACTTATTGCCGTATGTAAAAAAGTTAACATCATACTTACAGGATACAGGGGACCTGTTACGACACCTACAGGATACACCGTGGATGAGCACATACAAATTGGTTACAATGGATGTGATATCACTCTACACCAATATAAGCAATGAAATTGGTATAAAAGCCTGTGAGTATTTCTTGCAAGAACGCAACATTCAATTTGCCGATCACAATACAATGTTACTGGAGATGATACGGATATGCCTCACAGAAAACATATTTATGTTTGGCGATGAGATCTATCGTCAGGTGAAAGGCACCGCGATGGGCTTTTCATTTAGCCCAAGTTATGCGTGTCTCGCAATGGGATGGTGGGAGAGCATTCTGGCATGGAGCTCCAATAATGATCATTATGTCAACAAAATCGTTACATGGCTGCGATATATAGACGATTTGATCATAATATGGGATGGGTCCACAAAAGAATTTGCTGATTACTTTGAAATTCTTAATAATACAGAGACAAATTTAAAATTCACGTATGACATCAGTGAAGAGAGAGTCATCTTCCTAGACACTGAAATTTATATTGACAACAATGAAGTACACACCACGCTGCATCGTAAAAGTACTGCAACTAATGCTATCTTACGCAGAAAGCTTTCATCAACCAAGTTTGATCAATAACATCCCTTTTGGAGAATTCTTAAGGATACGGAGAATTTGTTCCCAAGATCAGGAATGGCAGAAAAACAGCCGAGCAGCTTCCATCAGATTCAATAAACGACAATACAACAAGAAAGTGATACTTGCTTGTCGAAAAAACAGAAATGTTGAAAGGATCTGAATTGATAAAAGAAAAGGTTGCACCACCAAGTACAGAAAAAAACAACCAAGAAATTCGCTTGATAACAACATACTCCAAAGAAAATAAACAAATTAGAACTATACTGCGAAAAAACTGGAATATTCTACAATTGGACCCTACGGTTGCAAAGATAGTAGGTGACTCCCCAAGCTTAACATTTCGAAGAGCAAGAAATTTAAGAGATCAACTAGTGCACAGCCACTTCTCAAACAGAAACAAACGAAAGAATTGGCTTAAAACAACTGGCTTTTTTAAATGTACTAATTGTAAAGTGTGCATTATTGCTAAAAACATCAAAGAGATCGAAATGGCTAACAAAAAGATATGGAGAATCAACCAACTGATCACATGTAAAAGTCAATTTGTGATTTACATAATTGAGTGCCCATGCCACTTAAAATACGTGGGCAGCACCATATGTGAATTGAAGAAGAGAATCTTGGAACACGTAAGGGCAACAATAAATAATGATAGAAGCAACGCAGTTGCCAAGCATATGGAAAAAGAACATGGTGGCAATTGGAAAGAGTTAAAATTCTATGCAGTAGAACAAGTGGAGCAACATGCAAGGGGTGGTGACAGAGAGAAGATTTTGAGACAAAAAGAGTCACGTCACATATTAAACTTCCGTTCACTGACCCCGAATTGACTGAATCAAGACGAAGAGTTACATTCACATCTGTAATTTTGCCCATGATATAATGTGACTTTGGACCTTACCTCTGTATGAAATTATTAATCGAGTTGATCATAACAATGCTTTTATCCTCCACTTTTCTCCCTTTCGTTTAACAATTTGTTCCATCCTCTTACTTAACAATTATTGATGAAGAAACAAGAGATTGGTTCATCCTTGATTGCCCCGCTTACGACTAGGATGGGGTTATAACTGGTATTTTGTTGTCACCTTTAGTCACACAATGTATTAAAGAATGCATAAAGCATAGAATGCAGTCTCTGACCATTAAGAGGTCCAGCCATTACACCAAATTACAAATTATTAATGTCACATAGATGGAGATAAAATATTCCCCAGATTAATCATACAAATGCAATGTAGAGAGCCCACTGGAGGGCAGAAAGTAGAAAGTGAAATATTGTCCTCGAACTGGTTAAAACAATATATTTTTTGTGGTAATTTGGAAGCCCACTGGAGGGCTACATGTGAGTTTGAACAAATTGTAATTTGTAATTAGCACAGAGTGTAATGTAAATGGCGAACAAGGTTGTATATGTAGAACTAATACAACAATTGGTGTGACATATCAGCGTTTTGTTAAATAATAACATAAGGATGGTAAACACACAGGGTGTTAGTACATTGTTTTATATGCAATAGGGTGAAGTATTACAGCGCAATGAAATCTATGTCTAATGGTACTACGTAAACCATAATGCAAAGGGGCACATCACAGGATATGATGTCAGCCTGTTTAAATAAGTGCAGAAAACGTTGCCGCTTTGTGTTTGTGCTGTCCCCGTGAGCAAGGTCTCGGCTGAGACTGAAACGCGTAGGGGTTGCTGGCATGCTGTAAATAAATCTTGCAACTAAGACACATCAGAGTGGACTGGATTTATTCTTTGGATCTGTGAGTGCGGGAAAATACCTACGGGGAATCGGATTGAATATATAAATATATATATATATATACATATATGAATAATAAAAAATATTAACAAAACAACTGCAAAACATTAAATCAATTAACAAATTAATGAAATATAAAATAGATATTTACTAGAAACATTATAAAAAACTAAAATATATATATTTAAAAAATATTATAAAATTAAACAAATAATAAGAATAGATATATTTGAACAATATCAAGAAAAGTATTGAAGTCTGCGAATAATAGATATGCTAGTCCCACTCCAGTATGTGCAACTGTAGGGAAAGCATTGGACTTCGGAGAGGTAAGATTTCCTATTCCCACTCCACTCTGTGAACAGTAGGGAAAGTGTTGGACTTCGGAGGGATTCAATCTGCTATTCCCACTCTAGTCTGTGCAACAGTAGGGAAAGCGTTGGAATTCGGAGGGGTAACATTTACTATTCCCACTCCAGTCTGTACAACAGTAGGGAGAGCAATGGACTTCGGAGGGGTAAGATTCACTATTCCCACTTGAGTCTGTGCACCTGTAGGAAAAGCTTTGGACTTCAGAGAGATTAAATTTACTATTCACACTTCAGATTGTGAAACAGTAGGGTAAGCGTTGGACTTCAGAGTGGTTAAATTAACTATTCCCACTACAGTGTGTGCAGCAGTTTGGAAAGCGATGGACTTCGGAGGTGTGAGAAACTGGGTTCTTGTTGTAATACCCACACACTTTTTGCCTGGTTTTTGATGCAACTTTGACTGAGGTGTACTGGGACCCTGCTAACCACGTTCCCAGTACCAATGTTCTTCCCCTAAAACTGTACCACAATTGGCACACCTTCAGCAACCCCTTTAAGTCCCTCGTAAATGGTACCCCGATACCTAGGGCATTGGGACTGAAGAGGGTCCACTATGGCTGCAGCACAAATTGTGCCCCCCTTGGGACTCCTCACCAAGATCATGCAAATTGCCATTGCAGGCTACATGTCTTGGAGCAGAAAAAACTGCAGAGTCGGCATAGCATACATCCCTGGGTGCCATGCCTACAGACACTTCATGAGATATAGGTAAGTCGCCCTTACTGCAGGCCTTACAGCCTTAATGCAGGGTGCATTATATCCCATGTGGACAAATCTGTATGAGCAGCTATGACCCTACAATATCGAAGTCCATTCTTGGATATTGCAAGTGGCAGGGAAGCCATAGAGAGTACATGGGCTGGACACTCATCCTTACAAGTTCCCCAGCTTCATGATGGCTTCACTGTACATTAAGATGTTTGGTACCAAACATCTTGTCTTGAATCCTCACTGATGCCAGTGTTGGATTTATTAGTCAATGCAGACAGAGGACACTTTAGAGAGCCCCCTGAAAACTTACCAAACACTGGCGTGGTCTCTGACTAGTCTAGCCAGCCTGCCACCACCAGACATGTTTCTGACTTCATGGGATGAGAGCCTGAGCTCTCAGAGGCCAGGAACAATGCTTGCTTTGGGCTGCAATGTGTACCCCATTTTTCCAATTCCTCCATCTTGGGACGGAAGGAATTAGCCTATTAGGGTCAGGGTTGTGCCCCCTCCCCAAAGGAAGTGGTCACATGGAGGATGTAGACACCCTAAAGGTAGCTAGGGCATTAGCTGCTACCTGTCATCCAATGTAATGCCCCTAAAATTGAGTATTTAGGTGGCACCCCTGGACCCTGAACTTTAGATTCGACAGACATAAAGAAGAAGCGCACAAAGAAGAGCTGCTGACCCGAGAACAGAAGACCTGTTGCAGAATTCTGGTGCGAAACCTTGCCTGCTGCCCCTGTTGCAGGGATTCTGCACATACACAGAACTATGCGCAGGAAAACAGGACCTCAGTGAATAGGGGTGTACCAACCTACCACATCAGTACCCAAAATCCCAAACCGACTAGCTATAGTGTCTCATTCGTTCTCCTCCAAATATCACGGAGCTACAAATGATTAGACAACCCAGAACACGACACTCCTGACTCTCTCAGGAATCGCGGGAGCACAGTGTACTCTTTCGCTCACTCACTCATACTTGTCCACAATGAGAATAAGCAGAGTCACTGAAATAGTTAAAAATGTTTATTTTAACTATCGTGCTCTACAATACAGTATACGTGCCACTACTAGCAGCAAAATGCATAAACTCAGCACAGTTAGCATTGTTACAATTCCATAGAATACAAAGGGAGAAGTCATTTTATAAAGACTGTGGAAATAAGGGCCTACAGGCCTGACCACCCTCCCCTTGACTAGAGGAAGTTTATTTTATAAAAAGGACGATCTCTGGGCTTTGACAGCAGACCCCATACCTTAAAGCCTGGATGTAAGGTTTACATCATAAGAACAGCAGAGGTCTTCTCCATGGAACGGCTTTCTCCAAGTGTGTTAAAACAACATGCAACAATGTAATATCAAAGCGCGAGTCTTCAGTACTGCAGCTGTGTAGCATGTTATGTCTAGGTGCTAGGGACTGACCAGAACAGAATAACAAGTGGCATTGTTTATCGACCTTGCACATCGTGTTCAGACAAAACTCCAGGAAAGGCAGAGAACGCGAAAAGCAACCCATTCTCATGTGAAAGGCACAAACAAAGTCTTGCAAAAACAAAGTCATGTAGTAGCGTGCGCAAAAGCAGCATCATGGCAGCGAAGCTCATGCTAACTTAGCAATGTCGATAATGTGCCTAAGAACCATATAACACTCCAGGACTCGACAATCGTGGTGTGCTGTCTCGTCCTGCTGCTGTGAGGACTCCAAGAACCCCGGAGTACCTCCAGCTCTTCGTCAATCACCAGAGAACTCCCTTGGAGTAGACAAACTACTCCCCTGCAGCCCGCAGGCACCAGACCCATAGAGTCTGTTTTACCGACTTGCTGATCCCCGGTGACTGCGACGCAGCACCCAAGCAATAAGAGGTACACCAGCTCTGGATGGTCAGATCTGTCTCCCCACCAAGTGTAAAGACACCAGGAGCTACCGGAGCCGTGCCGTACCAATACTCGGGGTACCGGACCACATGCAACCCACACCGAGATGAAGAGTCCAATCCCGACTCCAACTACCCAGTAAGCAAGCACCTGTCAAGGGACCTCAAGACTTCTGACACCCACCTCGGGAGCAGCCCAGCTGTCCGAATATCATCCCTGCAACCTGCCTGCCACTGACCGCAAAGACCATCTTGACGCACAGATCCCAGCTGACCTATCTGCTCTGCACCCAGCCCGCTGGGCCTGGGTACCAAAGAAAGAGTGACACTCCTGTGGGTCTGAGGCCATTGCGACCCGATTCCTTGTTTGGGGTCCCCTGGACTTACCTGTAAGTCCCTCTGTGCAGCCTGTTTTTAGGTGTCCCCCTTCTGTGTAGCCCACCAGCTACCATTGACCTCAGTACCCTGCTCTCGGCTGAATCCGGGAGGTTCCCAATGATCTGCTTGTGGAACATTGGACCTGGCCTTGTTACTACCCCAAAACCAGAAGGTGAACCCTGAGAACCAACTGTACGATTTTTTATCTATTTTTCTCCATAAACTTGTACTGTGCGTAATTGAGCACAAAAGTGTGTTATTTTCTGAACTTTGAAAAATCATAACTTAAAAAGTACTTACCTGTAAACAAAGTTCTTGGTCTTAAAAATTATATAAAAATCAGTGTTACTTTTGCAAATTGGTCTTAGATTTCTTCTTGAGTGTGTGTGTGTCTCATTTATTGCCTCTGTGAGCACAACAAAAGCATAGCATAACCCTCTGATAAGCCTAACTGCTCGCCCATACTGCCACAAAGAGAGCATTAGTACTATCTACTTTTGCTCTGTGTATCAGTTTAGGACCCACTGGACTCTCTGCACAGTGTTCTTCATTTTAGTACACTATATAGAGAGCCAGCTTCCTACAGGAGGGATTACATTTACTATTCCCACTCCAGTCTGTGCCACAGTAAGGAAAGCATTGGACTTCGGAGGGATTACATTTAGTGTTCCCACTCCAGTCTGTGCAACAGTAGGGAAAGCATTGGGCTTCAGAGGGGTTACATTTACTATTCCTACTCCAGTCATGCAACAGTAGGGAAAGCGTTGGACTTTGGAGGGGTACGATTTACTATTCCCACTCTAGTCTGTGCAACAGTAGGAAATCATTGCACTTTTGAGGGGTAAAATTTACGATTCCAACTCCACTTTTTCCAACAGTAAAGAAAGCGCTGGACTTCGGAGGGATTAAATTACTATTCCCATTCCTGTCTGCGAAATAGTAGGGAAAGCGCCGTACTTTGGAGGGGTTATGTTTACAATTCCCACTGCAGTCTGTGCAAAAGTAGGGAAAGCATTGGACTTCGGAGGAGTTAAATTTGCCATTCCCAGGCAAGTCTGTGCAACAGTAGGGAAAGCATCTGAATTAGAAGGGATTACATTTACCATTCCCACTACAATATGTGCAATAGTAGGGAAAGCGTTGGTTTTCGGCGGGGTTAAATTTACTATACCCACTCCAGTCTGTGGAACAATAGGGAAAACGTTGGACATCATAGGGGAAAGATTTACTATTCCCACTCTAGTCTATGCAACAGCAAAGAAAGCGATGAACTTCGAAGGTGTTAGCTTTACTATTCCGACTCTTGTCTGTGCAACAGTAGGGGAAGAGTTGGACTTCAAAGTGGTTAAATTAACTATTCCCACTCCAGTCTGTGCATCAGGAGGAAAAATGTTGTACTTCGGAGAGATTAAATTGAGTGATAGCCTGTGCAGGTGAGAGCGGTGAAGTGGTGGGGTGGGGGTGGGGAGGAGACGACAGACGACGATGAGGGATCGGATATGCGGCTAGCGCAAGGTAAGTGGTTTTCTTTTTTTACATTTTATTTTCCCATGTTGTCGTCTGTCGACTCTCCTCTGCCCCCTACCCCACCACACCCCCGCTCTTACCTGCACCGGCCGTCACTGATTAAATTAACTATTCCCACTCCAGTCTGTGCAACGGGAGGGAAAGCATTGGACTTCGGAGGGATTACATTTACTATTCCTACATTAGTCTGTACAACAGTAGGGAAAGCATTGGCCTTCGGAGGGGTCAAATTTACTATTCCCCCTCCAGTCTATGTAAACGTAAAGAAAGCGATGGGCTTCAGAGGGAATAGATTTTCTATTCCCACTCGAGTTCGTGCAACAGTAGGGAAAGCGTTAGCCTTTGGAAGTGTTACATTTATGAAT
Organism: Calotriton arnoldi; assembly: GCA_963921515.1. NCBI lineage: Eukaryota > Metazoa > Chordata > Amphibia > Caudata > Salamandridae > Calotriton > Calotriton arnoldi. The sequence goes on along the minus strand of CAWUFW010000648.1, from coordinate 1,993,317 downwards.
CACACTACAGTCTGTGCAACAGTAGGGAAAGCGTTGGACTTCAGGGTTAAATTTACTATTCTCACTCCAGTGTGTGCATCAGTAGGGAAAGCGCTGGACTTCAGAAGGGTTAGATCTACTATTCCTACTCCAGTCTGTGCAACAGTGAGGAAAGCGTTGGACTAAGGAGGGATTACATTTGCGATTCCCACTACAGTCTGTGAAACAGTAGGGAAAGCGTTAGCCTTTGGAAGTGTTACATTTACGATTCCCACTACAGTTTGAGCAACAGTAGGGAAAGCGTTGGACTTCAGGGTTAAATTTACTATTTCAGTAGGGAAAGTGTTGGAATTGGGAGGGGTTACTACTCCTACTCCAGTCTGCGCAACAGTAGGAAAAGTGTTTGATTCGGGGGAGAAATATTTACTATTCCCACTCCAGTCTGTACAACAGTACGGAGAGCAATGGACTTCGGAGGGGTAAGATTCACTATTCCCATTCCAGTCTGTGCAACTGTAGGGAAAGCGCTGGACTTCCGGGGGATTAAATTTACTATTCTCACTCCAGTCTCTGCAACAGTAGGAAAAGAATTGGCCTTCGGAGGGGTAAAATTTACTATTCTACCTCCAGTCTATGCAAACGTAAAGAAAGCGATGGACTTCGGAGGGAATAGATTTTCTATTCCCACTCGAGTCTGTGCAACAGTAGGGAAAGCGTTGGACTTTGGACCTGCTACATTTACGATTCCCACTCCAGTGTGTGCATCAGTAGGTATAGCTTAGGACTTCGGAAGGGTTAAATCTACTATTCCTACGCAAGTCTGCGCAACAGTAGGAAAAGTGTTTGATTCTGAGGAGAACAATTTACTATTCCCACTCCAGTCTGTCCAACAGTAAATAAAACATTGGACTTCGGAAGGATTACATTTACTATTCGCACTGCAGTCTGTGCAACAGTAGGGAAAGTGCTGGTCTTCAGAGGAGTGAGATTTACTATTGCCACTCCAGTCTGAGCAACTGTAGGATAAGCATTGGATTCAGAGGGATTACATTTACTATTCTCACTCCAGTCTCTGCAACAGTAAGGAAAGCGTTGGACTTCGTAGGGGATAGATTTTCTATTCCCCATTCCAGTCTGTGCAGCAGCTGTGAAAGAGCTGGACTTCGATGAGATCAAAATTACTATTCCTAATTCAGGATGTGAAACAGTAGGGGAAAGTGTTGGACTTCAGAGGGATTAAATTAACTATTCCCACTCTAGTTTTTCCAGCAGTAGGGAAGGCATTGGACTTCAGGGGGGTTACATTTACTATTTCCACTCTAGTCTGTGCAACAGTAGGGAAACCGTTGAACTTAGTAGGGATTACGTTCGCAATTCGCACTGCAATCTGTGCAACAGTAGGGAAAACATTAGACTTCGGAGGGGTTAAATTCATTATTCCCACTCCAGTCTGTGCAACAGTAGGGAAACCGTTGGACTTAGTAGGGATTACGTTCGCAATTCACACTGCAATCTGTGCAACAGTAGGGAAAACATTAGACTTCGGAGGGGTTAAATTCATTATTCCCACTCCAGTCTGTGCAACAGTAGGAATAGCACCAGACTTTAAAGGGGTAAGATTTATCACAACAGTAAAGTAAGCGTTGGACCCAGGAGGGAATAAATTTACTATTCCCACTCCAGTCTGTGCAACAGTAGGATAAACGTTGTACTTCAGACGGGTAAAATGTACTATTCCCACTCTAGTCTGTGAACAGTAGGGATAGCATTGGACTGTGGAGGGATTGAATTTGCTATTCCCATTGCAGGCTGTACAACAGTAGGGAAAGCGTTGGACTTTGGTGGGATTAAATTGACTATTCCCACTCCAGTCTGTGCAACATTAGGTAAAGTGTTAGACTTCAGAGGGGTGAGATTTACTATTCCCTCTCCAGTCTGTGCAACTGTAGGGAAAGCATTGGACTTCAGGGGGATTAAGTTTACTATTCTCATTCCAGTCTCTGCAACAGTAGGGAAAGCATTGGACTTCGCAGGAGATACATTTTCTATTCCCACTCCAGTCTGTGCATCAGTAGGGAAAGTGTTGGACTTTGAAGGGATTAAATTAACTATTCCCACTACAGTTTGTGCAGCAGTAGGGAAAGCATTGGACTTCTGAGGGTTTAAATATACTATTCTCACTCCACTCTGTGCAACAGTAGGGAAACCATTGGATTTAGGAGGGATTACATTTACTATTTCCACTACAGCTGTGCAACAGCAGGGAATGCGTTGGACTTCGCAGGGGTTAAATTCATTATTCCCACTCCAGTCTGTGCAACAGTAGGGATAGCACTGGACTTCGGAGGGGTAAGATTTATTATTCCTACTTCAGTCTGTGCAACAGTAGGGAAAGCGTTGTACTTCAGAGCAGAAAAATGTACTTTTCACACTCCAATCTATAGAACAGTAAAGCAAGCACTGGACTTCAGAGGGATAACATTTTCTATTCCCAATCCAGTCTGTACATCAGTAGGATAAGCGTTGCACTTCAGTGAGGTAAAATTTACTATTCCCACTCAAATCTGTGAACAGTAGGGAAAGCGGAGGACGTTGAAGGGATTACATTTACTATACCCACTCGTCTGTGCAACAGTAGGGTAAACGTTGTTCTTTGGAGAGGTTAAATTTACTGTTCCATCTGCAGTCTGTGGAACAGTAGGGAAAGCGTTGGACTTCGGAAGGGGTAAGATTTACTATTCCCACTTCAGTCTGTGCAACAGTAGGGAAAGTGTTGGCTTTGGAGGGGTAAAATAAAGCGTTGGTTTCAGAATGGTTACATTTACTATTCCCACCCCAGTCTGTGCAGGGAAAGCACTGGAATTCGGAGGAATTACATTTACTATCCCCATTCCCGTTTGTACAACAGTAGGGAAAGCGTTGGACTTCGGAGAGGTTAAATTTACTATTCCCACTTCAGTATGTGCAACAGTAGGCAAACCGCGGGACTTCAGAGGCGTTAAATTAACAATTCCCACTAGTTTGTGCAGCAGTAGGAAAAGTGTTGGACTTCAAAAGGATTACATTTATTTTTCCTACTCCAGTCTATACAACAATAAAGAAAGCATTGGGCTTTGGAGGGATTACATTTACTATTCCCAATCCATTCTGTGCAATACTAAGAAAAGTGTTGGACTTCAGAGGGGTAAAATTTACTATTCCCATTCCAGTCTCTGAACAGTAGGAAAAGAAGTGGACATTGAAATGTTTAAATTTACTATTCTCACTCCAGTCCGTGCAACAGTAGGGAAAGTGTTGTACTTTGGAGAGTTTAAATTTACTATTCCCACTCTAGTCTGTGCAACAGTAGAGAAAGTTTTGGACTTCGGAGGGATTACATTTACCATTCCCACTACAGTCTGTGCAATAGTAGGGAAAGCGTTGGATTTCGTAAGGGTTACATGTTTTATTCCCACTCCAGTCTGTGCAACAATAGGGAAAGCGTTGGACATCTGAGGTGAAAGATTTACTATTCCCACTCCACTCTATGCAACAGAAAAGAAAGCGATGGACTTCGGAGGCATTAACTTTGCTATTGCCACTCGAGTCTGTGCAATAGTAGGGAAAGCATTGGACTACGGAAGGGTAAGATTTACTATTGCCACTTCAGTCTGTGCAACAGTAGGGGAAGAGTTGGACTTCAAAGTAGTTAAATTAACTATTCCCACTCCAGTCTGTGCAACAGGAGGAAAAGCGTTGGTCTTCAGAGGGATTAAATTTACTATTCCAACTCCAGTCTGTGCAACGGTAGGGAAAGCTTTCGACTTCGGAGGGTTTAAATTTACTATTCCCATTGCAGTCTGTACAACAGTAGGAAAAGCATTGGCCTTCGGAGGGGTAAAATTTACCATTCCCCCTCCGGTCTAACCAAACGTAAAGAAAGCGATGGGCTTCGGAGGGAATAGATTTTCTATTCCCACTAGAGTCTGTGGAAGAGTAGGGAAAGTGTTGGACTTTGGAGGTGTTACATTTTCAATTCCCACTCCAGTGTGTGCATCAGTAGGTATAGCGCAGGATTTCAGAAGGGTTAAATCTGCTATTCCTACTCCAGTCTGTCCAACAGTAGGAAAAGTGATGGACTTCAGAGTGGTGAGATTTACTATTCCCTCTCCAGTTTGTGCAACTGTAGGGAAAGCATTGGACTTCAGAGGGATTACATTTCCTATTCTCACTCCAGTCTCAGCAACAGTAGGATAATCGTTGGACTTTATAGGGGATACATTATTTATTCCCACCCCAATCTGTGGAACAGTGGGGAAAGTGTTGAACTTCGGAGGGATTACATTTACTATTCCTACTTCAGGATGTGAAACAGTAGGGGAAAGTGTTGGACTTTTGAGGGGTTAAATTAACTATTCCCACTCCATTCTGTGCAACAGAAAGAAAAGCATTGGACTTCAGAGGGGTCAAATTTACTATTCCCACCACAATCTGTGCAACAGAAAGGAAAGGGCTGGACTTTGGAGGGGTTAAATTTACTATTCCCACTCCAGTATGTGCAACAGTAGGGTAACCGTTAGATTTAGGAGGGATTACATTTATTATTCCACTTACAGTCTGTGCAACAGTAGGGAAAGCGTTGGACTTTGGTGGGGTTATATTCACTAGTCCCACTCAAGTCTGTGCAACAGTAGGGAAAGCGTTGGGCTTCAAAGGGGTAAGATTGATTATTCCTACTCCAGTTTGTGCAACAGTAGGGAAAGTGTTAGACTACGGAGAAGAAAAAATTACTATTCGCACTCCAGTTTATACAACATGAAAGCAAGTGTTGGACTTCGGAGAGATTAAATTTACTATTCCCACTCCAGTCTGTGCAACAGTAAGAATAGCACTGGGCTTTGGAGGGGTAAGATTTATTACAACAGTAAAGCAAGCGTTGGACCTGAGGGAATGAATTTACTATGCCCAATCCAGTCTGTGCGAAAGTAGGATAAACGTTGGACTTCAAAGGGGTACAATTTACTATTCCCACTCCAGACTGTGAACAGTAGTGAAGGCGTTGGATGTTGAAGGGATACATTTACTATTCCCACTCCAGTCTGGGCAACAGTAGGGAAAGCACTGTACTTCGGAGAGATTACATTTACTATTGCCACTCCAGTCTGTGCAACAGTAGGGAAAGCGTTGGACTTCGGAGGGATTAACATTACTATTCCCACTCCAGTCTGTACAACAGTAGGGAAAGCATTGGACTTCTGAAGGGTTAAATTTGCCATTCCCATGCAAGTCTGTGCAACAGTAGGGAAAGCGTTTGACTTCAGAGGGATTACATTTACTATTTCCACTCCAGTCTGTGGAACTGTAGGAAAAGCATTGGACTTTCATTAAATGTACTATTCCCACTCCGGTCTGTGCAACAGTAGGAATAGCACCAGACTTTGGAGGGGTAAGATTTAACACAACAGTAAAGCAAGCGTTGGACCTTGGAGGGAATAAATTTACTATTCCCAATCCAGTCTGTGCAACAGTAGGATAAACGTTGGACTTCAGAGGGGTAAAATGTACTATTCCCACTCTAGTCTGTGAACAGTAGGGATAGCATTGGACTGTGGAGGGATTGAATTTGCTATTCCCATTGCAGGCTGTACAACAGTAGGGAAAGCGTTAGACTTTGGGGGGATTAAATTGACTATTCCCACTCCAGTCTGTGCAACAGTAGGTAAAGTGTTGGACTTCAGAGGGGTGAGATTTACTATTCCCTCTCCAGTCTGTGCAACTGTAGGGAAAGCGTTGGACTTCAGGGGGATTAAGTTTACTATTCTCATTCCAGTCTCTGCAACAGTAGGAAAGCGTTGGACTTCGAAGGGATTAAATTAACTATTCCCACTACAGTTTGTGCAGCAATAGGGATAGCATTGGACTTCTGAGGGTTTAAATATACTATTCCCACTCCACTCTGTGCAACAGTAGGGAAACCATTGGATTTAGGAGGGATTACATTTCCTATTTCCACTACAGCTGTGCAACAGCAGGGAATGCGTTGGACTTCGCAGGGGTTACATTTATTATTCCCACTCCAGTCTGTGCAACAGTAGGGATAGCACTGGACTTCAGAGGGGTAAGATTTATTATTCCTACTTCAGTCTGTGCAACAGTAGGGAAAGCGTTGGACTTCAGAGCAGAAAAATGTACTTTTCACACTCCAATCTATAGAACAATAAAGCAAGCATTGGACTTCAGAGGGATAACATTTTCTATTCCCAATCCAGTCTGTACATCAGTAGGATAAGCGTTGGACTTCAGTGAGGTAAAATTTACTATTCCCACTCAAATCTGTGAACAGTACGGAAAGCGGAGGACGTTGAAGGGATTACATTTACTATACACACTCCAGTCTGTGCAACAGTAGGGTAAACGTTGTACTTTGGAGAGGTTAAATTTACTGTTCCATCTGCAGTCTGTGGAACAGTAGGGAAAGCGTTGGACTTCAAAAGGGGTACATTTTCTATTTCCCCTTCAGTCAGTGCAACAGTAGGGAAAGCGGAGGACTTCAGAGGGGTAAGATTTACTATTCCCACTTCAGTCTGTGCAACAGTAGGGAAAGTGTTGGCTTTGGAGGGGTAAAATTTACTATTCCCACTCCAGTCTATGCAACAGTAAAGAAAGCAATGGATAGTGTAGGGATTAAATATAGTATTCCCACTCCAGTCTGTGCAACAGTATGGAAAAGCGTTGGATTCAGAATGGTTACATTTACTATTCCCACCCTAGTCTGTGCAGGGAAAGCACTGTAATTCGGAGGAATTAAATTTACTATCCCCACTCCCGTTTGTGCAACAGTAGGCAAAGCGCGGGACTTCAGAGGCATTAAACTAACAATTCCCACTACAGTCTGTGCAACAGTATGGAAAAGCGTTGGATTCAGAATGGTTACATTTACTATTCCCACCCTAGTCTGTGCAGGGAAAGCACTGTAATTCGGAGGAATTAAATTTACTATCCCCACTCCCGTTTGTGCAACAGTAGGCAAAGCGCGGGACTTCAGAGGCATTAAACTAACAATTCCCACTACAGTTTGTGCAGCAGTAGGAAAAGTGTTGGACTTCGAAAGGATTACATTTATTTTTCCTACTCCAGTCTAAACAACAATAAAGAAAGCATTGTGCTTTGGAAGAATTAAATTTACTATTCCCAATCCATTCTGTGCAATACTAAGAAAAGTGTTGGACTTCAGAGGGGTAAAATGTACTATTCCTATTCCAGTCTGTGAACAGTAAGAAAAGAAGTGGACATTGAAATGTTTAAATTTACTATTTTCACTCTAGTCTGTGCAACAGTAGGGAAAGTGTTGGACTTCGGAGGGATTACATTTACCATTCCCACTACAGTCTGTACAATAGTAGGGAAAGCGTTGGATTTCGGAAGGGTTACATGTTTTATTCCCACTCCAGTCTGTGCAACCATAGGGAAAGCGTTGGACATCTGAGGTGAAAGATTTACTATTCCCACTCCAGTCTATGCAACAGCAAAGAAAGCGATGGACTTCGGAGGCATTAACTATGCTATTGCCACTCCAGTCTGTGCAATAGTAGGGAAAGCATTGGACTTCGGAAGGGTAAGATTTACTATTGCCACTTCAGTCTGTGCAACAGTAGAGGAAGAGTTGGACTTCAAAGTAGTTAAATTAACTATTCCCACTCCAGTCTGTGCAACAGGAGGAAAAGCGTTGGTCTTCAGAGGGATTACATTTACTATTCCAACTCCAGTCTGTGCAACGGTAGGGAAAGCTTTCGACTTCGGAGGGTTTAAATTTACTATTCCCACTGCAGTCTGTACAACAGTAGGAAAAGCATTGGCCTTCGGAGGGGTAAAATTTACCATTCCCCCTCCGGTCTAACCAAACGAAAAGAAAGCGATGGGCTTCGGAGGGAATAGATTTTCTATTCCCACTAGAGTCTGTGCAAGAGTAGGGAAAGTGTTGGACTTTGGAGGTGTTACATTTACAATTACCATTCCAGTGTGTGCACCAGTAGGTATAGCGTAGGATTTCGGAAGGGTTAAATCTGCTATTCCTACTTCAGTCTGTCCAACAGTAGGAAAAGTGTTGGACTTCAGAGTGGTGAGATTTACTATTCCCTCTCCAGTTTGTGCAACTGTAGGGAAAGCATTGGACTTCACAGGGATTAAATTTGCTATTCTCACTCCAGTCTCAGCAGCAGTAGGATAATCATTGGACTTTATAGGGGATACATTATTTATTCCCACCCCAGTCTGTGGAACAGTGGGGAAAGTGTTGAACTTCGGAGGGATTACATTTACTATTCCTACTTCAGGATGTGAAACAGTAGGGGAAAGTGTTGGACTTTTGAGGGGTTAAATTAACTATTCCCACTCCAGTCTGTGCAACAGAAAGAAAAGCATTGGACTTCGGAGGGGTCAAATTTACTATTCCCACCACAATCTGTGCAACAGAAAGGAAAGGGCTGGACTTTGGAGGGGTTAGATTTACTATTCCCACTCCAGTATGTGCAACAGTAGGGTAACCGTTGGACTTAGGAGGGATTACATTTATTATTCCACTTACAGTCTGTGCAACAGTAGGGAAAGCGTTGGGCTTCAAAGGGGTAAGATTTATTATTCCTACTCCAGTCTGTGCAACAGTAGGGAAAGCGTTAGACTACAGAGATGAAAAAATTACTATTCGCACTCCAGTTTATACAACATGAAAGCAAGTGTTGGACTTCGGAGAGATTAAATTTACTATTCCCACTCCAGTCTGTGCAACAGTAAGAATAGCACTGGGCTTTGGAGGGGTAAGATTTATTACAACAGTAAAGCAAGCGTTGCACCTGAGGGAATAAATTTACTATGCCCAATCCAGTCTGTGCAACAGTAGGATAAACGTTGGACTTCAAAGGGGTACAATTTACTATTCCCACTCCAGACTGTGAACAGTAGTGAAGGCGTTGGATGTTGAAGGGCAGTGGCGGCTCGCCGAGGGAGTGGTGTGGGGCGGGGAGGGGCAGGGTGGGGGTAGTGGACTCGGACTTACAACGGACAGAACTCCCTCTGAGTTCTGTCCGTCGTATGTCTGAGGTTCACTACCCACCACCCTGCCCTCCCCGCCCCACCGCCCGCACCACTCCTTCGGCGAGCCACCACTGTTGAAGGGATACATTTACTATTCCCACTCCAGTCTGTGCAACAGTAGGGAAAGCACTGTACTTCGGAGAGATTACATTTACTATTCCCACTCCAGTCTGTGCAACAGTAGGGAAAGCGTTGGACTTCGGAGGGATTAACATTACTATTCCCACTCCAGTCTGTACAACTGTAGGGAAAGCATTGGACTTCTGAAGGGTTAAATTTGCCATTCCCATGCAAGTCTGTGCAACAGTAGGGAAAGCGTTTGACTTCAGAGGGATTACGTTTACTATTTCCACTCCAGTCTGTGGAACTGTAGCAAAAGCATTGGACTTTCATTAAATGTACTATTCCCACTCCAGTCTGTGCAACAGTAGGAATAGCACCAGACTTTGGAGGGGTAAGATTTATCACAAAAGTAAAGCAAGCGTTGGACCTTGGAGGGAATAAATTTACTATTCCCAATCCAGTCTGTGCAACAGTAGGATAAACGTTGGACTTCAGAGGGGTAAAATGTACTATTCCCACTCTAGTCTGTGAACAGTAGGGATAGCATTGGACTGTGGAGGTATTGAATTTGCTATTCCCATTGCAGGCTGTACAACAGTAGGGAAAGCGTTGGACTTTGGGGGGATTAAATTGACTATTCCCACTCCAGTCTGTGCAACAGTAGGTAAAGTGTTGGACTTCAGAGGGGTGAGATTTGCTATTCCCTCTCCAGTCTGTGCAACTGTAGGGAAAGAGTTGGACTTCGTAGGGGATACATTTTCTATTCCCACTCCAGTCTGTGCAACAGTAGGGAAAGCGTTGGACTTCGTAGGGGATACATTTTCTATTCCCACTCCAGTCTGTGCATCAGTAGGGAAAGTGTTGGACTTCGAAGGGATTAAATTAACTATTCCCACTACAGTTTGTGCAGCAGTAGGGATAGCATTGGACTTCTGATGGTTTAAATATACTATTCCCACTCCACTCTGTGCAACAGTAGGGAAACCATTGGATTTAGGAGGGATTACATTTCCTATTTCCACTACAGCTGTGCAACAGCAGGGAATGCGTTGGACTTCGCAGGGGTTAAATTTATTATTCCCACTCCAGTGTGTGCAACAGTAGGGTAACAGTTGGACTTAGGAGGGATTACATTTATTATTCCACTTACAGTCTGTGCAACAGTAGGGAAAGCATTGGACTTTGGTGGGGTTAGATTCACTAGTCCCACTCAAGTCTGTGCAACAGTAGGGAAAGTGTGGGCTTCAAAGGGGTAAGATTTATTATTCCTACTCCAGTCTGTGCAACAGTAGGGAAAGCGTTAGACTACGGAGAAGAAAAAATTACTATTCGCACTCCAGTTTATACAACATGAAAGCAAGTGTTGGACTTCGGAGAGATTAAATTTACTATTCCCACTCCAGTCTGTGCAACAGTAAGAATAGCACTGGGCTTTGGAGGGGAAAGATTTATTACAACAGTAAAGCAAGCGTTGGACCTGAGGGAATAAATTTACTATTCCCAATCCAGTCTGTGCAACAGTAGGATAAACGTTGGACTTCAAAGGGGTACAATTTACTATTCTCACTCCAGACTGTGAACAGTAGTGAAGGCGTTCGATGTTGAAGGGATACATTTACTATTCCCACTCCAGTCTGTGCAACAGTAGTGAAAGCACTGTACTTCGGAGAGATTACATTTACTATTCCCACTCCAGTCTGTGCAACAGTAGGGAAAGCGTTGGACTTCGGAGGGATTAACATTACTATTCCCACTCCAGTCTGTACAACAGTAGGGAAAGCATCGGACTTCTGAAGGGTTAAATTTGCCATTCCCATGCAAGTCTGTGCAACAGTAGGGAAAGCGTTTGACTTCAGAGGGATTACATTTACTATTTCCACTCCAGTCTGTGGAACTGTAGGAAAAGCATTGGACTTTCATTAAATGTACTATTCCCACTCCAGTCTGTTCAACAGTAGGGAAAGCATTGAACTTTGAAGGGGTTAAATTTACTATTCCCACTCCAGTCTGTGCAACGGTAGGGAAAGCATTAAACTTCGGAGGAGTTAAATTTACTATTCCCACTCCAGTCTGTGCAACAGTGAGGAAAGCGTTGGACTTCGGGGAGGTTACATTTCCTATTCTCACACCAGTCTGTGCAACAGTAGGGAAACATTGAACTTTGGAGGGGTTAAATTTACTATTCCCACTCCAGTCTGTGCAACAGTAGGGAACGCGTTAGACTTAGGAGGGGTAAGATTTACTATTCCCACTCCAGTCTGTGCTACCGTAGGTAAAGAGTTGGACTATGGAGGGGTAAAATGTACTATTCCCACTCCGGTCTGTGCAACTGTAGGGAAGGCGGACTTTAGAGGGATTCATTTTACTTTTCCCACTCCAGCCTGTGCAGCAGTAGGGAAAGTAGTACACTTCAAACACATGACATATTTGAATAACTATATTAATTTACAACAAGTCTAAAACTTTTAATATGAACATTATTAATTAACCCAAAAAAATTATAGCTATGAAAATAAGAAACGATCCAACAATTTACATGATTATTAAACAATTTGATAATTAATTATCAATTAAAAACATTTTTTATGTATTTATTACTTGATTACCTATCCACACTATAGCCCCACAAACCTAGCACCCCACACTTAAATATAACTTAAATAAATATGTATGACACAATTAACATAATAATTAATCAATTCAATAATTATTAATATATTTTAAAAATATTGCTAATTAATTATCACTTAATAAACTTCCCAACCTATAGCCATACAAACCCAGCAGGCTGCACCTAATCTACCAGTTAAAAAATAAAATTACACATTTACATAATTAATAAGCAATACTATTATTAATAATCTATTAATACATAATAATTAATTTGTAATTCAGTGCTAATTTACCGTTACTTAATTTCCTTCCCCTCCAATACTCCTACAAACCCAGCAGTGGGCACCTAATATATAACTTAAAAAATATAGATATTACACAACATATATAATTATAAATCAATTAAATAGTTCATAATAAATTAGTAATTCATTATTAGGTAATTACATTTAATTAACTTCCAACTCTATACCCCTAGAAATGTAACAACACCTACAACATTGTAAATTACTATTAGCAATTAAATTAAAATTATAAATAACTTAAAATTACAAACGATATTTGAAACATAATATTAACAATTATACAAACAATAATAGCACATAAAATTAATAAATGAACTAGAACACATTAAAATAACCCCCAAAAATTATTTTTACAATTCATTTATTGAAAATTATATTTACAACAACAATGTTCTTGACAACGATATTACTTACCTGAAAAAATCCATATTCTTGGCAATGATATTTCTGCATGACAATACTTTTTATCTCAATATTATTTTTCTGATATTTCTATAATTCGATTTTTAAATCTTGATATTTTGTCCAAATACCTGTAAATATTGTCAGGGAAAAGTCTGAAACTGGCTGAATGTCTCACACACTGTATATAGCCACTTAGGATTTAAGCTTGTACTAACATATGACAAGACTATCACAGAGAAGGGAAGTTTTACCCAACATTTACTATACCAATTAATTTCTCTTTAACACCCTCTATTCCCCAGCGCCTAAGTATGCTCGCTGAATATTCTTTTCAACTTTAGGGACTGAGTAAATGAGAGATCAGTTTCAAAATGTGTATTCCAATGTGAAACAATTTGACACAGTTGGGAGATTGCACAGTATTTGTGCCATTATCATCTTCCTGTTGATGAAACTGCCATGTTTAGTGACATTATTTTATTTACTCCCCCTGGATCTGCAAATGTACTTATTTATTTGGGTTTTTGTATAGTGCTGCCAACAACTGGTCATAGATGTAGGCCTGGTAGCCAGTTAATTAAAATGATGACAAAATGTCTGACTAAATAGGTGGGTTTTTAACAGCATACTGAGTCATTATTTTCCAGTCTTAGAAGCAATTGATTTATCATCTATAAAGATGATCCTTGTACTTAAAGATACCTCCCTTCAAATTTATTGTACCGGAAGGGCGAATGACAAGCTCTGGTTCCTAAATCTTATGCTGCCAGCAGAAAATAGGAGCCTAATAGCTTAACCAAATGATCTTGTGATCTGCTGTGTTGAGCTTTGTGAATGAACCAGTGGGATTTGAAGTTGGCATTTTTCTTCACAGGGACCCAGTGGAGGGACTACTGAAAGGATGTGATGTTGTTATAACAATTAGAGCAAAACAGATGATTGCCATTATTTTGGATTCTTTGGACAATACTCTATTTGGAAGATCATAACGTGAAGGATTATTGTAATCCTCTGAGAGATGTGAAGAAGAAGAGGGGCACCTTTGAGCAGTAGTTTATGGTGGAAAAAGTTTTGGAAACTGAACTTATTTGGGAGATGAAGGAAAGCTCACTGTCAAACATGTAACACAGGCTGCAGGATTTGTTCAATGGTTGTTTGAGACGTGGCAAGGGACTCAAGCCAGGACAACAAGAGATGCTGAATCGGCCAATACCGGTGAAGGGTCTCAAATTCCTCACCATTCAAGCAAAGCCAGTTTTTCTCCACCAAGTAGTGGACCTGGGACAGTCCATGTGATACTGTGGGTAAGGTGCAGACTTGTCAGCTATTTTAAGATGGCATTGTGTGTCCTCTGCGTATTAATGATAACCTGTGTAGTACAGTCAAAGATCTTGGTAAGAGAGTTCATGGAAATGTTGAATAATATCAAAGGTAAGGCAGAGTTCTGAGGGACTCCCCATGAGATGTTGTCTGATCTGGAAAGGAATGCTTCCAATAAAATTTGATTCATGTGGTTATGTAGGAAGCAGGAGAATCATATAGCTTAGCACAGTGCAATATATGTCTGCTGGATGTTCAAGACTGTTGAGGAGTACTTGTGTTTTTTATAAAAACATATGATGGGTACACTTGGAGTTAAGGGTAACCAAACCTGTCGACGTTGGAATAATTTCCCACTCGTGACATTATAGGTGAGGAGAAGGATGTGTCATGTATGTGTCATGGAGGGGGTGTGGCCGAAGAGGGAGTTAACAGTTTTGCCTGCGTAGCTGAGCACCACACCTACCCTCCACAAGAAAGCTAACTGAGGCCTCCTCCAACATCCTGGAGAGGGGACAAAAGACAAAGTGAAGTTCAATATTACAAAATCTGACTCTTTGTAATGGTTTCTAAAGCATTTTACAGTTTACTGTACAAAAATAACTCCTCATCAGGAATCTTCAGTGAAAAATAAAGAGCTTGTGTCGATTCATCAAATCACTACCACTTTCTTCTTGAATTCTTAGCTGTCCTCCTCATTTTTTAACTTCTTATCCATATCAGCATTTTACTGGATCATTTTAATTCTATGGTTATGTAACCTCTATCAAAAATCTCACATCTGACCTCTACTCTCCTTCAAACTGCCACCTTGTATCTCAACTCTGTGGAGATTCAAAAATTCTGAAGATACTTGTTTTCAATAGGCACACCCCTTTCTTATCTATCCACAAGTTAATACATTCACTACAATCTGGTTTATGCAAACTTCACTTTACTGAGATAGATCTGAACCTGCTTTGTTATCCCTGACTCGAAGCTTAAGATCTATTACCCTTTACCATAATAACGTATTCATAGTTATCCCTGCAGAGTACATCACTGTTGATCCCTAAGTTATGTACACAACACTCACATTCAACAGTATACTTAGTACGAGACTAAAATGTTGTGCTTCCTACATCTCCAACCACACTTTTCCTGTTTCCTGGTGTTCCTCATGGTTTTCCTCACACTCACATGTTCCTGACTCTCATCTGATATTAGCCAGAGATCAGTTTCAGACCCACTTTTATTGTCCCGTCTACCATGTTACTTGCGGATATCACCTCCTCCTTAACATGATGACATACAATTTTTCTTTGTCTCCCTGCTTCACACTCTAACTTCCAATCAAAATAACCTATTGCTCACAGCTAGCTGAAACTGGATGACAGTCTGATCTCTCATACTCAGCTCATAAAGGACAGAGGGTCCAATTTATATAACCCTGCAGCCCTGACGGAGCCCTGATGGAGGTGCCACCCGCCAAATTGAGTAATTTCCGTTGGCTCAGGGGAAATCTCCCCTCCTAACTTTCTCAACTCATCACATGCACTTCCTAGTTTGGTCTATTCACTTGCCTCCAGGAATTATCGGGAATGACCTCCATATACAACTTGGGACAATATACTCTCATCCACTATTTAAACATAATCTAAAGGCTGTAATTATGATGCTGGGAAACCCGAACAATAAACACACATACCCCTAACACAAAATTGCCCAATTAATCACTGAGTAACACCATTAATCGTTTGTATTTAATGAATACTTTGCACATATTCACTCTAAGTACCATGTGATGTATTGTCTTCCACTTAGCCTACAATTCACAACAAACACTATTCACCTATTTGGTGCAGTCAAGCACCTTTCATTTATCACATATTTCACTTATTCGCTCTGTACAGCACTTTTGCTTGAAGGGTATAGCAAACAGTACATTAACTATACATTCACTAGAGCAATACATTTCATGAAGGGCAAACTTTAATGTCAGTGACCGCTGGTTGAAGAACAATGGAAATCTGTCTGAAATGTATAGAATATAGGCAATTTTGTGGAGAAAGGGGCGTTTCTCTGAGACATTTGAATTTTTTTCCTAAAAGTAAACCATTGTTATGAAAAAATGATAGAATTGTGCAAATATAATTGAAAACCTAAAAATCTGAAATCCTCAAGCTGATTATGACTTTCCCAAAAATACTACTGAATGGAGATTCAGTTTAGGCAAGTTGGAAACTTATTGATTCAGCAATTTTATTAGTCATCCTTTGGCACCTGCCATTTTCAGTTTTGTCCCATACATACCACTCTTTTTTATTTTGACAAATGTTTGAGGGCACCATTATCCCTTGGCGTTCTCCCAAACTGCAGATTGGTGCTCCTCAGCATTGCTCTTTGGGAAGGAAGGTTCCTTGAAAGGAAGGCCTCCATTGGTCTCTCTCCAACTTTAGCTCCCCCTGATGCCCACAGCTTTTGTCCTGGACAGTGAATTCTTAATGAATAGTTGTGGGGTATATGGATGTACCCTGATGAGCTGACCATGGGCATCCCTTGTAAATTGAAGTCCAGTAACTAGAACTGATGGGGATCATCATTTGATTGGTTATATATTTTAATAAATCTAGTGCTTGTGAACAATGCAAGCAGACACTGCTGGCATAATGCTTCACAAACATTATTGAGAGAAACATGAAATAAAGGACTTTGCAAACACTATAGGTGCTCCTGTTTTAAGGTTTGCTTGTAACTGATAGCAAACATTTATTTTGCAGTAAGGATGGCATTTGAAAGCTGGATGCGGTATGTTGCTCACAAATGAAAACCTCATAAGCCACTCCTTCTTCCTGCTCTTCCTATATTTTGCCCATCTGGTGAGAGTACATATTATTTCTTGCCACAGGATCATAGTGTTCAACTGAGCCCCTGACTTGTTATAAGGCACTCCTCTATGAGGAAGGAAAATCTGACCCAGTTTGATTGGACCTTTACTTTTGTAAGAATGCACTGGGCAGTGATTGGTAGCTCACTTAACATGGTTTGAACTCACACACGCATGTGACTACTTAGTTGAATGTGCATTCCAGAGTGTGGAGTAGGAATTCTGCTCACCTCCTCCTAACTAGGATTTACTTTGTAGTTTTTCTTGCCTGTTTGTGAAGTTACTTTTGCACCAGCACTTAGTTGCTTCAGCACTCAAGAGCTAGCACTTCTTTGGCTATGGAGAGCAGAGGACTTTGAGCCCTAGATCCAGGACTTGAATGATTCACTCTATCGATGGTGTAGCCCGCCTCCCCGGCCTATAAAAATTATCATCTATTATGAGCCCATTAACTTTCTAATCTGTTTATGAAAGTAACTACTTGCACCGGCACTTTGTTGTGTCAGCATACATGTGCTAGCACTTATGTGGCTCTTAAGACTGGTGTGCTTTGGACCATGGATCTTGACCATAGACTCTTTACACTGCGCCAAGGGAGTACCACGCTCATCCGACCTGTAAAAATCAATCTTTACTGACGCAGGGGTGTCAGCAGGTGCATTAATGCAAGGTAGCACAAAGTTTTAATAAGTTTTTCTTTAAACCAGTATTTTTCCCTTCTTCAGAAATGACTGATTTGTTTGTCTCACCTGCTCTGACAAAAGTCCAGGTAAATTTAGCAAAATATCCCAACATCTGATTAATTCCTCCTCGGGGACATGGAAAACCAGACTTCTTGGTTTCCTTGGTAGAGCTGAATTGATAATAGAAGATACATTAAAAGAATCAGCTTAAGAGAAACAAAATGCAGAGTGGCATCCTTTGCCTTGGCATCTCCATCTCCTATCTTAGGGCCTCATTTTGAGTTTGATGGATAAGTACTCCATCACAAACATGACAAATATTCCACCTGCCTTATTACCAGTACATTATATCCTAAGGCACTTATAATAAGGTGTAAAGGACATCTCTCACATTTCTGACAGAGTACCTATCTATCAAACTCTAAAATAGGCCATTAGATCCTTGCTCTAAGAAATTTGGATATTGTAAGAGAACCAAGTAATAATCATTTCCTTTTTGGTCATTCTGTACTACTTGACAGCAGACAAGACAATTCATTGGTGTTAAATTCATCCACTCAACTACATTTGCAGGTGATATTGTTGTAACTCTTCCTGGGTTGTACACCCCTCTCTGCTTAACTTTGCTTTCTACATTGTTAATCTATTTCCTGATTTACCACGTACAGAAGTTCAGCACCAGGTTGGTTTGGATATTTGCCTTTCCAAACTATGAGCATTTTTGGGTTTTGAAGGCTTGGGAATCTCCTTCTCCCGCAGCCAGGCAAATTTAAATATGGACTGGTGGGAGAATGAAGTAGCCTGCAATGACGAAAACAAAATATTCAATCAAAGGATAATCATTTGGTTAAGATTCATCATTGACCTTTTCATAATTTGAGATGGAAAAACAGATGAATTTAAACAATATTATCACTAAGGGCCTCCTAACGATGGTGGTCGGACGAGCATCCAACCACCATTCGTGCGGGATGAATATCGCTCAACATGTAGTCGGTGGTTCCACCCGCCATTTTATGATATGACTGCTGTGCTACGGCCCAGAAAAGGGCCGCAGCACAAGCTGCAGTAGAAAAGGGCATCCATGCACCCTTTGTTGTGCCTGGCACACAGTGCATTGATGTTTGTGGGGGCCCCACATGTGATCCCCTGGTCACATTGCGGAGGCCCACATGGGACGGGAGTCTTGCTTGGGGACCCCAAAGTCCCTTTCTGACAGCCTTCCATGGTGGTGGGACCGCAATGAAAATGCTTTGGAAAATGAAGATTGTAATCCCTATGGAGGTGCCTGCGCAGGCACCGCCTTCATTGTAGGATCACGGTCCGACTGAAGCCCGACTGGCTCCTTGAGCCTGTCGAAGGCGTATTCTGTTTTTCCGATTGCTGTGGTCCGACCGACTGCTTCGTAATACGGCAGTCAGACTGCTATCCTGGATGTCAGTGGGAACGCTACCAAAGATCTGTTGGTCCCACCGACATCCTAAAGAGGGCCTACCTTGTGGAGAATTCCTGAGATTAAAAAGAAATTGTTCAATATCTGAGGACTATTCAGCAAAGATGAAACAAAGATTTAAGAACAATGGATATCATGAAATAGTGATTCGAAAGGACTACAGAAAGCAAGTGCCAGGAAAAGATCAGAGCTTTTAGTCATGCACAAGGTGAAAGACACAAACATGAAGAAGAAGCAAGATCAACTATTCAAATAGTAAAACGTTTTACAAAAGAATTTGAGAAAATACACCAGATTTATTTCAATAAGTAACAACACCTAAAAGCACCACACAATAAAAAAACAATACATACTCCTAGTGTTACTGGTAATATAATTTGTTGTCTTTCACATTGTTTACAGCATTTGCAACTGCATCTATCACATCAATGGGAATGTCAAGAACATTCCATTTTATGACTGCGTTATGATTCGCATGTCTATTGTCTGCTGTGCAGATCATGGAATGGTTTCCGAAGCATAACATATGAATTTCAGTAGTTTTTTCTGTTTTAATTTGCAACTATGGCTCCCTTGTAGCTATGCTTTTTAACTTGTATTTCTAAGTTTAAAAAAAAAACATTTGTTAAGGTTTTATGAACATAGGTGACAAAAGGGCCTGTAAAGTTATGGCTAGGTTAGAGTTTCCATTGAAAAGGCATTTTTTATTTTCCTAATATCTTTGGTGCTCTTTGATGAATCTTAAAAAATGTCCATTAAATTGTTCATCCTATTTTGGTTCAGCATGGAAGTGTTGTGAGATCCATCAAGCAGGGGCCAAAAAGGGTAGAGGGTTAAAAAAATTGATATTTGCTATTTTGATTCCCATAAGGTAATTTGCTGTAATATATGGAAAAACAGCTGAATGGAGTTGCACCAAACTTGACATGAAAGTAGAACTTTTGCTTGGTTGGTGTAAATGCATTCAGTAGTTTTGAAGAAATGAGCATATGATTTTTTCTTTTGTGCTTGAAAGTGTTGAAAAGTTAGAGATATATGAACCGTCAGTCCATGGAGGTCTGCAAACTAAAGTTCAAAGACATTCTGCAGACCTAAATTTAAAAAAAATGAAATCTAATCAGATGAGGGTGCTTTTCCTCTCATCATCCAAGTGAGTCTGTGGATGAAAAGTAGAGTCCCAGACCCAAAGTCTTTTGATTGGCCGGCCGCAGCTTGAAGAAAAATGTTGCAGCCACTATGACATCACTCGGGGACTTGGTCTGCAAGTAATAAAAAATAGTTGAAAAGAGTCACAAGGTGGCAGATTTAGCATACCCTTACCTCTTGGCTCGAGTAGTTGGGCACCAAAGTTCATGCACTCTGGTACTGGTTCACATCTGCTAACACAGCCATAGAGGTTCAAAAACCCAAAAAAGGGTTCACAAACCCCCAGCAAGGGCTTCTGCACCCTTTTAAGCCTGCTGCTGGATTCACACACCCAGAAATGGGTCTGCAAATGCTGCTTGATGTCCAGCAAGGGATTATGAACCCCAAGACAGAGTCTGCAAATTCTTAAAAATAAATACATAACAAAATGGCTGACCACAGGCGAGGACTTGCGAACAATCTCCACTGCTCATGTCTGAATTACATATGCCCCAGAGATTGGTTGCCCATGACCGGTTGGGTGCAGGGTATGGCCTTAGGCCTAGCCCTGTGGTCAACCCTCTCTGCGCACACCTAGAAGGGGTGGTCACTCATGACAGGTTCGGCTGAGAGCCTGGCCTTTGGCTATGCAGTTCAACTAACTCCCAGTGTGCACAGCCATAGGCCATTAGCAGGAGGCTTTGGCTAACTGCAACAGGTTGGGAGCAGGGCCTCCATGGGCTACAATCTATTTCAATAATATAGTTGTAAAAATATTGTTTTATAATTATTTTTATGTGTTTTAGTTCCTATATTAATTTTATGTGTTAGTATTGTTTGTATACATGTTATTAATATCTGTAAACATAGTTTGTAATTTTAAGTGATTTATAATTTTTTATTTCATTGCTAATAGTTTTTATAGTGCTGTAGCTGGTTGCTAGGTTTGTAGAGTTATACGGTGGGAAATGTATTATGTATAGTTAATAAACAATTAATTAATAATTTAATATTAATTATTTAATTGATTGTTAATTATGTTTATTGTGTAAAAATTATATTTTTTTAAGTTATATATTAGGTGCAGCCTGCTGGGTGTGTTGGGATATAGGGTGGGAAGGTAAGTAAGTAACAATTAATTAACAATTAATTATTACTGTATTATTAATATTTAATTGATTAATAATTATTTAAACTGTGTAATAATTATATTTTTTAGTTATATATTAGATGCAGGCTGTTCGGTTTGTAGGGGTGTAGGGTGGGAAGCTAATTAAGTAATAATTAATTCTTAATTATTAATGTATTTATAATTTTCTAGTTGATTATTATGTTAATTGTGTTAAACTTATTTATCTTAGTTATACATTAAGTGTGGGCTGCTAGGTTTGTGGGGGTATAGTGTGAGAAGTTAATTAAGTAATAAATAAATACATATTTTTAAACTAACAAGTAATTATTAAATTGGTTAATGATCATGTAAATTGTTTATTTGTTTTTATATATATATCATTTTGTTTTGGTTAATTAATAATATTGAACTTAAGAATTTTGTATTTTTTGCAAATTAATAGGGTTATTCAAATATGTTATGTGTTTGAAGTGCTTTCACTACTATTGCACAGACTGGAGTGGGAATAATAGTATTAATCCCTCCGAAGTGCAACTCTTTCCCTACTGTTGCACAGAATTGAGTGGGAATAGTAAATCTTACCCCTCTTAAGTCCAACACTTTTCTTACTGTTGCACAGACTAGAGTGGGAATAATAAATGTAAAACCTCCAAAGTCCAACGCTTTTCCTACTGTTGCCAGACTGGAGTGGGAATAGTACATTTTACCCCTCCAAAGTCCAACGCTTTCCCTACTGTCGGACTCCCTCCATTTACCAGGCACTTTTGGATGCTGTCTAGGTTATTTTTGCAGTGGCACCTGATGTTGAATTACTTCCACTTAATATTGTTCGCCATATTCCTGCAGCATGGAGAAACAAAATACTCTGGCAGTTTTCAGGAAGAAATTAATACCTTACACAGTTTCAACTGTGTAATAGGGAGATTGGAGGAGGCTATACACTTCTTTATTTCTATGGACCCCTAGAACTAATTCTTTGGACCAGCATATATACTTTTATGGATAGTTCCCAGAACCTTCAAGCCTTGAAAAAGTCATGTTTGGGACAAAACAAGTGTCGACTGTTTTTCTGAAGCAAGAACCTGTAAAAATGGATTGTACAGATGAATACGAAAATACCGAATGTGCTGAATAAACCATGTTTCTATTTTAAATATCCTTTGTGTTTGGATCTCACACTTATGTAATACTTATAGAGTGCTTGGGTTGCCAATCTCAATAATACTGTATACGTCTGGGGTCTCAGAACCTAAACTGTAATAAGCACCTTGGGTAGTAGGGTGTTGTCAAACCCATGGGCATCATTGTCTATGATTATATCACTAATATTTACCAAATACCCACTATATACATTTTGACTTCTATGAGGTGCGAATATTAAACCACTACTACCCTGTATGAATTGTCAGTAAATCTTACCCCTTTGAAGTCCGACATTTTCCCTACTGTTGCACAGAGTGCAGTGGGAATAGTACATTTAACCCCTCTGACATCCAATGCTTTCCCTACTGTTGCACAGACTGGAGTGGAAATAATACATTTCATCCCTCCGAAGTTTAAAGCTTTCCCTACTATTGCAAAGACTAGAGTGAGAACAGTACATTTTATCCCTCTAAAGTCCAACCCTTTACCTACTGTTGCACAGACTGGAGTTGGAATAGTAAATCTTACCTCTACGAAGTTCAATGCTTTCCCTACTGCAAAGACTGGAATGAGAATAGTATATCTATTATTCCCAGACTTCAATACTTTTCTTAAAATTGTTTAAATATATCTATTATTATTATTTGTTTTTTTATATTATTTGTTTATATATAGATATATATTTTACAATCGTTATAATATTTTTTAATAATATATAAGTAAATGCCTTTCTTGTTTTTATATTTAACTAATTTTGTGATTTTTTTAATGTTCTGCAGTTGGTTTGTTATTTGTTTATGTTTCACATATATTTCAATGTTATGCATATATATATATAGATATATATAAATATAAATATATATATATATGCTTTTTATATATACGAACACAGACTCCAAGTGACGGGAGCCACCATCCCTGCAGGGAGGCTTCAGAACGGGCATGGAGCAGCCCGTAATTAAACACACCAACAGAGAACATAACGAAGCCCAACTCAATGGCATTCTGGCATTTTTATTCTCAAATAATGGCAGCGTGTCCTTACGCGTTTCGGCTTGTAAAATTGCCTTGATCACAGGTGAGCAATTACGTCAGTGCTTAAATACTGAAGAACACGTGACCATGGTAAAATCCTCATGTTACCACAATGCACCATAATATCATTGTTGTATGGAAGGCTTGTGATTTAGTACAATTCCGCATAATAGCGTTTCAGTGACACAGTCTCACCATAATAATTCAACCGGGTGCCTGTGATAAAAGTAAAAGTCACGAATATAATGTTCGTATATTATGCTCTTTCCTGCTGCCATAAAACACAAACCACATTCTTTGTATTTCAAAATTGCTCAGTTCTGTCAGTCGGTAGAGAGAGATGATTCTCCTCCTCTCCCTTTCTCACCTCCGTGGGTAAAATACCTTGGAAATCCTTTTAGTCACCCACGCAGGTAAGCGGGACATGCTCCCCAATTTAAATACGAACACAGTCTCCAAGTGACGGGAGCCACCATCCCTGCAGGGCGGCTTCGGAACGGGCATGGAGCATACAACAATGATATTATGGGCAATTGTGGTAACATGAGGATTTTACCATGGTCACGTGTTCTGTAGTATTTAAGCACTGACGTAATTGCTCACCTGTGATCAAGGCAATTTTACAAGCCGAAACGCATAAGGACATGCTGCCATTATTTGAGAATAAAAATGCCAGAATGCCATTGAGTTGGGCTTCGTTATGTTCTCTGTTGGTATGCTTTTATATATATATATTTAATGATAGAGTTACATTATATATATGTATATATAAATATACACACACATATATAGGTATATAAGTGTATATTTATAGATAGTATTAAATATTATTTACAATTATTTAATTTGCATTATGTTAATGTTATATATTAAACTATTAATGATTTACTATTTTCAATTATATATATATATATAAATATATATATCTCCACGCTCACACGAATAATCACCAGCACTCACAGGGGGTAAATCCTCAGTCCGGATTTATTGGCACAGAAATCAAACAACAAACGCGTTTCAGCGGTACGCCTTCCTCAGTGTTGGCGGCCGCTGCGCACAGACCTCGTAATTTATACGTCATTACTTAGTGACTGATTGAGGGTCAGGCAGGTATTCGACATTGCGGCAACAGGCAATTGATCACATGTCGCAATGTTACCACAAATTAAAACATGTCACATTATAATTCATTTATCACATGAAAAGGCAACATAGATTATCAGTGCAATCTTCTCATTGTTATCGAGCAGCTGACATCATGTTCGCGCGCAGACCTGTCATTCTTTCAGACTGTCTTACTCGTTGGGACGCGCGCTCTATTGGCTTATCATGCACCCTGCATGGGCCAAGCAGTGTTCGTTGACGTGCCTAATCCACTAAATTACGCCCTGAATGGGCAATATTCCTGTGCTGTATCTTAAGGCTCATTCAACACAATATAACGCGCGTGAACCTTTTTGTCATTCACATCGTTTTAAAACCACTGTTTGTCAATTAGCGCGTCAAGCTGCCACACTACTTGCCTCCAAAGGTAAATACTGTTTGGAGTTTTACACTGGTCGCTCAATTGAGCCCTGAATGGGCTTTAAAGTGATCACTGAATTTGGCACCTCACAATTCTTACACTATTCAAGTGGCAGAATAAATCACTGCTCCCTCCCTATCCCAACCCTCAACTTCCTCTACAATAAAAAGTGTTTTACATATTTACAAGTGTACTCCCAGTTCCTCCCCCATATTCAATCCTGTTGGAACCTTGGTGGCCATGTCAAGAATGTAACGCGATTCTAGTCTCCGTAAACGTTTCTCTCTATCCCCTCTTCTAGGATCACAAACCACATGGTCCAAGCAAAAGTATTTCACTAACTTCCGGTTGCTGTTATGATGTGACTGAAAATGTCTAGCAACCGGATAGTTGTAGTCATTATTCTGGATGGCTCTTTGATGTTCTAAGACACGAATCTTAGCTGGGTGTATGGTACTGCCCACGTACCTTAAACCACAAGGGCAGACCAAACAGTATACTACAAAGGCTGTGTTACAGTTCATAAATTTAGAAATACGTATTGGGTCTCTACGACCTTCAATCGTATAAGTAGTAACTTTGTTACAATTGGAACAAGCCTTGCATTTGCCGCAGGGGTAAAAACCTGCAATACCAAGAATGCCTCTTTGTATAGGTGGTAAGTGACTTTTCACTAAATGGTCTCTTAGCGAACGTGTCTTCCTAAAGGTTAGTGAGGGATGTGTTGGTATGTTTCGACCTATTATGACATCTGATTTTAGTATACTCCAGTTGTTCTGTAATATTTTTCTAACACTGTTTGCCGCACTGGAGTAGTTGGTGATCAACCTAAAATTCTGAGTCGTCCCTTTCTCTGTCTTTTTGGGAACATCATTGAGTAGGTCTGTTCTATTTTTCATTTCTGTTTTTTCCCATACCTATTTCAGGGTTCTCTTCTTGTACCCCCTCACTTGAAATCTCTTAATGCTTTCTACAGCTTCTTGTTTGTAATCCACCCGCCTCGTGCTATTGCGTTTAATACGCAATAGTTCCCCATAGGGGATGCTGTTTTTTAGGTTCTCTGGGTGGCTGCTCCTTGCGTGCAGCACTGAATTTCCCGCTGTGGGCTTTCTGAATAGTGCCGTCTCAATTTTGCCATCTGCCACAAAGACTCTCAGGTCTAAGTAGGTGACCTCTTTGGAACTAATGTTACTTGTAAACTGGAGCTTTAAATCATTCCTGTTTAAGTAATCAATATATTGGATAGCTGTTTCCTTGCTGCCTCGCCAAATCAGAAAGAGATCGTCTATGTAACGTATCCAACTGATTGTTCTTTCTACCCAGTGATCACATGTGTCTGCCCATGCGGCCTGCTTCTCCCACCAGCCAACGAAGAGGTTCGCATAGCTGGGGGCGAAGAAGGCCCCCATGGCAGTACCGCGTTTTTGTCTATAAATCTGGTCCTGGAATATAAAAATATTATTGTACAAACAAAATGTCAAGAATTCGACCAGCATTTCACTGTGTTCAACAAATTTCAGGGGACGATTCTTCAAGAAATATTTGATAGCAGCAATCCCATCTTCATGTGATATGCTAGTGTATAAACTAGCTATGTCTAAGGTTATCATAAGGAAGTCAGACTCCCATGAGGTTCCTTCGATGTACCTTAAAAAATCCTTCGGGTCCCTGGTATACGAGGGCAGTTCAAGTACAAAGGGGAACAGATAGTAATCAATGAATTTAGACATGTTCTCAAGAATGATAGGGCGTCCCGGTGGATTCACCGAATCCTTATGGACCTTCGGCAGATGGTAAAAGGTGGGTAGTCTCGGATAAGGTGTCAACAAAAAGTTATATTCCTCTGTTGAGAGCATTCCTTTAGTTCGCCATTTCAGAATCAGTTGTTCATACTGTGTTATGCTTTCCATATATTCGCTGAAAGTGATCGGTAAATAATTTTCACGATTATTAAGTTGAAGGAGAGCTTCATTGCAATAGTTGGTACGTGTTTGCAAGACTACATTACCACCCTTATCTGAGGGTTTAATCACAATGGCTGCATCCATTTCCAAGTCCTTGAGTGCCTTTCTTTGTGCCTGTGTTAAATTCCATTTTGGCAGAACTGGTTCCACCTGGCTCTCTCTAAGTTTTAAAAGGTCATGATTCACTTTTTCACAGAAGACATCTATGGTGTCAATTGGGGTCTGGGGGTAAAATTTCGAGGCAGGTCTAAAGGGGCTCTGTGATCTTTCTTGATTAATCAAAAAATTAGCTACTTGTTCAACCTCTTCTTGAGATATTGCCTCCGTTGTTTTCCTTTCATTTCCCAGTTCCTCCATCACTGCAAGTGTTTCTAGATCTTGTCCACTTAGAATGTCAGTTCTTCTGGGCTGAGTTAACGTGGCATTGTTTCTGGACTCAAAGCCCTTCATTTTGAAAAACTTAAATAGTTTGAACTTCCTTGTGAATTTAAAAACATCAATCCTAGTCTGGGCGTATTCGAATTTGCTGGTAGGGCAGAATGTAAGTCCACGTTTGAGGACAGACTCTTCTACCGGTGTCAGTTCCTTAGGTGTGAGGTTGATAATCATGAGATTTTCGTCATTTAACTCGTTCTCCACTATCTGATTTTCGGAGTGCGTTTGGGTCGTATGTAGGAGCCTGTTCCGCTTTTTGGCCGGGTGCCCCCCACCCCCTCCTTGTTCGTCTGTGGCTGATTGCTCCGGGGGCCTCCCTTTCCCTCCCCGTAGCCACGACTGCCGGATAAGATTGGATTCCTCGTGAAAATGGGGTGGTGCTGGACCACTTGCTTTCGCTCCCCCACTCTCTTCCTCAGATTGCTCGGCAGTAGAGACTTCTGACTCAGAAGTGTCCTTTGATACAGCGGCTTTCCGGGACTTATTATTTCTCAAATCCCTTCTTGGTGCGTCGTACTTTCTTGCGAATGTGAGGATTCTACCCTGCTCGTAGTCCCTCGCGTCCCGATCAAATTTCTGTTGCTTCCTTTGTTTAATTTTGTTCTCATAACTCTCCAGACGTTTTTTCATTTGTGCACGCAACTCGTCATGTGTGGATTTTTCGCCCTCATCACCAATGTTCTTTTCAGTCTCTTCTATTTCCTGTAGTGCCTTGTTCCGGTCACTCCAGGCGAACTTCACAAGGATCACCAGCATTCCTTTCGAGGAATCTGCTGTGTATTCCGCCCATTCATCTAAGAGCCTGGGATCCGGGTTCTCGTAGGCTGGGACCGTATAGATCCTCAGACCTCTGGGTACTCTATTAACTTCAATATAATGTTGTAAGGAAGCGGCCTCCCACCACTTCCTTATTTCTCTTTCATACAGTCTTTCCAATTGTGAGTATTTAAATTTCAGACCGGTTGGGGTTGACCGGGGGTCACTTCATTTCCTGCAGAACGAGACCCTGATCTCGTTCTGAAAAATGTCCGAGGCCGCTTCGCGACGGGCCGCTTCGCTGTACATTAGATTTATCTCAAAACACAGAGATCTGTGGTGCTCTCCCCTTCGCTATGCTCCGTTGCTAATTAGAATCCAGAATCGGTGCCCCGCAGTGAGATATGAATAAAGTTCTTACCGCATGCTTCACGCGGTATCCAATCCTCGCCGGAGATCCTTCTCACTGCTGGTCTCCTGTATTGCAACAGAGTGGTGCGGGAGCTTTTCCGAAATGTCAACGCTCCTCGTTCCTGCCGTCTGCCAGCGCACTCGGTAGCGGGTGCTTGGTACGCGATGGCAGTCTCGTGTACAAACTCCACGCTCACACGAATAATCACCAGCACTCACAGGGGGTCAATCCTCAGTCCGGATTTATTGGCACAGAAATCAAACAACAAACGCGTTTCAGCGGTACGCCTTTCTCAGTGTTGGCGGCTGCTGCGCACAGACCTCGTAATTTATACGTCATTACTTAGTGACTGATTGAGGGTCAGGCAGGTATTCGACATTGCAGCACCAGGCAATTGATCACATGTCGCAATGTTACCACAAATTAAAACATGTCACATTATAATTCATTTATCACATGAAAAGGCAACATAGATTATCAGTTCAATCTTCTCATTGTTATCGAGCAGCTGAGATAATGTTCGCGCGCAGACCTGTCATTCTTTCAGACTGCCTTACTCGTTGGGACGCGCGCTCTATTGGCTTATCATGCACCCTGCATGGGCCAAGCAGTGTTCGTTGACGCGCCTAATCCACTAAATTACGCCCTGAATGGGCAATATTCCCGTGCTGTATCTTAAGGCTCATTCATATATATGTATATAATAATAAACAACTATGGGGGTGATTAGGATGGCGGGCAAACTTCAGTCCGCCCGCCACCCTAGCGGTAACGGGACCACCCGCCAGCCATGCGGCGGTCCCACCACCCAAATCATGATGCGACCGCCACCGCGGCGGTCGCATCAGGCACTCTCAACATTGCGGCGGGTGCTGTTGGCTGCAGCACCCGCCGCAATGTTGAAATGCCATGTTGTGCTTTGCCATGCACAACGTGGCAGGCACCGCGCGGTGCCTGCCACCTTGTGCATGGCAATGTAGGGGGGTACCATAGGTACTCCCCAAGTGCAGCCCCCCATCCCCCCACCCCCCCCGGGGGCCCGCAACGAGCCCCCAAAGTGATTCCCCACCAGACTTTCCATGGCGGCATCGCCGCCATGGAATGGCCTTTAAAACCATACATCCTAATATGGATGGCGGTGCCTGCTAGGCACCGCCACCATATTATGCCCCAGCATCGCCCGGCCAGCAATCGGAACGATTGCCGACTGGCGGCAAAGCGGCAGACGCACTTTGCGTCCACCGCGATACCCCCGCCATTATAATATGGCAGGGGGTAAATCGTGTTGCGATGGCGGGCGGATCGCCGCGGGCGATGGCGATACGCCCGCCATCCTAATCACCCCCTAGATTTTGTATGTGTTTAAGGATATTAGTGTGAAACAATATTTTTTCGATATTTTTGTACTTACCATTATAAGTATAAGAAAATTATATTTTTGTAATCGATGTTTTTGGCAGAATATTTCTGTATCCCGATATTGTTGTGTTCTGTATTATGTCAGTGATCCTGCACTGTATGCTTTGCAATCAATTTAATGTATTTGTATAAACTGTTATTTCAACATAGCCAGCATACTCTGTATAAATGGCCACCTGACATTTTTGACAATCATGAAGGTCATAACCTATAGTCAACCTGTAGCAATGCATGCATCTCCCTTAGGCAGCCAACCTTCCATCTTACCCTTCGGGGTGTAATGTGAGTGTGCATGTGATCTAACTATCCATGCCAGAGCACATCCTGTTCTTGCAAGGACTCATTCATTATTTCTGTTCCCATTATTGTTGCCCTCACTATCCTTAAGCTCCCCATCCAAAAGATTTCAGTCTGGAGGTTGTGGGTTATCTGAGTGGCTGTCTCCATGGAAGAGTTATAGAGAACGAGTCACGGAACCTTTCGTCAATCCATGAAGTGCATCTTGTGTGGAACATATGATGTGCATGTTATTGACACCTAATCCTATAAGTGAAGTGAGTCTGTTAATACCCTCAACATAGGTCTGGTCCCCATCTCTGAGGTGGTATCTTCTGAACCTTAGTGTCTATTTCACGGAATGCTTTGTTTTATTGGGGGTGTAGAGACTGTGCTGAGTGGTGAGAAATGTAGTCTGTTAAAGAGAACGAGATTATTTTATGGCTTGTCTTTCTGGATGTCATTCCAGTGGTAGAGGTGGCATGCATGAGGGCTAGGGGTGAATGTGGGGAAGAAATGGAGAAGGTTCTTTTAGGAATTTGATCACCAGTCCCGCTTGGCTAGGATTGCAAAGCTGATGTCTTTCTCACATAATTGTTGTTTGATATCTTTGTTGTGAACAAATCACCCTGTTTCCAGAATAAGAAGTCAATCCCAGAATTCATGCAGCGTTCAAAGGATTAGTGGATTTGAAAAATGCCTTCCATTGTCTACAGGAAGCAACCAAGCAGAAAGATATTCAACTGTTGTGGAACTTAATTACTGGCTGCCTCATTCCTGGTGTCGTGTTAAACATGTGCCTAAACCACTTGGCTAATTACTGTTTGTACACAGCATTTACTTTTTTGCAACGAGTTGCAACTTTTGAACTACACAATGGAGAATATGTGCGGTACCAGTGCTTACAACAGTGTTTATACCCAGTATTCCATTGCTTCACTATTGTACCTACAAATTCCTCAAGTAGAAAATGAAGGAAATTGTAGTGGAAAACTACTGAGCTCAATTTGCACAAACCTATAATGTCAGGTAAGTATAAAACCGAGACCAACCACAATTTGAAGCACAAAAAAAATGGCTTCATGTCCGTACAGGATTTAGGATGGGATTGAAACCATAGAGAAATACATCTGACAAAATCTAGTCAAGATGAAATATACTACATTAAATGTTGTTATTGCTTTTTAACCAGTGGATCACTCCAAACATTTTGTGACCATGTAGTGACTGGACCTGAACCAAGTTTATTTTGAGAAAATACAAATATTCCATATTAATCACTTTTCTAAGATTGCATATTGCACTGAACGGGAAAGCACTGGTAAAGATTGTAGTTCATTTTGGCATCTAACAAGGCTATGCTTTTGCGAAGATGCAATGCCCTGTCTTTGTCAATGATAGCGACATAGCTCTTCGATGTCTGAGGGCGGATGTTTCCGCCATTGTGGGCAGACTGAAACCCACACTGCAATATGGAGATGTCGCACCCACACTTGAAACGCCAACATATGGTTTAATTAGCTTACTCAGCCAAAAACTATTTGTAAAAAAATAAGTGTCAGGGTCCTCGTCAGGAGGCCACTGCAGTTTGCACCACACATTGCCACTGTACTAACACAACTACTAACCATCACACTGCTACAAGTGTGACAATTGAGACTGTTCGAGGCTGACAAAGCTTTAAGATTAGCTTGGGTGACAGGTATTAGTTGTTTTTAATGTATATTAAATTAACAAACAACTGTTTTTCTGCTCATCTGTAAATTACACAAACAGCCACCATGTGGCAGCTGTCATAAGTGCCGGTTCCAGCAGTTAAGTGCCGGTGCTGAGCACCGGAAAGCACAGGCTCATATTAAGCACTGGATTCAAAGCATGTTCAATATCATGTCCAGTTAATTTTTAGGGCTATATGTTAATCTCAGAAACTTTTGATGAAGCACCATTATGGGTTCAATCCAACATCATTGTAAGTTCATGTGGAAAACTATAACTACAAGGCATTGATGCATTTACTCAGCTTGACCCTTGTGGGCTACTGAAGAGCAGAATGAGGTTTGAAAGCTTACAATGCCGGGTAGTTTTAAAATCAGTAATATGTTTTGTACCCTGGGGAACAAACCAATGACAAACCATCTAGTAGCAGTGGTGTACCTGCCATCCTGTGCAGTGGTCACATCACTCTCCGGGCAATTTGCATATTTGAGCCCAGATCTACAAAGATTTTGCATTGGGTTTCATCACTTTTGTGGTGCAGCCCTTACACAAAATCCATTTTGTCATTTACTAAGCCATGCAAAGTCCATTTGCTTGGTTTTGAGTGGTTTATTAAATACAAAGTAACTCAGTGTCGTGAATAGCACTACCTTGCTGTACTTTGCATCTGGCAAGCATTACAAGGGTGGAGCATGGACTTTCTCGGGCATCCACCCATGTATTTTGATGCAAACCCAGATTTCCAATGATTTATAAACCTGAGTTTGCACCCAAAGTGGTGTAACTACCCCACAGAGGCATAATGTGAAGAAATATCTTCTTCTCTCCTCATTACTTCCTATATTCTGCAGTACACATAGAAAGGGGAATATGCTTCTAAGAACTGGTTTTATGCAGGAAGGATTGCATTCCCGCACAAAAACAATCCTGCCTATAAAGCAAGTCCCCTTGCACCATGGTGCATGGGTACCAGTGTTAGCGCTAGCAGCCACAAGTACACCAGCTCATAGAGGGAGCTGAACTGCACCATATCTTGGTAAATATGGCACTGTTCAGCTCTCTGACATTCACGCAATGCAGTGCAGCGCAGCACAGCAACTTGCCTTGTTACATTGAATTTGGGTGAGCTATTACTAAATATGCCCCACAACACATTGTTTGCTACTTAGAGGTGCATGAATTCTGCGGAAACTACAAACTGCCTTGCTAAGAACCACTAACAGGGATAACAATTGGCACTGTTTGTTACGCTCAAACTCAGAACTGCAGGTGGCAGTAGTATGGCAGTATCCTAATGTAAAGAAATATTTGGAGAAGGAATCTATCTCGATGAAGACCATGCCCAGAGCTAAGGTTTTATTCATGCAATATTTGGAATAGGCAACTTACCCCTAATACAGCACAAAATGTCCTCGATTTCACCACTCCGGTCTATACATATAAGAGGGTGATCTAGAAACATTAGACAATGTTTGATTTTTGTTCCTTTATCAGACTCTGGATAAAAAAAGCTTTTTCAGTTTTTCAACAATCCATATAGCTGTACAGTTTGGGGCTAAGTTGGCCCTGGGTAGATTTCGTACCATGTGCTAGTGACTTATAATATTTAAGTTAAATATACCAATTAGGAGTATACCAATGTAATTATGTTTGAAGGAGGAGCACAGACACTTTATCTACAGGGGTAAAGTGCACAGAGTTCTAGAGCCATTACAAACTGTCAAGGCAAGAATCTGAGAGTACACCATGGAAAAGATGGTAATTCTAGACTTTGGGCCCGATTCTGATGCGGGTTGGAAAAGCTTCCCGACCGATGGCCTGATTCTGATGCGGTTAGGAAGGCCTCCTAACGGCATTTGCTCCTTCCAAATCGGATCGGGAATGTGTCTTCCCGACCGAGGGCCCAATTCTGATGCGGTTAGGAACAAATGTTCCCATTGAAGTCAATGGGAGTTCAACCAAATCGTATCTGGAAACATCCGGATGCATCCTACTCTGCCGGTTGGACTTTCCCGATCCGAGTGGGTCGGAAACCATTTCCCAACCGATTCGGTCGGGAAGCTTTTCCAACCCGCATCAGAATCGGGCCCTTAGTGTATTGTTCTATGGGTTCACATTTCTGAAATTAGTGTATACACACTGTTTTCTTTTTCTTTCTAGTTGATGTGGCTGTGGACCTACCTGGAGCATTCATGCATCTGGTGTCTGGTTGAGTGGATGTACATTTAACCTGTGAATTGCAAGATGTAATAACCATGGATTTACAGTCAATACAACCTGTGGATGGTGGAGGATGGAAGTGACCATGGCTCATGGAGAACTGTGTGGTTGTTAAGTATGAGGGTGTAATGGTGCTCCAGGATGCAAAACTAAGCTAGCAGGCCCTGGTGACAGAGAGGAGACTTTACCAGCAAGGACATGGAGGTGACAATAAAACGCATAAAACTAGTTATGTAGACAGCAGTTGAATAGTTGTTTGTTTCAGTTTGTTCCTAAACTGAAGCTCTTCTTGATGCCTGAAGTCTTTTGCAAGAGAGTTCCACAAACATGGCCCCTCCTATGTGAAAATGGTGGACACAGTCAGATGAGTGTTACATTTCATTGCTTCAATTCTCACATTGTCTTTGCTCATGAAGTATTTTTGCTACTTGAGATTTTCAAAGGTAGTGCTGCTGCTCGGAGGAGGGAACCTGAAGCAACATGAAGATGATGTAGGACAATTTTAATTTCATTCTGGCTTCTCTAAGAAGTCAGTGCAGATCTTTACTTTCAAGGGTGATATGATCAAAGGTTTTTTTCCTGAGCATTGCAACGATGGCAACACAGGTTTAAAGAGTGACAAAATGGTTCAAGAAAGGCTGATCAGGGTGATATTTCTCTAGTCGTGATGTCGCTAACATGTGTAAAATTGCACAAAAGTCTTTTGGTTTTAGTTTTTTTAACACATTTGACTAAGAACCCATACTTTTATAGTGATTGTTCAATATGTGAGCCTATGGATAAATGTTGGTCCATCCAAAAGTACTGAGGTTTTACCTCTGAGTGCAAGATTTTGAGTAGATTATGCAAGGTTATGAATGGCTGCTTAATGGAGTTGTGGAGCAGGGCTTTGGGCTCTTGGCCCTTTAAAGGCCAGATAGTTGTCATACTGTTGGGCATCCTTAAAGTGCTTGGCCTTTAGCTTGGATGCCTATGTAAGGATGTGCTAGGCTTTCTGTTTATGAGAAGCAGCTATGTCACTTTGCCATGGTCAGAGCAGCCTGATTGAAACAGAATGCCTAAGAGTACCATCTGTGTTTGTAGGAGAGGAGAGAAGAAGTGAGAAGGAGAAGCTCAACATTAAGATGTGACAGATTCTATAATAAAATGGTTGGGTAAATTACATTTATTTCATAATGCAAATGTAGCATTCTCTTCTCAAACATTTATCAGCACATTTCAAATTTATAACATCATTTCCCCATAAAAATGGTTTGATTTTGCACACTAGTCCAAACTTTGTGAATATTCTCTTTGCAACGGAACTATGTTGTATTTCATTGATTATATATTTATTCTGACCTCGTTGCATTTTATATAAAAATACTCTCAAAGGATCCCCATCAAAGATACGTCTGTTCTGAATGGCGTATCCTACACCCTTTTTATGAGAATTTGTACATGAACGCCTGTCGCACAGTGTGTTGCAGCGACCTGCTGTGGAGATAGACACAGCCTAATAGACAGGATTTTGCATCACATCAACTCAGTTAATCTGTCTACTGAGGTGGGGCGTTCTAAATGCTTACATGCTACTACTTACTGGGTGTTCACTATATTTAAAATACATCCTTATCATAAGCCCTTGTTAAAAGACTTTCATTGGTTGGAATGCGCGTTGATATCTACAAAGGCATAAGGAATGTAGACCTCTTGACAGATGTAGCTGTCCATTTCCATTGATTTCGATTCCAATTCCATGGAACACTTAGGGACAAGGGCAACCTGCCCCTGTCCATACATCTGAGTGAAATGCGATAGTTATGCCCAGGGTTCCACTGGAAACGTTTTGACGGGTAAGCATCAGTAGGTGTGGCTAAAGTGATTAAAAGTTCTAGTAGTCCAAAAATGTATTTCATTATTTTTTGACTCTTAGATGACTTGTTAAATCCGTGGTGACCTGAACGGTTACTCCCAGGTTTCCTCTATTATGCCATCAGGTAATGTAGAAGCAATTTCCAAATTCTCTATTTGCATAAAGTGACAAGGAATTGCAGCCCTCTTGGCAATTATCGGTCGATTAACTTTTTATAGACAATTACTACAGTTCATTAGTTTCAGGAAGCCCATGATAATTTGTGGTATGCATGGCGAAGCTTATATACTGAATCCATTGATTTGTAGAAAATCTGCAACAAATGTCCTGCAGAAGTAGTTTATTTAAAGCCTATTGGCATGAAATTCCATAACCAAAATGTTTGCATTTTTCGTAACTTTAATACCTAGATTGCAGGACACATCTCTTGTCAGGAACTCGGGTGATGAGCATCTCTAGCTGTTTACTGGTCCCAAAGCAGGCAATGAATTTAACTGCAAATCGCATTGGGAATTGCACATGATAACAAAACATACAGGGTACGAATAACTCCTTCTTTCGGATATATATTTATTTCGTTTATTATTTATTCATGTATTTATTTATTCATTCGCTATGTTTTGGGGTTTCTGAGGTAGAGGTAGGGCCAAGATGATGTCAGGGCCAGCTCGTCTTGATGGAAGAGCTCATTAGAATGTATTTTTACATCTTACGGTGAAATGTGTGAAATAGCACAAAACATACCGAAGGTAGACATACAGTATGGGCAAAAGCCCTGAATATGGCGAGGGCTGAATTTTTAGGGTGTTAACGGATTTCTTGGTTTCACAGTGGAAATCATTTAGGTGATGGAGCATGTATGCAGCATATTTCAATGAATGTTTTATTTTGATTCCATACCTCCGAAGGTTTTGGTGATGAGTCAGGTTAAAGGGAGATCCTGGAGGTTCCTCTGATTTGTACCAGCATGTGTTCTGCTGTAATGGTAGGCTCTATATGGAATGATGGACGATGGGTTAGTGAACAGTTTATGATTCTGATGCACGTCATGTGCTTGCAGGATCAACCATAATTGTACAAAAGTGTACATTGAATGATAGGGTGTGTAGATGTTGCGCCACTCCTGCGGCAGCCATCTGGCCTGCCTCTCTCTTCAAACCTGGCTTCACGCAGGTGGGACGTGCTCCTTCTCGCTCTGCATCACACATGCAAATAGCCTCACTGCAGCGCCAGTGGGGCGCTGCCTTCTCTGCCCTCTCTTACCTCCCGGCCACCAGCCTGCCAGTGTAGTTTCTCCTGTGGCTTTTATCTCCCTGGGGACTGCATGCCGGCCATCTCTCCTCCTTGGGTTCTAATTCGAGAATTCCTTCGATAGGAGTTCTAGGAAGGATATAAACTTCCCAATCCAGAATGCCCCCATCATTTAATTTTATAAGCTTTCCCAAGTCTAAATGGATCCCTCATATGATGTTTCCTCACATCCTGTCTTGTTATATGGTTCGTAGGCACATTATCGACATTGCTAAGTTAGCATGAGCTTCGCTGCCATGATGCTGCTTTTGCGCATGCTACTACATGACTTTGTTTTTGCAAGACTTTGTTTGTGCCCTTCACATGAGAACGGGTTGCCTTTCGCGTTCTCTGCCTTTCCTGGAGTTTAGTCTGAACACGATATGCAAGGTTGATAAACAATGCCCCTTGTTATTCTGTTCTGGTCAGTCCCTAGCACCTAGACATAACATGCTACACAGCTGCAGTACTGAAGACTCATGCTTTGATATTACGGTGTTGCATGTTGTTTTAACACACTTGGAGAAAGCCGTTCCATGGAGAAGAGCTCTGCTGTTCCTATGATGTAAACCTAACATTCAGGCTTTAAGGTATGGGGTCTGCAGTCAAAGCCCAGAGATCGTCCTTTTTATAAAATAAACTTCTTCTAGTCAAGGGGAGGGTGGTCAGGCCTATAGGCCCTTATTTCCACAGTCTTTATAAAATGACTTCTCCCTTTGTATTCTATGGAATTGTAACAATGCTAACTGTGCTGAGTTTATGCATTTTGCTGCTAGTAGTGGCACGTATACTGTATTGTAGAGCACAATAGTTAAAATAAACATTTTGAACTATTTCTGTGACTCTGCTTATTCTCATTGTGGACAGGTATGAGTGAGTGAGCGAAAGAGTACGTCTTGCTCCTGTGATTCCTGAGAGAGTCGGGAGTGTTGTGTTCTGGGTTGTCTAATCATTTGTAGCTCCGTGATCTTTGGAGGAGGACGAATGAGACACTATAGCTAGTCGGTTTGGGATTTTGTCTACTAATGTGGTAGGTTGGTACACCCCTATTTACTGAGGTCCTGTTTTCCTGCGCATAGTTCTGTGTATGTGCAGAATCCCTGCAAAATGGCGCCGCCAACGTTTGGTCTGGTTCTTATCTGCGAGACGCTTGAGTAGTGCTTGTGCTTGTCCACAATACCCTCACCTCTGTTTCCGGAGACAGCAGTAATGGTGGAACCTCCTATATTGATGTTTTTATAGGTTCTTTCAAGCTTGACGTTTGAAAGGTTTATCTCTTTCTTTATAACCCATAATTGCGCTGCCACGGTCTAGGTTGTTATTCTTTGTTTGTTGTTATGGCGGTTGATATTCCGGCTCACTGCCGCGCCCCGCTCAAGGCGTATTTGGCTCAGTATGGAGTGCCTGATGCGGGTACTGCGCTTATTTTCGTGGTGGAAGCGAATCCTGCTTACCACTTTGAGGTGTTTTATTCTTGGGTCACCTTTCCGGAGGTGGATGGAACAGATGATTTGTTTCATCAATACACTGCCACGGCCCTTCCTCACGCTTATCTGCCTTATAGGGCTCGTGAAGTTCCGCTTACAGCTTGGCAACACCAAATTTGGTTTAATGGCGCCCTTCCTCACCCAGTATCACCGGTCCGTTTGGGTCCTTTATCAATAGAAGGGGCCACTTTGCCCGTTTTGGCTGGGTATACCCCACACCCACGTTATTTAACTGTTGCAGTTGCAGACCTTCGCATGTTACATACGTCTTTAATATGCGTACATAGGGCTGTTATACAGTACATCTTGCGCAACGTCCAGGTGGGACCCCCTGGCATTGCTGCGCAACCTGCGGGACCTGGTGGTGTGACCATCAGTCCCCTTATGGTTAATTCAGTAATGGGCAAGCGTCCACAGAATAAGGATGAATTAACTTATTGGCTTGCTGAAAAATTTAGACAACTAGAGGCTGTTTTTCCAAATACCTCTCCTGTGGATAAATACAGGATTTTGACTATTAGTTTGCCTAAAGACTTGCTTCCCGAGTTGGCTGATTGTAACACCTGGGGCAAGGTGTTTGCAGTGGTATATTCGAAGTTTTTCGGCACTCCCTCCATGACTGTGCTCCCCTCAGTGATTAAACGTGTTCAAGATGAACATGGAGCCGAAGCGGCTGTGGAGCTGTGGATGAGATTGGTGGGGGTGTTCAACGTGGTTGCTGATATGATCCTTGCCAATGTCAAGGGAGATGCAGTAAGCTTTCAAGTGGCAAACCGCTTGGAGGCTGTCCCTGATGTGGACAAGCCGCGCGAATTACCAAAGATTATTGCAAAGGCTTATAAGACCATAGGCCGCAATAGTCTGGGAGTTAAGGCTTTTACTCAAACGCAAACACAAACACAACCAAAAGCCCAGACTGATAAAGATGGGCGTCCGTTCTTTTCTAAAAAGAACTGGAAAAGTAAAAAACAGGGGCAGCAACAACAGAAGCAAGGTTCGCGTGCAGGTTCACCGACACCTGAGTCTTCTGAGCGTACTTATGACTTGCGCGATCGCGCGAAAATTAAGTCTCCTGATAGATTTCAAGTCCCTGATCAGCGTTCTCCTCGTTCTTCACTGGACACATCTGGCTCTCAAGTCGGAGGAGGGGAACGCCAGGCTCGTGGCAAAAGTCAACCTGCGCCACAGGGACGAGATCAGCCTCGACAGTTTGAAGTCAAAGGAAAACAAGAGGATCTACCTCGTTTTCGAACCCCGTTTCAGAAGAAAAAAGTTGCCGCTCTAACAGAGAGGTATGCCTCAGACGGTGAGAACGCAACTCCTGTAATGGACATGGGCAGTGACTCTGCTCGAAAGCGCAGCGGAAGTTACCATAGTGCGGGAGGCTCTGCGTCCCTGTCTGGAGGCGACAGCAACTGATACCTTCGTTACAGTAGAGACTGCAGACACCCGGGTTGCCCTCCCGGATAGGCTCTATGAAATAATTTTCCAAATTGAAGGTGATATACCTCGTCCAATCAAGGCGGTTTTCTGGGAGAATCTAACCTCCTCGTATGACATTTTGTTAGCGGAGGCTGATTGGCCTCCACCCTTTGTGTTGGCCGCATCTAAAGGGGAAGACGTAATCCTTCCGAGTTTTTCGCGTCATGTCCCTGAGGAACATGCACAGGCTTTCGCAGCAGAGTGGGCTCTGGCCCTAGCCCCAGCGGTGTATCGTAATCAGGTGGGTTGGGATGTTGATTCACTGGCTCATGAAATAGCTTTACGCTCTATGCCTCAGCCACAACCGCAATATCCAATCAGACGTGAAGCAAAAGCTTCCGTTTGTGATATTCTATCAAGGAGTGATTGAATCATGTACATCACCGATGAATAATCCTCTCTTTACGGTATCAAAACCTGATGGTTCTTATCGGATTGTATTGGATTACTGAGAATTGAACAGTCATTGTCGCACTTTTGCGGTGCAGAACACTCACAGCTCTGCGCTGGTGAACAATCTTGTTCGTAAGAAATACAAAACTACACTTGATATTTCTAATGGTTTCTAGAGTCACAATCTCGCTCCTGAGAGCCGTGATTTGACAGCATTCACTGTCGTCGGGAATCAGAAAAAACGTACACGATTGCCTATGGGGTATAAGAATAGCCCCGGGGCATTTGCGGCACGGATTGTGTCTTTGTTAAACAACATAGACCCTGATGCGTTCTCGTACGTAGATGACATTTATCTGACGGACGATGAGCTTATGCCGCATCTTGTGCGAGTCAACAGGATTATTTTGTCCTTTGCCAACTATGGATATAAATTCAATTTTGCAAAATCGCACATCGCCCATTTGGCGGTGCTCTTTTTGGGCTATGAGCTCAATAATGAAGGAAAGGGCTTGGCCCCTCACTTCTTGGAGAAATGTGCACAATTGCAACCCCCTTCTACACTGAAGAAACTTCAGTCTTTGCTGGGATTTTTGAATTTCGGGAGGACATACATTCCCGATTATGCCCAGCGTATCAAACCGGTTTATGCTTTGATACAGCCAACGTTTTCTTCTGCCAGCTGGCTTCCGGAACATACTTCTATTCTGAATTCTTTGCAAACTGACTTGCTTGCAACTAACTACTTGTTGACGCGTGACAACACCACAAACCTGGTAATACGTATAGTTTCTGGGACAGTGGGTTTCACGTTCAATGAGGGAGACACAATACCCATTGCATACAAATCACATTTATACACTGCTGCTGAAATGCGCTTTTCGACTGTTGAAAAAATCTTAACGGCAGTACAGATGGCGATTCTAAAAGAACGCTCACTGGCGCAAGGCAAACGCATTCTTATGGTTACGCCCTTCCCTGCTTTGGAAGCCGTGACTAACTCGAAGGCACTACATCCCGTTGGATACAATGGGCTACTTCTTTGACATCTGCTGATGTCACGTTTATCTTTGATCCTTGTTACAGACACAGGAGTTTTTACAGTACGAACACGTTCATCCTCCACCCTTGTCTCTGCTTCCTTTACATGAGTACAAATGCATCATTTACACCGATGGCTCGGCTCAACCGGCCACGGGTTCCAAACATGCTTATTCAGCGGCTTGCACAATTGTTGCTGGCTCAATTGTTAATGGAGAGTTTAAGTCTTCCATTGTGCACACTCAAGCACTTGGAGACTGTACGGCACAATTGGCGGAGCTGCAAGCTCTTGTACTTGCTCAAGAGTTTGCTGATCCAAATGTGAATACTCTTATTGTGTGCGATTCTTAGTACTGTGTCCAGTCTTTTAATGACAACTTGTTCTTTTGGTCTCGGAATGACTATCGAGAGTCCAAAGGCAGCGCAATTAAGCATAAAACGCTTGTGTTCGAGTGGCAGATCTTAAACAACGTCTGCCCCTCATTCATGTTATACATACTCTTGGCCATCAGCGTGTGGGAGCACATGCTCTTGGTAATTCTTTGGCTGATGAAGCGGCCAAGTCAGCAGTAGCCACGTGTTTCGTAGCAGCAGTTACAAGATCCAAGACTAAAATAGATAATGAGATTTTGGCAGCTGTAGCTGCAACGAGGGAGGGAACTGCTTATCCTCAGGGTTTCCCTTCGAAATACTCTTATCATATAACTCCCGAACAAGTTCCTTATGCTTTGATTCCTTCTGTTGGGGAGCGGATGATCCCCAATATGGACCGCAGACCTACATTGATCAAAGCTGCACACGAAGGCATAGCATCTGCGCATGCTGGTGTGTCAGCAACAGTCTCTATTTTACAGCAATGTTACTGGTGGCGTGGTTTATATAAACAGACTCGTAATTATGTCCTTTCTTGTGACATTTGTCAGCA
This sequence comes from Calotriton arnoldi, assembly GCA_963921515.1. Taxonomy (NCBI): domain Eukaryota; kingdom Metazoa; phylum Chordata; class Amphibia; order Caudata; family Salamandridae; genus Calotriton; species Calotriton arnoldi. The sequence continues at coordinate 1,950,930 of CAWUFW010000648.1, read as the reverse complement.
AATCAAGCCGTCCACGGTCACCCGCCCACCACAAACACAGCTGTGTATTTCTAATCAATCTTTTGGTTGTATCTATCTTGATCACTGCGGTCCTCTTTCTTCTGATACTGCGTTTAAATAAATATTTGTTGCAGTTGATTCGTGCACTAGATTCCTTTGGGTTTGGCCACAACGCAGTGCTGATGCTCAAAATGTCATCAGGGATTTGCGTGTCTTTGTAGGGATGTTTGCCTGTGGCACCTTCCATTCCGACCAAGGTCCAGCGTTCGCCTCTAAGACGTACAAGGATGCGATGAAGTCAATGGGGGTGCTGGTGCAGTTTTTGTCTCCATACAGGCCTCAGGGCAATTCAATTGTGGAGCAAATGAACCGTGACTTAAAGCAATCCTTGACAGCTAGAGTCTTAGGTACTGGCAGGAACTGGCTGGCCCACTTGTATGGGGTTCAATGTGCACTTAATAAACTCCCTAGATGATCTCTGGGTGGGCGGACCCCGTACGAAATGCTCTTTGGCATTAAAATGTTTGTGCCAGACCTTGATAGTGTAGACGTTGTGGCGGCTGCCGCAACCTTTGACGTAGATAATCATTCTACTGTGTTACAGGATCTACAAAAGACCCGTGACAGCTATGCAACTGAACATTTACCGTCTTCCACTGATGCAGCACTACTGATTCCAGTTGCCGGTTGGCTTCCGAAAGTCGGAGATCTGGTACGAGAAAAGCTGGCGAACAAAAAAGAATTTGGTCCCTCTTATCGTGCACCGGTTCCAGTGCTTGGACTGAAGGGCACTCGTACAGTTATTTTACCTCCTTTACCTGGTCGCAAAGACAACAGATATATTTCAGTGGACAATGTCAAGCTACACCATGTGGCCGATTCTGAATAGTGTCGCACCTGCAGTTTCGTGCACCGCAATTTCATTGGATCCACTGACTTCATCATCTTCCACCGCTCCTCGTAGGGCTAAGAAAGTGATGGACACTATTATTGATCTTTCACCTGTCCGACCTCTATCTTCTACCATGGATGTCGAGTATATATATCATCCAGATGAGTCCGTCAGTGAGGTGGCGAACAGTCCTGGAGAACATCGAGCGGACCCGACACTTCCACCTCTGATAACTCAACCTACGAATGGCTGCTATGGAGATCATACCAGTCTCTCTTCCGGCTCGTCTTCCTCGACATCCCTTTTGCAGGCACACCGACTAAATTAACCCCTTCGCTGCTAGGCCTTTTCCCCTCCTGTGCTAAGCCTTTTTTTGGCTATTTGGGGTAGTGCGCGCTTAGGCCCCTGTAACTTTTTGACCACATAAGGTATCCATGCCAAATTTGCGTCCTTTTTTTCTAACATCATGGGTATTGTAAAGGTACCCAGGGTTTGTGGGTTCCCCTGGAGGGGACCCAGAAATTAGTCAAAATACAGCTAAAGTTTGTTTTTTTTGGAAAAAGGCAAAAAAGGGCTACAGATGAAAGCGTCTTGATTTTTCCCTGCAAATGGCATCAAAAAGGGGTTGTGGGGATGAAATCACCATCTTCCCAGCTTTCAGGGACAAGCAGACTTTTGTCAGAAAACCAACTTTTTTACACAGTTTTGGCATTTTTCTGGGACATAGCCTATTTTTGCTATTTTTTGTGCTTTCAACCTCCTTCCAGTTAATGGTAGAAATGGGTATGAAACCAATAATGGATCCTGGAAAGCCATACATTTATGAAAAGTAGACAAAATTCTGAATTCAGCAAGGGGTCATTTGTGTAGATCCTTAAAGTTTTCCTTATAGAAACTAACAGTTAAATAAAGGAAAAATTGAAAATTAGTTGAAAAAAACAGCCATTTGTGTCAACGTTTTCACCTGTAACTTCTTCTAATTATGACAGCTATTTGAAGGCAATATACCGTTATATCCGCTGGACCTTTCTGGTTGTGGGGATATATAGGACTTGTAGGTTCACCAAGAACCCGACGAACCCAGAGCCAATAATTGAGCAACATCTTGCAATGATTTTTTTTAAGTACCGGGTATATAGCAATTATTTTGGGAAAATGTATACATGGAAAAATTGTTATGAAAGACACCTATGTATTTCTGAAATGGGAACAAAATGTAGATTTTAGAAACAGTAGATATTTGCACATTTCCGAAATTGGGAGTACCCATACTAGCATGAGAATTATAGGTCATTTTTCAAAATGACTTATTTTTTACACATTGTCTTTCATTTGGAAGGCAGAAATGCATCGAAAGTCAATAGGTAATAACAGTTGCTCTACAATTCTGTGTTACCCTAAGTCTCCCGATAAAAATGGTACCTCACTTGTGTGGGTAGCCCTTGTGCCCACAACAGGAAATGGCTCAAAATGCAACGTGGACGTACCACATTTTCACAATGAAAAATTACCCTTTTTTGCAAAGTGCCTAGGTGTAGTTTTTGAACCCTAGCTCTGCCGGCACCTAGGGAAACCTAGCAAACCTATACATTTTGAAAACTAGACACCCAGGGGAATCCAGGATGGGGTGACTTGACTGCCTCCCACCAGGTTCTGTTACCCAGAATCCCTTGCAAACATAAAAAATTGTCAAAAAAATCACATTTTCCCCACATTTCTGTGGTGGAAAGGTCTGGAATCTGCGTGGATCCACAAATTTCCACCCACCCCGCGTTCCCCAAAGTCTAACGAGAAAAATGGTACCTCACTTGTGTGGGTCGGCCTAGTGCCTGCGACAGGAAACGGCGCAAAACGCAACGTGGTCACACCTCAATTTCGCAGTGAAAAATGACCCTTTTTGGCAAAGTGCCTAGCTGTAGTTTTTGAACCCTAGCTCTGCCGGCACCTAGGGAAACCTAGCAAACCTATACATTTTTGAAAACTAGACACCCAGGGGAATCCAGGATGGGGTGACTTGACTGCCTCCACCAGGTTCTGTTACCCAGAATCCCTTGCAAACATAAAAAATTGTCAAAAAAACCACATTTTCCCCACATTTCTGTGGTGGAAAGTTCTGGAATCTGCGTGGATCCACGAATTTCCACCCACCCCGCGTTCCCCAAAGTCTTACGAGAAAAATGGTACCTCACTTGTGTGGGTCGGCCTAGTGCCTGCGACAGGATACGGCGCAAAACGCAACGTGGTCACACCTCAATTTCGCAGTGAAAAATGACCCTTTTTTGGCAAAGTGCCTAGCTGTAGTTTTTGAACCCTAGCTCTGCCGGCACCTAGGGAAACCTAGCAAACCTATACATTTTTGAAAACTAGACACCCAGGGGAATCCAGGATGGGGTGACTTGACTGCCTTCCACCAGGTTCTGTTACCCAGAATCCCTTGCAAACATAAAAAATTGTCAAAAAACCACATTTTCCCCACATTTCTGTGGTGGAAAGTTCTGGAATCTGCGTGGATCCACGAATTTCCACCCACCCCGCGTTCCCCAAAGTCTTACGAGAAAAATGGTACCTCACTTGTGTGGGTCGGCCTAGTGCCTGCGACAGGATACGGCGCAAAACGCAACGTGGTCACACCTCAATTTCGCAGTGAAAAATGACCCTTTTTGGCAAAGTGCCTAGCTGTAGTTTTTGAACCCTAGCTCTGCCGGCACCTAGGGAAACCTAGCAAACCTATACATTTTTGAAAACTAGACACCCAGGGAATCCAGGATGGGGTGACTTGACTGCCTCCCACCAGGTTCTGTTACCCAGAATCCCTTGCAAACATAAAAAATTGTCCAAAAAAACACATTTTCCCCACATTTCTGTGGTGGAAAGTTCTGGAATCTGCGTGGATCCACAAATTTCTACCCACCCCGCGTTCCCCAAAGTCTTACGAGAAAAATGGTACCTCACTTGTGTGGGTCGGCCTAGTGCCTGCGACAGGAAACGGCGCAAAACGCAATGCGGTCCCACCTCAATTTCGCAGTGAAAAATGACCCTTTTTGGCAAAGTGCCTAGCTGTAGTTTTTGAACCCTACCTCTGCCGGCACCTAGGGAAACCTAGCAAGCCTATACATTTTTGAAAACTAGACACCCAGGGGAATCCAGGATGGGGTGACTTGACTGCCTCCCACCAGGTTCTGTTACCCAGAATCCCTTGCAAACATAAAAAATTGTCCAAAAAAACACATTTTCCCCACATTTCTGTGGTGGAAAGTTCTGGAATCTGCGTGGATCCACAAATTTCCACCCACCCCGCGTTCCCCAAAGTCTTACGAGAAAAATGGTACCTCACTTGTGTGGGTCGGCCTAGTGCCTGCGACAGGAAACGGCGCAAAACGCAACGTGGTCACACCTCAATTTCGCAGTGAAAAATGACCCTTTTTTGGCAAAGTGCCTAGCTGTAGTTTTTGAACCCTACCTCTGCCGGCACCTAGGGAAACCTAGCAAACCTATACATTTTTGAAAACTAGACACCCAGGGGAATCCAGGATGGGGTGACTTGACTGCCTCCCACCAGGTTCTGTTACCCAGAATCCCTTGCAAACATAAAAAATTGTCCAAAAAACACATTTTCCCCACATTTCTGTGGTGGAAAGTTCTGGAATCTGCGTGGATCCACAAATTTCCACCCACCCCGCGTTCCCCAAAGTCTTACGAGAAAAATGGTACCTCACTTGTGTGGGTCGGCCTAGTGCCTGCGACAGGAAACGGCGCAAAACGCAACGTGGTCACACCTCAATTTCGCAGTGAAAAATGACCCTTTTTTGGCAAAGTGCCTAGCTGTAGTTTTTGAACCCTACCTCTGCCGGCACCTAGGGAAACCTAGCAAACCTATACATTTTTGAAAACTAGACACCCAGGGGAATCCAGGATGGGGTGACTTGACTGCCTCCCACCAGGTTCTGTTACCCAGAATCCCTTGCAAACATAAAAAATTGTCCAAAAACACATTTTCCCCACATTTCTGTGGTGGAAAGTTCTGGAATCTGCGTGGATCCACAAATTTCCACCCACCCCGCGTTCCCCAAAGTCTTACGAGAAAAATGGTACCTCACTTGTGTGGGTCGGCCTAGTGCCTGCGACAGGAAACGGAGCAAAACGCAACGTGGTCACACCTCAATTTCGCAGTGAAAAATGACCCTTTTTTGGCAAAGTGCCTAGCTGTAGTTTTTGAACCCTACCTCTGCCGGCACCTAGGGAAACCTAGCAAACCTATACATTTTTGAAAACTAGACACCCAGGGGAATCCAGGATGGGGTGACTTGACTGCCTCCCACCAGGTTCTGTTACCCAGAATCCCTTGCAAACATAAAAAATTGTCCAAAAAACACATTTTCCCCACATTTCTGTGGTGGAAAGTTCTGGAATCTGCGTGGATCCACAAATTTCCACCCACCCCGCGTTCCCCAAAGTCTAACGAGAAAAATGGTACCTCACTTGTGTGGGTCGGCCTAGTGCTTGTGACAGGAAACGGCGCAAAACGCAACGTGGTCACACCTCAATTTCGCAGTGAAAAATGACCCTTTTTTGGCAAAATGCCTAGCTGTAGTTTGTGAACCCTAGCTCTGCCGGCACCTAGGGAAACCTACCAAACACACACATTTCTGAAAAGTAGACACCCGGGGGCTTCCAGGGAGGTATGGCTTGCGTGGATCCCCCAACGTTTCCTTACCCAGAATCCCTGCAAACCTCACTTTTAGCTGGAAAAAATCACTTTTTTCACACATTTGTGTGTGGGAAAGTGTGGCATCACTGGCCTCACACAAATTTCCTACCACCCAGCGTTCCCCCAGGTCTCCCGATAAAAATGGTGCCTCACTTGTGTGGGAGGCCCAAGTACCCGCGACAGGCAAGGGCCCACAACGTAGTGAGGCGACCTCAAAATTGCCTATCTCAAAACCACCTGGTTTTGCAAGAGGTCACCTGGGTTTTGGCCCCGTGCTCGGCGGCCATCTAGGAAACCTACCAAACCCACACATTTCTGAAAAGTAGATACCCGGGGGCTTCCAGGGAGGTATGGCTTGCGTGGATCCCCCAACGTTTCCTTACCCAGAATCCCTTGCAAACCTCAATTTTAGCTGAAAAAATCACTTTTTTCACACATTTGTGTGTGGGAAAGTGTGGCATCACTGGCCTCACACAAATTTCCTACCACCCAGCGTTCCCCCAGGTCTCCCGATAAAAATGGTGCCTCACTTGTGTGGGAGGCCCAAGTACCCGCGACAGGCAAGGGCCCACAACGTAGTGAGGCGACCTCAAAATTGCCTATCTCAAAACCACCTGGTTTTGCAAGGGAGTCACCTGGGTTTTTGGTCCCGTGCTCGGCGGCCATCTAGGGAAACCTACCAAACCCACACATTTCTGAAAAGTAGACACCCGGGGGCTTCCAGGGAGGTATGGCTTGCGTGGATCCCCCAACGTTTCCTTACCCAGAATCCCTTGCAAACCTCAATTTTAGCTGAAAAAATCACTTTTTCACACATTTGTGTGTGGGAAAGTGTGGCATCACTGGCCTCACACAAATTTCCTACCACCCAGCGTTCCCCCAGGTCTCCCGATAAAAATGGTGCCTCACTTGTGTGGGAGGCCCAAGTACCCGCGACAGGCAAGGGCCCACAACGTAGTGAGGCGACCTCAAAATTGCCTATCTCAAAACCACCTGGTTTTGCAAGGAGTCACCTGGGTTTTTGGCCCCGTGCTCGGCGGCCATCTAGGAAACCTACCAAACCCACACATTTCTGAAAAGTAGACACCCGGGGCTTCCAGGGAGGTATGGCTTGCGTGGATCCCCCAACGTTTCTTACCCAGAATCCCTTGCAAACCTCAATTTTAGCTGAAAAAATCACTTTTTCACACATTTGTGTGTGGGAAAGTGTGGCATCACTGGCCTCACACAAATTTCCTACCACCCAGCGTTCCCCCAGGTCTCCCGATAAAAATGGTGCCTCACTTGTGTGGGAGGCCCAAGTACCCGCGACAGGCAAGGGCCCACAACGTAGTGAGGCGACCTCAAAATTGCCTATCTCAAAACCACCTGGTTTTGCAGAGTCACCTGGGTTTTGGCCCGTGCTCGGCGGCCATCTAGGAAACCTACCAAACCCACACATTTCTGAAAAGTAGACACCCGGGGGCTTCCAGGGAGGTATGGCTTGCGTGGATCCCCCAACGTTTCCTTACCCAGAATCCCTTGCAAACCTCAATTTTAGCTGAAAAATCACTTTTTCACACATTTGTGTGTGGAAAGTGTGGCATCACTGGCCTCACACAAATTTCCTACCACCCAGCGTTCCCCCAGGTCTCCCGATAAAAATGGTGCCTCACTTGTGTGGGAGGCCCAAGTAGCCGCGACAGGCAAGGGACCCAAAACATTTTGTGATAGGCAATGTTGATGTTGCCTCAAAACGTTTTGTGTCCTTGCCTGTCGCCGGTACTTGGGCCTCCCACACAAGTGAGGCACCATTTTTATCGGGAGACCTGGGGGAACGCTGGGTGGTAGGAAATTTGTGTGAGGCCAGTGATGCCACACTTTCCCACACACAAATGTGTGAAAAAGTGATTTTTCAGCTAAAATTGAGGTTTGCAAGGGATTCTGGGTAAGAAACGTTGGGGGATCCACGCAAGCCATACCTCCCTGGAAGCCCCCAGGTGTCTACTTTCAGAAATGTGTGGGTTTGGTAGGTTTCCTAGATGGCCGCCGAGCACGGGCCAAACCCAGGTGACTACTTGCAAAACCAGGTGGTTTTGTGAAAGGCCATTTTGAGGTCGCCTCAATACGTTGTGGGCCCTTGCCTGTCGCGGGTACTTGGGCCTCCCACACAAGTGAGGCACCATTTTTATCGGGAGACCTGGAGAACGCTGGGTGGTAGGAAATTTGTGTGAGGTCAGTGATGCCACACTTTCCACACACAAATGTGTGAAAAAGTGATTTTTTCAGCTAAAAGTGAGGTTTGCAGGGTATTCTGGGTAGGAAACGTTGGGGATCCACGCAAGCCATACCTCCCTGAAGCCCCGGGTGTCTACTTTTCAGAAATGTGTGGGTTTGGTAGGTTTCCTAGATGGCCGCCGAGCACGAGGCCAAAACCCAGGTGACCCCCTTGCAAAACCAGGTGGTTTTGTGAAAGGCCATTTTGAGGTCGCCTCAATACGTTGTGGGCCCTTGCCTGTCGCGAGTACTTGGGCCTCCCACACAAGTGAGGCACCATTTTTATCGGGAGACCTGGGGAACGCTGGGTGGTAGGAAATTTGTGTGAGGCCAGTGATGCCACACTTTCCCACACACAAATGTGTGAAAAAGTGATTTTTTCAGCTAAAAGTGAGGTTTGCAGGGGATTCTGGGTAAGGAAACGTTGGGGGATCCACGCAAGCCATACCTCCCTGGAAGCCCCCGGGTGTCTACTTTTCAGAAATGTGTGGGTTTGGTAGGTTTCCTAGATGGCCGCCGAGCACGGGGCCAAAACCCAGGTGACTTCTTGCAAAACCAGGTGGTTTTGTGAAAGGCCATTTTGAGGTCGCCTCAATACGTTGTGGGCCCTTGCCTGTCGCGGTACTTGGGCCTCCCACACAAGTGAGGCACCATTTTTATCGGGAGACCTGGGAGAACGCTGGGTGGTAGGAAATTTGTGTGAGGCCAGTGATGCCACACTTTCCACACACAAATGTGTGAAAAAGTGATTTTTCAGCTAAAAGTGAGGTTTGCAGGGGATTCTGGGTAAGGAAACGTTGGGGGATCCACGCAAGCCATACCTCCCTGGAAGCCCCCGGGTGTCTACTTTTCAGAAATGTGTGGTTTGGTAGGTTTCCTAGATGGCCGCCGAGCACGGGCCAAAACCCAGGTGACTTCTGCAAAACCAGGTGGTTTTGTGAAAGGCCATTTTGAGGTCGCCTCAATACGTTGTGGGCCCTTGCCTGTCGCGGGTACTTGGGCCTCCCACACAAGTGAGGCACCATTTTTATCGGGAGACCTGGGGGAACGCTGGGTGGTAGGAAATTTGTGTGAGGCCAGTGATGCCACACTTTCCCACACACAAATGTGTGAAAAAGTGATTTTTTCAGCTAAAAGTGAGGTTTGCAGGGGATTCTGGGTAGGGAAACGTTGGGGGATCCACGCAAGCCATACCTCCCTGGAAGCCCCGGGTGTCTACTTTTCAGAAATGTGTGGGTTTGGTAGGTTTCCCTATGTGGCCGCCGAGCCCCGGGCCAAAAACCCAGGTGACCCCCTTGCAAAACCAGGTCATAATGAGATAATGTGTTGTTTATTTCTGCAGCGTGAAAATGTTGGCACAATATTGCAAGGAAAATGTGACAGACATTTTGAGGTTTGCAGGACATTGTGGGTACCATAACTTGTTGGGATCCACAAGAGAGATATCACCATGTACTCCCATGGGTGTTTCGTTTACTACAATATCTACAGTTGGTAGGTTATTCTTAGACGGAATGTACACCTTGGCAGACAGACTAAAAAGACAAAGATTACTGCACAGCCATCTATTCCTCAAGCACACACACACATACTGGTTGGATTTGGCACGAGGGCAAGTGATGGTTCAGTATATACAATTTTATTAACAAGAGATTTCACAAAAATGAAATGCACTGTCAATAATTGAAAGGACAAAAACGGAACCAGTGACTCGCAGCTCGTGAGCTGTAAAGCCACGTCAAGGCCCCAACCGCTTTACAGGCCATTCACACACCTTTCATACGTGATACACACAAGACCATTCACACCCCCAGGCACGAAACAAACACATTACAACATTCACAAAAGGGACAAGGTACACCCTGCTTGAGAAAGAGAAAAAAAATATTACTGCACAACCATCTAATCCTCAAGCACACACACACATACTGGTTGGATTTGGCACGAGGGTGAGTGATGGTTCAGTATATACAATTGTATTAACAAGTGATTACACAAAAATGAAATGCACTGTTAATAATTGAAAGGACGAGAAACTGAACCATTGACTCACAGCTCGTGAGCTGTAAAGCCACGACAAGGCACCAACCTCTTTACAGGCCATTCATACACCTTTCATACGTGTGACAAATACAAAACCATTCACACCACCAGCCGCGGGCCCATCACATTACAACACTCACACCAGCAGACAGCACCATTCAAGGGCCCATCACTTTCACACGCCCACATTCCTAACACAGCAACCACACAACCTGATGGATTGCGTGGAGTGTCGCTCGGCTAGCAGTGTGTGTAGTGACCAGCAGCAAGTCACTACTCACACACTGCCAGCCGAGCGCCACTCCACGCACACCGCCAGCCAAGCACCAGCCTACACACACCACCATCAAATTTAGGATTTTTTTATACAAAAAAGAAAACACAAACAAATTGCAAATAGATACAAATCTACTAACACAAAATCAGAAACATTGCACTAATGCCAACCTTGAAACAGAACAACAATTCTTAAACATTACAGACCAGGCAGTTCACTTTACCACTCATGGTTGCTCCCAATAATTCTTTTGCTTGTGGTACGCTCTATAACAAGCAGGCACACACAGCCCAGGGTTAGAAGGACACTCAGGGCAGTACATACGAGTCTCCTTCCGCGTACCTCTTCGCCAACAGACTCTACATCTCCTAGTGGGAAAGTCTTTTGAGGATGTAGGAGGAATGTGATCAGGAAAGTGGCGATCTTTCAATCGAGCCACATCCTCCACCACTCCAACTCTAGGAACACTTGCCTGTTCCACAACAACAAGGCTGCCTATGACAGACTCCTGAAACTGAACAAAAGTCAACTTTGACGCAGGAGAACACTCCTTGAACACAACAAAAGCATTGAAAGTTGCTAAATTGAAGAGATGGATGGCCAACTTCTTATACCAAATGTAAGACTTACGAATAGCAGTGTAAGGTTCCAACCTCTGATCTACTCTATCAACACCACCCATGTGCTTATTGTAGTCTAAAATGTACACAGGTTTGCGCACTTCAGCAATCTGACCCCAAACAGCCACAGGTGAAGTACTCTCATCATGGATGGTAGTCAGCATGTACACATCCCTCCTGTCCACAAATTTCACAGCTAGCAGTTCCTCACTACGCAAGGCACTGCACTGTCCCCTCTGAAGTTTTTTGCAAACAAGCTCTTTTGGATAACCTTTACGGTTAGAGCGGATTGTGCCACAAGCAAAAGTGTCCACTTTGAACAATTCCTTAAACAATTGCACAGCAGTGTAGAAGTTATCAATGTACAAATGGTGGCCTCTGTTAAACAGTCCTCTAGCAAGTTCCCACACAATTTTCTCTGAAACTCCTACTAAAGTGGACGGACAACCAGGGGGTCAATAGTGGAATCCCTACCAGTGTACACACGCAAATTAAAAACATATCCTGTCCTACTCTCAGACAACATATACAGCTTAATTCCATAGCGTGCCCTCTTGCTAGGAATGTACTGCCTAAAAACCAAACGGCCCTTGAACAGCACCAAAGACTCATCAATAGATATTTCTTTCCCTGGAGTATAGATCTCTGAAAATCGATCTACAAAGTGATCAAGAACAGGCCGAATCTTAAAAAGACGGTCACATTCAGGGTGATCTCGTGGCAACGCCAAACCATTATCAACAAAATGCAGCATCCGAAGCAAAAGTAAATACCAATCACGAGTCATAACTGCAGGAAATATGGCCGTTGCCATCAAGGGACTGGTAGACCAATATGAACTCATGGACGGCTTCCTTATCAAACCCATCAAAAAAGTCAAACCCAAAAACTTCTTCATCTCTTCCAGATTTGTGGGACTCCACCGGGTAGCTCTAGAATGGGGCCTAAGTCTGGCACTGTTGTCCCTCAAAAACTGTTCAGCATACAAATTAGTCTGCTCAACAATCTCACCCAAAAATACATCATCCATAAACAACTGAAAATACTGTATAGGCAAATAATGTTCACAATCCACTCTACACCCTGCATAACCACTAAAGGCAGGCAACACCGGCTGCACCATGTTTGGATCAACCCAGAGTCCAGCACTTCCAGTAGGAAGCCTAGCAGCCCCAGGCTGCAATCCAGATGCCTCTTGCACCATCGGCACATTAGTATCCTCCTCTAAATCAGGCACTTCATCTGCACTGAGAGTACCTTCATCATCCGATGATTCCATGTGGAGAGAAAACTCACTGCCTGAATCTTCCCCTCCCTCCTCTCCCTCAGACGCACTGTCAGTCTCATAATCCTGCTCAGAGGAAGATTCAAGAAGCAAACCAACCACCTGCTGAGCAGTAATTCTACGGCTAGCCATAATGCTTACTAATAAAGGTTACTTGTCAAACAAGTCAACAACAACAAACCCTTTGTAAAAAAAAAGAAATAAACAAAATGTAGCTTTATCACAAAGACCTATATACTCCAACACTATACCACTCACGTGACAGAAGCAGCTAGACTCACCACCACCTACTCTGCACAGACACAGTAAGGATCAACAATATCCCACTAAAAAGAAGAAGAAAAAAATTACACATAAGACAATGCAAAACATCGCAAAGAATTTCATGCTCTGAACACTAACAAATATGCTGCCATTATGGCACCACTTACAAAAAATTCATTCATGCATGACAATAATACTCATTTGGAGTACACACAACAAAAATATTTTTCTTACCAAATAAATGCAATTACGCAAAACTGCAGAACCACAACTGCCGAAACCGCAAAACAGGAATCAAAAGCTTTACACTAGAATAAAAAGGAGGAAAAAAACATTACAATCACATATGCAAATAATGCACCAGTCCACACACAATCCACCAGCCAAGCTAAGGGGTAGTTGGGCCTAACAGTATAAATAAAATATTCACACCCGTAAAGGGGAGCAACCCTTGCCCTTTTGGCCACTCCCCAACACAAAAATTAAAAAAACCCTGGTGCCTAGTGGGCATTCCTGCTGCACGATCACATGATCGTGCAGCAGGAATGCACAAAAGAGGCATCGGGGAAAGGAAAACCATTTCCTTTCCCTCGATGCCTCTTTTGATACAAACCCCCCTCCCCGAGCCAAACCTCACCTGATTTTCCCGACGCGCTGGAAGCAAATGGCTTCCAGCGCGTCGGGGAAGAAAGGGAAACCCTCAATGATGTCAGCGCGCTGACGTCATTGATGGGGCGGGGGAGGCAGGGGAAGCCCTTCCCCTGCCTCCCCCAAAAAACCTAACGATCAGATTCTCACGGGGAGCGCCAGCGCTCCCCGTGGGTGGTCTTATGACGAGCTGGACTCGTCACGAGCACTGTGTGCCATGACGAGTCCAGCTCGTCATAAGCACCGAAGGGGATAAAGGGTCAGAGCAGGATCTCAGCGGCAGACGAGGAGAAGGAACCTCCTGGTCACAGGAACTACACGAGCATTGCGCTCGAGAAATTCAAGGATGCAAAGACCTCCATCAAGGATTACAGCTAACTTTTCAGGGTGTAAATGGAGAGAAGGCACATCTGCCCTGCATATTTATCCACGAAGATGCCACCGTTTTGTGCAATACCTCTACTCAACTGGAGTGCTTTCTACTGGCTAATCAGTAAGTGCTACCTCGTTGGGTAAATGTATAGTGCCTTTCCTACACTACAGCTGCGTAAAGGACCAGAAGAATTGTCTCCAGTGACCTGTGTGTCTGTAACTTTGCCACCGCGCCGAAAGTGCCGGGGTCCTTTGAGTAAGCTGTCCATCATAGTGGGGAAAGGGCGGGCATACGTTGCATACCGCTAGTGTATGTGTGGCGGGGCTTCTAGGCCCGTTCACATGCCTCTTGTTTATAAAGGGTCAGAGCAGGATCTCAGCGGCAGACGAGGAGAAGGAACCTCCTGGTCACAGGAACTACACGAGCATTGCGCTCGAGAAATTCAAGGATGCAAAGACCTCCATCAAGGATTACAGCTAACTTTTCAGGGTGTAAATGGAGAGAAGGCACATCTGCCCTGCATATTTATCCACGAAGATGCCACCGTTTTGTGCAATACCTCTACTCAACTGGAGTACTTTCTACTGGCTAATCAGTAAGTGCTACCTCGTTGGGTAAATGTATAATGCCTTTCCTACACTACAGCTGCGTAAAGGACCAGAAGAATTGTCTCCAGTGACCTGTGTGTCTGTAACTTTGCCACCGCGCCCGAAAGCGCCGGGATCCTTTGAGTAAGCTGTCCATCATAGTAGGGAAAGGGCGGGCATACGTTGCATACCGCTAGTGTATGTGTGGCGGGGCCAAACGAGCGGGGCTTCTAGGCCCGTTCACATGCCTCTTGTTTATAAAGGGTCAGAGCAGGATCGCAGCGGCAGACGAGGAGAAGTAACCTCCTGGTCACAGGAACTACACGAGGATTGCGCTCGAGAAAATCAAGGGTGCAGAGACCTCCATCAAGGATTACAGCTAACTTTACAGGGTGGCAATGGAGAGAAGGTACATCTCCACGCTCACGAAGATGCCACCGTTTTGTGCAATACCTCTACTCAACTGGAGTACTTTCTACTGGCTAATCAGTAAGTGCTACCTCGTTGGGTAAATGTATAATGCCTTTCCTACACTACAGCTGCGTAAAGGACCAGAAGAATTGTCTCCAGTGACCTGTGTGTCTGTAACTTTGCCACCGCGCCGAAAGCGCCGGGATCCTTTGAGTAAGCTGTCCATCATAGTAGGGAAAGGGCGGGCATACGTTGCATACCGCTAGTGTATGTGTGGCGGGGCCAAACGAGCGGGGCTTCTAGGCCCGTTCACATGCCTCTTGTTTATAAAGGGTCAGAGCAGGATCGCAGCGGCAGACGAGGAGAAGGAACCTCCTGGTCACAGGAACTACACGAGGATTGCGCTCGAGAAAATCAAGGGTGCAGAGACCTCCATCAAGGATTACAGCTAACTTTACAGGGTGGCAATGGAGAGAAGGTACATCTCCACGCTCACGAAGATGCCACCGTTTTGTGCAATACCTCTACTCAACTGGAGTACTTTCTACTGGCTAATCAGTAAGTGCTACCTCGTTGGGTAAATGTATAATGCCTTTCCTACACTACAGCTGCGTAAAGGACCAGAAGAATTGTCTCCAGTGACCTGTGTGTCTGTAACTTTGCCACCGCGCCGAGAGCGCCGGGATCCTTTGAGTAAGCTGTCCATCATAGTAGGGAAAGGGCGGGCATACGTTGCATACCGCTAGTGTATGTGTGGCGGGGCCAAACGAGCGGGGCTTCTAGGCCCGTTCACATGCCTCTTGTTTATAAAGGGTCAGAGCAGGATCGCAGCGGCAGACGAGGAGAAGGAACCTCCTGGTCACAGGAACTACACGAGGATTGCGCTCGAGAAAATCAAGGGTGCAGAGACCTCCATCAAGGATTGTCTCCAGTGACCTGTGTGTCTGTAACTTTGCCACCGCGCCGAAAGCGCCGGGATCCTTTGAGTAAGCTGTCCATCATAGTAGGGAAAGGGCGGGCATACGTTGCATACCGCTAGTGTATGTGTGGCGGGGCCAAACGAGCGGGGCTTCTAGGCCCGTTCACATGCCTCTTGTTTATAAAGGGTCAGAGCAGGATCGCAGCGGCAGACGAGGAGAAGGAACCTCCTGGTCACAGGAACTACACGAGGATTGCGCTCGAGAAAATCAAGGGTGCAGAGACCTCCATCAAGGATTACAGCTAACTTTACAGGGTGGCAATGGAGAGAAGGTACATCTCCACGCTCACGAAGATGCCACCGTTTTGTGCAATACCTCTACTCAACTGGAGTACTTTCTACTGGCTAATCAGTAAGTGCTACCTCGTTGGGTAAATGTATAATGCCTTTCCTACACTACAGCTGCGTAAAGGACCAGAAGAATTGCAGGATCGCAGCGGCAGACGAGGAGAAGGATTGCGCTCAAGAAAATCAAGGGTGCAGAGACCTCCATCAAGGATTACAGCTAACTTTACAGGGTGGCAATGGAGAGAAGGCACATCTCCACGCTCACAATGCCGCCTTCGTGGGCATTCCTGCTGCACGATCACATGATCGTGCAGCAGGAATGCACAAAGAGGCATCGGGGAAAGGAAAACCCTTTCCTTTCCTCGATGTCTCTTTGAATCAAACCCCCCTCCCCGAGCCAAAACTCACCTTATTTCCCGACGCGCTGGAAGCAAATGGCTTCCAGCGCGTCGGGAAGAAAGGAAACCCTCAATGATGTCAGCGCGCCTCGCGCGCTGACGTCATTGATGGGGGGTGGGGCGGGGGAGGCAGGGAAGTCCTTCCCCTGCCTCCTAAAAAAACCCCGACGATCGGATTCCCACGGGGAGCGCCAGCGCTTCCCCCGTGGGTGGTCTTATGACGAGCTGGACTCGTCATGAGCACACGAGCACTGTGTGCCATGACGAGTCCAGCTCGTCATAAGCATGGAAGGGGTTAAGTATTTTTTTCTCTTGGTTCAAAAAGACTTACCTGATCCCTCCTTGGACCAACATTTGGTTGCTGCTTATCCTGATTTTCCTCTTAATGTCAATTGGTTTTGTGACAGTGTTCTTTTTGCTCATCAATGGTCATTATTTGCCAGAACGCTCTGCAGTAAACTTGGTCGATGGAGTTCTGGCCCCTCACACATCGTCCCATATCATGAAACGTGATCAGTCTCATGTTAACCTTTCAGCATTCCCGATTCCAGATGGCATTGTTTGGGACAAAGTAGCCTACGAAGTCCACGGCCCGACCGAGGTGCTTTGTGTACCATACATGTTTCGCGTCTCTCTAGGAGATGTGGTAACACGGGACATACATTCGGATGATTGGGATGTGCAAGCAGTACATGCACTGTTTTCAGATTTAAAATATTATGCTGCTTTTGATGCTGAAGATTTGTATTTAAATTCGGCCAATTATGGTGATTTATTTTGTTATCAGCATTATGGGCATCATTTTTTACACAAAACAAACACGTTAAGACCTGTTTTTAATTATACACAATGGGAACATTGTCCTACTCCCGTAGAGGGGAGTTCTAAAACTTTTAGGGATAAATTCACTTACTTTACAGATTATGACATATCTAATCCGGGATCCTATTACTTTAAACTTCGTTCATCTACACAATCCAAATTTATATTGACCCACACAAAATTGATTTACTCCAACTTGTTTAGAAATAAATTGGCTACGCAGGGTTATGATCATTGGAAAGATACTGTTGATTTAAAATCAATCTGGGGCACGAAGCCTTGGCAGGTTCAGGGAACTGAAGCTTTACATCGTGCCTGCCTGATCCCAGCTCAAATTCTGTTTTTAAATGATACAGTGTACCAAACAACTTGTTTAGGCCTGGTAACTGTCAAAAATTTAAATACGATATCCATTCCATCTTTAGCGGAATATGCTATTTAGCGCACACACAAAATATACCATTGAGGCATTTCAAGCGTTGCTTCGAAATGACACTTTCAATGTCTCTGAAGTTGATTCTTCTGGGTGGTTGGTGTGGCAAACTAATACAAATGCATGTCAAATGCGTTTTTATAATTAACACCTGGTTTCACACAGACTAGACCGGACCCACGTTATCCAAGTTCCTATTCGGTTACCACATACTCGGTGGGTAAATTATGCCAACAATGGTTGGAGCATTCTACGCTGACATCAGTGAAGCAACATCTTTCTCTGCTGTCGCATGACATTAATTTGGCTGATTTTCTCTTGGGACCTAGGGCTCCGAGAGCAAAAAGATTCATGTATGCCGCTTACAATGAAATTTGGAAACTTTCGCAGATGGAAGCTGCTTTTCGTCTGCGCCAAATTCATCAGGCCAATTTAGAAAAGGTTCTTGCCGTAGTAGACAATAGCATAAACACACTTTCCTCACGCATTTATACGTTGGATAATATTGTTTCATCTGTTATTGATATTGTTCAAAGTGATGTATCTGTGTTATATCATGGTCAAAATCAGTTATGATCTGTTATGCAGTTTTCTTGGACTTTGCAAACTCTTAAAATGAGAAAAGTACCTTGGGATTATTTAAATGCCACTGCTTTATTCTTGCCATTTAATCTGACTGATAAGGAAAGGTTTATGTCCATGAAAGATGCTACATACACACTATTGCATATTGACCAATTAGAGCCCTTGCCGTTTTCTGTAGCGGAAACTGATTCTGCTGTTTGGTTAATTCATGGGGTTATCTCTCTCCCTTTTTCGCTATTTTAATTTAAATCATGCATGCAACATTTTCCGATTGGCCGTTTTGAACCACTGGGTAGTGCTTTTCTACATGAATTGTGGTCCCTGCCTTTCACTTACAGATGTCAGAGGGAGGTTAAGGAAGTTTGCCTAACAGGGGAGGACTGCGATTCCACAGTAGGACATTTCCTTGTTTGTAAACACGTTAAGTTGCACGGCGCTTGTAACGTTTCCGCGCCTAATCTGGCCTGTTTTTAAAAGGGACTCCAGTGCCATCAATAATGCCCGCTTTTTCATTGCTTACAAATGGCAGTTATCTTATTTTGAACAACCAAGACTGCTGTGGTTTACGGGCAGGAGTCCCGTATTTAGTAACGGTTTCCCAGCGCGTAACTTGTTGTAGCAATGTGCTTTTTCCGCCCCCGCATGGGAGTCTGGATAGCTCAATTTGGCCTTCCATTCCAACTTTGAAAACAGATTTCAACAAGTTGAGCAGGCTCAAAGCGCTATTATTCCAGCAAGAGGTGGCCCTCACTTCCGCCCGCGATACCTTCCAGTTGCAGGTGGCTAAGACTTCTGGAGAGATACAGTCCCTTCTGAACACCAACCTCCCACTGCATTTTGGAGAACTAATACACCAAGGGGCATATTCACAAGGAGCTATCGCTGAATTAACGGCACTTTATCGCAGCCAAAGTCGTGATAAATTTACCTCCCCATTCACAAGCCGGTGTTAACAGCCCACAGCACCAGTTTACCAGCGATAGCAGCCTCAAAAAACATCGCCACAGAGGACCCGCGCAACTATTGCTAATGAGATGCAGAGTGGGCGTTCCCGTGCCAAAAGGCGAGACAACATCACACCTCAACATTCACAACGACCAGCCACATTGGCAATAAAAACACAAAACCAGCGATAAGCCGCGTTAGCACCAGGAAATCTACACCTGCCCTGACCTGGTGTAAAGTCCGACCACAGCATGCACCACAAAAGGGAGCACAGCCCAGGGCCACACATGAAGGACAACAGATGCCCACGAGCAACTGAACATGCAGCACGGACACCCAAGAGGGCCACAACACCCACCGACACCACAACCAGGCCCGCAACCCCCCCCCCCGGGACCACCCCCAACCCCGGACTAAGAAACTGCACACCAACACCACGAATCCCAAAACAAACATTTTGCCTGATGTTGCACAAGCAGGAAAATAAACATACATGCGTGGCCAGAAAATGGAGAATCAGTCATACAGCAATGCAATCACCAACACAAAACACCATACAAACAAAAGCAGAAACAACCCTTAGGATGAGTCCTAGCGGCTCCTCACTGGACAATCCGTAGCACACAGCCAGGAAGACCAAATCCAAGAGAAGAAGGTGTGCCATGCGCCCAATAAAGGAAAGAGAGGGAGAGAGCAAGGGAGAGAGAGAGTGAGATAGCACAAGCAGCGCAAGGCCGCTCAGGCACCTGGCTCCACATGCCAACATGTGTGTGTGTGCATCGCCATCCGTACACCATGAGCCCAAGGCCGTGTCCCAATCTCAGCGCCAAAGCCACATCACATTCCGAAAATGCAAGTAGTAGTCAGACAAACATCAGGGATGAAAGCACCATTGTCCCAATGCAGAAGGCGGGAGGACACCTGCACCTCTGACCTTGGTCCAGAACGCGCCTGGAGCACCCTGATAGAGATGCAATGGCAGATGGGGACGACTCCCACACCATGCATTCCGCAAATGAACCATCCGACTTATCCACAGCCCACACACAGAAGACCCTGCCTGTGGTACCCCCGCATGGGATGCCCTTGACACTCACGGAAACAGCAACCCATTACCCACTACGTTGCACACACATTCGAATCATTGCTCAGAGCTGTGGCATATCCTCCACACAACTGCCGCAGTTCAGAAGAGTGCCGGTTCACGAGATGCACCAACGCAATGGCAGGCCATACCGGGCACATGCACAACCCCCGTCACGTGGAACAGTACCTTGCACATATGCTGCATTTACTGGGCGCACTGCTTCTGGCAGTACTGCGGATCAGTTACAGGCTCAGCTTCCGCATTGCCCATGCCACCTGCGTCCAGCCCTGGTTCCACTGCCGAACATGCACATTCGAGTGTCCCATGGATGTCTGCTTATCCAACACAACTGTTGATGAATTGGACTATGACCTGTGTCTGCGCCCCCTGTTGGATCACGAACAGGAGTGTAACCGAGACAGCCGTGCATGGGATGCCTTGACATACTGCGTTTGTATTGGTAGTTGTGCATGGGAGATTGCACAATTTTTCGTGTGCAGTGACCACATCGAGGCGCTCCCCTATTGGGCTGTGTTGCGGATCGGTGAGACAGTGTGGACTGAGCACACCTGCCCGGACCACCTAATGGATTGGCTTACCCTGGTGTTCCTTGAACACGACAACGACGTACTATTGGAACACATTGCACATGAAGCTGCACGGGCATTCATGGACGAGTAACTACGTTCCTGCAGCCACATCCGATTGCCACCCACAGCACATGGCCCAACAACTTGTTGCATCGTGGGGATTGCTCACATATCCCACCACAACAGAGGACACGTCTGCCTTCGTTCGGGCTCTGGATGCATGTGCGTGGAACAATGCGTGTGTACACACACCTGTGCAAGGTGACGCAGGTCCATGGTCGGAGAAACACAGCGTCGTTTGGCAACGTTGCCAATTCGGACACACTGCTGGGGGAGAGCACAGACATGGCAATGTAGCACGACATGTGAACCTGTCGGACCCTCACACCTGATCACTGTCAACAGAGCAGACAATCGGCGCACTCCGGAGGCAGAGCACTATGCAGATCCCATGTGCAGTGAGTCGTGCCCCCTCACACGGGGCAATGGGCAGATGCCAAATAACACATGACTCATCCAGCAAGGCAAGGTGGGCTGTGAGCGTTGCCATCCGTGATGAATGTTGTCCATTTTAGCCCCGACATTGTCTGAACCTCAACATGTACCCATGCTGCGTGTAAGTGTCTTAAGCATGTCCCTGCCTGCTGTGGCCGTTGCCTCGTCCGTACTGACACGCACATGCCAATAAGTCTATGCCACTCCACTGGTGACTAACTGTGAGGTGTGTTGTTTAGATTGTCCACTCGTGTGCCACAATGAGCATCGTCCCTACACAGGGAGGAACTGACTGACGCATGTGCAATGTGGGTGTGTCCCTTTGGCAAGCTACACCTCTGTGAGCCAGACATTGTTTTGTATAAGTGCTGAACGACATGTGCACTTACGTGACGTCAGCAATGTGAGTATTGTGTCCAACCACTGATCATGTGGCGCAATGTCATATCTCACTACAGAATGTGTCCACACAGATGTGTGTTTGAGTAGGTATGCGACGTGACGTTCTGTTGTCACATGTGGTGTAGGACACCACTCCTGGCCTGCTTTCATTTGGGTCAGTCCTACACACAGCCCTATTCAACACATGGACGTGTGCCTACGTTGGGGGTTTGTGTGATTGTTGTTGATGTGCAATGGGGACACAGCTAGTACTCACCTTCACAGTCATCCAATTGACCATGTGTCTCAGGGATACACATGCGCATAGATGTCAGTTACCAGGGTATGCCTTCATGTGCAATCATCGTCCCCACATCCAGCCATACTTCCATACGTGAGTGAACATAGTGATGACACATCTGTGTGATTTAGAATGTTTTATTCACATTCAGGTGATTGACGGAACTGGAGCTGTACATGGCCATCCAAACCCACATCACATGGAAGCCCAGTGGTGGGCCAACCAGAGTCCTTTGGGGATTGCACAGTGATTAGGAAGAGGGAGAGTGCAGTACGCAGCTGGATTGCTGTGTAAGTGTCCAGCGGTGAAGAAATGGCAGTCCGTGTCGGGGTCCGGGTGAATGTCGCAGAGTGTTCCGGGGGTCAGTAGGAGGTATTTCCCAGGGCATGATGCATAGGTCATAACCAGGCAGGGACAGGCCATATGGCGGTGATGGATGCTACTGCCTTCTTCCTCACACAGTAGTTCCCATCCCCTTCTCACTACCCTGATACGGGTTCTGTGTCCGGTGTGTCCGGTGTGTGTGGCGGGGTGATGGCTGCATCGCTGTGTGCCACTGACACATCAGACTGCGTAGGTGATGGGGCAGCATCACAGTGTGCCACGGACACATCAGGGGTCGGAGCTGTGTGTGTCGATGTTCCCGCTGCAGTCATCGGGGAACGGCTCAGTGGCAGCAATGGCAAGATGAAGTACTGCAGGGCATTGAAGTTCCCAGCTACTACTCGCTGGTGTCCAGCCGTGGCAGATATACTTCCAGCCTGCATCTGCTCCATGGTCTCCATTGACCTCCGCATCTGTGCCAACTCTGTGCTGTCATGGCTGGTGCCTGTCTGACCTGACAGTTCTTGTAATCGATTCATGGCACCCGCGGGGTCAGCCAAGGTCTGTGGCGGAGCATGGTGCGTACAGGGGGTGTCCGATAGGAACTGTACGTGGTCCCTGATGGGACTCAGACACCCACGTATGGCATCGAGTTTGGCTGCCATGAGCTCGAAACCCACCCGCAGCTGATCAGCCAACTCCACCTGGCAACCCAACACACGCCGTAGGAGTTCAATGTATTGGTCGGGGGGTCCTAGGAGACAGCCGTGGTGGTGTGTGTTTCCTGCTGTGTGGTCTGTGCAGGTGGTGGGGTCACCTCGAGGCAGCTGGCCTGCCCTGCTCCTGGGGGTAGGGTGCAGAGGCTGTCCATTATCCGTTGGAGGGTGTCTTGACATATGTGCAGGTTGTCCGCTTCATCATCAATGATGGGAAGTGTGGTGTGCTCTGCATGAGGTGTTGTTTGTCCCTCTGCAATGTAAAGGGGAGATGCAGGTTAACAGAGTTTCACATGTATGTTGATGATTTGCAGATGTTTACATTCAGACTGCATGCCAATGTACATTGTGACTGTTTTGGGGGAGCTGGCTATTTGATGGCAGTCAGTGTGTTTTTCGACTACATGACGGATGTGTGGTATACCCATACATTATCATCACACAGTGTCAGGCAATGCCAGATGTGAGTGGACAGTTACTACGCACGAGCGGAACCTGTTGTGAGCTCTGTCCTGTGGTGCTGGTGTTGCACTTTGTACCACATTGCCATCATTGCTGATGTTCTGTGATTGCTATGTGTGTGTGCTGCATTGTGGGGGAGTTGCCCCTGCAGCTCTGATTTCGTGTAGCCTTCTCTCTTTGAGGCGGGGTGCCTTTGAATTGGTTGCTTCTCGGGGCCTGATTTGCTTTTGACTTGGGTCATATGTGCTCTCGGACAGATTTTGTGGCCTGGTGCATTGTTCGTCTGCTGCGTGTATTGTACGGCATGGGTTGTGGGTGCACGTGGACATGTCGGAGTGTGACCTGCTCCTTTACGGATGTGATCCGCACTGGGCTACCTCCATGTCGATTCGGGGCCATGTAATTTTTTTTTGGCTGCTGCCATGCTATCGGACAGGCAGTGTTGCTTACATAGTCAGTGTGGGTCACAGAGCCGCTGCTTTGCTGGATTCAGCACATGTGCATGGGTCGGTTGTGATATTGGTGATAGGGGGGGGCCCTCTGTGCACATTGTGGATGGGGGCCTACTTGGCGTTTCTATGTGTGCTGCAGTGTGCCAAGGCAATCAGGGACATGTTCCGCGGTCATTGTGGGTGTGCTGTGTGCTACACGTAATTGTGCATGTGTGCAATTGTGCCCATCTCCCCCCGTCCCTAGTCGTTACTCACCCTGTTGCTGTTGGGTCGGGTCGTATCATGCTGTGTCCAGGCCCCCCAATCCTGCCACTGTCTCCTCACTGCTGACTGTGGCCACCATTTGCTCCAGCTCATCCAGCTCCTCCTGTGTCGCAGGACTCCCACCTCCAGTTGCCGCTGCTGCCTCCCTGTTGGCGGTGAACTTATGTTTGGTCTGCCTTTTCAGATCATGCCAGCGCCTCTTGATCTCCTCCAGTGACCTCCTCGACACTCCGACTGCATTGACGTTGGTAAAGATGGCCTGCCATATTTCGGTTTGGTTTGCCAGTGCCGCAGTGGAGGTGCCGAACAGTTGTTGATGGTGTTCTATCACCTCCGTGACGATGATCCGGTCTTCCTGCGGACTGAACTCCGTCTTCCTCTTCCTCTTGTCCTTGCCCTTCCCCGAACGCAGGGTTCCTGGCTGGTCCTCAGTGGGGCTTGTGGTGTTTGGCTTGTCCTCTGCACTCGGTCCGGGTGCATCCATGTTGCTACGCAGTTTGAATTCTTTTTGGGCTTTTTTTTTCCTTTCTTTTATGGTGCTTTTTCCCACCGGACGTGTGGGATTTGCAGGCTTGTGGCTGGTGTTCGCTGATTTCTGTACCGCGATTGGCCTCATTGCATGTTTTTTTGCGTTCGCGTTTCGCATTTTTTTGGCGTGGCGTTGATTTTCACGATGACATTTGATGCGTTATCTGGTGACTATCGCATGCTACCACCTTGTTGTGAATTCCACGTTGACACGGGGTTATTTTCCCGCGCTAGGCTGCGATATTGAAAGTTGCGTTACGCTACTCTTGCGGTAGTTATCACACGTTCTTGTTAATATACCCCCAAATATTTAATGCTTCTGACACCGCAGGCCTTGCACATTTTTTTAAATGTGTGGGATTTGGCCTTGTGTCTTCTTTTCAGACTATATTTGGAGTAATACCAGGTTTTATTCATTCTATTTTTTTCCAGCGCCTTCGGAGGGTTCCCCTTGATTTTGACATTAGGCGCTGGAATCCTGCTTCTCCTGCTCCTGTTGCGCAATGGCTGCTCAACTTGTGGTACTGCACAGACCAGGCCAGTTGCAGCTGTACCGTGATCGCATGCAACAGGTTTTCGGATGCTTGCCATTAGCCACGCTTGGCGTCAGTTATGGATTGACTTTTCACTTTGCCTATGTCACTTGCGTGCAACCAGTCTTTTACTGTCAGCGATGCCCCTTCTATTGGGCACTGGATATATGCCTCTCCAATACGTCACGACCAGTCCCGGATTTTAACCAGTTGATGGGTCCCTTAGAGGCCCATGACCAGGCTTGTTCTGGGGATGGCCGTATGCCGCGTGCGGCTGCACTTGGAGTTTTGGCGGAATGGGATGTCTGTGTGGCTGCGCAGATCGTCCTGCAACGAAGTTTCATCGAATATCACGCAAGTTGCCCACTCATGCTTTTAGAGGCGTCTGATTACGAGGAGCACATTTGTTCCTTCGACTTACCTAATTGGATGGCATCTCTCTTTTTTACCAACGATAGGGATGATCTTTTGGAGGGAATTGCATTCCTCGGTTCATACACATTGATGGATTTACCACCTCCTTCATAATAAATATGTTATTCCGGAGGCAGCTCCTGTTCAATGAGCCCTATTAACGACTTTGAAAACATCATTTATTTATTTTTTTGAAGAATTTCGATTTTTTCCAATTTGGTTTTTTCACCCGTTTTGAACTCTGCTTGACTTGTGAACTCTGTTTTGGCCCTTTTTCTATGTCCTATGGCCTTACCAGGGGGAGGGTGTTATATGGTTCTTAGGCACATTATCGACATTGCTAAGTTAGCATGAGCTTCGCTGCCATGATGCTGCTTTTGCGCACAATTCTACATGACTTTGTTTTTGCAAGACTTTGTTTGTGCCCTTCACATGAGAACGGGTTGCCTTTTGCGTTCTCTGCCTTTCCTGGAGTTTAGTCTGAACACGATATGCAAGGTCGATAAACAATGCCCCTTGTTATTCTGTTCTGGTCAGTCCCTAGCACCTAGACATAACATGCTACACAGCTGCAGTACTGAAGACTCGTGCTTTGATATTACGTTGTTGCATGTTGTTGTAACACACTTGGAGAAAGCCGTTCCATGGAGAAGAGCTCTGCTGTTCCTATGATGTAAACCTTACATTCAGGCTTTAAGGTATGGGGTCTGCTGTCAAAGCTCAGAGATCGTCCTTTTTATAAAATAAACTTCTTCTAGTCAAGGGGAGGGTGGTCAGGCCTATAGGCCCTTATTTCCACAGTCTTTATAAAATGACTTCTCCCTTTGTATTCTATGGAATTGTAACAATGCTAACTGTGCTGAGTTTATGCATTTTGCTGCTAGTAGTGGCACGTATACTGTATTGTAGAGCACAATAGTAAAAATAAACATTTTGAACTATTTCAGTGACTCTGCTTATTCTCATTGTGGACAGGTAGGAGTGAGTGAGCGAAAGAGTACGTCTTGCTCCCGCGATACCTGAGAGAGTCGGGAGTGTTGTGTTCTGGGTTGTCTAATCATTTGTAGCTCCGTGATCTTTGGAGGAGAACGAATGAGACACTATAGCTAGTCGGTTTGGGATTTTGGGTACTAATGTTGTAGGTTGGTACACCCCTATTTACTGAGGTCCTGTTTTCCTGCGCATAGTTCTGTGTATGTGCAGAATCCCTGCAACAGTCTTTTAGCTATTTAAGGGGAGGACATGGATTTCTCATTGCCTCGCAATGCTTAGAGTAGTCATTACAGTGTTTTCTTTCTCCTGGCCTTCTTGGTTAATCCTGTGTTGCCAAATGTCCAGTCTTTTACTTCTTTCTGTACTTTTTGTTCTTCCTGTTGCTTCCTTCTGCAGTCTGCTGCCTCCATTCGGATACTTACAACCCTGACTGGTTCCACTCTCAGCTCCATCTCAACTCTTCAAGCTAGGCCTGCCATTTCCTAGCCCACTCTTCAAGACATAAGGAGGTTTTTTGCTGAGCTGGCTTTTTCCTCCTTGGGGCTCCTTCTGAAGGCACCAACTGGTAGACGCTTTCCAGCCAAGCATCACCAGAGTGACAGTAGATTTGTTCTGCTTTCAATCCACCCGGCAGTAGGAAGTTGCTGTGAGGTCCATTTATAAACATACCCAAATGTTATTGAGGCTTTGTAACGGTATGTGTTGAGCCTTAGCAGTAGACTCTGTGCGATAGCATTGGGTTCTTGTGAGAGGGATCAAAAGAAGGAGTGGAAGATCCAGGATAGAAGCAGTTCTTGAACAAGAGCAGCCAAGGCTCAGCATAATGGTATTCATTCCCATTCCAGGGTGCTCTGTATGATGCTGCTTTATCAGAAAGGTTGTATGTCGTAACCACGATTTCCCTAACCACGTATGCCCAAACAGCGCGGTCTTAATAACGATACCGTCAACCACGCATTTCTTTACCACGCATGCCTTTACCACGTAATGTCATGGTAAAGGGGTACGCGTGGCTAAGGTCATGACTCCCCTCCCCCCACCCTAAGCTACAAACTCCCCCCTCTGCCCCCCTCCCCGCCCTGAGGTCCAAATACCCCTACCCCTTCCAAACCCCACGCTGTCCCCTCCCCCTGCCCTGAGGCCTAAAACCCTGTCCTTTAACCCTGTCCCTTAACCTGACCAAGCCCAGCCCTGACACAGCCCTAAAAATTGCCCCACCCACCCCTAAGCCCTAAAAACGACCCCGACTACCCATTCCCCTCCCCCTGCCCTGAGGCCTAATACCCTAACCCCTAATTAAAAAAACTACCTGACCCTCGCCCAACCCTAAAAATTACTCCGACACTCCCAGCCCTGAAACCTACCTCTGACCCGCCCTGAAAACTACCCCCACCCCAGACCTGTAAACTAGCCCCAAACGCCCCCAGCCCTGAAAACTACCTCCAACCCCCCAGCCCTGAAGACTAGCCCTGAACTGCCAGTCCAGAAAACTACCATGACCCATCCCCAGCCCAGAAAGCTACCCCTGACCCACCCCCAGCCCAGAAAACTACCTGACCCCCAGCCTACAAAACTACCCCGACCCACCACCCAACCAAGAAAACTATCCCGACCCACCCCAACCCACAAAACAACCCCCGTCCCACACCCAGCCCACAAAACAACCCCAGCCCACAAAACAAACCCTGACCCACCCCAGCCAACAAAACTACCCCAACGACCCCAGCCCACAAAAGTACCCTGACCCATCCCACAAAACTACCCCGAGCCCCCAGCCCACAAAAGTACCCCGACCCACCCCCAGCCCACAAAATTACCCCTGACCCTCCCACACCCCAGAAAACTACCCCTGACCCACCCCCAGCCCAGAAAACTACCCCCAACCCACCCCCAGCCCCACTTACCTCACCGCGCATCTCTCCCTGCGAGGTCTTCCTGCTTCCATCCAATGCAGCCAGCAGCAAAACCGCGCATTGCCTTAACAACGCACATGCGTGGTTAAGGCATATGCATGGTTAAGCTTGCGGAGTCTGAACACTCATGGTTTAGACCACGGTGTTTCGACAGTTTCCCTATCAGAAATAATATGGAGTGGAACTTTGCATGCTGAATTATGCTTGCACATTTCCATCCCCTCCAAACTGCTTTTGCTGATTAGTCTCAATATTGGTTGATGTTTGAAAATGAGTGCACTTGGTTCTTTCCAAACGATGGTGCATAATAAGATTCTTAAGGAAGAAAAGTCCAAACTCTTGGTGCACTGGTTCAAAAGGAATTGTCTTGGGTGCTAATTACTAGTGGTGCAGTGGGCCCATCCCCTAGCAGACAGAATTGGCAATGATTGGTACAGTAATTCCAGGTGCTGGTATTCCTGACCCATTGCAAGTTTGTTTTGCTCAGGAATGGGGGAGCAATCCTAAGAATCTGTGTTTGGGAACTGATTCTCACATTTTCCCTCATTGTGGGCTCTTCTCTCCAGGAACATTTCACCAGGTTTTCCCTTGCAAAGTGTGGGCAAATGATAATTGTTATTTTCCCGCAGTTTGTAATCCAGATTTGGCCAATAGCTCTCTTTAACGAATGATTCACGATTTACCTAATGCTTGGAACAGGAGCCTAAGAGTTTCTGGGTTTTTTTGTTAAAATTCTGCATTTCTACAAAGAGATCATGGAAATGGATTATCACTAATAGTGCAGAAGTACTGCAAACCTGCTAAAAGAAGCACTATCATCTTGTTAGATATGTCATGCCCCAGACACTAGTCAAAGTCTCTGTCAAAGCTTCTGCCATTGATAGAACCAGTCCTTGACAGTTAAATAATAACTTCCAGTCCCCATAAATGAATGTGGGTGGGCTTCACCGGAAACCACACACTCAAATTAACAGTGGGTAGAACTAAGACATAGTTGCAATGAATAAATGAACTTGCTGGGCCAGTTTACTAATGATTTATTTTTACAGTTCTGGAAAGAGGTTCAGCTGTTACCATGATGAGCAGGAGCAAGCAGTCACAGTTTAAATGGTTACTGAAAATTAATTCTCCCAGGAAGAAAGAGATCCACAATTGGTGGCACCTGGATGGAACTTGCGGTAGATCTTCGACATGTACCTGTGGCAGAGAAGGTTAGGGAACTGGTCACTTCTGCATAGAGACAGCACAAAATGTGAGAGATCCTTAGCCCAATGTTGTGGACAATATGTTTTTATTTAGGCGGCGGTCGAGAAACTTATACAAAAATGTGTAAACAGTGCATTGATATGCTCCCCCCAAACTACTCAGCTATGAAGATAATCCATGGCTTACTACCTTCCCTGGGGGCTTTCCAGCAGGCAACAGCCCTCAGGGTTTCATTTCAGACAGATGGAGGCTGTTTCTCTACCAGTACCACCAATATGGAGATCAAAACAACAGATCATACAGCCCCCCAACTGTATGAGAGAGGTGCTGTGCATTCATGGCTTCCTACTAGAATCAATCCTTCAACTAGAGGTCTTCTGTTGCAGTAGACTCACCATAAGATAGGCAAAGGAAAACCAATCAGGAATTACCTAGTCCATCCGATGGTGCATGTGTGATATGGGCTGCTTGTGCTGTAACGATTTTCAGAGTGAGGGTGCTGCTATCAATGTTATAACACTGAAGTTATAGGGACTATGAAAAATCCAAGCATCACACAAAAATAAACATGTGTGGCAAATGTGCTAAGCGCATTCAGCAGGAGAGTTGTATGGGTGTGGTTTGTAGCTTGTGGTGCATTTTGGAGCAGTGGTGAGGTGGCACTCTGTCATTTTCAGACAGCACCTTTTCTTTTGAAAGGGCCACTAAATTTGCATAAATGTACAGTTTTACTGGTAAAAATATTAAGGGCAAGAAACGATAATGTGTGGAAATCTAGTTTCAGCAAATATTTATCATTTGCGCATCACCAACTAAAGCGCCTTGATTTGCTATGATCCTAATAAAATCTTTGTTTCTGTCACACTTCAGAATTATAAATTGAAACTGCTTGGTAGGTGGTTCTATAGGGTATTGGCGCTCCTGGGCAATACGCAGGTAAGTATACTCTAGTACTGAGTGAGGATTGCGGTGCATAAGGGTAGGGAGAGACACCTTCCTCCCCAACGTGTGGATATCCACTGGTAAAACAGAACAACAGTCCCCTGCACATGCTAACAGTGTATCAATTATATCAATAACAGTGTGACAAAAGCTTGAGGGGCATATTCACAAGAATGTGTGATAACCACCGCAAGTTTAGCTTAACGCAACTTTTCACATCGCAGTCCATCGCGGGAAAACAATGCTGTGTTAACGTAGCATTCTCAACCTGGCGTCACCATGCGATAGTCCCACGATAACGCATCAAATGACCGCGTTAAAAATAACGCAACACTGAAAAAATGCGAAACACCAACGCGAATAAAGTTGCGATGAGGCCAACCACGAAAAAAAAAACAGCGACAACCAGCGATAGGCCTGCAATTCCCACGCGTCTGGTGGGAAAATGCACCATAAAAGCTGAACAAGAAAAACACACCATAAACCAATCAAACTGCGCAGGAACATGGATGCCCCCGGAACGAGTGACCAGGTCAACGTGAACCCCACAAGCCCCACAGACCACCAGCAATGAACCTCGGGGTCGGGGAAGGCCAAGGAGAAGAGGAAGACGGGGTACAGTCCGCAGGAAAACCCGATCGTCGTCACGGAGGTGACAGAGCACCAACAACAACTGCCCGTCACCACCACCATGTCATTGGCAATACAGACGGAAAAATGGCATCCCATCGTGAATGCAGTCGGAGTGCCGAGGAGGCCAAGATGCCCTGGCACAATGTCAAAAGCCAAACCAAGCAGAAACCCGCTGCCAACAGGAAGGCAGCAACGGCAAATGTAGGTGGGAGTCCTGCGGCACAGGAGGAGCTGGAGCAAATGGCGCCCACAGTCATCAGTGTGGAGACGGTGCAAGGAGTCGGGAGTCCGGACACTGCTCGACATGACCTGACACAACAGCAACAGGGTGAGTAACGAACAGGGACCGTGGGGACGGGGCGGGACTGGCACAATGGCACACATGCACAACGACGTGTAGCACACCGCACACCCACAATAACCCTGGGTCATGTCCCTGATCCCCGTGGCACACTGCAACACACATACAAACATCAAGTAGGCCCCCGTTCACCATGTGCCCAAAGCGGTCCCACCCCACACATCACCAATTACACCACACACACATGCACCCGTGCAAAACACAGTAAAGATGCTTATGTGAGAGCCACACTGACAATGCAAGTGACACCACATGACCAGCAGCATGGCTGGAGTACAATCACCATGACACTGTGCACGGCACAAGACTGAGGTGGCTAGGTGTGGACCACATCCGGAAAGGAGCAGGTCACACTCTGACACATCCACCTGCACAAACAACCACTGACGTCAGCAACATATCTGCAGACAAACAATGCACAAGAGTACAAAAGCCGTCCAAGAGCACAAATGACCCAAGTCGCCAACATCACAGCACCTCAAAAGCACAAAAGCCAAAGGCACACTTCCTCCAAGGGATAAGGGGCAGCAAAATCACAGCTGCAGGTGCGACTCCCACACAAAGCAGCACACACACATAGCAATTACAGCACATCCACATGGATGACAATGTGGTACACAGTCCAACACCTACACTGCAGAACAGAGGACACAACTGGGTCTGCCTGTGCGTAGAAAATGGCCAATCACATCTGACATAGCAGGAAACTGTGAGATGCAAATGTACATGTACAACCTCACCTACGTCATGTAGTCCAAATGTCCACTGTCCCGCAACAAATAGTCCGCCCCTCCCAAACAGTCACAATGTACATTGTCATGAAGTCTGAATGTAAACTTGAACAATGCGGCAACATACATGCCAACACAATGTCAACAAGCATCTCCCCTTCACATTGCAGAGGGACAAACAACACCTCCAGCAGAGCAGACCAGACAACTCTACAGTGATGCTGAAGAGGACCACCACACTTCCGACGCCTACGCCCCACAACAGTCCATGGACATCTTAGGCAATCGACCTCCAGGAGCAGGGCAGCACCGCTGCATCGAGGATTCCCCACCCCCTGCACAGACAACACAGCTGGACGCACCCACCACCCCGGCTGGCTCCCAGCAGCCCACCGAAGCACACATCGCATTCCAAGGCCAGGTGTCAGTCTGCCAGAAGGGGTGGCTGAACATGTGCGGGTGGGGTACTACCTCATGGAAGCTGAACCAGATCACATACGTGGGTGTCTAAGTCCCATCAGGGCCCACCTACACTCCCCAACGGAGACCCACACTGCGACAGAGACACATGCCTTTGCACATTTCCAGGACTGAACCACACCCAGAGCCACGGGACAAACACCCACACCCCCATGCCAGACTGGCGTACGCCGGCCAAGTTCACTCCACTTACGTATTGAGTGGGGGACGATAATGCAACATGTGCAATGTCCCACCCTCTGCCTGCGGTGACATGGCTGTGTCCCCTGTACACGGCATGATGTAAGGTTGTGGGGCCGGGGCTCTAATGCATACATCATGAGCCCACGGACACACACAGATAGTTCATTGAACTGGCCACGTGCACGTGCGCTCGACACCTTTATTGGCATGGTCACATGTACAGTGACGCATGTGCTGGATGTGTGTGGGGTGAGTGTAAGCCAGCCCTCCTGGAGTCGTTGGTGCTGGCAACAACTTGAACAGTGATCACAATTGAAGCAGAAACATAAGACACCAGCACAACAGAAACAACTGTGAAGCATCATGGTGGTAGCCGGAGGGAGTACAGTGTTCACCCAACATGCAAGCAGAATGTTCCTTGATTTGTGGTGCACTGAGTTAGTGGCACCTGAAGAGCTGAGCAGGGTATCAAGCTGATGATGGCACCCACGACAGGTGTGAGCAACTCTGACAGTCTGGCAGTAAGACACTTCCGACTCTGGCACCTGTCGTTTGCAGTTGGTCCTGGCAGTGGTGGCGTGTGCATCCTGCGGTGATGCGACGTCCGGGCAGGTCAGGACTCGATTTGATGTGTGAGCCCAGGTGGACCGCAGTTGAGGCCGGAGGCAGCGGACAGTGCAGGGCCACAGACACATGGCGTTGATGACCCCCAGACCATCGACCCAGAGGCCATCCAACATGCCATCAGACTGGGGCCATGGTTTGAGCTGCACAGAGTTAGTGGCCCCGGATGCACTGCGGCCGGCACAGGCACACCGCCACGGGACGGTGACTTGTGGTGCAGTGAGGTAGGGCCACGCGAGGTGAGGGGGTCCTCATCGATGTCGAAGGTGAATGTAGCGGAGGTTTGCGGGGGACAGTGGAAGGTGTCCTCCAGGGCATGATGCAGAGGGCAGGAGCCGGCCGGAAGCGGCAAATGGAGGAGTGGAATGTTACAGCCTCGTTTTGGCCACATAGTCAGTAACACCGACATGATGATGAAGACAACGCCCAGTCCATAGACTCAGTCACCAGCCAAGTTCAACCAGAAAGTGGCCATGGATGTCGGGGAACAGACTTAGTGGCACCGGAGCTGAAAGGGGATGCAGTCTGCGATGAGGCTAGTACAATGATGTTAAGTCTGCCATAAATGATTCATGACTGAATTCCCAATGTGTGACCTACTTGACCGCAGTGTAGGCCAAATGCGTTGTCATCAAGGGCCCACAGACACGTGTGGTTGGGATGTCATGCACATACTTTGTGTCACCACATCGAAGGGAGTATAGTGATATAAACTCCGCCATAAAGTGTGTACTCGGCCATTGCGTAATCAAGACTCAGTTCCAAATGTGTGACCTACTTGACCGCAGTGTAGGCCAGAGGCAGCGGTCAGCAGGGGCCCACAGCCACGTGTCGTTGGCCCGCGATGCACAGGGTTGGTGACACCAGGGCAGTTGTCGGCAGTGTCCGAACACCTCCATAACGATGGTCCTTTTCTCCTCCGGACTGAACCGCGTCTTCCTCGTCTCCCTGCGTACAATGATATGTACTCCGCCATGCAGAAATCACGGATCAGTTCAACATGTGTGACCTACTTGAGTGCAGTGTAGGGCCGAGGCAGCTGTGGAGTACGTCAACGAAAAAGGAGTAATGCGGGCCTGTGTCGCGGAGGCCGTGATGGTCTGAGGAGGCTGCGAAGGTCGCGGGCCTCGGGCTTGGAGCTAGTGCCGGCACGTGGTGGGCCCTCTTTGACACATGCCGGTGTCGGCAAGTGAGCAGTGAGGCCTGGCTGCGCAGGGGCGGGCATGACGGGACCGGGGACCAGCGGCCCGGGGTGCAGCAGGCGCACAGGATCGCAGGCCACACCGCTCACAGCGACGGCATCGGCCTCGGGTTGGGAGGCGCCACCCTGGCAGACACGTAGGGCATTCCGGAAGAGAACCACGTCCAGAGCTACTTGCTTTTATTTCACACCCCAGCGCTGGCCTGGCGTACGCCGGGCCAGCCCACTCCGCACATGCTTACAGGGGGGACATCACAAGCTACATTTCCGCGATCTTCCCCACTGGCTGGGGTGACATGGTTGCGTCCACTGTCCACTACACTCCAAACACCAGCAGTGCATGTAGACATGGATATGTCTGTGGTCTGCATACTGCAGTCTGTCCAGCACATCTCCGCCACACTTGCCATTGTGTACATACTCATTCATGGGTCACTTGCCTCCTTCGC
This sequence comes from Calotriton arnoldi, assembly GCA_963921515.1. Lineage (NCBI taxonomy): Eukaryota > Metazoa > Chordata > Amphibia > Caudata > Salamandridae > Calotriton > Calotriton arnoldi. Next base: position 1,915,853 of record CAWUFW010000648.1, on the reverse strand, counting down.
ACATGCCTGCTTCCCACCTCTCCCCACATTCTGGTATTGTGTGGCTGAGGTGCCATGCCGTCGATGGCTCATGTACATGGCTAACCACGGTTGCCACAGTAAGTTGTGCTATCGTGTCTGGTGGGGGGGCATGTTGTTTGGCATGTTGTATGTGATTTTGTGACGTGTGCAGTGCCAGAGTTGTGAGTTGCATGATTGTGGGGTTGAGGTGTGTGGTGTGTTCATTTGGTACTTGCCAACGAGCAGTGCATTCCCATGGGTGCCATCTTGGAGGCGCTGGTTGATGTTGGACTGTTGGGAGATGAAGGGATCATGCACACTGCCTGGGTAGTTGGCTATGACATTGGTGAGGAGTCCCCTGTGGTCCACTTTTGCCTGCACGTTGATGGGATGAGTGTGCTTTCTGTTACGGTAATTGTGTGCGGTGTTGGGAGGGGGCACAAGTGGGACAAGTGTGCAGTCGATTGCCCCCGACATGTGCGGGGATCCAGCTATGGTGTATAGTCCTTGCTTGGTCTCCAGCTGTTCCTGCGCATTGTGGGGACGTATGGGTGCTGGGGTCCCTAGCTGGTGAGGGCATCCAGGACAGGTGTGAGGAACTTGGATGGGGCTGGCTGTGAGACTCCTCCGACTCGGGCGGTTGTTGTTTGGGAGGATACCAGGGCCAACAGGTGCAGCACAGCCAGCAGCTTTGTCTGCGGAGGGATGTTGGTTGTCCGCTGTGTTGGTACCGTCAGCCTGTGGGCAATGATGTTCAGGATGCGGAGGATGGTCGGCCTTTTGGGCCTGTAGTGGGCATTGGCATTGTCTGGTGTTAGGTCTGTGGGGCTGGTGCATTTCCTGAAGGTCCGCTGTCTTTGTCTGCGCTGCCTCTGTGGTGGTCCGGGGAGGGGCGCGGGGGGGTCCCCTGGGGGGGTGGCGGTCCTGGGGGTGGTGGCGGTGGGTGCTGTTGCCCTCTCGGGCTCCGGGGTCCATGGTGAGTGGCTCCATGGCATCTGTTGTTCTTCAGGTGTGGCTGTGGGCTGGGCTCCCTTTTCTTGTGCAGGTTGACGTCCGACTTTGCACCAGGTCAGAGCAGGTGTTAATTTCCTGCTGGTAACGCGCCGTATCGCCTGTTTTGTGTTCCTATCGCCGATGTGGCTGGTCGTTGAGAATGTTACGTTGCGGTGTTGTCGCAGCTTTTTGCTCGGGAACGCCTACTCTGCATCTCATTAGCGTTAGTTGCCGGGGTCATCTGTGGCAATGTTTTTTGCTACTGCTTTCGCAGGAAAACTGGTGTTATGGGCTCTTAGCACCAGCTTGTGAATGGGGCGATAAATTTAGCGCGACTTTGGATGCGTTACAGTGCCGATAACTCGGCGATAGCTCCTTGAGAATATGCCCCTGAGTCTTTGCTGGAACATGCACTTCAGTTTATTCACAACAGCCTTAGCCAACACGTGTTTCGTCGCGCTTACGGTTGTGCGCAGCAACTTCTTCAAGGCTAAGAAACAAACAATAGTACAGAATTGGGAATTAAAGGTATGCAACAATAGCATCCAATGTCAGTTTCCCATTGTGACAGAACAACTTTGAAGGATCGGCTCGTGTTGCCTACTCGAGCCTGTGGAAACCTATGCTGTCTTAAATGTGTCACCTCGGTTGTTTAGTGACAAACTAGTGTATTTCAAGAAAAATTATAATAACACTCTAAGATAAAATAAACTTGTCCAGAGTTAAGGCATGCTTGTTCCTTGTGAGGCCAGTTGTGACATATGAACCTAAACAGTCAACAGTGACTTTACTAAGGTGAATTTAACATAACGACACCCACTTAATGTTGCCTGGTACTCGAAGGTATGTAATAAAAAACAAAATACCCATACTCAATGCGTGAAGATCCTAGGGGAAAAGAGATGCGTAAAAAGAAAGAAAAATGATGCTAAGTATACAAGCCCTGTAAAAGCAAGTTTATCATGCTACAGTGACCAAATCTGACCGGGAAACCAACCTTAAATCCGGTTGTATTTCCGTCCCGAATGGGATTCAATAGGGGCCAATGTTAGACACACAGTTAAGACTGCACATATATTGTGTCCAGAAATAATCCCTCCTATTCACAGTATATGTATCCTGGATGTGTTTCCCAATGAGGAGTCCCTGAGGATGGGTAAATAAAGGAAAAGGGCCTAATTACATATAAGAATATACCCAAAGGAAAAATGGCAGGGGCATATTCTATATACTTTGAGAATATGGTAATGTGGTCCCACATACCTTAAACGAGGATTTAGTAATAGTGCAAGTTTATTCAGGCATGAATAAATAAAATCCGTGGTGCATTGCACCCACTCGATGCATGTTGTGTTAAAGAAAATAACTGGCAGCCATATCCTTACCGGTATTAATATGGGACCTTTGCCTAATAAAAAGGATCAAAGGAAAGTGTGTCAGAACAAGTGAGTAGACATACCCCGCGGTGAGTATTTAAAAGATGCCCCCAAACGCAGATGCTTCTCTCTAGCGTAATTGGCACTGTACCGCTAATTGCAGGAGAACATTCAGTTAGTTATGGGCGCTTACCTCTGTGACGAACAGAGCTCCTCCCGGCGTGTATGCTGGAGACCTAATGGCCCGCAGGAGAACACACGTTTATATAGGCCTGGGAGTGGAAATAGTTGTAGGACTGTACCCGTTCCAAAGACGTCGGCCATCTTGGAACTGTAAATTCAGTACCCCGCTTATCAATAGAGGTCAAAAGTGCGCAATTCATCAGCCCCCGAGGTGTGTTGATGTAGAGCTCAAGGGTCGTGGGTTATTGATCAGCATTATGCTCAATGGGCTAATGCATAGTAATAAAACAAATACCGTCGGCCATCTTGGAGTGTCTAATCTCCGCATCCGGCTTAATAACAGAGATAGTGATGGGCAAATAACGGCCCCGAGCAGGAGTAAAGAACATATCAAATTAAAGCGATTCTAGCTGTGTGCATCCAATAAGGATCTGAAAATATAATTTCGATTATCGCTGTGTGCATACAGAAAAAAGGTTTGTAGAAGGAAAACAATGCTGATGCCCCCATGTAATGGTGTGTCCACAGCAAGTTTAGGAATGTGAAGGAGAAAAATGTAATAAACGGAACGTGGGTGAACCATCCCTAGGGTAACGGATCCATCTGGATATATAAATTACCTGAAACAATAAGTTATTTAATATTTGAATCTAAGAAAAAATGGGGTGTCTAGTAGTGAAGTTCTAGGGCTACATTAAAGGAGAGTCAAGGGAAAGGGATTCCCGAGTTCAGTGTGTGCTGCAACCGTCTAAGTAGAATGGTACAGAATAATAGTTATCATAAATCTAAATAACACATATTGTATGCCCACAGGATCTACATACACAATCATGTGGGTCACCTTAAAATAGTTAAACATACACAGTAAGTACATCGGTGCCAGAGTAAGCATATCGGTTCCAGAATAAAGAAGAGAGGTTGTGACAGTAGAATCCTAAATCCGAGGGGATAGGAGAACAGGTATAAGGAGCATGATAGATGGTTAGTGAACACATGAGCTTCCCAAGTGACAGCCTGTAGTGCTGAGGAAATCTAAACCATGTTAGGACGTGTAGTCCTTGGTAAGCTTGCACGTACGCGTATGGATGCAGACTTCAAAACTTTAGTTCGAACTCAACAGTAGTAGTAAGATAGAGATCAAATCACAAACAAGTCAGAAGACCACATGGAGATTGTGGTACTGAGTAAATAGAAACTGTTTCAACTTGATAACATTATGTCTCATGTGGGGACCGTGAACGCTAGTCCCCCAAAAAGTAGTGTAATTCATGGTCTGTGTTTAGGCCCATTTCCACACTTCTTAATCGTATGATCCAAGTCGCCTCCATTCTCCTCAACGTTAGTTCCCTATTGCCACCTCTCACGTCTCTGGGTATGGTGTCAAAGCCGTAAAAGGAGAAGGTTTTGTGGCTACCCTGAGCAGGACATTGCAATATGTGCATGGCTACGAGGTACCTGGTGTCAGCCTGTTTAACCGCCCTGATGTGTTGTAAGATGCGGTCTTTCAGAGATCTGATTGTGCTGCCAATGTAGCTAAATTGACATTTGCATACAACTGCGTAGACCACATAGTTGGTCTGACAGTTGATGTTAGTATTTATCTTGTAAGATCGGCCATTTGGGCCAGAAAATTCCTTCTTTTTGTCAGTGGCCCATCTGCACGCAGTGCATCGTCCACATTTGAAAAAACCAAGTCTGTGAGTCGAGAGCCAATGTACCTGATTGCCCATCCTAGGATAACTAGGGCTATGTAAGTTTCCAAGGCTCTTCCCCTTGCAGAAAGTCGTTTCTGGTCTGGAAGAAATTAAAGGTTCCAACGTCTTATCAGCAGGTAGTAAGTGCCAATGTTTCCTCATGCTTTTTGTGAGTGTCATGCTAAGCACATTGTAGTCCATGACAAGCCGAGTAGTGTTGGGGTCCTCTTGCTTGCTTTTGTCCTGAAGTGTCTGTTGTCTCTCTACTTTTGAGATCCTGTTCAATGCATTGTTTACTGTCCTCTGACTGTAACCCCTGTGCTTTAATCTGTCCCCCATGCTTTTGAGGCAACTCACAAAGTCGCCTTCAATACTGCAATTGCATCGTGCGCGTACAAATTCCCCGTAGGGGATAGCATTAATCTGATGTCTCGGGTGCGCGCTGGTGGCATGTAATATACTATTGCATGCCGTAGACTTCCTGTAAAGCCTGCTTTCAATTCTGTTATTGGAGACAAAGAGTTCCACATCTAAGAAAGTAATTGAGCTCTTGCTATGTTGGTAGGTAAATCTAATATTAGCGTCATTACTGTTAAGGTATGTTACAAATTCTGTTAGCCTCTCAGTGTTGCCTGTCCAAATTAGGAGGCAGTAGTCAATGTACCTGCCCCAGAAAAGAATGGAGTCGCTCCAATCACTGCCTTTAGAGTCCCAAATCCAGCTCTTCTCCAACCACCCCATAAAAAGATTGGCGTATGAAGGGGAAAATTTAGAGCCCATAGCTACTCCACATATCTGTTTATACTATGCCCCGTTGAAGAGGAACACATTGTTTTCACGAATCATTTGTGTCATGTCTATTAACATGTCCGTATGTTTTTTATTACATACCTTTGAGTACCAGACAACATTAAGGGGGTGTCGTTATGTTAAATTCACCTTAGCAAAGTCACTGTTGACTGTGTAGGTTCATATGTCACAACTGGACTCACAAGGAACAAGCATGCCTTAACTCCGGACAAGTTTATTTTTTATCTAAGAGTGTTATTATAATTTTTCTTAAAATACACTAAACAACCTAGGTGACACATTTAAGACAGCATGGGTTTCCACAGGCTCGAGTAGGCAACACGAGCCGATCCTTCAAAGTTAGTCTGTCACAATGGGAAACTGACATTAGGTGCTATTGTTGCATACCTTTCATTCCCAATTCTGTACTATTGTTTGTTTCTTAGCCCTGAAGAAGTCGCTGCGCACAACCGTAAGCGCGACGAAACACGTGTTGGCTAAGGCTGTTGTGAACAAACTGAAGCTAACGTTCCAGCAAAGACTCAAGCTTTTGTCACACTGTTATTGATATAATTGATACACTGTTAGCGTGTGCAGGGGACTGTTGTTCAGAATTATAAAAACTCTGCTTCGTTTGTCCTTTCCTAATTGCTGATATAATTTGAAATATGTGGATAGCTCATTTACCAGTATTTAAATGTTGTACATCCTACAGTCTTTCCTTTTACCTCATTTACCCCAGCAGGACTGTCACCCAGATCAGTTTTACCAAATTCTCTCACTTTGCAGTCAGAGAAATAAAAGTACACTCCAGTTTCTGAATAAGCAGCAATTTGTCAGAAGATATAGCCTGACATTTGACCTATGTCTTTGAAGGGCAGCAAGTGTGACAAGATAGACACAAAATCTAAAGGCATCCTTATTGCTCATTCACTTTCTGAACTCCAGCATGATTGTTTCTGGGGTGCTGCATCTCTACCACTCCCTAACTTCAGCACCTATGTGCTTGTGTGTTAGTCACTCACACAAAATCATACAAAATAATGCTTACTACACTTATACATCACACATATACCATTTGTCAGGCCTCTAGGTGCTCAGAGGTGTTAAATATACTCAATTTAGTTGCGCTGATTGCATCAAAAGGATGAAAGGCTGGGTAGTCTGATGGGATTTCAAACTGAAACGTCCAGATCAGTCACGGTTCACAGCAATGGATGCATTAGTGCACTAAGCTACCTCACTGCTCCCAATAAAATGAAGCAGAGTGACCTGGCCTAATTGATGTATCTGTGTTATGAAACCATACCATCCTGGGAGTCGATAGAATAATATACATAAAGATGCCCCACTTTGGCACAATGAGGGAATTACTATGAACCAACAGCCAATTAAATGGAATCTATGGAAAGAACGGGGTATTAAAACAATTGGAGATCTTCTTGATAAGGATTCATTTCATTCCTTTGAGGTGTTAAAATTAACATTTCACGTCCCCAGTCACAGATCTGGAGGTATTGGCACATGCGGCATTGTTTAAGAGGTAAACGTGGGCGGGATCCAATTAATCTTTCGGCTCGCCGATTCTAAACTACCTCAAGTTGTGGGATTCATCTAAGAGAGGAGTGTCAAACATGTACTAGATACTCACTGAAAATCTCTGCTCACATAATGCTTACATTACAGCAAAATTCTACGGGCAGGAGCAGTTGGGCGTAGAGTACTCAGAGGGTGACTGGAAAGAATTTCTAGAGTATCATGATCGATCGCTCAGAGAGGCGTGCTTAACCCCTTCGCTGCTAAGCCTTTTTTGGCTATTTGGGGTAGTTCGCGCTTAGGACCCTGTAACTTTTTGACCACATAAGGTATCCACGCCAAATTTGCGTCTTTTTCTTCCAACACCATGGGGATTTTAAATGCACCCAGGGTTTGTTGATTATCCTGGAGCCAATATACAGCTAAATTTAGTTTTTGGGGAAAAATGGGAAAAAGGGCTGCAGATGAAAGCGTCTGTTTTTTTCCCTACAAATAGTATCAACAAAGGGTTTGTGGTGCTGAAATCACCATCTTCATAGCTTTCAGGGACTGACAGACTTTTGTCAGAAAACCACATTTTTTTACACAGTTTTGGCATTTAACTGGGACATAGCCTATTTTTAATATTTTTGTGCTTTCAACCTCCTTCCAGTTAATGGTAAAAATGGGTATGAAAGCAATGATGAATGCTGGAAAGCTATACATTTCTGAAAAGTAGACAAAATTCTAAATTCAGCAAGGGGTCATTTGTGTAGATCCTTCAAGGTTTTCTTATAGAAACTAACAGTTGAAAATAGTAAAAATTGAAAATGAGTTAAAAAAAACAGCCATTTGTGCCAACGTTTTCACCTGTAACTTCTTCTAAGTATGACAAATTTTTGAAAGCAATCCGCTGGACCCTTCTGGTTGTGGGGATATATAGGACTTGTAGGTTCACCAAGAACCTGAGGAACCCAGAGCCAATAACTGAGCAGCACCTTGCAATGGTTTTTTATTGTGTACCGGGTATATAGCAATTCATTTGGGAAAATATAAACAGGGAAAAATCGGTATGAAAGATGCCTATGTATTTATGAAATGGGAACAAAATATAGAGTTTAGAAACAGTAGCTATTTGCACATCTCCGAAATTGTGGGCACCCATACCAGCATGTGAATTATAGGACATTTTTCAAAGTGACTTCTTTTTACACATTGTCTTACATTTGGAAGTCAGAAATGCTTTGAAAGTCAATAGGCAATAACAGTTGCTCTACAATTCTGTGTTCCCCTAAGTCTCCCGATAAAAATGGTACCTCACTTGTGTGGGTAGGTGTAGTGCCCGCGACAGGAAACGGCCCAAAACGCAACGTGGACACACCACATTTTCACAGTGAAAACTGACCCTTTTTTTGCAAAGTGCCTAGCTATAGATTTTAAACCCTAGCTCTGCCGGCAACTAGGGAAACCTAGCAAACCTATACATTTTTAAAAACTAGACACCAAGGGAAATCCAGGATGGGGTGACTTCTCTGACTCTCACCAGGTTCTGTTACCCAGAATCCCTTGCAAACCTCAAACTTTGTAATAAAAACACATTTTCCTAATATTTCTGTGGTGGAAAGTTCTGGAATCTGCGTGGATCCACAAAATTCCACCCACCCCGCATTTCCCAAAGTCTTCCGAGAAAAATGGTACCTCACTTGTGTGGGTAGGCCTAGTGCCCGTGTCAGGAAACGGCCCAAAACGCAACGTGGACACACCACATTTTCACAGTGAAAACTGACCCTTCTTTTGCAAAGTGCCTAGCTGTAGATGTTGAACCCTAGCTCTGCCGGCACCTAGGGAAACCTAGCAAACCTATCCATTTTTGAAAACTAGACACCCAGGGGAATCCAAGATGGGGTGACTTTTCTGGCTGTCACCAGGTTCTGTTACCTAGAATCCCTTGCAAACCTCAAACTTTGTAAAAAGCAAATTTTCCTCACATTTCTGTGGTGGAAAGTTCTGGAATCTGCGTGGATCCACAAAATTCTACACACCCCGCAATCCCCAAAGTCTTCTGTGAAAAATGGTACCTCAGTTGTGTGAGTAGGCCTAGTGCCCGCGAAAGGAAACGGCCCAAAACGCAACGTGGACACACCACATTTTCACAGTGAAAACTGACCCTTTTTTGCAAAGTGCCTAGCAGTAGATTTTGAACCCTAGCTCTGCCGGCACCTAGGGAGACCTAGCAAACCTATACATTTTTGAAAACTAAATACCCAGGGGAATCCAGGATGGGGTGACTTATCTGGCTCTCACCAGGTTCTGTTACCCAGAATCCCTTGCAAACCTCAAACTTTGTAAAAATACACATTTTCCTCACATTTCTGTGATGGAAAGTTCTGGAATCTGCATGGATCCACAAAATTCTACCCACCCTGCATTCCCCAAAGTCTTCAGAGAAAAATGGTACCTCACTTGTGTGGGTGGGTCAAGTACCCGCGACAGGCAAGGGCCCAAAACGTTTTGAGGACACATCAAAATTACCTATCACAAAACGACTTGGTTTTGCAAGGGGGTCACCTGGGTTTTTGACCCTGGGCTCGGCGGCCATCTTGGGAAACCTACCAAACCCACACATTTCTGAAAACTAGACTACCAGGGAGTCCAGCGAGGTATGGTTTGCATGGGCCCCCCTATCGTTTTCCTACCCAGAATCCCCAGAAAACCTCAAATTTAGCTGAAAAAATGCATTTTTCCTCATATTTCTGTGTGGGAAAGTTGTGGAATCTGAATGGAGCCACAAATTTCCTACCACCCAGCGTTCCCCCAGGTCTCCCGATAAAAATGGTACCTCACTCGCGTGGGTGAGTCAAGTACCCGCGACAGGCAAGGGCCCAAAACGTATTGAGGAGACATCAAAATTACCTATCACAAAACAACCTGGTTTTGCAAGGGCGTCACCTGGGTTTTTGGCCCCGGGCTCGGCGGCCATATTGGGAAACTACCAAACCCACACATTTCTGATAGCTAGACACCCGGGGGAGTCCAGTGAGGTAAGGCTTGCGTGGATCCCCCAAAGTTTCCCTACCCAGAATCCACTGCAAACCTGAAATTTAGCTGAAAAAAACACATTTTCCACATATTTTTGTGTGGAATCACTGTGCCGGGACAAATGTCCTACCCCCACAGCGTTCCCCTCAGTCTCCCGAGTAAAATGATACCTCACTTGTGTGGATGTCCAATGCAGAATTGGCTAAAAACTTATTTTATTTAAAAATGTAGCGCTTATAATTCTCGGTGCTATACCCTTAATCCCTATGTTTTTGGATCTTCCCAGTCAGAAGGCCCTTGCCCCACCCACACAAGTGAGGTATCATTTTACTCGGGAGACTGAGGGGAAAGCTGTGGGGTAGGACATTTGTGCTGGCACAGTGATTCCATGCAAAAATATGTGGAAAATGTGTTTTTTCAGCTAAATTTGAGGTTTGCAGGGATTCTGGGTAGGAAAATGTTGGGGGATCCACGCAAGCCATACCTCGCTGGACTCCCCGGGGCTCTAGTTTTCACTAATGTGTGGGTTTGGTAGTTTCCCAAGATGGCCGCCGAGCCCGGGACCAAAAACCCAGGTGACCCTGTTGTATTCCGCTTTAGGGGTCCGTATATAGGTTTTCCTGAATCATGTCCTGATATATAGGCACAATTCGAATTGCCCTTATATAGGCATAGAATCCCTGTCCTTATTTAGGCATTAACCGTGCACTCCAAATACAGGCATGGTCACCGACATCCGTCCACCCTAACGTCACAACGAGTTCTTAGAAACCAGACCCTTAAGCTTCGGGAGTTCCCTAGCACAGGACTATTGATTTCTCCAAGAACTCATCTATTATGTATGAACCGTTATACCTTAAGGGTTCATTCCTGACATCTTCCTCTGTCCGACTTCACGTCAATGCTAACATTCCAAGACACCTACCAGGTATAAATATACCTTCCCTTGCCCAAGCAAGTTAGAGGAGACCTCGACTTCAGAGGAGCCCGTATCCCAGCCTGACACACTGAGAAGACGCTGTCATTCCTGCACGCAGACGAATCCAGCTTCTAGTGTTCTAACTCCCTTCGTGGGGTGTTAGAGTTCCAGATCCGGCAAGAGATTCCCACCTCTCTCATTCTCAAGGTATGGAGCTGACTAGAACCTAGAGGGACTCTTGGCATACCATACTTGGCATACTATACTTAACATACTCTTAGTATACCAGACTAGAGAATACTCCACCTACTTCTACCTTTCCCTACACCTAGACTAGGTTAGGTACACTGGGGTAGAACTAGCATAGAGACGCATCGTATGAGTACTCGCATTTTTAGCTCATGTTATTTATGTACGTGAATATATGCTAAAAGATAATGCTAGCGCAGTTTATTTATTTCTACTGCTTACGCTGTACATTATTTATCTTGCATACTGTCTTGTGATCATAAGAGCACATATCACACGAGAAACAAGACTGTTCAATAAAACCCTTTTATTGAAACGCCCGTCTTTCCTTTCTGTGTAACTCTGTAGAAACTAAGCATGCACGATTGACTGAGTGAAACTGTTATCTATTGTTTCCACGATTCTGAGACGTGTTCCGATTCTAAAGGGAAACAAAAGATGTCATGTTTTTCGGTTGCCAGAAACTACTCCCTTCTTGTTCTCAAGGAGTTTCTAGTGGCCTCTGAGCTAGCTGGCACAAGTAATTAAGTTTAATATACTCGATAGGGACATACCGACCTTAGTCCTATGTCAAGCCTATAGGTTATATTATTCCAATGCACAGAGCCTATTAGGGAAATAGGAACTACACTACAACCCCCTTTGCAAAACCAGGTTGTTTTGTGATAGGTAATTTTGATGTCTCCTCAATACGTTTTGGGCCCTTGCCTGTCGCGGGTACTTGACCCACCCACGCGAGTGAGGTACCATTTTTATCGGGAGACCTGGGGAACGCTGGGTGGTAGGAAATTTGTGGATCCATGCAGATTCCAGAACTTTCCCGCACAGAAATATTAGAAAAATGTGATTTTTTTCAGCTAAATTTGAGGTTTGCAGGGGATTCCGGGTAGGAAAACGTTGGGGTCTCCACGCAAGCCATACCTCGCTGGACTCCCCCGGGTGTCTAGTTTTCAGAAATGTGTGGGTTTGGTAAGTTTCAGGACTCCATCCATCACCTCCTTGTGTTTGCTTTCTTCGCCCTAAGTTGGCAGGGTATGCCCATACGTGGGTCCCTTGCTCACTTTGCCACTGGATTCAAGCTAGCCTGGCTGATGAGGGCTGTTAGCCCGAAACCGGTCCCAGGATGCTTGATTCCGGTCCAGGGAACACATGGCTTGGCAGTTCGGTCTGGACTGTTCCCATGAGGCACAGGGTCAAGACTGATTTGCATATAGCTGTGTCTGAACTGGGGTGGCAAAGTGAGCTAAAGAATGATGACGTATTCAACTCAGATCTGTGACTGGGGGTGAGTGTTTGAAAAGTTTCAGCACTCCGTCCATCATCTCCTTGTGTTTGCTTTGGTAGGTTTCCCAAGATGGCCGCCGAGCTGGGGCCAAAAACCCAGGTGACCCCCCTTGCAAAACCTGGTTGTTTTGTGATAGGTAATTTTGATGTCTCCTCAATACGTTTTGGGCCCTTGCCTGTCACGGGTACTTGACCCACCCACGCGACTGAGGTACTATTTTTATCAGGAGCCCTGGAGGAACGCTGGGTGGTAGGAAATTTGTGGATCCATGCAGATTCCAGAACTTTCCCACACAGAAATTTTAGAAAAATTTGATTTTTTCAGCTAAATTTGAGGTTTGCAGGGGATTCTGGGTAGGAAAACGTTAGGGGGTCCATTCAAGCCATACCTCGCTGGACTCCCCGGGTGTCTAGGTTTCAGAAATGTGTGGGTTTGGTAGGTTTTCCAAGATGGCCGCCGAGCCCGGGGCCAAAACCCAGGTGACCTCCTTGCAAAACCAGGTTGTTTTGTGATAGGTAATTTTGATGTCTCCTCAAAACGTTTTGGGCCCTTGCCTGTCGCAGGTACTTGACCCACCCACGCGAGTGAGGTATCATTTTTATCAGGAGACCTGGGGAAACGCTGGGTGGAAGGAAATTTGTGGATCCATGCAGATTCCAGAACTTTCCCGCACAGAAATGTTAGAAAAATTTGATTTTTTCAGCTAAATTTGAGCTTTGCAGGGGATTACGGGTAGAAAACGTTGGGGTGTCCACGCAAGCCATACCTCGCTGGACTCCCCGGGTATCTAGTTTTCAGAAATGTGTGGGTTTGGTAAGTTTCAGCACTCCGTCCATCATCTCCTTGTGTTTGCTTTGTTCGACCTAAGTTGGCAGGGTATGCCCAGACGTGGGTCCCTTGCTCACTTTGCCACTGGATTCAAGCTAGCCTGGCTGATGAGGGCTGTTAGCCCAAAACCAGTCCCAGGATGCTTGATTCCGGTCCAGGGAAGACATGGCTTGGCAGTTCGGTCTGGACTGTTCCCATGAGGCACAGGGTGAAGACTGATTTGCATATAGCTGTGTCTGAACTGAGGTGGCAAAGTGAGCTAAAGAATGATGACGGATTCAACCCAGATCTGTGACTGGGGGTGAGTGTTTGAAAAGTTTCAGCACTCCGTCCATAATCTCCTTGTGTTTGCTTTGTTCGCCCTAATTTGGCAGGGTATGCCCAGACGTGGGTCCCTTGCTCACTTTGCCACTTGATTCAAGCTAGCCTGGCTGATGAGGGCTGTTAGCCCGAAACCGGACCCAGGATGCTTGATTCCGGTCCAGGGAAGACATGGCTTGGCAGTTCGGTCTGGACTGTTCCCATGAGGCACAGGGTCAAGACTGATTTGCATATAGCTGTGTCTGAACTGGGGTGGCAAAGTGAGCTAAAGAATGATGACGTATTCAACCCAGATCTGTGACTGGGGGTGAGTGTTTGAAAAGTTTCAGCACTCCGTCCATCATCTCCTTGTGTTTGCTTTGGTAGGTTTCCCAAGATGGCCGCCGAGCCGGGCCAAAACCCAGGTGACCCCCTTGCAAAACCTGGTTGTTTTGTGATAGGTAATTTTGATGTCTCCTCAATACGTTTTGGGCCCTTGCCTGTCACGGGTATTTGACCCACCCACGCAACTGAGGTACTATTTTTATCAGGAGCCCTGGAGGAACGCTGGGTGGTAGGAAATTTGTGGATCAATGCAGATTCCAGAACTTTCCCACACAGAAATTTTAGAAAAATTTGATTTTTTCAGCTAAATTTGAGGTTTGCAGGGGATTCTGGGTAGGAAAACATTAGGGGATCCATTCAAGCCATACCTCGCTGGACTCCCCGGGTGTCTAGGTTTCAGAAATGTGTGGGTTTGGTAGGTTTCCCAAGATGGCCGCCGAGCCCGGGGCCAAAAACCCAGGTGACCCCCCTTGCAAAACCAGGTTGTTTTGTGATAGGTAATTTTGATGTCTCCTCAAAACGTTTTGGGCCCTTGCCTGTCGCGGGTACTTGACCCACCCACGCAAGTAAGGTGCCATTTTTATTTGGAGACCTGGGGAACGCTGAATGGTAGGAAAGTTGTGTCATCCCGGTGATCCCACAACTTTCCATGTGGAAACAATGGGTTGCCAATAGAATTTTACAAGGTGTTTGCCGAGGAATTAACACTCTTTCTGGTAGAGCTTATAAATTATGTGAAATCGGGCGGTTTGGTTCCCACAGCTTTTAAAGAATCAATTATTGTCAGTTTTGTAAAGAAGGGTAAAGACCCTAGAAACATCTATTCATACAGACCAATCAGTCTACTTAATTCGGACTATAAATTTCTAATGAAAATCTGGGCGCAGCGCTTTACTCCTCTGGCACAAAAAGTGATCCACAAGGATCAGACAGGGTTTGTCGCAGGGAGGTTAATGTCCACAAATACAGGGTTTTAGACCAGGCACTTGATTATTTTAATAGCAATCAAACTCCAGTACTTATTATGATGGTCGACGCAGAAAAAGTGGTTGATTTGGTGAATTGAGATGCTCTCTTTTATGGTCTGGGAAGGTATGGGATTACCCCCAGGTTATAAACATGCTATGCAATATTTATCAAAGGGCGCAGGCACAGGTTTTTATTTACTCTAACCTGGCTGGGATAGTTAACGTTAACCGGGGGACCAGGCAAGGGTGCCCTCTGTCTCCCGCGCTCTTCACCTTTTTTATCGAACCCCTGGCCACCAGAATTCGTAGTAATGTGGCGATAAAAGCACCAATACTAGGAATGGCCAAACTAAAGCTGTTCGCGGATATGATTATCCACTATCTTAGTCCAGAAAGACAGAATATTGAATTAACCTTAGCAGAATTTGCACAATTTTAATTAATTCGAGGGTATGAAATTAATTGGAACACGACTGAAATTTTAACAATTAATTGCTCGAGTGATTTTCTCCCTGACAATCTTAAACGCCAAGCCCTTGCTTCTAATACAATCCGATATTTAGAGATATACATTACTAACCAGTATACCGAAATATATAAACTGAATAATGAAGTTATGCGGAAAAAATCAATAAGATGCTAGAGGAGTGGTCGTTATTACCACTCACATTGATTGCCCGTGTTGCCCTTATAAAAATTACTGTTTTACCCTTACTTATTTTTTTTTTACAAATGTCCCTATAAAAATCAATATGATCTATTTTAAAGAGTTGGAAACGATTTTTAGAAAGTTTGTCTGGAGTAAGAAGGCACAGAGAGTAAAACTCTCAGTGCTCCAACTTGACATTAATCAGGGTGAGCTTGCACTTCCCCAAGTTCGTACATATTATGAAGCAGCCTTTTTAGACCTAATAGTCAGTTTAGTCGATTGCAAGGGATCAGTTGATAATTTCTTTTTGGACAAAATGGTGCAGGAAGCTGGATCGCAGATTCCGGTATTCCTAAAAACAGCTAAACTCCCCAAAAAACTAGGTACAAGACTTTGCAGGAATATACTTTTCGACTTCAGACTTTTTATTCCAAGCAGACTTGTTCCACAGGGTTTTATTATTTAAAACTAGCAGAATGTAAAAGCTTGGGCCTCCAAATACAGAGCAGTCATCTAAGGTTTTGGAACATCTGTGGCTTTAAGAAGTTAGGGCAGTTTTTAGTTGGCGGCAGAGGTATTACTTGGCACGAGGTCCAAGCCAGGTGTGGAGACCGGAGCAAGCTTTTCTTCCTCGGATATATTCAGATTTCACATCTATTAAATAAATAGTCTCCCATCTAGTTCTGGCCCAACTCCACTAGTGGCTGCTCTATTTGGAGTAAAGTTAAGAGGGTGGGAAATTGGTATAGTCTTTTATGGTCCCAAGGGGAGTCAATGGTGGTTAATAAATTCTTAGAAAAAGCGTCCCAGGAGACACAATGTATGCTCTCATATCGGGTTTGGCAAGCCATTTCACAACTAGGTAGCAAGGCCTTAAGAGTGGCCAATTTTAAAAGAATGGCTTTTTTATCACGCTGGATGGCGTACTATACCCCCAAAGCTCTTCATAAGATAAGTCTGGAATTAGAGAATAGATGTTTTCGCTGCCAGTTAGCAGGCGAGGAGGCTGGCTCCACACATTCTTCACCTGCCCAAAGCTAGGACAATTCTGGGAAAAGATCTTTTCTGCTCTAAGCCGTGGATTACAGAAAAGACTGGATCCTGAGGCAGCTGTAGCACTTTTTGGTATAGCTAGCCAGAGACAAAACCTAGCAACAGCGAGAGGGGTGCAGTCATTTATAGCAATTGCTTCCCTTGTTGCGCGTTCTCTGATACTTCAGAATTGGAGGTCCCTCAAAGTACCCACTTATCTGGAATGTTTTAATAAAATGATAAGTACTAGGAAATTTGAAGAAGCATATGCTAAGAGAGTAGGTGCCAATAAAAGATTTACTACTATATGGAAATATTTGGAGAGGCTAGAGATCATTCCGGAAAACTAGGGCCATAATGAAATGCGAAGTTTCAATCAGAACAGAATAAAAAAAAAAAGAGGGAAAATAAATGCACTTTAGCACTGCACTTTAGTATTATCAGGGTTGGTAAGCACTACACTTTATTAAATTGCAACTGGTTGCACTTTAGTAAGTTTGCGTTGAAGATTAATCTCTAGCTCCAAAATCAGTTGGGAAATTGGCACGTTGCACTTTATGGAAAGATCCACTCATAGAAGTTTATATTAATTGTGATGTAGTAATATTTATTTGTGAAATTTGGCATGTTGCACTTTATACATACTTGTTGTGTCTAATTCAATGTGTATACAGGGACGTCTATTTATCAAATTGATTGCATTAATTCCCTGTTTTATCTATGTTTCTGCTCAATAAAAAAAAACAAAAAAACAAGACTCTTCTGATGTGAACACAGGGCACATCCGTCTTCATCAGCTCACATCTCTTGCCAATGCTGTTCGAAATTCCTTTTGGAGTGTTTTGCTTTTCTGGCTGCTGCTAATTCACAGCATACTAGATTGTATCCATTTGAAACTGGTGTGGATTAAGTTATCCTCTTTTTACTTCTTTCTGTCTTCCTTCTTTTTTTCCTCTTTCTTTCTTTCTTTCTTTCTTTCTTTCTTTCTTTCTTTCTTTCTTTCTTTCTTTCTTCTCTTTCTTCCCTTGTTTCCTACCTTTGTTCTTTCTTTCCTGCCTTACTTCTTTTTTTCTTTTTTTCTTGCCTTATTTCTTTCTTTCTTTTTCCCTTCTCTCTCTCTTTCTTTGTTTGTTTCTTGCGTTCTCAAAGGCAGGAGGTTTGCAGCCAATATTAGATTGATAGACTTTTTTTTAGGTCTATGTTAGTGAAGACCTTTTGATTTTAGTAGAATTATGTGTATAACATAGTTACTTATAGGGGTTTTCAGCTAGACTTCAAACATTAGTCTGTGTTTGGTGTAATTTTCAAATTTTTCTTCCATCCTCTCCAGCATGCATTAAGGTGCAATGCATCAGCCCACTTCAGCCATTGGCTGACTTCACTATGAGTTAAGGCGTGATGCCCTTTCACAAGGAACACACCTACATGCAAAGTAGTTCTCTTCAGTGCCAGGGAGCACTGTACTAATGTGTGGTTTTTTGAGACGAAAAACATTTTTGCCTGTAGCAAATGATTTTTTTTAGAATGATGGCAGCTTATATATTCTCTAACCATAAAGTTTTGCAAAAACCATGACAAAACAAAACAAGAAATGTCAGTAGGCCGGTGACCAACACCAGACCTATTGGCTTTGCCAATGCGTGTTTAAATTTGTGTTTGTGTTGTTTGTATTGACTCATATTAGGTACAAAATTTGGGAAAACAGCTGGGAAAGGAGGCAGCAGAGAATCATGTGTGGAAGGGGGTTGGGAAAGTTCAAGCGGGAAGGTGCTGCACTAAGCTAAACACGAAAAAGGGAAAATTTAGGAAATGTGTACCAATGATAATTTACCTATCCTCGTTTGTGCCACCAGTACATGTTTGTGTGATCTTGTTGTCATTTTATGTACACCTAAAGGCCTGCAACCAATCCTGGATTCTTTTAGCATACGCTGTAATACAGCATATATATTGACCCTCCCCAATGTCATCCCTAAAGGAAGTGTTTTTTTAAGCAGGCACTGTCCCTTTAAGATGCAGGGGATGCTTAAAACAAACAAGCATTGGCATAGCCAATAGGTCTCGCCTTTGGGACCTTATATGTGTTTAGCCAGAGATATTGACTTTGCCTATGTCTTTAAGCTGTGCTGTACAGAAGTCTGCAGCATGCTGAAAAGTTATAATAAAGAAGTGTCAGAAGCATTTTTGTTACCTTATATATAACCAAGAAAGCATTATGTACAACTGAACGGCCATATTAAAAAGTATTACAAATAATGTCTTGAGTTTTTTTGTCCTTTCAATGCTGGCAAGTTGTATCTGCCTGTCCCAATGGTTGCTTGTTGTGTGTTTTTTTTGTTATGGGGGGCATACATAACAGGAGGGTGAAGGTCAGTCAGTTAGTTAGAGTGAGAGTCAGTCAGTGAGAGAGTCAGTCAGTGAGAGAGTGAGTCAGTTAGTCAGTCAGTGAGAGTGAGAGAGTCAGTCAGTCAGTGAGAGAGTGAGAGTCAGTGAGAGAGTCAGTCAGTGAGAGTGAGAGAGTCAGTCAGTGAGAGAGTCAGTCAGTCAGTGAGAGTGAGAGAGTCAGTCAGTGAGAGAGTCAGTCAGTGAGAGAGTGAGTCAGTTAGTCAGTCAGTGAGAGTGAGAGAGTCAGTCAATCAGTGAGAGAGTGAGAGTCAGTGAGAGAGTCAGTCAGTGAGAGTGAGAGAGTCAGTCAGTGAGAGTGAGAGAGTCAGTCAGTCAGTGAGACTGAGAGAGTCAGTCAGTGAGAGTGAGAGAGTCAGTCAGTGAGAGTGAGAGTCAGTGAGAGTCTGTCAGTGAGAGAGTCAGTGAGAGTCTGTCAGTGAGAGAGAGTGAGTCAGCCAATGAGAGAGTGAGTCAGTATTGTGTCCCTTTCAGCCATTGCTGAACTTAAATACACATTTAGATGCAGAAAACGTGTGATTTATAATAAATAAAATAAAATCAGTTTTCATATTTCTTTGTGATTATGTTCGCCTGTTATTTTTGTAAAATAGGCCCGTTCAATTTAAGTAAGGAGCATTTTAAGGGCATGATACTACTTCCTGTGCCCTCAAATGTGACATCATGTGATGTCATTCTGTTTGCTAATTAGCCCCACCACTACTTTTCTGAGGACTTGTGCTCTGGATATTTAACAACTTTTGTAACCGAATTCCAGGTCAAAAGTTCAGAACTTGGTCCCTCCAACTCTGCACGGGTTGATGCTTGTCTTATTCTTTTAGCAGACCTTATTAAAAACCCAAAACAATCTCAGACCGCACGCTTCTCTTGCATCATGCTTGGTGTCGCCGTTCCCATGGGCCCACGGAAGAGCTTCATATGGCCAAGCAGAGGTCTCGGCTCCTCTGCTCACTGCAGCCCTGCTGACTGCCAAATCCCGTGACTGTGAGAACTGCCATTGTCATGTAGCAGGTAGATGGCGCCATCTAACGGTCACAACCTGCCCAAAAAAATATATACTGCACGATAGTTCTCAATTTTCCCTGTGTGTTTGTTTCATTGGGGCTTAAAAACAGAAGCAACATACACACTTTGTCCTAGGGATGACGTCTTAGGAACGGAATATAAGGGCACATATTAAGATCACTGTTGAGAATGGAAAAATGCACTCTTGGAAATAATACATTGCGGGTGATGGGAGAAATGGAGTTCCTTCACGAGAGGGAGCGACCATAATAGTCTAACGAGCCGGGAAGAGAGGAGCGGGGGCGAGCGAGCACGGCAGCCTGCTGAGCTGACCAGACGCTCGTGCGTCATGGCCTTTTGCTTGTGGTTACCCGCACGGCCGGCATGTGTTTCCAATTATCGCGTCCGTGTCTGGGCACGATAATTGGAAACAGATGCCGGCCGTGCGGGTAACCGCAGGGAAAAGGCCATGACGCACGAGCGTCTGGTCAGCTTTCAAAAGCCCCTTAGATAAAGTCTCGCAGAGCAGCGCTTGCGCGCTACTCGAGGCTCGACCTAAAAAATCCTGTCTAGGGAATGTGAGCAGGCGATGGAGTTCTGCTGTTCCTTGCTGCCTCCATCCCTGTGTTCGCACACATTCTGCAAAACTCCTCTTGTTTCATAAATAATAATGAGGCAAGAGGTTTTGCAACTCCTTGTGAATGTACATTTTATAAATACCTGATTAGTACACCAGTTGCACTGCAGTATTTAGGCCCAAGTCACAAGCTGGCTTCTGTACATCAGGAAAATAATTACAGTTCTAGATCCCAAGTCTCGTTTTCTGAAAGCCCTTTCACATCAGTATTTGCTGCATAACCTTCTCATTAGAAATAAGAAGCCCTATATAAATACAACTGCAAAATTGAAAAAATAAAGAAACAGCCAAAAAATGAAAGTACAATACCAAATTCTTCAAAGTGGAAAATGCAAAACAAGTGACATGATGTGTGGTTGTACAGACACACAAACACACGCACGCACTCTCACACACACACACACACACTTGCGCGCGCGCAGACACACACACACATACACATTTGGTGGTACAATGAAAAATAAATTGCATACATTCTAAACCAAGTGTGGTAGCTGCATGTTAACTGTGTGAACACATGATATATTGTTGTCTATAAAATATTCTTTAACTCCTGTAAATGTGTCTCAAGATTTTTCGATGGTCGGTCATGGTTCTCTGAAGCACTGCTGCTCAATGTTTTAGGAATGCGAAATCCTTACCTTGCCACTGGTAGTAAACCATGTCACCCACTGAGGCATGCAGTTCTATGCTAAACTGTCAAGAAAAGATAAATGAATCACGCTAGTTTGCACCTACAAAGCACATTTGAACAAAGGCCAGCAATTTGAGCTGCAATACCCACTTGGCAAAAAAACACAGCATTTAATTTGATTTTAATTGAAATGTTGTTTTGTGGAAAGGTGTAGTGTTAGTGAGAAACGACATGTAAGGGATACTGGTAACAACAATCCAAGTGTTGATAGTACTGAAAATTAAAATACTTGTAAACGCTATGTTCTAGGAATTACACCACCCCCTTCTTTGAGGGACCAGAACTCCCTCAGCAACAATGTAATTGGAAATGTGCTAGAATGCTTTCTATTCATACATCTATTAAGTTATTTCTGTCATTACACAGTACCACACAAGCGCGTCCTACTAAAATAGACATTTTAATATTGGCCTGACCTTACTCCAACTATACAATATTCCCTATCAACATATCGCTAAGGTAAGTAGATGTGGAGTTAAGAATCTTTACTTCCCTATGCATTCTTGCATTGATGATACATTGGGTGTTGATATTTTGGAATCAAAACAAGTTCAGATGACATTAATGACCGTCATAGTTTGACACACAGCCATATACGAGAGCATTTTATCATGCCAAGCAGTACCCGACTACAACATACAATAGCATACCACCCTGTACCATATAGTATGGTATGGTACCATACTGTACCTCACCACACCACACCATACTGTACCGTACCATACCATACCGCACTGTATTGCACCATACCATACCATACCACGATACCATACCTTACCATAACAAACCATACCATGGACACACCATACCATAACTCAGCATACGGTAATGTTCTGTATCATAGCAAATTATAATATTTCTAATAAGGACATATCTCACTCATAAAAATGTTGCAGCACCTTAGCTATCACTTTCTACAAATTGATTGATTGTGTTGCCCCTGTCACACTGGTTGCCTTTGACTGCAGCACATACCTCGGCAAACAATTTATTGTTAAATAATTTCTGCTCCGAACAATCAATTTGTTTTAAGTGACAGACACTGGCCAGTTATACACTGTACTACAGCTGCCTTTGAAACAGTTCCAAGTTTTCAGCTGTCAGTCACTCTTTCCTTCAGTCCTGGACACTTAGCACCTGGCAGCTTGTAGTTTATTCCTCTCCATTTTCTTCTTGTAGGTGCTTCAGTAATCCAGGCCTGCCGCCCTTAGGCTGGCCCCCAAAGCTCCTGGAAGGCCTTGGGAGAGAAGAAAGGTGAACATAAGGCTTGTAAGGGTTAAGGAGATGGGGAGATGCAGGAGAGAATCATTAGTGAAAATTGAGAGAACAAGAGGTAGGGCACACTGGAAGTACGTGATGTAAAGCTGTATTTAATCACTGTGTTTTTTCTAGCGCCAGCATTACTTTTCGGAGACTTCAGGGAGCCCAGACATTCTGTGACCCTTTACAAATAAGAAAAATAAAATTGGAAATCAGAAAATACAGAGGGTCAAAGTAGAGTGGGCATATTTAATCATATAGTGCACTTTGACATAGCGAGTACATTTCTGACTGTCAATAGAGTGAGACCTAGGGGCATCTGTACAAGAAAATCCTAGAGCGCTGTGTTACGCCAAATTTGGCAATGCTGAGCTCCGACATTTTCAAAACGCAGGGATGCGATGTATATACAAAAATACGGTGTACCCCTGTGTTTCCTCTTGCGCTGGCGCTACAAAAGCTGCGCTACAAAAGCTGCCTAGCGCCAGCACAGACAACCTCCCACCATGTAGCAAGGGTGCCTGCACTGCATGGGTGATTGTTTATGTGCAGGAAGGGCCACCTTCCTGCACATAAAAATCAATAATGGCTATTTGCTCTTTCTATGTGTGTTGCAGAATGCAGCACACATAGAAAGAGCAAAAACGAGGAGAAATGAATCATTTCTCCTCGTATTGCCATTGTAAGACAAGGTATTTCCTGGCCTTAGTTTTTGGCGCTGCCTGGGCCTTGTAAATCTGGAGCAGCGTCAAAAGCAAAGGGTGTTGTGGTGGAATGCCCACAGCAACACCCATTTCACGCCCCTTTCACGTTAAGTGGTGCGTGAAAAGGGCTGTATTTACAAGGCAGCGTTAAGCCACAAAAAGTGGCTTAAAGTCGCTTTGTAAATATGGAAAAGGGCATATTTACACTAAAGGGCCGATTCCGATCCCGGCCGGAAGCGCACCTAACAGTATTCGTCCGGAAAAAAACCCAGCCGAATGCGTGTTTCCCGACCGATTCGAACATTCGTCCGGACGAACAAGTACGATGCGTATAACAACCCAGTTTCCGAGCGAGCCGTACTTACCCAATTCAGCTCCTGTTCCCCGCCCGAGCCGGATCCGTAAACACCGAATCGAGTCGTACGGAAGCAAATACACAGCACCTTCCAGCCGGACGAGTACGAGTCGAAGACACGAGAAACCCGAACGAGACGATCCAAGCATGAATCCCATTGCGCAGGCCCTACCTATACTCTACATCTATTACCGGGACCGGCACGGACGCGTACGGCGCAGACGGTAAGTCAAACACCAACAACACAAACAAACGACACATACCCGAAATATGTCACACACACATAGGGATGCACAAATGACGTACACTAGCAACATCAGAACCATAGGGGTGGGATGGCCATCACCAATGCCATACACACCCATAGGGGGCTGGATGCCTGCCACTACCACCACCCCACTCAGGGGGGGCTGGATGCCTACCACTACCACCACCCCTACTCAGGGGGGCATGGATGCCTGTCACTACTACCATCCCCACTAATAGGGGGATGGATGCCTACCACTACCACCACCCCTACTCAGGGGGGGCTGGATGCCTACCACCACCACCACCCCTACTCAGGGGGGCCTGGATGCCTGTCACTACTACCATCCCCACCCTTAGGGGGATGGATGCCTACCACTACCACCACCCCTAATCAGGGGGGCCTGGATGCCTACTACTACCACCACCCCTACTCAGGGGGGGCTGGATGCCTGCCACCACCACCACCCCTACTCAGGGGGGCCTGGATGCCTACCACCACCCCTACTCAGGGGGCCTGGATGCCTGTCACTACTACCATCCCCACTAACGGGGGATGGATGCCTACCACTACCACCACCCCTACTCAGGGGGCTGGATGCCTACCACCACCACCACCCCTACTCAGGGGGCCTGGATGCCTGTCACTACTACCATCCCCACCCTTAGGGGATGGATGCCTACCACTACCACCACCCCTAATCAGGGGGCCTGGATGCCTACTACTACCACCACCCCTACTCAGGGGGCTGGATGCCTGCCACCACCACCACCCCTACTCAGGGGGCCTGGATGCCTACCACTACCACCATCCCTACTCAGGGGGCCTGGATACCTGTCACTACTACCATCCCCACTCATGGGGGATGGATGCCTACCACTACCACCACCCCTACTCAGGGGGCCTGGATGCCTGTCACTACTACCATCCCCACTAATAGGGGATGGATGCCTACCACTACCACCACCCCTACTCAGGGGGGCTGGATGCCTACCACTACCACCACCCCTACTCAGGGGGCTGGATGCCTACCACCACCACCACCCCTACTCAGGGGGCCTGGATGCCTGTCACTACTACCATCCCCACCCTTAGGTGGATGGATGCCTACCACTACCACCACCCCTACTCAGGGGGCCTGGATGCCTACTACTACCACCACCCCTACTCAGGGGGGCTGGATGCCTGCCACCACCACCACCCCTACTCAGGGGGCCTGGATGCCTACCACTACCACCACCCCTACTCAGGGGGCCTGGATGCCTGTCACTACTACCATCCCCACTCATGGGGGATGGATGCCTACCACTACCACCACCCCTACTCAGGGGGGCCTGGATGCCTGTCACTACTACCATCCCCACTAATAGGGGGATGGATGGCTACCACTACTACCACCCCTACTCAGGGGGGGCTGGATGCCTACCACCACCACCACCCCTACTCAGGGGGCCTGGATGCCTGTCACTACTACCATCCCCACCCTTAGGGGGATGGATGCCTACCACTACCACCACCCCTACTCAGGGGGCCTGGATGCCTACCACTACCACCACCCCTACTCAGGGGGGCTGGATGCCTGCCACTACCACCACCCCACTCAGGGGGCTCGATGCCTGTCACTACTACCATCCCCACCCTTAGGGGGATGGATGCTCTACCACTACCACCACCCCTACTCAAGGGGGGCTGGATG
Source organism: Calotriton arnoldi (assembly GCA_963921515.1). NCBI lineage: Eukaryota > Metazoa > Chordata > Amphibia > Caudata > Salamandridae > Calotriton > Calotriton arnoldi. The sequence goes on along the minus strand of CAWUFW010000648.1, from coordinate 1,890,688 downwards.
CCTACCACTACCACCACCCCTACTCAGGGGGGCTGGATGCCTGCCACTACCACCACCCCACTCAGGGGGGGCTCGATGCCTGTCACTACTACCATCCCCACCCTTAGGGGGATGGATGCCTACCACTACCACCACCCCTACTCAGGGGGGCCTGGATACCTGTCACTACTACCATCCCCACTCATGGGGGGATGGATGCCTACCACTACCACCACCCCTACTTAGGCGGGCCTGGATGCCTGTCACTACTACCATCCCCACTAATAGGGGATGGATGCCTACCACTACCACCACCCCTACTCAGGGGGGCTGGATGCCTACCACTACCACCACCCCTACTCAGGGGGGCTGGATGCCTACCACCACCACCACCCCTACTCAGGGGGCCTGGATGCCTGTCACTACTACCATCCCCACCCTTAGGGGGATGGATGCCTACCACTACCACCACCCCTACTCAGGGGGCCTGGATGCCTACTACTACCACCACCCCTACTCAGGGGGCTGGATGCCTGCCACCACCACCACCCCTACTCAGGGGGCCTGGATGCCTACCACTACCACCACCCCTACTCAGGGGGCGTGGATGACTGTCACTACTACCATCCCCACTCATGGGGGGATGGATGCCTACCACTACCACCACCCCTACTCAGGGGGACCTGGATGCCTGTCACTACTACCATCCCCACTAATAGGGGGATGGATGCCTACCACTACCACCACCCCTACTCAGGGGGGGCTGGATGCCTACCACTACCACCACCCCTAATCAGGGGGGGCTGGATGCCTACCACCACCACCACCCCTACTCAGGGGGCCTGGATGCCTGTCACTACTACCATCCCCACCCTTAGGGGATGGATGCCTACCACTACCACCACCCCTACTCAGGGGGCCTGGATGCCTACTACTACCACCACCCCTACTCAGGGGGCTGGATGCCTGCCACCAACACCACCCCTACTCAGGGGGCCTGGATGCCTACCACTACCACCACCCCTACTCAGGGGGCCTGGATGCCTGTCACTACTACCATCCCCACTCATGGGGGGATGGATGCCTACCACTACCACCACCCCTACTCAGGGGGACCTGGATGCCTGTCACTACTACCATCCCCACTAATAGTGGGATGGATGCCTACCACTACCACCACCCCTACTCAGGGGGGCTGGATGCCTACCACCACCACCACCCCTACTCAGGGGGCCTGGATGCCTGTCACTACTACCATCCCCACCCTTAGGGGATGGATGCCTACCACTACCACCACCCCTACTCAGGGAGCCTGGATGTCTACCACTACCACCACCCCTACTCAGGGGGGCTGGATGCCTGCCACTACCACCACCCCACTCAGGGGGCTCGATGCCTGTCACTACTACCATCCCCACCCTTAGGGGATGGATGCCTACCACTACCACCACCCCTACTCATGGGGGCTGGATGCCTACCACTACCACCACCCCTAGTCAGGGGGGGCTGGATGCCTACCACTACCACCACCCCTACTCAGGGGGGGCTGGATGCCTACCACCACCACCATCCCTACTCAAGGGGGTCTGGATGCCTGTCACTACTACCATCCCCACCCTTAGGGGAATGGATGCCTACCACTACCATCACCCCTACTCAGGGAGGCCTGGATGCCTACTACTACCACCACCCCTACTCAGGGGGGGCTGGATGCCTGTCATCACCACCACCCCTACTCAGGGGGGCCTGGATGCCTACCACTACCACCAGCCCTACTCAGGGGGGCCTGGATGCCTGTCACTACTACCATCCCCACTCATGGGGGTATGGATGCCTACCACTACCACCACCCCTACTCAGGGGGAACTGGATGCCTGTCACTACTACCATCCCCACTAATAGTGGGATGGATGCCTACCACTACCACCACCCCTACTCAGGAGGGGCTGGATGCCTACCACCACCACCACCTCTACTCAGGGGGGCCTGGATGCCTGTCACTACTACCATCCCCACCCTTAGGGGGATGGATGCCTACCACTACCACCACCCCTACTCAGGGGGCCTGGATGCCTACCACTACCACCACCCCTACTCAGGGGGGCTGGATGCCTGCCACTACCACCACCCCACTCAGGGGGCTCGATGCCTGTCACTACTACCATCCCCACCCTTAGGGGGATGGATGCCTACCACTACCACCACCCCTACTCATGGGGGCTGGATGCCTACCACTACCACCACCCCTACTCAGGGGGGCTGGATGCCTGTCACTACTACCATCCCCACTAATAGGGGATGGATGCCTACCACTACCACCACCCCTACTCAGGGGGCTGGATGCCTACCACCACCACCACCCCTACTCAGGGGGCTGGATGCCTGTCACTGCTACCATCCCCACCCTTAGGGGGATGGATGCCTACCACTACCACCACCCCTACTCAGGGGGCCTGGATGCCTACCACTACCACCACCCCTACTCAGGGGGCTGGATGCCTACCACCACCACCACCCCTACTCAGGGGGCCTGGATGTCTGTCACTACTACCATCCCCACCCTTAGGGGGATGGATGCCTACCACTACCACCACCCCTACTCAGGGGGGCATGGATGCCTACCACTACACCACCCCTACTCAAGGGGGGCTGGATGCCTACCACTACCACCACCCCTACTCAGGGGTGCCTGGATGCCTACCACTACCACCATCCCCACTCATAGGGGGATGAATGCCTACCACCCACACCACCCCTAAACATAGGATGGGAAATGCATGACACAACCAGCATACTCCAACATAAGGAATGTCTGAAAATACATCCCACCAACACCATGACAAGCGTGTGTAGTCTGTGTCAAATGCCCACAACACTGAACATGTCATTGAGCATACAATGTGACCCCCTATCACATGTGTCACACATAAATGTGTGTGGGCTCCACAATGCAAGCAGACCATGACCACTGTGGCAATGGGGTATAACACCCCATCATCACAGTGACCAAAAGGTAAGTGTGGGGTCCATAGCTGAAGCACATTTTGAACACTGTGGCAATGGGGTCTAAACCCCCATCATCACAGTGACCAAAAGGTAAGTGTGGGGTCCATAGCTGAAGCACATTTTGAACATTGTGGCAATGGGGTTTAAACCCCCATCATCACAGTGACCAAAAGGTAAGTGTGGGGTCCATATCTGAAGCACATTTTGAACACTGTGGCAATGGGGTCTAAACCCCCATCATCACAGTGACCAAAAGGTAAGTGTGGGGTCCATAGCTGAAGCACATTTTGAACATTGTGGCAATGGGGTCTAAACCCCCATCATCACAGTGACCAAAAGGTAAGTGTGGGGTCCATAGCTGAAGCACATTTTGAACACTGTGGCAATGGGGTCTAAACCCCCATCATCACAGTGACCAAAAGGTAAGTGTGGGGTCCATAGCTGAAGCACAGTTTGAACATTGTGGCAATGGGGACTAAACCCCCATCATCACAGTGACCAAAATGTAAGTGTGGGGTCCATAGCTGAAGCACAGTTTGAACATTGTGGCAATGGGGTCTAAACCCCCATCATCACAGTGACCAAAATGTAAGTGTGGGGTCCATAGCTGAAGCACATTTTGAACACTGTGGCAATGGGGTCTAAACCCCCATCATCACAGTGACCAAAAGGTAAGTGTGGGGTCCATAGCTGAAGCACAGTTTGAACAGTGTGGCAATGGGGTCTAAACCCCCATCATCACAGTGACCAAAAGGTAAGTGTTGTCATGGAAAAAGCTGCAACTGCCAAACAGCATGGATGATCCCTCGTCACAGAACAACAAATACATCAGTGGCAAAGTAGTGCTTGTGTCCCATAGCAACATACATTGGGTGAGGCAAACAGTGCAGTGTCAATAAGATATACCTTTGGCCATGTGCAGACAAACATCACCCATGGGGGCTGACATTGGCAACATTCCTCAATAACACAATGACAGAAGTGACCATCATAATGCAGCCCCACATATCTGCACCAATGGACACACAAATGTAGATATCCTTTGGAGACTGTAAATGTCAGGTGAACGAATACCATACCATGGCAGCAAAGGGACATACAAACCATGATCATTGTGCTGACTGATGACCTAGGAGTCCCAGGGACAGCAGGGGAAAGCCAACAAACAACATACAGCCAATGGCACACTAAAGATATGCCAATGCAGTGGTGCAGATGCACAAACACAAACAGGCAGCCTCACACTGCAGATCAAACACAACAGGTGATGGGGGGGTGTGCCAGTGTCCCCAGGCAACCACACAACACATGAGGAGGCCTGAATCACATTTACACAGATGTGTATACAGTGCTACACAAAAGTAACTCATGGATCGGATTCCTCTATGTGGGCAAACAGGCATTGTTAGATGAGAGGGAGCCCAAATTACACATGTCACACAAGCTTTTCGGAACAGCAAATAACACAGCAAGAGACAGACCCACCACAGCACTACCCCCAGGGACCCCACATCGTGTTGACCGTGGCCTGCATGATAATCCCACTGTGATGACAAAGCTAGATGTTGTTCACACTGTGAACCACAGTCATGTGTCCTGAGCAACAAACTACCATCACACCTACACAAGCACAAATCAATCAGCACGGCCTGTCAGCCAAGGCCAACATGGAGGTAGGGGTCTAGCCGTGCAACAACTCTCATTTGCACACACTCAACACCACACACCTTGATCTCCACCAATGTGCAGCAGTGAAGCTCACATGGACTGGTGACATTGCACATGCACCCATGACAATCCCAGGGGTGGTTGTGGGAACTAAGGTGCAGAAACCCATCACACCTGGCCAGTCAACAAGACTCGTGAATGTCTGACACACTGCACAGTACGCTGTACATGGGCATGACGTGAAATCCACCACAATCAATGTGATCCCGGACACAGTCACACACCAATAAAGAAGTCAAGGTCACCCACAAAGAACACACATTGACAACTTCCAACATTGCAGCTCTGACCCAGAGGAGTGGCAGCAGTCACACACACAACGTGTCACAATCACTGAAAGCTAACACAAACTGTAAATTACATGACTTCTGTAACCAACAGGTGCCACGGGGAATCCTGACTGTGTCTCATCTGCGTTTGCCCACAAACTCAGCCATGACAGCAAACACACCTATGGATGACACCCTGATGACCAGTAATGTGCCATGCACCCACATCCCAGAGAAACCAGTTCGAAGATTAGGGTGGTACATAGGTCAACTCAGCAAGCATCACAAACAGGAACATCACTAGGGATCCCAGCCTGTGTTGCAAAACAGAAGTGAACACACACAGACATGCTCACACAACACACACCTTGGGCTCAGGCAATGTCACGGAATTACACACTGCCATGAGGGCACTCCACTCCTGTGTAAGGAAAGCTGTGCCATACGTTGTCTCTGCAGGGCCCTATCATATCAGCAGTACACTTGGTCACTCAGTCAACAATTAGCACAAAATGAAGGCTCTCGTCACATCAGCCTGGTCATGGGAGGTTCACCGACACCATCTGCACAGATCCAACACACATGTATAGCAAGTTGCACTGATCACACAGATGAGTCCTTCCCAATTGATGCCCAAACTTGCATGTCCAGTGGAGATGGTCACACGGTCAGGGAAATAGACAAATTGAACAATGGTAAGCACAACAGATGTGCAGGGGTGTAAGCCACAGATGTGATATTGCAAATAAAAGTAGGAAATCCCATTGCCAAATATTGAAAACATGACACCCTCATATTGCTGCAAAGGATGACATGGATACACACCAGGATAGGACACATTCCCCTGGACCACATGGGGTCCTGCACGTTAACACTTCATTTCCCTGATATCAAAAATCACCATCAGTGCAGCAAGGGCATGGTTAGCAACATCAACATCATGTACATCAGAAGCAAAACCACTAGAGAACAGAAAGTAGCTTTATTCAGCATTTGTGTGTGAAGAAGTGAAAGTCCAGAAATATAACAAAGGCCAATGGCCAGTCCATAACAAGAGTCCAAACAGGGTGACAGTGCCAGATGTCACCCTTTGCATGCCTGCACAGCTACACATCAGGGACATTCCCCTCGGAGGGGCATACGGGGGGCAGGCCAGGCACCGCAGGGACAGGATCAGGGCTCACCAGAAGGAGGCAGGGAAGGGGTGGTGGGTGCTGGAGAGTCACTGACAACTGCAGTGGAGGTGTCTGACATGGTGTGTGCCGGCACAACTGGGGGGCTTGAGTCAGATGGTGTGGGTGCCGGCACGACTGCAGTGGGCCATGCAGATGGAGTGGACAGGTTCCCCACTGCAGTGCCCAAGTCAGACAGGGTGGTAGTGGACTCCACTGCAGTGCCTATCTCCAGGGGAGTAGAATGGGGTTCAGGTAAGGTGGGCAGGACAGAGGGGGAGGACACGCTCTCCACACCAGTGGCACAAACAAGCGCAGCGGGGGTGTGGTGCTGGAAGAGCAAGTGGTAGGGGAGAAGGCCGGATCATTTTGGGGATGGTGTATCTGTGGGTGGGGGAACCTGGGGCAGGGTGTGGTGGGGGAACCTGTGGAGTGGGGGCCTGAGGGATGGAGGAAGGAGACTTGGTGGTTGAGCTGCAGGGTGGCGGCGGGGTCTTGCTCTTCCGGGTCCGGGGGGACTTGCGGATGGGGGCCTCAGTCTGTCTGCACCTGGGGGAGGGTGTCCGGGGGTGAGGGGCACTCCCAACTGTGTGGGTGGACTTCCTCTTCCCCCTGTATGCTGGATCAGCTGGATTGGAGGGGAAGAGGCCGAGGTCACAGAGGAAGATCTGCTGTGTAGGTGGGGTTGCAGGTGAGGCAAGGGAAGGGGCCTTGGAGGGAGAGGTATCGGAGGACTGCGGAGTGACTGTGGATGCCTGTGTGTGTGTATGTACCCCATCCCCTGTGGGTGTGGTATCAGTCCCCTGAGGATGCCTGCGTGCACGTCTTGTTTTTGTAGTGGGTGTGTCTGTGCTGCTCGTGTCTGTGTGTTTGGGTGAATGTGCAGGTGTGCATGTGCTTGGGACAGGTAGGGTGCCAGAAAGTGTGGATGGGGCAGATGTAGGAGGGGTGAGGGACTGTTGGAGGAGGGACACTGCTGCCATCAGGGAGGAGTCCATGGACCTATTGCTCCTCTGTAGGGCAGACATGCCCGATGAGATGCCCTCCATAAACGTCACCAGCTGAGTCAACAGAGTGGTGTGGGCATGGAGGACACTCAGCCTTGCTGTCTGCCCTACATGGAGCTGGCGAAGGAGGTACACAGACGCCTCACTCAGGGCAGCAGGGGACACAGGGGCAGGGGCTGCGGTGCCTGGCACGAAGGAGACACGCTCCCGAACACCGGAGCCTCCACGGACCTCTGGAATGGGAGCCGATGGGAGGGCGGTGGTGGTGGTGGGGACAGCAATAGTAGCTGGCGTGTGGTGGCTGCTGACACTCGCCTCCACAAGGGAGTCATCCTCCGAGCTGCTGTGGTCCTCAGCTGAGGTGGATGGTGCTGAGGACTCCTCGGTGTGGCTCCCCTCGCCCTCCGTGCCACTGGGTCCCTCCGACCACTCATCGGCTGCTAACCCAGTCTGGCTCAGCGGCTCCTCCTGGTCCGTGGAGCTGTCCCCTCCTGTGGCCGTGGATGTATCTGTAAACAATTAGGGAAACAGACAGACATCAGTCACCTGCACTGACCGCACAAAACCACAGTATGTACAGCACATTACAGAGCAAGCCCTGGCATCCTTAGTTGAACATTGCCAAAAGTGCCCAAACAGAGTAGGAGAAGCCAATTGTCAGTCTGATGGTCAACCATGGCACTCACATCCCTCCTGGCCTTGCACCCATCGGTCTGGTGTCTGTCGGATGGCAATACACCAGTGTGGACACATGCACCACCTACACAGTAGTTGGACAGTGCAGAGAACACGGTGAAGTATGTGAACATGCACACATCACAACTCTTGCCACTGAGTCAGTACAGGTGTCCGGATAAAGGGATGGCCAGAGTCTATTTTGAAATGCATGTGATGCATACCAGCACCAGACACCATGATGCACCCATGTCCTGATAGTCAATGCCACAATGGGGTGCATGTAGCACATGTCACTCCCCTGCAGGATCACTCTTAGGAAGTTTAACGCCATGGCACAGGCATGCCTGCAAAGTCATACATCACTGTCTCCAGTCACATGGGCAGGGCAGCCAGACAACAACAGTCTGCACTGTGTCACAATCCTAGGTCATGGGGAATGCAAGTCCAGTAGCTGACAAGTGCACATGTCCATTCCCCACAAACCACATCATCTGAACTCTCATTTGTCCACGTCATACCAATTGGACATATGGGAGACATGAAACACAACCCTCGGAACATGAGCACCTCACAATCTGCTGTGAATGGGAAACAGCTGCCTGAACTGCACAGTCGCATACCCCAGTATGTACAGTCAAGTTATCAAACACCTATATGTCACACAAGTATCGTCTCCTATGGTCACATCTCCGGTGGCATGCTGAGCCCTAACCGATAAACACCCCAGTAGTCCTGACAACAAAGCCACAGCACAATGACACAGAGGCAGACACCTGAGGGAACATTTCACTGAGCACAACGTGTCAGCTGATACACGGGAGTGGGAGTACAGAGTGTATTGTATGGCCTGGAGTAGGCATGACTGTCCTGCTCCACGTGAAAGAGGGATGAGCCCTGGACAGTAGGCAGGTGGCTAAGCATGTGTGACACACTTGATATACATACTCCTGAGGCCCAAACATTGTTCACAATCGCAGCATGGGTGTGTGCCAAATACCCCAGGCACATGTGGTGAATCAGATCAGCAATTGGACCACATATCAAAGTAACACGCAGAATACATGTCAGAACCCAGGCATTGTGTAAGCAATGGACCCACCCATGAAGCCCACCACAGAGTTACGGGTACAAATGCTGTCCCCCACCTTGAGCTAAGCAATATGCAAGGACACAGTACCCAAGTGACACAATTTCCTGACTGTAAGGGCCACACCTGGGTATCAGATGAGGAGTGGGCAGTGCACAATTGAGGGACATGGGTCCTGGACCACATAACTGATGTACTGTTGAAGTTTAACCAGGCCAGAGGAGGGCACATAGCATGTCAGACAAAGCTCACAGTGCAGTCATGGACTCACCCCCTCCTTGCTGCTGTCTGCCCTTCAGCTGCCCATCCAGATCAGGGAAGACCACCGCCAGGATCCTGAGCATGTGGGGGGTCAGGGTCCGGTGTCAGCCCCTCCTGCGAGGAGGCGACAGCTTCAGCTGGACCCTTGCGATCCTCCGGGTCCAGCCCCGAAGGTCCTGCCACCTCTTCTGGCAGTTGCGGATCCAGCGCTTGTAGACCCCCACAGACCTTACTGCCTGGGCGATGTCCAGCCATATTTCCTGCTTCTGGTGGGCATCAACCTGTGAGGATGACAAAGTGTAAAGGCCATTACTACACATGCAACAAATCCGTGCATCACACATTTGGATATACATGTCTCAATCACAGGGGCACATGTTGTACACGGGCAGTGCAAGGATGGCTATGAACAGTTTGCCAGCAGTTACTACATGGTATCATTGCCTGGGAAGTCAAACCTTGTTTAAATGCACTGTTACTACACTATACCTGTTCAGTGCATGTAACTACACACTATGGGGGTGAGAACTACTCAGTGAGCCTGCTAGCCAGTGGCGTGCAGACTGTAAGTCTGGCTAGTCAGACAACATGCACATTTGTAAGGCAGTGGACAGCACACTCACCTGCTCCCCTGGTTTCCCATACAGCTTGCTGTACTGTGGAAGGAGGCTGTCCAGCAGGGCCTGGTTCTCATCAGTGCTGAAGGCTGGGGCTCTCTCCACAGTACGTGCCATTGCAGGATCCAGAGGATGCAGAGACAGCAGCAGTGGTGGTGGCAGATGTCATCCTGGAGCATGTAGTGCAGGCAAGTGAGCTCTCAGGGGAACAGCCAGCATTATATGTGTGCTGCTGAGGCAGATACCGTCCCATGTGTCCAAAGTGATAGGTCCAAGTCGTTTGCATCTTCTGAATCTGGCCAATCCATGGAATTGCACCACTTACACACGCCCACAGCATCCTTCAAAAGTTCAACTTCATGACACCCATGCATTTGCAACATTGTTGTGGGTGGCCAACTGAATTCACAGCATCAGACTCGTTAAACTTTCGAAAACGCGTCCGTTGCCATGCCAGGCCATAGCCAATGCGTGCGCACCGATCGGTCCATTGCTGTACAACGCGTATTCCGGGTACAACGCGTACCCGCACACAACAGATGCAATGGGCCGGCCGGGCACACCGATCGGTCCATTGCTGTACAACGCGTACCTGTTCAGGTCAGTCGCATATGTCACCATGCTTGTCACTGGTGAACGTATGCCAGCCACATATACCTGCCAGAGACCCAGGGGCACACCTACAACACCACACCCAGTCCACACTGTTTCCTAAGGCATGTAAGGCTGCATTACCTTTTCTGTGTATGGGGGTTAACATGTGGTTTCTGTGGTGGCACTTGTGGGCAGCCACATCCAGGCTGTGCATGTGTTAATGGGGACAGGGTCCTTTGTGTGTTGTGCACATGACCACTGTGATGTGCAACAGTTCATTTCGGAGCACGTGGCATGGTCACATTTCCAGGTTGTGTATGTGTGTGACATGTCACATACCCCCTGGGTCCCATGGGGGAAGGCATGTACGTCACAGGGTGACCCATTGCCACAATAGTGATGTCCCTCCACAGTCTGTGTGCATGTTGTGTTTCCGATGTCTCTGATTCCATGTGCACGATGGGAGACAGTCTCCACATCAACGTTGTTTGTGCATGGACTTTGATGTTGTGCATCACTGGCGTCCATGTCTGTCCTGCGGAGGCGACAGGGGCCACTACCTGTGGGAGTCATGTTTCATTTTCTGATGTGTACATGATACGCCATGTCATGCCAGTGTCCATGTGGCAAGACAGGGTCACTGGGAATCTACCTGTCAATGAGCTGTGATGCCTGTGGCGCATCTGTCCAGACATGTCACTGTGGTGTGTGTGTGGAACGTGACAGCAGTAAATCGGTACTGTGACACAGCCTAATGGTTTCCCATAGCACAACCTGGAACCTGTTGTCCACACATGTTGTACTGAGTAGTCAGATGATGGCCATGTAGGTGCGAGTTATGTGCGAACAGAACGGCACACACATCAAGTACTTGTGTCTCGTAATGATTTATCATGTGAAATTGAGTATGGTGAATGGCACATATGTGGGGTGACTGACAATCTTTCTTTCCTCAACCTATGCACTGCAGGGCTCCAGCTGTCCATAGACCATTCCCTGACCTGGCAACGATGGTGGAACGTGACAGCATCTGACGGTACCGCTTCACCAGGCAGCTGATTGAGGATTTGGCAGTGTGCTTGGCACCACATTTGCAACCCAGCCGGCCGTACCCTACGGCGCTGACCCCCAAGGTGAAGGTAATGGCAGCCCTACACTTCTTTGCTACCGGTACCTTTCAACACACTGTGGCGACTGCCGGTGGGATGTCACAGACTATGTTCAGCCGTGTGCTACGCGATGTTTTGGAGGCAATGTTGAGATTCCTGAACCAGTACATCTATTTCCCTACACGTCAACAACTCACTGACGTCAAGAGTGACTTATATGCCCTGGGGAGGATGCCACATGTCATTGGCTCCATTGATGGGACACATGTGGCTTTGGTACCACCACAGGCACATGAGCAGGCATACCGGAACGGGAAACATTACCATTCGATCAATGCTCTGGTGGTATGTCTTGCAGATATGACCATCACACATGTGTGTGCCTGTTTCCCTGGTTCAGCACACGATGCCTACGTGATGAGGAGTAGTCGCATCCCGAGGATGATGGCACAGATGCAGAACCAGCGTGCCTGGCTTGTCGGTGGGTACTGACTTTGTACCATTGTGTGTGTTCTGCTCTGTAGTATACCGCCCACTTTTCCTACTCAGCTAATGTGCACTTGTCTGTCCGTAGGTGACTCCGGATACCCCAACATGCCGTGGTTGCTGACACCCCTCAGGAACCCTGTGACACCAGCCCAGATGCGCTACAATGAGGCACATGGTCGGACCAGGAGAGTGATTGAGCGGACCTTTGGTCTCCTGAAGAGCCGCTTCCGCTGCCTGGACAAGACAGGAGGGGCCCTCCCATATGCCCCAGCAAAGGTGTGCAAGATTGTCATCGTCTGCTGCATGCTACACAACCTGGCAGTGCAGAAGGAGTTGCCTCTCATCCTGGATGATGATGACCAACGTCCACCACCTGTGGAGGATCCTGGCCTGGACCACAATGCCAGTGATGATGATGATGGTGATGTCCGCACACAGCTCATCACCAACTTCTTCAGCTGAATGTGAGTATCCAGGGAGATGTAATGTGAATGATGTGAGTTTGCATGATATGTGTGGGTGGTGCTCTGGTGCTGTTTGAGTGTGGCCATGTGCTACTTGACTGGATGCGTGCAGCAATGTGTCCTTACAGGTAGTATGTACTCCCCAACAGTTTTGACATGCTAACTTGGTTTTGTGTACTTGTCTTGTGACATGTATTGGGCATGAGTATTGCAGTTCTGTCCTGTTCTTCAGTGGTTTTAACTGTGTGTCATGTGTGTCCTTCACAGGGTGCTTACTGAGTACTTTGGTCAACTTGGATCCCCCAACACCATGATTCAGCTTTCAGGGTGGCAGCAGTAGTTTCCCTACAGGTGATGTGCCACACACCCCTGGACTACATATCTTCTGCACCTGTTGACTGTGTGGCCACTGCCACGTGGGTAAACCTTGCATTTGTAGTGGAAACAACATGTTGCAAATGTGTAATAAACCTGTGCTTCACTTTGGGATGTGCGTTGTCTGTGGTCACACATCTGACTGACATTTGCTGACTGCACCTGTGGGCTAGTTGACACAGACTCTGAGTAGGTGTGGTGTCTGTGCATTCCACAGTATTTCCTGGCAACATCACTGTAGGCGATGAGTCCGATGGCCCTGGTGTCTCTGTGTTGTGTAGCCCTAGTGGTGTGTCTCCCTCATATGTGTCACGTCACCATGACTCACATGACGGTGTTGTACTTGCTGTAGCAGTTAGCATACACAGTGTAATTTAGCAGATCATCTTCACCATAACAGTATCCACATTTGAATAACAACAGAGGCAAGTATGGTGTAATAGTGATTTTATTTACAGAAATGTGTGTGTGTATAGTGCACAGGATGGTGGGTGCTGTACATTGGGATTGTGATCCAAAGTTCCCAGATGAGTTGGAAGTCTTGGTAGCAGAAATGTCCTGAGTGTAGTCCACAGTCATATGATACATTAGTCCAACTTGAACTCCCCATGTCATGTGGGAGAGTTGTGTTGCATTCGACAGGGTGAAAAGTTTGCACACAAAGGAGATTTTCCGGAACAGGTGTTGGCTTCCTGGGGGATGTACGTGGCCATCAACCTCTCAGTTTTCCTTCCTCGGACGACCCCTCTTCTTTGGGGGGGGGACCCTCACGTGCAGGCTGCGGCGGTGCAGGGGAGTCTCCGCCAGAGTCCTCCTCCCTCCTTGTGGCGGTGTCAGTTGTTGCAGCACCAGATGTTGTGGGCACACAGGGAGGTGTGGCCATGTTGGTGCTAATCTGGCGGAGGCATGTCAATATGTCCCTATGCACCGCTGTGAGTTCTTGCAATGTGTCCCACTTGGACTCCATGCGAGACATGTGTGTCTCCACACGGGACATGTGGGAGTCCAAGCGGGCATGATGGGCAGCCTGCTGCTGTTGTATGTCCTTGAGGATCCCCACTACCTGTCTGACCTCTCCGGTGCTATCCTGGTACACATCAGCGATGCGTGCCAGTTGTGGCTCATCATGCAGTCCAGACCCCTCTGCAAGCAGCGACCTATGTCTACCACCCCTCCCACCACCCCATGTGACACGTGCAAGACCTGCGGTGGCACGCACAGGTGACCCAAGGCCCCCTTGGGGGTTGTTAGTGGTGTTGTTGTCCGTTGCTCCACGGTGGCCCTGGGACCCTGTGCTGTTATCATCTGTGGTCCTTGGTCTGTCCGTGTCGGCGGGGGTGGTCTGTGTGTTGGCAGTTGTTGGAGGGGTGGGTGCAGGGGTGCAGATGTTGGTCCTGCTGGTGCTGCATGATGACTCACACCGGAGGTGCCAGGTAGGTCTTCGCCATCCGAGGAGGGCAGAGGCTGTTCCACACCAGTGAGCTCAGTGTCCCCCGGAGCCTGGGACAGGGACTCCTCCTCGCCTGCTGCTGTGTCCCCATCATCATCACCTGTATTTGGATGAGACACACATTGTATGCTATGTTTCTACAGGCATCAATGGTTCCCACACCTGACAGTTGTGACTGTACCTCTGGATGCGGGCATGTACATTGCATTGTCCTAAGTTGTCACAGTAAGAGGTTGATATTGGTGTAGCACATTGTCCTGCATACCTGGGGCATTTCAATGTGAATGTTGAGGTGTGTGCATGGCCAGCATTGGTTGTATTTGGTGGACATACGGCCATCCTTCTCCACCTAGCCCAGTTATCCCACCATGAAGCATGCCACCCTTGCAGTGGGTTCAGGTTGACTCTCAGGATGTCATTCAGTGGTGTTCTGCTGTATGTTGGTGCACAGTTCCTAGCAGGGCCTTGTGCTCCCCACAGCAGTACCCAGTGTCAGCCATCTTGTCAGTTGTTTTCCACTCCCTGTGATGTGAGCATGGTTCAGAGTGGTGTTGATGGGCCAATTGTGAGGGTGAGCAATATCTGTGACTACAACTCCCATCATGCTATTGCCTACACCCCCTTCCCAGCATGCCCGTACTTCCTTCCTTTTGACTCTGCTTCCCTGTGGGGTAGTGTGCCTGTGCTGACAGGAAGGCTGACAGTGTTGTCCTTGCGTTTGTTTGGCTACAAGTCCCAAGAGTGTCCCTGTGCTTCACACAGCATTACCCAGGGTGGTGGTTCTTTGTGGGATCTTCATTTGGTGTGTGAGGCATTGCATTCTCCCAGGTGGGTTATGTGGAGTTTGTGTTGAGGGGGTGTGTGAGGAGAGCTGCTTGTAACTATGGTCAGTGCTGTCAGTCCTCCTTCCCACCCAGCCAGATATCCCACCATGCAACGTGCTTGCATTGCAGGGAGTGCAAGTTGGCTTTCAGGATGTCAGGCATTGGTGTTCTGCTGTTTGTTGGTGCACAGTTCCCAGCAGGGCCTTGTGCTCCCCACAGCAGTACCCAGTGTCAGCCATCTTGTCAGTCCTTATCCACTCCCTGTGATGTGAGCATGGTTCAGAGTTGTGTAGATGGGCCAATTGTGTGGGTGAGCAATATCTGTGACTACCACTCCCATCATGCTATTGCCTACACCCCCTTCCCAGCATGCCCATACTTCCTTCCTTTTGAGTGGACTTCACTGTGTGTGAGTGTGACAGCAATGGCAAGATGGCTGACAGTGTGGTCCTGTTGTTTGTTGGTGCACAGTTCCCAGCAGGGCCTTGTGCTCCACACAGCAGTACCCAGTGTCAGCCATCTTGTCAGTTGTTTTCCACTCCCTGTGATGTGAGCATGGTTCAGAGTGGTGTTGATGGGCCAATTGTGAGGGTGAGCAATATCTGTGACTACAACTCCCATCATGCTATTGCCTACACCCCCCTTCCCAGAATGCCCGTACTTCCTTCCTTTTGACACTGCTTCCCTGTGGGGTAGTGTGCCTGTGCTGACAGGAAGACTGACAGTGTTGTTCTTGCGTTTGTTTGGCTACAAGTCCCAAGAGTGTCCCTGTGCTTCACACAGCATTACCCAGGGTGGTGGTTCTTTGTGGGATCTTCATTTGGTGTGTGAGGCATTGCATTCTCCCAGGTGGGTTATGTGGAGTTTGTGTTGAGGGGGTGTGTGAGGAGAGCTGCTTGTAACTATGGTCAGTGCTGTCAGTCCTTCTTCCCACCCAGCCAGATATCCCACCATGCAACGTGCTTGCATTGCAGGGAGTGCAAGTTGGCTTTCAGGATGTCAGGCAGTGGTGTTCTGCTGTTTGTTGGTGCACAGTTCCCAGCAGGGCCTTGTGCTCCCCACAGCAGTACCCAGTGTCAGCCATCTTGTCAGTCCTTATCCACTCCCTGTGATGTGAGCATGGTTCAGAGTTGTGTAGATGGGCCAATTGTGTGGGTGAGCAATATCTGTGACTACAACTCCCATCATGCTATTGCCTACACCCCCCTTCCCAGCATGCCCATACTTCCTTCCTTTTGAGTGGACTTCACTGTGTGTGAGTGTGACAGCAATGGCAAGATGGCTGACAGTGTGGTCCTGTTGTTTGTTGGTGCACAGTTCCCAGCAGGGCCTTGTGCTCCCCACAGCAGTACCCAGTGTCAGCCATATTGTCAGTCCTTATCCACTCCCTGTGTTGTGGGCATGGTTCAGAGTGGTGTTGATGGTCCAAATGTGAGGCTGCCCATTATCTGTTACTACAAGTCCCATCATGCTCTTGGCTACACTGACTTCACCAGCATACACAGGATTCCTTCCTTTCTGTGAGCTTCCCTGTGAGGTGGTGTTCTAGTGGTGGCTAAATATCTGACAGTGTTTGCTAGTTAGATTTGTGCCACTGCCTAGCTCTATTTGGTATTGGGTTTGTACATGTCATGACACAGTTACATATCACTATGACATGGCATGTATTGTGTTTATCTGACTGACATACACTTCTTGGGATGATTATCTTTTGGTTGCTGTTGATTTGCTAGGGGTGCATGGTTTGACTATCCCCTTGACAGTGATGTGTGTGTATTGGCACACAATATTGTATATATTAGTTGTGTACTCACCAGGCTCTGGGATGTTTGTTAGTCCATATTCGCTCACTGGTGGTAGGATGGCCCGCACCTTCTCCTCCCAGGGCCTGAGGTATACTGGTTTGGCAGGAGGGCCACTACCGGTGTGCTGGCTCAGGAGGTAATCCTTCTTCAGTAGGTCCCTGACCCTCCTGTGCACATCATACCACCTGTTCTGGATGTCTTCCTTTGTGCACAAACATGGTGATTGTGCGTTCACCCTGTCGACGATCCTCGCCCACATCTTGGTTTTCTGTGCCATGGGGGTCTGTTGGACCAATGTGCCAAACAACTGTGGCTCTACCCACAGGATCGCGTCTACCATGACTTCCAATTCACTATCTAGGAACCTTGGATTCTTCTTTAGGGGCATGGTGATGGGTGGTGGTGGTGATTGATGTGTGTGTGTGTGTGCAGGTGAGGGTGTGTGTGTGTAGGTTTTGCTGGGTGAGGGTGAGGGTGCTATTTGTTGAGGTGCTAATGTTGTGTGGCTTTTGTGTTGGATGAGCTGTGTGTGTGTCTGCTGTCTGCTGGTGTTCTGTGCTGGCAGGTCAGTGGAATTTGCAAAGGATCATGGTAGGGATTTGTGGCCTTTATGTAGGTAGAGTTGGGGGTGTGTTCTTGTTCCATTTTTCCCCCCCTGTATTTATTGGCTTTGTCATTGCTTGTTTGGCCCTCTTTTTTTGTATTTTTTCATTTGTGATTATTGTGCATGTTGGAGTCGTTCTTCTGACCGAGTAGGACGTTGCAGTTATCGCGTGCGCGCCTCTCCGAGTCGTTCCCGCTGTGTTTCAGCTCAGTTTCATATGCGGCGTACAAGTCGGTCGCGGTGTATTGTGTTTGTTCGGCTGGGTTTTGTATGCGTGTCGGTCGTACGGCTTGGGCTCCGTGCGAATCGGTCTGCTTTTGCACCCATTGCATCGTACTGCGCGGGTTGGAGTTCGCAGGTACGTTTCGTTCGGGTTTCTTCCTGGTGCGTGTCGGTCGGTTCGATTCGCGTGGTTTCCCGGCTGGATAGCTTGTTTCCGTCCGGGTCGGTCGTTCGCCTTGAGTTCTGTACGAGTCGGTCGTGATTCACATGCATTTCATCGTACTTCCCAGGTCGGGCAACGCCGGTACGTGTCGGTCGGACTATGGTCCCGTACCGAGTCGGTCGGTATTTTTTCCGGCCCGAATCGGATTCGGCCCCTAAGTATTGCATACGCCTTCCTGCACGTATTTCATTCTCACTCCTTTCTTAGCCATACAAAATAAAAAATTGATTTTAAAGGGTGGAACTCATTGAGACATGTCCTTTGAAAAGTGTGCTCACATCTCTTACTTGAAGGTCGAAGGTCCTGCTGCTCCTATTAGCAGGCCCCTTGCTCTCCACTGACAGGGCTGATAGAAACCAATAAAAAAGATTTAGTTGGGTAGGGGCCCAATACGTCATTGTTCACAGAGGCTGAGAGAGTGTGACTCCTACATTGTCTGACTCCCTCTCCACAACAAGCAACTCGCCTTTGTTGCTTGCTGACAGAGTCGCCCTCCTTAGCAGACCAGCTTCTAACGAGTGCTGCTTGGACCTGTGATAGACCACCAGGGCCGGACTGGCTACCGGGCGTTTTGGAATGCTGCCGAGCTGGGGGCTGATTTCGTTGATGGGGACCTGCGTGTGCTGAACGAAATTCGTTTTGCTTTGTTAATTTCGAAGCACACGCAGGTCTCCATCAACGAAATTAGCCCCCACCGCAGTGACATCAGCCCCCAGCTCGGCAGCATTCCAAAACGCACGGTAGCCAGTCCGGCCCTGTAGACCACCCTGTCCCATCTCTGCCTTTGAATCACCTGAGTAGTTTTCAGAGCTCATGCTGCTACAGTGCAAACGTGACACAGGTTTTAGGGAGTATAAGGGGCTAGAGAAGGAAGCTCACCTCCAGTCAGTAAAGAGGGGGCCAAGGAATTGAGAGCAGAATTTACCCAGCCTGCACCGAGTGGGTTGCATCAGGACCTGGAGAACTATGTAGCAGCTCTATTTGATGTTTCAGTCTTCAGAGAGTGACATTGCACTGGAGGCCTGTGTTCAGGTGATGTGTGACTGCACAGAGACTGAACGGCAGTCCAATGCAGAAAGATAGAGGCGGGAGTATTGAACAGGTATGAAAATTAAACTAGGGCCCTCAAAACTGTGTGATATTTATCTTGTGCCAGAAATATCGCCTGATTACCTCACCAAATAATGCATGTACTTGTCAATACCCGGCATTTTTGCAATTTTTCGGCAGGTTTGACCTGTTGGAATTTATCAGGGGAAAACTACTAGGGTGTGATAATATCACACAACTTTCAATTCCAATACCTGTGCAAACACCATACTTGGATTGGAGGCCTAGATGTCGCAGCTGGGTTCCGCGAGTCCTCCAAATATCTTTTCTTTTTTGTCTATTTTATTGACTACAAATAAATCAACAACTACATGCAATTAACTATTTCAAATACTATAATAATACAATTAATTCTACCCAGTTTGAAACTCGCAAATCATAAACTATAATACTGGTGTGTAGATTCGTTCAAGCTTCACCATGCAACAGTTTTAACATTTTTATTTCTTCCCCTCCAATCACCTAAGCAACGCCGACCCATCCTCCCAGGACATATGGGACAAAACAGATACAATAATATGCAGAGACCATTCCCAGGATCAAAATAATCCAAGGCTTGTGTAATAACATACCATGGCAATCAAAATCAACAGCCCAACTTCAAGGTTAGTAGTTTTCAAAACCACATAACACAACATCAAATTTATTTAACACTAATTTGTGGTGATTCCACGCTTTTTGCATAGCAGCCAAATCAGTAAGATCATTTAGCCATCACTCCACATTTGGCTTATGACGAGCTTTCCAAAGGCACATGACTGACTTTTTGCCCATGACCAGAGCTTGCAGAGTGAAGTTACAGTTCCTTCTGTAAAAGATTGAAGAAGTACATCTCGATGCGGAAGCACCAGTGCTGCCAAGGTATCCTCCTGTTCCTCCTCCACCTCTTCCATTTCCTCCTCCTCCTTATCATCACCACCCTCCTCCACTGCTGCAGCATGTGGACCTCCTCCCAGGCTCAGAACGTGATCTGGAACTTCAGTTTCTTGGGCCATTGGCAGCCTCCATTGCCTGAGCTACTTCTTCAACTCTGCTATACTGTTGTAGTCAAGGTTGTTGATATTCATCTCCATGCTTACAAAGTCTCACAGGTGCACCAATGTAAGGCAGAAAAATAGGAAAAAAGCCAATAAATGATTTAGAAAAAAAACCAATTGAATCTGATCTCAGATTATTACAAGGGATTTTTCAGTTGTACACAAATCAATGAGTGGCACTGCACAAACACAAGTGCTAAATCCCACCACTGAACATTAATGCAAGAAATTAGGTTACTAATTGAGAGGGGTGGAAGCCCCGCTCAAACAATAAATACAATCCTTGTCAAAGTGAAGCACAAAGGTCGCTAAATTAACCTGTGCCTAACCCTTTGGTCGATTGACACAAAGGCAGTCGGATTAACTTAGAGGCAATGTGTAAAGCATTTATGCAGCACTCAAACAATAATAATGTGAAAACACAACACCAATATAATCCCAAAGAAATTTAGAAAAAAAGAGTAATCTTTAATAAATAAAATGACAACAAAATGTAAAAAATCCAATAAGTACAGCCGGAGATATGAGTTTTTAAAGATTTAGGTGAACATAGCACCAAGAAGCGCAAAGTGCCACTCACAGGACTGGAGAGAAGCCAGAAACTCAGGCCGAGCGCAATGAAGCATGGGTTGGAATCAGGGACTAGTTTAGTCTTGCTGAAGAGTGCCCTTCTCAAGTCTGCAAGGGTGCCATTAGCGCTTGCGGGAGCTGCAAAGAGGAAGCTGTCTACAGGAGGAGTAAGTCAGGTGTCGCAGGCAGTTGTTGCTACAGCACGAAGAGCCGTTCATCGTTGGAAATTCACATTGGCATTGATGTGGGCTGTCAGTTCTCTGCATGAAAAGGTCATGAGGAATCTAAAATGTCTAGATCTTCACATTTTCTTCAGGAGGAGTACCCAACTGATGTCAGCCAAGGGCCCAGGACATGTGGGGCACCTCTTGGGGATCAGGACTCAGTACAGCAGAGGCCAGCAACAGGGTTGAGGCAGGTCTAGTTGGAGCTGGTCAGTTGGCATTTGCAGGGAGGCCTCTGGAAGCTTGTTGTGTCCCTGTTTCTCAAACAGGATTTCAGTCAACGGACCTATGGAGTCACTCTGGAGTGCCTGGGTTCAAGGCAGGAAGGTCAATATTCCTTCTTCAGACAGCAGGTTACACCTTCTTCTGAACCTTGCACAGGTCCAGGAGTGTTCTGATTAGAGGCTTTGAAGGTCCTACTCTTATACCTTGTGCCAGTCTTTGTGTGGGAGAATTCCTAGACCGACCCCAAAACTGGTTCACTTCAGTTCTTCCCCTTCCTCTGGGTTTGTCTCCAAATTGTTGACTTTCCCACTACATTTAAAAAAAAAACTTTACTCTGATTTGGTGCCGAACTCTAACCCTTTAAAATTGCCATACCTCTTTCAAACTGAGTTTATCCCTGACTGGTGTGGAGATGCTTGAGCTGAACTCTCTTGCGAATTCTGATCCTCCAACTTGACACTATGGGCCTATTTATGATGTCGCGTGGACGACCAACGTGGCAGCAGGACCGCCGGAGGTCCCGCTGGCTGCATTACGATGCGACCACCTTCACAGCGGTTCTTAATGTGTATTCTTTGTATTGTGACTTGTGCTGTGGGCTGCAGCACATGCCGCAATACAAAAAAACCCACATCTGACATATCCCTACACTATGTGGCAGGCACCATGCGGTGCCTGCCACATGGTGGAGGGATATGTAGGGGGCACCATAGGTGCCCCCCAGGGCCCATATCAGGGGGCCAGGGGGAAGGAGAGCCTGCTACGGGCCCCAAGTCATTTTCCGCCTGCCTTTTCATGGCAAGTTAACCGCCATGAAACGGCAGGCGGAAAGGGACATTGTAATCCCTACGGCGGTGCCTGAGCAGGCACCGCCACTGTTGTAGAGATTGCAGTCCCTCCGGCACACCAACGAGCTCCTTGAGCCCATCGGATGTGTGACAGCCGGTCTCTCCGCCCGCCATCATAATGCGGTGGGCGGTCATACAGGGTCCGATGGCGATGGGACAGCCACCGACGGCCTGACGGTGGCAGACCCACAGCCATCATAATGAGGACCTAAATTTTGGGTGTGCTACACACCACGTTATTAACCTTATTTCGACATACAGCTTCCTTTACAGGTAATGGAATGTATACTAACATGGAAATTTGGTATGTGTGCTATGAGGAGATAATTAATAATATATTGTTATAAAATATATTCTAAAATTATGTGTATATTGAGATTGTGCTTTTCCTTATTTTGAATAGTAGCGAAACTATGTATAAGTGACAGTGTTTTCACTATTTCTTGCTGTTTAAGTGTTTTAAAAATGGGGAAAATACTGTAAAGAATAAATTATATTGTGCACTGTAGTTTTTTGATGAGGCATTTACAGGTAGAAAATATGTAAAATAATTTGGTCATTTTAAATGTGATTTTGAAGACTATAGGTTTTTCTTATTTCAATAGTTGTCTAGCTAAAAAATGGGTACACATATGTAGTAGACAAATTTCATTCTTCTCATAGTAGTGTGGTATTGACTGTGGTTGTTGTTGGAGTATGGAAGTTAATCCAATTTTAACTTCAGTAATGTTATTTGAAATTGAACATTAAGGCTAAAGTGATGAAAGTTATAGAAGTTTGTTAGAGTTCTTTTTTGTGAGTGTAGAAGGAAATTATTACCAAAATGTTGCTCAGTAGTGGTGAAAGAAAGCATAAGGAAAAAGGTGGCTTGGTTATTTGAAAGTACATTCTTCCATGATATTATAACTTACATGAACAACACAAACTATTTTAACGTGCCAAGACACTTGGCACCATACAAAAAAAAAAATATTAAAGGAATGCAGAATTTAAAGAGTGTGCAGAGACAATACATATTGAAACTTATAGTATAGCTAGCTTATAAAATGGAATATTTCTGATTACATTAGTGTGTATTGCACACCTAAGAACAGACACATCATAATAGTCCTAAATTTACACTGAGGTAAAAGATACCTAATGTAGGTCCACATTTTTGTTCTGCCCTATATTCCGTGCCATACAACCCCTCATTCTCTTCCCTAACGAATTTATGATTTTAACCCTCCTCTGTTTTCCTCTTTTCTTCTTTCCATTTCTTGTCAAAAACTTTTCAAATTACATTCCCCTACATCACCTATCTTTGTTGCTCAGTTGTGCTTTTATACGCTCTCTCCAAGACCCTTATTTCTTTATTTTTTAGAAGAAGTAAGGCTATGGAAGGTACTCCTGAGTGCTGGTAAATAATAAGGATGGGAAAAACTGGTTTTGTTAGTGCAAACTGAATGCTTGTATGTCAAGTGCTGGGATGTTAGGTACAGTAGGGAAATATATTAAGCATATGGGCTTTTTAAACAGCACAGAGTGATAGTGTATATTATTTATTCATAGTATTACTTATGCAATGGAATGTTCTATTCCTTCCATAGCTTCATAGTTAGGAAGGTGTTTGGACAAATATCGAGTTGTAAATATCGAGAGGCACAAATATCGGGAAAAAAATATCGTAACACAAAAATATCCTGATGCAAAAATTTCATTGTTAAGAATATTGTTTTCTTAGGTAAGTAATATTGCTTTAATTAATATTGTGGCTTTTAATATCGTTTTCAATAATATAGTTGTAAAAATATTGTTTTTTAATTATTTTAATGTGCTTTAGTTCATATATTATATTATATTATATGTTACTATTGTTTGTGTGATTGCTATTAATTTTTCTAAATATATTTTGTAATTTTAAGTGGCCGATTACGAGTATGGACTGCCGTAGCCGTGGTGGTGGTGCGGGCACTGCCACACTGGTGATCTGACCGCCCTATTACAACTTCGGCGGTCAGACCACCATTGCACCGCCGCAACTGCCAGGGATCAGCGATCTCTGGCAGTGGCGTGGCAGTCTTGAGTCCGCAATATGCTTGACGGGACCACCGCTGTCCCGCCAAGCATATTAGGAATTTCCTCTCCAGCATGGTTTTTATTGCTGTTCCTACTCCATGAAAACAGTGGCAGAGAGGAAACAAAAGGGGCCCTACAGCACTCCCTGTTGCCTCGGTGCCATGGGGTGCATGCACCCCAGTACCTTCACAGCATGCTGTGCAGGTACTGTCTTTGACATTCCCATTGTGGTGCCTATTCATAGGCACCACTGTGGGACTGCCAAAGAACTGCCCGCCAGAGACTATAAAAGTTGTAATCTGGTGGGCGGTGCGCACACAGGTTTGGCAGTGTGGGAACGGGGCAGCGGCATGGCAGTCTCGCTCCCACACCACCATATTTGGAATCAGGCCCTAAGTGATTTATAATATTTAATTTAATTGTTAATAGTAATTTATGGTGTTGTAGGGTTTGCAGAGGAATAGGGTGTGAACTTATTAAAGCAAAAACTAATTATTAATTAATTAATGCATTTTAATTAATTATGTGAATGGTATTAATTACGTAAATTATGTAATACTGATTATTTTAGTTAGATTTTAAGTGTGGGTTTCTAGGTTTGTAGGGGTATGAGGTGGGAAATGAATTAAGTAATAATTAACAATTACTCATTAATTTGTTAACAATAATTTAATTGATTATTAATGATTTAAATTGTGTAATAATTATATATTTTTGTTATGTTTTAGGTGTGGGCTGCTGGGTTTGTAAGGGTATATGGTGGGAAGTTAAGTAATAATAATTAACAATTAATTATTAATAGTTAATTAGCAATTTAATTGATTAGCAATTATGTAAATTGTGTTATGGTTACTTAATTGAGTTACATTTGTTTGTGGGTGCTGGGTTTGTAGGGGTATTGGTGGAAGTTAATTAAATTATAATAAATTCACACTTAATTATTAATTGCTAATTATTTAATTGACTATCAATTATGTAAATTATGTTATAATTATTTATTTTAGATATATTTTAGTTGCCGGATGCTGGGTTTGTAGGGGTTTAGGGTAGGACGTTAATTAATTAATAATGAATTAACAATTAGTTATTAATTAGTTATTTAATTTATTTTAAATATGTAAGTTATAGAATAGACATTTATTTGTTCAGTTATATTTTAAGTGCAAACTGCTAGGTTTGTAAGGGTACGGGTGGCAAGATAATTAATTAATAATTGAATAACAATTATATATTAGTTGATAACTTTTTTGAATAGTAGTTATGTAAATTGATAATTTTTTTTGTTAAATAATATTTTTGTGGTTAAGAGTTTATTATTTCTTCTACATTCATGGGATTACTCATATCTGTAATGTGTTTGAAGTGAATCATTTTCCTACACTTGCTTAGAATGCAGTAGGAATAGTAAAATTAACGTCTTCGCAGTTCAACACTTTCACTACTGTTTCGCTGTTTGGAGTTGGAATATTCAATTTCACCCCTCCGAAACCAAACACTTTCACTACTGTTGCAGAGACTGGAGTGGGAATAGTGAACTTTACCCCTCCTAAATCCAGTGCTTTCCCTACGGTTAGCCTGACAGGAGTGGAAATAGTAAATTTCACCCCTCCTAAATCCAATGCTTTCCCTACTGTTGCACTGCTTTGAGTGGGAATAGTAAATTTCTCCTCTCCAAAATCAAAGTCTTTCCCTGCTGTTGCATTGTTTGGAGTGGGAATAGTAAATGTAACCCCTCCAAAGTCCAACACTTTCCCTACTGTTGTTTAGACTCGAGTGGGAATAGTATCTATCACCCCTTCGAATTCCAATGCTTTCCCTACTGTTGCTTAGATTGGAATGGGAATAGTAAATTTTACACCTCTGAAGTCCAAAACTTTCTCTACATTTGCCCTGACTGTAGTGGGAATAGTATATTTTGCTGCTCTGAAATCCAATGCTTTCCATATTATTCCACAGACTGGAGTGGGAATAGTAAATTTTACCTCTCCAACACTTTCCCTACTGATGCACTGTTAAGAGTGGTAATAGTCAACTTCACCCCTCCGAAATCCAATGGTTCCCCTACTGTTGCGTTGTTTGGAGTGGGAATAGTAAATTTACCCACTCCATAGCCCAACACTTTCCCTACTGTTGTGTAGGCTGGAGTGGGAATAGTAATTTTTACCATTCCGAAATCGAATGCTTTACCTACTGTTGCTCAGACTGGAGTGGTAATAGTAAATTTCCCCCTCAGAATTCCAACACTTTATCTACTGTTGCACTGACTGGAGTAGGAATCCCTATTATTGGGGTAATTGGAGTATAAATACTAAATCTAACCCCGATGAAGTCCAACACTTTCTCTCCTGTTGCATAAACTAGAGTGGGAATAGTATATTTAATATTCTTAGACTGTAAAAGTTTTCATAATCTTGTTTGAATAGATTTTATTTGCTTATTTTTTTAGCAATGTGTATTTGGGTTGATTTTCAAATGTATTTTAATGCTTATAGTTTTTTTTCAAATTAGTTTTTTATGTGTTTTATATTTATATGTATATATATATGTATATATATATATATGCATACATATATATATATTGTGTAACTTAATTAATAAAAAAATATTTTACAATATACAGCTCCCGCCCTGTCATTGCAAACTTCTAGTTTGCTTCGTGGAAGCAAAGCAGTATTGCTTTTGGACAAGGGGAGCTGCATGTTAGCAGCTCCCCTTGTCCAAAAGCAATGCCGGCCAAGAAGCCCTCCTGGTACCTCCTGTAAGTCCTACGCAGTGGAATACCTGAGCGATGGCTGGAGGCCTAGCCCCCTTTCTTCACCACTCTGCAAACGTGACTACCAGTTAAAGAAGCACTTGTAATTTAATAGGTCTCACAGTTGCAAGAGTTAGAGCTATTGGCGTAGTAAATGTAAAAGTTTTTTACTAATGTTTTTTGGAGTGGAGTGGATGTATGTTTTGTGTAGTGGAATTATGTGGATAGAAAGTATGTGGTATTTAGTGTATAGGAATTATGTAGAGTGGGATTATGTGTTATGGAGAGTGATTGTGTGGTATGGTAGTCTGTGTTGTGGAGGGGTAACCTCAGGTTTAGTCTTCCTCATTTCCATAGAAGCTAAACTATGAACTCAATGAGACAAAAAAAAGAAGGAATCACTGAGGAGCACTTCTGGACCTAGTCAGGGCCACTGGAAGTATGCAACTGTTTGGCTGCACCAACTTTCACACAATTATATATTTTCTGCATTAGCCACATAATCCATCATCTGCTGCCTAATCTGCAGATTTGAACAAAAAAAGCCTTGTTTCTAGCTCAAACGGCTCAAACGTTACCAAAAATGCAGCGACAAGTGTTACAGCAGAGGTGGAAGGTCCTTTGTAAACCTAGAATGGTCACTTGTTACTTATTGCTAAATGTGGGTGTTAAATTGGTACTAATGGTGTGCAAGCCACTCCTGCTTCTTTCTGCGCCTCTCTTGCCTCTTTCTGCATTTCTGTTGCTTCTTTCTGCACCTCTTTTGCCTCTTTCTACACCTCTGTTGCGTCTTTCTGCACCTCACTTGCTTCTTTGTGCACCCCTCTTGCCTCTTTCCTCACCTCTCGCCTCTTTCTGCACCCCTCCTGCCCCTTTCTGCACCTCTGTTCCTTCCTTTGTTTCTTTCTGCAACTCTCTTGCTTCTTTCTGCACACCTCTTGCCTCTTTCTCCACCCCTCTTCCCCCTTTCTGCGTGTCTGTTGCTTCTTTCTGCACTTCTGCTTGCCTCTTTCTCCACCCCTCTTCCCTCTTTCTGCATCTCTGTTGCTTCTTTCTGCACTTATCTTGCGTCTTTCTGTACCTCTCTTGCTTCTTTCTGCACCCCGTGTGCCTCTTTCTGCACCCCTCTTCTCTTTCTGCACTCCTCTTGCCTCTTTCTGCACCTCTGTTTCTTCTTTCTGCACTTCTTTTGATACTTTCTGCACCTCTCTTGCTTCTTTTTGCACCCCTCTTGCCTCTTTCTCCTCCCCTCTTCCCTCTTTCTGCACCTCTGTTGCTTCTTACTGCGCCTCTCTTGTCTCTTTCTCCACCCCTCTTCCCTCTTTCTGTACCTCTGTTGGTTCTTTCTGCACCTCTCTTGCTTCTTTCTGCACCCCTCATGCCTCTTTCACACCCCTCTTCCTGCACCCCTCTTGCCTCTTTCTGCACCTGTGTTCCTTCTTTCTGCACTTCTTTTGTTTCTTTCTGCAGCTCTCTTGCTTCTTTCTGCAGCCCCTTGCCTCTTTCTCCACCCCTCTTCCCTCTTTCTTCACCCATGTTGCCTCTTTCTGCACCTCTGTTCCTTCTTTCTGCACTTCTTTTGTTTCTTTCTGCACATCTCTTGCTTCCTTCTGCATCCCTCTTCCCTCTTTCTGCACCCCTCTTCCCTCTTTTTGCACCCCTCTTGCCTCTATCTGTACCTCTGTTGCATCTTTCTGCACTACACTTGCTTCTTTCAGCACCTCTCTTGCTTCTTTCTGCACCACTCGTGCTTCTTTCTGCACCCCTCTTCCCTCTTTCTGCACCCCTCTTGCCTCTTTCTGCACCCCTGTTCCTTCTTTCTGCTCTTCTTTTGTTCCTTTCTGCACCTCACTTGCTTCTTTCTGCACCCCTTTCGCCACTTTCTCCACCCCTGTTCCCCCTTTTTGAATCTGTTGCTTCTTTCTGCACTTCTCTTGCCTCTTTTTCCACCCCTCATCCCTCTTTCTGCACCTCTGTTGCTTCTTTCTTCACTTCTCCTGCTTCTTTCTGCACCTCTGTCCCTTCTTTCTGCAACCCTTGTGCCTCTTTATGCACCCCTCTTCCCTCTTTCTGCTCTCCTCTTGTCTCTTTCTGCACCCCTCTTCCCTCTTTCTGCACTCCTCTTGCCTCTTTCTGTACATCTGTTGCTTCTTTCTGCACTTCTTTTGTTTCTTTATGCACCTCTCTTGTTTCTTTCTGCACCCCTCTTGCGTCTTTCTCCACCCCTCCTCCCCGTTTCTGCATCTGTGTTGCTTCTTTCTGCACTTCTCTTGCCACTTTATGCACCTCTGTTCCTTCTTTCTGAACTTCTTTTGTTTCTTTCTGCACCTCTCTTGTTTCTTTCTGTAACCCTCATGCCTCTTTCTCCACCCCACTTCCCCCTTTCTGCATCTCTGTTGCTTCTTTATGCATTTCTCTTGCTTCTTTCTGCATCTCTCTTGCCTCTTTCTGCACCCCTCTTCCCTCTTTCTGCACCCCTATTGCCTCTTTCTGCACCTCTGTTCCTTCTTTCTGCACTTCTTTTGTTTCTTTCTGCAGCTCTCTTGCTTCTTTCTGCACCCCCATGCCTCTTTCTTCACCCCTCTTCCCCCCTTCTTCACCCCTGTTGCCTCTTTCTGCATCTCTGTTGCTTCTTTCTGCATTTCTCTTGCGTCTTTCTGCATCTCTCTTGTCTCTTTCTGTATCCCTCATGCCTCTTTCTCCACCCCACTTCCCCCTTTCTGCATCTCTGTTGCTTCTTTCTGCATTTCTCTTGCTTCTTTCTGCATCTCTCTTGCTTCTTTCTGTACCCCTTGTGCCTCTTTCTGCACCCCTCATCCCTCTTTCTGCACTCCTCTTGCCTCTTTCTGCACCCCTCTTCCCTCTTTCTGCACCCCTATTGCCTCTTTCTGCCCCTCTGTTCCTTCTTTCTGCACTTCTTTTGTTTCTTTCTGCAGCTCTCTTGCTTCTTTCTGCACCCCCTTGCCTCTTTCTTCACCCCTCTTCCCCCTTTCTTCACCCCTGTTGCCTCTTTCTGCACCTCTGTTGCTTCTTTCTGCACTTCCTTTGTTTCTTTCTGCACCTCTGTTGCTGCTTTCTGCACTTCCTTTGTTTCTTTCTGCACCTCTGTCCCTTCTTTCTGCAACCCTTGTGCTTCTTTCTGCACCCCTCTTCCCTCTTTCTGCTCCCCTCTTGTCTCTTTCTGCACCTCTGTTGCTTCTTTCTGCACTTCTCTTGTTTCTTTCTGCACCTTTCTTGCTTCTTTCTGCACCCTTGTGCTTCTTTCTGCACCCCTCTTCCCTCTTTCTGTATCCCTCTTACCTCTTTCTGCACCTCTATTGTTTCTTTCTGCACCCCTCTTGCCAGTTTCTCCACCCCTGTTCCCCCTTTTTGCATCTCTGTTGCTTCTTTCTGCACTTCTCTTGCCTCTTTTTCCACCCCTCATCCCTCTTTCTGCACCTCTGTTGCTTGTTTCTGTACTTCTCTTGCTTCTTTCTGCAACCCTCTTGTTTCTTTCTGCACCCCTCGTGCCTCTTTCACACCCCTCTTCCCTCTTTCTGCACCCCTCTTGCCTCTTTCTGCACGTCTGTCCCTTCTTTCTGCACTTCTTTTGTTTCTTTATGCACCTCTCTTGTTTCTTTCTGTATCCCTCTTTCATCTTTCTCCACCCCACTTCCCCTTTCTGCATCTCTGTTGCTTCTTTATGCACTTCTCTTACTTCATTCTGCACCTCTCTTGCTTCTTTCTGCACCCCTCATGCCTCTTTCTGCACCCCTCTTCCCTCTTTCCCCACTCCTCTTGCCTCTTTGTGCACCTCTGTTGCTTCTTTCTGCACTTCTCTTGCCTCTTTCTGTACCCCTCTTGCCTCTTTCTGCACCTCTGTTGCTTCTTTCTGCACTTCTCTTGCTTCTTTCTGCACTTCTCTTGCTTCTTTCTGAACTCTTGCCTCTTTCTGCACCCTTCTTCCCTCTTTCTGCCACTCTCTTGCCTCTTTCTGCACCCCTATTCATTTTTCTGCACCTCTCTTGCCTCTTTCATCACTTCTCTTGCTTCTTTCTGCACCTCTGTTGCTTCTTTCTGCACATCTTTTGTTTCTTTCTGCACCTCTCTTGCTTCTTTCTGCACCCCTCGTGCCTCTTTCACACCCCTCTTCCCTCTTTCTGGACCCCTCTTGCCTCTTTCTGCACCTCTGTTCCTTCTTTCTGCACTTCTTTTGTTTCTTTCTGCACCTCTTTTGTTTTTTTCTGTATCCCTCTTGCTTCTTTCTCCACCCCACTTCCCCCTTTCTGCATCTCTGTTGCTTCTTTATGCATTTCTCTTGCTTCTTTCTGCATCTCTCTTGCTTCTTTCTGTATCCCTCGTGCCTCTTTCTGCACCCCTCATCCCTCTTTCTGCACTCCTCTTGCCTCTTTCTGCACCCCTCTTCCCTCTTTCTGCACCCCTATTGCCTCTTTCTGCACCTCTGTTCCTTCTTTCTGCACTTCTTTTGTTTCTTTCTGCAGCTCTCTTGCTTCTTTCTGCACCCCCATGCCTCTTTCTTCACCCCTCTTCCCCCCTTCTTCACCCCTGTTGCCTCTTTCTGCATCTCTGTTGCTTCTTTCTGCATTTCTCTTGCGTCTTTCTGCATCTCTCTTGTCTCTTTCTGTATCCCTCATGCCTCTTTCTCCACCCCACTTCCCCCTTTCTGCATCTCTGTTGCTTCTTTCTGCATTTCTCTTGCTTCTTTCTGCATCTCTCTTGCTTCTTTCTGCACCCCCTTGCCTCTTTCTTCACCCCTCTTCCCCCTTTCTTCACCCCTGTTGCCTCTTTCTGCACCTCTGTTGCTTCTTTCTGCACTTCCTTTGTTTCTTTCTGCACCTCTGTCCCTTCTTTCTGCAACCCTTGTGCTTCTTTCTGCACCCCTCTTCCCTCTTTCTGCTCCCCTCTTGTCTCTTTCTGCACCTCTGTTGCTTCTTTCTGCACTTCTCTTGTTTCTTTCTGCACCTTTCTTGCTTCTTTCAGCACCCCTTGTGCTTCTTTCTGCACCCCTCTTCCCTCTTTCTCCATCCCTCTTACCTCTTTCTGCACCTCTATTGTTTCTTTCTGCACCCCTCTTGCCAGTTTCTCCACCCCTGTTCCCCCTTTTTGCATCTCTGTTGCTTCTTTCTGCACTTCTCTTGCCTCTTTTTCCACCCCTCATCCCTCTTTCTGCACCTCTGTTGCTTGTTTCTGTACTTCTCTTGCTTCTTTCTGCAACCCTCTTGCTTCTTTCTGCACCCCTCTTGCCTCTTTCACACCCCTCTTCCCTCTTTCTGCACCCCTCTTGCCTCTTTCTGCACCTCTGTTCCTTCTTTCTGCACTTCTTTTGTTTCTTTATGCACCTCTCTTGTTTCTTTCTGTATCCCTCTTTCCTCTTTCTCCACCCCACTTCCCCTTTCTGCATCTCTGTTGCTTCTTTTTGCACTTCTCTTACTTCATTCTGCACCTCTCTTGCTTCTTTCTGCACCCCTCGTGCCTCTTTCTGCACCCCTCTTCCCGCTTTCCCCACTCCTCTTGCCTCTCTGTGCACCTCTGTTGTTTATTTCTGCACTTCTCTTGCCTCTTTCTGTACCCCTATTGCCTCTTTCTGCACCTCTGTTGCTTCTTTCTGCACTTCTCTTGCTTCTTTCTGCACTTCTCTTGCTTCTTTCTGAACTCTTGCCTCTTTCTGCACCCTTCTTCCCTCTTTCTGCCACTCTCTTGCCTCTTTCTGCACCCCTATTCATTTTTCTGCACCTCTCTTGCCTCTTTTTGCAGTTCTCTTGTCTCCTTCTGCACCTCTGTTGCTTCTTTCTGTACCTCTCTTGCCTCTTTCTGCACTTCTCTTGCCTCTTCCAGCACCTCTCCTGCCTCTTTCTGCACCTGTCTTTCCTCTTTCTGCACTTCTCTTCCTTTTTTCTGCACCTTTCTTGTTTCTTTCTGCAACTGTCTTGTCAGTTTTATAACTTCTTTTGCCTCTTTCTGCACTCCTCTTGCCTCTTTCTGCACCCCTCTTGCTTCTTTCTGAACTCCTCTTGCCTCTTTCTGCACCCTTCTTCCCTCTTTCTGCACCTCTCTTGCCTCTTTCTGCATCCCTGTTCCCTTTTTATGCACCTCTCTTGCCTGTTTCTGCAACTCTCTTGCCTCTTTCTGCAGTTCTCTTGTCTCCTGCACCTCTGTTGCTTCTTTCTGTACCTCTCTTGCCTCTTTCTGTACCCCCTTCCTTCTTTCTGCACATCTCTTCCCTCTTTCTGAACTTCTCTTCCCTCTTTCTGCACTTCTCTTCTCTCTTTCTGCACCCCTCTTGCCTCTGTCTGCACCTCACTTGCCTCTTTCTGCACCTCTCCTGCCTCTTTCTGCACCTGTCTTTCCTCTTTCTGCACTTCTCTTCCTTTTTTCTGCGCCTTTCTTGTTTCTTCCTGCAACTCTCTTTTCTGTTTTATCACTTCTCTTGTTTCTTTCTGCACTTCTTTTGCCTGTTTTTGCAACTCTCTTGTCTCTTTCATCACTTCTCTTGCTTCTTTCTGCACCTCTCTTGCTTCTTTCTGCACCCCTCGTGCCTCTTTCACACCCCTCTTCCCTCTTTCTGGACCCCTCTTGCCTCTTTCTGCACCTCTGTTCTTTCTTTCTGCACTTCTTTTGTTTCTTTCTGCACCTCTTTTGTTTCTTTCTGTATCCCTCTTGCTTCTTTCTCCACCCCACTTCCCCCTTTCTGCATCTCTGTTGCTTCTTTCTGCACCTCTGTTCCTTCTTTCTGCACTTCTTTTGTTTCTTTCTGCACCTCTTTTGTTTCTTTCTGTATCCCTCTTGCTTCTTTCTCCACCCCACTTCCCCCTTTCTGCACCTCTGTTGCTTCTTTCTGCACTTATTTTGTTTCTTTCTGCACCCCTCTTGCCTCTTTCTGCACCTCTGCACCTCTGTTCCTTCTTTCTGCATTTCTTTTATTTCTTTCTGCACCTCTCACTTCTTTCTGCACCCCTCTTGCCTCTTTCTGCACCCCTCTTGCCTCTTTCTGCACCTCTGTTCCTTCTTTCTGCACTGCTTTTGTTTCTTTCTGCAGCTCTCTTGCTTCTTTCTGCACCCCCTTGCCTCTTTCTCCACCCCTCTTCCCTCTTTCTGCACCCATGTTGCCTCTTTCTGCACCTCTGTTCCTTCTTTCTGCACTTTTTTTGTTTCTTTCTGCACATCTCTTGCTGCTTTCTGCAATTCTCTTGAAGCTTTCTGTACTTCTCTAGCCTGTTTCTACATTCAAATGGGAAGTGCAAGCTGTCAAGTTTAAAGGTCTGCATGCTCTCGTGACTGAGGTATATGTCTGCTTGCACATGTATTCTCACATATGTTATGTATCTGAAGATGGTAGCTTAAAAAGCAGGTAGCTTCTCTTATAGGTGGTCAAATCTCCTTAGTTCTGCTCTGTCATTCGGTTGCACAGGCAGACATGTCTTATGTATATATGTGTTATAGAGCCCCTCAAATATACTATTGAATACCCATGTGCCCTATATTGTGAGCAGAAAGAAATGCATACACCATTTTTTACACAAATTTATAGAGTATGCTGTTTGAAACACAGGTATTCAAGTGTTTGTATGTTTATTTTCATTTAACATGTCACTGGGTAAAAGCATAGACACGCATGCATACCTTCCCAAACATGGTCAGACTTACAACAGTGATATGCTTAGGATTGCTGTTTTATATTTGGTAGGCCTAACATTCTGAGCAGTTGATTAATAGTGAACCTTCAAGAGAAAAGTGAGGTTCAAGACATCTTTCGGAGAAGGATTAGTGATTAGGGTACTTTGTATGAGTCTGTTGTAAGGTACAGTCAAAGTAGGCCTCTTTCTGCACCTCTGTTGGTTCTTTCTGCACATCTCTTGCTTCTTTCTTCACCTTTCTTCCTCTTTCTGGACTTCTGTTGCCTCTTTCTGCTTTTCTCTTGTTTTTTTCTGCACCTTTCTTCCTATTTCTGCACCTCTGTTGCCTCTTTCTGCACTTCTCTTGCTTCTTTCTGCGCCTTCCTTCCTCTTTCTGCACATGTCCTACCTATGTAGGCATAGGTAGAAATTAGCATTTAAAAAAACCTTTGAAATTCACTGAAAAAACCATAGGTTTCAGGGACGTTACAGTTAGAAATTAGCATTTAAAAAACCATAGAAATTCACTGAAAAAACCACAGGTTTCAGGGATGTTATAGTTAGTTGGACATTTCACTCGTACAAAACCAAAGAAAATCTGCCGTTATAGTTTGTTGAGCTAACTATAACTCGCGCCCTCGCAATACACTGCTGATGATATCACATATTACATCACTCATGACAAGGTCAATGACATCACTGATGACATCACTGATGACATCTCAAATGACATCACTGATGACATCACTGATGACATCATCCACGTGATAATCTGATGCACCTCCTCACAGACTAATTTAACCTTTGATACACCCACTCTAAAATACAGACTGAGATTCTCGAAACCGTAGACACACCAATACCAGTTACTACATACCCACTCACTGATTCCTAGGTCTACACACACATCCACTCCCTCATCCATACAGTCACTCATACATGCAGTCACTCATCAATACAGCCACTATCATATGCACTCATACACCCATACAGACACTCACACACCGCCACTCACCCATAGAGTTACTCACACAGCTAGTCAGTCATGCAAAGAATCAATCACACTCCCATTTACTCACCTACACAGTTATACACACACCACCTCACTTATTTACACAGATACTAACACATACTTACTTTCTTATACAATCACTGACACAAGCACACACTCATCCATACAGTCACTCTCACAATCACTCACTCTCACATATAATCATTTATATACTCCAACACTCACATATACTGCCTTTCACATATGTAGTTACTCACACATGTACCACTAAGACATCCATTCACTCACCAACACAGCCATACACACACTCACCCACCCATATAGCCCTCATAGACACACTCTTGATCCCATACACCCAGTGAATCACCCACTCACACATCCATGCAGGGAGTCACACACACCCCACCCACCCACACAGACACTGAGGCACCCAACCCAAGCAGCCACTTACACACCAACTGACAGACTGATACAGACATTTATACAGATCAGTCAGTCACCCATGTATTAGCAAGACACGTTTAATCACTCACTTATACAGTCAGTCATGCACCTATTAAATCATCCATTCAGACACTCATACACCCACTCATTCTTCAATGCACCTTTGCATATATATATATATATAACATATTTAAACTTTTTAGAAACACTCAGTCACTGGATGATGTCATCAGTGATGTCATTTGAGATGTCATCAGTGAT
This sequence comes from Calotriton arnoldi, assembly GCA_963921515.1. Classification (NCBI taxonomy): domain Eukaryota; kingdom Metazoa; phylum Chordata; class Amphibia; order Caudata; family Salamandridae; genus Calotriton; species Calotriton arnoldi. Next base: position 1,854,571 of record CAWUFW010000648.1, on the reverse strand, counting down.
GTCATTTGAGGTGTCATGAGTGATATAATATGTGATGTCATCAGCAGTGCATTGCAGGGGCGCGAGTTATAGTTAGTTCAACTAACTATAACGGCCAAATTTCTCTGGTTTTGTACGAGTGAAATGTCCAACTAAATATAACGTCCCTGAACCCTGTGCTTTTTCAGTGAATTTCTATGTTTTTTTTAAATGCTAATTTCTAACTATAACGTCCCTGAAACCTATGTTTTTTTCAGTGAATATAAATATATATATATATATATATATATATATATATATATATATATATATATATATCACCACACTGTCTCTCCAATCTCGAAAAGAATGTCCAGGACACCCAGGGAAGCTTTTCTTGGATTTATTAGGCAAGATCGCGTTCTTGCCTAATAAATCCAAGAAAAGCTTCCCTGGGTGTCCTGGACATTCTTTTCGAGTTTGGAGAGACAGTGTGGGTGATATTGAAGGGTTACCGCAACCCGTCCAGGACCGCCGCAATAGAAGCTCTGGACTTCTGGGTTGAACGTGAGAGTAATATATACATATATATCCGGTTTTGGTTCCGTCACCACAAAACAGAGCAGACTTCAATGCGGTAAAGTTTTTTTTAATTTCTCGGTCAGCCTTGCACAATGCGTTTCGGTCGTCTCAGCGACCTTGGTCACATGCTAATTACAAAGGGACGTATCCCAGACTGACTTTTTAAATACCATGAGCCTGACTTCCACTGAAGACAGACTCTTGACATCTTCATACATTATATTGATACTCAGTATCTTTCCATAGTATTTGCAACATGTTTGCTCTTCATACTACTGCGGGCTGATTGATTGTTCCATTGGCATGCATTTATATATATAATTTATCTCCTGACACATGCGTGAAGAAATTGCACATTTACCAATTTAAACACTGTAGTACTCGGCCCACTACATACGTCTATTATATACAATTAGGCATTTTTAAATTGAATTAAACCCATCAATCAACAGAAATATCGGGCAAGTGCCCATGGTGCCTGTAACCACAGTTTCACAATTATTTCTTATTGCCTCCCTTCCGCACTATTTCCTAAATTTATAATATCATTTGCTGCAACAGAAATTTAAATCATTGGGCTAGTGCCCCAATCTAATCAACTCTTCTCTACCCCCTAATTTCATAACTCCATATGATGCTGTCAATTGATTTTTGTGATTTCCAACTTACAGGTTTGGTTTTTACAGTTCTTTTTTACATTTAGTTCCCCTCAGCGTTAAGTTGTGTTACTGTTTCTATCCACATTTCCCCACTATAGGCATGAGTGGAATTCTTCATCAAAATTCAGACCGTTCGGGGCCTTGATATCGAGTGTCAGGATGTATCTGGTTTCTAATTCACGCAATTTGCGAGTTCGGTCACCCCCTCTTTTATCAGCTGGCACTGAGTCAATTACAAAATACCTGACTTTTGTAGGGTCCTTCTCATGAACCAACTCACAGTGCCTGGCCACTGGGTATGTTCTGTCCCCATTAGTTATGGCCCTCATGTGCTGAAGGATTCTCTTGTGGACTTGCAGCATGGTGCTGCCCGCATACTGCAGTCCACATTCACACGTCAACACGTACACTGCAAACTCAGTTTTACAATTATAGGATCCCAAAATCCTCCTATTTTTCCCTCCAAATGGAGTCGAAAAGTTCACCGTGTCTTGGCCTATGCAGCACGCTCTGCACCGGTTGCACTTTCTAAAACCTGGGAGTGGTTTAAGCCAGCTTTCTCCCCGTTCATTCTCTGGACTTGTTTTTACAATTGCGTCTCTTAGAGATGGCGCTCTTCGGTAAGTAATCGGCGGGTGTTTAGGTAAAGTTTTACCAATTGCGGGGTCAGCTTTCACCAAGTGCCAATTCCTGTTGCACAAATCCCTTAGCTCCCTGTGCAAAGTGTTATAGGTGGTCAAAAACCTTACCTGGGGTTTAACTTCCCCCTCCCTTGCCTCTTTCTTAGAGAATAGGATTCTTTCCCGTCTTTTCTTATTGGCTGCTCCCCGTGCCTCCTCCACCACCCGATTACTATAGCCTCTCTGGAGAAATCGTTGACTCAACTCCTCTTGACATGTAGTCAAATCACTTTCAGTACTACAGTTCCTGTTTGCTCGTAGCATTTCCCCGTAAGGTATACTCATCTTGGTGTGTATGGGGTGGAAACTTGTGGCATGCAGTGTTGTGTTGTCTGCCGTGGGCTTTCTATGGAGTCTAGTTTCTAACTTCCCCCCTTGCACAAATACTTCTGTGTCCAAAAATGTTACCCCACTCTTGCTAATAGTGTGAGTGAATTTTAAATTCAGATCATTGTCATTCAACAGGATGATAAATTGTTGTGCCGATTCAGTGGTGCCCCTCCAAATTATAAACAAGTCATCAATTAATCTAGTCCACATGACCACGTGTTCGTCCCATACTTGAGCGTGCTTCTTGCGGAGCACCTGTTCCTCCCACCAGCCCACATGCATGCATGCGTAACTGGGGGCGAAACAGGTGCCCATCACAGTCCTGCGCTGTTGATGATATAGCTCACCACCAAATAAAAAGAAATTGTCCTCCAGACATCTCTTTGCCATGGAAAGAAGCATATCAGTATGCTTGAGTAGACCCGCCGGTCTCTCCTGTAGAAAATGGTGAATGGCTCTCAACCCATCCGTATGGACTATGCTGGTGTATAGGGACGTGATGTCAAGTGCTATCAGCACGTAATCAGATTCCATTGGTGTGTCGTAAATCATTTTGAGGAAATCACTACTGTCCCTTACAAATGACGGTAAGTTCGATACATATGGTTTCAAGAAATAGTCAATATACTTGGAGGTGTTTTCCATCATGCTCCCAATAGCTGATATGATCGGGCGTCCTGGGGGGCAGCTCACATTTTTATGTATTTTTGGTATCAGGTAGAAGATCGGTGTTCTCGTTTTTTCATTCTTGAGAAATCTGAACTCATCATCCAAGAGTAATCCCTCCATTCTCCACCGTTCTAAATCCTGTACAAACTCCACCTGTGCCTTTGTCATTACTTCTGGCTTGCACCGTTTGTAACAGTCCCTTTGTCCCAGTTGTAAGCGAGCTTCTTGCAGGTACATATTAATTGGCCACAACACCACGTTTCCCCCTTTATCAGAGTTCGTACTACCACATGTTTGTTCCTTCTCAATTTAGATACCAGATCAAAGTACTTCCATTCACTGGCACTTTTCTTTTCTCCACTAACATTTGCTTTTCCATGGATTCTTTTCAATCCTTCAATCAATGACTCATGGAATATATCTATGTTATCCTTGACTGTAGTCGGTGTTATTCTCGAGCGAGGTCTGAACGGTGTGACTGCTGATTCCCCAATGCTTATATTTTCCTCCCTGATCACATCCTGAATTGCAAGCTCACTATCCGGTTCTCCATTCCCCGATTCCAGCTGTCTTAATGTTCTCAGGATGGACAGGTCCGCAATGGTTGTACCTCCTGTTGCTGTTGCTTGTTGGCTCTGTTCAACCCTTGTTCTGGGGAGTTTTTCCAAACTGGTGTGGTTTTTTAGCAACTTTAATTTCCTGATGAATTTAAAAGTATCAATCCTTACCTGTGGGTAATTGAAAGTATTTCTTGGGCAGAATGGCAGTCCAAGCTTTAAGATGTCTTCCTCCGATGTTGTTAGGGTTAAGTCCGATAGATTTATAATGGACTTCCCACTGTCTGTTTCTTTATCTATTACTTTCTGTTCCATGTCTTTTTGATATTTCTGTTTTGTCTTCCTGTCTCTTTGTCGTTGCTTCCTCCTTCTGCACCTCCTCCTGTCGGCTTTTGCGATTTTGGGTTCCTTGGCCTCAACGTTGCTCTTCTGTCCAGTCTTACAAAATCCAATTCATCAGACATGGTCATTTTCCTTCTTGAGGTTACAGAATCCTCTTGCCCCTGGCACCTGCTTAGGTCCTCGTTGCTCGTTCCGGCTTCTGAGCTCTGTTCGGTTTCTGAATCCGTGACTGTATTTCTCTGCCTCCCATTTGATCCCCCATCTTGCTGCTGTCGCTGTTTCCTGAGGCAATCAATTCTTCGTGCAAACGTAAATATTTGACCATTTTCATAGTCAATCCGATCTCTCAGGAATTTATTCACTTTTCGCTGTTTAATTATATCTTCATGCTTTTTCAGTCTCGTTTGCATTTCGGTTTTGAACTTGTTAATTGCCTCCTTCTCTGGTCTGCCACTTAGCTCCAATTCTAGATTTTCTATCTCTTGCAGTATTTTGGATCTGTCTTTATCAGCGTATTTGACTAAAATCTTAACTAGTCTTGCTGATGCCTCCAAATTGCTAGTGGCCTACTCCTCCAGCATCTCAGGATCCGGGTTTTCAAAGCTCGGTGCTATGAGGATTCTCAAACCTCGTGGTATCCTACCCACATCTAAATATTTGGAAAGTGATTTTACTTCCCACCACTTCGTTATCTCTTTTCTGTTCAGTTTTTCCAGTATTTTCAGTCTCTTCCGAATGTCTGTTTGTTGAGGGGAGCTCACACTGCTCTGTGTTTCTCTTCTAGTTCCCTGTAAGTTTGTATCGCTGAACATATGTCCAGCTTCCTCCTCCCATTCACGCACGGCTGTAGCTGACATTCTTTGCAACTTTGTTACGAGACCGCTGTCTCTACAATTACTCCGGCAGCAGTCCTCTTCCGCCCCCGCACCCGTACTGATCCGCTCACCTGGGGTATTGCCGCATTTCAGTTCACCCTCCGGTTCGCCGATCACGGTGTCAATCCTCCAGAATTCCAGTCCAAGTTTTCAGTATGGGGGGCCTGCGGCTGCTTCCTCTTCACTTCGTTTGAACTATATATATCTATATATATATATATATAAATATTGGTGGAATATATTTAATTTACATTATATTACATGTATATATGAAAATATTTAATATTTACTACTTTAAACTATATATATTAGAAAATCGATATTTTTATCTACTTTTGACAATATTAGTGTCAGCAATATTTTTTTCCCCAATATTGTTGTACTTACCATTATATGTATAGAGACACAATATTTTGGTTAACAATATTTTTCCCATGATATTTGTGTCAATCGATATTGTGTCAGTGATCCATTAGGAAATCACTTAGGGCCTTATTACGACTTTGGCAGTCCTGCAGTGGACGGTGCTGTGCGCCACCCGTTGTAGTATTGCCAAAGCTGTGGTGCTGCTGCCCGCCAGATTAGGGGTCAAATTCTCGACTGGCGGGCGGTCCTGCTGCAGTTTGACAGCGGCAGTCTCTGAGGCTCATAGAAGAGAATCACATGCAGACTGCCGCTGCCAAAGCACTGACTGCACCTTCCTGCACTGTGTGGCATACATGCCATAATGTGCAGGAAATGGGGGTGCAAATACAAGAGGGCATTACATGTGCCCCCCACATGCACCCCCAGGCCCAAATCCAGGCAGGGGGCCTAGGGCCCCCTTTGTTACCATTCTGGCACCCTTTTCATGGCTGGTTCACTGCCATGAAAAGGGCGGTGAAATGGCAACTCGGAATATGCTCGCCGGTGCCGTCTGCGGCACAGCCAGCATATTCCTACTGGTGAAAGACCACCGGCCTAGTGGGATTCTTGATCCCGGCGGTGCCGGCGGTCTCATGGCGGTCCGACCGCAGCAGTCGTAATACTGCAGGCAGTCCTGCAGTGTAGCAGTGATCATACCACCACCACGGGCCCGCCAAATACGTAATAAGGGCCTAAGTGTAATAAAGTTAACAAATGTTGGGCGGTAACTGGTGTCCATTGTTGGTCCATGTTTTGGCCCTCTCAGTTATCCTATGCTTTCTACCCTCTAATTTGCATTTATATGAATTCCATGACTTTCTCTCAACTGTTGTTTGATCCACTCATCTTTCCTTTTGTTTCTGAAGTGAGTTTTCTTTACTTTCTAGTACCCATCCTTTTTGCTGCTGTTTGGCTTACTATGCTATACTTATTACCCAGTGGCGGCTCGCCGAGGGAGTGCTGCTGGGCGGTGGGGCGGGGAGGGGCAGGGTGGGGGGGTAGTAAACTCCGGCATATGGCGCAACGGAGTTAGGCAAATAAATAAAACCATTTACATTGCGCGCGCTGCATCGCCGAGTTGGCGTTGCAGCGCGCGCAATGTAAATTGTTTTATTTATTTATTTATTTGCTTAACTCCGTTGCGCCGTATGCCGGAGTTTACTACCCCCCACCCTGCCCCTCCCCCTCCCCGCCTCACCGCCCTGCAGCACTCCCTCGGCGAGCCGCCACTGTTATTACCATTGCTATGCTATACTCATTTATCTCACCCATGTCAATACTGCCCTCATTTTTATGACAAATGTACATTATTGTACACATTTGGCTGACTTTTGTGTTAGGGTCTTACATATAGTTAATTATTATGTTTTGTTTTATTATTGTTAACCACCTAGTACCACTTTCATGAAGTAGTAATAAGTTAACATTTTTTTTTAAATAGTATATATTATCGACCTATGGATGAAAAAATTGTATACCATTATAACTATCACCCGTTTGAGGAATGTCCCCACATTTTGGCAGACTTCTTCCACCGGTTTACTTCAGGAAGGAGTAAAAGTATTGCAGGGTTGACTGAAGGGGAGGTGAAGAAAAAATTAGAGTCCCAAAATGTGCTTAAATCAAATATATTTAACATATAGTTTTAAATTTTGCGTTGCACGAAAACCTGGATTTGTATTTTGTTTAAATTTAGCAGGATTACATATTATGGTGCGCACATTTTTATTTTGTGTATTGCAGGTAAGTAATGTAGTTAAAGTTAGCAATATTTGCTATTACGGTATTTTTGCTAAATGTATGGTACCACAGTACATAGTTATCACGTCATTAGCTAATTAGGTACTCATTGGCTATACAAAAGTTAAAGGCAGACATGTTGGGTTTAGGTACACTTTTCCCGTGTTGTGCATCATGCCTTCTGATGTAGGTAAGTATTAGGGGGCAGATCTACAAGAAAGTGCCGCAGCGTGGCGCTGCAAGCCCTTTGGCTGCGCCACGCTGCGGCACTTTCAGAGCACAGGAATGCGACATATTTACAAGAATATGTCGCATTCCTGTGCTCTCCCTGCGCTGGCGCACAAACAGCTGCCAAGCGCCGGCGCAGGCACCCTTGCACCATGGTGCAAGGATGCCTGCGCCATGGGGAGATTGTGTTTGTGCAGGAAGGGGCACCTTTCTGCACAAAAACAATCAGTACAGGCTTTTCCTCTTTCAATGCATGCTGTAGAATGCAGCACGCATTGAAAGAGGAAAAACGAGGAGAAATGAAAACATTTCTCCTCGGTGCGTCTCGCTACGCCACCTCTAGGGTGGCGTAGCTTTCAGACGCATCTCCAGATTTACGATTTCTTGTAAATCTGGAGATGTGTCTTGTTCCATGGGTGCTGCGTGGGAACACCCACAGCAACACCCATGGAACGCCCCTTCAACGCAAAGTGCTGCGTGTGAAGGGACGGTATTTACAAGGAGAGGAAAAGTCACGCATGGTGGCTTTTCCTCTCCTTGTAAATATCGAGGAGCCCCCTGCGCCACCAGTACGTCACGAAAAGTGACGTACTGGTGGCGCAGGGGGCTTGTAAATCTGCCCCTAGGTTTGGTATTTTTGCCCTAACTATTACCACTTTAGTAAAGTTTTTGGATATTTTTTTCAAAAACTACTGAGTAGTGCAGGAGTACTATGGTATCCAGAATTATTTTTTTTAGGTTAACATTTTTGTTTCGATATTTCTCTAGAATTTGATAACAGTTTATGATGAACTGCATTTTTTCTAATTAGCATGGTAATTATTACTAATTAACACGCTACTCCATGCACTTTTCTGTGAATATTTAAATGTGTAAAGTATTGTAGAAACACGTTAGCAGTGTCTTATAGAATAATTCCAATTATTTTTTTTCGGTACCATGGGTCCGTAAAAAAAAAAATAAAATATATATATATAAACGTAGAAATATTTTTCTCTACCTAATGCCACTTTACTAAAATGGTAATAGGTATGGGAAAAATACCAAACCTAATATTTACTTACACTGAATAGCGTAACGCAGAACACAGGGAAACTCCAGGTGAAAACAAGATGGCTGCCTTTAACTTTTGTAAAGGAAGTCATGACTCATTAGCCAATCAACGAATGACTTGTTATCGCTATATACCTCGGGAGTACTGCGGCCACAGATATACCTAAATTAAAAACTCTTAAAACTTATGAAATACTTACCCTACTTACCTGCAGGACCTCCACAGACCCATCTGCACAACATAATATTTAATCCTTGCAAATTTCATCAAAACCCGACTGATGGTATTTGCGCTTCACAAAATACAAAAGTCTATGCAAAATGCGCAAATACCATCAGTCGGCGGCCGAGAATAAAGGGGGGTCCCAAAATGCGTTTTACCCATGTTATATCTATGGATATTTTTTATTTTTTAACTTGACTACAGCCCGAACAGCTGGACAGAATTACACCAGATTTGGCAGAAAGCTAGATGTTGGCGAAGAAAGCATGCTTTTTATGATATGGTGTAAATCCACTCATAGGGCTCCCCTCCTAGGCTTTAGAAAAGCCCCAGGGACCACCACCTCCCCGGGATACTTAATTATACAAGTGCAGGTGACCCGCTCGCCCCCGCAGCCCTGGGGGCAGTCGCCTCCTTGGGCAGTAAACATAAATTAGAGGTGGGGAGCCCTGCAGCTCTCACACTGCCTTGGGGATCGCCACCTCCCCGGGGCACATACATTATTCAAAAAGCAAAGTGGAGAAGGTCCACCCAGCCCCCCGCATTACCCAGGGATGCCCCCTGGCCCAATGAACATTAGAAATGCAGGGGGCACACTTGGCCCCCCACACCCCCAGGGACTGCCAACTTCCCAGGGCAGTAAATATAAAGTAGGGTAAGGGGAGTCCTGAGTCTCCCCCGCTGCCCCAGGGACCACCACCTCCCTGGGGCACATACATTACTTAAAAAACAATGCAGGGGAGCAGCCCCAGGGACGGCCACCTCCCAGGGGCAGAAATAATATATTTGTGGGGAGTCACGTAGTGCCCCCCCTACCCCAGGGACCACTACCTCCCCGGGGCACATAAAGAATAATTAAGGGTGTACATTGTGGACCCCCCACCCCGGGGACCACCACCACCCCGGGGCTATATACTTGAAAGAGGGGGGCTGCACAGCCCCACTCGTGGAGCCATAGATGGACCTGGGCTCTGCAACCCTCCATGGCGGGCACCAGCAATGTCCCAGGGTGTCCACCACTGGGGCATTGCAATTTTGTTATGGCTTGGAAGGAGCACCGCTCCCGCCAAGCCATAGCAAACGTTGTTCTGCTTCGAGTAAGCAAGAGCATGTAAAACGGTCTTGCTTACTCGAAGCAGAGCAGAATTGGTTTTGGACAGAGGGAGCTGCATGTTTAGCAGCTCCCTCTGTCCAAAAGCAATGCTGGCTCCCGCAGGATGTGGGGAGCCAGCAGGGACAGCGGGGGCCTTGAGGCTCCCCCGCGGTCCCCAACAGATAAGAGTGGGTGCCCTGGGTGGGACCATGACACCCACAGTAGAGGCCTGGCCCCAGGAATGCGGAGAGGTCTTTGGAGGCCACACCCCCTTCTACACCACTCTGCAAACGCGCCTCCTAGCACACTATTAGTTGTGGGTAAGAGAAGTTATACATTTATTTAAAAATTTGTAGGAAAAACACGAGTCAGGAATGAACAAGTCCGTGACACACAGGTAGCACCAAAATAAAGAATTGTTCCAGGTTGATTCGGAAAATGTGAGAATGTGTCCAAACGTCGAAATGAAGATACTTCTGTAAGAAGCAAGAAATTTGAAGACATTTGTGAAAAGTTCTTTCGCAATAGAGTAGTAAACAACATCGTGAATTCAATGAAGCAGGTAAAGAGGAAACATGCTAGACATAGTAGTTTGTAGATTAGTGAGGTTAGTGAGTTCATCAAAAAAGTGCTGCTAAAAGCATAACACAAACAAGTTGAACTTTTGTGCTATGTTTGAGGGAGTCTGGAAACCCAGTACAGAAGCTTTTGTTTTTTAACAAGGAACTCTATTTCAGCAGCATACCTTACTTTTTGCTGTAGGCAGAGATGCATGTGCTTATGAAGGTAAAGAAAGTACACCACTGTGAAAAGAGAAGTTAGTGCAAGAAACAAATAAGATATTATAAGGGAACAAGTGTTGCAAAGACATGCTCCATTACTTGAATATGAGTGGCAGTACATTAATATCTGTAACACAAGACAAGAGTCAATTAAGAAACTTAGATTTTTCTTAAACAGGTATAGCAGGGGAAGTGTAAAGCAGAAACTTAGACTGCTACAAAGGGGCCGATTCCGATTCGGGTCGGACAGCTCAAAAAGAGCCGTCCGGACGCTTACCTCCCGACCGACTCGTCCCGGGAGCCGGTCAGTCCTGCCGATCAAGTACGATGCGTGCATGTGCCGGAAACTCGACCGACACGAACTCGCCAAATAAATACTCAATTCTCCCTACGACCCGGTCCCGTAAACGCAGAATCGACTCGCACGGGGGCTATGTCAGAGCTGTTTCCGGCCGGACAAGCTACGATGCGCACTTCCTATGCGCCGAGCGAGTCGACACGTACGGCACGTCACAGCATCCGGAGAAGCTGCATGAAAGGAACGATTCGCGCCACAACACGATCCCCGGACACGAGACGCACAAGCCTACAACTGGGACGAAACGAACCAACGACCAGTGCAGACGAGACGGTGTCGACATGAATCCCATCGCACAGGTCATACCGATCCTCTACATCCATGGACTGATCCGGAACAGACGCCAACGACGGAGACGGTAAGAGACACCCCCCCAAACAAACAGCCGACACGTACCAGTAAACCTGTGACAAACACCCAGGCCCCCCCTTGCCCATCACCCCCACCCATAGGGGGCCTCTTGCCTGTCACCACTCACACCCCCACCCATAGTGGGCCTCTTGGCTGGGACTACTCACACCCCCACCCATAGGGGGCCTCTTGCCTGTCACCACTCACACCCCCACCCATAGGGGGCCTCTTGGCTGGGACTACTCACACCCCCACCCATAGTGGGCCTCTTGGCTGGGACTACTCACACCACCACCCATAGGGGGCCTCTTGCCTGTCACCACTCACACCCCCACCCATAGTGGGCCTCTTGGCTGGGACTACTCACACCCCCACCCATAGGGGGCCTCTTGCCTGTCACCACTCACACCCCCACCCATAGGGGCCTCTTGGCTGGGACTACTCACACCCCCACCCATAGTGGGCCTCTTGGCTGGGACTACTCACACCCCCACCCATAGGGGGCCTCTTGCCTGTCACCACTCACACCCCCACCCATAGTGGGCCTCTTGGCTGGGACTACTCACACCCCCACCCATAGGGGGCCTCTTGCCTGTCACCACTCACACCCCCACCCATAGTGGGCCTCTTGGCTGGGACTACTCACACCCCCACCCATAGGGGGCCTCTTGCCTGTCACCACTCACACCCCCACCCATAGTGGGCCTCTTGGCTGGGACTACTCACACCCCCACCCATAGGGGGCCTCTTGCCTGTCACCACTCACACCCCCACCCATAGGGGGCCTCTTGGCTGGGACTACTCTCACCCCCACCCAAAGTGGGCCTCTTGGCTGGGACTACTCACACCCCCACCCATAGGGGGCCTCTTGCCTGTCACCACTCACACCCCCACCCATAGGGGGCCTCTTGGCTGGGACTACTCTCACCCCCACCCATAGTGGGCCTCTTGGCTGGGACTACTCTCACCCACACCCATAGTGGGCCTCTTGGCTGGGACTACTCACACCCCCACCCATAGGGGGCCTCTTGCCTGTCACCACTCACACCCCCACCCATAGTGGGCCTCTTGGCTGGGACTACTCACACCCCCACCCATAGGGGGCCTCTTGCCTGTCACCACTCACACCCCCACCCATAGGGGGCCTCTTGCCTGTCACCACCACCAATAGTGAACTGTGTGAGTACCACTACCAATGCCCACACACATAGGATGGGTGATGTGTCACACATACCCCATACCCCAACATAAGGACTACAAACCAAAGGATATCCACAACAACCTCATGACCACAACATGTAGTCTGTGTACAATACCCACCACAGTGAACATGACCATGTACACACAATGTAACTCACAACACGTGTCTGCAATACCATAGTGTGGCTAACACAAGCCAAGCCTCACATGAGCACTGCAGCAATGGCCTCAACACCCATCACTTGAGTGTACAAAAGGTAACTGTGTGGTACTAAACAGCACCATATGTAGAGCACTGTGCCAATGGGGTCTCAACCCCCATCAGCACAGTGACATGAAGGTAAGTGTGGGGATCACACATGCAGCATATGTAGAGCACTGTGCCAATGGGGTCTCAACCCCCATCAGCACAGTGACATGAAGGTAAGTGTGGGGATCACACATGCAGCATATGTAGAGCACTGTGCTAATGGGGTCTCAACCCCCATCAGCCCAGTGACATGAAGGTAAGTGTGGGGATCACACATGCAGCATATGTAGAGCACTGTGCTAATGGGGTCTCAGCCCCCATCAGCACAGTGACATGAAGGTAAGTGTGGGGATCACACATGCAGCATATGTAGAGCACTGTGCTAATGGGGTCTCAACCCCCATCAGCACAGTGACATGAAGGTAAGTGTGGGGATCACACATGCAGCATATGTAGAGCACTGTGCTAATGGGGTCTCAACCCCCATCAGCACAGTGACATGAGGGGACTCCACTCCTGTGGAAGGAAAGCTGTGCCATATGTTGTCCATGCAGGCCACCAGCATGTCAGCAGTATACTTTGTCACACAGCTAACATATACCACACATTGGTGGCCCTGGTAACAGCAGCCTGGGCACGGGAGGGTCCCCTGAGTCAACTGCACAGAGTCAACACACATGTAGATGAAGTAGCACTGAGGACACAGATGAGTCCATCCACATAGATGCATACACTTGCATGTCCATTGGAGATGGCCACAGAGTCAGTGAAATGGCCCAATTGAACCATGCCAAGGCCAACAGGTGTGCATGTGTGTAAGACACTGATGAGACATTGCTAACAAAAGATAGATAACACATTTCCAAAGACCATAATCATGACCCCGTCAGATTGCTGCAAAGGATGACATGGATACACACCCCAACAGGACATACCCCCCATGGCCCACATGGTCTCCAGCACAGTGACACTACATTTCCCAGCCATGGAATACACCATCACTGGAGCAAGGGCATGTCAAGTATCAACAACATCATGTACATCTGAAGCAAAACCACTAGTGAACAAAAAGGAGCTTTTATTCAGCCGAGTTATTTGTGAAATTGAAAACAAGAAGAAAAACATGAAGGCCTATGGCCAGTCCATAAACAGACCCAACAGGGTCAAGTGTCCAAATGCCACATTTGGCTTGCCTGCACTGCCAACGGAAGGGGACATACCCCTGGGAGGGGCATACATAGAGGCCAGCCAGGCACCGCAGGTACAGGATCATGGGTCTACAGAAACAGGCAGGGAAGGGCTGGTGGGTGCAGGAGCGGCAGCTGCAGCGGAGGAGTCTGACAGGGTGGGTGCCGGCACGACTGGGGGGCACAAGTCAGGAGCAGTGGGTGCCGGCACAACTGGGGGGCACAAGTCAGGATCAGTGGGTGCCGGCACAACTGCAGTGGGCAGGTCAGAGGGAGTGGACACGGAACCCACTGCAGTGCCCAAGTCAGACCGGGAGGGCAGAGACTCCACTGCAGTGCCCAGTCCCCAGGGGAGCAGGAAGTGGATCCGGTGATGTGGGCAGGACGGAGGGGAGGGCACGCCCTCCACAGCAGTGCCACACACAGGCTGAGTGAGGTGTGGGGTGCTGGAAGAGCAAGAGGCAGGGGGGGAAGGCCTGAGCATCTTGGGGATGCGGTAGCGGTGGGTGGGTGAACCTGGGGCAGGGTGTGGTGGTGGGACCTGTGGAGAGGGAGCCTGGGGGATGGCGGGTGGAGACTGTCTGGTGGAGTGTTGGGCCGGTGGTGGGGTCTTGCTCTTCCGGGTGCGGGGGGACCTGCGGCGTGGGGTCTCAGCCTGCCTGCGCCTGGGGGAGGGTGTCTGGGGGCGAGGGACACCCCTCTGTGTGGCCGGACCCCTCTTCCCCTTGTGTGCTGGTGTGGATGGATCAGTGGGGAAGAGTCCGAGGTCGACCAGGAAGAGCCTCTTTGCAGCTGGGGATGCAGTTGAGGCAGTGGAAGGGGCCGTGGAAGGGGCTGTGGAGGGTGAGGCATCGGAGGACTGCGGAGTGCCTGTGGATGCGTGTGTGTGTGTGTCTGACCCATCCCCGGTGAGTGTATGTTCAGTCCCCTGAGTATGCGTGCGTGCATGTTTAGACTTTGGCTTGGGTGTGTGTGTAGTGCCTGGGTCTGTTGTGTGCAATGATGGTGCAGGTGTGTGTGTGAGTTGGACAGGTAGGGTGCTGGGAGTAGGGGATGGGGCAGGGGCAGGAGGGGGAGGGACTGCTGGAGGAGGGACACTGCAGCCGTCAGTGAGGAGGCCATGCCCTGACTGGTCCTCTGTAGGGCAGACATGGATGATGACATGCCCTCCATGTACGACACCAGCTGGTTCAACAGACCCGTGTGCACATGGAAGACACGCAGCATGGATGACTGCCCCACATGGATCTGCCGCAGCAGGTCGACAGACTCCTCACTCAGGGCTGCAGGGGACACAGGGGTAGGGGGTGCGGTGCCTGACTGGAAGGAGACATGCCCATGAACACGGGCGCCTCCACGGACCTTAGATGTGGGAGCCATGGGGAGGGCAGTGATGGTGGGGGCGGGGACAACCTCAACAGGTGTTGGATGGTGGCTGCTGCCACCCGCCTCCACAAGGAAGTCCTCGTCACTGCTGCTGTGGTCCTCAGCTGCGGTGGTGTTTGCCGAGGAGCCCACAGACCCACTCCCCTCGCCCTCCGTGCCACTGGGTCCCTCCGACTCCTCAAATTCCGACCCAGTCTGGCTCTCTGGCTCCCCCTGGTCCGTGGAGCGGTCTCCCTCTGTGTCCGTGTCTGTATCTGCACAGGGAAAATAGAATGAAAACACATTAGTCATCTGCACTGACCACACACACCACAGAAAGTACAGCACATCAGTGGCCAAGTGCGGGCATCAATCAGTTGAACTTTGCTAGGAGTGCTCACACAGATTTGCATAGGCCAATGGTTAGTCTGAGAGTCGAGCATGGCATTCACATCCCTCCTGCCCTTGCACCCATCTGTCTTGCGCATGTAGGATCCCTACACCCCACTGCAGACACATGCACCACCTACCCATTACTTGACAAGACCGGAAAATACGTAGTGGTCTGTCAACATGCACACATCACATCTGCTGACAATGGACCTGTACATTTGCCTGGACGTAGGGATGGCCAGTGTTGCATCTGAGAGGCTGGGGCTGAGTACATGCACCAGACATCCTGATCCCCGCAAGTCCTGCATACCTTGGCACAATGGAGTGCATGTTGCACATGACACACTCCTGCTGGATCACCCCTAGGTAGTGTAGTCCCATGGCTCAGCCATGCCTGTGAGATCATACATCACAGTCTCCAGTCACAGGGGGCAGGGCAGCCCCACAACAACTGTCACCACTGTGTCACATTCCCAGGACATGGGGCCTGCAAACTCTGTAGCTGACAACTACACATGACCATCCACAGTAACAACATCGTCTGGATTCTGATGTGCCCACCCCAGACCCATTGGACGCATGAGAGACATGGGACAGGGCACTCTGAAGCTGAGCAACTCGCACTCTGCTGTGAATGACACCCAGCTGCTGGAACTACCTAGTTGCAGGCACCATTGTGCACGGTCAAGTCATCACATCCATACATGTCACAGAGGTATTGTCTCACATGGGTACATCTCAGATTGCATGCTGACCCCAAACCCATGTACACACCAGTGGGCCTGACAACGGTGCCACAGCACAATGACACAGGGGCAGACACCTGAGGGAACTGGTCACCTGGCACAAAGTGCCAACCGAGACACAGGAGTGGGAGTACAGACTGTAGCATGCCCTGGACTAGCCATGACTGTCCTGCTCCACGTGGAACAGGTGATAGCCATGGACAGTAGGCAGGTGGCTGTGCATGTGTGACACACTTGAGGTACATGCTCCAGAGGCCCCAACAGTTTACCCAACCAGCAGCATGGGTGTGTGCCGAATGCCCCAGGCACATGTGGTGAGCCCGAGCTGTCAATTGGCCACATGACAGGAGTACATGCAGATAAATACCAGGACCCTGGCATGTACTGTACAATGGTCCCACCCTTGAAGCACAACACTGAGTCCCCTGAAGCAATGCTGGCCCACATCCCATGCACCTTCACATGTAAGGGCACAGTTTCCACGTGACACTATGCCCAGACAGAAAAAGCAACACCTGGCAAACAGATGAGAAGGGGGCAAGTCACCAGAGAGGGACATGGGTCCTGGATCAACTGAACAATGTACTGTTGAGGTGTTACCAGGCCAGAGGGGGCACATAGCATGTCAGACACAGCACACAGTGCAGTCATGTACTCACCCCCTCCTTGCTGCTGTCTGGACTTCAGCTGCCCATCCAGGTCCGGGAAGACCACCGCCAGGATCCGGAGCATGTGGGGGTCAGGGTCCGGTGTCCGCCCCTCCTGCGTGGAGGCGACAGCTTCAGCTGGACCCGTGCGATCCTCCGGGTCCAGCCCCGAAGGTCCTGCCACCTCTTTTGGCAGTTGCGGATCCTGCGCCTGTAGACCCCCACGGATCTCACCGCCCGGACGATGCTCATCCAGATCTCATGCTTCTTCTGGGCAGCAACCTGTGAGGATGACAAAGTGCAGAGGACATTACTACACTGGCAACATATTAGTGCAACACACAGGCAGTCACACATGTGGGCATCAGCAAGGCTAATGAGGTACACAGGTGGTGCAACTATGGTTGAGGGACCGGTGTCCAGCACTCACAACTTTGAGACATGGCCTGGGAAGGGAACCTAGTGACAATCCACCTTGCACTGCACTGCAACTGTGCAGTACATGTGGGTGCCCCATTTGTGGCAAGAGCAGTAGTCAGTGGGCAACCAAGCCACTGGTGTACACACTAATGCTGCTGCTGGTCAGACCAGTAGCACAATTAGCAAAGCAGTGGACAGCACACTCACCTGCTCCCCTGGTTTCCCATAGAGCTTGGTGTACTGCGGCAGGAGCCCGTCCAGCAGGGCCTGGTTCTCCTCCTCACTGAAGGCTGGGGCCCTCTCCACAGTACGTGCCATCATTGAAGCCAGAGGAAGCAGAGACAGCAGCAGTGATGAACTTGATGTGCTCCAGTAGCATGTGGTGCAGGCAAGTGGGTTCTCTGGGGGCCAGGCAGCCTTATATCTGTGCTGTGGAGGCATGTCTGCCCTGGGGTACAAAGGGATAGGTCCAAAAAGCTTGCATCCTATGAATTTGGCCAATCCATGGGATAGCACGACTCGTACACGCCTTCAGCATCATTTAAAACATCACCTCCATGACACACTGGAAATTGCAACAATGTTGTACGACTCCAACTGAATTTCCTGCACACGCCTCGTTCAAATCCGCGTCCATCGCCATGACAGCTCATGGCCAATGAGGGTGCAGGGCCCGGCAAATGACTGTACTACGCGGATTTTGAATGGCAACACACACCCGTCTCCATCAGATTCAATGGGCAAGACGTGCGCGCGGCTCGGTCCATACATGACCGACGCGTCACACGCGTCCGTCGCCATTGTATTGTATGGCCCAGACATGCGCGCGGCTCGGTCCATACACGACCGACGCGTCACACGCGTCCGTCGCCATTGTATTGTATGGCCCAGACATGCGCGCGGCTCGGTCCATACACGACCGACGCGTCACACGCATCCGTCGCCATTGTATTGTATGGCCCAGACATGCGCGCGGCTCGGTCCATACACGACCGACGCGTCACACGCGTCCGTCGCCATTGTATTGTATGGCCCAGACATGCGCACGGCTCGGTCCATACACGACCGACGCGTCACAAGCGTCCGTCGCCATTGTATTGTATGGCCCAGACGTGTGCACGGCTCGGTCCATACACGACCGACGCGTCACACGCGTCCGTCGCCATTGTATTGTATGGCCCAGACGTGCGCACGGCTCGGTCCAAACAAGTTATTTTGGTTTTGGGGACATTGAACGTGTCGGTCAGCCTTGCTGTCAATTCCTGACATATGCCATCCTCTGTCACTAGCTAGGGACTATGGGGCACACCAATGGCACCACTGCCTGTGCCACAGTGTGTCCCCAGTCATGTATGGCTGCCTCTTATGTGTGTGTCTGGGGGCACAGGATGTGTTTGGTCGTGTGCCACTTGTTGACAAGCACTCCCAGGCTGGACCCGGATGTGGGTGGACACATACATGTGTGGTGTGCCCATTGCCACAGGGGGTGCAGCAATGCAGTACAGGACATTGGCAATGGACACAGTCCCAGCCAGGATGTGCGTGTGTGTCGTGTCACATGTACCCTGTCTCATCAGTGTTAGTGGCTTCAAAGCAGGGTGAACCAGTGTCGACATTGTGATGTCCATACACTATCTGTGTGCATGTGGTGTGATCTGTCAGTGATCCAATGTGAGCTGATCCACACATCACATTGGTTTGTACATGCACAGTGTTGTTGTGTGGGGGTGGCACAGACACCTACATATGTCCTCTTGTGGCGACAGGGCACATGGACTGTGGCTAACATGCTTGTTGTGTGTAATGTCAACGATACGTCACATCATGCCTGTGTAACTGTCAGTCAGGGAGCTGTGATGTGGAGAAAATATCTGTCCTCACTAGTCACTGTGGGCTTTGTGTGGTAGGTGGCAACAGGGCAGATGTACTGTGCTAGGGCCCATTGCTTTGTCATGGCACAACAGGGGCCCTGTCATGTGCACATCTTGGGCTTCAATGTGCGTTGATGCCATGTATGGGACATTAGTGTCTGCAACCTGTGGCAACCACCTCAGCTCATTGTGTTATGTGTTTGTTTATGATGGGCTGTGTTGCTGTGGCTTTGTGACATTGCTGGAGGGTGTGCCTTCATTCTTTGTTTCTGTCTGTACTGCAGGGCCCCAAATGTACCTAGGCCATTCCCGGACCTGGCAACGATGGTGGAACGTGAGTCCATTAGAAAGTACCGTTTCACCAGGGCAGTGATTGAGGAGTTGGCAGGGCAGTTGGGCCCACACCTGCAACCTGGCCGGCCATACCCGACGGCACTGACCCCCAAGGTGAAGGTGATGGCAGCCCTTCATTTCTTTGCGACGGGTACCTTCCAGTACACTGTGTCTTCTGGTGGAGGGATGTCACAGACAATGTTCAGTCGGGTGCTTCGGGATGTGTTGGAGGCCATGTTACATTTCCTGGACCTGTACATCTATTTCCCCACACCCCAACGACTTGCAGACATAAAGGGTGACTTCTATGCCCTGGGGAGGATGCCAAATGTCATTGGCTCCATTGACGGGACACATGTGGCTTTGGTGCCACCACAGGCACATGAGCTGCCATACAGGAACCGCAAGCATTTCCACTCCATCAATGCTCTGGTGGTTTGTTTGGCGGACATGACAATCTCCCATGTGTGTGCCCGTTTCCCTGGGTCTGCGCATGATGCCTATGTGATGAGGAGTAGTCGTGTCCCTAGACTGATGTCACGGATGCAGAATCTACGTGCCTGGCTTGTTGGTGTGTACTGACTTTTCCTCACTGTGTGTGCCTGCCAATTGTTTGCTACCTGTTTTTCTCCAACTCCTCTAATGTGCATGTGTCTGTATGTAGGTGACTCTGGATATCCCAACATGCCATGGTTGCTGACACCCCTGAGGAACCCTGTGACACCAGCCGAGATGCGCTACAACCAGGCACATGGTCGTATCAGGAGGGTGATAGAGCGGACATTTGGACTCCTGAAGAGCCGCTTCAGGTGTTTAGACAAGACAGGAGGTGCCCTCCCGTATGCCCCTGCTAAGGTGTGCCGGATCATCATCGTAGCATGCATGCTGCACAATCTGGCAGTGCGAAGGGAGGTGGCCCTCATCCAGGATGACAATGACCAACACCCGCCACCTGTGGAGGATCCTGGCCTGGGCCAGGATGCCAGTAGCGATGATGAGGCTGCGGATGATGTCCGCACACAGCTCATCAACAACTTCTTCTCCTGAATGTGAGTATACAGTGATGTGTTGTAAATGTGTTGTGTGTGCATGTTTTGTGTGTGTGGTGTACCTTGCGTGTGGCTGTGTGCTACTTGTGTGGATGCCTGCAGTGATGTGTCCATCCAGTTTACCTGTACTCCCCACCAGTTGTGTGATGATTAGTATTTTGGGGTGGTGTAGTCTGTGATTTGTGTTTGCCATGTGTGTTGCAGTTGTATGGCGTCATGCAGCGTTAACAATTGTGTTTCTGTCTGTCCTTCACAGGGTACTGTGGCTGTTGTTTGGTGTACAGAGACCCCTGATGCCCATGCTCCACTGCCAGGATGGAGTCGTTAGTGTCCCGACGAGTGATGTGCCAGGCACCCCAGGACCTCCGTAGTTATCCACTTGGTGACCGTGTGCCCACTGTCAGGTGTTGCTAGCTTGCATGTGTGTAATAAGGGACATGTGGCAATTGCCTGACATTAAACTGTGCTGCACCTTCTGATGTGTGTTGCTTGTGCCTACACATCAGACTGACATTGACGTACTGCACTTGTGGGCCTGTCACCACTGACTCAGGTTGGGTGTGTAGTTTGTGCATACCACAGGCTTGCTTGTCAACATTGATGTTGGCAATGAATTGGTTGGACGTGGTGAGCATGTGTAAAGTAGACCTGGTGGTGTGTCTCCCACATATGTGGCACATTGGCCTGACTGACATGACAGTGTACTCATCACAGTACAGGTTTGCATGCACAGTGTTCTTCAGCACATCCAGATGTACATGCCACTGGCAACCTCTCAATAACCACAGAGTCACGTCTTGTGTTTAGGTGAATTTATTGGCACATAAGTGGGGATGGTGCTCAGGATTGGGAGTGTTGTCAGTTGGCTTTAGAATCCAAAGTTCACAGATAACAAGTTAGGAGTGTTGGTAGATGAAATGTCTAGAGTACAGTCCACAGTCGTTAAGCACATTGTTCCAACTCAGACCCTCCATGTCATGTGGGGGAGTACGATGCCGTACAACAAGGTGAACGGTTTGCACACAAAGGTCACTGTCCAGAACAGGTGTTGGTTTCCTGGGGGATGTGCATGGGCATCTTCGTCTCACTTGTTCCTCACCGGACGACCCCTCTTCTTCTTCTCAGGGGGAGCCTCACCTGCAGGCTGCTGCTGTGCACGGGGGCCTCCACCAGACCCCCCCTCACTCTCTGTGGCGGTGGCAGATGTTGTTGCCCGAGATGTAGTCGTCGCACAGGGAGGTGGGCTCAAGTTGGTGCTGATCTGGCGGAGGCAGGTCAACATTTCCCGGTGCACCACTGCTATATCTTCCATGGTATCCCACTTGGACTCCATATTTGACAGGTGTGTTTCAACACGGGACATGTGGGAGTCCAAGCAGGCATGGTGGGCAGCCTGCTGTTCTTTGATGTCCGTGAGGATCCCCACTACCTGGCTGAACCCTCCGGTGCTCTCCTGGTACGCATCCATGATGCGTTCCAGGTGGGTGTCATCCTGCAGCCCCGCACCCTCAGTGGAGCCTCTGCTCGGCCTCCCACCCCTCCCACCACCCCTCGCCACACGGCCAGCACCTGTGGTGTCCCGCACAGGTGTCACAGGGGGATCTTGGATGTTGTTGCTGTTGTCAGGTGCCCTGGTGCCCTGTGACCCTGTGCCGTCTGATGGTTCGGTAGGTCTGTGAGTGTTGGCAGGGGTGGCTTGCGGTGTATCAGCAGTTGCAGGGGTGGTTGCAAGGGGGCAGGTGAATGTTGCCGAGGGGCTGCATGAGGGCCGAGACCGGAGGGGCCAGCTTGGGTGTCGTCCGACGAGCAGTGAGACTGTGCGCCACCGGAGCCAGGTGGGTCCACCGGAGCCTGGGACTGGGACTCTTCCTCGTCTGTGGTTGAGTCCACATCTGCCCCTGTGTTTGGAAGGAAGACACAATGTTAGTGATGTATTCATGGACATCAATGGTTCATACACATGACATTGGCCACTGTGGTTGGTGTTGCATGCCTGTCCATTGCATCATCCTACTTTGTCACTGACGGAGATTTCCATTAGTGTGGTGCATTCACCTGACACCCTGAGGCACTTTGGTTGTCATGTCTAGCTGTCTGCCTGCCTGGCATCTTAATTGCACGCTGGACTGTACTGTGCCATTCCTACACTGGTGCTGACACATGCCTGACACAGGTGTTTCATCCCTGTCAACATTTGTGCTTTGACGCTGGCATCCTTGCAAAGGCACCTAGTTTGGGATCTCTGTTTGGGGCATGTGTAATGGCAGTTTGTGTTAGTCAATGTGCATCACATTAGTGTGTCTGCTCAACCTGGTCACAGTCCAGCATGCCCGGGTTGTCCTGATGTTCTCTTCTGTGTTGTCTGTGTCCCCAGTCCACATCCCATTTCACACAGGTGATGGTGTCACTGTTGCTAATGGAGTTGTGTCTGAGTTTTGTGGTTGCACACATGCTTTGTGATGTCAATGTCCTGCATGGTGGTATGGACTGTTTGCTGCGGCTGTCTTTCTTTACTAGAGTCGTGACCAGAGGTGTGTGTTCGGTTGCTTCAGCTGTGAGTTGCATGCCTGCTCCAGTGCAGCCCATGTTAGTCCTTGTGTCCACAGTGTCCATGTCAGTGAGTGCTGTGTGGTGTGGATGATGCCTACAATACTGGACAATGTCTGCGTATCATGTGGCTGACAACGGGGGTTTGAGTGTATGTCAGCATGCTACAATGTGAGGGATGTTGGTGGGTCCATTGTAGTCAGTCAGGTGTCCCCTGTCACTGCTGTGTCTGTGAGTTGCTGTGTGTTTGGATCTCTGTGGTATGTCTGCATTTCTGCACTTGTCAACTACAATCCGCGCCTACCCGTCCAGGCCAGAGGGGGTCCCTGGGACACTGCATCCCCGGAAGTTGAGTGCAAAGGTACATTTGCAATAGCTGGCAGTGTGACTGTGATTGGGTTGGTCGATGCGTGTGTGTGACTAGCAGCCTACTCATACATTGTATCCATGTGTCAGCCATCTTGCCCTGCTCTTTGGTTTGGCAGTGTGTGTTCCCAGGGCTGCTGTTAGTTTTTGCTGGGAAGATGTGATTTGCAGCTGCCTCAATGGTTTTCAGTGTCATTGCAGTACCTCCTCCTCCCCCAGGGGCCAGGCAATTCACACAGAGACATGCTTCAATGTCGGTGAGTGTGGGTTGATGTTGAGGTTGTGAGTCAGTGGTGTAGTGGTGGTTGTACACAAGTAGCAACAGTCCCTGTACGTCACACAGCAGTAGCCAGTATGGTGGGTCTTGGGTGTTGTTTGCATGAAGTGTGGGTAAATGCCTTCTCCCAGGTGAGTTGTGTGGAGTTTGTGTTGAGGGGTGTGTGACAGCACATGGTGGTGGGCATGGTCAGAGCTGGCAGTGTTTCTCCCTCCATGGCCAGATGGGCCACTATTGTGTATGCTTCCCTTGCAGGGAGTGGCAGTTGACTTTCAGGATGTCAGGCATCAGGGTCCTGCATTTGGTATGTGCACATAGCCCATCAGGGCCTTGTGCTCCCCACAGCAGGACCCAGTGTCAGCCATCTTGAGGGTACATTTCCACTGCCTGTGAGGTGCGCATGGTTAGAAGTGGTGTTGTTGGTCCATTTGTGAGGGGGACTATTGGCTGTGACTACAACTCCCATCATGCTTTTGGCTACACTGACTTCCCCAACATCCCCGAGCTTCCTTCCTGTGGGTCAGGTTCCCTGTGAGGTGGTGTGACAGTGGTGGCAGACTGTGTGGCAGTGTCTGTTGGGGTTTTGTGGCACTGAGTTGCTCTGATTTTTGCTAGGTTTGTACACGTGATGACATAGTTCAATGTTGGTATGAGATAGCAGGTGTTGTGTTGCTGTGCCAGGCATATGGCTGTAGGGATGACTTTGTTTGTGTTACTGTGGCTTTGTTGACGGAAGTTGTTTTGCCTGTCCCCTTGACGGTGACATGTGTACATGGCCCCACAATCTTGAGTCTCTTATTTGTGTACTCACCAGGCTCTGGGATGTCAGTCAGACCATGTATGCTCTCCGGTGGTAAGATGGCCTGCACCTTCTCCTCCCAGGACCGGAAGTAAACGGGTTTGGCAGGAGGGCCGCTGCCGGTGTGCTTGCTGAGCTGATGGTCCTTCTCCAGCAGCTTCTTGACCCTCCTGCGCACGTCATACCACCTGTTCTGGCAGTCGTCCTTTGTGCGCAAACAAGGTGCTTGTGCGTTCACCTTGTTGACAATTCCCTCCCACATCTTGGCCTTCTGGGACATGGGGGTCTTCTGTACCAATGTGCCAAACAAATGTGGCTCTACTCTGATGATTTCATCTACCAACACTGTCAACTCACTATCTGTGAACTTTGGATTCTTCTTGGGGGGCATGGTGGTGGGGGTGGTGGTGTCGAGGGAGGTGGGTTGGTGGTGGTGGTGAGGGGGGGTGGATGGGGGAGTTGTGGTTGTGGTGTTGGGGTGGTGGTGGTGGTAGTGGTGAGGGGGGTAGATGGGGGAGTTGTGGTTGTGGTGTTGGGGGCGTGGGGGGGGGTTGGTGGTGGTAGTGGTGAGGGGTGGTGGATGGGAGCGTTGGGGTACTGGTGTTGGGGGTGTGTGGTAGTGGTGAGGGGTGAGTGGATGGGGGTTTGGGGTAGTGGGGGGTGGTGTTGGTGGTGAGGGTGGGGTGGATGGGGGGGTTTGGGGTGGTGGTGATTGGTGTGTGTGTGTGTGAGGGTGCAAGTGAGGTTTGTGGGTGTGGGTGTGTGAATGCTGTTGGTGAGATGGCAATGGTGTGTGTCAGCAGAGTTGTGTGTGTGGAGGTTCTCAGGAAATGGCAATGGCTCATGGGAGTGATTGGTGGCCTTTAAATATGTTGAGTTGTGGGTGTGTCTCTCTTAATTGATTATAATTTTTTTATATATTTCCGTTGTCAGTGCTTGTTTGGTCCTTTTTTTGTGTTTGGTCAGCTGTTGTTTGTGTGTGTGTACGAGATGTTCTTCTGACCGTGCCGGACGCTGCTGGTGAGTCGTACAGGCTTCTCCGAGCCTTTCACGCTGTTGTTATGCTGTTTTTGTGTATGTCGTGTGCGACTCGGTCAATGGGCGTTCGACTCGGTCGTGGGCGTTCGTTTCGCTCGCGGGAGTTCGAGTCGGTCGCGGGCGGAGTCCGTTGGTTTGAGTGTTTGTATCGTGTGCGTGTCGGTCGTGCGGCTTGTGCTCCATGCGAGTCGTTCGTGTTTCCCGCGTCTGGCATCGTACTTGGCAACTCGTACGTCACGGGTACGTGTCGCTCGGCTCCGTTCCGGGTACGTGTCGGACGGTACTGCTCGAGGGCTTTTTCCGGCCAGAAGCCATTTTTCCGTACGGCTCGGTCGTCCGGTTCATGTTCGGCTGAGTCGGTTGGTATTCACAGGCTTTCCATCGTACTGCGCGGGTCGTACGGCGGCGAGACGTGTCGGTCGGTACTTTCTCCCGGGACGTGTCGGTCGGTTCACTTTACAAACGGAATCGGAATCGACCCCAAAGTGTTGATCGACTCAGAGTTAGGAAACTTTCAAACTTGCAAAGACATTCTTGGCTTGCTTATCAAAACAGGTGTGTGACAGTAGTTTCCATCATATTTGGATGTTTTCAGTTCAGTTCATAATTCTAAGAAACACAATCTAGTTAGAAAGCTGTACTTTATTAAAGGTCCAACTCTTCATCCAGAAGCAATGAATAGTGCTCAGTTACTCTCACTCTGACTTAACAAAAATTTCAGAAGAACTTAAAATGACATACTTTGGACCAGAAAGAGAGGATGGGGAAAATGAAGTAGTAGTGGAGCTTATCGATAAGTGAATCACTGGTGAGAAATGGCAAAGAAATCACTATATTCACAGTGACAGCAGCAGAAACTTCAAGTAAAGTATGTGTTTGCAGCCATCATACAAGTTACAAGGCACAAACTAAAAAGGAAGACATTAATCCAAAAGCTGAAGACAGAGATCTGGTTCAATATTTTAATTTTACTGTATACTTAATAGCTCAGGAACAAGTTGATCAACATAACAACCAAGTTGTCCGCAAATACTGCATTAGTAAACTGAATGGTAAAAAAAATTCTGCAAGTGGTATTCATAATAACTTACAAATCTCTCAAATTTCTGATGAACTTCAGCAGCTGAATGTTTAGTAGACTATGGTCAACCAAACCGAGTACCCTTTTCAAGCCATAGTTTGTATGTAGCAGAAAATTGCAAAGTTACCTCCAACTGAAATATTGAAAGGCCTGAAAGAGAAAGTAGTATATCTTCCATTAGACTTGAAGGAGACCATTGAAACCCCTGTAAGCACCGCATACATAAACCCACCAATGCCCCGACTGACCATCTCAACCCTCCACCTCTGTGGGGCCCATGGAACATCTTGCTGCTTCCTTCGCCACTGCAGGCCTCCTCTCAAGGAATGGAGGCACCACAGGACAAATTGGATTTGATCCATGCAGCCATAGCAGATTCCTGCACCACCTTGATGCTAGCCTTTATTCACATGAGATGCAGGAAGTTTTCAGGACAAACTATGAGGTACTATTTGGAGCAAAGCATGTCATAGTCTTTGGTGACCTTCAGATGACTTCCATTTAAGAATACCTAGTTTTCAACAATCAACTTGATGAGCAAACAAGGAACTCTTTGGCTGTATTAGAAATGTGAATGTATGGCTAAATTTCCAATATGCTGAACTAACTAGCAGCATGAGACAAGCTGCAGATGTGAAGTATGGCTGCATGCTGGGAGATGTTTGAATAAGTCAACACATCTAAAACAACTCTCCAAAATTGTACATTAGCTGTTCTCTTTTCAGATACAAGTAAATCACCTTGAAAATGTAATGGATAGAGCTCCAGAAAACGTACAAACTATGTGTCTCATGTCAATGTTGGATGAGTCTCCACAATTAAATGTAGACATGTTACAGTTAGAGATGCAGAAGAATATTCACTTTACTTCAAAAGACAAGATGAAGCATCAAGGATTAATCCTACCATGTCAAAAAGTAGTGAAGAAACTAGATGAACTAGAAAAGTCAGTTTCACATACAGCTGGTTTAGAAAAAACTCTAACCTCTTTAAAATTCAAGGATTCTTTTCTTCTATACTCTGAATGTAGAGTAGAGTCTCATGAACAGAGCAATGGGAAATGTGGTGTACTTTATTACATATCCGAACAGAACTAAGGTTGAGTCAGTTTTGGTGAGAAATGCATAGGCTCAGTGCCCCGTTCCCACTAGTGAATGATCTGTTTGTGTGCAGAGTACAATCTCCATTGTGTTTAGCTTACATACAGAAATCATAACGATTTTGTCTGGATGTGGCAATGATAAATACAGCCCTGACATTTTTAAGGTGGAATGTCTCATGCAGTACTGTCACAAGTTAGGTTATTTTCTCGACTGTACCTTCTTGATTTAGATGAGAAAAAAGCAAGTGCAGACATCCCATATATTAGAGAGTACAATTAATTGAGAGCTGTGTATGCTCCTCATCGGGGTCAGTACCCCGTTCCTCAAAATTGTGCCTTCTCTAACAAACAAAACTTTGGAAAAAGTACAGCAGATAAGAAAGGCACAAAGGAAGAGCAGCATCAACAGCGAAATTGAAAGTAAATGATGTAGTAGGATCTTAATTTTCAAACGTATCTGGAATTCACTGCTACTGTAATGTAATTGTGAATGTTATTTTTCAGTTTACTTCACTTATTTACAAAATTGAGGAGAACAGAGATAAGCCACTAAGTAGAGCACTGTCAACTCTACAGAGGACAATGCAAGCTAACAAACATGCGTCTCATTCTGCGATGGTTTTCACGACACTATCAAGCTAGATAGTGCTAGAACACAATTTACTTTATTTTCTCCAGAAGATGTGCAAGAGTGCCTCTGGTCATTTTAGATATTCTAGAAAATGAACATATTCCAGTTGATGAATACCTTGGAATTAGCTATTCCTAGGATCATGAATGTGCGAATTGTTACAATTCTTCAAGAATTGAAACTAGTTCAGAGCAATTTGAGTATTTAACAATACAAGACTACAAGTGTTGTTTGATGGATTGTTGAGAAAGCTGTGAAAAACTTCTCATGTCTACATTGTTATGTTATGTTATATTAAAATATTTGTAGAGCACATGGCTGTCCTGGCAATAGGACGTCCCAGCGCTGAGCCAGCAAGGAGGAGTAAGCACGTGTTGGAAACTAACGATCAGCGAAGAGCCAAGTCTTCACCGCCCTTCTGAAGGCCAAGTGATTAGGAATTCTTCTAGTACAGAGGGGTAGGCAGTTCCACAGGGCTGGCACAATCGCCCAGAAGGAGCGCTCTCTGGCTCTGCAGACCTGGGGAACCCGTGTCAGATAGAGATGAGCAGAGCGTAAAGGACGCGTAGGGGTGTATGGAAGACACAAATTGCTCAGGATCGCTGGCCAAGTGCAAGCGAGAATCTTATGGATGAAGCAGAGAGCTTTAAAGTGAATTCTCTGCTTTATAGGCAGCCAATGTAGAAGGCGAAGGAGACCAGTGACCAAACAATACCTAGGGAGGGCAAACAGAGTATGGGCGGCGGCATTTTGGGCATGCTGGAGCCTTTTAATCACTGATTTATTGGAACCAAGGAACAATGCATAACAATAGTCCAGCCTTGCTAAGACAGTGGCCTGGACAATCATCTGACGGGTATGAGCATCAAAAAGTCCCAAAATGTGTATTAGGCCCAGTAGCAGGCCAAAACAGGTGCCTGCCACTGACTTAGCATGAGCGTCAAAGGAAAGGGCGCTATTCACCCAGACGCCTAGGTTCTTGAAAACAGTTTTTGGCAGGGGCGGCGCGCCAAGCTCGGGGGGCCACCAATTACTGCCCCAGAGATGGTGGTCTCTCCCTAGGAGGAGGATCTCTGATTTAGTGAAATTCAGTTGAAGACAGTTGGCCGACATCCAATCGGAGATGGCAGTCAGTTCCTCCTGAAATGTTTTGGAGTCCTGGCTAGGATCATTGGTAAAGGAGAGCACCAGCTGTGTGGCATCAGCGTATGACACCAAATAAATATTTCGAGCTTTAGCTAGCTGAGCCAACGGCCGAATGGAAACATTGAACAAAGAAGGGCTCAGTGCTGAACCCTGGGGAACGCCGCAAAGTAAAAGATGTGTGTTAGAGTAAAAAGGGGGAGAAATGACTTGAAAAGACCTGTCGGACAAAAAAGAGGAAAACCAGGAAAGGGCTTTGCCGACAATCCCAATCTCCCGCAGCCGGTGGAGCAGAATGTTATTGGAGACCGTATCAAATGCTGGGCTTAGGTCGAGTAGAATCAGTGCTGAGGTTCTGCCCTCACCCAAGGAAACACGTGATTGCTCAGTGACCGCCAGCAGAGCTGACTCGATGCTATGACGAGGCCTAAAATCCATTTTGGGAGGGAGCCAATAAGGAGTGAGATTCCAGGTCAAAATAGTACTGATGTGAGATTCTGTTATTTTGGCTAGAAGTGGAAGTAGAGAGATCAGGCGAAAATTCTCTGGCCTGGTGGCATCTAGTGAAGGTTTTTTCAACAAAGGAAAGACTTCGGCATGTTTCCAAGATCCCGGGTGACTGCCGAAGATAAGGCTAGATTGATAAGCTCTAAGCATCTGGTTAACAGACAGTCTTGGAACTTTATAAAGAGTTCGGGTTTAAGCGGGTCATCTGGGGACCCGGATTTTATCTTAGTAAACAGGACTTGAAGGACTTCAGAGGAAATCGGAGAAAAAGATTACAGGGAATGGTTCGTAATTCCTATGTGGTGGACCCCTGATGGGTCCAGATCGGTCCTCTCTGGGCAGAAACTGTCATAGATGACCTCAACCTTATTTATAAAGTGGGTGGCCAATGCCTTGTCTTGAGGCTTGGACGATATGGTGCTTTCAGGAACCAACGGAGATTTCACCATGTCTTTTAAAAGGGAAAAGATTGTTTTTGCAGGGTTGTTACTCGTATTGATTTTGTTAGCGTAGTAAGTGGCCCGAGTCTTCCGGACCAGTTTATGGTAGGTTTTGATAGAAGCTCTATATTGAAATTTGGCTATGGGGGTCGTAAGAGAGCCTCCAAGCACGCTCCAGAACCTTGCAGTTCTTCTTTGCTACTGTTAGCGTCTCGTCAAACTGAGCATTAGCCCGCACTTTCTTAGGATAGGTCAACTTGGCAGGGATGCACTTGTCCAGTGCCTAATTGACCCCCCCCGCTGAAGCGCACATTGGCCACCTCTATGTTAGTGGGCAATGCTGGTGTCAGAGGGCCGAGAGTAGTTTGGAAGGTGGTAGGATCTAATTTATTCCAAGGACGTTTGATTATAGGGTTGAGGTGGGGTGAGATTTAGAGCCTGCTAGGTGAATGTAGAACAACACGAGTAAGTGGTCGGTCCATATCATGGGTAAAGGGGCCTGGACCTCTAGGGACGGGATGTTGGAAAAAATACGGTTGAGAAGATGACCAGCCAAGTGCGTAGGTCCTGAAATCCGTTGTGACAGATGGTACGCTGCCATATCGTCAAAAAACCATGAATATCAAAGACACCCTGGGACTCCAGATGGAGATTCAAGTCACCTATGATGGTGAAATTGGCTGATTTGAGTGCCAGTGTGGTGACGGCATTGGCTAGGGCATCTCTAAATGTTTTAGATGGACCTGGAGGCCGGTAGATGAGCAATCCAGAGAATGTGAAATTATCCTTCAGTGCAGTTTTAAAAAGTGCACTTTCGCAGTCAGGGAGATTTTCCCGGATAAAAGTGCAGGCGTAGATGGTTTTATATATCATTGAAATGCCCCCGCCTCTCCCCACCATACGATTCTGAATGTTCATGGTGTATCCGGTGGGCAGGCCGGTGGGCAGGGCCAGGGCCGGGATCGCAACAGAGTCCTGAGAGAGCCAGGTCTCCGTGAGGAATAAGATATCAGGGGACTGCTCAAATAGGAGGTCAAACACCTCTGCATGGTGTTTTACCAAGGAGCCACAATTTAAACTGCAAATTTTGAATTCCTTCGTATGAGGGGAGGGACGTGGACAGGGGCTGAGCCTAACAGTACACTGCAGCGCGGGGAACCGGCAAATGGAGACCAGCTGTGACCTCCTCAAGGAGGGACTCCCGATTGCTGGGCGAGCAGAGCCTCGCACGAATAGCCCAACCTGTGGGATGACAACAGGCAGAGTGCCTGGCTCCTGGTGACATCCAGGCGCGGACGGGCGCAGACGGTTTTGCCTTAGGCAAGCCTTTGGTGTGCCGGCGGCGACTCCGCGCTGCATGCGTGCATGAAGTACCTGGGGGGGCACAACTGGCTCCTCCCAGGCTCGTCTCTGCGGTTGAAAAACACACCAAAATTACTAAAATGACTGAGATTAGCCGAAACAACTTGCAGAGTGAATATTAAAAAGGTGTATGACTAAAGCGTATAACTAAGCAGTTCTTAAGCAATTCTTCTGTCGCGTAGTTCCTTCCAACAGCTCACTCTCTCTTCTATAGAACAGAAGTGCTTTCAAGTTTAGTTGTGAGGAAAAATTGAAAATATGTCATCCTAATGCTACAAAAATGTATACCAGATGGCACTAAATTTAACAATGAAATTATAAACTTTACATTTGGTCAGATCTCAATGTGTAGGAAAACTTACCCTACTGTTGGCATCATTTCTCATGAAGGAGTAAAAATTACACCAGATCATTATACAGAGTTTTTGAAAAGTAGTTCAGGTTGGACTGAATATAATGACACTTACATTAACATTCAAGGAGAGGTTGCCAATGAACTTAAAAAAATCATATCTATTATTCTGAAATGAAAGTTGTAAAAAATATGACATTTATCTTATTACAGCTAGATTGAGAGATATAGATTTTGTAAATGTTGTGAATGTATGTGTCATTCAGCCCAAGATGGATGATTACTACTAGCGCCCACTCTTTTTCACTTTTTATTAACAGGGTGGTAGACTTTTTAGATAGGGACGGTTGTGATGCCCTTAAGATAGGTGAGAGAAGAGCTCCTGCACTTCTCTTTGCCGATGATACCCTACTAATCTCCAAATCCACGCAAGGTCTCCAACAACTTTTGAATGACTTTACAAGGTTTTGTGATGAGCGGGCCTGGTACTAAATGATACAAAAGGGGATGATGGACGGAACGTTTGAGCCAATCAAACACTCACCCCCAGTCAACTGATCTGGGTTTAATCCATCATCATTCTTTAGCTCACTCCACCCAGGGAAGACATGGCTTGGCAGTTCGGGCTGGACTGTTCCCATGAGGCACAGGGTCAGACTGATTTGCATATGGCCATGTCTGAACTGGGGTGGTGGAGTGAGCTAAAGAATGATGATGGATTAAACCCAGATCAGTTGACTGGGGGTGAGTGTTTGATTGGCTCAAACGTTCCGTCCATCATCCCCTTTTGTATCGCTTGGTACTAAATGAGGCCAAAACAAAATATATGATTTTCTCGAGAGGGATCGTTCAACCATCGAAAAGACGTCTGTATGTAGGCAGTAGTAGTTTAGAGCAAGTAGCTGCTTTTGACTATCTGGGTATCCGCCTAACACCTAACCTAAACTGGGCTCCTCATATTGAGAAAGTAAAATTGTTGCTAATTCAGCAGACCATCCATATTAGTAAAATTCGCAAAGCTACGATGTCCAGGAAAGTGGCCCCAGCGCTAGAAATTTATAATATCAAAGCTCAAGGGGGGCCCTTTATGGAGCGGAACTCTGGGGTAGTGGGAACACGAATTGTCTGACTATTATAGGAAATCGCTTTCTTGGATCTCTCCTAGATTTACCTCCCAGTACCCCTCGACCACACTGTATCTGGACTTCGGTCAAAGAAAACTGTCCTGTAAGTTAGATTATAACTTAATAATGTTTTGGCATCATTTGTGGTCTGTTGAAGCACTAACTTCCTACCAAGAGGCTACTATTGGTCTCTTGAAACTGCCTCAGGTAACCTCCATCCCATGGTTCAGCTCCTTGAGAGAACTACTTAGGAGGCTAGGGATGGAGGCATTTTGGCACAACCCTGAAAGCCTGTCTCTTATACCAAAGGCCAGGGTTAAAGTGATGTACTGGGAAACAATAGCTGAGAAGGAGATGGTAAAATCATTGGGTACTCTGACCAAGGATTTTATCAAATTTAAATTTGTCTCAAGTTATGAGGATACCACTGATGAAATTGTCCCCCCCTTGCCACGTAAGCTATTTCTACAATTCCGTTACAAGACCTTGCCCACTAAATTGTTTTGTAACAAGTGGCGTCGCAATGCTCTCACTGACGATCATTGTCCATCTTGCAAAACCAGTTTGGAATCTATTGTGCATCTGTTATTTTTTTGTCCCCATTATAAAATTTTGAGGGACAAATGGATTATCCCATTGTGCAGATTATTTGGTCCTGGCCACTACCTTGATGTGATGAGAATTTTGTATACTGACACACGTAGGATAATAGTATTTCGCTTGCCCAAATATTGGCATGCACTATGGATCAAGTGTTCCAAATGTACTGTATGAATTGTTTTCCCCTTTATTTTTATCTTTCAAATTGTACTAAATGGCAGCTATGTGCTTTTTAAAAAAAGCTCTTTAATATTTTTTATGTTGTTTTAATCTAGTCTTGTACTGTGTACTTTTTAAGATCCTTGTGAATGAAATAAAGTTATATGATGATGATGATGAGGATTGCTACTATAGGCTCATAAATTGTTTTGACAAAGAATGAATTAGTGTTTACAAATAGTTTAGGGCAGTATATATATTTATTTAGGATTTCTTTTCCTTTAGCTAAGTATGAGTTGATTAAAGTTATAGGGAAAATTTTGTGAACTATATTATCTGCTGTTTACAATTGACATAACAACATGTGCATCTTTTATGTATTTTTTTAAATAATTCTAAGGATTTTTCACCCATAGTTCTATGGGTGCAAACATTTCTTTGAAGCATACGGGGAGCTCAAGGCATATCAATACTACTGGTAAAATAGCCCACAAAGGTAAATAGCACTCAATGGGAACATATTTCTAGCTTGTTTTAGAGATAAGATATGTGGAGTTTTACAAACCAACTAATACATATTGTTTTAAAATTTGCATTTTGTTTTAGAATGTTTTGATAAATAATTACAATTTTCGCATGTTAAAAGTTGTAAGATATATGCTGAATGTGTAAGTAGTTAGATTTTGTATGCTTATTCATAACATTTATGCTTTATTCAGTATACAGAACAACAGTTTGTACATCTACTATAGAAGAACGAATACTTATTTAATGTAAATATACTGTAATCATTGATTGTAAATTACAATGTGAAAAAGTAAATACTTTAGAAAACTCTAAATGAAGAAACACATTTGTTTGATGATGAGTGAGAAATGGCTATCACATATCGTGGGACTCTTGTTTATAAAAAACAAAAGTCAGTGGTTTGTTTCTAAACAGAATTGTAATTTATTATTTTCACAGAATCCTATCGATAAGTTACTCCTGTACACAAAGTCATATTTAATGGTTTTTCCACTTTGTCAGTATGATGTACAACAGACCACACACATAAAGGGGCAGATTTACTAAGAAGTCACGCAATTCAGCACAGCAGCCAAAATTACTGTGCAGCGTTGCATGAAAGTGAGAGAGTGGAAATATGAAAGGATATGCTCTCACCCTAGTGCTGGTGCATAGTCAGACTGCCTAGCGCCATGCACACACCTTTGCACAATAATGTAAAACAGTCTGCATTTTGGGTAGTATAGGCTGTGTACTGGAAGGGTACACCTCCAGTACAAAACAGTATGAGGCCTACTTATCAAAGTTTGCATCTCCCCTAGTCACGCAAGGTAATGCAAGGGTGTTGCAAAACCTAGATGAGTTTTACCAAGTCGCACAAGGCCACCTTGTGTGGCCCTGCGGTGCTTGGTAAATCTGGAGTAATGCAAGGCTGTGCAAGTCACTGCCTTGTGTTACTCTGCCCCAGGGAGGTGTTCCATGGGTGGAGCGTGGGTGTTCCCATGCATCCACCCATAGATTTTGGTGCATTCCCAGATTTAACATGAGTGGTAGACCTGGAAATGCATCAAACTGCTCCACCTTACCAGTGGAGGGGAAACAAAAGACAAATATCTTTATGTTTCCTCAGTTTTTCCTCTTTCTATGCGTGCTGCATTCTGCAGCAAATGTAGAAAGAGGAAAACGCCTCAAAGGATTGCTTTTGTGAAGGAATATGTCTGATCCTGACAAAAACAATCCTACCTGCAATGCAGGCACCCTTGCACGGCAGCTTAAAGTGCCCCAGTGTGTGGAGAGAGCAGGAATGCACCATAGCTTGATAGATATGACGCATTCCTGCTCTCTTCCATTTCATGCAGCACAGCGCAGCAAGGTGTCTTGCTGTTTTGGGTTGTGTAAAACAATGATAAATATGGCCCTCTGCTTTGAGTAACTTTAAAACGTTTCCCACTTTGAATGAGATGGACACAGTAAGGGTTTGGCAAGGAAGGTACTCTGTCGCATTTACTAAACTCTTAATCATTGTTGGGACAGGCATTTAATGGCTGATAAAATCTGGTACAGAGGATTATAAGGGAGTATTAGGATGTTTTGCCATGGGGCAGAATGTTCTAATAGCATACTAGCCCACTAGGGTCCAACTCATTTGTTTAGACCTTGACTTTTGGCACAGGTCTATAGCATTTCAGTGGGCTTTAAAGGCTGGTATAGCCTTGAGTTGACAGGGTATAAATATATATTTTAGCACATTCTCTCCTCGTGTGGCAGAATGCTCTAATAGTGTTATAGTCTGTTGTAGCTGCCAATTGACACCATTAATGTGCTACTTCCTTGTCATAGACTTTCATCTTTAGCTTGGTTCCATAACATTGGATTGGGCCTTTAATAGCCTTTATAGCTGGCTACTGGGACCTCTAAGGGTATATCAACATTAGGAAACAGACATAGCAAACAAACATAAAAACGGTTTCTGCCTTACTTAAGATTTTAGAATTATTATTTTTTTTAGGAGATTTAATTTAAGAAAGAAAACAAGGCATCTGAACTTGGATTAAAGAAAGTCATTTTTTACAGACTGGCAGGTGGGCAGCTACTAATATTTCCCAAGCCAGAGAACTTTGTTCTCCAACAGAAAGAATTTTGTTGCACTTGATGCAGTAAATTCCAATATGGGAGTTGTGAGGATGAACATCCTTTTGGGTTGCCATGATGTGAGCTGGCATGGAATCTCTTGCATGAGGAAAGGACCTGCTGCAGAAGCAGAAGGCTCTGCTTCCTCCTCCCGTCTTCATTTTGCAGTGTTGTACACTTCACTGTGCCGTGCATTAATGTATTTCGTTATCCCTGATGTGCAGTACACTTTTTTTTTGCTTTTACCCTGGGCAAACTCTTTGTGGCACAATTTACACGTGACATTTGTGGACACTTTTTCCTTCCTAGCAAGAAAAGAAAAAAGTTGGCAGAGAATGGATTCTGGCATGGTCCTTACACGCTTATCCTGGGCGTAAGGATTTTCTTGAGATGTTTCCTCTCCACCAGTTGCCATGTTTTTTTGGTGTAAAACCTAAAAAAAATTAGCTTTTAAAATAAAAGGGTCACCAAGCCATTCTCTTCTACCACAACACTTAAAAATGCAGACATTTGACAAACATCCACAATACATCTCCTTGTTTGCACCTGTTAGGAAACCTCTAGGCTCAAAGTAAAAAATAACAAGCCACCCTTTCCTTGTAAACACATTTATTAGAAGTACCACTGGACCAGGAACAGTAAATAAAGCCCTCAGGGTATTCCTGTAGCACTGTCTCATTGGTCCTATAGGTCCTGTAGGACTGCTGCAGTACCTTGTGAGAGGTAAAAAAAAAGAAAAGAAAACGATAGCAGCCTTTGATTGGCCATTCTGTGAAGCACTTGCAGAGCACATAGCTACTTGTAGGAATACCAATGCTAACATTCAGGACATGCTACTCTAGAATACGCCAAAACCTTTAAGAAAGACCATCAACTGATTTTCCTGACATCCATTACTGGATTGCTGTTTATGGGTAACAGTTTGTTGTAACCTGATGCACTTATGGTCTCAGACAAAAGTGGAGAGCAGGAAACACCAAGCACATCCTCCACCTTGCCTGGTGCAGTATCTGCAGCACCAGAACAACCAAGGACTCACTGGTTTGGTAGTTTTTCACACTTCACCTGCCAGGGGAAACATAAGTGCACAGAAGGTTAAGTGCACTTTGTGCAATCAGGTGCAACATAGAGGAAAACCTGGATACACCTTCATGGGTACCAGTGAGTGGGATGTGGAGGCACCTGAGGACTATGCATCCCATGAGCATAGCTCATTCAGAGATGCAGAAAAGATATGCTGCTGAAGGACCACCTACTGCTATGCAGGAAGTGCTACATGAAGAATGCGAAGAAACAATGGGAAGATGCCGCATTTTGAAACATACTCCAGGCACTGTCACAAAGTAGCGGCCTGTGGGGAAGTTAATAAAATAATATATTCAAGGGCCCTGAAAGACCATATCCACACTAAGAAGGGCAGTTCATGTATACGCCTTATCAGAGGCTAATGTATAGCTGAGAAGCTGTTGACTTAAAATTCAATGTCAGATAAGGAATTTAACAGGTACATGTCATTAAGGTAAACAAAGCCCAAACATTGTTTTTAACAGTATTCAAGGTTTAATAAATTGCTGATCTCATTACTGTCTACAGAGACATTACGTTTCTTAAGCACCTGAATGCCAGAGAAAACAGATCATAATATTTACTTAATATGGGTGATTTGACAGATATGCATTATGTCCTGCATGTTGTGAAAGGTTATACTCATTAACACTGGCCTGAGCGGAGTTCCGTTACGTGGAACTTCGCAAAATGACAAAAAAACTCTGCCAAGCTACACGGAGTTCCGTGAGCGGCAGAGTGGGTTACCTCGAGCCGTTTGCACTGATTTTTAGCACTGGGCGTTTGTCCCACACTGTAAAATCAGCACAAACAGCATCACGCACAGTATAAAAGAGCACTGCTTCTTTCTGCCGCTCGAGTTGAAGTTCTCATCGAGCGGCAACTTCCTCAAAGCATTGAGAAATCTTGCCGGGAAGTGGTCTAGTGTTTGATTTTCCTCGCTCACGCACAGCAACTTACCGTTGGCGAGCACGAGCGAGGAAAAACTCCACTCCGTGTCAGAACTCTGTGAGCTCCGCAGAGCGCGGAGTGCGAAAAACTCAGCAAACTCTCCGAACGGAGCAGACTTCACCGCCCTGGCCTAATTTACACTACAAAGCTAATAGAAAATTGGATCTAGGTGCAGCTTGCTGAATACTTTCCAGTATGAAAATCCTGTGCAAACTGTCATATTCATTGGATGATGTCATCAGTGATGCCATCAATTAAGTAATTTGAGATGTCAGTAATGTCAATAATTATGCCATTTAACACATCATATGATGTTATTTGTGAGATCTTAAGCAGTGCATGGCAGGGCACAAGTTATAGTTAGTTCACTTAACTATAACTGTTAAATTTTTGTGGTTTTTCATTTCTTAAGCATTCGTTTTTAACTACGCTGTTAGGTTTTAAATGACATTTTCACCTAATTATAACATCAGTATAAGCTTAGGTTTTCTCAGTGAATTCTGCGATTTCTTTTATGTAAAGTAAGATAATATTACCATATATCCCTTTCCGCTCTTTTTTAAAAGCTTTTCAGGACATAGGAACTAAGGGCCTGATTGTGATGGCGGTGGGACCGCCACAGTCAGACCCTCGGAGGCCCGCGCTGCATCACATTTGGCGATGCAGCGCTAGAAACGAAATTTGTTTTATTTATTTATATGTGTACTTACCTGTAATCGCCCGTAATCCGTAGTTTACTACCCCCCACCCTGCCCCTCCCCCGCCCCACGTCAGCGCCCAGCGGCACTCCCACCACCGACCGCTACTGCGCAGTTCCCTATTGGCTGACGGGAGAGAAGGCTTCCTCAGCCAATGGGATTTGAGTATTTTTTAAATTTTTGATAAAGCTAGAGTTCCACAGGAGTGCTGTGGTACATAACGGTCCGGATATCACTAACCTTTCCAGTAGATTAATCCTTTCATGAACTCTCAAGCCCTTTTTTAAGCACTTTTTTTTTAAAACTACTTGACACATTTACAACAAATAATGAAAAGTACCCTTTTTTTTAGTAAAGTTCTAACTTTCTGGCAAATTTGATGTAATTCTTTTTTTCTTTTTTTTTTAGAGAGAAGCGTTTCCTATAGGAATTAAATGGGAAATGTATGTTTTGGGACCCCACATTTTTCTTGGACCCTGCTTGATGGATCAGCACAAAACTTTCCACGAAGGAGTCGAGGTGAGTGAAGTGTTTTTTTGGAAAGTTTCGTGCAGATTTGTCAAGTGGCACCAAAGTTATGAAAGAAAAAACTGCTTTTCATTTGGAAAGTCAAACCTAACTCCAACTAAATTAGTGCTACTGCCGCCAGTGTAATATATATGTATATACTCATACTTGAAGGATGTTTGACCAGGGGATCATGGCCTGCCACTAGAAGCAAACCATGTTGGTGGGGTGGCACATGCTGCTGAAGTTGAATCTTGAAAAGACCATAGCCTTTGTTGACTCTTGTTCGGCCTGCTGCCATGATATCAGCTTGAGGGGGAAGTAGTGTAACATGTAGAATATTAGTGATTCCACCGTTTCCTGAGAAAAATGTTTCATAGTGTCATACCAGTGTGGTACTGGCATGAGTGAGAGACTTCTTCTGCCAAGACTGGAGGGTGTGGGTGACAAAAATGAGACAGTAGGCAAATATAGAAAATAAAAGCGCAGAGGCCCGGGAACATGCCAGAATGGAAAAATAAAGTTCAATATATGCCAAATGAGATGAAAAAGTGTAGAACTGACATGAAATGGGTAGGAGAACAGGTAGATGGGAGCAGGCTGGTGTGAAAAGTGTCATGCCCTACTCAAAATGTCCACTCATGCAGGTCAGTTCACATGTGATCAATGCTATGCTATGCATTTATAAAGCGCATGGCTACTCGATTGGACTTCCCAGCGCTAAAGTCTTGTCCTTCTTATAGCTAGCAGAGTAGGTAGATCAGTGAAAGAGATGAGTTTTGAGCAGCTTCCAGAATTTAATTTCACCATTGAATAGTCTTAAAGATGAAGGGAGAGAAATCCAGAGTTTGGTTGCTAGAAAGGCAAAAGAACGTCCACCACTTCTAATTTTCTTAACTCGAGGAACCAGGAAGAGCTTCTGATCTGCGGAATGCAGTGATCGTTTGGGGATGTAAGGGGTTAACAGTTTCTAAATTAAAGGGGGACTTTTGTTGTGCATAATTTTGTGGGCCATACAGGGACTTGACTTTAATTCATTTACATACGGGCAGCCAATTCAAAGTGGTAAGGGAGGGCTAGACACGAATGGTGCTTTGGGATTTTCAACAGAACTTGTGCTGCGGCATTCTGAACTATCTGTGAGTATTTCACAACATACTGAGGGCTTCCCCAGTAGACTGAGTTGCCATAGTCGAGGCGGGACAGAATGAGGACTTGGTCCACAGTTCTTTGAGTGGCGGGAGGAAGTCATCTCAAAATTTTCTTTAGGGCCCGAAGCAAGCCAAAACAGTAGGCAGCCAGTTTTCTCACTTGGACTTCCATGGTGAGATGACTGTCTATCCAAAAACCCAAACTTTTAATTTCAGTTTTAGGTGGAGGAAGTTCACCTAAATAGTTGGGCCACTGGAGTTCAGACCAGAGAGTGGGAGTATTCCCAACTGCCAAAACTTCAGTTTTGTCTCCATTGAGTTTAAAGTTACTGCAGGTCATTCAATCAATAACATCTCTTAGGCAGCCATTAAGTTTGGAGGAAGGTACTCCTGTATGTGATGTTAAAGAGATGATGATTTGAGTATGATCAGCATATGATACTGTGGAGAA
The DNA here is from genome assembly GCA_963921515.1 of Calotriton arnoldi. NCBI lineage: Eukaryota > Metazoa > Chordata > Amphibia > Caudata > Salamandridae > Calotriton > Calotriton arnoldi. The sequence continues at coordinate 1,813,237 of CAWUFW010000648.1, read as the reverse complement.
ACAATGCTCAGTTATAATGTCTGCTAGGAGTTGCACATAAACATAAAACAGATTGGGCTTAGCAAGGATCCTTGAGGTGCCCCATATTCCAGAGATGATATATCTGAACAAAAGGATTCTGAGCTCACTTGGAAGCTTCTTTTCTCCAGAAAGGAGGTTAGCCATTTAAGGGCTGATCAATAATTCCTGCCTGCTCCAATCTTTTAATGAGGATCGGGTGAGACACCGTATTGAACACTGCACTTAAATCTAAAAAGATAACTGCAACTGTTCCGTTGGAGTCTAGGATTCCTTTGAGTTCTTCATTCACGGATAGCAATGCTGTTTCTGTACTGTTTCCTACACAAAAGCCTGTTTGCATAGGGTGTAATCCTCGATGTTCCTCCAAAATTGCGAAAAGCTTTATATTCACAAATTTTTTCTACCACTTTCTTAATAAATGGAAGAAGAGAGATTGGTCTATAGCTTTCGGGTAGGGAGAAATTCTAAGTGGTTTTTTTAGGAGTGGTTTCAGCATGGCATGGTTCCATGCTGGCACTTCACTTATCTCCAGGTAGAGATTGAATATTGTGACCACGATGGTGCAGATGAAATTTCTACCTTTGAGTAAGATGTTGGGGGGGCAGCATCTAGCAGGGATCCAGATTTAATAGAAATGAGAAGACTTATGATGTCTTCTGGTTTACTTTTGGTGAAGGTTGAAAGATTTTCTTGCCTCTGTGACTTATAGGTTGGAGTGGCTCTGGTACTTGAGGGTGCAACCTTAGGCATAGAAGCACAGATGTTAATGAGCTTTTCATGAAAATATTTTGCTAGCATATTACATCTAGCTTCCGAAGCAATGTGTCCGATTTGGGTGGTGGATGGCATCATAAAAGATTTAACCACATCGAAAAGTTCTTTTGAAGTGTTCGTTGCATTTTCAATCTTAGCACTTATAAAGGAGACCCTGGACTTCGTTATGGCGTAAGGATATTTGTTTACTGTGCTCTTATATAATTTTTTGTCTTTACATCTCACAAGATTTTCTGTCACAAACTTTGACTTTTATCCATTTTCAAATTTGAAGTGCTGCCATTACAATATGCATAAAGTTCCAGAATTTTGAGGAATGTGAAATTCTCAAAAGTAAAATTACATGAATTATGCACACCTTATAAGAAAATTAAGAACTGGCATCCTGAACATGTGCCTATGTTGAGATGGAAAGCATTTAATAATTAATTATTATCATATAGTGTTTTGACATAATTTGTATTTATGAATTTTATTTAAAATTAGCCAGATATTTTCACCTATTGCTTAACTTAGGATTTCTCAAACAACCTAGTCAAAGATTGTTTAAAATCAAGGAGAATCTTAAAAGTCAATTGATGATTCACTTCAATTAAATAGACCACTTTGTTAACCTTTTCTGCCCTCAGTCACCAAAACCCAAACTCACCTTACTCCAAATTTACTGGACTAGGAAATAATTTTTATTTTGTTGATGTCAGGGTTTTGGCGTATGTTGTTGCTTCCAAATCATAAAGAACAAGGCCCGTAAGGCACACATTTTCCAGACCTTTCCTGGTTTTAGGATAACAAATACATTTGCTTCTATCATGGTAGTGTTAATTTAATTGGTATAATAATGGATATCATATAATGAAGTGAAATCTTTTCACAAAGACCAGTGGAGGAATCAAAAATAGAGACGTGGATTCCATGAGGGCGGGGAACATGGTGAACCGTAGGTTGAGCAGTCGGGATCTCTTTTACCTTCCCGGAGTGAGATGCAGTGTGCTGTGGTTTGCTGAGTAACATGGGGGGTCCTCTTGTGTGGGGTGTGTGTTGGAGGGAGTAGAGGCGCTCTGGAGGATTACTTGAGCCTTCTGTGCAGCACACATGCAGTGATCGGCGGTGGCACCTCAAGAGGCAGTCTGGCGGCTGCGGGCATTTTCCTTCAACGCGGAGCTGGAGTGTGGGCGGAGGCATCTGCAGGGCTCTCCTGGGATCGGCCTGTCGTGACCCGAATCTGCTTCTGGGGGGTTCCAGGCAGTGCCAGTCAGGCAGGATGCAAACTAAGTGGTGGCAGGGGGACAAAACAAACTAAAAGCATACAGGAAACACAAAATGATGAAGACAGATATATGACTCCTATAAAGAAAAAAGTGGGAGGAGACCTGCAGGAGCTGCTACCAGATCCCCGGTATCAGGGAAAAAAACAGGCAATCCAGGAGCAATAAACCCCATTACAGAGGTAAGGAGGTTGGAGGGAGCTACATGGGGGCAGGCTAATAGATATGCTTTGAGGAATAAGCAAATTCTAGAGACTCCTGTCACATCAGACCAAATTTTAAAACCACAACTCTAACTGGGTATACCTAATTTTCTTCCTTCAACAACCAGACTGGATAATCCACCAGAGATTAGTAAAAGAAGGAGGGAGAAAGGGACAAAAAACAGTTGAACAAGTTAAAATTACTCCTTCCTTGCCATCTTATTTCAAAGTGCAAACTCAAGGGAAGGGTCACCCAAATTCATCACCGCCACCAGATATACAGATTTACAAATGTAAAGACCAATGCCGAGTAGATATGGCAAAGGCAGCGGGAAGTGAGTCTGCCCTAAACGCAACGGGTATCCTGGGAAACCTAGAGACCTCAAATAGATTCCAGGTGTTGGCAGATAAGGAGTTAGAGGAACAATTACAAAAAAAGGGTCCATCGTTGTACCCCGAGCACCCGAGCCTCTTTCGCAAGCGGAAAAGGGCACGCATCTGGAGATGGAAAAAATGATAACCTCCCTATTTAGTGGAATAAAAGAGCAACTTAATACATTGAAAAAGATTCAGGAGACGATACATGTAGTGTGCGAATTTGGAGAGCAAAGTAAATTCTTTAGTGGAAAGATTGGAAGCTATTGAAGTCTCTGTAGAGAAGCTGAATAGGGAGGTTGAAATAAATCAAAGAGAAATCTCTTCCCTTAGAGCAGGTGAAAAGAACTTAAGAGAAAAGATTGAGACACTTGAGAATAATGCTGCACGAATAAATAACATAAGGTTCTTAAATGTCCCAGAAGGCTTTGAGGGGGATAATATAAAGAGATCTTTGATAGATTTACTAAAAGAGTTCATCCCGGATCTTGAGACAAGAACACTTGAGGAAGACATTCAATGCATACATCGAGCATCGAGATCCCTTTCACAAATCTACCGCTGGGAAGGCACTGAGGAAGCTTCTAATACATTTTAAAACTTATGCTCTTAAAGAGAGAATATTAACAGAGGCTATCAAAGCTGGCTATACAATGGGAGAATGGTCTTTTAAAATCAGATCAGATATATCTAGACCTAACCAAGACAGACAATGGGAGTTGGGTAAATTCATGCAGGAGTTAAGATCATTGGGTGCCACTGTCCAGATGAGTTTCCCTGCTACTCTGAGGATAATGTGGAGTAATAAAATGCATAATATAAAGGACCCAAAAAAGTGGAAACTCTGATCGATCAAATCAAAGCACACCAAAAATAATTTAGTTTAATAAATACCGGAAGGATAGGAGAACTCGAAAGAGTGACCTCTAAGAAGGACAGCTGATGATAAATGGGAGGGTTCCCCAGTGTGGGATGGGGGGGCACATTTACACATGATGTTTTGTGTTACTTTTACCACAGGGTGAGGGGAGCATGTGGGAAAAAAAATACAAACTAATGTACTCATTGACAAAGAAAACGGCAGACCCTACAGAGATTTTATTTTTTTTCTCTCCTCTCTCAGGCACAATAAGATAGGAAAATGACTGATACATCTAAAGAGAGGACCGTAAGGATCCTAACTTGGAATGTCAATGGCCTTAGGATTGTTAGCAGGCGAAGAAAATGTTTGGTGTACTGGAGGTTATCAAGAAGTGAGATAATAATAATACAAGAAACCCATTTGTTGAAGGAAGAATGGATTAAGATATTAAAAAAACAAAAATGGGTTGAACATTACGTGTGTACAGATCATGAGTGTTGAACAAAAGGGGTGGTTATTCTTTAAAAAAATCTATTAGTGCATCCTTGGGGGAATGTATGGTAGATAAAAGGGGGAGATGGGCTATAACCAAAGTTATGGCCCTAATATTGACGACCCAGTACCTCTTCAGGAGTTATATAACCTTCTCTTGGATATAAATGTTCCCATTATTTGGGGGGCTATTTTAATGTCTCGATCGACCCAATTCTAGATAAATCTTCCCCCAGAAATCCAGTCAACACCCCCAAAATGAGAGCCTTTATGAAACTCATGATGGAAGATCTCGGGTTGATAGATATTTGGAGGGAAAAAGACTGTATGGATAATAGATTTACATTTAGAAACAAAACATATGGGCACTCCACGAGAATAAACTTTTTTTGGTAAAGAGTAGGATTGGCAACAAAGTCTCTACAGTAGGGCATATAGTAGAACATCTCTCAGACCATTCAGCGGTGAGCCTGGAGCTTAACTTAACTCAACCCCAGATACAAAAGAGATGGACTTTAAAACGTGTCCTACTAATGACTGTTAAATTAATTGAGATTTTAGAGAAAGAAACTAAGGAATTTTTCCAGATTAATAAACTTTCAGCCCCGATGCATAAAGTATTGGACACGTACAAAGCATTCATAAGGGGCCGACTAATTAACCTCTCCATAGGCCAGAGTAGGGAGGTGAAAGCTAGTATTGAGAAACTTGAACTTAATATAACTAAGCTCACCAAGGAACTAGAGAACTCCCTGAATACACAAGACCAGGCTCGAATACAGGGAAACATGCAGGAAGCTAAACATAGCTTATCAAGTTTTCTAGAAGAAGAAATCTAGAAAAAATGGGAGGCTAGTAAGCTATCTCACTATGAATACGGGGAGGACTGCGGGAAACTGCTGGTGTGGAAAACTAAATCAAATCTTAATACGAACAATATTATAGAAATTTTAGATCCCAAGACGGATAAATCGTGCAAAGAAGATAAAGAATTGGAGGAGGCTTTTGTACAGTTCTTTAAAAATGTGTATAATGAAGACACAGTAGTAACTAGGGAACTGCTACAAAACTACTTTGAGGAAATAAATATCCCTAGGCTGTCCGCAACCTCAAAGGAATTCCTATGTTCGGAGATAAGCTTAGAATAGGTAAGATCGGGAATGGGAAAAATGAAAAAAGGGAAAGCAGCAGGCCCAGACAACCTCCCCAATGAATTATATAGAGCCCTGAAAGAAGAGTTGGCCCCATGGTACATGGAAATGATAAATGCTGCCTTTCTAGAAGGTAAAGAACTTTCACGCTCCTGGGAGGAAGCAACAATAAGCATCATTCTAAAACCAAACAAGAACCCAAAGCTTTGTGAATCATATAGACCGATATCTCTCTTAAACTGCGATTACAAGATATATACCCAGATTTTGGCAAAACGATTGGAGAGTGTTATTGGTCAGTTGATTCACTCTGATCAAAAGAGTTTCATAAAAGGAAGACAACTACATGACTTAACATATGAGTTGATTGGAACAATAGTTTTAGCTATAGCAAGTAAAACTCCTCTGAAGGTCCTTACCTTTGATGCAGCAAAAGCATTTGACAGGGTTAACTGGCCTTTTTTACAATGGACAATTAGGCAGCACGATCTGGGGTAGAAATTCTCTAGAGCAGTGTCAGCGATCTATAGTAACCCTACCGGCTAGGATCCTGGTAAATGGGAATCTTACAAAACAGATAATAATCAAAAGAGGGACTCGCAAGAGGTGCCCTCTGTCTCCCTTGCTTTTTAACATATAATTGAGCCCCTGGCAAGTAAAATAAGAGCAATCTTGAACATAAGTCCTTTTAAGTATAGAGACTGGGGGAAAAAGTGGGCCTCTACGTGGATGACTTAATGATCTACACTAGCGAAATGGCGAAATCCCTCCCAGTGATTTTTAAAACCTTAGAGGAATTTGGGAAAGTATCAGGGTATTTAGTCAACCAACAAAAGACTGAAATAATGGAGTGGAACACGCACTGCTTTAGCTCATTGGTGAAACACGAGATCAGACATCTAGGGATCCAGGTGGTACAAGATCTTAATAATCTGGCCCAGATAAACTTTGGAAAGGTAAAAAATGAAACCATAAGTCTATCGAAGACCTGGAGCAGTCTCCCTCTATCTTGTCTAGGAAGATCAAATTTACTCAAAATGTCCATATTACCAAAGTTTACCTTTATTTTTGATACAATCCCCCTAGAATTCAACATGGACTCTTTCAAACAACTACAAGGGACATTAATTTGGTCAGACAAAGGAGTAAGGATTGCCTGGAAGAAGTTACGTCGGAGGAAGATTTACTGTTGGGCCTTTCAGTTCAAGGCTTTCAGATATCTCCATCTGGAAAATGAGTTCTATACCCCACTTTTTAAGGCCCTAACAAGGGATGAGACAGAGATGGCAAATTTCTTTCTATGCAAATTAGGCCATCCTAAATATTTTAAAAAGGTGAGACTAAAGATCTTGAAGGCCGCATGCAAAATATGGTACCAGATTAGACGGTCCCTGGCAATACCCTATTACTGCGCTTCAGCCCCTATTTGGAACTCCCCAGGCACTGCCACTTGTCTTTTAGATAAACTGGCATGCGGGAATAAACAAATGGGGTCAACTTCTGCGGAAAAAAAGGTTAGTCTCTTGGGAAACTCTAGAAAGATCAGCAGAAGGATCCCTTTCTAAGTTTAAGTACTATCAGTTGTCAAGTAGGGCAAGTGATTTGAGGAAAGTAGGGGAAGGAAGAAAGGACTTTGAGATGGAGCATCAACTGAGATCCCCTCAAAATAAAAAGGTTGCAAAATGGAACTGGATGCTGATAGAGGCGGGGAAGAACCCTATTCCATGCTGGGAGAAATCTGGAAGAGGGACCTGCCAAGTCTACAGTTGGGAGATTTATGGCAAGTATTGATGACTACCTTTTGGTCAACCATAAAGTCTGCACCTCTCAGAAAAAATCATCTTTTCACAGTGCACAGGGCATACTGGACACCAAAGAAGCTGTCCAAGCTGGGGAGACAAGAGGTGAAGAAGTGCCCCAAATGTGGAGAAGAAAAGGCCGACGATGTTCACATGTTTTGGCGATGCACTCTGATAGTGACCTTCTGGCAGAATGTGTGTAAGACGGTTAACAAGATCATAGACAAAGGCGTCAAGGTAAGATTAGCTATGGTAATATTTTGGGAGGAAGAGGGAAGGGTAAAGTTAGGTAAGAAACAAAAATCTCTACTGTTTGTGCTAATGTTGCTGGCAAGAAGGGAGATTTGCATAAAATGGGTATTGCCTATTCCTCCAACAAAAACTGAGTGGGTATTATCAATTCGGAGGATAAAATCCTTAGATCGTACGAGATCTTTGGATGAAAAAGCATGGTCCTGGGGGATATGGGAGAAATGGGAAATGGAAAGCAAGAACATGGAGGGGGAAGATAATAGGACAAATGAGGAACCTGTCCTATGATTAAGATATCAATAGCCAATCCTCTGGGAGGAGAAATCCACTTTGGAAAAATAAAAATGTGTCCATGGGGCTGGGTACATACATATTGTTGTGACTTTATGGCCACATGCTTACCTCTCTAATAAATATTATTCCTGTTTTGTTACAATGATAACTCTACTTCATTTATGGTCAGTGTATATTTGTCAGTTGGCATTTAAGAATGTTCTTGAATTCAAGACTCATGTATTTGACCGTTAGTTCTGTCAAAAGGTTCTGTTTTTTAATAAACTCATGTCCTTCATGCTGGAGGCCTGAGCCAAGAACTTCACTCTCATTATAACATCTATTCTGATGGTGTTGTCTCTCAGCAGTGATGTCAAATTCTATGATTATAGCAGGTCACATCATCTATTTGCAAGGCAATTTAACCTTTCCAAAGCTTTTGCATTTTTTAATTTTTGGCATAGAGATCATTTTAAGTGTGATGTGGTTGTGATCTCATGTTTTAGTAGTAAACCATAGTAAATGGAACACACTTTTTCGCTAGCAAATAATACATTCTAAACAGACTCCTAAAGGTGCAAAAGTGTGTTCAATTTCAGGTGTTTGCAGTATCCAATTGTTTGTTAAGCACAATAAGAGAATTATTTTAGAAATTGGGCTGAGGCAATGCCAACATTTCTGCCTCCAGTGACGGACAGATCTATCTTTTACTATGGTGAGATTTCCTTCTTTCACCCACTGTGCCATCAGAACTATAAGGGAAAAATGACAGGAGTTTGACCCATAAACCAATTGAGATCTGGGTAATAATATGACAACAAGCAACAATATCTCAATTGGTATCAATGGTGAAGACAATTAAATAAGTATGTAACATACATTACGAGGAAGGAAAGAGGGAGACTCACGCAAGATTTTTCAAATGTGCACATGGCATCGTATAATTGGAAACAGGTATTTTGGAGATGGTACAGTTGTATCAGCACTGTAAACATGAATCGTATATACAGCCCAATTTGGACTTGGTGCACAAATGTGCTCGTGACACATATAGGTGGCGACGCAAGTGACAAAGTGCAAACAGCGAAAAGGCGCGTAGTGACAAACGGTGAAAGTATATACAAGTGACTGTGTGGTTCAGCACGAAATGATTCACAATAGTTGCTTAGGAATAGATGGCGTGAGTTTAATAGAACCATACGGAGTAAGGGTGCCTTCAATTGCGCTGAGGGGTCGACGACGTTTCGATCCTATTGACTCAGGATCATCTTCAGGACAGGGCTGCTGTATTGAAAGTGCTGTACAGGGAGGGAAGGAGAAGTGTAAGAGGGGGGGTGGGGAGGGGCTGAAGGCGCGCTGGATGTGTGATCAGAGAGCGCGACGGGACCTGACCGTGGATCAGGCTGGTGCCTAGGGGCAAAGAGGGGGGGGAAAGGGGGGGAAAACTGCCAGTGGGATGGGCTAGACGTGAACGCCGGTGCCTGAGGGCAGGGAAGTGGAGGAGCACGACCGGACCTATCTCTAGGTCATGCTGGGGGTCGAGGCGGGAGCCTAGGGCTAAGGGAAGGGAAAGGGGAAGGGGGGGCGCATGGAGGCAAGGTGGGCAAGAACCCAAATTAGGGAGGCGGCGGTGAGTACCTGAGAAAGTTGCAGTTCCAAGTCCTCACTGGGAGGATGAAGGTAATCCGGCGTCTGTGGTAAAGTGCATCAAGGAGTGTGCAAAGCTCAGCGTCGGTAAATTGAAACGAAGGGTGCGGGGGGGGCGAGGAGTCAGTCAATGATGGTTGAAGGCGGTGCGCGATAGACAGTGGGCAAGGCAAAACAAGGCAGAGACCAACTCACCTGTGCGGTCGCCGAGTGGGGAACCGAGATGGAGGTCGGTGTATTTGGCCAGGTGCCTTGGAGGGCAGCTACGCAGGCAACGGAGGCCGGCGGAAAGATATCCTCGGAGAGACCGGGTATCGGAGAATCTGGGGAGAGAATGGCACTGCCGGGTCAGAGCTGTGTGGGGGAATGCAGGGGGTTGCGGGAAGCGGGTCTGTATCTGGGGTGACTTACCGGGCGAAGGAATAAATCCTGGAGGAACCGGTATTTTTGCATTTGGGATGCAGCATCCCAAATGCAAAAATCGCAATTTAAGTAATCGCAAAATTGCGATTTCTTAAATTATAATTGCATTTAAGGAATCACAAATTGCGATTCCTTAAATGCAATGCATTAACCTAAAAAAATGTGCGATTTCTCAAATAGGAATCGCAAATTACCGTCAATATCAAGTTGATGGTAATTTGCGATTTCTAAAGTGCATTTTTCAAAGTCCCATGTTACACACACACATGCCCTTGGGGCATGTGTGTGCGCAACATGTGGTAAAATGGAAATTTCAGGGTGCAACAGGGTGTCCTTTGGCACCCTTGCACTCTGAAATTGCATGCGCAATTTGCGAGTACCTATTGGGTACTCGCAAATTGCGCATGTACTCCTCATTCATTCCTATGGGCCCCTAGGCCCATAGGAATGAATGGGAAGCCATTCCTTAATTGCGACTTGCAATTAAGGAATGTGTAGGAATCACAATTTTTTTGAGATTCCTACATGCATAAGCAATCACGATTCTATAATTGCAATTCCTTAAAAATCGCAATTATAGAATCGCAATTGCTTAATTTGTTGCATGTGCACCTAAAAGTCTTGCGAATTGTAGCAGGTTAGCACCCAAAGAGATTTTGGAATGTGGGAATTGATTACTCTTCATTTAATGCTGGTTAGTTCTCAGTAAGTGAGTCACCTGGAGAAAAACATCATTTAATGCTGGTTAGTTCTCAGCAAGTGAGTCACCTGGAGAAAAACATCATTTGAATTGGAGCACCAGAAAGCAGAAAACAACAACGTTTAATGAAACCGAAACTGATGAATCATTCTATGAACTAGTAGTGTTCTACAACAGCTAAGTATACTGACTAGAAGAATACCACCCAGAGTGCTGGGGTCTATATCTTCCTTGGGGTGTTTCAGAATGCTGCAAATACATGAATTATTCTCCTGACCTCTTGCCAAAAGTCTCATACACAAACCAAACATAACCCTAAAGGGCAATATTACCGTAACTCGCCATGCCTATGTGGTACATATCTGATATACTGCCACCCACCACCCCATGGAAGCCACTGAAAAATCCAAAGTCATTTTCATACCTCTAAGAATCACCAGCGTATTTTCTAGCAAGGACTACCCTGTCAAATCACCAATGAAGTCCTCGAATTGCTAGTCTACTGCCAAGCAGAGACATGCAGTATTTTGTAGTAAAGCTGCACGGATGTATAGATGAAGGAACCGACATACCTTTGAATACGCCTTGATGCATGTTTGTGAAGGAAATCTTGTGCTCCATATGTAATTTAAAGACTACTTTGTTGCTCTAACGTTCTTGCTTGTCACTGCTGATCCTTGCTGTGGGCGCTGTTAAACGCCTATTTTGGACGCTGTATTCCGCTTCATCACCCTTTGGAGGACTACATCACCCAGGGTGCAACGCGAGCCTGCCCAGGTGTTTCGGGTCCTGTTGACGAGGGGAGGCACCGGACCATCTTCGCGCATAAAGCGCAGCCTCTACCCCCGCAGCGTGGGTCCCGTTGTTGCTCTAACGTTCTTGCTTGTCACTGCTGATCCTTGCTGTGGGCGCTGTTAAACGCCTATTTTGGACGCTGTATTCCGCTTCATCACCCTTTGGAGGACTACATCACCCAGGGTGCAACGCGAGCCTGCCCAGGTGTTTCGGGTCCTGTTGACGAGGGGAGGCACCGGACCATCTTCGCGCATAAAGCGCAGCCTCTACCCCCGCAGCGTGGGTCCCGTTGTTGCTCTAACGTTCTTGCTTGTCACTGCTGATCCTTGCTGTGGGCGCTGTTAAACGCCTATTTTGGACGCTGTATTCCGCTTCATCACCCTTTGGAGGACTACATCACCCAGGGTGCAACGCGAGCCTGCCCAGGTGTTTCGAGTCCTGTTGACGAGGAGGAGGCACCGGACCATCTTCGCGCATAAAGCGCAGCCTCTACCCCCGCAGCGTGGGTCCCGTTGTTGCTCTAACGTTCTTGCTTGTCACTGCTGATCCTTGCTGTGGGCGCTGTTAAACGCCTATTTTGGACGCTGTATTCCGCTTCATCACCCTTTGGAGGACTACATCACCCAGGGTGCAACGCGAGCCTGCCCAGGTGTTTCGGGTCCTGTTGACGAGGGGAGGCACCGGACCATCTTCGCGCATAAAGCGCAGCCTCTACCCCCGCAGCGTGGGTCCCGTTGTTGCTCTAACGTTCTTGCTTGTCACTGCTGATCCTTGCTGTGGGCGCTGTTAAACGCCTATTTTGGACGCTGTATTCCGCTTCATCACCCTTTGGAGGACTACATCACCCAGGGTGCAACGCGAGCCTGCCCAGGTGTTTCGGGTCCTGTTGACGAGGGGAGGCACCGGACCATCTTCGCGCATAAAGCGCAGCCTCTACACCCGCAGCACGGGACGTGCGCGGGACGTGCCGGGCGAAGCCCGGGCCAAGGCGGGCCCGTCTGAGACCGTCCGAGACAGTTTGAGGCTGGGCTGGGCTACCCCTCTGAGAAGCTCAGATTGTGCACCTTACCATTGTGGAAATACCTAATTCAAAAGATTACCTAAGGTACTGTGTAGGAGTCTAAGCATAGAGAATACCTGGGTTGTTTGATTTAACTAGTCGTCTAAAGAAAATGGAAAAACGCAAGGGGGTTGCTGGCACGTTAGATGCATTTTTAGTAAGAGCGGAGTCACTCCTAACCCATGAAATTCACTTGACTGAGAGACGTCTTTCCTTAGACCCTGCTATTTTACAGAGACATTTAACAACTGGTATCCCTTCACCTGTACCGAGGGACATTGATCAGGAGATTTCACTGAATATTGCAACAAGTGCCCCATTGAACTCTATTCCTTTTTACCTTCCTCTGAAGAAATTTCAAGTTCTTCAGTGGTTCCTAATAGAGTTACTAGGGCTAGGGTCGCGAAAACTGTGACCAAAGATAAGATTGAGCCACGGTTAAATAAAAAAAAGGGGATATAGAGACAAGTAAATCTAGGGGCAAGGGCAGCATTGGTATCTTCTCTTTACCGAAAAATACTTCTGTTGGTACACAAACAGAGTTGACCTTATTGTCACCAGTGCAGAAAGTAGCTAGCAATAAGGGAGTTATGACTGAGTTCTCTACAGGAGTGAATGATTCTGGGTTAGGAGCAGCCTTAATTTGTGTTAGCGACTTGGTTGAAAAATGTTTTTATAAAATCAGCCTCCTAGAGTCTGCAATCAATACCCTAAGTAGTAATATTGTGGGTGTGTTACCTACCAGAGTAGAAAGGGAGGACCAAAGGTCAGCGATGGACAGTTGTCCACCAGCTAACCAAGATGAGAATATAGTTATAACAAACGAGAATAATTCCATTTCAAATAATACTTCAAATAATAAGGGGATAAATAGGTTGGTTCCTCCGTCCGTGGGTTCAGATGTGATAGTCTCTCAGGGTGTACAGAAGGGACATGTAATAACCATGGGTAAAATGGATGACGCAAGTTCTCTTGCTGGGTGCCAGAGAATTAGTGAATCAAATGTTACCAAAGCCCCTAATACTGAAATATTGTGTCTCCCCCGGAATCATGTCCTTATGTTTTGATTTTGACAGGGGTTCCACCTTTGAGGGTTGGGCAGAAAGAAAACTGGATTGATCTATGGAATAAAACTTTTGATTGGCTGACCAAACACAAGAACTTCCACCCATCTGATGCTCATGAGATAATAATGGTTCGTAGAGTAGGGTGGATAGGGCAATCTATTAAGAGTATAAGAGGTGATTGCATTGTGGTCAATTTCCGCAGGCCAAAGATGGTTCATCATCTCTTACAGTATTGTGATGCAACTTTTACCCCCAAGACTGATATTAGTGCACTCTCCTTAGGATACTTTTATAAGCCGGAAGGTGGGAACAAAGTTATTGGATTCCCATCGGTTACACAATCTAATAGGTTTTAGCATTGTCAGACCTGGACCTCCAGGACTGACAACTATTCAAAACAGGGCAGGAGAAGACAAGGATAATTACTTGCAAAGATCTAAGATCCAAACCTAATGATGGTGTTGCTGTATCGATATCTACTGTTGCTCTAACCATCCCTATGGAGATGGGAATTATAGAAAATGATAATATGCCCTCTGAGGCGTATACTGGTACTCGTGAAGGGAACCAGACAGTTAACCTTAATAGCATTCAGAATGTAAATGCATGTAGGAAATTTGGAGGACTCATAAATGATATAGTAGATGTAAATATAGTGAACATTGTGAAAGATCCATCAGTTTATCAGGGAGAGGAACTTACATTAAATGATAATTTTGCTAATAATAATTTTGGTAATAACAGTGAGGAAACATTAGGTTTGGAAAATGGATGTAAGAAGATAATTGGTGATCAAAATAGCGAGGAACGCATAACAGAGATAAAGTTGACTTCTTGGAATATTGCAGGGATTAAGAAAAACCAAAGGGATGCAATATGGCAGGATTATATAGGTCAGAGTGAAATAGTCCTCCTCCAAGAAACCTGGGCAATAGAAACCCCCATAAGATAGGGTTTAAAACTTTTAGTACTGCTGCAATTCCCTCTGTGAGAGGAAGGCCCTCGGGAGGCCTTGTTATTTGGTTAAAAATCACTTTGGGCGCTGAGTTTACGCAAATTGATTCCCCTTGTCAAGATATATTGGGAATAAAGTTTTTAGCACCAGATAAAAGGGAAGTCTACATTTTTAATATATATAGCAGACCAAGTGTAGCAAGTAGAGATGTTCAAGTTATTGAGCAGTTGGATCAAATGTTAACTATAATAAATAAGAGTGCTTTGATAATTATTGGGGGTGATTTTAATCGAAAATTTGAACCAGTGGCTGGACTTGAAAATATTTTTGAAGATGAGGACTTGGCCAATAATATTCCAGCACTGAATAGTACCCCAGCGGTTTCGTGTACATGTGCTGTAGCGCAGTTACTGAGGCTGGTTTCAGCCCATGGTTTACGCGCCTGTAATGGGCGATTGTCTTCTGACAACCCAAATTTACCAACATTTATCCGGGGTAATTCTAAAAGCTATATAGACTATATATTGGTTTCTGTCCCTTTATGGCCTATGTTGCAAGACTTGGTTGTGGAAGATAGAATAGAGAGTGATCATCGTCCTCTATGTTTGACGCTCTCAGCTTCCCTATTTCAACAAAATCATTTAAGGAGATGTGACCCTTGTCACAGTTTAATTGAGCCCCTGGTATCGAACAATTGCAGAGCACTTAGATGGCCTTTGGTTTTGGGGAATGATAAGATCATTAAAAAAATTTATGAAACTTATATAGAAATAGTCTCTCCGTATATTAACTTGCCATTAACAGAGATACCAATCATGGAAATGCATGATAGGTTGGTAGAGGGACTTGAACCAATATTAAGTAAGGCCCCAAAACAATTTTAAAAAAGGGAATATCTAAATCAGCCTTGTTAGAGAACCCATGGTACAATAAAGAATGTCGCAATGCAAAAAAGGATCTGATTCAGGCAACAAAGGATAGGGATATAGTAACCCTAAGGGAAAAGAGGACTCGCTATAAGGGGGTATTAATTAAGGCAAAGAAAAGCTGGGAGGACAATATTTGGTCTGAACTGATAAAAGCATGTAAATTAAACGACCAAGTTACCTTTTGGCGTTTATTATCTAAGGGTAACAAAAAAGGGAAATGTAATAAGGACCTTTTTCTTGATGCAAATACATGGGTAACCCACTTTTCACAATTATACTCAACCACCAAAAATGATATTAATTTTAATTATGAAGAACTTGCTATTCATTTAAGTGAGACCCCTCTACATTTTAGTTTAGCGGAAACAATAGTAGCAATAAATGCAATAAAACAAGGGAAGGCCCCTGGGCCTGATAAGATACCAGGTGACCTATGGAGGCATGAAAAGGAGATTTGGGCTCCCTATATTAACCTTTTGTGTAATACAGTTGCATCGGGTGCACCAATTCCTGAAACGTGGAGGGGTGCAGAGATCACAACTATTTTTAAAAGGGTAACCGCCACGATCCGTCGCATTATCGGCCGATTAGTCTAATTGACGTTTTACAAAAGATATACGCACGTCAAATTTTAAATAAACTGACCGATTGGATTGGGGAGTATAGCATTTTATCAAAGTACCAAGCAGGCTTCAGAGCAAAAACTAGCACTATTGACCAGGTTTTTAGATTTCTCTGTATAATTTGGAAGTATATTACAGTTAAGAAAGCTCATCTGTATATAGCTTTTGTAGACCTTAAGGCAGCCTTCGACCTCATACCCAGAAATCTCCTGTGGAAATCATTAAGAGATCAGGGTGTCCCAGGGAAATCCTCGTGCAGATTATTAGGTTACACGAGGATAACTTTGCAAGGGTTAGATGGGGGCCAAATGGCGAACTTACTGATCGTATACAAGTAAATAGGGGGTAAGGCAAGGTTGCGTGCTGGCCCCTACCTTATTTTCGTTGTACGTCAATGATATCCCTGAATATCTCTTGGGCTGCGAGCATGACTCTCCCAAGCTGGGGGTGCCAGTACCGGCACTTTTATTTGCCGATGACACAATTTTAATATCACAAACCCCCAAAGGTCTGCAATACTTACTTAATACTTTCGAAACCTACTGTGAAATAAAGGGCTTGGAAATCAACTCTACTAAAACAAAATATATGGCAGTTAATCCGCACAAATCTTTTTAAAAAAATTTAACTGTAAAAAATGAGAGGATAGAATATGTGCAAAATTTTAATTATTTAGGTATTACTCTAGATTCTAAAATAAACTGGAGACCACAGCTGGATAAAAGTAAAACAATATTAATTCAAAATTCAGTCCCAATAGTAAGGATGCATGAGAGCAGCTTATCTAAAGCTGTCTCTCCTGCGTTGGAGTTATATAAATATAGGGTACAACCTGCTTGCTTATATGGGGCTGAATTGTGGGGACATGCGACAAAGAATAGTTTTATGGTGTACGAGAATACCTTTTAAGGAAATTGTTATGTTTGCCAAAACGCACACCCTTAATACCAGTAGTAATAGATTTAAATATTCGCCGCACTGACCAGCATGCGGCTTTGCGGCCACTACTATTTTGGGTACGTTTGTGGGCCACAGATGAACTTGCTCACTATAGAGAAGGTTTGGAGGAAATTTTTAGAATAAAAAATACTACAAGGTTATTATGGCTGAATCATATACAGGATTGGTTTTATAAACTAGGACTAAAACATTTTTGGGAGGAACCTCAGGGTTTGTCTCTGGGATCAAAAAGCTGTTGAAACAGACTTTTTGGGCATTTACACAAGATACTTTGTTACATTGTCCAAAATTAGGTACTTTATCCACTAGGTTTCTCACAACAAAACCAAATGGCAAATTCGAGTCCTTTTTAGACGAAATTCAACCACAACTTGCCAAATCTCTTTATCTTAAATTTCGCTACGGCATTTTGCAAATCAAAGCAAATACTATGAAATGGGTACGTAGCGTAGATGGTGCAAACAATGGTTGTTGTGATATCTGTCACACAGGTGCAAAAGAGAATGAATTGCATGTGTTATTCTTTTGTCCAGCCTACACAAACGCTAGGAGGAAGTGGATTAGACCCATCTGTCAACTTTTGGGTATTAGATCATGTAATGAGGCAGGAAGATTATTGCGAACAGACACAACACAAACAATTGTATTTAGTGTAAGTAGATACCTTTTTAGTGTTGATTTAACAAGAAAGAGATTGGGACTGAAATTTTAGGTATTTTTAACGAATATGTGAGTGTTAATCAATTTATAATTAGATGTTTGATTTTAGCTGGTCCTTGTGGAGCTTTGTATTTGGGTTTTAAACCATTGTTATAATTGTTTTTAAAATGCGTATTATCGGGCGGGTTACCCTTTTGAAGTATTGTTGTATGATGTTTTTATGTAATCTTTTATGGTTTTTTTAAAAATCGAAATAAAGATTGAAATTGACTACTTTTTATGACGTTTTCTCTTTTGTGCTTATATATTTATTTTTCAGACCTCTTGTATGTAATGTGGGGGAGTTTCAACCTAAATAAGCTTGCAGGTGTGATGAAGCCCCTCGTAGTTAAAACTGCAGAATTCCTTGTTAAGAGAGCTGAATCTTACAAACCCTAATGTACTATAAATTATGCTAATGGTGCAGTCTGAAAGATACCTTTTTTTGCAAAAGTTTTCCCCTGTAATGCATGTTTATTTGGTCACAAAATCTACTGCTGTAACACAATTACAAACTTGCAATTAATCCTCCATCTAATGTGTGTTGATTACATTATGTCGAGTAACAATTAGGAATAATCATCATTTGTGGAAAAGAGTTTGTTCGTATTAATGCCTTTAGCGGATGCTGGCAGAGAAGAGAATGTGACTGCTGACGACTGAGAAAGTAAGAAGTTGTAAGTTTGCTGTTTTTTCAAGTGAATTTCGCTAAATTGTGTGTTTTTTAACTTTTCCCTGTGGGGGACACGATGAGGAGAATTGGGACTAAGCATTCAGTTTTTTCATTCCTTGAACCTGTGATTTGTGTTCTTGTTTGTCTGATTTTTGATATTTAAATTTATTTTCCAAAAATAATATAACTTGCTTCACTATTTTTCAAAACCTACTCAATTTAGATGAATCCTTTGTCAGTAGGGCTCTCATTAACAGTGGTCAGGGGGTAATCCCTGTTATTTCTCCACCTCTGGAACTTCAAATACCAGGGGCCCCATTAATACTGTGGGTGGGGAAATAACCAGGAATGACATAATTTAGGGTCAGATGTATGAAGGCCCCGTTTTGAGATTTCCTAATTGAGAATCCTTGCGATTCGCAACTAGGAAATCGCAAAATGGCATGCATGAAAGTGTGTTGAACACTTTCTGCGATTCTTAGGGGATCGCAAATGACCTACCTCATGAATATTAATGAGGTAGGTCGCAATCGGCCCGTTTGCGAACGCAAAAATGGTTAATACATGTGGCCCAGAGAGCGGTGGTCTTCGAACTTTTTAATGCCACGCCCCCCAGTGAAAAATAATAATCAGCGGGCGCCCCTCAAATTTTTTCACAATTATTCTATTAAACTGCCAATGTTTAAATATGTCTAGACTTATTTAAACATTGCAGTGAAGTTCTGGTACCGTTTTAAAAATGCAATCAAATACATGATTGCCAACCATACTATTCTGGTCAGACAGGCCTTACTAACGTGTAAACGTATCCACAGTGTGATTATTAGAAGGTGGGGGGTGGGGTTTTGAAGAAATTTTGGAGTCCCTTCCCTTTTGACACCTTCTTCCCAGTCAGAATATAAATAACAAAAGATGTTAGTGATGGCCCATTACAGAGCGGCTTACTGCCGCTCATTTGTTTCAGCTGAAAACAAAGCACTGTATCAACATAATGCCTCTTTTGGCCCAAGCCTGGCGCCCCCCTGGGATCACTTAAGGCCCCCCCGGGGGGCCTGCCCTCCAGTTTGAAGGCCCCTGATTTAGAGGAATAATATCCAGGAATTCATTTTTTTTCCAGTCTATTTTCCACTGTGTCTCACACTGAGATTTTGGCTTCTTGTGAAGCACAAACAAATAACAGAGATGGTGGCCCACGAATAATGATGGCATTAGAGAAGGTCATGGTTATGTGGCACAAGCTTTGGTGAATATTTAGAGAACAACTGGAGTGATGTACATTCTACGGCTGTGAAATTGTTTATAGATTATAAAGTGTGCCAGGAGGAGTAGTAGCTTAAGGGGCTGCAAGTGAAAGCTTAATTCATCATCTGAAATGACTCCTGCAGCATCAGGTGTTGATGAGATACTCGTTTTCAACTAAAAGGAGAAGGGTATGGTGAAAAAGTAGAATGTACCTTAATGAACACCAGGGTACAGGCACAGGGTACAATAATATGGCACAGCGTTGTTTCATTTATTTAATTTGTTTAGTGCCTCTTCAAAATTGTTTCCAATGTCTCCGGAGTAATCATGCTCCTATTTAGAGAAAAGGTAGTAAAGAATTCCACACGTGGGTTGTCAAGGGTTGGCATTTTATGTCATGACTCTAGTAGAGAACCAGGATATTTTAGTTAAAATTCACCTCACTTGGAGTATATGTATTCTCATATAGATGGAGAATAGGAGAGTGATTCATGTGCAACTTTATGGTTGTGGACATACTGATTTGAATGGCTTTCTTCTGTAATTGTACAAATTCTGGAATGGAATGCTAACAATTATTCCCCACGAGGAAAATCATTTGCTGAAGCTTATTTATCAATATTTTTTGTTCTCTCTCTAAGAGGTTAGGTGGCCAGTCCCAAAAACTATGAAAATCTGAGCGGTTGGAGAATAATACGATTTTCAAACAGGTGGTATTTAAACCAAGTGTGGACTCTGGGTGAGATCAACCATACACCCTGGCTGAAGTGCCACTGATAGAGGGGTGGGCTTGGGGCTTATTAGGCAGTCAATACAGCAGGAGTAGAACAGGCACTGGTATTATTGTGCCAAAGTGCTTCATGCTGAAGACTGCCATGTTTTTGTTTTTTCAAATACGTTTGAGAAGCCATTGGATTTCTTCTAGGCGTCAGCTGTGGATTTCAAAATCACATGTGTATCAAATGAAAGAAGAGTGTCAATTAGAGAATTGTATATCATTATGCATGATATTAAAAAATGTGAACATCAGTATTATTCATCTAAATCCAGACCATGTTTAGATAAATCATAAAAGACTAATTTTAATTTAATAAAATTTCCACAGAAACACTTCTTATATACTTAGGCCCAGTGCAAAATATTATGGTGGGCGGAATAAAGCTGTTACATGTTTATTGAACTATATTAAAATTAAAAAACAATTAACTAAGGAGGAACATATTTAAAAAAATTATAAAGACCCTATATTTAAAGATTAATATATTCTAAATGAATTTGACCTAAGTTTAAATACGTTATACATATGAACTACTAATACCTTCACATGAGTGAATTGTGAAATATCTAGCTTCAGTACAAACAGATAATGGGAGGGGTATCATTTTCTGTTTATTGGAAATAGATATTGTGAGGAAATGCCATTTTTGCAGGATCATCACCACTTTTTGCCACCGCTTTTTGCTAGATTTACTGGTGGTTTACTGACTCTGAACACTGAGGCTCTGACCGCCAGCGCCCAGTCTATGTGCTCTAACCACTGAAGTATATGTGCAATTGGCTAATCCCTGACTGACCTATTTAACTTAGCTATACGTCCTTAGTATATGGTACCCCATGTCCCCAGGGCCTGAAGTTAAATGCTACAGATGGACTGCAGCACACATTTTGCCACTACTATAAAGTGACAGTGTAACACATTTCTTCGGGCCTGCAGCATAAGTATTCAGTTTTAAAACTGCAAACGACCTGGGAAGATAAACTTTGTTCCAGGCCTAAACCTGTCTCTTTAGTATTTATTTGTCACTCCTAAGGTAGGCTCTACATGCTCATAGGGCAGGGGGATTGTTATGTAAAAAGTAGGACAAGTGTCCTGATAGGGAGAAATCTTAAAAGTAGTTTTTCACTGTGGCAAAACTGTCTCACCAAAAGACAAGCATTGTGTTACATTATAACACCTTATAATAAATAACTTCAGTTTGGGAATAGCAACAGCATGGTACAACAAATCAATAGAAATTTAAAATAAAATCTGGTGGTAAAGTCTGATTTAAAATTACTATTTTTAAATTGCCACTTTGAAAAAGTTGGCAATTTTCTGTTCGAATCCTCTAGTAGCCCTTTCAGAGATAAACACCAGCTGTCACCTGGCAGCCTGCTGAGAGGTGTGAATTTTTCTTAGGAAAGAGAACAAAAGGGCACTGGGTGGGAGGAGGTGTGGCCTCCTGACAGGATGCCATGCAGGATGTGGCCACCAACTGTACAAGCTTCAAAGGGGCAGCCCCTGTCACAGGCAGATGTAACTCACACGTAGGACTGCCACTGTCTAGGTAGCCAGAGTGTCACAAATGCCAGTGTGGGGTAACCTTGCCCCAAAAGTGGTTTTGCAAGGGGGGGTTACCCTTTTCCTTAGGCACCCCTCAGGAGTGTGCCCATAGCTCTGACTCATAGAAATGTATTGTGGGATTGTTTAGTGACAAACTCACAGGAAGTGGTGTAAGAGTAGGTAGGGTTGCCCATGGGAATTTTTCTCCCATGAGTCAGGGAGTCTCCCCTACCCACAAGCTAGTGCCCGGTATAAATGTAGCACCCCTGGCCTCCTTTCTCAAAACACTTCTGGACCTGCAGAAACAGAAAAAGAACTACACCTGAACCAAAGGAATGGAACTCAGAGAAGGACTGAGCCTGATGCTTTTCCTGTGGTAAGAAATACCAAGGGCTGGACCTAATCCCTCTTGTATGCAGGACAGAAGACATGACAGAAATGGCTGGTTGACTAGTCTCCTGTAAGGCTTCAGGAATACAAAAGCTGCAAGAAGCCTACAACAAGGAAGAGCCCAGCTGACCAGTTCCAATAGGATTTGAAGAGACTTTGGCAGACAGGGACCTCAGTGCTGCACTGCCAGCAACTGCCCCCCTTACGACCAGCTAACATTAGTCGCACATTAGAAGCATTTATACAAATTTGAGAGGCAAATAAAAAAACAAATCTTTAAGAGTGATAATAAAGACCAACCTAAGTAACACAGAAAGGTCTTCTGTTGGAGTGTGTTCCCCTTTATTGTTCGTGCTTTATTTCACACATATGCAAAACAGTGTGCAGCTAAAGCGTTTCGCCATCATATTGCTTCTTAAGGCTGCAAACATGTCAAACAAACATGTATAAATACATGTTGTGATTTACAAATGGTATCAATACCAAGCATCCCACAAAGTCATTTTTTAAAACAGAAGATAAAAACATTAGAGAACATGACAATTACATTGCAAGATTTATACATCCACACATCACATACAAAATCCCAAAACAAATCCCAAATAGTATGACAAACCAGAGACCATCCTACTATAACAACTAAAATTATATACCCCAACTCATGTACAATGACAATTACAAGAACAATTTTTTTTAAAACATTACATTGCTTAAAGACAAAGAATGACATTAAAATAAGAAACCCTTTTAAAATATCATTTCTGTATCCACGATCATGACACCAACAATACCAAAGAAATCCACATAAAACATTCCATGAATCTAAAATATATAGCACAGCGCATAACATTCTAAGTAACCTTTTCTCTGTTTTTTTATTCATAGCTTTTTTACACACAGAGAATACAAAACAGTTTTTATCACTAGCATGAAACTGAAAATCCACACTATCTATTCATTGTAGAACTCACTCTGGACATGAAGGGAATTAAGGAAAAGAAAGAGGAAGAAAACAGAAAGAGAAAAAAGGAAAATAAACAAATAGGGGACCTAGCCCCACATCTCATGATAAATGTGTGCCAAGATACTGTAACAAATGCGTTAAAAATGGATGACAGATAATCCTTACCATCCAGGGGTATCCAAGCAAGGGTCGCAAGTTGCAGCGCACCCTATCAATATTTAATCATTCAGGCATCCGTTACCCCTTTAAAAAATAATTCAAGGACATCATGAGCAGCAGAAGTTTTACCCTTAGTCCCGTACCAGAAACCAGCACCGGGGACGAAACACCAATAATAATGAGTGAACTGTAAGACCAAGTGACGAACACCACTAGTTTGTGAAAATGATGTATCAAAAAAACATTCAAAATTATACCCATATACTCCCAGAGTTTTGATACCCGGGAATTCTGTTGTTAAACACATGAAGTATCTGGCAGAAGCAAACACTAGTGGTCAATTGAACCAGTCTGTCATCGGCGTTTCACACATGGGGCCCTTTCAACACACTATTGTAGCTAATGGTAAAGAAAAATCGAGTATTTTTTGTTACTGGAGTTCCTCCATATAAAACAGCATATTTACCAACCACCACATAAGATCTTCACTCACCCGTATTTTTTCAGTAATAGCATGTATTTTCACCGGGATGCATCAATTCGCTTTGAATTCCAAAAACAGAGTACCTCAACCTGAAAGTAAAAACAGACATAGTTGAGCACCAGTTGTTTGCCAAATCCTGGCACCCCACAACCACCAGGTATATTCTCAATCAAGTGTATTTGCACCTGTGACCATCACATATACACAATTGTACGTGTAACGCGTACCATTTAAATAATAACCTAACACGACAAAACCACTGCATACTTCATAAGTCAAGCATTTGAACCCATTAGAGCATTACATTAGCGCAGCTGGCCCATATGTAGAGGATTGCACATATAGCCCATACCGTTTTAAAAGACTTTCTGACACCACAGGACTGCCACCTGCTTCCGGAATCATACGCTTTCCTCATTCAAACATTATATTAACGCGGCTAGCCCATGTCGCTTAAAAATTATTACAGTTAAGTGGCTAACCCATATCATTCTATACATCAGTAATAGTATCAAGCAAGGTCTAATAACAAATCCACAGTCAGAAAA
Source organism: Calotriton arnoldi (assembly GCA_963921515.1). Lineage (NCBI taxonomy): Eukaryota > Metazoa > Chordata > Amphibia > Caudata > Salamandridae > Calotriton > Calotriton arnoldi. The sequence continues at coordinate 1,789,129 of CAWUFW010000648.1, read as the reverse complement.
ACACAGCAAAAGCACATATTCGTATCTCCTGCAATATCAAATTCCAACCCACCGTCCCCAACAAACAGTCCAAATTAAGACCGTGGGCCTACAAAGTGCTTGCTCGAAAGTCTCCCCAAACTTGCACCACTAATGACAAGTAAACCCTTCACAGTTGCAAATACGTTTGGTTGAGAACATACCTGGTAGTTATGGTGTGTCGGGATTTGGCAAACCACCGTTGCTCAACTATGTCTGTCTTTTTTTTCATTTGAGGTACTCTGTTTTCGGAATTCAAAGAGAATTGACACATCCCGGTGAAAGTATGTACTATTATTGAAAAAATACAGGTGAGTTAAGATCTTAAGTAGTGGTTGGTAAATACACTGTTTTATATGGAGGAACATCAGTACCAAGGAATACTCAATTTTTCTTTACCATTAGCCTCAATAGGGTGTTGAAAGGGCCCCATGTGTGAAACGTTCATGACAGACTGGCTCAATTGACCAGCACTGTTTCCTTTTGCCAGGTACTTCGTGTTTAATAATGAAATTACTGGGTAGTACAACTGTGGGAGCATATTGGTATGATTGTGAAAGTTTTTTTATCACATCGTTTTCACAAACTAGTGTTGTTCTGCACTTGGTCTTAAAGTTCACTCATTATTTTTGGTAATTCATCCATGGTGCTGGTTTCTGGTTGGGACTAGGAGTAACAAACTTTGTTGCTCATGATGTCGTTGAATTATGTTTTAGAGGGGTAACGGATGCCCGAACGATTGAGTATTGATAGGGTGCACTGGAACTGGTGACCCTTGCTTGGAGACCCCTGGATGGTAAGAATTATCTGTCATCCAATTTTAACACATTTTTGTTATGGTATCTTAGTTCACATTTTTCATGAGATGTTGGGCGAGGTCCCCTATTTGCATTATTTCCTCTTTTCTCTTTATGTTTTCTTCCTCTTTCTCTCCTTAATTCTCTTCGTGTCTAGAGTGAGTTCTACAATGCATAATGAACTGATAGTGTGGAATTTTCAGTTTCATGCTAGTGATAAAAAAAACTGTTTTGTATTCTCTCTGTGTAGAAAAGTAATGAATAAAACAGAAAAAACAGAAAAAATTACTCTGAATGTTATGCGTTGTCTATACATTTTTGGTGAATGGAATGTTTTGTATGGATTTTTTTGTTATTGTTGGTGTCATGATCTTGGATACAAAAATTATATTTTAATAATGTTCTATGTAATTCTTTGCCTTGAAGCAACATAATGTTTTTAAAAAAAAAAAAGTTCTTGTGATTGTCATTGTACATGTGTTGGTGTAACAAATTTTAGTAGTAGTTATAGTCTGACGGTCTCTGGTTTGTCATACCATTTGGATTTTGTTTTGTGATTTTGTATGTGTTGTGTGGGTGTATAATTCTTGCAACGTCATGTGTTCTAATGTTTTTATCTACTGTTTAAAAATGACTTTGTGGGATGTTTTGTATAGCAACCATTGGTAAATCACAACTTGTTATGTATTTATACATGTTTCTTTGACATGTTTGCAGCCCTGAAGATGCCATATGTTGGCGAAACACATTGGCTGCACACTTCTGTGCATATGTGTGAAATAAAGCACGAATAATAAAGGAGAACACATTCCAACAGAAGACCTTTCTGTCTTACTTACATTAGTCTTTATTATCACTCTGCCTTTAAGATTTGTTTTTTAGTTGGCTCTCAAATTTGTATAAACGCTTCCAACAGGATTTGCCCTGGGCCCTGCTGGTGGTTTCTGGGAAATTGACTCCTCACTTACCAAGTGGTGCCCAAAAGGTCCTGGACTGTTGGCTGGTGCTAGAGTGTACTCTCTCTCCCTCACAATTGCAGAAGTTGATATTGGAAACTTTTTCAGAAAAGAACCAGAAGCTACCAAAGGATCACAGCTGAACGGCAACCCTCATCGTCACATCGCCAGTCACATTCAACTTGCTGGTTTGTCTCACTGAAAGCAGCTTTACTTCCAGAAAAGTTGCTAAGTCCAATGTGGAGGATTCCACTGGGTCCAATTCTGACCAGCACCCCACCGTTGTCGATCTCTCTGTCAGATCAAGTTGGCAGCCTGCCCTGCTGATGAGATAATTCCCCCAGAAAAAAGACTATGTCAGAAGGTAAACTTTTCACCGGGATGAACATGGTCCCTGATGCAAACTTGCAATCCATTGCGGCCGATCTTAACTTTTGTCTTTGACCAAACCAAATACCTGCGGATGGTGTTTGTGCTTTTAGGCGCTAGAAAACTCTGAAACTCATAAAAATCATATCTCTGGTTCCCTTCATCAGAATCTTTTGTAATTTAGTGCCTATTTAAAGACAAAAAATTATACTATTATTATGACTTGGTGTGGGATTCTTATTGTGTTGGGTTTTCGATGTATTAACGGATTTGGTACTGATAAATTATTTAAATTTTTTCCTTTGAATTAAGCCTGAATGCTCTGTGCCACAGCTAGCCAGGACTGAGCTAAAGTTTAAATTAAAGTAACCTAACTGGAACTGATACAGAATACTGACATTATTACTTGGTGGGGTCTCACAACCACCCGATCTAATAATCCACTTTCTCATAGATGTCTCTTGTGAAGAGATTACTAAATCACCTAGTTTATTTACAAAAAGGCTTAGCACCAGATCCAGATTGATTTTCAATTTAATTGTATAAATTTTTTCTAACATTTTAATCTCAAAATGATATGATTTGTATAATTCATTTCTAAAGCAGGGGCATATGTAACCCCACTGCTAAACATAGGTACAAGGATACCTCGAAAAATTACTACAGAGAGGTTAAAATTGCTAACAAAAAAAGCCTAAGTGGAAGGTAGAATTGCAAAGGCTGGAAACAGATACAGAGAAAGTTTCAAAATAGTGCAAACCTTTGTGCCCCCGGATGCTAGATCTATGTGTCAGGATCCTACGAGGGAGTGGTGAACAGTTGCCACACTACTTCCAGAACAAGATTATGAATATCCATGCTGATCTCCTCCCTAATGTGGAGCTGGAGAAGACTTTGGGGCCGATTCCGATCTCGGCCGGTAGTGCTCCGAATCGGATTCGGATTTACCGGATCCGATTCGGAGCCCTGTATCCCGACCGAATCGTACGCGGGTCCGGCCGAGCGAGTACGATGCAAGCTCCCGCGAAATCGCCGACCGACTCGTACGCGGCTTCAACACGCTCCGACCGACCCGCACGGACCCGACTCGCACCGCGCTATGGAGACGTTTCCCGGCCGGGTAAGTACGATGCGCGCCGCGAGCAGTCCGACCGACTCCGCGCCGTCCGGCTCGAAAGAGCTGTCGGAGCCGGGACTTTGGGGGTCCGCGCCGGACTCCCTGTACGCGTAGGCGCGCGAAGTCGCACACAGGGGGACCCATGGGTCCCCCTACCTGTGCATGTACGCCGCGATGCGCATGGACGCATACCCGCTGTAGGGGGCGCCCTTGTTTGCTCTCGCACCCATTGAGTCAATGGGAGCCCGCGTACGCGTTGTACGACCGGCTCCCATTGACTTCAATGGGAGTCCGACCGAATCGAGTCCGATAGCATGCGAATGCATCGTACTCGTCCGGTCGGACTGCTAGGGTCCGATTCGGTCGGAATTCTCTCCGGGTCCGGCTCGGTCGGAGAGATTTCCGGCCGGAATCGGAATCGGCCCCTTTGTTGGGAAACATGCACTCTAGCTTAGTATGTTACCCCACTGCCACTCTTTCTAAGTTTAATCCCATTTCCTTGAAAGGCTCTCTTTCAGCTATTTGTGGCCTTAAGTCCGGCACTCAATCGGACTCTTTCCCTCCTGAAAATACTGGCCGTAAGAGAAAGTATCATCAATCCATTGGCCAATAAACTCCTAAATGCACCTCTGTCATCTGCAATAGTGCTTGGAAGCAGGTAAAAATCCTGCCTTTGCTGAAGAAACACCAGGCAGGCCCAGGGGATTTATCCAACTACAGAACCATGTTGTTGCTTCCAGCTCTTTCTAAAGTCCTGGAGAAGCATGTTAACCTTCATTTCTCTCAATACCTGGAAAGCAATAATCTATTACTCCAGAGCCAGTCTGGCTTTCGCCCAAGTTGCAGTACATAGCCAACGCTAGTGGAGGTGGCAGACTACATCAGGGGTACATTAGATATCTGGGGCAGGGCGGTCCTGATTATGTTAGATCTTTCAGCGGCCTTCAACACGCTACCCCACACCACACTCTTGGCCCGGCTCCAATCCATCTGAATTGTGAGTCATGCACTGTGCTGGGCTGGCTTTGTCCCTTGAGGGTCGAGTCCAAAAGGTTTTGATTCCTCTTTTCTCTACTAGGTCGTGTGTTGCGAGTGGGAGTGCTGCAGGGCTCAGCTTTGAGCCCTACCTTATTTAATATCTATCTTACACCACTCGCCCTACTTGCTAAGGCTCTGGGAGCAAAACTAAGGGGCATATTAGCAAGAACGGTGTTAAAAGTATCGCCGCTTTAGCGGCAGGAAACTGCCGCTAGAGCGGCGATAATGGGCTTGATAATATGCCCTTGAGAATACCAATAGAACCCCATGTTCTGCTGTGATCCTGGGCTTCTATTGGAATTCTCAAGGGCATATTATCAAGCCCATTATCGCCGCTTTAGCGGCAGTTTCCTGCCGCTAAAGCGGCGATAATTTTAACGCCATTCTTGCTAATATGCCCCTAAATTCCTTGGCTGATGACACCCAGCTATTGTTCTCCTGGGGCAGGGATGAAGTGTTCCAGAGGTGAAAATATCAGAGCCGGTCTAACAGCAGTTTTTTAGTGGCTAACAGACAACTAGCTCAAATGTAATGCAGAAAAGACTGAGCTTTGATGTTAAGGCCTTCAAGTCTTGGCAATCCTTTTGGCAGGCTAATGCCCCTCCTCCAGGTTGCCAGGTGAGCTCAGTAAAGTATTTAGGCATTACATTCAATGACTGTCTTTTCCTTGTACCTCAGATTAATGTGGTGGTGGGGACTTGTATTGGACTGCTGCATGTGCTAAGAAAGTTTCTTCACTTTCTTTCTTTCTTAGCTAGGAAACAGATAGTACAGGCCCCAATAACACTGAGGCTTGACTACGGTAAAGCAGTGTACCTGGGTCTCCTGGACTATCTTATCAATAAATTGCAGGTGGTCCAAAACACAACAGCCTGCACCCTTTGGGGTCTACTGTTGAGAACACGTGTCTCCACAATTCAGGGCATTACACTGGCTCCCTTTTAGGAAGAGGATTCTTTTGAAGACCCTGGTACTGATACAGAAGGCCCTCCATCAGTCTGGTACAGGGTACCTCAGAGCAAGGATTATTCCCTATGCTCCGTCTAGATGCCTTTGTTCAGCCAACAATTTTGGGCCAAAATCCCTTGGATTCAGCACTCCATAGCTGGATTAAGATTTTTTTCCTTCTTATGACCATCAGCATGGAACACACACCCCTGGAGCTGCGGGCCATCTCAGCCACTGCCAAGTTTCAGACGAAATTGAAAATGTGGCACTTCAATCAGTATTAATGGTTCGGGCCTGTTTTCGTCAGTCAACATTTGAGGTGCAGAGTGTCAGGACACTCTCTGGAGTAACAGAGCGCTATACGTGCCCATATAATTACATTACATTACAGATATCTCTTCTGAAGAAATTACTAAAGCACCTAATATACTTTCAAAATGGCTTAGCACCAGATGGATTTTCAATGTAATTGTATTCATTTTATCTAACATTGGAATCTCAAAATCAGGGCACAATTCAAGATACATTGATTTGTTTCATCCCCAAAGAACTGTTTTATATTGATTATAAGATCTTTGCAAACAATTATCACTTTGAGTTTAGATCCACTCCTGCCATATCTGTTGAAATGAGAACAATAGGACTTTGTCAAAGGTAGGTTTAACACTGACAATAAAAGGTTGTTTTTTTAATATTTTAAGCAATTACAATAGTTATAGGTCTTCTTTAGTGGCAGATGCACTTGATCCTGCAAAAGCCTTAGATCAAATGAATTGTTCTTTTGTTTTTCAAATGCTGAACTAGTTTTGCTTCAGTCACAAAATTATCAATTTAATTTCTCTTTTGCATTCCTCATCACAAGCTTCTGTTGTTACTAGTTTAATCTCTGTATCTTTCAAGTTGAAAAGCGGAACCAGACATGGGTGTCCTTTATCTCCTATATTATTTATTTTGTCCCTTGAATTTGTTTTAATCTAATATAAGCCAAACTAATTATATATCAGTTATCATTTATGGTGAAAATCTAGTCAAATTATATGTGTATGCTGTTTCCTTTTCATCTCTAACCCAAACTTGCCATTTCCTGCCTTTCTTGATGAAGTGAAAGACTTTACCTTAGTCTCGGGATACAAACTTAATACCAACAAATGTGAGATACTTCCTCTAAATATAAGACAATTTCAATACAAATTTAACACTTTACCACAAATTAAAGCTGCTATATATGATAAACTTTCAGATCACTATTGTAGTCACTGTATTAGATAATCATCTCTTGATACCCTTTATTCACAACCATCAGCCGCCACACTTCATAAAAATTATTAGATGTTCTCATACTAAGAGACAAAATTCGCAGGTGGGAATGAAGGTGGAAGAAGATCTTAATGTGAACTGGCCTGTTAATTTGTGGAATACAATTTGACTCCAGAGTCGAAAATCCTGAAGAGCTGCAAATGCTAGTCAATCTTTGTTTTTTTATTTATAATAGACTTGTTAGAGCTCTTCAACATTTGTCTAAGATAACTCCTGGCACACCACTATGAATTAGAACAAATTACCAAAAGCTGGAAGAACTCAAAAAACATTTAATTTCAAGAGTGGTGATATAGAATATGCTATAACCATAAACTTGATAGAACTTATATTGCACCTATCTCACTTGTTATCAATCAATCAAGTCATACTTGTATAGCGCGGCTTATCACCTGACAGGGTAACCAGGAAATCTGCTGCAGGAATCAGTCAAAGAGCCAGGTCTTGAGTCCCTTGCTGAAGTGGGACAATGAGGGTGAGGTGGGGAGGCGGTGAGTGAGGGCTTTCCAGGATTTGATGGCGAGGTGGGAGAAGGAGCAACCTCCAGAGTGGAAGTGGCAAATGCATGGTATATGTGCGAGGTGAGGTGTGCAGAGCGGAGGTATCTGGTGGGTCAATGGAAATGCAGGCGGTGGTTCATGTAGGCGGGTCCTTGGACGTGTAGTGCTTTGTAGGCGTGGTTCAGAAGCTTGAAATGGCATCTGTTCTGGACAGGGAGCCAGTGGAGGTCCTTCAGGTGCTGGGTGGTGTGGGTCATCGTGAGCAGGTTGAGGATCAGTCTAACAGCCTCGTTCTGGATCGTCTACAGTCTTTTCATGAGTTCTTTGATGGTGCCTACATAAAGTACATTGCCATAGTTCAGCCAGCTGGTGATGAGGGCTTGTGTCACTGTTTTCATGGTGCCGATGGGGAGCCACTTGAAGACTTTGCAGAGCATGTAGAGCGTGTGGAAGCAGACTGAGGAGATGGCATTGACCTGAAGTTTCATGGAGAGTTCACTGTCCAGGATGATGCCTAAGTTGCGGGTAGGTCCGAGTTCCTATGGCCACCAGGAGTCATTCCGGGGGGGGGGGGGAGGGTCTGCCAAAGATCAGAACTTCTGTTTTATCCATGTCGAGCTTTAGGAAGTTGTTCTTCACCCAGGATGAGACACTCCTGATCCAGTTGTGGAAGTTGGTCTTCGTTGAGGTGGGGTTCACTGAGAGCGAGTAGATGAGCTGGGTGTCGTCGGCGTAGGAGATGATGTTGATGTCGTGTGATCTGATGATGTCTGTGAGTGGTGTCATGTAGATGTTGAAGAGGGTTGGACTGAAGGATGAGCCTTGAGGAACGCTGCAGATGGTGTGCTTGGGTTGTGAGGTGGTGTGAGGGAGGCGGCCTCTCTGTGCGCCCCGTGAGAAAGGATGCCATCAATCCGAGTGCCCAGTCTGTAATTCCGATCTGGCATAGTCAATCGATGAGTATGTAATGGGAGACGTGTCGAAGGCTGCAGAGAGGTCGAGCAGGATCAGGGCGGCTGAATCTCCTCTGCTGAGTATGGTGCGTACGTTGGCTGTTGCGGCGATCAGGGCTGTCTCAGGGCTGTGGTTGGCTCTGAAACCTGGTTGGAAAGGGTCCAGGAGGTTGTTTCTCTCTAGGTGTTCGGTGAGTTGGAGGTTGATGGCTATCTCCAGGACTTTGGAGGGGAACAGGAGCAGTGAGATGCGACGGTAGTTCTGGAGCTCGCTGGGGTCTGCAGACGGTTTCTTTAAGTAGGATTGAGGATGGTGGTGAGCTGGTGGTTGATCTCTTCTCTTCCGAGGTTGAAAAGTCAGTAGGGGCATGGCTCAGTGGGTGCTACCGAGTGGACGGAGTTCATTAGAGTGGTGGTGATCGGTGTGCTGAGTTGTTTCAATGCGGTGAGTGGGTGGTCGGTGGTGGTGGTTGATGGGATGCTGAGGAGGTCGGTGGGTTGGAGATCGAAGTTTATGTATATGTTTGCTATCTTGTTGTGGAAGTGGTCGACAATGGTGTTGCAGAGTTCATGTGAGGAAGGGGTTGAGTTTTTGGTGGCTGATGGGCAGGTGAACTCTCTGATGATGGTGAAGAGTTCCTTGGTTTGGTTGGCACTGGTCTTGATTCAGTGGGTCACGGCCTCCTTTTTTAAGACTTTGAGCTGGTGGTGGTAGTCGTTGAGGGCTGACTTGAAGGTGGCTCGGTCGTTGTGGTTCCTGCTGATGCACCTTCTTCTGTCCAGTTTTTTGCAACTGCGCTTTGACGTGCTGAGTTCCGTAGTGTACCAGCTGGCTTGTTTGGTAGGTCTGTGCGTTTTGGCTGGTTTGGTGGGAGCGACTCGGTCGGCGGTGCTGGTGATCCAGGCTTTGAAGTTCTCTTTTGCCTGGTCCAAGTTGGTGGTGACATTGGGCTATGTGATGCCGAGGTTGTCAGTCCATTGGTGATGAGAGACCTTAGTCCAGCTGCGGAAGGGGGCGTTGTGGCAGTTTGGGGTGGTTCGAGGAGGTACGGCGAGGGTGAAGAGTTCTGATGTGTGACTTCATCTGATTCTGTTGCTGGATGTGAAGACGGGGTCCAGCGTGTTTCTTGCTTTGTGTGTGGGGTATGTGACCAGCTGCTTGAGGCCGATGCTGTCCAGTCTTTCCAGGAGGTCGCTGGAGTTGGTGTCCTTGGGGTCATTCAGGTGGAAATTGAGATATCCCAGGAAGACGTAGTGTCCGGATTCAATGGTGAGCGGGAGTTGGAATTCAGCAATGGCGTAGCTGAGGCCGGTTCGTTGTCCTGACAGTCTGTATGCGACGGTGACTTTGATGGTGGTTTTTCTCATCGGTGTGGAGCTGGAAGTTCATATGTTCCATGATCGACATGGTTTCGTAATTTGTGATGGTGCAGGTGATCGATTCCTTGTGTACAATGGTGATGTCACCTCTGTGTCTGTTGGTGCGGTTGTGGTGTTTCATCTTGTAGCCGGTGGGTGTTGCCGTGGCGGTGTCTGGGGACGATATGGGGGTGAGCCAGGTCTCTGTAATGAAGATCATGTCGGGGCAAAGGTGGAGATGGTGTCCCAGACTTTGGTGGCGTGTTCGCAGAGCGATCTGGCATTGATCAGGGTTAACTGAGTTTATCCGGGGAGGAGTCTTGGCCATTGGGGCTGGCGTGGTACTAGTTGCTGCGATGGTGGTCTGTGCTCGGGTGAAGGTGAACCGTCAGCGGATGCAAGTGAAAGGTCCCGCTGTGGACTTAGGCAACGTGATTAAAAGGGAAGTTCTCTCATCTCCTGTTGCCATTCATCTAAATAACACTGCTATTTTGTATGGTTTACATCAACCTTTGATTGAAGAAGTGCCTAAACAAACTAGAAAAGAATTATTTTTAGTTCTATTCTACGTAAAATGTCTAATTAATTATATTATTTATTTACACTCGGTATATATTTTCTTTATACCATGATGACTCTAAATTACTATTATTTGTTCATAAAATATGTTTTTTACTGAATTATCAGAATTACAAGTATATAATGCTCCCTGTTTATTATTAAGCATACTTCATTCACCTCTTGTTGAATTTTCAAGTTTTCAACTTTTAAGTAGGTAATTAAATCTTCCACTATTCTGTACTTTTTCTGTCTTTGTGTCTTCCCTTTCCTTTCTACTTTCTTTTTCTAATCACCTTATTAATCACATAGATCTTTGTATATGTTCCTTTCTGTAAGGTTTTGAATTATTCATAAGTCTAAATTTGTTATGCTATATATATAATGTTCTATTATACACTACTTTCCATGCTAAAGCATAATTCCGTCTTCAATAGAGAATGTTTATCATATGCTTTGTATAGCTATGCTCAAAAAAGTATTTCTAAAACCTAAAAATAATTGAGAAGCACATGGTGCTGTTACAGTATTTTCAATAAGTAACATTCTGACTGTAGCAAGAGGCCAATAAAACCACAATGAAATGACCAAATAGGATGAGATCACTAAGGTGCTCGACTCGTTTCAATTTGTGAAAAAATACCATGGCAGCAAAAAGCACCAATATGGGTAAAAGGAGCCAACCCATATTCCTTCCTCAGTTGTTGTCTGTCAGCACTATTCTTGCTAGGTTTGTAATTTAAAGTAAATCTAGGCAAGACTGAACAAAGTGACAGCAGAACTACCGTGTTCATATGGACTGGCAGACCAATTTGCTATGTCTTTATAGGAGCACAGCAAAAGGCTGATGTTTCATTATACGGTGTTTATTTGTGCTGACAAAGTGAACATAATAACAATTGCAGAAAGCAACCGAGAGGAATTGCCAGTGACTGGGATCAATTCCACTCATCACATTTTTATGTTTTTCTTAGTGAGTTACCCTGAATCTTATGGGTATGCCCAGGTGTGGGACTGTTTGAGGTCCCGTATGAAGAAAATGAGTTTGGTACTGCAATCATTAATGCTCAGAGGAGATTTTGAAGATTAGGCTGAACTGTTCATATTGGAGCAGACCCAAAGCTGATTTGCCTATGGGTGTCCTTGCATGCAGTGGCACGGTGAGCAAAAACCAAAAGCCTGGGTTGTGGCAGTTAGTAATTGCCTTTGGCTGAGATTTATTGAAGTATTCTACTTATCACATTTGTGAATTGCATGCATGTTTTCCTCTGTTACTTTGATTCATCCCTGTGTTGGATCATCTTTAGCTTTGTTACATCTTCTATGCTGTAATTATTTAGTGTAATGAGTACGTTAAAACTTAAGCAAGGCAAAAAACAACCCTGTAGTTTAAAGTTATACTTGTAATTAAAGGCAGGAATTAACATTGATAAATGTTGACTCACCTAACAACAAAGCATTTCTAGTGTTTAATTAGATGATGCGATACATCCTTAATTTACAGATGTGGAGGATCAAATATGTGCTTGCCACTTCACTTTAATGAGACTCCTCATCTTTTATTGAACAGGCACACACCCAGACAGAAAGAGACACCTAACTACTGGTACATACGACTGAAACAGACTATAATAAAGTGACTTAAAGAATATCAGAGGTTGGAAGAGATACCTGGATATGAGTTGGAAGAAAATGTATGACTAACGGTGGCAAGAAAAGTGAAGAATTTTGGGCAGATATAAAACATCGGCTCATTCAACCAAAGATATTATGAGTTCATGCAGGTCACCTGTCTAGTTTCAACTTGGTGGAGACCAATAGTGGCTACAGTAATTAAAATGCTGAACTACTTTTTTCATTTGTTGGTGAAATGTGTGGTTGTCGCTGAGCAATGAGAAGACATCTTCTGTACATTTAGCAGGATTTTGAAAAGCAACTATTACTCTTAGCACCTTACACCGACAACCATGTCAGAATTGATATGACACATTTTTATTCCTGAAAGGGTTAATGATAATTATGTTGTTTATTTTTGGAAAGTCAAAAAGCAAAATAGAATTACATGTGGCATCACAACTGCAGGAGATGTTAACTTTGGGAGGTGTAGAATTTATTTTTATCAGAACAAAGTTAAATTTGATGATCTTGAACACGTGGGAGATCCTTACAGCATTTTAAAGAAATAGTTAAAGCTGTTCTTATTAGTTTATTGATGTGAATTATTTTATTGCTTTGGCTATGTAACAGCAATAGTAACAGTATTTTTATATTTAATCATTTAGTCTGCTTTGCATTTATTGTCTCAGGTTACTATACATCGTTATACATTCATATATTGTTAAACAATAATACAATTATGCAAAATAAACCAGTTACAATAAAAAATATACACTCACAAACTTATTCTAAATGGTTTTCCAGATCATGTTGAAATATTCTAAATAAAAGAGTATAACGTCAAAAGAATGTGTGATTTTTTAAAAATTTTAAACCAGATAACAAAAGGTACACTACAGATACATAAAAGAACTTATGCCTAAATGAGAGCTCTAAAATTCTCTGGATCCTCAGACAGTCACTCAAACCATCTGGGGGCAGATTTACTAAGATTTTGTGCAGCGTTTGCATCACAGAATTGAAGCAAACCAGCACAAAATGTTTATTTTGAATTTACTTTCCAGTGCAAAACTAGTTTCGTGCTGAAAAGTTGCCTGAAAATAATGCAAAGCAGCTTCTGTGGTGCTTTGCATTACTTTGTGTCTTCTGGGTGGGGGCATTCCATGAGCAGTACATGGGTGTTTCCATGCAACTACCCATGGGTTTTGCTGCAAAGCCCTATCTATTAGCAATAGCAGACACTGGGGCATAATTACAAGCCCCTATCACCACCAAAATGTCACTATTTTTTATGTTGTAGTGGCGATACAGGCTTCACCTTATTTGCCACTTAGCGTGGCTTAACGCTGCCTTGTAAATAAGGCACCCTTTCATGCTATACTTAGCGTGAAAGGGGTGGGCAATGGGTGTTGCAGTGGGCATTCCGCCTCAACACCTATTGATTTTGATGCTGCCCCATATTTACAAGAGTGCCATAAATATGGGGCAGCGCCAAACTTAAGACCAGGGAAAACCTGGTCTTAACAGGGCACAACAAGGAGAAATTCTTTATTTCTCCTCGTTTTGCTGTTTATTTGTATGCTGCATTGTTGAAAATACGGTGCAGCCCTGCGTTTCAGAAGTGACTAACGCCGTGCTCCGTCACTTCTTTGTAAATATGCCCCACTTTTTTTCACCAAAGAATAGTGCTTTTTAGATAGTGGCATCAATTTAGAGAAATGATTTTATTTCTCCCAACCTTTCCAGCTTTTCATGTGTGCTGCACTGTACATCACATATCCAAAGTGGGAATAGTTTTAAAGCTTGCCTAGATTAGTATTTTGTACTCAAGTGTAGCCTTCCAGTTCAAACCTGTTCCAGACTGCACGTGTGTGTGTGCTTGCGTGTGTGTGGTGTGTGGTGTGTGATGCTGCGGAACCTATTTGTGTGCCAGCTCTAGAGTAAGAGCAGGATAGTGCCATATCTTAGTAGACATGGCGCTTTCCTACTCTCTCTTTCTCTCACACAACGCACTGCAGCAACTTTGTTTGCTTTGCTGTGTTTCATTAGTTTTTAGCAAATCTACCACTTGGTGCCTGCTTAAATGCTCCTTTTTCTAAATCATATTATGCTCTTTATACTAATAACTTATTTTTTACCAGAACATACCTTCATAAAGTCCCTACAATAATTTCTTTGAAAAAATCCAAATAATGGGTAAATGTTACATGAAGGCTATTTATGAGCTAAAGATATCATGTGATTGATTTTTTAAACAAAGTGTATGTAAGTCCCATTTCCTGGTAATTACCGAAAGATTTTTGAAACAGAGTTTCAAAGATCCCTTGTACAAGAAATATAAATGTACATCCAGATTGATATTCAACATTGAACAGGCAACTAACAATATTTTACAAATGGATCTCCCCACAGTTGCTTTAGCATACTTCCAAAGTTCTCATCTTTTCAAATAGTCAGATATCCACATATGTCCTACACACATCATATATTCAAATGACATTGGCATCTGGAGGTCATCTACTCCCAACTCCATGTCAATGTCAAGATGAATCATTGCAAAAGGAGTAGGCCTGATCAAGTCAGGTACTCATTGTCTGAAAACACTGAGCGCCAACACTAATGAAACAATATAATTTTGAAGTGATAGATGTACACACTAAGGGGCCGATTCTGATGCGGGTTGGAAAAGCTTCCCGACCGAATCGGTTGGGAAATGGTGTCCGACCCACTCGGATCGGGAAAGTCCGACCGGCGGAGTACGATGCATCCGGATGCTTCCAGATACGATTTGGTTGAACTCCCATTGACTTCAAGGGAAACATTTGTTCCTAACCGCATCAGAATTGGGCCCTCGGTCGGGAAGACACGTTCCCGATCCGATTTGGAAGGAGCAAATGCCGTTAGGAGGCCTTCCTAACCGCATCAGAATCAGGCCCTCGGTCGGGAAGCTTTTCCAACCCGCATCAGAATCGGCCCCTTAATTTGTATTTTTTAAAGAATAAACTCTGTTTTGTCCTTTTAGAAAATAAATAAAAAGTTTCTGCTACATGATCCTTCACTCATGTGAATTACAAACTGCCTTGTTATGGGCAATTTGCTTATCTTAATGCATAAAAGCAATGTAAAGCATCAGTAGAAGCAGTTGACCATGACAATCGAACATATTTACCGCTATTTGCAAAGGTATTTTTGTAAGTAACCCTATGTTTATGAAAGAAAATATTTCCATTTCTGCCTGATAGGAATTTACAAAAGGATTGCCAACAAACACTACTGTGGATGTCACAACTACAAGTGGAGAAATACACAGTTTTATATACCAGTCAAGGTGTTTGAAAAGGAGGTTACAAGGCATAGAGTGATACACTACACATTATTTTAATTTGCCTCAATATTCCATTCACTTAGCAGTCAAAAAATACCAATCATGTGCAATTGATGCAAATGCCCATTAAAGCTGTCAGAACTTCACCTAGCAATGAGCTGAATTGTCAAAACATGATGTTTGTATAATAGTTCAGAGGATGGAGACATCTAAAACTGAAATTTTGAGTGTAAGGTTACCACTTGTAAGTTTTCTATAGGAAAGTATAGGGAAATGTAAGACATTTGAAAATACATCTTAATAAACTAAATATATTTAATAAAATGCATCAATAAAAATATAGGAAATATTTTAGGGTAAAATGTCATTCTAAAATCATTTAAAATAATTATCTTAAAATTTGAACAAAAGAAATAAAATGCTACTGCCCAGTAACTCTTCAATATAAACATTTTTTGTTCAATGAAATGTGTGAATTCATATTACTTAAATCTGTTTATATCAAAAAATCCCAACCTCACTATCATTTTTTAATTACTATTTAGTACATTTTTAAAAAGGTATGTGCCTAATTAAATGATGATTGAAATGTTTAATTCAAGTGTAAACATATAATTTAATATTCTTTAATATAAAAGTTTAAGGTTATTTTTAAACTTTCTATGTAGGTGTATTACAGTCTCTGTGAGTGGCAATTTATGGTGCTAGACTCATTCCAAGACTGAATTGAGGTACCTTTACTCTTGTTTATTGACAGTTTAGGGCAATAGTAACTTTACAAGTGTAGTCTGTGAATAGCAATGGGCCTACTCTATTGCAACGTGCGTGTTCGCATTAGCATGTCACTTTCTAGACCTCCCCTTACTTTTCCCTAAAGCTCTCCATTTTTGAGTAATTCTCAACTTTTTCACACCACTCACTCTGGTCCCTCATGCATTTAATATTGTTTTGTAAACTTATGTGTTTGGTGATCTCTGAATACAAAAGATAGGGATGGGGAGGCAAAGGTCATCGCACATAGGTTTGTGAAAATCATTTTACAGTATGTGAGTAGCGTTACTCAAGTATTACACTATGTACTATCAAATGCAGTTTGTGAATAGGCCCATTGTGTTTTCGTAGTAAATCCTAAATGCACAAAATCAATGTGATGTTTTTCCTTGAATTATTTTAAATAAATGCATTGTTACAGTATTAATTTGCACAAAACGGAAATATGTTCAATTCTCATGGTCTTCTCAGCATCTAGCAAAATATACGATAGCATGCCTGTTGATCTCAGGTTATTCCTGAGGGTATTGTGAAACATTTAGTTTTGTAGATTTTTACATCTATTCAGGATTTTTTTTTTTATATATGGAAAATACAAGGGCCCAGATTTAGCAACATTTGGCACACTGCAGCAAGACAAGTTGCTGCACTGTGTTGCGTTGAATGGCGAAAGAACGAATGCTCCACATTTACTAAGATATGGCCGCATTCATTCTCTCTCTGTGCTCTGGCACCCTGATTGCTGCCTAGTGATGATGCAGGCACCTTTGCGCCATGTTGCAAAGGTACCCGTGTTACAAGCAGGATTGTTTTTGTGCAGGAAGCGACATCTTCCTGCACAAAAACAATTCTTAGAGGAATTTTCCTCTTTCTATGTGTGGTGCAGAAGAGGAAATAACGAGGAGAAAGGACCACATTTATCCGTGTTAAGCTTCTTTTGGGATGGCTTAGCATTTTGCCGCATTCTCAGGTTTTCTACTTTTTTAAATTTGGAAATGTGCCAAAATCCATAGGTGGATGTGTGGGATCGCCACTACTCCACCCATGGGATGACTTCCCAATGCCGAGTAACATACAAAAAGCGACTTGCGCTGACTTGCGTTACTGCAGAATTTACAAAGACATGTAGAGCCATGGAAGGTGGCCTTGTGTGGCTTTGTAAATCTCACTTAAGGGCTTGCGTTGCCTTGCGTGACACAATGGCAGTGCAAGCCCTTAGTAAATCTGTGCCAAGGTGTTGATTACCAGGATGCTTGTAGTCATATCAAATAAGTGAAAGAGCCCGCAACATGAAAATTCAAGCTTCACGTTTGTGGAGGTTCTTTTAAACGCAACTGTGTCCTTTCCTCATTCATGCTTTTTTAGAATCATGATTGGGGTTCAAAGTTGAGGTTTTAAAAATAAGGGTTTTTGCACATTTGTGAAAATCATGGACTAGAGTAAACAGGCTGGTTGTCTGGAGCAAGTGTGCAGTAGTGCATATGGGTATAAGTGAACAAAGAGTATCACATGTTCGTGAATGGATGAAGTAGTAGACAAAACACACACTGCGAGTAGAGCTGAGGGAGCATGTTAGAGGAGTAGGAAGGATGCTCCTGTGGCTGTACAAAAGATTAGTGATTGGGGCCTTCCTATAAACATATATTGACGCAGTACAGTATAGGCATGGAAATCTAATTAGTAGAACTTTTGATTGCTATCTGAATATGGTTACTGTTGAGCCACTCCTTTAATGATATATTTCATATTTTTCCCAGCTAAAGCAGAGGTTTCTTAGTTTTCATTGTCTTAAAATTTAGTTTCACCTTCTGGTGAGCTAAATCTTCTGTTTGGTAGTGCTGTGATGGATTTCACATTCGCTGAGCTCCCATGTGCTGAGATTCCTATTTGTAGTCTAGTGGACTGCACTGAACTTTTAAATGTACCTTGCAGAGTGATTTGGGACTGTTATAATGATGACCAAATCAACATTTGGCAAGGAAAGTAAAAATATTTTCCATATTTAATGGATGTTGTGAAATGTGTGTTCTTATACCACTGGTGTTTGAGTGCTAAAAGCATCCAGTCTGTATGAAATTATATACTAGGAACTTGGTTTGTGTGATGTTATAGGTACAATAACTTATTCTCAGTTTTGGAACAGGAAACAGCTGGAACATTGTAATCACTTACATATTGTCATAATGCTTTGTGCTCATCAATTATTTATGAGGACTCAGGGCCAGATTTATTATCTGGCGTATTGCCCATTTCTCTGCCAGGGCAACGGAATAAATTGCTCCGTCACCCTGACGGAGGTACCCTGACGGAGGTACCATCTGCCAGATTTATCAATGACTGTGAAACAGGTGATCTTTTAATAAAGCATTGTCAGGAACCACTGTCATAGCTGTACCTGTGAATGCTTTTGCAGTTGGGTGCTGGGGCCCGTCGCTCCATCAACATAAAAACCTGAAGCAGGAATTTGTTTTTGTTGCCATGGGAGTCCTCTGCCATGGTGGGGGGAGCATTTAGCAGTTTTCACTGTCCCTTACCGCCAGGGCTTTCCTGACAGCGATGGGCAGGGAAAACTGACCTCTTATTCCACCCATCTAAATTAGGTGGGTGGAATTAGAGGTCTGCAGATGACAGCTGGGTTTAATCATGGAGGAGACGGAGTGATTAAACCTAAGGTCCGCCGCATCTAAAAGGCAGAAAGCATAATTTATCACCACTGTTACGAAGTATGCTTACCACTCAACATATAAATCGATCCCTCTGTTCTACAAAGATAGGGACACAGTTTTGCCTATACAATGCGTTTGTTGTTTGTTGATATTGAAGCCTATCTTTATAAGAAGAACTGAAGACTAGTTTAATATTCTTGTACATTAGTGATTTCCGGAGTTATATTGATACGTTTCTACAAGGGCGCACATACAATACTGACGTGCTACATAGATAACATAAAAATAAGTAAAGCTACTATTTGATACTTATAATTCTAGAAATATAATACTTTTAGACTTCACATACCGTTGTAGTTTTAAAACCATGGATTCAAGCAATATCGTACATCCCATATAAAGCCCTTCACATTTATTTTTCAAGCAGTATCCACTGGGTAGCCTTGATTAACTGCTTCCCAAACAGTCAATGAATAAGAATTTGGAAACATTACTTAGAAAAAAAGCATTTCAGGAATTGTCAGATAAAACTTGTTATAATTTCCTTAGGTGAAGGATTAATATAGGAGTGACAAATAGAACACTGCAAAGAGGGCAAAGATAGAGATTAATTGCTTCCTTACATATTAACGAACAAACAAGATAATGAAAAGGTGATTTTTAGACACACTATTATGTGAGATCTAATTGAAAACCAAATGATTAAAAACACTCACTTTCTCTTTTAGCAGTCCACATTGATGTTCTACACGCAGCGTCTGTACTGCACATGCAACGACCTGCATAGTTGTGCTGTGAATTAAAAATCTGTAACTGAACTAATCTGCAAAGTTGGTTCAAAGAAACATGGCAATTGCTTCCACAATAAAAACTACTGTTGCATGCTCAGGGAGTTCTCCGCACATAAAAAGATAGGCCAGTCCTATTTTTTTCTTTGCTGAGTTCTCCATCTTGACTGCGGCGTCTCTGCAGTCGTAAACTTCCTATTAAGGGGCCGATTATGATCTCGTTAGGAAACTCTTCCGACGAAATAGGTTTCGGAATCGTTTCTGAATGAATCGGGTTCGGCAAGTCCGACCGACTGATTACGGTGCTTCCCAACATTGTTCGGTCAGTTTCCCATTGACTTTAATGAGACCCTGTGTTCTGAACGAGAACAGAGACTCCCATTCAAAAAAGGGGTTGTTGGGGAAAACCATGCACGCTGTGACGGGCACCCCACGGGCACCCCACCTGCATGATTTAACAGGGGGGGTCCTTTGGGTAACCCCACGGGCCCCAACCGGAGACCTCAGAGTGAAGGGGTGCCTGCTACGGGCCCCAAAGTCAGAATCCGACAGCCATTTCGTATTAGGCAAACCGAATCGGAATGGCTGTCCGAATCGCTCATTCAGAAACCGTGTCCATAGAGCTGTATGAATCGGCTCAGAACGACTCGGTCTGTCCGAATGCCGTTCGGAACCGATTCGGACAGCCCGAACGGTTTCCTTGCATCGTAATCGGTCGTCTGGAAAGGTGTCCGATTCGGTCGGAATCATAGGTTCTGAATCGGATTCGCGGAATCCGAATCCCGTTCGAAGCCTTTCCAGACGACATCGTAATCGACCCCTAAATTGGAGTTTGTGAATAGCAAACTTACACAAACGTATACGTTTTCCTTTGCGAATCAGGACCACAGTATTTATGTACATGTGAATAGGTATTTGCGGACAGTGAATCCTAGCTATAGAGCGAATGATAGCTAAACAATGGTTGTGGCAGTTCTACAGTTGATGAAGATATTGTTCCTACGGGGGAGCTATTGGCTTTGTCAATGTTATTTAGTCATGTTGTGCAGCTGCACGGCTGCTGTGCAGCATGACAAAGTAAAAGGAAAAGTGCTAACACACAGCCAAGGGTGGGAGCGTCATAGCTAATTTGTTTTTATTGCGGATGGAGTGAAAAGGGAAGGCTTTGTGGGAGGGGGCAGCATGGAAAATGGAGGTGAGTGGGGGCAAGCGACAACACAGCAACAATGGAAGGGTGGAGGGTAATTGTAATTGCTTCTGAATCAGAATTAGCACCTAGATAGAATTATGATCTTGGGATTAGGGGAAGTGCAGCTGCAAAACACAGTGCAGAAGAGAGGGGAAAGGGACTTTTTAACAAAACCTCATTGCTTGTGTAAAATAGTGTGGTAGGTTAAGCCCTTGCTACTGTGATCTGTGTACATCCTGCAAGTCATTATTTGAATCCTAGTAGGTCTTCAAAGCCTTCAGTTGTTGAGAAATGAACTTTAATTTGGAGTAATAGTAATCAAGAACTCTAGTATTTATTGCAATATAAATTTGCAAGCACATTTGATTTGTAGATAGTAAGGTTGTAGTTTGTACTAATGATTTTGAAAAGGCCTGCTCACAGTATTATCTCTGAAGCTGAGCTTATCAGTTAGAAATTAAATGTTCCTTGCATGAGAAATTGGGCGCAATCTTCGACCAACAATAACTTTTATGATGGTATTTTTTTTATGGAGGAGAGTGGTCAGAACTAACAGCATTCCTGGTGCTGGTAGTAGTTGTATGTCTGCCCCTTTTCTCCTCATGTATCTCCACCAGCAAGGATGAAAGGTAGGGTTGACATAAGCAAGGATGAAACAGCCATGCCAACCATCCCCGCCTCACCCCACTCTAGTGAGTGTGCCAAGTAGTCTAGACAGAGGCAATGAGCAGCAGAGTTGTTTCTCAAGTAAACAAAACACACCATGATTAGATAAGATAAGATTGAGCCATACTCAAAGCAGTCAAAAAATATCTTGCTGACATCCTCCTGCTCTAGGAGATCCACTTACTGGTGTCAATCTGCCCCTTCTTGGCATGGCAGTGCTGCTCCATGGCGTTTCATGCAGGGTTTGTCAGAGGCTCCTGGGAGGTGGAGGGGCGATCCTTCTAAGAAAGTCACTGTCATTTCATATGACCAGTACCTGGTATGCTGAGGGAGACAGGTACATATCTATAACTGGGGAGACACCTGGGAAACTCACTTCCCTATTGAGCATTTATGTCCCTCAGCACTTACTCAGACATTCCTAAATTGTCAGGTTAGTTTCCTCTCACATCTCACACAAGGCAAGTGATTGTGAGAGTGGCGCTTTAAAGGGGTATCATCACTAGACCTAGAGTGATGAGGGATCAGGACACTATCGCAATCAAACTCAACACACTTGGTGAGATTAATGATGGCAGTGAATCTAACTGACACTTGGCATAAACTAATCTCCAGCCAGAAAAGCTACACCTTCTTCTCCATTAGGCACCATTTCCTTTCAGGGGCAGACTACCTCCTAACACCAGAAACACAAATAGGAAACATGACAGATGCCATACTTATGATCCGAGGTCTCTCAGGTCACTCATCACTAAAATCACTTTGGGTAGCATTAGAAATGGACAGCGTGCTAGCTGACGGCTCAGCACTTGGTGGCTGCTGGATTGCAAATTCCAGACATATGTAACACAAGAATATGAGGAATATTGGAAGACCAACAGAGGTTCCATACCTCACAAGATGCATTTTGGGATCTCTACCAGGCCTATGTGAAGGGCAGAATAATTAGCCCAACCACTATCCAATTCAGAAGACAGGGAGAGGAAGTGGCCAAGCTAGAAAAAAAACTTGTGAACTTTGAGACAAGAAATAGACACAAGTCTGATCCCCAGCTCCTCCACAACATATGACACCACCACACTCAGCTCACACATAACCTGATTGGAGAAACAATGGCTGCATGGACTGCATCAAAGAATAGGGTATGCAAGTGGAGGATAGAGACAGAAAAATGCAAAGTTTTTCACAGCAGTAAGCAGCATTCCAATGGCAAATGGGGATTGTGCCCAGGGAGAAGCAAGAGATTGCATAGGTGTTTGAAGTTTACTGGATCTGAGCGAATTATTGCAATATGTCTGGGTCCTCACTTGTCCCAGCTTAAAGAGGCCCCTAAGGACTTCTTGGAGGAGGAGCTATCTGCAGTGGAACTCTCCAGGGCCCTTTGGCAGATGCAGAGCAGCAAAACCGGGGCATAACAGGTTTCAAGACATATTTCCAAGAAGGTGGCTAAAACTGCCACATACCCTTTAAAGGCCATGTTAGAGGAGATGCTGAAGTTGGATGAGCTCCCCTCAGATCTTCAAACTGCAGATATACTAATGATTCAAAGTAGGAATCTCCCTACTGGAGTCTGTTTCTTCTAGAATCTTGGAATACATTTGTTTGGAATGCCAAAGTAGATTATGTTGACAGAACTAGGGCTTTTAGTACTAGGGGTTGTATTTTGTGGTTCATTTAAAGTAAAGGGAGGACATTGTTAATCAGCATTCGCTGAAAATGTCTTTTTCGTGGCATTGATGGAATCCGTTGACTCGAGCAGGGGTTTGGGTCAAGAGCAAACTTCCAGGTTTCTCACTATACATATTGGTGTGAGTGACAATCCCATTTCAGCTGGTTAGTCAAATTGTAAATACAATTTGGCTGGGTTTCCTGCAATCATGATCTTATTACTGGAGTAATTTGGGCATAGGATGTTTTTCCTTATCCAGAAGTATATGTGCCCGAGGCTGTTTGAGATTTTGGCTTTCTAAAAGTTTGGTGACTTTTGGCATCAAGGAAACAACGATTTAAAAAAAAAAATGTCCGAGTTGCATAAACAAGATGGCACTCAGCCTGAAAAAGAAGTGACCCTGGAGGCTGATTTTTAGCTGTGTCTTCCACTCGCAGCTTTTTGCCATAAAGTTCAAAGCTTCAGTGGAACTGCTCGACAGGCGTGTCTTGTCTTTAGAAGCTTTTTTCAGCTATATTTTACATTTTTGCCGTGCTGAAGAATTTGACCACCAACCTTGCCCATCGTGCTCCATCGCTCAACTAAGGGGGGGGGATGCCTTTCCCAGTATACTGCACCCCTTAAACTAACAGTATTTCTTCACTTTCCTATTGTTTTTATCGTTTTTGTTTCAATACCTAATTCTTATACCTCTTCTTCTTTATATGTGTGTAAATATTTCTAATTACAATTATCTCATATTTATTTTGCTCTGTAAATATTATTTTTTGACTGAATTTTTGTTTTGGCATTGTTGCACATGTACAACATGATTTGAGGAAAGATTTTGCATGAGTTATTCTATCATGAATAAATCCAGGTGTTCCCCAATGAAACGAGTTTACCTTCTGGGAGTCCAGTCTCAGCTCATATCAAAAGTGTGAGCGGTCTCTCTCTTAGCATAGCAATCAGATTCCCTACAGGCTGTATAGATTAATGATTTAGTATACACAAATTCGTTTGTTTTTATGTGCCCTTGTATTTCTAATGTGCCTATAAAATGGCATATTGGCTTGCAAGTGATGTTTTCTGACTATAATTAAATAGGGTAGTCAGCCAGCAAAACGTGGGTAAATAATTCTGAAGCAGCACCCTTGTCGTGGTTCATGCATTAAGGACAGTGGCGGCTCGCATAGGGCGTGCTGCGGGTGGTGGGACGGGGAGGGGCAGGCTGGGGGTAGTAAACTCGGACATACGACGGAACGGAGGAACGTAATAATGACTTTCCTCCGTTCCGTCTTATGTCCGAGTTTACTACCCCCCCACCCTGCCCCTCCCCGCCCCACCGCCCCGCAGCACGCCCTATGCGAGCCGCCACTGATTAAGGAACTTCTTTCCACTTAACCACATTTTTACAGGTATAACCAATGCTTCACGTGCTTTGTAATGTTGCCACTTTATAGCACACTTCAACGAATCCCTCTGCCAACCCAACTGCCATAGCCTGATCCTGCGCAATCTGGAATGAACCGTCCTTGAACAAAATCCACTCAAAGAACAACTTAAGGAGTATGTGAAACAACAATGCCTGCATCATGACATTCAATCATGCCTCAGACCCTGACAAGTGCCTACACACTCAATTGTGAATATCACAGAGAACTTCTCTATCAACCTGAAGATCGACAAGCACTTCTGCATTTCTTTTACCTGTGATATCTAAGTATATTTTACTAAATTTGATGGGAGTTGCGTAGTCAGCCGGAGGTGAACCACAGGACCACTCTGTGCTCTGTCTGCAGCACAAGTATTCATTTATTTAGACATTTTATTGCATTCTGAAAATTTATTTTTCAATAGCTATAATCAGTTTAATACCTTCCTGAATACCCATCTATACCCAATGACATAATCAACATAGGGACACGCAAATCACTTGTGTACTCTAGGGCCCAGATCTGCAAACAATTTGCATCGAGTTTGTGTTACTTTTTTAGCTCAAACACGATGCAAAGTGTTATGGTGGGATTACAAATCCAACACACATCGTGATTTGCGTTGCATTTTAACCCAAACCTACTTAAAGCTGTGCAATGTGCTGCCTTGCGTTACTATGCACCAAGGGGGCGTGACATAGGTGGTGCATGGGCATCCTCATGCAACCACCCATGGACTTTGATGCAAATCACTATCTTCAAAGAATTGTAAATAGGAATGAGCGCTAAATTCCTGTGCCTCCTCATAACAAGGATAAATGGTATCATTTCTCCTTTTTTTTACCTATTGCATATGTGCTGCAGTGTACAGCATACATACAAAGTGGGAAATTACTTAAGGAATAGTGTTTGTACTGGAATGGACCCCTTGCAGCACAAAACCTATGCTTCCCACAATTGAGACACCCTTGTACTATGACGTAAGGATGTCTGCATTGGCGCAAGGCAGCCAAAAGTGTACCAGTGCAGGGAGAGAGCAGACCAGCACCAACATTAGTAGATGTAGCTCTGCTCTGCTGTCTTCCCTTCACACAACTTTACTTGCTGCACTGTGTTGCACGACATCTACGTAATCTAGGTTTGGGTTTTTAGTGCTCTATTTATATATATAGTATGGCACTAAAATCTCTGCAGTACAGATATCTTAGTTGGAATTCAATCTTTTTTCTTTGATCGCAGTGAACCTGTCAGATTTAGGTATATTTAGTTGTCCATGCAAAGGATATCATACTTTGGGGCAGATTTACTATTTTTTCACGTAGCGCACTGCAGCAGCCGCAAATGCTGCGCTGCGCTATGTGAAAAGGAGAGAGGAGCAGAGCACCCTATTCACTAAAATAAGGCACTCTTCTCTCCTCACACTAGCACCGGCGCTGAAATCAGCTGCCATGCGTCATGGAGACACCTTTGTGCCATGGTGCAAGGGTGTCTCTGTGAGTCTAGGATAGGTTTTGCTCTGGAAGGGTACCCTTCCAGTACAAAATACTATGCACAGACTCACTTTAACAATTTTCCCACTTTGTATGCGTGGTATAAAGTGCAGCATACATGCAAAGTCGGAAAAGGAAGGAGAAATGAAAGCATTTCTCCTTCCTTGCGCCTATTTGAAAAGGGCCCAGCTTTCTCACGCTAAACCCAATCTACTTTATTTGGTAAATTGGGTTTAGCATGAGAAACATTGGGTGGTTGCATGGGAATGCCCATGATCCACCCTTGGTATGACCTCATGGCACAAACTAATGCAAAACAGCGCATATAGCGCTGCTTCGCATTACTTTTCCGTTATTTCCAGCGCTAAACAAGCTTAGTACGGGAAAGTAAATTGGAAAAAAAAGATTTTGCACCGATTTGCGTCACTTTTGTGATGCAAACACGGCGCAAAATCTTAGTAAATCTCCCCCTCAATGTCATAGCAAACTTCCATCAGCCTTCTTATTCAAAATATAAATGCGCCAATGTCACAAGAAATCTGACAGCACGTCTATTTTCAAATGCCTCAAAATAAAACACATATGCATCCAAAATTAGAAGAGGAATGTGAAGTCAAGACATCATGGCTAACTGACTGGATCATTTTAAGCACCGGGCAAGAGAGAATTTCCCCTGCCCATATGCATAAATACAAGGATTTTGGGGCTGGGTGGAGCAAAAGATAAGTGAGCTGGAGACAGTTCATAGATCTGAACAATCGCTGCCGACAGGGAGGACCTGGCCTAGCAGTTCGGGCTGGACTGTTCCCATGGAGAGCAGGGTCAAGACTGATTTGCACGTGGCCGGGTCCAAACTGAAATGGCATGATGAGAAAAAAAAACGATGAATTTAGGACCAGATCTCTGTACTGGGGGTGAGTTTTTGACATTGTTTAGCATTCTGTCCATCATTTGTTCTTTTTGTCTTTTTTGTATATTATGAGCCAGTCATTTCTTTACATAATGTCAGTGTTTCAGTCCTCCATGCTTAATGTATGCATAGATTTTATTCGGAATTCAAAGCAGTGGCGGCTCTTCTGCTAAGGCGGAGGAGCGTCAACCCACTGATTGAACTGCAAGCTGAATACAGAAAAAAAATAACAATGTTTGTTATTATCCTTTTGTTTTCTGTATTCAGCTTGCAGCTGAAGCCAGGGGGGCGGGGCTGGGCTCCCAGTGTCACAGGGGGAGGAGTGGTGACAGCACCTAAAGTGCGCATGATGATTTGGCCAGCCAAAGCATCATGTGCACTCTGCATCTTTTCCATGCAGGCCTTATTACATGCCAGCCCCTGTCTGGGCACCGAACTACGGTGCTCAGACCAATCCCAACACTGCTAAGGCAGCGCTGTGATTGGTCAGGGGATGCTGGGAGGCTGTGTGCTTCCTGCGGAAGGAGGACGGAAGATGGAGGAAGAAGAGGTGGCGGCCAGCTGTCGGCGGTATAGGTAAAGTGCTTTTTAAAAAAAAATATATATTCCCCAAGCCTCACCACCCCTGTTCGGTAGCAGCCGCTACTGATTAACAGCCATGCCTTTTAGATGAGAACATGGGATGTATATTTGCAAAGTGGAAAATAATTTAATAATAACCATACTGCAAAAGCATGAGGAAGCGACCTACCTTCTGAGAGAAAAAGAAGTATGCAGGACTGGAGTATTGCTTATCAGTGCTGTTTAGAGCTGCAAACTGGAGCTCAAAGGCAATGAGGCTGTGTAGAAATTCATTTCACCTCCTCCGGGCAAGTGCGTGGCTCTGAAAAGAAGACAAGCACGGATTTTCAGTCAATGGATGAAAAATAAAGGCAGATGGTGTTTGTAAACAATCGGGGAAGGAGTTTGTATGTCATTTCAGTGTCAGACTGCTTTCATGGGTATAGAAATTTGCAAGCTTGCATGCGGATATCTTTTATAGTGTATCACTCCTCATACCACAGTTCTACTGCTTCTAAGCACTGTAAAAATGGTGTTGCTTTTGCCTAATTTACCCATACCCAATCTAGCGACATCAGAAGGAGGACGGCTGAGCCTACTTTATTTGCCTACATAATGCAACATATCTCAGCATCGAGTATTGAACTCACTGAGCTTTTTTGCTGGTCCACAGTGTAAGCAATCTCTACCGAAGATCTCTGAAAACAATGGCCATTTGGACTGGCTGGAGAGGTACATATGGTGGCTGAAGTCCTACGTGACATTGCAAGTTAACCAGTGCTTAATTTGTAAAACAATGAGTGCAGGGGCCAAAGCTCTGCTAAGAAGTCAGCGACAAGTGCAATTAACTGTTGGCACGCGCAATACCAAGGCTGTGTAGTGTTTATTCTATCCCATGCCTCTTTAATTCACTCACAGACACTCCTTGCCTATTTATTTCACTGTTACAGGTTCCTGCTTTCTTCTTTTACGACGGATTTTCTGTCTTCCTCTTCCTCCGTCTTTACGCTTTCTTTATTTTTCTCTCTTTTGCTCTGGTTAAATGTCTCATGCAGAAAAATAGGTGCCGGTACCCAAAAATTAGTGCCCTGGCCCCCATCGGCAACCACCGGCTCAAATTAAGCACTGAAGTTACCTCATCGGATCTGTCAAAGTGCACTAGGCTTCAGTGGTCCATATGATTCTGCAAAGGAAGGAAAATGAAAAGGTACAGGTTTGTATGTACAGGTTCAGATTTAGTGCTAAGAACCAGCAGCCTTGTCAACCCATGCTTTAGCAGCTACAGCGGGGGTGGGGTTCTTGATGGGCCTCTTTTATCTGCAGCTCGGCAGACAAAGGTTCATAATTAATGTGAAAGGGTGGGAGGGTGAGTAAGTGAAAGAAAGGATGGATGGATGTGTGAGTGAAAGGGTGGATGGATGGATGAGTGAACAGGTGGAAGAAAGGATGATGAGAGAAAGGATGGATGGATGAGTGAGTGAAAGGATGGATGAATGAGTGAAAGTGCAAATAGATGGATGGATTGAGTGAAAGTGTAAATGGATGAGAGGCTGGGTGGATGAGTCGAGGGGTGGATGGATGGGTGAGTGAAAGGGAGAATGGATGAGTGAAAGGGAGAATGGATTGATGGATGAAGTTAAAGGGTGGATGGATGAGTAAAAGGGAAGATGGATGGATGGATTGAAAGAGTGGATGGATGGAGGAGAAGGGTGGATGGATGAGTGAAAGAGTGGATGGATGGAGTGAAAGGGTGGATGGATGAGCAAAATGATGGGTGGATGAATGGATGAAAGGGGGATGAATAAGTGAAAGAATGGATGCCTGAGTGAAAGGATGGATGGATGGATGGATTTGGTGGGTAGGGTTGAAGATGGATGGATAGGTTTGGATGCAGATAGGCAGACGGATGGATGGACACATGGATGAAATGACAGTTTGAATGATGTATGAAAGATTAAATGGATGACAGAATGTAATGGTGAAATGTGGCTATCAGAGGTGGATGGAAGGATGAAAGGGGACGTGGATAGATGTTTGGATGGAAGACACAAGCAAGCCCTTCTGGAGAGGGTCGCAATGACTTGCTTCGCTTGCTTGGTGCCATTAGTGCTTTGGTTTAAAGTGGGAGGTATTTTAATTTTCTGGCTACCCCCGTGCTTAGAACGAAAGATTGCCAAAATGGACACCATTAAGAGTGCCTCAGTATGGGCGTGGGGAATGTTGATTTGGCATTCCGAGAGTTAACAGGTTCCTTTAACCCTGTGGTCCGGAAATAATGTGGATTCCAGTTTGAACCCTGCAAATCCTTGAGAAATGAGGAATTACCGGGGAATCTGTAACTGAGGGTCTCACTCCCCCAGGAATTCTTCATTCTCCCTCACATGTTCCTTTGGAGATTTTTTCTTCTTTTAGTAGCTAAAATCTCAAGGAAACTATAATAGGTCTGTGATGTTTGCACAAAACTTAAGTCCTGATGGTGCTGGTAATGTGTTGTGTTACTGGTCTCATCTGGAATTTCGAGGCACTATTAAAGAGGCCCTATGTTTCCAGGATGACTCACTGAGGTAAACGTTTAGTGCTGACAAAATGCAGTGTTCTGGAGGTCATGAGTTCAAACCCCAGCAAGTAAGACTCAGAATTACCTTCTTCTCAGACCCTAAACTGAGCCCTCTGAATTGCATTATGCTACTAACTATGTACCTTCTGTAGAAATGGCAGAAGTGAGGTACTCAGAGCTGTATAACACTTTATTAAGAACTGGTGACACCAAATCCAGTTAGTGTGACATTTCATGTGTGAGTCACTATATAGAGTGAAACCCTCATAGGTTGTGCTGTGCTACTCTGAGAATGATTGTGGTGCCCCATCCTATCTAATAGTTCTTCCTCTGGTGCAGTGTCATTATCTTTTGAAAGATGGCAATGACGTGTCTCATGTATTGACTAGTAATTCACAGCAGCATACCATTCGATTGCCCATGATGGCATCAAAGAACCAATCGGGGGGGGCGTGGTCTCGCCGAGCAGCAAGATGGCCGCTCCTTGAGTGTGCTCTGCCGGCCAAGACAAAATCCTGACAATATCCGAACATAAGGCGAGCCTGCGGTACCTGAAATTTGCAGCGAAAGACTCCTCAAGGAGCTGTGCATCGGTGAAGCCAAATCTCAGCGCTGACGAAGTGACCGAACCCTCCCGCAGGATCGGAAGAGCGGACCCCGGAGCACCACGTTGGGAACACAGACACGCAGCACTGTCCGCCTTGGGCCCGGGGTCGGTGAAACACCGTGAGACACATAGCAGGCAGCAGCAGTGTATTGGCTTCACACAGAGTCACGGTAGGCCCCATTTAACTAGGAGCTGCCCCCCTTGTCGCCCCACTTACGCCCGAGCACGGAGCGAGGCGGGCCGCTATCTTGGGTGATCAGCGGCATGCCGGCTCGCCTCTGTGGGGAGATCTGAAAAGATTGCTGTGCCGCTCACCTCGGTGCACCGAGGGCGAGTCTGAAGGGCGGCCCTCGCTGAGGACATCGAGAGGGCTCTGGGGGCACCGAGTGGAGTGGGAGTGCCTGCACGATTCGGAGCCGAGGCAGCAGGAATGGTCATCACACTCGCGGGCGCTGGCGGTCTCTCTGGGCGGCCTGGGGTGCACGTTGATCTCCGTCCCATACCCCACTCAGACTTCCATCGCCTCCGGTGCTGAACACAGGGGCTGTGAGTGCACACGCGTCCAAGTTATACCGCCCTGATCTGAGGGGACATGGCCAGAAACGGCCTGCGATGGCACCCTACGGTGTGCAATTCATCCTCCGGAACCCTCTGCGTTGCAAAGAGGCATCGCCAGCCAAGTCCTGGGAGTGGCGTAGTTTGGCCAAGGTGTACAAGATTCATATACCCCATGTAGGTCATGACACATTTGCCCACAGACATGGGTAAACACGATCCCAAAAAGCCAAAATTGACTTTTGAAAATCAGAGACTCACAAGACATACGGAACTGGGGGCGGAGGGGGATGTTTATGGTCCTACAAATGAAGCAGCAGACGATCAGGGGGACGACTTCCGCACACTCTTGTTGGACATAAAGTCCAGTCTAAAGACCATCGACAGCAAGCTTGATATCCTCACCTCCCAACTAGATCAGGTTCGGAAGCAGGTGGACACACACGCGACACGTCTGGACCAACTAGAAAATCGCACCTCGGATTCTCATGATTTCCAGATTGAGACTAAAGAACAACTGTTGTAAATGGACAAGTTACTAAGGGCCATATTATCAAGAACGGCGCAAACATTATCGCCGCTTTAGCGGCAGGAAACTGCCACTAGCAGAGTGAGCAGGCTTGATAATATGCCCTATAGAATCCCAACAGAAGCCCGTAGGTTCTGGTGTCAAGGACATCAAACCTGGGCTTCTATTGGAATTCCCATAGGGCATATTATCAAGCCCCTTATCGCCGCTTTAGTGGCAGATAATGTTTGCGCCGTTCTTGATAATATGGCCCCATGTCTGATCAGAGCGAAAAATGATGATTTGGAAGCCAGATAGCGCCGGTATAATCTCCGCATAACGGGTTTGTGTGGGAGGTGGGTGGGAAGGGAATGTTTTTGTTGGAGTGTCAGTCAGAGCGACACTATATGAATGTACACCCAAAGGTTGGCATCGTAGATCTCCTGACACTGCTGTACAGTTCTTGCAGTTAGGTAGCAAGATGCCCCGGAAGCCCAGGGAGAAGGCCCACAGTGGAATTATTAATGGATTTGAACGGTCTTGGCAGATTCTAGCTTACCACTATGTACACCCTGACGCTCCATGACAACTTACAGTTTCGTAACCTGGAACATCAGGGGGTTAAATGATTGTAGGAAAACTAGGCTTGGCCAATCCTATTTATGCAGGCATCACATTGATGTATGTTTCTTGCAGGAAACCCACTTAAATAGTACATCACATTTTAAACTACAACACAACCGGTGGGGGCACACTTTTTCTTCTATATATTCCAATTATGCAAGAGGGGTGGCAATGTTAATACGACGAGGATTGGACTGGAAAACAATTGAATCATATACTGACCCGGAGGGGCGCTATGTGATTTTAAGTGGCGTACTCGGAGGAGTGAGGATGACCCTAGCGGCAGTCTATGGGCCAAATGTCGACCAGCGCGACTTCTTCCAGAACACATGGGCTAAAATTAAGCTGATTGGGTGCGACACCATAATATGGGGGGGGGGGCGACTTCAATGCACTTTTAAATGACGCCTTAGACAGGAAGGGGACATCCCGCAAACTGCACCCTAATTCGAGCGATACACTAAATGCCATAATATCAGATTGTAATGTGACAGATATATGGAGACAGCAACACCCGGGCATTGCCAAGGAACGTGTATCTCGGCGCACCACAGCGCTTGGTCTAGGTTAGACTACTGGCTGGTGTCTCAGGATATAGAAGCCTGGACAACAGAATTCACACACCTCCCTAGGACATTATCAGACCATGCTCCCTGCCTTTTACGACTGATCATCCCGGACGCACATCAAAAAATGTATAGCTGGAGGCTTTCCCCGAACGCCCTACTTGACTCTGCTTTTCGAGAAGAAATACATGGAGACATTGAAGAATACTTTGCAACGAATACAGGATCTGTCTCCACACAGGCCTCTCTGTGGGAGGCATTTAAAGAGTTTATCCGGGGGAAATGCATAGCCCATCATGCTGGGGTGCTAAAGGCCATTAGAGGTACGCTAGTCACCCTTGAAGCATGCATTAAAGAGATTGATTCACTATACTATGCCAATGATGACCCCAGTCTCTTAGTATCACTTAAAAAGAAAATTACTGAATTTGAAGAAGAGGCACAAGGTGAGAGGAAATTTATGGGCAAGCATGCACAGGCAAGACGCTATAGGGAGGGAGGGAGACCAGGTAAAACCCTAGCAAACATGCTCCGGGCGCCCCGTAACGCTACATACATAACCGAGATTATGGGAGAGAATCAGACACTCATTAGAGGCCCTCAAGAAATATTGGATCATTTTGCACAATTCTATTCCAACTTATCCACAGCCACCCATCAGACAACCCCAGTGGATCTCCAACCATTTCTAGATTCCATAGAGCTGTTATGGCTTGGGAGGGCGCACAGAGCATATTTGGACGAACCTTTTACTTCCGATGATATTCTTCAAGTCATTAACAGTCTACCCTTAGATAAAGCCCCAGGCTCTGATGGCTTAACAACCATGTTCTATAAAGCATATGCGACCACGCTAGCGCCCCACTTACTTGCAGTATTTGAAGAAACACAAACATCAGGTATACTTCCTCCATCAATGCGCGGGGCAATTATACAAACATCGTTGAAACCCGGAAAACCCAGTCATGAGCGAGACGCTTATCGGCCCTTATCATTAATAAATATTGATGCCAAGATTAACGCAAAGCTGCTTGCAAACAAATTGCAACCACTGCTTCCCTTGATAACACGCCCCGATCAGTCAGGGTCCATACCTGGAAGGTCCACAGCACATAATCTTCGTACCTTCTTCACCGTGCTGAATTATTTGAGTCCACGTATACAGGCGCTTGTGGCATTCTTAGATGCCACCAAGGCGTTTGATGTGCTGGAGTGGCCATATTTATTTGGCATTTTGGGGAGGCTGGTAATCAATCCGGTATTTATAACGCAAATACAACTGCTATATACAGAGCCATCTGCTAGGCTTCGCATGAATGGCATGCTCTCAAGTCCATTTCGAATCATGCGGGGAACTAGACAGGGGTGCCCTCTCTCCCCCCTCCTCTTTGCCGTCGCGATGGAGCCATTGGTGGCGTGGCTGCAACAGCACCATGCAGCCAGGGGACTGGGATTCAGCACAAGAGGGCTCTTGATCTCGCTTTATGCTGATGACATGACGTTGTACATTACTGACCTGGCAGTGAATGTAGCTTCAATCCTCAGAGAACTTATTACATTTGGAGGCCTATCAGGTATATATATCAACTGGGCCAACTCAACCTTATTCCCCTTAACCAAGGCGACTAAGCCCTTTGCACTAGAACATCCCCTTAAATGAGTGGATGGTCCAGTGAAATACCTGGGTATCAGGCTCAGACGTGACGAACAAGATATCTGGAACATGAACTACGGCCAAGCCGTTTCATGGCTAGAAGGGAAAATAAAGGCATGGTCTCAATTACCACTTTCTTTAGCAGGAAGAATCGCAATTGCCAAGATGGTAGTGCTACCCAAGTTCCTGTACCTGTTTATAAATATTCCACTCCCACTCACCCAGGCCTTTTTCCAAACTCTACGATCTTTGTTAATATCTATGGTATGGGCGGGGAAACAAGCGCGAGTTTCATGGGAGCTGCTGACACATCCCTTAACGCAGGGTGGATTAGGTGCCCCTGATATCCCGCTGTATGCGTATTGTGCGCAGGCCCAAAACCTACACTACTGGATGCACCACACCCCGTTCTAGCCTCATGTAGCCATGGAGATGGACGTGGCAGCCCCGGTTCCCCTTCAGGTGGCACTCTATCAACCTTATCGGCGGCCCCGGGATGGGATTGATACAGTGGAGACTTTGCGGTGGGCATTGGACAGACTTCGTAATAGAGCCCGTCTGAGGGAGCTGTACGCGCCATCTGTCCCTCTAGCACACAATCTGCTGATCCCCCTATGGCGGACGGCAGCAACGTGACATTAGCGAAATCAATGGGTCTAACCACACTTGCCGATCTCTATCCTGAAGATAATTTTCTCCCCCGCCGGCCTCACCCGATGGAAACGTGCGGCACTTCTCCAAGCTCTTTGTATATTATAAACTTCGGGCAACATGCCGACAAATACACGAGACCTTTCCTGCCCCCCGCCTCCGCTGCCAGCCCATAAACACATCATAATGAACACCTTGTCCCGCAAGCTTATCACACGACTGTATAACTCCATGCAAAACACCGACCCATTAGTTGAGCCCAAGGCCCTTCAGGGCTGGAACACAGAGCTTAGAATACAGGTAATGGAGGAGCAGTGGGCATTCTGCTGTGGCCAATTCCAAATGCTCTCCCCAAACTATAAACTGAGGCTGATACATTTCAAATACTTACATAGATTCTATAGAACTTCCTCCCAATGACACCGCATGGGGATTAAATCTGACGAGAGATGTTGGAGATGCGGTTTCGCTCCAGCTACCTTCTTACACATGGCATGGAGTTGCCCCCCCATAGCCACTTACTGGTCAGCCATATTTAGCACCATACATGACATATTGGGAGCACCACATGACCCCACACCGATTGTAGGGTTATTGGGATATGTAAAGGACACTGCAGTACGAACTCGTAAACTACACGCCATGCTGCTCTTATTAGCTAAACGCAGAGTCGCCATACATTGGGGGAAAAGGAAGGCCCCCATAGTGAAGGCTTGGATACAGAATGTCACTTTCAGTCATAGCCAATTGTCCACATTCTGGGAATTAATGCCGGCGGCCTCCAGACCGAAAGATATATGGAACCCCTTCTCAGACTGGCTACGAACGCTCCAGGATGAGAGCGTTGACTCTCCAGGTCTAACGGAACACAAAGTGACACAGGCATCGGGCCCTTAGGTCTTAAAAATGCCCCGGGAACACCAGTCTAAAATGTAGCAGGGATATGATGCCTGATTGTACTCCCTGGTGGGTCCACCGTGGTTAGTCCGTTCACACAATGCTACACCATAAACTTGACCCAAGCTAGAAGCAAAGCCACTGGGTAGTATTCTTGTACTTTGCAGATAACGTGTTGTTTCTGACTGTTATGTTATGTTTGTTGCATGTACACTTTTGCTGGATACATCTCAAGGCAACTTGAATTATTTAATGTACGGAAGCATGTGTACCTA
Organism: Calotriton arnoldi; assembly: GCA_963921515.1. Taxonomy (NCBI): domain Eukaryota; kingdom Metazoa; phylum Chordata; class Amphibia; order Caudata; family Salamandridae; genus Calotriton; species Calotriton arnoldi. The sequence continues at coordinate 1,753,238 of CAWUFW010000648.1, read as the reverse complement.
TGAAAATGCCAACAAACAAAATAAAAAAATAAAAAAGAACCAATCAGGGAAGGATTACTCAGGCATGGTTTGGCAAATATTTACCCAGGGCCCCTTTACGAATTAAAAGAGAGCAAGTAAGGGTCACTCATGCATTTTTTTGTGTGTACTGATTCTCTGATTATTGTTCATATGCTATTTCCAGGTCGACTGAAATTATGCAACATTAAAAGCCCAAATCATGCAGCAGGGCCTATTAGATTTTGTTGCAAGAAAACGTAAATTATGTGACATAGAGATGAACATTCTGTGACAGTATTGTTTTGCTTTGTCTCGTTTTATGACACATTAACACCACGTGCACATAAACAATCTTTAAATGACGTTTTGTCACTTCTATGTGTGAGGTTTGCAGCACGCACAGAAGTTACAAAATGTCATTTTTTTAAGATTGTTTATGTGCAGGAAGGGTCACCTTCCTACACATAAACAATCCAAGGCGTTTGCTTTTTCCATGTGCTGCACAAGGCAGCACACATGGAAAAAGCAAAAACGAGTAGAAATAAAGCATTTCTCCTCGTTTCGCCAAGTTAAGACCAGGTTTTCCCTGGTCTTAATTTTGACGCTGCCTCCTATTTACGCCACCCTTGTAAATAGGGGGCAGCGTCCAAATCAATGGGTGTTGCGGTGGAGCGCCAACCGCAACACCCACTGCCCACCACTTACACGCTAAGCATAGCGTGAAAGAGAGCCTTATTTTCAAGGCAGCGTTAAGCCACGCTGCCTTGTGTTAAGCCACGTTAAGTAGCTTAACACTGCCTTGTAAATAAGGCGAAGCCCCTATCGCCACAGGAACGTCGGAAAAAGTGACGTTCCCGTGGCGATAGGGGCTTGTACATTTGCCCCTCTTTTTTAATCAGAATATAATTTCTCTTTGTGACATCTAAACCCTATTTAAATAGCAGGGTGAATAGAATATAGTGACATAAATGTTTGCGCAAATTGGCAGGCATATACTTCAGAATCACTCAATTTATTGTGCTGAAGATTTTTGGAAGGGACCATAACAGCATAAGTCTAGTGCTATTAGCATAAATTAGCATTTCTTACTCACAGTCACAGGAAGCTCAATCGCCACATGAGCAGAATGATAAGGCGGTACTTGGCAGATGAAATATACTATCAGCGTACACGGGAAAACCTACAAACACTGACTCCCGCCCACAAAGCACATGCACCGTGACTCAGCGAAGAATCACTCCTCAAGCGATAGGCTGTGCAGTACACAAGGAGTGCTGGTTCGCAAAACACCTGCTCCACAAAATTAGCTTTAAACCATATTTCACTAATCCGGACTAAGATGTCCTCATCAGAGCATTTTTTTCAATAATATAGTTAATAATCTACATCAGATAAAGCACAATGAAAGCACAACTCCAAAAAGAAATTGAAAACACAAAAAAAGCAAATTCATTTACAGTAAGTCGCTCGTTTAAAAGACACACAGAACACACATGGAAAACACATGCTAATACCTTAAAGGTCCAATGCCCATGTTTGTGTACCAGGAATCTGAACTTTGAACCAAGATTGTTCGTTTTCACAATATGTTTCCAACATTGCTTAATTTGAACCGGTGCTTGCCGGTGGGGGCCACGACACTCGTTTTTGTGGACCGGCACTTATTTTTCCTCTTTATGCATTTCCCGAGAGAAAGAGAGAGGAAACACACAAGGGGGAAGAAGGATGAAGAGAAAGATGGAAAATCCGTCACCAAGGAAGAAAGCAGGACCTTGTTAGAGAGAGATTGAGAGGTGAGAGTGTCTGGTGGAGGATTAACGAGACCTGAGGTGTATTCAAGAATATGCAGCCTTGGTACTGGGCATGCTGACCGTTTCAGTTTATTATTTATTGTCTCGGCTATTAGCCTTACAATAGTTAAAACTGTGATTAAAACAATAAAAAGTGCAGAGACTTACTTCTTTAAAAGCATATGCAATACAATCAACTGGGCGACATATTATCATTTAAGCACTGTATTCCATTCCAATAAAAACAATCAGCTACTTCATCAATACTTATGAAAAATATGTTAAAGTGCAAACGCAAAGGAACGTTTAGGAGAGTATACAGTTCAGACAACAATTAGCAGCTCAAAGCATAATGGGATGTGCATTAAACCACATAAACTGGAAAAAACTCAGCGTGCGTTATCTGGTTGAGTTGATACCAAGGGGCAGATTTACAAGTTCTGGCGCATCCCTGCAAATCAGCAGGGATGCGCCAGAATAGATGCGACACGCAATTCTCTCCTTGCGCCACCACGGATGTGCCGCATTTACAATGCGGCGCACCGTGGCGCAAGGATAGGCTGATGCATGTTGCATCCTGTGGCGTAAGGGCGGCGCATTGCTGGAGTCGTGTCGCAAGGGCGACGCGGCTCCAGCAATGCACAGGGGCCGCCCATACCTAACGTGGTGTGTCACTCCTTACGCTTGCTTCAAGCAGGCGTAAGGGTTTGATGCAGCAGCGTCGTATAAATGACTCAGTGAAATCTTGTAGATTTCACTGCGTCACTTTTACAAGGCTTTCCTGTGACGGAACGCCCACCCTGCGATGGAACGCCCACATGAAACCTGACGCAGGTTTCATGTGGCGCAGGGCTTTACAACGTGACGCATCTCCCTAGATGCGTCACGTTGTAAATAAGGCGCAACGTGGCGCATGGTTTATGCTGCCGCTGCGTCACAGAAGTGACGCAACGGCGGCGCAAATGTGTCGCAAGGGGCTTGTAAATCTGCCCCCTAGTGTGGTGGACAGCTCTCTCAAGCGAGGCCACGCACCCCATAAAAATTACGCTACCGAGTTAAAGACATACATACCATGTGACCTAATACAAAGCGCCAGTGCTGATTTAACACATTTGACCGCATAGAATTTGAAAAGGGACGGGGCCATCTCCGCCATGCAAGGACGTATTATTTGCAAAACAGAATAAAATGAGTTAAATTGTATAATCCTCCAAAATTACAATCACAGTGGTCAGATCCAGCAGCGAGTCTGTGAATTTGGATTAGATAATTCCTAGTAGGCAGAATACCCAGCCTATATTTTACACACAGCGTTCGCTTGAGGTAAGGTCATATCAAATCCAGGTACCCAGTACAAAGAAAATCATAGGCATTCTTAAAGTAATTACACAGGATAGATCCTGGCCTCATCTCAAGAAACTTCCTCGTCTGCATGCGTTCATGGTACCAGTCTTTAATCGGATCTGTAGTATCCTGCCTTACTCTACAGGGATCTGCCCACAAGGACTCCATCTGAAGCTCATTTAAGACCTTCTGTACATGGGACGACCATGTGCTCACCCCACAGTCACAACTAGAGGTAGCTTCTTCTAAGGTTCTCAAGTATGTTGCTGCCTTAGGGTTTCTTATCAGCCTGACCCAATACAGTACTGGCCTAAGGGCTGCTATTTCTGATATTGGGGTAAAATTAAGCTCCGCATAAAGTGCCAGTAAGGGAGTTCCTGGCCCCAACCTCAGCAAAGCTCTTAAGAAGTTGTTCTCGGCCACATGCAGTGAGCATACATTCGCATACCCCCCAGAGCTCCGCGCCGTAAAGCGCTGCCACCACTGTCCTTTGTTTGTATATTTGCAAGATGGCAATAATACTTTTGGCACCTGCCTTATGCCTGAACTTCAGGACAGCCCCGGCGATTTGTCTCAGGACTGTAGTTGCCTCTGTATGTGACTACCCAAGTGCAAGTTCACTGAAAACTAGGGTGCAGATTTACAAGCCCCTTGCGACATCTTTACGCCGCCGTTGCGTCACTTCTGTGACGCAGCGGCGTCGTAAACAATGCGCCACGTTGCGACATAATTACAATGTGACGCATCTAGGGAGATGCGTCACGTTTTAAAGCCCTGCGCTACATTATACCTGCATCAGGTATAATGTATGCAGGGTGGGCGTTCCCATGCAGGAAAGCCTTGTAAAAGTGACGCAGTGAAATCTACAAGATTGAACGGAGTCACTTTTACGACGCCACTGCGTCAAAACCTTGCGCCTGCTTGAAGCAGGCGTAAGGAGTGACGCAGCATGTTAGGAATAGGCATTCCTAACCATTGCTGGAGTTGCGTCGTACTTGCGACACGACTCCAGCACTGCGCTGCCCTTACGCCGACATGATGTATCACGCATCTGTCTGTCCTTGCGCCACGGTGCGCCGCATTGTAAATGTGGCGCATCCATGGTGGTGCAAGGGTATTTTTCCATCTCGCAATTAAACTGGCGCATCCCTGCTAATATGCAGGGATGCGCCAGTTCTTGTAAATCTGCCCCTCTATTCCCAAGTAATCAAACTGCTTAACGGTTTGTAAGAGCACACCATCAACCATGGGCTTCTGCTTAAAGCTGGGGGAGGGCCTCAGTACCATACACTTCGTTTCACTACCATTGATGGTCAGTAATTTCTTGTTGCAGTGCTTTATTAGCCTGTGAATGTCATTTTCTGTTCGCGCCATCAATACTGCATCATCCGCATATAGTAGTATCTGGATCCCTCCTAATGGCTCTAGTGGGAATGTCTAGGGGTGCTTCCGCCACATAGTCTGCTACATCATTTAGAAAAAGGCTAAAAAGTAAGGGCTCCAGCACACAAAACTGCCGGACGCCCTTTTCTACCGGGAAAGGTTCTGTACACTCACCACCCAGGCCATATCTAACTCTGGCCGTGTTGCTGGAGTGTATTGCCTTTATAGACATTACTAGGGTAGTATTGACTCCTAAATCTACCTGTGATCTCCATAGCTTCTCTCTATCAACTAGGCCGAAAGCTGCTTTCAGTTCTACAAATATTAAGTACAGTGAAGACTTTCTAATGACTGTGAATTTATTTGAGATCATATATAGTCAGAGAGCCTGATCGATGGTCCTATTCACGACAAAAGCTAGCTTGCACTTCTGTCATGATGTTATGGGCATCCACCCAGCCATGTAGGCATTTGAGCAGAACTTTACCAAGGACTTTGCCAGTTCCATCCAGGAGGGAGATCGGATGCTAGTTGGAGGGACTACCACGGTCGCCCTTGTTATGGATTGGTACAATGATGGCTGAGCGCAAGGAGCATTGTGCGGCGTTGCCAGGAAGCGCTGAATTGAACACCATGGTATGAACACTGGCCCACAAGTGGGGCTCCTCATGATGAATTTCATTAAGCACAAGGTTTGGACCTGGTGCCTTATGTTTCTTCATGGAGCTCAATGCTCTTTCCACCTCTGGCACTAAAATGATGATTGCACAAGGCTCTGTGCAAAGATCCTCGTACACTGTCCGGGTGCCAGACAGGCCTAAAGGGTTAGCTCTATACAGGGCGCAAAAATGATGGGCCCACGCAGATGGCCCAATATGAGTTTCTAGGATATTTACTGTTCCCTTCTCTGTCCGCATTACCTATTCGCAGAATCTTTTGGTATTATTTTTGTCATACGAGGCCTCCTTCAGTTCTGCCCATAATGCCATTTGGTGCATTGATTTCTTAGCATTTAAGAGGCATTTGCACTCACTCCAATATTTTCAGAACTGATAACTTATCAGAAAATCGGAGAATGCACCACCCTTCTTGGCAGATTTAAAACAACTCATGGCTGTCTCAGGGATACCTAGACAAGGTCTTCCATTGGGACCTCAATGTGATTGATAGCATCAGATGGTTGTCTATGGAAATCTCCACAATTCAATAGCAAATACTTCCCTCTTTTGCCCTACTTTATCAAATTACAGTCAGCCACATCCACCCTGACGCTACCGATATATGAGACAAAGTTCCCCCAATTCACCTGGACCTCTGGTGACTACCCCAGTGGAATATATACATTCAAGATGTCGACCATACCACCTTCGGGGCTTGTGAACCAGACCCTCACATGTTGTACATGGGGCGACAAATGAGCTTCGCCCAATTGCTCTATCCTACATTTCACTTTGCAAGACATCCCGAAGGCCACCCCCTTTCTGTGTTGGACAGCCCAGGTGCTAATGTCAAGGAACCTGTTTACACTGACTCCCTCAAAGACCCACGTTTCCTGAAAGCAGCATATGGCGTACTGATCGATAAAATTCAGCCAGTCCTCGTCCTCTGTTTTGCTAGCCAAGCCTGCAATGTTCCTAGATAAAACATACAAATATTCATTGCCAGTCCTGCCCATTACACTAGCCTTGGGTAACCCATTTAGGGTCATGGCAGCTGAGTCAGAGGACTGGTTCTTCCATAGTCAGTCAGACACCCCTCTGGTAGACACTACGAGGTTGAAAGTCAGTGCTGCTGCTATCCAGGATCAGTCTTTACAGTCATTTTTTGCCTCTTTAATATTAGGGTTCAGGAGTTTAATTGTCCTGGGTAGTATTGCTCGAAGTGATACATAGGTTCTCATGGGGTATTCCATTAGTAATCTGTAAATCATTCTTCAACACCCTGGCAAATGATCTATGTCAAGACAGGTGCTCAGATCCCGGGGGCACTGCATTAGGCCAGTGCTGACCTGGTAAAATGTCTTCTCTGTCAAAGCCTGGGCAGGACAAGATATCGACTCCCTTAATATGAAAGTTGTCCACATGACTGAGCACCAGTCTGGTGATGCCGGGCAGTGCAAATTCAACCTTGGAAGAATAAGCATTGTTCCTTTTGAGCCTGGCCCAAATTGCTGACTGATCAGTTTCACTATCTTCATATCACTTGACAAGACCACTCTTAGCTCAGGAAATGCATAAAAAAGAACTAACAATCTTGATCTGTTTAAGAGCTTCACAGAGACAATGTCTGGAAAGAGATCGATAAATTCTTGACAGCAACGAGCTGCTTTTCGGTCAGCTGACGTAGAATTATCTAACAGGGAACCTTTATTTGTAATTTGGCCTCCCTCAGCACCTCCTGATCTTATACAAATCAGGGCAAAAGGGTTAAGGCTGGGCCCTGACGCGGATTCCTCTTTGAGACAAGCGCCCAGACTACCGGACTGGTCAACACCAGGGCCCTGCACAGGGGTCATCGGTTTTCCTGGGTCTGACATCCTAACCGGCTGTGGCACTTCAGCAGCTCTTTTCATGGGTCGGCATTTCTTCTTAGGTTTTCATTTCCTTTTAGATTGCACTAAGTGTTTTTTCGCTCCTTTTGCATCATCTGATCCTTGGCCACCAACACCCTGTGAAATTGCATCTGTTTCTGGGTGTAAAGTGATGCATCGCTTGTATCATTTGGGCTCTGGTAGCGGTTGAATCTCGGGCTATTGTACTCTCTGTTACATCTGCGCTTACTGGGCTACCACTTGGGACCAATCCATTGTTGCACCCCTTAGAGTTGGAGAATAGACTCTTTAATTAGTATACAGGAAAGATAGGGTCAGTCCTTCTCTTTGTTTGTGTTTACCCTTCATCCCAGTATTCACAGATCCTGTGGTAGTATTTGTGCTTTTATCATCCGTCGAGGATGGTGGTGGTGATGTTCGGGTTCCATTCTGTATCATATCATTAATGTCCGCTTCGGACATTTTTGATTGAAATTGCAATTTGCAGAATAGTGTCAGGTTGACTTTTGGAATAGAAGGTTTCTTTAAGTCCTTCATTGTTCCAAATCCTAGACAAGTAGGGCCATATTTATCATTATATCACACCGCACAGCACGTTACCTTGCTGCATTGCGCTTCATAATAGGGAAAGGGCAGGAATGCTCCATACTTAACATTGTACGGCACACTCCTGCCTTTTCCCAGCGCTGGCACACAATGTGCTGCCTAGCACCAACGCAGGCTCTCTTACACCATGGTGCAAGAGTGACTGCATTGTTAGCAGAATTGTTTTTGTGCAGGAAGGGGTACCTTCCTGCACAAAAACAATCCCCTGATACATTTTCAGCTTTCTCTGTGGGCTGCAGAATGCAGCATGCAGCACGCATAGAAAGAGGAACAAACAAGGAGAAATTAACATTTTTCCCTCGTTACGCCTCACCTGTGGAGGAGTAGCAGTTCTTTGGATTCAAAATATTTTATTAGTTTTTAGGGTACAAAATGAATAATGTAGGTGATAAAGACGGGTGATAAACATTCGTAATGAGGGAAATGCTTGAAGTCTATGAATACATCCATGAGTAGTCCAAAATATAAACAAATGGATAAACAGATCTAAAGCACAGGTATGGGTTATTAGGCATTAATGACTGTAGACCCAAATGAGAAGATGGGAAAAGGGGGGAGCGGGAGGAAGAATACATAAGTAAGCCCCAGAAAGAGAGAGGGATAGGAGAAGAGAGTGATATCTTGGGTAATACAATGGCAATGATGTGGTGGTAGGTATTATTGCCGTTACTTGAAAAGAGAGGTGGATTAGCCCCAACACTGGGAGTGTGGGAATATTGCGTCCTAACTCATGAAGGCTTAATTTTTTTGTATGTATAGGTCTGAGTGGGCGGTCAGGCGGAGGATGTTTTTGTGGACAATGGCGATGCCTCCTCCAAGTTTGTTGGTGCGGTCCTTGCGGATGATCTTGTATCCGTCGGGGATGGTGGTGGTGATGTTCGGGGTTCCATTCTGTATCATATCATTAATGTCCGCTTCGGACATTTTTGATTGAAATTGCAATTTGCAGAATAGTGTCAGGTTGACTTTTGGAATAGAAGGTTTCTTTAAGTCCTTCATTGTTCCAAATCCTAGACAAGTAGGGCCATATTTATCATTATATCACACCCCACAGCACGTTACCTTGCTGCATTGCGCTTCATAATAGGGAAAGGGCAGGAATGCTCCATACTTAACATTGTACGGCACACTAATGCCTTTTCCCAGCGCTGGCACACAATGTGCTGCCTAGCACCAACGCAGGCTCTCTTACACCATGGTGCAAGAGTGACTGCATTGTTAGCAGGATTGTTTTTGTGCAGGAAGGGGTACCTTCCTGCACAAAAACAATCCCCTGATACATTTTCAGCTTTCTCTGTGGGCTGCAGAATGCAGCATGCAGCACGCATAGAAAGAGGAACAAACAAGGAGAAATTAACATTTTTCCCCTCGTTACGCCTCACCTGTGGAGGAGTAGCAGTTCTTTGGATTCAAAATATTTTATTAGTTTTTAGGGTACAAAATGAATAATGTAGGTGATAAAGACGGGTGATAAACATTCGTAATGAGGGTAATGCTTGAAGTCTATGAATACATCCATGAGTAGTCCAAAATATAAACAAATGGATAAACAGATCTAAAGCACAGGTATGGGTTATTAGGCATTAATGACTGTAGACCCAAATGAGAAAGATGGGAAAAGGGGGGAGCGGGAGGAAGAATACATAAGTAAGCCCCAGAAGGAGAGAGGGATAGGAGAAGAGAGTGATATCAAGGGTGATACAATGGCAATGATGAGGTGGTAGGTATTATTGCTGTTACTTGAAAAGAGAGGTGGATTAGCCCCAACACTGGGAGTGTGGGAATATTGCGTCCTAACTCATGAAGGCTTAATTTTTTTGTATGTATAGGTCTAGTTTATTCCATAGCTTCTGTGATGTCTGGCAGTTGAAGCTGTTGTTAGAAAGTGTATTGTCTGCGCTTCTTGTAAAGGAGACTCATGCCCACCAAGTGTGGTGTGATAAGTATTGAAATGATTTACAAAGGATATTTTTTATTCCTATCATTAGTAGGAGGTCCATGAGAATCATGTCTGTTGGGTTTAGTTTTAGGGCAAGGGAATGGTACCAAGGACCCAAGGTCACTGCGTGGAATTTCAGGGAAGTCTCAATGTTGAGAATGGCATTAATTACATTTTGAATCTCGTTCCAGAAAGAGTGAAGCTTTTTGCAGTGGAATAGCATGTGGATGAGGGTGCCTGGTGAGTCTTGGCAGTTCCAGCATTTGTCTGCATCCAAGAGCCCTAATTTGAAGAGTTTCACAGAGGTCCAGTACACTTTATGTAGTATCCAATATTTGGATTATGAGAGGGTGGGAGAGGTTTTGTTTTTGAGGGCATAAATCCAAATCTTTTTCCAAGTTTCATCGCTTAGGGTGAGAGAGTGGAATTAGGGTCAGATTCTACCAATTTGTTTTGGATTTCAGAAGTGATTTTCTTGTTGTTTTTTGAGGAGTTTTGTATATTGTGGCTGATGCGTGAGGAAGGTTGGATAATTTAAAGAGAAGGGAAATAAGGTCAGATTTGTGTGTGGTAAAAGTCTTTTTCATTGCGACTTTTAGTTTAGGAAAGTTGTAGAATTTGATGTTTCCTAAGTTGCAAGAGTTCTGTAGTTCTACAAATGTTTTTGGGTAAGTTGATAGGCCAAGGTCTTTGAGAAATAAGATATTGTTTGATCACCAAGATGTTCATGATTGGGAAGTGCCTTAAATTTTAATTTTAGGGTTGTTCAACAGGGATGCATAGTCTGAATTTTGGATTCTGTGTAGTAGCATTTTATTGAGTGTTTTAAGAGCCAAATTGGTGTCCTCAAGGATGGTATGAAAGTGTTGTAATGGAAATGTCTTTATGGTTAACATTAAGATTAAGGAGTATGGCTTAGCCATGGATTCTTCAACAAGTGGCAACATCACAAGATAAAATGATGGACGGAGTGTTGAAACTTTTCAAACACTCACCTCCAGTCACAGATCTGGGTTCAAGCCATCATTATTTTTCTCACCATGTCACCCCAGTTGGGACCCAGCCATATGCAAATCAGTCTTGACCCTGCTCCCCATGGGAACAGTCCAGCCCAAACAGCCAGGCCAGGTCCTCCCTGGACCGGAAACAAGCAATCTGGGACCGGTTTCAGAGTATCAACCTCTCATCAGCCAGGCTAGCTCTAATCCAATGGTGCAGCTAGCAAGGAAACCACGTCTGGGCATACCCTTAGACACTTAGGGCGCACATAGCAACATCACAAAATAAAATGATGGACAGAGTGTCGAAACTTTTTAAACACTCACCCCCAGTCACAGATCTGGATTTAATCTATTGTTATTTTGCTCGTCACGTCACCCCAGTTTGAACCCAGACATATGCACATCAGTCTTGACCATGCTCCCCATGGGATCAGTCCAGCGTGAACTGCCAGGCCAGGTCCTCCCTGGACCAGAAACAAGCATCCTGGGACCAGTTTCGGGGTATCACCCCTCATCAGACAGGTTAGCTTGAATCCAATGGCGTAGTGAGCAAGGGACCCAAGTCTGGAAATACCCTTAGCCACTTAGGGTGCATATAGCAACATCACAAAACAAAATGATGGACGGAGTGTTGAAACTTTTCAAACACTCACCCCCAGTCACACATCTGGGTTGAATCCATCGTTATTTTGCTCATCACGTCACCCCAGTATGAACCCAGCCATATGCAAATCAGTCTTGACCCTGCTCCCCATGGGAACACTCCAGCCTGAACTTCCATTATTCAATAAGTGCCCATAGTGGTGTATCTTGGGCCTGGGGATTGATCCACCAAGTAGCTTGATTGATTAGAAGGGCAAGTTGGTATTTGTAAAAGTGGGGGTATTTAGGGCCTCTGAAATGTTTATTTAGTTTTACTTTTTAAGAGTAAATCAACCCTTTATCCCTTTCCAGAGTAATTTGGAGATTACGGAGACTATATTATTGAAGCAGTGGTAGTTAACTGTATGGAAAGCATGGAAGTGATAACGTTTATTTGCGTAGCAATCATCATTTTGATGCATTCCGCTCGACCCCAACAAGTCAGGAGTTTTGGTGACCAGACTGAAAGTGTCTCTTTGATTTTTTTAAGAAGGTTGCCTTCCATTATTTTCCTTGTGTCTTCTAGATTACTTTTGAAATATATGTCTAAGTATGTGATCTGTGAGGATTGCCAATGAAGTTTAGTGTTGTTTATAATGGACGATAGGGTTAAGTTGTTCAAAGGGAAGAAGGTTTTCTCTAGGTATAAAGAGAAACCTGAGACATGCCCTTAGGAATCAATTTCATTGAGGAATGCAGGAAAGGCAGTTTCAGCCTTTTGCGAGAAAATTAGTATGTCGTCCATGTAGGCAACTACTTTGTCAGGAGTGTTACCAATAGATATACCCTAAATATGTGTGTTGGATCTAATGTATAAGTCAGTCAATGTTGGAGAGTAGTTTTTTGTTTGTAACTGTGACAGCTGAAGGGAGAGAGGACAACTTATAGGTAAAGAGAGAGGATAAGGAGAGAATAAGAAAAACAAAAGGAGAGGTTAGGTTGAGAGGAACAACCCGCAGCTCACCCATTATCCCACCCATTAGGTACCTTCTGGGAGGTAGGAGGAGGTGGTGAAGGTCCCAGGGAGCTGGGCTGCTGAGGGAGGCAGAAAAGCAGTAGATGCAGCAGTTGCCGCAAGGAGAGAACAGATAATGACATTAAGTTGTCTTTAACACATTATTGAAATGCAAAAACATCGTATTTGGAGTATAATCAGTATGTGGCTCACAGGCCACAAGAGACACAAGCACTACTATACTTAGTTAGAGAACCTAACGGGTAAATATAACAGTGTTTTAGACTTAAATTCACATTCAGGTTGGCCATAGAATGACAAGCTTAATGACCAGATGTAGGTCTGTGTGACATTTACAATCTTACAGCTCAGCATATACATAGGTTGGTTGTCGGTGGTATCTAGAATTGTATTGAGGTATTTATGAAAAAGGGACTGAGGCCTAAGCAAACTCATAGTGCAACCAGCATAGGTAGATGAGAACTAGGTAAACTTAAGTCCGTTTTTGATAATCATAGTAGTGAACAACAATATAAAATTCGTATGGTAATGGATCGATCATAGCCCGTTAATGATAAACGACATTTGGAGAGACTTATAGTTAACTTCAACATATCTGATAGAGAGTTTATGTGAGGTGGAGAGGTTAGTGCTACAGAAGATAAGATGTTAGTTGTTAAAGTATTATAGGATAGTGTCCTAGAGAATACGCTTTTTCTGAGGATTCTGGTGTTAGTTGTTTGAAAATTGAGATGGGTTGATCTGATTATTTATGTACGTGTTGGAGAAGTTCGGTGATTTGGGAGGTGAAGTAGATTAGTATGTTAATCTAGAGAGGAGGAACTTGGTTGTTGGCCATGTGGCAACTGGGTTAGAACCTGTTAGTTGTTTGACAGTTGCCTGACAAAATTGAATTATACAATCAGTGACTCTAGGTTTTCATCTTTTGTTGAGTGTGGCCATCCATAAAGGTTTCTAACTCTTTTGATTAGTTGAAGTAGAAAGCTTTCCCATCTTTTGAGATTCTCATTTTTGCTGGTCTTGCGAAGGAGAAGTAGAAGTTTATTTCTTTCAATCTGTTTCTTTGAGTTATGAATCTTTTCCAAGGTAATGTTTTTTATGATCTTTTTAATTTAGGATTTTTTCCATATGTTCGTATCTTAGAGGTCTAAAAATCATAGGATGAGGTGTTTTGAGGTGCTGAGAAGATCTGGTTGGGACTCTGTGGGCTCTCTCAATCTCAAATTCCTTTTTAAAGTAAATTTTTAGATCCTGCGATATCCAGGATTCTAGAAAGGCCACACAAGAGTTCCCTGTCCTCCAAATTTGTGATTTCTTTTTCGAGCATTGATATTTTTCATTGGTGTGTAGTTTTTTCTATAGAGAGTTAGACTGATATCAATCTTGCTGACTCTAGTTTCAGCTTCATTTACTCTTAGTGTTATACTTTAAAGATCTGCCTGAGTTCATGCATACACTCTTAGCTTGATAGCTCATGTTGGGCATTTAGCTTCTCCATGATAATGTCCATGTTTACTCCCAAGTCTGATCTACCTTTAACTGGTGAATCCATGGTTGGTGCATCAGACTTTGATCTTTTTTGTCCTGCATTTGATCTCTGTTGTCATTGGAGTCTCCTTCTTTACTTCTGGAGTCCACCATGTTTGGATGTGTATTTGGTTTGAGTGATAAAATGACTACTTAAGATATTTATAGCGTTAGCATCTAAGGCACAGGATATGTGCAGATGGGGTGCCTTCTTTCTACGAGAGAGCGTGGTGTATGTCTAAGAGGACGCTGATGTTCTGTATTAGCGATGGTGCTTCCAACATTTGTAGAGACAGGAAGACAGGAGAGACTTGGCACATTTCTGAGCTCTGTGCAGGCCTAGCTGTTTGTGGGTTGGGACATGTTTGTTCCCGCTGGGGGTGTTGGGAAGCCCTGGTATAAAGTCAGAATAAGTGGAGTGCTAGAGTATCAGACGAAATGCTTGGGTGAAGCTGTTGGGAAGAACCTGGTGGTGCTAGTAGGAAGAATCAGTCCTTTGAGAGGAAATTATTGCTGTGACCGCTGAAATGGCTGTACTAGGTTGGTACAGGGTAATGACTGGTGGTTGCCATGAAAAGGACTTGGCTTATAGCTGGTAGTAGTTGTTGTGCCAGAGAAGTCCATTTTTGGTTGTTGTGCTGGGCGCGCAGCAATGGATGATGACTGATGTCTAACGAGTGCTCTTACCAGTGTGGCTGTGTGACTGTGTGGCAGTGCTAGGCTCCGCACTTTGTTATGTTAACTCGCAAGTCCTGATTATTATCTGAACATTATTGAGGAAGCTGACAGGTTGACATGCCAACAACAGGCAGATGACTTGGCCTGGTAACTAACCCTGGGCGTAGTTCGCGTAGTCGCGCTACGCGAAGCTACGCGAAGACGTCGGAGCGCTACGCGAGCTACGCATAGCTGCGCGAGCGTGCGTAGCTGCTTGTCGCGCCCGTTCGCGATGCGTTTTTCTTCCTCGGGAACGCATTGTGCGTGTTCGGGACGCTGTTTGCATGCTCGGGGGCGCGAACTTACCCATGCGGTCGCCTATGGGCGCGGCCATCTTGTTTTTCACTTGTCCCGCCCGTTCGCGATGCCTTATTTCCTGTTTTGGGTCGCGTATAGCGTGCTCGCGATGTGCATTTCATGTTCGGGAACGCGTCGTACGTGTTCGCGATGCTTTTTGCGTGCTCGGGGAGAAATATCGCGCGAACTTACCCACGCGGTCGCGATGGGCGCGGCCATCTTGTTTTTCACTCTATGCTATGGTTCTGGGCCTGCTTTTCTATCCTCCCTCAATCTTTGCAATCCTTAGTTTTTTACACTGTTTTTCAATTTTTCTTTATTTCTTATCTATCTCTCTCTCTGCCTAAGTCTATATTTTGCATTGTTTTCTACTTTTTACTGTGTTTTTTTTACTTTTCGACTGTTTTATATAACTTTCTTCTTTAAGCTCCTACTTCTTCCCCTAACTTTATTTTTCCCTTCTAACTTTTCTTTTCCGCCTCCTCCCAGAACCATGGTGAAGGGCAGCAGTGACGGCTCGAAGGGCAAGGCGCGTGCGCCCAAGAGCCGCCGCCTGCCTTGCTGTAGCCTGCGCCCTGCAGGGGTGCAAGCCCGCCAGCTTTTTACTGAGGCGGAGGTGGCCGCCCTTGTTTTTTTTCTTCAGCACCACCTCCCCTTGACCTTGGCAGCAGGCGGCAGGCCGGGCTCCGGGTACCCGACCCAGGAGCGTCACCGCCGGTGGGCGAAGGTGCGCCGGGCAGTGTTTTGCTGCTCAGGGGTCCGGCGCACCTATAACCAGCTGGCCCACCGGTGGTCAGACATCCTCGACCGGGAGCAGGACCTGTTGGACCTGCTAGGTGTCGAGGTCGTGGGGCTTGGTGAGTAGCTAATATATATAGTAGTATAAGAATTGTGATTTGTGTATACATTTTTTACAAATAACAAGAATACTGCTGCTTACATTGCAGGTAAATTACGTTTCAAAATCTTCTGTGATTGTAGGACACAGGTGCTGGCCGCTACTCTTACTTGTTTGCAACTTTGCGCTTGCTTGTCCTTATTATTATGTAAGAGTTTACTTTAGAGAACTTCAGTTAGGTAATGCTATTTCTAGAGAGACTCTAGTCCTTCCTTTGTCCTCCTGTCAAATAGTGGTGGATGGATTGATAGTTTGTTAGTAGGTTTAGTTATTAGTTGATAATTTTTGAGCGCTCTGCGTGACGCATCCTCTGTCACTGAATGCTGCTTACCCCAGTCCTTACTAGTAGAACCTTTTGTAGTTTGTTTAGTGAGTGGTAAGCTTGGCAGTGTCACTCAGCTGCAGAACATCAGACTTAACCAACCAACAATTTGGTGTATGCATTATGCACCAATTTATGCATGTGTCCTCCTTCTCATATATGCATTTATGAGGGCAATAAAAAAATGGAAATGCAGACTTAATGAACAATTGGCCCGCCTGGAATAGGTGGGCTAGGTCAGGTGGTACTTAGGCTTAGTTAGTGTTCTGGATTTTATTTGAATCAATCCGAATGAAACACTGAATTAGTGTTCCCAAATAAGTAGACTGTCCGTGACTGTGAATCCCGCAAGCCAGTAGTCGATCGGATTAGATAGGTCAATTTTATTGCAATTTTTGGTTCCTAAAACGTTTTGAGCGTTTTTTAGATAATTTATTTGTTTCACAGCAATCATTAATGTTTGTGTCTTTCTTTATTATATCTTACATGATCACTGATCTGCAGCACCCAGGGGCAAGAAGACGGGGTCCGAGTCGGCGGGACAACCACCTGAGGACCGCTCCTCTACCGAGGGCCCTGCTGCTGGTCCCAGTAAGTCCTCCAGTGGTTAATATTAACATTTATATTGCCCTAACTTTTACTGCACCTTATATTTCCAGAACTATTAATTATGGTTCCACTCCCTAATTCTATTTTTTACAAAAGATTCTTTGATCTTGACTTGACTATGTGTTTCTAAATTCTGGTTATCCCTGCCTCTAAGTTCTAACTGCCTCTGCTATGAATGTCTGTACTACTACTATTAGTCTGTCGCTAAGCTTGCCCAGTTTGCATTGCCACTCTTTATTGTACGGTTTTGAATAAACTCCGATTTACCAATAGCTGAGTCCAGTCCTTTCGGTTGTCCTCTTCTAGGCTTCTTAATCTTGAGGCTTTGACAATTACCACAAACAAAATGCCCAACCAGATATTTGACTATTTTTGATAGGATATAGTACATACTACTACTGATGTGTGGATTCTGTACAGCCCCATGCAGAACTATGCACAAGGAAATAGGATGTTGGTGATGGGAGTTTGGAACTTGGACGTTCCTCACACCTCAGTCAGAAGTGAACCCACAATCCCCTGAATGACTAGCTATAGTGTAGTGTCTCACTCTCATTAGGTCCCCGAACCCCCACCCGAAGATACTCAATGAGATTACACAACCCAGAACATAATATAACACCCTTTCGCTCACTTACTCGTGTAAGTCCACCACCTCCACCACCACCACACCAAATACCACAGAGTCTATGTTTAAGTTTAAAAGGTTTATTTTCAACTAACAAGCTCTGTATGTTGTTCTATAAAATTCAGTGTACTCCAGCCAGCTCCAACAGCTAAATGCATAAGATTAAAACAATAAACATTGTTACAACAAGTGCATGATGATTGATGATAGACAAAAGATCTGTGAGAATTCTGTGAGACTCCTCACCGTAGAACGTAGAATTACTGGTTACATGCATCATTCATAAGCTCTGCAAATCTCTGGTTCGTAGAAGGAAATCTTCTGCCTGAGAAAAATGGTGCGCGTTAGATAGTATAATGCAAGCATTTGTCAGTCCTGCCAAAAAAGTGTAACATGTTACTTATGGCTAAGCAATACGGACTAACCGAACTCCATAACAAAGTGGCTTGTTTTTCGACCTCTTGTACGCAACGCTCAGACAGTAGCTGTATGTGCTCATGTGGGCTAAAAAGGCATCTTACTGTTACTGCACAACAAGCTGCGAGGTAACATGCGCAAAAGACATGAAGCGAAAAATGGTTGCATGGCTCAGGCTAACTTTGCAAAGAGTAGAGTATAGTATAATAAATAATGAGCCTAGGGACCATAACACTACTAGTGTCTACTGACTCTAGTACCCGATTTGGACTACTGAATGTGATGTATAATAATATGTATGTATTAACTTTTTTTTCAATCTTGCTAGTGAAAAAGAAGAAATATAAATAGGGGAGGTGTACACAGGCATCTAAAAATGTGTCATGTTTTTATCTAGGCGTAGTAGCGACCACCAGTGCCGGCGGGGCCAGCGGCGATTCGGCCATTCCGGAGGGGGAAGGAGATGCGGCACCTGCAGGAGCTACAGGGGGTGAGCCAGCAGCAGTGGCGGGCGATGGTAAGTTATATTCATTACGTATTGACATTGCACTAGCTGGAAGGGTGTTGAGTGACTTCACTCACTGTACTGTTGTTGAGACTTATTAGGTATGAAGTTGTAGTGAACATTATACAACGGTTGAAGAAGAGAAGACACCCTTTACTTAGCATTAGCAATGCAGTAGCAATAGCATTACCAGCGTGACTTGATTAACCAATGGCCTCTTCTATCTGACTCCAACTCAGCTGTGAAAGTTTTATGGAGGAGACTAAAAGTCAGATCAGATGACCTTGATGGATGTGTTGAATAAAAAGGGAAAGAAGGGTGGAAGGAGGAAGGACGGGCGAGATTTAATATGATTGATGACTGGCAGAGAGGATACGTTGGAAGCATGGATATAGGTGGCTGATAGGAATCAGATGCATGTGTTGTTGAAGGATGGGTGGAAGGTGAAAGAAGAACGGATGCCTGCCTGGGTGGGCGACACAGTATGGGTGGATACTGTGGATAGCAAGAATCATCAGCGGTGTTTGGGTGAAACTCTAAGCCAAGGCAAGCAACGGAGTGAGTGGACGCATGGGTTGTTGTTGGCGAAACAAAGTAAGGTTTGTGGAGAGATTAAGAAGAATGATTGACATTTACTTAGAATGGATGGATGCATGTATGTATTCATCATAGACAGCATAGGTGGAGACTGTCACGGGATGCACAGTTTTAGTTTTAAGGGAATGTAAAAGAAACCGCGCCACAGTAGCAAAGCCGATGTGGGTAGGGGCAGGGTGGGGGTAGCAGTAAACAATGTATTACGCGGCCAAATACAGGTAAGTTTACTGTAAACATAAAAATAAATAAAGCGAATTTCATTGTGCGCACTGCACCGCCAAAAGCGATGCAGTGGGCGCAACAAAATTACTTTTATTTCTTTATATGTTTACTTACCTGTAATTAACCGTAATCCATAGTTTACTACCCCCACCCTGCCCTCCCTACGTCACCGCCCGGCAGCACTCCCCGAGTCCCACCACCGACCGCTACTGACCTTATGTCGTCGTCCCATAAAAGCAATGATCATTGGATCAGATATATAATCTGCCTTTTTGTAGTAGCCAGGGCACTGTTAAAGTGAAATTGACCAATTGCCCTGCTTCATGTAACAGAGAGAGTATGGCCAGTGCCACCCTTAATAGAAAAATAAATACGAGCTTCCCCACCTGCATACAGTAGTAAATCAAACTAACGTGAGTCTGCGTCATGATGACTCGTATGTTTGTCTTGGGTGCAAGCATAGATGACCGAGCTGGCATGCCGGCTACAACCAGGTTATGTCATTTCGCTAAACTAGTAGAGATAAGAAGAAGACTGGTGTACTGGAGTCCATAGTGCTAGTATAATGCCTGAAACTCCCACAAATGTTAGAGGCCGAGGAAGTGGGAGGATAGATAGATTATTATACCAGAAATGTTATGTACTGTGCTTCTTGCTAGTGCTACTGTGCCATTATGTGTTGAATTAATTTTGTGTTACTGTTTTGCTAAGAGTACTGGTTACAACAATATTCTTTTTCTTTCTTGATATAGATAGTACTCCTTCCCAAGGCAAACCATCCCGGAAGGAGTTGGCAGCCAGGGTCCGGCACCGGAAACTGGAGGCCATCTGTGCCGAGTACCGGCGGCTGGTGGCTCAGGCGGAGGAGGAGGAGGCGGCAGCAGCAGCAGCCTCGTCCGATGCCCCGGGCCCCAGCCAGGCCAGACCTCCAGTGGTACGGCGCCGCAGTCTGGCAGCCGCCCGCCGCAAATCGATTGCAACCAGCACTGCTGTCCCCCACCCTGGATGCCACTGCAGGGCATTTCGACGCAAGATTCTCCTCCGGGTGGCACGGCTAGAGGAGCAACTCGAGGAGCGGGTTAAAATTCTGGTGGACATACATCTTAAAGCCCGCCGAATATAATAGGACCCTGTTGCATTGCCCCTTTTTTATTCGTTTTGTTGGTGGGTGGGAATTGGGCGTTGGGGTTTGGACTTTGGACATTCTTTGGACTTTTTTTCGTTTTGGACTTTGGTTGGGGTTAGGGAGAGGGGTGGGTCAGGTGTGGGATAGTTTATTTTTGTTAGGGTAATAAATTATATTTATACTTCAACATACAATGTTAATGTTTTGTGGGGGTTACTGTTTTACAAATTAACGTCACATGGTTTCTTTCATTGCTGCTGCAGGGCCGCAGCCAGTGTTTGATTTAAATAATCTGCCGATGATGTAACACAAACAGATAGATGCGGTACCCCTCACTGAGTGATTTGTCCTACTAGTACTGTCAGTCTCTCCTCCTAGTCCATTATACCTCCCACCAAACTTATCTTACCTGTGATTGATGATGATTACGTTCGGCACAGCGATGGCTGCATGGTTTCCCAAGAGAATGGAGAAGATGCCATGGTTGTGGTGGTAGTAGTAGAGTAGACACTGCCAGCAGCATTTGCTAAAAAAATAAAAAAGAGACAGTCACTTGCCTGAAAGCGACTGTGGGAGGAGTAGTAGAACGAAGTCAAATACAGTACAGAAGAAGACTGCCAAACAAACAATATTGCATTTGCAACTGCTAAAGTCAAATAAAACATAATGTTGGCGGGGACAGCCTAGTACAAGAAGTTACAAACTGTAGTTGTGTCGAGTGAGTCACTTAACTTAACACAATCGTAATTCGTAACCTTTACTGCTGTGTGGTAGGAGTTTGATGATGAATCCAATCAATGCTGGCAATTAATTATGATGTACTATTAGCCGGTGACGGCTTGCACATAGACTGAGCATGGGTGGGCAAGCAGAAGAAGCTCCTCGCCCTGCCTTGAAATTTAATTAGTGTTGCTTTTACCACATCTGCCCCAGCAAGCGTGTGATCAATTGGTGTACATTTTATGTAGTCACATCACACCTCAATATAAATCACAGCCCGGGGGAAGAGGGTTAGGGTTTGATGAATGGATGGGAAGGGGAGTTTGGGGAAAGGTTTGAGAAAGAAAAACAGTACGCATGGACAACAAAAGCAAAGCGCAATCTTGGCAGACGACCATGATCTTCTCCAAAAAAAACTATAAAGGGAGAAAAAGGCAATGCATGCATGATGAAGATAACTTGATGGTTAATGAGTAGTACTTACTAACTCCTACTAGACAAGACAGTACAGGGCAGCAGTATATTCTATGCAATTTGCCTTGCCTGTAATATATGCCCTCAGACAGAGACCCAAATTCCATGTTGTACTGGGCTTACTTTTAAAGATAGCAAAGAAAAGTAAAAAATAGTTGTAGGGATCAATTAGCAAACAAACAACAACAACACACAGTCGTAATGATTGAAGAGAAAAAAGGATTCCAATTAATTAAAAGATGAATGATACTAAAGTTACTGTATTATCCTGGTCAAATTGTGGAGTTGAATCTCGTCCTTCCTCTTGGTCCTATCTTCCATGGACGCTCCGCACATCAATCTTGGTTGCCTTCCTGATGCGGATTGGTAAGGTAAATGTGAGTTGAGTCTCCCAGTATAGCACAGGGTAAAGGCCGGCCTGTAACGTCTAGATGGAAAAACAAAAGGGGTATTGAAAAATCAATGAATATAAAAAAGCATCAATTACGGTGGAGTCCAAGAAGAGAAGAGAGAACACTTTCAGACTGAGGCGGCTTGGATATATCGTGTATATTCCGTTTACAGCATTAAGCTACAACAACAACAGGACAGAACAGGCCCACCACAGCACCAGCCTGTGACCCAACCTCCATTTACCTTAATTTTTGACAGAGCCAGACAAAAGGCATATATACAGCAACTTAGCATTTTCAAAATTAAGTGACAAAATCAATGTGCCGCTGTCTGTCACATAACTACACTGACTCGACTCCACCACTACATGGACATGTAGGTCTGCTGTGTTTACTTTCTTGTTGAATTGTTGTGTTTATGTTTACCTTATGCCACTTCATGAAACGCAGTTATTCCTTGAATCATCTCCGATCCAACTACTGACTGCGTGCAAAGATAGTATGGTCATCATCATGTTGTGGTACGTGTTGTCCAACTCCAACTCAGTCTGTAGTGACTCCGATTAAGTCCATATTCCATATTAAAAAATTGCAACAGATATTGGCCTGCACCTGCAGTAGTAGGAGTACAATCTGGTTATTAAACAACAAGAAGGGAAACATTGAGTGTCACTTCAGTCACTTTGTAGATTAACTAGTAGAGTAGAGTTCGACTTCATGCACAACACAACATCAACACAACAAACAACAGCAATCGCTCAGAGTCAGCAAGCATCCAATGCATTCCATCATTACCTGTCTTGCTCTTCTCTTTGGCTGTCAGATCATCAGATGCCTAGTTCTGACAGGTGTGTGTTTTGTTTTTTTACGGGGCAGTAGCCTCATCATTACTCCAGTCCACATTCATTTCGAGTGTTAGTCGCTGTTTCGGTTTCCGTCTTATTCATCTGTGGCACTTTGTCACTGTTTAAGTTGCTTCACATGGTCAGCACTGTGATGATGGGCCGCGGCCTGGGTAGCGCTCATTGCTGGTCAATTGAGTTTGCACAAATGTCAGCAAGTTTCTTCGAAGAGTCTTGTCTTTCTCTGCCAAGTACCTTCTGTCCTGACAGTGAGGAGCTTTGGATGTCTGCCGAGGCTGTAGCCTTCGGACAGTGATGAGTTTACTTTTGGATGCCTGCCCAAGTTCTGACAGTGAGGAGCTTTGGATGCCTGCCGAGGCTGTAGCCTTCGGACAGTGATGATGATTTTCGGCTCGGAAACAAAACGGAGGATAGCTATAGTCACGTTTCACTTCTTATGGAGGGACTGTTAATGTTAAAGGCAACATTTCTTGTACTCCAATGTCTGGCTTGATGGAAATGTACTAGGGCGAGACAGGAAGATGAAGCAGGACTCTGAAGAGTGGACAGTTAAATGCACAGACGTGCAACTCCAATAGGGAAATAAAAAGAGAAGACGGTGGTGATGGATTTGTTGTGATTTGATTTGAACCAGAAAGACAGATACACAGACACATAAAGGAAGGAAGAAAGTAACAATTTGAAAGCCTAGTTGTCAGGGAAGAGGAGCTCGTCCTCAAACTCTGGTGGTTCGCACAGAAGTAGGTCCTGTAACGCACTATTTACGTCATCCAAGTCGCTCTCCTCTTCCTGCTGTGATTCACGTATTTTGTAATCCGGTGGTATAAAGTGCTGATTCATTTTGATCATGGTTAACCTCTCCACGCTTTTGGCCGAGAGACTGGTCCTTTTCGAAGTTACAATGGCACCAGCAGCACTGAAAACACGCTCTGAAGAGACACTTGCGATAGGGGAAGCCAGATACTTTATCGCCAGCCTGCTGAGCACTGTCCATTGGCTTCTTTTCCCATACCAATACAACAATGGGTTTCGATCCATGAAGACCTCTGTTGGGTCATCCAGATAGGCCTGGACCGTCCGCTCAATGTTCAGGGGTGCTCCGATGTGCTCGGCCTCTTTTGCCTTTGCATCAGCACTGGACTTACCATACCCCTGCCGTAGAAACCAATCAGTTGCACATTGTACTGTGGATGATCCTGTTCTTGCTGTTGTTGATGTTATTGTTGGTGTAGGTGACTGCTGAGAGGCAAACGCACTGCCCTCAGGCTCCGAAGTAGAACTTGACTCTGGATGCCCTCTAGTACTTGTTGTTATGGCCTGGGGTGGGGGCCTGCAATTAACAGCCGTTCGTTTTCGAAAATAGTGGCTTCCTTAGCTATCAAAGTTTTGTAGTTGGCAACATCCACTTCCGAAAAAGGAATTACTGCCTTGCTGTTCAGAAATACTTTGTACCGTGGATCCAAAATTGTGGCACTAATGTAATGTGGTTGTGACAAAATTTTATTTTGAATCCTTGTATTTTCAGATAAGCGAGCGGCTAAGGTCTCCGCCAAATGATATGCGTCTTGTTTGTTATCCACACCTGCGTACGTTTCAGACACCTCCTTCAGCTGTTGCTCTAGCATGTGCAACAATGGGATAGCTTGGCCCATAGTACAGTCCTCCCTGCTGACTTCACGTGTGAATATCTCAAAAGGAAGTAGCATCTCAGTCAGGCATTTAATGAGGTCCCATTGACCCATCTCAACGGTCATGCCTCTCACAGTAGGTTCCCCTAATCTTTGCATGACATAAGCATTGAGTGGTATGTACAGTTCAAACAGACGATCAAGCATATAATAAGTTGAGTTCCAACGTGTTGGCACCTCCTGGATGAGCGCTTTGACTGGCATTTTATGCTCACGTTGAATGACCCTCAGCTGCTTCTGGGCTTTAAAAGAATGGCTGAAATGTGTGCATATTCTTCTGCAGGTGGCCAGTAAGTTGCTGACTTTGGATTCATTTTTCAAAAAGTCTTGAACAACAATGTTAATGCAGTGTGCCAAACACGGGACCCTGAAATAGCGACCATCTTCCATGGCCCTAACTACATTACTGCCATTGTCCGTGGCAACAAAACCAATGTTAAGCCCTCTTGGGCGCAGCCACTCAAAGACCTTGCTGTTAAACTCTTCCAAAATGTTTGCAGCAGTATGAGATTTCTCCATGGCAAACATGGCTACAGTTGCATGTTTGCGAGTGGCATGAAAAATCTCAGCAGCGTCAACACCAGCAGATATCTGTTCTCTAACCCCCGCAAAGAGATCCAGTGTGCAGTGATGCACATGTAATCAGTGGCTTGGCAACTGGTCCACATGTCTGTTGTCAGGTGGATACTCTGAACAGCACTCTGCTTCAAGGCTTTTCCAAGCAATTCCAGCACGTCGTGATGTAGTGCTGGAACAGCAACTCTGGCAAAATAGTAGCGGCTGGGAACATGCCATTTTGGGCAGATGGTTGACACAAATTCCAGAAAACCCACCCCTTCAACAAAAGAAAAAGGGAGAAGGTCCAGTGCTAACATTTTAGCCAGCTTCGCATTGTACAAACGTGCTATTGGGTGGTTGCGTTCGTACTGCCCCTCCCCACCAAACATGCTGATAATGGTAGGCTGCATGGTTTTCCTTTCTCTTATGCTCAACGCACTTTTTTGGATTGCGGTACTCCTTGTCCTTGGTGTCTCAGGCTGACTCTTACTCTTGTGCCACTGAGATATTGCTGAAGATGTGTGCGACGTTAACAACACTGCACTGCTGGGGTCAGGGACACCTTGTGTACCACTACCAGAGAGAATGTCTCCCTGTCCTTCCTCTTCCACCGTGATCGGATCTTCTACTCGTTTATCCCCACCAACACCAATGGTTGCAGTTTTTTTTATGTCGCGAAGGTGGTCCTCCCAGCTGATCAAGTGGTGTTTTTTCAGATGGGTCATTTGGCCTCCGGTACCATAGTTTGTACCAAGTTTACCACGACTAACAGAGGTATTACAAATGGAGCATATAGCAATGTTCTCCTCCTTTTCGCTAACCGTAAAGAAGTCCCAAACTGGGGAGCTTAACTTTGGCCTCCTGCTGGAGGACCTGCCACTTCCAATGGCGGATGAACTGGAGGGTGTGTGTTGAATTTGACTCTGTGCTGCTGCTGTACCACTACCTACTTCTACTGAGGTGGTGGTTGTGCTGGTGGATGTAGGTCGCTGCCGGGCCTTTGCTAATGCAAATATGGAAGCTGTAGGTCGTGTTGGTGGTGTTACCTGTGGAGGTATGCGTGCTACATCCCTCGCAGCGATTTTGGATAGGGTAATAATGTTGGTCTCCATCTCCTCGGGGCCGGGAGTGATGTTCGTGATGACTGGCTCATCATCATCATCCTGCTGTTCTACATCGACCTCCATAAGTGTAAGGCTTTCTGGAACCTTCCTTTTCCCTAGCTTGGTCTTGGGACGTGGCTCCCTCTCAGACTCAGTTTGTGGCTTCCAAGTGGCATCTAGATCATCAGAAGGGGGCTTGGCGAAGAACTTGATGGACTACCCCTCCTTTTCCTTGCTGGAGATTTGGAAGACAATGGATCTTCCGAATGAGTGGCTTCTTCTTCTACCTCTGCATGAGGCTCAATTTCCTGAACTGCCCCTACTTCGGGAGGAAC
This sequence comes from Calotriton arnoldi, assembly GCA_963921515.1. Lineage (NCBI taxonomy): Eukaryota > Metazoa > Chordata > Amphibia > Caudata > Salamandridae > Calotriton > Calotriton arnoldi. Next base: position 1,727,008 of record CAWUFW010000648.1, on the reverse strand, counting down.
AACAACTACTATTGCGGGCGGTGGTTGCGGCTGTTGTTGTTGACCACTTATCTGCTGTGTTTCCTCCTGCGTTGATTGGGTACTACTTTGAGATAGCGATAAGTTTATCTCAGGCTCAGCATCACTGCTTTCCACCATTAGGCTGGCTACCTCTTCCACACTCATGTGCTTGGGCCTGGGTTGGTGGGTTGGGCCCACTGATGCGGAGGTGCTGCCCCCAGCTTGCCCCCGGACACCGTTGCTGCAGGCGTAATTTTTTTTTCCCAAAAAGGTACTGGGCGGCACACCAGACTTAAGTGTCACTTCCTTCTTCTGTTCCTTCTTCTCAATAGCAACTTTCTTGGCACTGGAGGACCTGGTACCTGCTTTCTTTGGGCCCATCTTCTTCTTCAGATGTCAGCAGCACTCAGTTGCAGAGATGTCTGGTCAGGTCACACGTCACGTTGTGTACAGCAGCAGGATGTCTGTCTGGCAGTGCAACGGGCAATGATGACACACCTCCTCCTCAGTCTTTGTGCACCTAAAAGCAAAAAAGCCAGAACAACATCAGTCAAACGACGATAGCACAAATCAAACAAATATAATATAGAACTTAGTGTGTGGTGGTGGCCTCAATTATTAAATTTTAGAAACTCAGTGAACAACAACACACAGTGTAGCCATTTATGAGACTTTGACAACAAGGCCAGGGCTTTCATGGCTACTGTGTAGTGTGTACACTCTGGAAGAATAAGAATAGTAAAGAACAAAAACTAAAATGTAGTGGAGCATGTTTGGCCTAAATTTGTGCATCACGTGGGATGTATGCAGCATCAGGGAGCTGCAGCTGGCAATGGGGATGGATTTGGAAGCAGTAAGACAAGAGGAACAATGGAAAGAGTGACACGCAGGCCTATGTGGCAAAAACAGCACACTACTAACTACCACCACAAAATGGGCCCCAGCAACATGGTGACTCACAGGCACAAGGCACGGCAAACAATGAACTCAAGCAGGCCTACTATATATGGGCAGACAAAGGATGCCTGATAAAACACACACAGCTTTAATGCAAAAACTAAAATCCACATGGCTAAAAACAGTTTGGAAAGTTAGACAGCCACTACAACAACAACACATAATTATAATTACACACGCAAAAAAGGCATTTATTTAACACACCCAAAAAGTGAAATAGACCCTCCCAAAAACCCCCACATTTTGCAATTCAATCCAATGCCATCCATGGCCTAAATGATGGCAAAATTCAACAGACAACACAGAAACAGTTGTTATGCACCCTTGATGACTACCTCTGGGCCTACTTTACTGGCAGACTAGGCCGCAAGCTTGGAGGCCTATGGCAAAAGCACAGTGGCTGGTCCCACAAAATGGCCGCCACCACATGGCCAGGCCACCCAACAACTTCCTTCCTCGTGAAAAAAATTGTAAAACAAAAACAAAGTGACTCCTTGCTCACCAAACTACATCTAAATGACAACCTGAGGAGTTTTTGGTGCAAAATGAACAAAATCATCATTTTCGAGAAGGTTTTATACTGCTCGAGAGATATTCTTCGCCAGATTGTCAATTCTGCGTGTTCGGCATCGCGATCGTCACAAAAAGTCGTTATCGCGCGCACGGAAACGTATATTGAGCGCGCGAAGAAGAGAAAAAGTGTAAGTCCGCATTGTCGCGCAGTGCGGAGGTGCCGAAAGTCCGCGAGCTGAACGCACAGGGTTACCTAGTGGCTGAAAAGGCCTATTTATTTAACACACACACAAAAACTGAAATACCACCCCAAAACCCACATTTTGCAAATAAATCCAATGCCATCCATGGCCTAAATGATGTTACAAATTCAACAGACAACACAGAAACAGTTTGTATGCACCCATGAGGATGACTACCTCCGGGCCTACTGGCAGACTAGGCCGCAAGCTTGGAGGCCTATGGCAAAAGCACAGTGGCTGGTCCCACAAAATGGCCGCCACCACATGGCCAGGCCAGCCACAACAACAAGAAAAGGAACACAAGACAGACAATGCAGGCCTATGGCAAAAGCACAATGCCTGGCTTTACAAAATGGCCGCCACCCACATGGCCAGGCCACCCGAAATAACAACAAAGTGAAGACAAAGGACAGGACCAGGCAGTTGGAGACTCTGGGCAACTTCCTTCCTCGTGAAAAAAATTGTAAAACAAAAAAAAGTGACTCCTTGCTCACCAAACTACATCTAAATGACAACCTGAGGAGTTTTTTGTGCAAAATGAACTAAATCATCATTTTCGAGAAGGTTTTATGCGCTCGAGAGATATTCTTCGCCAGATTGTCAATTCTGCGTGTTCGGCATCGCGATCGTCACAAAAAGTCGTTATCGCGCGCGCGGAAACGTATATTGAGCGCGCGAAGAAGAGAAAAAGTGTAAGTCCGCGTTGTCGCACAGTGCGGAGGTGCCGAAAGTCCGCGAGCTGAACGCACAGGGTTACCTAGTGGCTGAAAAGGCCTATTGATGTAACACACACCCAAAAACTGAAATACCACGACAAAACCCACATTTTGCAATTCAATCCAATGCCATCCATGGCCAAAATGATGTTACACTTACAACAATCCAACAGACAACACAGAAACAGTTTTTATGCACCCATGAGGATGACTACCTCTGGGCCTACTGGCAGACTAGGCCGCAAGCTTGGAGGCCTATGGCAAAAGCACAGTGGCTGGTCCCACAAAATGGCCGCCACCACATGGCCAGGCCACCCACAAGTTCACACAACAAGCATAAGCCAAGGGGAACAAAGAAAAGACATGCAGGCCTATATGGAAAAAGCAGCACACTACTAAACTACCACCACAAAATGGCCCCAAGCCACGTTGTCACTCACAGTCACAACAGGCCATGGAAAACAATGAACTCAAGCAGGCCTATAATAATATGACCAGACAAAGGAGGCCTGCAGTGCTAAACAACACAGCTTTAATACAAAAATGCAAAAACGAAAATCCACAGGGCTACAAAAGGTTGGAAAGTTACACAACAAGCTCACACACACATCCAACAAAGGTATATATATTACACCCAAAAAGTGAAATACACCCCAAAAACCACATTTAACAATTCAATCCAATGACATCCATGCATGCCCTACATGATGTTTAAATTCAACAGACACCACAGAAACATGCACCCATGGGTACCTCTGGCTCTAGTCTGGGCCTACTGGCTGAAATTCCAATCAAATAAAAACAACTAGGCCCCCACTGAAACTAGAGGCCACAACAATAAAGTTTAAAAACGATGGAAATCCCTCCCAAAAATGTAGGTACAAACAAGCCCCAATCAAACAAACAAGTACACCAATTCTCCAACTTACTTGTAAAATCTCAAATCCAAAAGTCCTCAAATCCAATCCAATGATATGATGCAGCAGACAGACACAAAAAGTGATCCTTCCAGCTCCAAATCCAAATGAAAATGAACTGCACATGGACAAAGCACTGGGAGGAGCCTGCTGGACAGGAACAGGAAGTTTGAGAATCAGGGGCACTTCCTTCCTCTTGGAAAAAAAAGTAAAAAAAGGAAAAGGACTCCTTGCAGCAAAAACTACAGCCAAATCACAATCTGAGGAGTTTTTTAGAGCAAAATCATCATTTTTGAGAAGGATTTATGGTGCTCGAGAGATATTCTTCGCCAGATTGTAGTTTCTTCGTGTTCGGGATCGCGATCTTACCAACACTGCCGCCGGAAGTCAGATCGCGCGTCCGAATGACGTGTTCGCGTTCGCACACTCTCGCGGGATCGTGCGGCTGGATTCCAAATCTCGTGGCGCCCGCGAATGGATAGGAAGTCGCGTCGGCGAACGCAGAATCACGGTAGGTCGTTACCGCGCACGCGAGAACGTATAATGAGCGCGCGAAGAAGGAAAACAGCTACGCTGCGCCGCAAATTGCGTAGTGCCCGGTAACTTCGCGTTCTACGCGAATCGCGAAGTTGCCGAAACTACGCAAGTTCCGCGAGCGTAGCGTAGTTCACCGCCCAAGCTTACTGGTAACTGCTCGTAATTGCTTTGGGGACCGATAGAGCACAAAGAGGGATGATCTCTAATGATTAATGATTAATGGGCACTATGCCGAGGCCTTGTGAGCCTCTGCGCCTCGTGTAGCATGTGCGCGCACTCAGAAGTGTTATGAGGCTGATAAGCAGACGATCATCTTGATATCTGCTTCGGATCCCTGCTCCAGGGCTTCAGGGCTAGAGGAGCGTTCTCTGGCAAGTATCAGCAAAATATGCTTGAATACAGCAAAGTGGAGCCTTGGTGAGTCTCGTCAAGTCTCATCAGTGTGAGCGGCCGCTTGGAGTTTCCGCGGGATGCTATATGGGTGCAGTTGTCATCGCTATGCTGCTAGCAGCGGCTTACCATGATTTTCCAGGTTACTATCCGTTTTCACTGGCTTATAAGGCCGCAAGGTATGCCACGAGGTCTGCCAACAATTGTTGCTCCTGGCGCTCTGATAGTTATCAGAGTCTAGCGGGTGGTGCCATCTTGGCTCCTTGCTTCGACTGGAGGAGTCATGCTATTTTGGTGCTGGAACTGCACAAAATGCTTGGAAAGTTCTTGTGATAGGTCTTCACCACATACTGGGGTTGGGAAAGAGAGATTTGATCAATTTGCTGATGGTTCTCTCCTCGATGTGGAAGAGCTGGCAGATTAAGCATCCATGTTGCACGGGCTCAAGCCACACTCCTCTAGGCATAGCAGTTTTGGTGTATTCCCAGGTCTACCACCTATGGTAAATCTGGGAATGCTTCAAAACCCTTGGGTCCACCCATGGAATGCCTCCCGGGGGCACAGTAACGCAACGCAACAATTTTCACTGTGTTGCGTTACTCTGGATTTACCAAGCCACTCAGGGTCACACAAGGTGGCCTTGCATGGCTTGATAAATCACATCTCAGGGGTTGTGTCGGTTTTGCATCCCATTGCGTGGTGCAAGTCACACAACCCTTGATCAAAATGGCCCTCAGTCTGCTGGATAGTTTGTTTTAGAGAGATCCTTTCTTTTGTTATTATACAGGCTCGAAATAAGGTTTCTTTGCCTAGGACCAGCCAAAATTTGGTTCCCCAAATGCTTTTCTCATTAACATTTGCTTTCCAATGCTCATATCCTTGAATAGTCAGGTTTTGACTAAGCTCCGTGGATTAAATCAGCTTGTTGGTGTAGTTAGGTTTTTGGGTGCTGCTGTGGCTTCTGTGTAAAATAGAAGGCTGAAGGGTGTGATCTGTCAGCACTCTGAAAGTAAGGGAACTTCTTAAAGAAATTTGGATGGCTCTCAGGCGGCGGAGCCTCACAATGTTCCCATTGTGTGTAAATGTGATTTTCTCTAGGATAGCTAGTACGTATGAAGTAATGTGCATAATGATAATAACAATACATTACTTTGTAATTTGCTGAGTTCAAATAAGGATCTTCATTATTGAAAGCAGAATATGCCTGTAAATCAGACATCATTTTCTTAACAGTCTCAATACCCCAATCATCAGAAATAGAACTGGGTATTATAACATCAATAATTAAAACTTTTATCACATAAGGCAATTATAATGTCTCAGTGGGCCCCATAATCTGATATGGAACCTTTTTCCAAGCTATGCCCTCAGGCACAGGATAAGCTGTACTGTTCACAGCAGGGAGACCTCTTCAGACTCTGTGGGATGAGGAGTGTGGTTGCACTTCATGAGCCACAGGTGAAGCATTTGTTCTTGCAGGAACATAGTGTCCATTCAGTAGCAGTAGAACAACAAATATCAGTGACAACCACATGATGAGAAGAAAAGTTCCCAAAAGGATCCAGGCATTTTCCCTATTGTTGGTCTCTTGAAGGTCTCAAAAGGGTACCAGTTCAAATGATGTAGCGGCAGATGGAATATAATAGCAAATCATGGAATTGTGTTGGACAGTAGCCAATGTTATAATGGCGGCATCAGCTGTGTCTGTTGCACTCAAAGTCCTGCATAACGTGTTAAGCTCAGTTATCCCTGGCTAGAAACCCAAGCTAGATATGTTACTGCTTTGTTCAGGGGTTAGGTTGTTCAGAGCAGGGAGAGGCTGAGAGGCACTACTCTGAATCCCTCTTGGTGTCTGCAGAAGTGTGCTGTAAAGGACTGGCCACATAATGATTTTTGACATGATCGATGGATACCTGTCTGTTTCTTTTTGAGCAAGGCAGAGGAGGCAGAATAACAGTTCTGTTGCCTTTTACCCCAGGAACAGTGACGGGTGGTCTGAAGGGTGGTTAAAAAGCTTGCTTGTTGTGGATTTTCTCCTGAACTAGGTTTCCAACCTTGGGAACTCACCCGTCAGCAGCAGTGATAACCTTCTCTTCACAGGTGGTGCTGTCAGAGCGGTTTGTGTTAGATAGCTTGTCTCTGACTTCTAGGTTACTCTGTAAAACATTCAAACGTTTCACAAAGTCAAATTTATCTTCATCTGCCACCTTCCCAGAATTAACTAAGTCAGGCACATACATAGGAACTCAAATAGAACCTCATACGGAGTGCATCCTGCCATTATCTGTATAGGCAAGTTATTAAATGCTCTCTGAACTCCATTGAGATTATGGTGCCAACTTAGACCTGAACTTTGCACCATGGCAGTTAAAGCTTGTTTCATCATGACTTTGGCCTTCTCTGCAGACCGTTTGAATCAGCTTTGAATGGGTTGCTTAATTGCAGGTTAATTCCCAGAGCAGACATTGAATCCCTATAAGCCTTAGAGGTGAATGCAGAACTGGTATCTGATTAAAATGAATGAACTGCCCCCATTGACAGTAGGTACTGCAAATATTTTATGACTGCTGAAGCGTTTGCATTTCTCTGTGGCCAAATCCATAGGAATTCAGAAGATGGATCAATAGCTACCAATATATGCTTGTAATATCATTTAGCTGAATTGAGGGGACCGATGTGATCCAAATAAATCACCAGGAAGCGGATATTTGAAATTATTAGGGGAGTTGGCGAGTTACTTTTTACAGTGGAGGGTTTGATTTGTTAACAAATGTCACACCCTCTAACATAGTCCCTAGTCTGTTTAAATAAACCAGCCACCAATAGTGTTGCTGTGGCATGGCTACGGTTGCATTTATTCTCACAGGGGCAGAAGCCAATCCCTCATGTGCTTCTTTGATTGACTCTACTGTAGACACACTATTAGATATTATTCTGCCTCCCTCTCCTGGTATCATAACCACAGGAATGTTATCTGAATTAAGGGTGTAGGAGTATCTGGGAGGAAAACCTGCAGGAGGATTTCCAGCTTGCTTGGTTGCATGTATGGCTGTTAAAATATCTGTGTCGATCTTCATTTGAGACCTGGTTAAGATTGCTGCATGGACAGTCTGAATTGCAGCCTTTGCCACTAGGTCAGCTGCACAGTTCCCTTCAGAGTGAATGCCATCACTCTGATGGCCCAAAGTGTGCCTCACATGGATTAATGGAAGCTTGTCTTGAAAGACAGCTGCTTTTCCCCAAAGCTGTTTAGTATTTAAAAGTTTTCCCTTTGAATCCTTGAATCCATTCAATCTCCAATGCTGCAAATCAGCATTGCAGCCTTGCACACGGAAAGTTGAGCTGGATACTGTGAGTGTGGGAACTGACAAGTCAGTCTTCTGCAATGCAAGTAGCAGGGCATTTAATTCTGCATGTTGTGCAGTCTATGACCTAAGAGTTTAGTGTGGGTGCATTGGGGAATTAATTCCTCGTCCTTTATTACACCTTGTCCTGCTGCACAGGCTGTCGAGTATTTGTATTTTGTCACTACCACAGGTTGGGCAGAGCCATCTGTATAAAAGAGGCTCTGGTAAGAATCAATAGGTAAAGTGTCTGGAGTAAGAAACGTATCCTGTTCATATTGGAGAAAAGCTTATGTACGAAGAGAGGGATCATACTGAAATTTTACATCCACTGCACTAATAGAAAAGGCCCACTGTGCCCATCTTGGGTGTAGGGCATGAGCATTAGGAATGCTTGCCTTGGTGGCTGCCTCTAGTGCTGGTATGGGAGAAACAATGATAATATGTTTTCCCTGTGCCAAAGGACACTCTTTTAAAATAGCTGTCTGTACAGCCATCAGGATCTTTTCAATGGAAGCAAACCGTGCTTTTGCCAGAGAATACAAGTGTGACTTGTAAGCAATAGGGACATTCTGTCATACCTTGTAGGACACATAGGTGTATCCATAGTGACTGGGTATGACTGTTGTCAGTGGAGGTGTGGGAGGACTTCCACTCCCAGCAGCTTTGCGGAAGAGCGCCTCCAGCATGATGTTTTTACCGTGCCCATAGGCACAGAAAAGAACCCGGGGCTTCCCGCACGTCGGAGCCTGTTGTCAGTGGAGGTGTGGGAGGACTTACACTTCCAGCAGCTTTGCAGCAGAGCACCGCCAGCGTGACGATTTTCCTGCACCCGGAGGTGCAGAAAAGGACCCGGGTCTTCCCGCAGCGCGGGATGCGAGTGGGAGTGCCCGGGCCAAGGGTGGGCCCATCTGCGCCTGTCAGCTCCCGGAAGAGGCCGGGCTGAGCCACCCCTCCAACATTTTGAACTTTTATTCTTTAGTCGAGACCAAACCAGAACCAGCAGATGGGGAAAAGGAAGTCCACCACAAACGGAGGTGAGCACCCAAATACCTTAGATGCTTTCCTCACTAGGGCCTCTGATGCACTGAATAAAGAATTTCAGATTGTGGAATGCAGATTATCTATGGGTGACCTCATGTCCCCTGACTGCCCAAAGGAATGTGCCACCATTGAGCCCTCGATTGCGCAGGAGGGTGCTCCCTCTCGACCACTTAAGGCAGGTCCATCTCGCCAAAAACGCACAATTTCGCGCGCTAATACAACTCGCCACCGGCCCACGCTGAGCCGCCTTTAAAGAAGAAAAAAGGGGGTGGAAGATCAATCGTCAAGCCACCTCCCGCCGCTTCCCTAGGAGTTGAGACAGTTCATCCATCCCTATCTGTTGATTTCCTTTTTAAAATTGAACAGTCATTCATTTGCATGCTTCAACCTATTTTAGACAGACTATCAAGAATTAAGACTTGTTTAGAATCCCTAATCCCCACTAGAACAGACACAATTAACCTTAACCAGGCAGGGGCGAAGGCAATGGAGCCTCCCTTGCAACCCTTGCAACCTGTTTTGCCCGTGACTCTTCAGTGTACCTCTACTAATTCTCGGGACACCACACTTCTGGAAAGAGGGGGCCGCAACTCAAGAGATACCCAACCAGCTGTCTCAATAGTGGGGGGCTGAAAAGCAACTCTGAATCTCTAACTTTGCAAAATCCTCAACTTCCCATTCAACTTTGTAACAACAAACCGAACCCACAGAGAGCTCCATACCCCTATATATGACCCATTGTGCCGCCCACCAGAGGGCTTGACTATGAACTGGCAAATGGGGTTCAAGAAACTTGTGATCAAAGGCTAGACCTCCCCCCAGCTACATGCCCTTACGTGATAGTTTTCATGAATGTTCCCAAACTAGATTCAACCCAGAAAGAAACCACAGAGCAGCTCATCACAAAGGCATGCCACTGGATTAGCAAATATGGAGGGGGTCGAGGGGAGCTACTACCCCACTTTTTAATGGCAAGAAGGGTGGCCTGGGTGGGGAATTCCATGAAATCAATTCAGGGGGATTGTGTGGTAGTTAACCTTAATTCGCACCATTTGGTTCAGTTACTATTTGGCCGCCTACCGGACTACACTTCAAAACATTCCCAAATGTTTGCACTGCCACTTGGCTATTTTTACAAACCGGATAACTCCTCTACTAGGCTTGAAGTCCCTCCGTGCAAGCCCGGTGTCAACTACCGTGAGCCCCCCCACCCTTCGTTGGCTCAACCTTTCATCCCTCTTCCAGTCAACAATCGTTTTAGCGCCCTAACTGATCTGGACGGGTGCGATTGACAGTGGGGGAATAGGCCTTCCTCTAATTATGTTCAAATTCTGAATAAAAGTGGCCCGATCTCTCTTTAGCTCCCACAGTCAGTCACAATCAACCACTGATTCAGAACAACCATGTAAAATTTATTACCTGGAACATTGCCGGCCTAAGATCCAAAGTGTCTAACCCAGACTGGCTATCAATCGTTGATAATTACGATTTGGTATGTTTCCAGGAAACATGGGACACGGGATCAATTGATCTAGATGGCTATTGCTCTTTTAATACCCCTGGTTGCCCGTCTGCCTCCGGCCGTGCCAAGTGGGGGAATCCTAATCCTGCTTAAAAACACTTTAAAACTATCAGTTTTATTATTTTTTAATGACCCCTTATTGCCACTTTCTTCTCCTAAAAGCCCCGAACGGTGACAAAACTCTATTAATTAACTTTTATAACAATAAGTTTAATGAGAATATGAAGCAGGTTGTAGACACCCTGTAAAGGGATATCACTATTTTGCTAAATACCCTTAATGAACCACCAAAAATCTTCTGGGTGGGGGATTTTAATGCACATAGTTGTTCCTCCTCAAACAAAATAGGATGTGGCATGTTCAACGAGTCAGGGGAGCCCACTCTGCACTTTGTCCATGATCCCTATGGTGATGCCTTGAATAGATTGTTCTTTATTCATGACATGGAAATTATGAATCCTGTAGACCCTAGCACTGGCACCCTACAAAACACATTTGGCCCCACTGGCCGGGGTTCTACTATAGATTATATACTAATATCCTAGTCCCTTAAAACATTTGTTTCGAACACTGTAATCATGCCTTTTGGGTTTAGTGACCATGACGCTATAATCAGTGATTTGAAATGGGGGGGGGGGGAATTGTGTAGAGCAGACAAGGCATGTCAGACCCATGATAGCTAGGAAGAAGGGGATCATCTTAAAATGGGCAGTGGCTGACAAAACAAGAATTTCTACAGACGTGGTTGGCAAAAGATATAATGAAATCATGACCTGTCTGGCAGAAAATCCCGACTCAAGTCAGATTACTGAGGCCTTTGACCGGATACTGCTAGAAACTAAACAAGCCCTAACCAGAGTTAGCGCAACTTTAAATAAATCAGGTCCCAAATGGTTTGACCAGTCATGTACTAAGTGTCTATCCGCCCTACATCAGGCCCTTAAATCCACCCCTAGAGAGGTGGAATTAGTCAAGACATTGCGCCACCACTACTCAGAGGTAAAGAAGCTGAGAATTAAAACTCTCAAGGAAGAGGCGTGGGAGCAGTTGCACCTAGCAGCCCTTACGAACAATGCCAGGGAATTCTGGAAAGTCATTAACGCTCCTTTCCTTAAACCCCCAGAGGAGCCGAGCACCGACTGCCACATAGATGGGGAAGCTTGGATTGCACATTTTTCTGCCATTTTTAACCCACCTGCGGAGGCATTGGTTAGCCAGCAGGCACCTAGTATCCTTCCAAATAAGTCTCCCCTAGTTTTTAACTTACACGAAATCAGAGAGGCCCTCTCCCAGTGTTCGACCAATAGAGCTCCCGGCCCGGACGGTACACCAATTGATTTTTTTATGGAGCAGTCAGATCTTTGGGGTCTGGTTCTGACTAATGTTTTTAACAGAATCACAATTGCAGGCCCTCCGGACTCATGGAAGAGGTCGATTATAATTCCAATTCACAAGAAAGGAAATAAATCTGAGCCCAAAAACTACAGGCCCAAATCTCTACTGGACAGCACTGCCAAGCTGATGGGCAGCATCCTACTAAATAGGTTAGAGGAATGGGCCAACAACAATCAAGTTCTGATCCCAGTGCAGTACAGCTTTAAAAAGGGGAGTGGGACTCAGGATTAATGCCTTAATTTAAGCTTATTAATGGCCAAGTATACCTAAGCAAAGCAGTGGAGGTTATACCTGGCATTTATGGATCTGTCAGCAGCATTCGACTGCGTTACCCATCACCATCTGTGGAACATAATGACAGAAATGGGCATTGAGGAGGTGATAATTAATTTCATCAGACAGCTCTACTGTTCAGCCTCGGCAAGTGTCCGCTATGGGAAACAGGGTGAGTACTCTAGATCATTTCCAATTAATAGGGGAGTGCGCCAGGGATGTGTCCTCGCCCCATTCCTCTTTTCAGTCTATACGAATGGGGTGGAATCACCCCTGTTGAACTCCACACAGTACGCCCTGATGATTAATAAAACGCGCACTCCAATACTGCTATATGCCGATGATGCAGTGCTAATCGACCGCACTGGTCAGGCCCTGCAGCAGCTACTAGAAACCTACGTTAAATACATGAGTAGCCTAGTCCTGAAGACTAATGAGGCGAAGACTTTTGTCCTAATATCTGGGAGCAAACAAAAGAGGGCCCCAAATGTTCACGTAGCAGGACGTCGAATAGCACACACAGACATATTTTCCTACCTTGGAATAACCTTCGACAGACAATTAACCTGGTCCCACATGATTACCAATAGGGGTCTAGCGCTTGAGAAGAGTATTGTTACCCTAAATACCTTTATTAAGAAACTGGGCACCACGCCCCTTGACATGGTCAAAAAGGTTTACTCCGCCAAGTCGAAATAAGTAGCAACCTATGGGGCTGGGATTTGGGGAATTGTCAACCCCCATAACCTCCAGACCATCGAGGATTCTTTTTGGAAAAAGCTTGTTGGTCTTCCTCCCAGCTGTTCTAATTTTATTTGCCATGCAGAATTAGGCATACCTTATATCACTGACACTATCAGGTTGGCACCAACACTTTTATGGCATTCGATCTGGAGGAGAGAATCTGTGAATATCACACAGAGGTTGATAGAAGACTGCCTCTCCCTTGACCATGTTCACAGGAACCCGTGGCTAACAAACATTAAAAATAGCCTTGTCTCCCTTGGCCTAGGACATCTGTTTACATCCCCATTAAACTGCACCACAGTATCAAAAAAAGATATCAAGATACTATATTTCAACCGAAGTGCAGCTGAGCGACATAAGTTGAACAGTACAAAGGTGTCTGTGAAATTATAGTTAGGAGGCCCAATAGACCAGGAAGGCGCAGCCCCTTCTTTATCCTTTGTGACTAACCAACGTCATAGATTTATATCAGTGAGATTCAGAATGAATTTAATCCCCTGCATGTTCTTCTTTCCAGCTGGAATATACTCTAATCTCTGAACTCCCTCCTTGCCCGTGCGATGGAATCTCTACACAATCAAATCTACATATCTTTTTCTTCTGTAAATTGTATAAGGATCATCGCACTAGATTTATCCGCCCGCTTATGCGTGAAACTGTTTTAGCCAATGTCGTCCTGGGATGTACTTTTTACAATCACTGCCTAATCAATTAGTTTGTTATTCTGTGCCATATTCTTACTTCTCTCATGGAAGACTAGACGATTATGTAATCTTATTTAATGAACTGTGCTTTTATACACTACCGTTTTTAGCATCTGTTTTATGAAATTTGCACCTGTTTGAAGTCTATTTTATAATGTGAACTTCTGTACTTTTATGGTCTTAAATTTTAAGTATTGAATAAAGTGTTTTGACTGAATGACTGTGATAACTAGGTTGGTTTTCTTATCCCTAGTTTGTAAATATCTGGTCTCAAGCATGTCTGCTTGTAGAGCACGCAAGATATCAGTGTATGCGTTCAACCACTGTTTGGACAAAAATGTAGGAGAAATCAGGTCAGACAAAGACTTCACTCTCTCCTCGTAGTGAAACAAATAAGTATGTCCAAAGTTAAGAAATCCCAACACAGATTTCAAATTTTTCAGTGTATCGGGGGTCGCCTAGTAGCTCACTTCTAAAGGAGGCACGGTACTAGACCTTTGCCCTTGCTGGATAACTCATATCCTAGAAAGGTCACCATCAGATAGGTACTATTCAATTTTTTCAATTTTGTAACCTTGTAATGTTAATATGGTCACCACTATGTCTACCCTGGTGTAGATTTAAAGCATCATTATCATCAGTTAGGTAGATATCATCAATGTATGACAATACCTCGGGATCTGGTTGTAGGATCTCCATAATTCGCACTTAAAATAAGTCAGGACTATTCTTAATGTCCATGGGCAAGCATTGGGATGAAAACTGCTCTCCGTCAAAACTGAAAGTGGTTAGATACTCACTCTCAGGTGCTATGTTTTGACTGAAAAACCCATTGGAAATATCCAGGGTCTTTTTGTACTATTTCCACACCAGGTTTGTTATTAAACCTGTGCTGTCCTTGTTTTGTTCTGCATATGTTCGGGTGTGCAAGTTCAAATTTTTACAGTCTAAGACTTTTCTATAGGAACCATCTGGCTTAGAAACAGGAAACAGGGGTGTGTTTGTTACTGAGAGGCAAGGCGCTATGATGCCTTGATACTGTAGCTGATCTAATATTGCTTTAATACCACATTTTGCTTCTGGCTTTAAGGATAGTGTGCTTGTAGTTCACTATGTAAGGTTCACTATGGAAGGGAATAACATGTGGACTAGAGTGTTTGTCCCACCCCGCTTGGTTTCTATATAAGGCTAGAGCTTGCCTCACGGCCCATTCACTAGCACAAATTTCACTGACATCCTTAGGTACCACAGGGGAGAAGGCTATCCTTAGGACTTGCTCCACACGGGGTGCTTCCCTGATGAAGGCTGGAGGCCAGTCTTCTTCCACTGGAATGACGTCATAGTCATCAGATAATTTTGTCCAGAAGACTGCCTTGATTATACATGGTATGCCCCCTTCAATTTCTACGTTCAAATTGTAGACCCTATTTAAATGTCGTTCTGAAGTCTCAATCTGTATAAGTCATCAGTTGAATTCACATCCAGAAACATCTGAAGCGTCTGATGCACTTTAAGCACGCATTAATAGGCATCCCCGCCCCTTTTGATGTGACCGTGCGTTGGTGCCTCCTGAGTTTCTAAAAATGGGAAGTGCTTGTTTGTTGCAAGAGAGTTCCAAGCCCCACAAACTCTCTGGCTTGATGGGGGACTTCAAACCCCACTGTTCCACACGCCAGGAGGCGCCAACGCACGGTCACATCAAAGGGGGGGCTGCCTCTCAAAGTGTGCTTAAAACGCTGTCAGCTGTCTGGCTGCATCAATTAAGAGCGGGCCTGTGCTGCGCTCATCAATGCAAGTCAGAGCCGGGGCAGCGCCACCCCCTTGTCTTTTCATCAGGATTTTTGCTGCTATCTTTGTAAGACTAGATCTGCTATACACTGGAACGTAATTTATGCTTGAACCTTGGATTTGCTGGCTCAGGTTTATTTGGACAGGGCCAAGTGTCTGGTTTGCACTGAGCTGATTATTGAGGATCTTTAATGACTGTTTTCGGTTCCATTGCTCAGTGTACATCGTAAAGAGGCTTGTAAGTCCAACTTTCTTTCTTCGTGCTACACACTCATAGTCTGGGAGATTGATATGAACTAGAGGCACCAGGTTATCTCTGTAGCCCAGAAGTTTATGATTTTTTAGCAGACTGGTTGTGACTGCTCGAACTGATTGTTCTAGGACTTTCTATGGTCTATATGCGTGATACTTTTTCTAGCTAAAGTTTGTCCAACAAAGCTATCTACCTTATTGCCACATCACTGTACCATAATAAAACATTGTACCTACAGAGCTCAAAGATTCAATGGGGAAACGTAAGGCCTCAGAACACAATCAGTGAAGGTCCAAGCATGGTAAGGCAATGAAGAAAACCGATAACTGTACCCTAAACAAAACTGATCTGCTAATTGAGGAGGTTGAATCAATTATTGGAAATGCAAGTCCCCAAGTTAAGACCAAAAAGGGGGTAAATAGGAATTTGAAGCGGGCAATGCACACACTACCTAGTATGTATAAAAGAAAAGAAGCTAGCAGTGTCCCTTGTAAGATCACGACTGTAAGTGTGACTTGTCCACTAGCCCCCACAGAGGAACTACTTTCAGGGGACTGTTTTATGTAGTAACCAGTTTACAAGTCTGCAGAGGGGTGAGGAGCTTCCTCCCACATGCAAAACAATATCAAACCGGCCTGACTTTGGGTTACCTTGTGATCAAATTCCTCCACATTTTGTCAACTTTTTGGGCTCAGTTAATGACATACAGGAAGAAATAGGGGCTCTTAAAACTATGGTCCTACAATTGACAGGTTTAGTAAACAGCTACAGGGAGCATCTAAGGAAACTAACAACAGCAATATGGGAAGGATGGAGGAGTTCGATTGTGAGAGACCAATGAGAATGACCTCTACAGGGGAAGTTGGGAAACACGTCTGAAGACCAGTAAAGGACACAATTTTGAAACCAGATATGCTAGTAGCTGGTCGGGAAACCAGACAAATATCGAAGAGCACCCACTTTGATCAGGCCCCCCGTCCACACAAAGCTAGGTTTGTGGGGGCTGGGCAAAGTGACACACTGGCGAGAAGGGGGGATCCTGAGATAACTGATTCACAGACCTTACTACTACTTCTCTCCTTTCTATGATAACTGATAGATGTGCCCAAGCTTAAACCATCTATGAACTTTAAGTCTGAAGATTCTCTGAAAAATAACGTCATCCACTGGGTTCGCCACATCAGGGACTGCAAATCTGTTATTAGGGAGAATATCGTCTGCGCCAAAAGACAATATACCCATGGATCCAAATTCATCCTAGTAGACCTTACCCTAGCAAATAGAAGACTGACTGACGGATTAGTAGCCCTTGATGCAAGAACTTTCCCCACTAATGATTCCTCTATACAATTTAAATACTGAGGGAGTGCCACACATGTATACTCGAACCATGTGCCCTATTTCCACCCTGATTTTAGTTCTGTTTTGGGATCCTTAGATTGTCTGAATGATGAAATAATTCTCCTCCTATCGGTTCTACAAGAGCCTATGGAGCCACTGCTAAGAGCTAAAGCCATATTCCGAGCTCCAACTCAATTGGTCTATCTCTACCTTTTTCTCAGTGAACAGCCCAGATTGCCTATCCGTCCAACTCTATTTCCACCTTTCACTAGTTGCAAAGGGGCCTATATGGTAGCCCAAAGGAAGCTGACCTTGACAGGGTCTCCATTGTCTCCTGGAATGTGACAGGCCTAATCTCCAAAACGAGTTTACCTGATTGGTGCTCCTTTGTTGTTGGGTTCGATATCTGCCCCTTTCAGAAGTCTTGGTGCACCACACCTGTATTTAGAGTTGGGTATCTAAACTTTTTTATACCAGCTATTATTAATCGAAGTGGTCGTCCCTCTGGTGGATTAACAGTCTGGCTGACCTCTCATTTAATTGCATATTAGATAGAATTATGCTAGATTCTCCCCACATCTTAGGGCTGCGTTTAGTTCAGATAAGAACCCAAACATTAAAATGTATAATGTATACACGAGGGGGACCCAAGGAGGCAGGTTGTTGGATACAGTATTGAAGCTGGAAACTCTCTGGGAAACGAGAAATCAATCTGCATACAGTATTGCAGAAGGCGATTTTTAATACTACTTGTGAACCCCTAGATAGGGGGGACGTGATGCTGGCTGGAGATGAGGATGAAAGATGGGCTATCCCACAACTTGATCTATCCCCAGTTAAAAAGTGGACACAGGCTGCTCTCCAGCGTAAAGCCCTTACTCTAGAATATGGCCTAAGCGCATTAAATGGTAGAACACGTTCTGACTGTAGAGGGGCGACCACCTATAACAAACCCTACCACGAGACCATCAATCACATCTTAATTGATTTAAGGTTGTGGCAATATGCAAAGAACATGGTCGTGGAAAGTAGAACCGAAAGCAATCACAATCCCCTATGTTTTTCTATGACTTCTTATTGAAGGAAACTCACCACTGACCTCTATTCCTGTTGTGTTACCAAGGATGTTCAGTTAGCTAATAACAAACATCATGTCAAATGCTTTATCCTCTATTGAGGATGTACTGTTGAGCATTTTAGCAAAACTTAAAGCTGCCATGGTTCTCAAGGATAACCCGCAGGATGTCTTAGATATCCACTTCAGTTTTTTAAATCAGCTAATTGTCCATTTCCTTGTGCCCAACAACAACCGAAGAAGAGTGCAGAAAACCACATTCCTGGTATAATGCTGATTGCAGGAAATTAAAATCTAAACTAATAGTAGCTATAAAGAATAAAAATATTAATCAAACTTGCACCTTGTGCAAGCCCTACAACTATGCTCAACAAAAGCTAAGTGGAATTGGGAAGAACAAATATGGCAAGATCTTCTATCTACCTGTCTTGACCAAATTTTGGTCACTTGTCACACGGGCAAGAGTTGATGCAGCAGCCTGGCCAGCAAACCACATTTCACTCCTAGTATGGGCCAAGTATTTCCAATCCTTGTACGATGATGGCCTGACAAATAGTACCTGGGATGGCGAGGACTTCATTAACATAGACCAGACAGACCTTGGGGTGGCATTTGATCTAGAGGATGTAGAGCTTGCCATACGTGCTACAGCACAGGGGAAAGCCCCTGGACCAGACGGTATCCCCGGTGTGATCTACCTTTTCTGATAAAGTGGGCTGAGTACATTTTACTCTTGAGTAATACTATAGGCAAAAGAGCACCAATCCCTACGTCCTGGAAAGGTGCTGAGGTGCTACCGATCTACAAAAAAGGATCTTAGCTTGCCATGTAGCTACTGACTGATTAGTTTGATTGACTTGATACAGAAGGTTTTCTGCCGGGTTGTTTTAGACAAAGTTCATTCATGAGTTGAACAAAGGCAAATACTCCTACCCTTCCAAGCAGGCTTCAGGGAAAAAAATAGCACAATGGACCAGGTATTCCGTTTTTTTTTTTTTTATATTGGAAAACAGTGCTTATCGGCAAGGGCCACTTATACATGGCCTTTGTTGACCTTTTTAATCCGGTCCCTCTGCAAAAGCTGTGGCAGGAGGAACAGCAGATGGGAATGCCTATCAATATACTATCAATTATTGTTTGGCCCCATGAAGACAACCATGCCGGTGTACGTTGTGGTGAACAGGGGCAGCTCAGGGACCCAATTCCGATTAGGAAGGGAGTCCGTAAGGGTTGTGGACTTGCCCCTACCCTGTTCTCCCTCTATCTGAATAAAGTGGTGCACTTTCTCTTGGCTGTTCCATAGGACGCTCTGTCCCTGGCCAATGTGAAGGTACCCACTTTGCTATTTGCCGACGACGCCCTCCTTGTGTCTCAAACACCCAAAGGGCTGCAGACTTTACTTTCACGTTTAGAGGAGTTTTGCTCGCTAAGAGGTCTGGTGATTAATGCAACCAAAACTAAATTCATGCCATAAAATCAACACAAATCATATAGAGGGAAAGTGTACTTGAGACGTAAGGAACTTGAAAGGGTGGACGCTTTTGAGTATTCGGGCATCAAATTGTCATCTGGTATGTCACATTGACAAAGCTACCCATAAGCATGAACATATTCACGTGCCATTCTGAAGAAGAAACATGCCTCATTCAGCAAACCCATTGAGCCTCCCCTTCAGATTTATGATTCTAAAGCTATGGCTGCAGCATTATATGGTGCAGAACTATGGGGGTTTGGCAACCTTTTTGACATGACCAAATCTGAATGCAAGTTCCTGCTAGTACACCATCCTACCCACCAGATCTCGACATGGGCAGGAGGAAAATTGCCGACGAAGCAGAGCTCAGATCAATTTTGACTTGGCGGAGACTTAGAACTACTCCTGAATTAGCCAACTATGCAGAGACCTTTCAGGATATAATTAGGTTAGACAGATTCCACAAAATTGAGTGGTGCAAAAATATCAGAAAGGTGCTGTCTTCCCTAGGCCTGTTGAGCTATTGGGAGTCTATGTTGTCTGAGTCGATTCCATCAAAAGACCAAATCAAGAAGCTATATTGGCAATGGGTGGCTCAAAAATAGTTTGCTAACAGCACCAGAGGGGCTCTTTCTATGAATGTTGTGCTGTTCAAGTCAAGTCCTCTGGACGAAAAATACATGGACTGCATTACCAATCCCCTAGATAGGAAATGATATGTCCCGTTCAGGATAGGCTCTTTGACACTCAAGATGTTTATTGCAAAATGGTCTTCTCATCCTGAGTCCTCATTGATTTGCATGAGCTGTCAAAGGCAAAAAGAAAATTTTGCTCATGTTTTGTTTGCACGGCTTATTTGCATCCATGGCAGACTTGGATGCAGACTTGGATCAGGCAGTCTGCCAAATCTTAGGCACAACAAACTGCCCAATGGCCATGAGAATCTTGCCATCTAATTCCAGACCTTTATATGCTTTTGCGGTGGCAAAGTTTTTAGGCTGGATGGGGTCTATAAGACGCAGCCCCTGAGCAGTTGATTAGGCAACTTGTACTGTACTGTACTGTATATTTTGCACACACCCACTAGTAAAGAACTTATTTCTTCTTGTATTTTTGCTGTGCTTAGGTTCCTTCTTGTGCCCACACATTGCATATGAAGATGTGTTGCTTAGCTAAGTATTTGCCATGGCTGTACAGTTCGATGCTAATACTGATTGTTTATGCTGCTATATAGCGACTGACTATGATCTCACCTTTGAGAATGAATCTTGTACTATCCCTACATTGCCCTTCACTTTGTATTAACTTCAACTGTGCTGCTTAGAAAAGCTCCCGACAACAGCGTATAACTGGGTCTAAATACTGATCCTTTAGGCTAGGTCTTTTAATCTGAGTATGTCCTGGTTCCTGTATTGGCCCCCTTGCACTTCCCTAACATTGATATTATGTGTTGTTTTTTATGTGAAGGGTAATAACAGCTATGTTGCTATGAACCTAAGGGCCTACGATTGATTTGATTCTGCTATAATCTTTCCTAGTTTGTGCTGGTCATGAGCATGTTTACTGCATGTTGTACCCTACACCAACTATGACAAGTGGAGCTTTCCACCTCCGATAAGCTAATCTGGAAAAGTTATGGTGCCAATAATGACTTTGTGGCTGGTTCCTATAATGGTTTTTTGTGCTGCAACTTAATGTATGCTTATATATGTTAAGATGTTTTAATTGTCATGAATTTTAAGCATGTGTCTGTTTTATATATTGTATTCCCTATTGTGTATCCTTATTAGTGTTTTTAAGGATGTGTTAATCCGAAATAAACATAATTTGATGATGATGACTATTTTGACTTTTTTGCATTTGTCACTCTAAGTGGGACGGGTATGCCCAGAAGTGGGTCTCATGCTCACCATGCCACCGGAGTCAAGCTATCTTGGCTAATGATGGGTGATACCCTGAAACCGGTCCTAGAATGCTTGTTTCCGGTCCGGGGAGGACCAGGCCTAGCAGTTCGGGCTGGACTGTTCCCATGGGGAGCAGGGTCAAGACTCATTTGCATGTGGCTGGGTCCAAACTGGAATTGCGCAGTGAGCAAACAACTGATGGATTTAGGCCCAGATCTCTGTACTGTGGGTGAGTGTTTGACATTGATCAGCATTCCGTCCATCATTTGTTCATCTTGCAAATGTGACTTCTGTAGCGCTGCCTAGGAGCGCTCTCACCCAAGTCCTGTTTCGCAGGAAGACTCGCAGCTGGATCAGCATGTTTTTTAGAAAGTTCTGCTACGTTCTTATTTTTTACTAGAGTTTTAGAGTCCAAACCTTTCTCTTTCCTCTTCACGCTGATATGAGTCTTGCGTCCTCCTTCACTTTTTCTACTGTGTTCCTCCTTTCTTCGGTACTCAGATCGTCTCCCCCTTTCTACTCTTTTACCTTCAGTGTCCTGAAAAGATTGCGGAGAACAGCTATCAGAATATTGACACCGGTCAGGCATTTTAATTTTTTCACAGTCTCTTAAATTATAACCACCCATGTGGGATTACTGAGAAGTGAGTGACCCAGTGCGACTTTTGTCTCTGTCTTTCTGTTTTTTCTTCCCTTCTATTGCAGATTTCTCTTTAACAGAACCTTTAGTATCATTTTTAGGTTTTAAATGGGGCTTAACCGGTTGAGTACCTAAGGTATTTTTACATACATAGGTATAAACTTCCATGATTATTTTTGGTAGTTCCTGTTCACGGTCTTGAACCGGAACTGCTTTTAGTCTCTGACATATAGCCAAAACTGAATCGTCTCCCTTTATGTTGCTTAGGATGATAGAGGATACTGTAGAGAAGTTCCCCATTAACTTTATTCTTAAGTCCAGAGCTGGTGCAGCTCTGTGCTTGTTTTGTACTTACCTAATTATAACAAGGAAAATTTCAATGAAGGCTTACCATGTGTACTGGTATAAACGTGGCAAAGATGCTTCCCCAGGTGTTACACTCCTCTATGGGAGGTACCATTCCAAGAGGGAGACACATGGTCAAATCTGTGTTTGTCTTGATAGTAGTGTATGGATTCACTGCTTCTAACGGAATGGTCCCACGAGCAATCAAGAAGCCATTTCATCATTCTTCGCGGGTGCTTTTCCCATGATAGCGTTAATAGTCTGTGGACTAATAGTTTGTATCTGTGCGGTAGTGGCAGGTCCTGCTGCAACAGCAGGTTTGGAGCTCAAAGTACGTTGTAAACACTGTACAAGTCTCCTGTATAAGGTGGCTGTGTAGTTTAACACCCCTACTACCTCAGCCAGTGTTAGGTTTTCTTGCCGGGGAACGGGAGTGTAGCCAGCCAAGACTGGCCACGTAGCCCTGTCATTGCTCAGAGGCCCCAAATGGACATTTCTGTGTGTATGCAGCAACTGGCCACCGATCCAGTTTTGGTGTTCTTGATAAGTTAATGGGCTTTCCAGATCTTGATAAGCCCTGAGTGTACCAGCGGGTCTACCGCTGTGTATTCTTGAAACTGCCTTGAGGCAGCGTCAACAGGTTCACACTCCACCCAGGAGTAAAAATTTTCAAAGACTAGATGTGCAGCAATTACAAAAGTAACTGCCTACCCCTCATCGGGGAAACCTCAAGCTTTGAGATGTTAAGTGACTGCTTCCCTGCAAATGACCTCTATAATGAGAGGGCCACCATAATGAATGGATTCAATTGAATATTGGAATCAAAGAATTTGAAAATCCACTGAATGGGGAATAACCTTTGTTAGAAATTGGGTTTCTGGATGGCACAGGTATGCACCCTGTCCATGCAGGAACCACAATCCTAGTCAGGGTAAGTCAGATACACACCATAAATTAACCTGTG
The DNA here is from genome assembly GCA_963921515.1 of Calotriton arnoldi. Classification (NCBI taxonomy): domain Eukaryota; kingdom Metazoa; phylum Chordata; class Amphibia; order Caudata; family Salamandridae; genus Calotriton; species Calotriton arnoldi. The sequence continues at coordinate 1,703,923 of CAWUFW010000648.1, read as the reverse complement.
CTCACCCTCTGGTTGCTTGGCACAGAGCAGGCAGGCTTAACTTAAGAGGCAATGTGTAAAGCATTTGTGCAACACTTTAAAATGTAACACGGTAAAAACACCGCAAAAAGATTAAACATAAATATAGAAGCAATAAGTGCCTATTGGGGTTATCTGGTCGCATTGGCCTGGGGCAAAGTCAAGAGTTCAAGCCGACCGTGATGGAGCGTGGGTCGGCTATAGGAGCCATGCAAGACCCACTGAACAAAGTACTGTGATCCTGGTCACAACAGCAAGATGCGGGTTGAATCCTAGTGATGCGTTGGTGTCGATCACACAGTCGAGGTGATGCGTCGATTGTCATCAGGCAGTGGTGCTGATATGCCTGTTCTGAAGACAATGCACCGAGCTGCGTTGGTTCTGAAGACGATGCACCGGGTTACTCCACGCAGTCAAGGGGATTCATCGATCTTCCCATACTGCAGTGGCGGCAATATATTGATTGTTTATGGCGATGCGCTGGCTCCGAGCGTGATGCAACAGTTCTACTTTTGCAACAGTGATGATGCACTGGTTCTGCTACACACAGACAGGAGATGTGTTGGTTCAACTGGAGAAAGCACCTGGGTCCACTTCCAATGGACCAGGCACGGGAGCAGAGGGTGAGACTTTGAAATACCTGAGTCTCAAAAACAAGAGACAAGCCAACAAGCCCCAACAAGCCCTTGGAGATCACTCTGGGTTCAAGCAGAGTTAGAGGGTAGCAGGCAGCAGGACAGCACAGGAGAAAAGCAGTTCTTCCAGAGCAGTAGTCCAGTGGAGTGACAGTCCTTGGAGCAGCACAGCAGTCCTTTCTCCTGAGTTTCTTTGCAGGTCCAGAAGTGTCTGCTTTGGTGAGCTCAGAGACCCAGTATTTATATCCAGTTGTGCCTTTGAAGTAGGGGTGACTTCAAAGAAGGGTTGTTGAGGTGGACAGAGGTACTTTCTACCTAGTCCTGGCTCCAGCTCACTACAGGGGGTAATCAACCTTTTGTGTGACGAGAGGGCACTGCCCAGGATGAGCCATCAGAATGCAGATGAGCACGCAGACACACCTAACCTTCCTTTTTTTGTGTCTGTCTAGAGGGAATGCAAACTGTCAAACGCTCACCAACCCAGGCGTGTATTAGAGACAGGCTGCAGGCACACAGAGCTTTCTAAAAGTGGTATTTCTAAAATAGTAATGTTAAATCCATCTTTACCAGTAAAAAGAATTTATCATTACTTTTCCAATACCATTGCAATAATATGAAACATGACTGAGCTACTCCTTCTCAATCAAAAATTGCAGCTTAAAAGTGTAATAAGCAATAAGGTCTCACAGTAACGAAAAATGAATTGGGGTGTTTTTCACTAGCAGGACATGCAAAACTTAAAAGTACATCTCCTACCTTTTACTTACACAGTGCCCTGACCTATCTGCTACCTAGGGTCTACCTTAGGGTTGACTTATGTATAATAAAAGGGGAGTTTAAGGCTTGGCAAGGGGTTTTAAATGCTAAGTCGACCTGGCAGTTAAACTACACACATAGGCTCTACAATGGCAGGCCTGAGACATTTTTATAGGGCTGCTTGTGTGAGTGACACAATCAGTGCTGCAGGCCCACTAGTAGCATTTCATTTACAGATCCTTGGCACAGGTAGTGCACTCTACTAGGAGCTTACAATTAAATTAAATATCCCATTTGTGGAGAAACCAATGTTACCATTTTTAGGGGAGAAGCACATACACTTTAGCACTAGTCAAGTACTCAGAGTCCTAAGGCCAACAAAAAGAATCAGCAAAAAGAGAAGGTAAGCAGGCAAAATGTTTGGGGGAAGACCACCCTAAGGCTGAGAGGTCTAACTACCTTGTATGAGTTAAGCTTGACAAACCTACGGAAATTTGTACTTTCTTATACCTGGTAGGAGGTAACCATGAGTACTACGAACATCTCTGTAATGATGTAACAATGGTTCATGTGTGTGTAAGAGGTAAAAAATACTCGGGTTGTAAACCGTAAGATACGTGTTCCCTCTTTGGGTTCCAACTGTTGCATAAGTTACGACTTTGGCGTAACTCTACATGGCTTGTGGTTCAATGCAGCAGTAATGAATGTGAAAGACACATTGTAGCCCCGCAAAACACTATTCAATGTGTAATTGACATAGAAACATTACTTTGGGCTACTAAGAATCCCATAAAGCGATCAGGGGCACTGTGGAAACAGCAACAAACCTTATTTCGTTATTCACCGTATCATACACACTGCACTAAGAAGAATGAATACTTTTTAAGTTGAAATATTTATTACTACTGGAACAATCTGTTTTTTAGTACATCTAAGAAAAAACTACACTTAATATTACAAAAACAGCAAGAAAACACATTATAAATATCGAGAATAAAGTGAACATTTGTGCCAATATTAAAATGCCATTTAAAATGCCATCTAGAACCTAACACTCTGGGGCCGATTCCAATTCGGGCCGGAAATCTCTCCGACCGAGCCGGACTCGGAGAGATTTCCGACCGAATCGGACTCTGGCAGTCCGACCGAACGAGTACGATGCGTACGCATGCTATCGGACTCGATTCGGTCGGACTCCCATTGAAGTCAATGGGAGCCGGTCGTACAACGCGTACGCGGGCTCCCATTGACTCAATGGGTGGCGAGGCGAACAAGGGCGCCCCCTACAGCGGGTACGCCTCGATGCGAATCGCGCCGTACAATGCGACTCGCGTGGCTACGCGTACAGGGGGGTCCGACACGGACCCCCAAAGTCCGGCTCCGACAGCTCTTTCGTGCCGGACGGCGCAAGTCGGTCGGACTGCTCGTGGCGCGCATCGTACTAGCCCGGCCGGGGAACGTCTCCATTGCGCGGTGCGAGTCGTGTCCGTGCGAGTCGGTCGGAGCGGTTCGGACCCACGTACGAGTCGGTTGGCGATTTCGCGTGCGCTCGCATCGTACTCGCTCGGCCGGACGCACGTACGAGTCGGTCGGAAAAGAGGGCTCCGAATCGGATCCGGTTAAGCCGAATCCGATTCGGTGCCCTAACGGGCGAGATCGGAATCGGCCCCTCTATGTCTACTTCTATGCGCTATAATAAGAGAGCATGGAAGGCAGAGCAACTTGCAGTCTAGAGTTTCTAAGGTAGAAGAGACGCACTGCATACCTTGTTGACAGCAAAGGCTGTCTTTATCAGTGAAGGCACCTAGACAGTGTCCCCCGCGTAGGGCAAACACACGCTGCTGTAGCAGTCTGTCCCGGTACTCAGGGTTATCAGCTTCAGGCGAGATGTACCATCTGCGAATTGTGCCAGCCAGAGCTGAGACCATCTCTGGCAGGATCTCGAGTGTTTCTCTAGGCAAAGTACATCTCCTGACAAGTGGTCAAGTGGCTGTCCTTATATCCTAAACCTTATCAGATATTGAAATTTCTGACATAAGTTTAGGAATGTCTGACATAGATTATGTGCATCAAGGTATGCGTCCTAGACATTTCCTTATGAACATATAAGGTATATGTCAGTATGCATTCTTAATCAACCTTAACATGGTGGAAAGTAGACATTTGACCCAGACAAATGTTGCATTGAGGGTTGTATCTGTGTCATCGATTGAAGGACTTGACGCGTTCAAAGTTCTTAGAAAGATAAGGTTAGGCGACATCTGCGTCTAATAGCAGACATGACAATAATCCTCCATTAATCAAGAAAGATGGGTTTTTTCTGTCATATGAAAGAGGGAAGATGGCAGCCTCCATTAGTCAAGATGGAGTTGAGGCCTACATAAGATGAAGTTGGACCTCAGAGGACTTTGGGTCAATTTGGCTTTCACAAACAATCACTATTCCTGAAGGTTTAAGCCCTCATCTAAAAAAAGTATGCTTTCAGGTGTGTACAAACCATTCATACAGAAACAGTATTAATATTTCTAAAGCTTTTAACTATCTTTGCTTATTTATGAAGTTAATGAATTTGACCAGTTTGAGGTTGAAGGTATACATTTTAACTAGTTTGATGGCGCTTCTGAGTATAACTAGCTTTTTGATAAATCGGTTCAACTTCTCACAACTTGAGCTCATTTCAACAGGCCAAATTTACACGAGCTGCTTAAAAAGATTTTGTCATTAAACTAATTGTCTTCCATCGCTCTGGCTTCAACACATCCTAACTCTCAGATTCAAAATTCAGACGAACGGCTAGAGTAAGATGTTTTGTTGAACCTTGGTAAGTAAACATAAACTCACTTTAAGCTGTCCTTCAAAGTATACTGCTCAGTGGTAGCAGAAAATGCATAATGTGGTTATCCTCATGGTTTTAAAAACAGTTTTACAATTAGCATATGCCTGGGTTGTGCTCATGTGGCAAGAAATACAATATTTAACAAATTCAGTGTACCATTAAGGTAAGTAATATAGAGATTAGAAAGAAAGCATAAAGACATACAACCATAGAGGACGAGCTAGTTTGCAAAAAAAGACAAATAGGATGTTCTGGGGGTGGTTCTATTCCTACTTCATTTTTCCCTCATTTAATCATTTACTTGTACTCTTTGGGTCTTACCATGTTTAGTCATGCTTTGTTATGCAGTGTTAAAATATGTAAGAAAGCCCACAAATATTTTGATTTAGGAATCTTGAGTGAACAAATGCCTAGGCCACACCAAACAACTGCACAGGCTCCCTACCAGAACTATTCAAAGGCCATTGATGTATATTCAAGGAGAGTGGTCAAAAGCTTAATGCTTCTCTTCGAAGTGTTGAGGTAGAGTGTGTTGACTACCTGGAGGAATAAATGGCCTGGGGCAACCCACGATGTTGTACATCTAATTTTGAACAGTTAACAGGGAAAGCCAGGACTTCTAAATTGAACAAAGACAGGCAAAACCAAGAAGTCTATCTTGCATTTTGAGTCTTGATTGAAACATTGAAAACAGTCTGCCAGACTAAAAAACATAGCAAAAATTATTGATTGCTTTATACCTTGAATCTATGAGCTAAAGAATTTAATGTATGATTATACAGTGTAGTTATGTTATGTAAAATAGGATGTTGTTCATTGCAAAGAATGCACTCCATAGGAGGCCAAATGATACACCAAACAGCCACTAGAAAGAGGTGAGACAGAGATAAGCTTATTGGTGGAGCCAAAACCCCACTCAGTGTATATTTTAAAGAGCTAGTAACGATAAGACTTGCAATAGCTTCACTGCTAAAGCATATTTTAAAAGCCAGAGTGTGCAAAGAAAATATGAAGGATGCTGAGAGAGGGACTGTGCAGGCGACGTCAGAGGCAATTTATGTTAAATGTGTGTAAAATCACTAACTTGTCAACACTCATGAAAAGGTGATAGAACAGAATGCTTGCTGAAGAAGAACCTTAACAATCTCCCAAAGAGCTGTTCATGATCCTTCCAGAATACTCATGAATATCCTTAACAAAGGCTAAAACCTCACACCTTATAAGGGTTCTGGTAACTAACTTGAATTTTAGTTGTCTTAATATCCTTGACAAGAGGGGTGTAATCGTGGGCACTGCCTAAATATTGGTTGTAGTATGTTCACTAGTTTCACAACATGACATTGTTCCACCTCTGGGTGTTAAATAACCATATTTTGAGTTCCTAGCATATTACATTCTATCAGAAAGCATCGCTGCTGGTAATGAAAAATACTCAGAGCTAAGAGATTAGATAGCTGAACAGATAAATCCCAAAAATATTGATTCCGCAAAGAACAATCAGGGATCGGCAGAAGATGGACATTGTAGCTTACTGGATAACTATATGAGAACTTTGAGTACTAAAATATGGTGCAGAGAACAATGTTAGACAGGTTTGGGAAATTGGCCCTGGTTGCTTGTAGTCTGAACCTCTTTGTTCATAAAATGGATAGCCCAGATTTGCTCATCAAAATTGGTTCACATATGCAGGGGGTATCTTTGTGAAGGGATCCACATCAACTGACATTTATCTGCAACCACAGCCATGGCCCAGGAGCATTACTTAAGGAAAACAGGTAGATCCTAGTCCATGTAGGTAGTATCACTTTTACTTGAATTCATGTTCAAAGAGTACGGGCCCATTACAACTTGCTTTGTATGTGGCAGCAAAAGCTAGAACAATTGGCTTTGGTGGATTAATTGGGTTTAAACTGGTGTAAATCTAACTATTACGAGCAAAACATCAGTGTACAAAGGCCTTATTGCAGGGTGGATTGGGACGTGGCCTGTGGTTAAGATTAATTCATGTATTCCACCCATCACTTTTTTTGTTTTCTTTATTAGTAGCTCAGATAAAATTTGGAGATATATTTATTACTTTTGAACAAAGATACTTGGAAATGGAGTATTGTATGCATTCTGTATATTTACATTAATTTATTTCTAGAGAAGACTATTCTCGTTTCTCACACTTTTATTATCATGGAGTAATTTTGTCAGATAAGGGCACAGTTATTTGCTTTCAGACAAACTTTCATTTTGTCGCATTTCTTTGTTAGCTCCTTTGGGAAGGGAGGGGACGGCATTGTAATGGTGGTCCAAAAACCGTGGTGTGGCATTGTGAGGACCTTCAATATTTGTTTAGGCAAACTCGATTTAATAAAATTTGAAATGGAGAATACCAGCCTCTCAAACGCAAGCTGCAGAATCTCCATTTCAGAGAAATGCCAACATGAGGCTAAAATATTTAAACAAAAATCAAATTAAAAAATATAACTGACCAAGGCCAAAATCTTAGATCCAGTATGCCTATAAAAAATATAAATTTCTTAAAATTCATAAAATTCATAAAGTAATAAAAAATCGAAAAAGGTGCTGCCAGTCATGGAAAGGCAAGCTGCAGTAGTTTGTTTTATATCTCTAGTACGGCCCGACAACCTGGATAGAAAAGGGACGATTCTGAGGGTGGTATTAAGCCTTTACAATGCGGGGTGAGCCACGCGTGCTGTTTCAACGCAGACGGAACAATGCTTGCGTGAATGATGCATCTGCCTTAACTATTCATATGCGTGATTAAGGCAGGCAACGGTCTAGATGTCCAGATGGGTGGGGAGAGAAACCGGAAGAATTGGGACAGGAAGCTCCGGATGTGGACAGGTAAGTGGGGATGGGTTGGGGGGGGGATAGTTTTTAGGGGTGGGGTCAGTTTTAGGGCTCAGGCGGGGGGTCGGGATAGTTTTTTTGGAAGGGGGCTGGGTTTTAGGGCTCTGGGCGGGGGGTGAGTCAGGGTAGTGTTAGTTTTAAGTTCTGTCACACAACAGGGTCTGACCCCGGGCTGATGAGGATAATGTTTGGCTGAAAGTCAACAACCCCAGGCAGATGAGCAGGGAGTTAAGGGGTAGAACGGTTGGGGAGGATGATGAGCCGGGGTTCATGACGAGGTGGGTGGGGTCAGACCAGCTACTGATGGACAGATTCTTCAGCTGAAGGCGTTAGATCCAGGGTTCATCACCAAAGCTCGGGAAGATGTAGGAAGAAGGGGGGGTCGGATAGACCTGATGTTAGTGGGCAGAAAGTTCAGATGATGACGAAGGCCAATTTTTGAACATCAGCAAGGTTTCTATATTGTAGAATCACCGTGTGTCTTAAGATGTGTTTCCCACTCTAAAGACAGCTCCTGTCCAGGGAATTACAGAGACCATTTGACAAACCTCACCAGGCAGGCGCTTCAAAGCCATTGTGTGTGTGCTTTGAGGGACGGTCTTCGTGCGATAGGCACAGGGTCACCACCGATCACTTTGTGAGGTAGATAAGAAGTCGTGGGTAATATAACAAACCCCGGGGATCCGGATACTGCCAAGCAGCTGTACTCAGGCCACACATCTCAGGGTCCCCTGTAAGGCTGTCAGATGCAATTTACCACATATATCCCTTTAGAAATCATGCCTTTACCACGAAATTCATTGTAAAGACATCCTTGGTAAAGGCATGTGTGGTAAAGTAATGCGTGGTTATGATGCATTAGTTGTTGCAAACTCGTTGTTGAAGCACGCGTGGTTTAGACAAGCGTTCTTCTGTCATACAACCATATTAAGCATAAACAGCATACCAATAATAAAAAAAGAATCAGGGCAAAGTGGTGTAGTGGATATTCGGAGAGAAGAGAGACTATGGAAGGGGGTATAGCACCGCCTGGATGAAAACATAAATCACATGGGCCAGTAAATAAGCTTTAATAGGTGGGGCAAAGGACAAGGGAGTTCAATAGGTGGATCCACTGCAAAATATAGCCAGCAAAAAAGATATTGTCTAACAAGAAGATGACTTAAAAAACAATCTTGGGCTGCCTTTTGCCAATAAATGCTTTGACTACATTGGGTTCAACAGCCTGGTGAATGCATTCATTGGGAACGTTTTGTGGAAACCTGTTCGTCCAAAAGATGTCCTCAGATCCAATTTCACCTGATTTATTTTTCTCAAAAATCACACTTAACAATTTTAAGTGGTGGTATTTTAACTAGGTGAGTTTTATTTCTCATTTTATGTTTGAGTGCTCACCGAGCAGGTAGGTAGTCGACATGGATGCAGATGCCGTAAGTTCCTGGATAGTCCCTGGATATGAACCTACCATTCCATCTCCAAATCTACTGGGCAGAATGAAGACAGGTGTCCTTGTGGTTGAAATTTGGAAAGTTGGGAGAGTCTGGTGGTGAGTAGCATGGTTTAAATATTTGTTTATAATGTTCAATAAATTCATCTTTGCCATTTCTAGAATTCTCACTTATTACGCATTTCTCACTTTAAGTTAGGGCTATTTGACTGCGCAAGTAACTACAAGAGCTGAAATAACAAATACAAGCTCTTGGAACAGTAAATATATAAGTAATTGCTCAACTTCAAAACAGCAGGAAATATTTATCCCTCAAAAAAATAAATTGGTATTTTATGCAGCAGACAGAACGGTTTCAGAATGTAATCCTTATATTTCACTGCATGTTTATTAATTCTATTGTTAATTGCTCAGGGAATGCGTGATTTGTAGTTACATTTACTTTTTTTGTAATTGTATTTATATAGAGCATTTCCTGCTCAGTCGCCAAACTGGAAAGAGAGAAAGGAACCGCAGTTTGCTGTACTTGATGAAGAAGAAGCTTACATAATAGGTAATAGATCTGTGGAGCTCAGTGATGCTGGACCGATTTTTGGAATGGGGTGCTGGACAATGACTTCACCTCAAGAAAGGCAGCGGGATATTTGACAATGTTTCTTTGAAAATTCAAAAATGCTGCCAGAAGAAAAAAAACATTTGAAGACTCCCTTTACTGTTCATTCTCATCTAAACGCTTTCAAGTTTTATGGTGGTCCTGCAGCACCTCACTCACCCCTAGTTCAAGCACCACTGCACTGGAGCTAAGGAATGTTGTTCATTTTCATATTCACTAATTTCTCTCCTGATTGTAGTTAAAAGACAGTAAAACTGGAACTCTAAAATATAGGGGCATATTCTCAAGGAGTTATCGCCGAGTTATTGGCACTACATCGCAGCCAAAGTCACGATAAATTTATCACCCCATTCACAAGCCGGTGCTAACAGCCCATAGCACCAGCTTACCCGCGATAGCAGCCGCAAAAAACATCGCCACAGATGACACCGGCAACTATCTCTAATGAGATGCAGAGTAGGCGTTCCCGTGCAAAAAGCTGCGTCAACACCACACCGCAACATTCACAACGACCAGCCAGATCGGCAATAAGTCCACAAAACATGCGATATGGCGCGTTAGCAGCAGGAAACTAACACCTGCTCTGACCCGGTGTAAAGTCGGACGGCAGCCGGCACCAGAAAAGGGAGCCCAGCCCACAGCCACACCTGAAGGACAACAGATGCCATGGAGCTACTCATCATGCAGCTCGGAGCCCCAAGAGGGCCACAACACCCACTGCCACCACCCCCAGGCCCACCACCACCCCCCGGACCCCCCCGCACCACCCCCCCGGACCACCACAGAGGCAGCGCAGACACAGACCACGGACCTTCAGAAAACGCACCAGCCTCACAGACATGACACTAGAGTATGTCATTGCCCACTACAGGCTCAAAAGGACAACCATCCTCCGCATCCTGAACATCATTGCCCATAGGCTGACTGTACCAACACAGCGGACAACCAACATCCCTCCGCAGACAAAGCTGCTGGCTGTGCTGCACCTGTTGGCCTCTGGGACATTCCAACCAACAACTGCCAGAGTCGGAGGAGTCTCACAGCCAGCCCTATCAAAGTTCCTCACACCTGTCTTGGATGCCATCATCAGCTTGGTACCCCAGTACCTATACTTCCCCCACACTGCGCAGGAACAGCTGGAGACCAAGCAAGGATTCTACGCATTAGCTGGATTCCCGCACGTGTTGGGGGCAATAGACTGCACACATGTCCTACTTGTGCCCCCTGCCGACACTGCACACAATTACCGCAACAGAAAGCACACGCATTCCATCAATGTGCAGGCAATAGTGGACCACCGGGGACTCTTCACCAATGTCGTCGCCAACTACCCAGGCAGTGTGCATGACTCATACATCTTCCGACAGTCCATCATCAACCGGCGCTTCCAGGATGGCACCTATGGAAATGCAGTGCTCGTTGGTAAGTACCAAATGAACACACCACACACCTCAACCCCACAATCATACAACTCACAACTCTGGGAATGCACATGTCACAACCCACATACAACATGCCAAACAACATGCCCACCCACCAGACACATCAGCACAACTCACCGTGGGAACCTGGCCTAGCCATGTACTTGAGCCATCAACGGCATGGCACCTCAGCCACACATTAGCAGAATGTAGGAAGAGGAGGGAACCAGGCATGTGCCAAAGAGGCGATGTGACCGGTGAATGGGACTTCACACAATGCCAAGTGTGGCGTGGATGTGTTAGACAGACTGCAGTATGCAGACCACACACATATCCATGTCGACATACACCGCTGGTGTTTGGTGTAGTGGACAGTGGACGCAACCATGTCACCCCAGCCAGTGGGGGAGATCAAGGAAATGTAGCTTGTTACGTCCCCCCTGTAAGCGTGAGAGGAGTGGGCTGGCCCGGCGTACGCCAGGTCAGCGTATGGTTGTGAATAAAAAGCACGTAGCCCTGGGCGTGGTCCTCTTCCGGAATGCCCAACGTCCCTGCCAGGGCGGCACCTCTCACCCCGCCACAAGGCCTACACCATGAGCGGTGTTGCCTGGGATCCTGTGCGCCTGCTGCACCCCGGGCCGCTGGTCCCCGAATCCGTCCTGGCCGCCCCTGTGCATCCAGGCATCACTGCTCACCTGCCGACACCGGCGTGTGTCAAAGAGGGCCCACCACGTGCCCGTGCAAGCTCCAAGCCCGAGGCCCCCGACCTTGGCAGACTCCTCGGACCATCATGGCCTCCGCGACACAGGCCCGCGGAACTCCTTTCTCGTTGACCTACTCCACCAGCATACACAGCGGACAAGTAGGACACACATTTGGAACTGAGTCTTGATTACACCATGGCAGAGTACATGATTTAAGGCTGAGTTCATGTCACTATACTCCCTCCGATGTGGTGCCACCAAGTCTGTGCATAGGACTCCCACCAAACGTGTCTGTGGGCCCTTGCTGACCCCGGCCTTCGGCCTGCACTGCGGTTCTGCAGGCCTCACACCAATCCAATGCAGTCCGTCACAGGCAGGACACGGCCTCCTCGCCGGCTGCACACCCGCTGAGCTCTGGTGCCACTACCTATGTCAGCCACAAATCTAATACAAATGCCATTCCAACGTCGTGTGTGAGAGATCCAGGAGGAGATGGCTGTACAGTGGTTTTCCCGCACTGACCGCTGCCTCCGGCCGACACTGCGGCCAACTAGGTCGCACTTTTGGAACTGAGTCTTGATTTCTTCGTGGCAGTGTTCATGTCACAGTACGCAAGGAGAGGAGTTAGAGGAAGACGCGCTTCAGTCCGGAGGAGAAAAGGCTCACCTTTACAGAGGTGATGGGACACTACCAACAACTGCACTGGTGCCACTGACACTGTGCAGCGCATGCCTACCACACTTGGCTGTGGGTCCCTGCTGACCGCTGCCTCCGGCACACACTGCGGTGGAGTAGGTCACACGATTTGAACTGAGTCTTGCTCTCTACATAGCAGAGTCCATGTCATTGTACAGGCCTCATCGCAGACTGCATCCCCTTCCAGCTCTGGCGCCACTGAGTGTGTGCCCTGAAATCCAAGGGCAATCTCTGTTTGGACGTCGGTGGTGTCTGAGCCCATGGGCTGAAGACTGTCTTCATCTACATGTAGCTGATACTGACAAGGTGGAAAAGTGGGGTCTGTAGCATTCAACTCTGCCATCTGCCTGTTCCTGCTTGCTTCTGCCCTCTGCATCATGCCCTGGAAGGACACCTTCCACTGTCCTCCGCAACCCTCCGCGAAATTTCCCTTGGACATCGACGAGTACACGCTCAGCTCGCGTGGCACTACCTCAGTGCACCGCAAGTCACCGTCCCGTGGCGGTGTGCCTATGCCGGCCGCTGTGCATCCGGGGCCACGACCTCTGTGCTGCTCAAGTCAGGGACCCATGATGTACGTACCTTGTACTGCTGATTGTCTGCTCACTGTTGTGGTCTTTGCCAGCACCAACCAACCCCTGAGTGGTGGCTTACACTACCCAACACCCATCCAGCACAGGCGTCACTGGAGATGTGAGCCTGGCAATAAAAGGGGCCGGGCGCACGTGCCCGTGGCCAGTCCCACAAACTCACTCAGTGTGTCTGTGTGGTTATTATGTATGCATGAGGGACCGGGGTCATTCCACATAACATTGTGCTGTGTACAGCGTGCGCATCCATGTCACCTCAGGCAGTGGTGTAGACCTGGGACATGAAACCGTGTCGTACCTCCCTGTGAGCGTAAGCGGGGTGGACAGGTTTACAAAGGTACTGCATAGGGGTGTGGCTACTCCACACGTGGATCTGGGTGTGGTGCAGTGTAGGCCTTGCCAAGGATGTGGCTGATGCGTGTGTCTCTGTTGTAGTGTCTGAGCCACCCGTCCCGCAATCGACAATGTTGCCATGTGGCATGCCCCTGGTGTGCGTGCTCGGCCGAAGGGGTACATGGGGAAGGGCATGCCCGCTCGGGGTCAGAGATCACACATGCCAACTGTTGTGTGTGTCGCTATTATCGCTGCATGAGCCAAAGATGTACCCTCAACTGCATGTCGGGTTCAGCCAGGCAGGTGCTCTGCATCTGTGTCAGCCCTGTCCTTGCAATGGGCCGACACACACGTGGCCGGCCACAATCTGCGCATCATCATCACTGTGTCGTAGTCAGGCTTGTGTACATGCGCAGACAGGCATGACAATGGTGTGCCGTAGGGGGCATGTGATGCAATCGCGCTGCGCACAATAGTGAATGTGCTCGGGGGTGAGGTGCAGCAGTGAGGCTACGTAATACACAGTGATGCCGCTCATTAGCAACACGCAGTACATGTCATACGGGAATCACTAAGTCACACATATCACACACCAATGAACCAGTGAGCCTGCCAACACATCATGCAGTACGTAGGCTTGACTCTCTGCACTGTCACAGGTGACCAAGGATATGCACTCTGTGCTTGGATGATGACACCCCTCCGAGCCCCGAACACACAGCCCCAGAGGCAGTACAATTTAGCCCACAAACGCACCAGGGGCATCGTGGAGCGCACATTTGGCGTGTTGAAGTCACGTTTCAGGTGCCTGGACGTCACAGGTGGAAGGCTCCTGTACAGCCCAGGCCTCGTGTGCAAGATGATCGTTGCATGTTGTGTGTTGCACAACATATGTGTACGCAGCAGAGCCCCATGGATACGAGTGCCAGATGCACCGGACGATGATGATGAGGATGAGGCAGGTGGACCACACCCCACTGCAGCCGCAGCAGGAATTGCCCGTAGAGACTACATCATTGACAATTTCTTCTCTGGTTGACGTCACATTGTGAGGGTCCTTAGCAGTAATGGCACAGTACGTTGACTGACCACAGGCACAGCATGTGCTAATAAATGCATTCCGAAACACATTCCCTGCGTGCATGTCACTCATCTGTACAGGCACTTCACTCAGACACGTGTGGGTGCGACATGTTGTGCTGACAATTTAGGAATTTGTTAATGGATGGTGGGTGTGTCACCTCTGTGTGGTGAGGCTGTTTAGGGTGTCACGTATTCGAACTGCCAGTTCTGTGTGTCACAGTTGTTACGGTATCCCACTCTTCGGCGTTTCACATGCGTCCCAATTCATTCCATTTTGGCTGTCATTTGTGGCCTACAAGTGACAAGAGGGCTTCTTTTTGACTCTGATATGTGCCACCATGATGCAGGGATGCACCCTGTGACTCTAGTCCCGTGACATGGGCGACCTGTACGTGGGGGGAGTCACTGCCCCTACATTGGTCCATGCTTTCATTATTGTTTGGTCATGGACATGGCACGTCGGTGTGCAGGGGGTGTTGTTTGTCCCTCTGCAATGTGAGACGGAGATGCGGTTTCACAGTGTGTTCCATGTTTGTTTCCGCATTGGCGCAGGTTACATACTGAATGCATGTCAATGTACATTGTGGCTGTTTGTGGGGAACTGCCTATCTGATTTGGACAATGGTCATTTGTTCTGCGTCACAGCTGTGGGGTTGTGCTCGTACGTTGTCATCTCACCGTTTGTTTGGTCTGCTTTTAGGGTGCATTTTCCCACCAGACGCGTGTGAATTGCAGGCCTGTCGCTGGTTTTCGCTGCTTTTTGTATCGCGCTTGGCCTCATCGCAGCTTTTCTTGCGTTCGTGTTTCGCATTTTTGCAGCGTGGCGTTGTTTTTATCGCGGTCATTTGACGCGTTATCTGGGGACTATCGCATGGTGCCGCCGTGTTGTGAATACTTAGTTATCACGGCAATTGATAGACTGCGATGTTGGAGGTTGCGTTAAGTAACTTTTGCGATGGTTATCACACGTTCTTGAGAATATGCCCCATAGAATGTTAGGCATCTTGGTGAGAGAACTACAGAACACGTTTGAAGGTACAGCACATTAAGTTGTATTTGACCAACAAATCTGCTGGCACAAGTATGCCTGACAATAAAAAAAAAAAAGTACTTCGACAGTCACGTGGTCAAATTCCAGAGGAAGGATTTGACAAGGGCAGCTGAATGCATGCATGCCACTCTGATCTATTGCTGCATGGATCTTTAACTCACCCACTAGTTAAGCACCTTGCATAAAGGGGAAAAAGTATCAAAGGGTGGTAAAGTTCTGATTGGCAGGTATGCAGATCAGCAGCAGGAGAGGCGCGAGAACAGGGAAGACATGTTAAACATATTTGGACTTTTCTGACACTTCTCTACATCCCAAATAGGCGCAATGTTTGCCAGCACCCTCATATTGTATTCTGATACAAATGCATGACTGAATACAGAAAATCATCATATCTATGGAGCCAAAATGCTCAGAATTCCAGTTATTTTTCGCTGCAATTATGCCTTTTTTTTTATTATCGCCCGATTGACCTGTCTGATGGGATCCGCGGGAAAATAGATAACGCTATAATGATGCCTTGATGTGTATCACAGGGGCCTATTAGGCTAATTTCACCACAGCTCATTGGCCAAAGATCTTTAAGTTGGGCAGCCCTACTTCTGCAGTCAGTTGAAAGCCTACCAACTGCAGTGATTTCTTACATTCTCACAGAAACGGAAGGAAACAGCTGGCGAACGTTTCACAGATGGCAGAGCTCTTGGCGTCTCTCAGGAGAGGGCCACCCATGCAGATGGCTCATTATTTTAACATTTCGATTCTCAGCTTATTAAAACATCTTTTTTTTTGCGGTTTTATTTAGCATCTCCATTTTTGTCACATTTTAGCTAGCAACCAAGTGATCCGCGGAGCGCGCGCGGCGTGGAGCAGGGAGCGAGCTCGACACAGGTGTCGATGTCAGCAATCTCGTTTCCAATTCACTGTAGTTCTTAGGCGCGAATCTGACAGTGAGTGCAAACACAGAAAGTTAATGCTCACCCAACATTGTGACTATTAGGGTAAAAATCTGCAAGATAACTTGAAAAGGCAAGGACGCTGTAAAAGACAAAAATACCGTCGAGCAACACAGCCCAAAGGTTGCCACACGAAGACAGCTGACTAATACACATCACAGTGCAGAGTATCATGTGAATTCTCTTACATGGCTTTCTATATCTGCGTTTAACATTTAGAACCTGCTTCTAGATTTTTGATTTTTACTAGCAGTTATTTAAAATTGTAGATTACATCACACATTAGTGTTAAAATGAATGTAGCATTTTATTTCTGTTTTAAATTGCATGAACTTGGTCCGAGGGCATTAGAGCGCATCACAAGAGAACCAGATAAGTTACACATTTTGTAGACATAGACAGGTACATGCATCAAGGTAGACTTTTGCGATTCCTTAATTGCGATTATTAAGGAATCACAATTAAGGAATCGCAAAAGCCTATGCATGTAGAAATCGCTAAAAAAATAGCGATTTCTAAACATTCCTTAATTGCGACTCGCAAATTGCGACTCGCAATTAAGGAATGTCTTCCCATTCATTCCTATGGGCCTAGAGGCCCATAGGAATGAATGGGAATTGCATTCGCAATTTGCGAGTACCCAATAGGTACTCGCAAATTGCGCATGCAATTTCAAGGGTGCAAGGGTGTCAAACGGACACCCTGTTGCACCCCTGAAATCTGCATACGAGTACATCTTGCACACACACATGCCCCAAGGGCATGTGTGTGTGTAAAATGGAACTTTGAAAAATGCACTTTAGTGCATTTTTCAAAGTTTTTGCAAATTACCATCAAGTACAAATTGATGGTAATTTGCGACTCCTATTAGCGAAATCGCTAATTTATTTACTTTAATGCATTGCATTTAAGGAATCTCAATTTGCGATTCCTTAAATGCAATCGCAATTTAAGTAATTGCAATTTAGAGATTACTTAAATTGCGATTTTTGCATTTGGGATGATGCATCCCAAATGCAAAAATACCGGTCGCAAAGGGGCAGATTCTGAGAATCTGCCCGTTTGCGACCGGTTTTTCTTTTGATGCATGTGCCTGAGAGTGATAGGTGATTTGCCCAAAATTAGAGGTAGGTGGGCCAAAACCAGGATGCGAACTAGACCCAAAAGTTACAAAGTTGGCAGTGGTAGCTGCTAAGCCATATCTCCTCCCCCACATTCTTCCTAAAATCAGGGGCATGGTGTAGGGAGCTCCCATTCAAAGGCTAATTAATATTTGTAAGATATGGGAGAACCCAAGGCCAATTAATATCTTTGCGATATAGAAGACTTTTGGACCCCTCATTGCATTCTAAAGGGGGCCCATCATTTTGTTTTACACCGCTGCCAATAATATAACTATAAGATATATAAGTTAAATTCTGATGTTTCTCAAGTACTTGGTATCAAATGCGTTAGTGTTCTCTTTACTGTGGTGCAAGTCTTCCATACAGAACCAGGGGTCAAATATAATCAGAGATAATTAATTAAACATGGATTAGCAACAGTGCCGTCTCCTCTAAGGATTGGCTCAAGACACAGATTGATTCTGGATTGGGTTCCCAATCTCGGTGGCCGGGAAAATAACACTTATTTAAATGATAGTGTTACCTGAATTCATTTACCTATTTATCAGCTTTCATGTACCACTCAATGTAGTCTTTTTCAAAATATCTAGAACCCAGCTGACACAATTCATAATTGCAAGCAGGCAGCCAAGAGTAAATTGGGATACACTGACACTATTCAATGACCGAGACAGCAGAGTCATTCATGATCAGGAATTACTCTATTATGCTGTTCAGACAGTGTGTGAAAAACGGTTGTGTGTGATTTCATAGAAAACGATTTCATAGAATACCATTACAAAGAAACCATTTCATCTAAACTGTTTAATGGAAATTTCCAGAATGAATGGCATTTAACTTTTCGTAGAGAGCAATTCATAGAAAGTCTTTTTGGTCGAAATTGGCTTTTGAATGCTATTTATTATGTGTAAATGCAATGGTTGCAGCCCTTAATTTCAGAAACATTTTTGTTGGAGATATTTATTTCAGTGCTTTACTTCAGGGGACAATTATTTCATATTTATATCGTCTATATTGTCAGACAATTACTTCCGATACTTTTAATTCTCTGACCCATCACCACCCGTAAACAACATCCATCGCTGACCCCTCACAACCCCCAAACACCATCAATCTCTGCCCCTAAAACCCCCACCACAGAACTAAACTACACTCATCCCTGAAGTCTAAAAGCCATTTCTACCCCAAAATCCACCATCCCTGAACCCTAAAATCACTCACAAGCCCTAACCCCACCCATTCCTGAACCCTAGAACCCCTTTCTATGCCTAAACCTCACCCATCCCATACCCCTTAAAACACCTTAGCACACCCAAACTCCAGCCTTGCTTGAACTGTAAAAAACCCTCACTGCCCTTAAACACCAGTCATCTATGACCCATAAGAACTCATCACCTTAAACTACTTCTCCCTGAACCCTAAAAACCCCTTTCTACATCTAAATTCCACACATCCCTGAAGCCTTAAAATCCCTCACCACCCTAAACTCCACCCCATCCTGAACCCTAAATACTCTTCACCACCCAGGCGCTACCCATAATTGAACCTTAAAAACCCTCACCAGCCCTAATCTCTGCCCATCTATGAACCCTAAAACCTCTAGACTCCCATACACTCCACCTGTCCCTTAAACCTAAAAACACCTCACACACCTAAACACCACTCATCTGTGAACTCTAAAAAGTCCTCACCACCCCTGCACTCCACCGATCTCTGAATCCTGAAAACCCCATTCTATGTTCTAACGCCAATTATTCCTGACCTCTAAGAACTCCCTCATCACCCTAAACATGATCCATCCCTGGGCCCAAAAACCCATAGTAGTCCTAGACTCCAGCCAAGTTTAAGGTCATTTTGGATTTTCTTTAAAAGGATCTTTCCTTAAAAATGCAAACTGTCTCCTTTAATTTTTGTTTTTTTAATGGTCTTTCCTTAAAATTGGTTTTCCATGACTTGGTTTCCTCCAATGTGGTTTCTATGTGTTCTTTTTTCTATGAATTCACCTACTACCGTAAAAAACAAGTATAATCCCACCTCCCACCTGTTACATCTTATTACTGAAAATGATCTGGTCAGTGTAGGGAGTTTGCAAAGAGATCAGGTCAAAAATGGTTAGGACTCTGCTTAACAATCACTTGGTAGCATGTGGAATCATGTCGGGAGTGGAATAATTAAGACGATTGGACTTATAGAGATGTACAGCCTGCCTCTCCTACAGCTTGACAATTCTGCAATGTCCTAGTCACTGGAGCCTTTGTTGTCTAGGAGATTTATTTATGGAAATCCAATTTCTTTTGCTCCATATTTTTTTGCACTAGGAAGTCAATCACCATTAGGTGTATTTTTTAAAATTTAGATTGAGGGAACTATTTAATTTAAACAAATATTATTAGTTTCAAATTAAAACATTAAACAGCAGTTGCAAAGATTGATACAGAGAATAGCACACATAAAATGTTTAAAAAGTCAAGCAAGTATATCATAAATAGAGTCAAATTGACAAGCAAGCGAATACACACACTAAATAGATTAGAAATGACATGCCAGCAAATACATACATTAAATAGGTTGAAAATGTCAAGTGAGCAAACACATCAAATAAATAGTTTTAAAATGTAATAAATAGGATAAAAATTACTAGCTATCAAATACATATAATAAAAAGGTAAAAATGACAAGTAAGCAAAAACAACTATCGATTTGTTAAAAAATGTTTTGCAAGCAGGTACGTACAATAGATACTGAAAACATTTAGGGCCAGATGTACGACCCTTTTGTGCGGCCGCAAACGGTAGATCCTCCCGTTTGTGACAGCAAAAATGGGTAATGTCATGTACAAATGCTATTTTGCGAGTCAAGGACTCGCAAAATAGCATTTGCGATTCTCGCTATTAGGAAGGGGCGTCCCTTCCTAATAGCGAGTCACCATGCTATGTACTATTGTTTTGCGACCACATTTGCGGCCACAAAACACTCGCAGTTTACCACCTACCTCAAGTAGGTGGTCAACCACTCGCAAACGGGAAGGGGTCCCCTTCCACTTTGTGAGTATGTGAGAACATATTTTTTAAGAGCAGGCTGTGGTCCCAGGGACAACTGCCTGCCCTTAAAAAAATGAAACTGAAAAGTTTCATTTTTCTTTTTTAAATGCATCCTGTTTTCCTTTAAGGAAAACAGGCAGCATTTTAAAAAAAACTGCTTTATTAAAAAAGCAGTCACAGACATGGTGGTCTGCTGACCCCAGCAGGCCACCATCCCTGTGAGTGCTAGCCATTCCTAATGGGGTGGCAAATTGTGCCTGCCTCATTAATATTAATGAGGCATGCAATTTGCGACACTGTTGTGCATCCCAATTTGCGAGTCGCAAATTGCGAGTCACAAATGCGACGCAATTTGCGAGTCACAAATTGGTGGGTCGTACATCTGGCCCCTATTGAATATTTCTAAAATGCTTTGCAATCAAGTACATACAATAGATACAATCTGAGTGCAAAACATAAAGCAACAGCCCACTAGACCCTTACAGCTTCCAACTAGAAATCAACAACAGCTTACTGCCCCTCCTATAGTTAACTCTTGTCAAACTGCTAAATATTGAATGCCATATTGGCCCCCCCAGTGGCTCCAAATATTTCCAAAACCAATTCCTGTGAGGTCACTTATTACCCTTCTCTAGATCCCCGGAGATACCAGAGAGGCATTCGGCAAATCAGAGTCACTGTCTGGGGTCAACAAGCAGTTCACAAGGTGTTACCATGCACGTGCCCTTTTAATAATTCCCCACCCTCTTTTCAACTCCTGATACAACACGGCACTCTCAAGTCCCGCCCATTTAACCAGTTATTTTCGCCGTCTAGACATCAGACTGCTGCGCGCCGACTTTCAGTGCATAGTGACCAGAATCAATGCTAAGTCAGTAAATCTAGTAGTGAGGAAACTATTTGTCATTTTTCCTTGAGAATGCTCAACTTTCCCCTGTAACTCATACCACAGACATGCATCACATGTTCGCTGTTATGCAGTAGCCTTAGGCAGTAAAAGTTTTGAACTGCTTAAGTTAAGGGGTCAGTGATAGCTGACCTTAGTGTGCTACACATTAAAGACCAGTGGTGGTAAGGAAATGAGTGTCTGCCGCCCCACCCGGAGAGACAACTGTCACTAAGACCTGTCAGTCCTTTTACAAATGGGCTGCCAGGTCAGAGGTTGAAACTGGTGGCCCTTCCAGAGGGCACCAAAGTTTGGTGGTTTCCAGTCCTGTCAAATTCTCAATTGGGCCCTCACTATGCATATTTAAGTGGAGGATTTGTACAAGCACACAACCACAAAATGTCATTTGAAAAGTAACTCTATTTATCTCCCTTAGAAAATTAACAATAGGAGACGTATTTCACCAAATGGTGTGGCATTAAGATGACTCTGAAAGGAGCTCTTGTCTCTAGCAAATTAAGATTTGAACATTTTGAGAGAAGAGGGCCTCAGACTGAAAGGCTGGATATGTATACATAAGATGATGTTCACTTCTATGACAAACACATATTGTTAGGATTACAAATCAACACTGTACCAGGATTGCAGAATCGGAATATAAAGCAGATTACATTGTTCCAGTCTGTAAGAAATTGGGTTGTTAGCTGAGAGGAGTGGAAACCCCACTCAAATAATACCACAATCCTTGTAAATGTGAACCACAAAAGTCACTAAATAAACCTGTAATTAACTCTCTGGTAGCTTGGCATAAAAGCAGTCAGGCTTAATGCAGGGGCAACATGTAAAGTATTTATGCAGCACTCAAACAATAACAAAGTCAAAACACAACACAAGAAAAACCATAAACTACATTTAGTAAAATAGAATACATTTTACTGAATATAATGACACCAAACAACCAAAATCCAGTCAGATTTTACAGGTAAGTGGACTTCATGCTACATTTATTTTTCTGCCAGACATTTCGCGCCTCAGCGCCTAACTATTAACCAGCACTGCAGTTGAAGGTGGAGAAATGCCCATGGGCAGGGTGGGGAGTAGAGCAGGGGCACAGGGAGGTACTCCCAGTAAAAAATAAGTAAAGAAACAGCAGCAATCACCGCAGGGAAAATACCGGTCTGAGAGTGTGTCAGAGTTTGCCCCAGCGATGAAATGTCCGGAAATCGATTCTACACTATGTAGAGGTCCACACAGGAGGAGGAGCAACTCACAGGAATCATTTCATAAAATTTCTAGTAGCAGGCCTGCACACTTGCACAAGGCGTACCTTTCCAGGTGCAATGCTCAGGCGGAGACCTACATCTCCACCCGTATGTTTATGTTGTTGTTGGTGAGTAAGGTCCCATGTGTTCTATCTCTCATTCCCTTTTCATTCCATTACTTGTCTAAACTCAGCATCTAAAGACAGGATAAGAACACTACTTTGCTCAATTATGCACAGCATTAAAACACATAGGGGCACATGCATCAAAGTAGGCTTTTGCGATTCCTTAATTGCGATTATTAAGGAATCGCAATTAAGGAATCGCAAAAGCCTATGCATGTAGGAAACGCTAAAAAAATAGCGATTCCCAAACATTCCTTAATTGTGACTCGCAAATTGCGAGTCGCAATTAAGGAATGGCTTCCCATTCATTCCTATGGTCCTAGAGGCCCATAGGAATGAATGGGAAATTGCATGCGCAATTTGCGAGTACCCAATAGGTACTCGCAAATTGTGCATGCAATTTCAAGGGTGCCAGGGTGCCAAAAGGACAACCTGTTGCACCCCCGAAATTGGTATGTGCACCCATGTTGCGCACACACATGCCCCAAGGGCATGTGTGTGTGTAACCTGGAACATTGAAAAATGCACTTTAGTGCATTTTTCAGAGTTTTCGCTAAATACCATCAGGTTTAAATTATCGGTTTTTAGCGGACCCTAATAGCGAAATCGCTATTTTAAATGCAATCTTGCATTGCATTTAAGGCATCGCAATTTGCGATTCCTTAAATGCAATCGCAATTTGCGATTTTTGCATTTGGGATGATGCTTCCCAAATGCAAAAATACTGGTCGCAAAGGGGCAGATTCTGAGAATCTGCCCGTTTGCGACCGGTTTTTGCCTTGATGCATGTGCCCCTTAGGCCACAATGCAGCCCAACACTCTTCCAAACAAGCACTCACACATGGTATAGTTATGCCTGTCGATTAATGCACTTCGACACCTTGCCTATGGTTTGAAGCAATATAGGGGCATATTATCAAGGGCTGGCGATATAATTATCGCCGCTTTAGCGTCCGTTTTCGGGCGAAAAGCGGCGATAATTATATCGCAATATCATCAAGGACACGCTAGCGCGTGTTTCCTTGATGTAGAGCCCGTTTTTTCACAGCCTCGCCTTGCATCGCTAATGAGATGCAAAGAAGGCGTGGCTGTGAAAACAACACAAGTTAATATCGCGAAGGCAGCTTCGCGATATTAACAAGGAGGTGCAGCGATAAAAGAAATCGCGCTACCTCAGCTTTAACTCAGGAATTTAACGTCTGTTAAATTCCTGACTTAAGCATACTTTACATGGGAGATGGATTCTGCTGATACGCCGTTTTCCATGGAACATCGCTGGAAAACCAGCGATGTTCCATGGAAAACAAGCTATCGCAGGAATAATTATCGCCATTGCGCTATGCGTTGTTAATACAGCGCTAGCATGGCGATAATTATCTGCGGTAGCCGGCGATAACTATTCTCACGCTGTGAACGGCCAGCGATAATTATCGCTGGCCGTTGATAATATGCCCCATATACATTTAATTACAATTACAAATCTACGGTCTAGATGGCCCTGTAAAATTTAGTAGATATTAGTAACTCACTTGTTTTAGTAAAGAATTTTGCACAATTTACTTTCCTGTCTTTATCGGTAATCCTAACAAAATCAGTACATGTGTTAGGGACAAAAAACGAACTTCACCCATGTACAAACCAGTCCAGCTAGTTGTGCATGGGACTTTCACATATTTCACAAATATCACTCATAGCGACGCTGAACTGATATCGAACATGGGGGCATATTAGCAAGACCGGCGATAAAATTATCGCCGTTTTAACGGCGATAATTTTATCGCCGGTCTTGCTAATATGCCCCAAAGTCTCTTCTCTGCAGCTGCTTTGCAAAGGAACAGGAAGCACAAGAAATCACAAGAAAACTTCACTGTTTCCAGGCAGGAACAATTCTTTCAGAGTCACCCCGAGGCATGTGGTTGCACAACCTTGGCAACAGGAACTTCGATCATAAATCAGTGTCTTGTTTAATTCCCACCATTTGGAAATTGACAGCTTTCACTGGCATTTCAAAGCTGGTAGCTGTGTGAGGAGTTGGATGTTAACTGAGTTTTCATTTCCTTTATTTGTTATTTTGTCAGAGTGTCATTTAAAACATCGCAGCTGTAACTGCAGCAATTACCATCTGCTTATTTCAAATGAAAATGGAGGCTTGAAAAAAACTCTCTTACTTGAAGGATACTTTTGCAAACTTGAAAACCAGATGTCAATTATAAATCTCAGAGAACATCCGTAGTGGTGTTTATTTGCAGGGGGTGAAGCTTTTGAATCTAAATCTAAGCCATTGCTGCCTTCTAAAGTTGTGCTCTTCATGTTTTTGGGTTTGTTTAAGAGTAATTCATAATGTATTCACCTGAATAAATGTTTGTATTATCGAGCAGTTTTCAAGGCAGTATTGCAGTAATTCAAAGGAAAAATTGTGAAAGTGTAAAGATGGCTAATTCATGAAACATAACAGGAGGGTATAAAAAGAAAATACAATTTGTTGTGCATGGGTGTTACTTTGAGTGGCCTGGGGTAGCCTGTGCTAAATCCGGATTACAGTTTGATACCCCAAAACCATGATTACAAGAGGGACGGGTAATTCCACCAACTACTGATAGGAGTTGGCATTATGAGTGTGTGGAGTTTGCCACACTCGTGTGCAGATTTACAAGAAACTGACACATCTGTAGAGATGCGTCCGTTTCCCTGGACCAGCCTGCGATACCCTTGCGCCACCAAGGATGCGCTGTATTTACAATACTGCGCACCATGGCGCAAGGATTGACAGATGCGTCAGAAATTCTGACACATCATCTGTTGGCCCAAAAGTCACGCATTGCTGGAGTCGTGTCGCAAGCATGACACAACTCCAGCAATGCATTTTGAGGCCTATACTTATTGTACTGCATCACTCCTTACGCCTAAGGTTTTGATGCAGCGGCGTCCTCGAAGTGGCCCAGTGAAATCTTGTAGATTCCACTGCGTCACTTTTACGAGGCTTTCCTGCGTGGGAACATCCACCCTGCATACATTATACCAGGCGCAGGTATAATGTGACGCAGGGCTTTACAAGGTGACACATCTCCCTAGATGCGTCAGGTTGTAAATGGGCCGCATTGTTTACGCCACCGCTGCGTCACAAAAGTGATGCAACGGCGGCGCAAAAGTGTCGCAAGGGATTTGTAAATCTGCCCCTTGGTATTTACCAAGTGCCATAAAGTTTGAACCCCACAATTTACCACTGCTACATTGTGGGCAAGTCAAACTCATCGATACTTACCAAGGGGAAAATGTTCAGTAAATACTGGGATATGTGGATTTTGGTGCAGAAATTAAAATCTGCAGGTTACCTGCACACATCTTATTTTGAAGAATAAACTTGTAGCAGGGTATAATCACAATTTATGAATTCCAATCCCCAGGGTGTCGGATTTTATAAAATGTGATAACTATCACCAGCCACTCTAGGGTGCTCATAAAGAGGACCTTAAATTGCCTTGGCTACCCTGGTCTCAGGGGACTAAAAGGAAGAAGCAGTAACGAAAAGTAAGTAGCCTCTAGGAAACCTGGCTCCTTTTTAGGTCGAGCCTAGCGGCAGTGCGCATGCGATGCTCGCTCTGCGAGGCATGCAGTAGTCGAGTATGCTGTGGAAGCCTCGCCTTCTCTCCGTCCATATTTTTGATTGGCTGGTGTCATTGTCCTTGGTAAACGCTGGCTTCCGATTGTTAACGCGGCTTGTTAGTCCCTCCTTGTTAGCGCCCTGTCGCCATTTGTTACCTCCAATGAGGACTGGATCTTTTACTTGTGGCGTTACACGGTCTCCTTCAAAAATCGGTAAGCACTATATTTTTTTATTTGCAGCGCGGTCCGCTTTCACTTTAGCGGCCGCGCTTGTTTATTTAATTAATTTGCCGCACTGGCCTGATAAAGATGAGCGTGAGTTACTTTCTCAGCATCTGAATCGTCTACACCTTGACAATAGCATCTTAAACATTTTGCAACAATTCCACAGTTACACCGCGGTTCGAAATTAAATTGTAAAATACATTTTATATCCTCATAATATTAACACATTGAATGTATTCAAATAAGATGTTATTCTTATATTTGTCAGATCACTTCGAATATTTTCGTCCAGTCCACTATTTACCTCCAAGATATAACACCAAAAATATATGCACTAAACACCTTAGCGTCTCGTCAGTGGTAGTAGGCGCTATATAAATACCCATGCGCAGATCTTATCCCACGGGGCAGAACAACATCCCGGCTCGGTTCCAATGTATTTTAACTGTCCTAAAGGATGTCAGGAGACATTATCACATGAATATTAATACCAGGGATCCAAACCTTACGGCATTTGCTAAAAATCAAAAGTCTGCTGGAAGTTAAATGACACTCGAGTTGCAGTCGTGAAACGTCACCAAAATGTCGGCTGCTCTTCGGATTGGGCATTGAAGTTGGAGTGTGCATACGTGGAGGGCAGCATAAAATGAGCAGTGCCTCCCACGGAGCAGGCACTTGTTTCGTGCATTTGAAGAGTTTGAGTGCAACACGGGCCACCCCACTGTTAGTTGTGACGAACGCTTTAATGCTGCAAATGATATAATTGAATCTCTGGATTAAAAAAGAAAAAAAGCCTTAGTTCTCTGTGAAAAATCAACCCTCTAGTACTTTTTTTTTATTTATTTTTTTTAAAACACTTTGACAATCGATTCCTGAAGACCATGGGCCCGATTCACAAAAGTAATCTGAGACAAAATCCTAACTTTACGACTTTCGGTATTCACAAAATGCATTTAGGAGTACTAAAGTTAGGAATCCTAACTTCAGTACTCCTAAATGCCCTTTGTGAATACCGAAAGTCGTAAAGTTAGGATTTTGTCCCAGTTAAACTTAAGTTTTGGTCTTCTTAATCACATTTACCCGAGTTTGAGCTATTGACATTGCAAATAACAATGCCTTTTATTTTTGTTTTCAAAACATAAATAAAAGGCATTGTCATTTACAATGCCAATAGCTTAAACTCGCGTAAATGCGAGACCTATTGCATTGCAAATGCTTGTTGTAAATAAGTAATTGCCAGTCCTCTAGCCATCAATCAGCAAATGGGAGTCCATTTTTGTAGGTGAAAGGGCGCATGATGACACTTCGGCTACCCTAAAATTTGGTCAATCATATTCCATGGTGGTGTATGGTTAGCTCGGGGGCATATGTGATGCATGGTAGAAGCAGGTGATAGAGGTGAGACAGCACATGAAGTAAAGGATCAGTATAAAAGTGGTAGCTGTCTGATTGTAGAGGGTTGTGATAGCTGTCACACAAACATTTCAGTATGCGGCAGAGAGGGCGAATAAAACAATTGTAGAAGGTGTTGCGTGCATGGGGAAAGCAGATTAATCTGTGAACAAGAGTCACAAGTGCAATAAGACATGATTATGGAGAAGGGTGTTAGCTGTGTAAGTCGGTAGCACTGAGTGCATTGCTGTAATGGGAGATGAGGAGGAATGCACAGGCGTAGGATGTGAGAGGAAAAGCAGTGGGATGTTATGGAAAGCTGACTCTGATATTTTAGTCTTGGCTGACTAGTCCCACTTAAATGTGAATTAATTTGATTTACATTGTTTCAGAGAAATGGTCAGACACACCCAGGCCCTTTTTACAGGAAGTGAGCAGTGTGTACACCAGCCGATTAAGTCAGTGTTTTGTAACCAAAGATGATTAAGTTTTCCAGAAGGGATACAACGGTTTGATGCAATAAAGACTGCGCATGCGCTTCCACAGTGATGTGGACATTCTTTCGTTTTCCTGATAACCTGGCAAATTTCCTAGTACAGAATATGTGCCTACCACTGCCCCTCCAACTGAGAGCTTATTTTCTAGTCTACCCCAGGGTTTATTCCTACCCTGCTACCCCCTTAAAGGCTGTGTTTTTTATAATAATACACAAAAAAATAAGGAAGAGAGAGGGAAGAGGGGGTTAACCACACATCAGCCCCATATATCACTATATCACCTAGAAAACGTAAGTCGCTGTGGATTGGAGGAGTTACTAGGTGAAAACAGCCTAACACTAACCCTTGAGAAATGTGTGACCACAGGGAGTGTTTCTTCCTTCGCACCAAGGCGCCTGTATTTTAGTAATGCTCTTTGTACAATGCAAGTGTAAGATTACGCAACCAGAGACAAAGAAACAGGGGCAGAAGCAATGTCTCCTTAACATGTTCGCTTGATAATATTTGAATATACCCGTCAGAGAACCTTTTGAAAAAGGCCCATGAGAGGAAATACTTCCTTCATGGTCAGCAATATTTTTTTTCTGTAACCAAATTGACTAAATCAGTGCCACCTTAGAGAATGGTCCTAATTGATACAGTAATGCGTACATCACCCGTTCCAAAATAATGGTTTCCTATACTTTTTAAATCATTATGGGTTTATGAGACAAATTACCATTCTCCAAATGTGGTCGCAAATTGAGCATCAATTTTTTGCTAATGGGTAGGAATTTTGCAGACTGAACTATGACCTAATAGGTCGGTTCACAAAGTTTGATTCCTTGTGAGTCGAAATGCGACCTACCTAATCAATCCCTTATTACTTCATCACCCAAGGGGAACTCTTCCCATTTGTAAATGCGTTAATACCTGTTCTGAAGTATTGGTAAAATGTAGGCACCGGCACTTTTTTCGCCACCGGAACGTCACTTTTTTGACGTTCCGGTGGCGCAAAGTACCACTGGCATATTTATAAGGCCACATAAAGCCACTTTACGTGGCTTTTCATGGCTTTATAAATATATGGCCCTTTCACGCAGAAAACTGCATGAAAGGGGCGTTCCATGAGGTGTTGCTGGGGGCGTTCCCAGCAACATCCATGGCTTTTTGACACTACCCCAGATTCATGAGAAATCATAAGTCTGAAGCTGTGCCAAAAACTTACGCCTACCCAGGGGAGGCGTAAGGGAGGCACAACAAGGAGAAATATCTTTATTTCTCCTCGTTTTTCCTCTTTCTATGTGTGCTGCATGTTGCAGCACAAATAGAAAGAAGAAAAAGCCTCTTGTGATTGTTTTTGTGCAGGAAGGTTTCCCTTCCTGCACAAAAATAACTATCCCCGCAAAGCAGGCACCCTTGCACCATGGTGCAAAGGTGCCTATGTTGGCGCATGCCAGCCCATTGTGCGCCGGCGCAGCGGAAAGGACATGAATGCGCCGTATCTAATAGATATGGCGCATTCCTGCCCTTGTTTTTTGCTGTACGCAAGCGCAGCAACAAGGCCTGCTGCGCTGTCCTATGGCAAAAACCCATAAATGAGGCCCTAGATGTATTGTGACTGGATTTCAGTGCGAAAACATTGATACATACCTTAAAAATTCACTATTTGTAAGGGATGCCCTAAACAAGCCCCTTCTAAATATAAATTTGTTACAGGTTTCTAAACCTGTCTTTTTTTTTTTTTGCAGTTTTATATAGCGAACTCGACCCGAAGGTATCAAAGCACTTTATATGAGCACCAGTTGCATTACAGACAGACACATTCTTTTTTAGGCATAGGAGGTTAAGTAATTTGCCCAGACTCACAGGATGCTTGAGCCTCTTGCCAGACTCGACTCTGGTTCCCAAGCTTCAAAGTCGGCCGCTCTAGCCGCTAGGCCACATCCTCTGTAATTTGTTCCTTAATTGAGAAAGGGGTTTAGTAAATAAAAAAGCCATTTTGCTGTCGCAAACCCTGTTATTTTGTGAATTGCAGGCTTGTGACCACAAAGTGGCATTGTACACCAGGCCCAATGTTATAACATGAAAAAGCCCAATCTTAGTAAACCAATAATAATATTACTTCCAAATCATAACATTTTAATAATCAACATTGGTCTTGGGTCAACGGTTTGTTTAGTGGTCGGGACATACAATAATATTAATTCTGGATTCAACACTGATTTATTGTTTTTGAGAGCAAAAAACCTACACGTTACATTTTCTAATCTGTTACTGTGAATCTTCCCAATTTTTGGTTTTCAAAATTTGCTATCTTGATACAATAGTTAATTCTGAAGTTAGGATAGAAACCCGTTCAAATATTGGATTTGCTCTTTATTTCTCTATTGTATTTTACATGGTGCAAATCAGGTTTTAAAATGTTATGTTTTATCTTCAGGGTATCTTTCAAAAGGTTCTTTGGTGGTAAGAGTCACGTTTTGTGCAAATGTGAGGGAGTACTTCAGCTCCCTCCCTCCACTAAGGCAAAATCCTTACTATTCAGCAGAGATGCTGTCTATGTTTCTTGGAGCACAGCATATCTGCTAATATAGGGCTGCCACAGCACTAATCAGTGCTCCCCTGTACCCAGTGAGAATCCACACAAAGCATCACAGACTGAGAGAGGGCTTGAGGTGGGTCTTACTCTCATGAATCTTGGCAATGCAGCACTGTTGTGATTCTCATTTGCAGCATGGGATTCCCGCTTGTGCTTTTATGGAAGAGTCATTGTCGAATCTCCAAATACATTTCCATTCCTATTGTGGTTTCAACCAACAGATACTCTCTATTTGCGGGCTTCCTCGGTTCTCCTTCCCCTCTTCTATGTTCTCTAAAGCTGGATATAACCAAGCTTTTGCTCCTCACAGTAATATTAGCTGGAGTAGAAAACATATCAGATCTGCCTAGCTTGGTGCAGGTGTCCTTAATGCACTTCAACCTGGTGATATAGAGACACTTGTCACATAAAAGGCATTCCCTGATGATCTCCATATTCAGGGAAGCCTCAGGAGTGTGCCAAATGGAGCACTATAACATTAACGGGTCCAGGTTAATGTAATATACTACATATAGCAATCCAAGTTCCCTTATGGACCGCGTACGTCAGGGACCTTGGCAAAACGCAGAGTATGCATTTGCAAACTCTGTTTTCCTTACCCTGCAGATGTTTAGCCACTTTATACTTTCACAGACCATGACCATAAATTAGAACGGGTACGTACTTCCTTTTGTAATGCTCTACTAGGGGGGTTATGGGCTTATTTCCTATTTTGGAGGCCAGGCTGAAAAGATAACCAATCGAATTACGAAAATTAAGTCTTCTCTGTTTCAGGCAGGGGACCAAGGTCACCTGAGATTCAAAAGTAACCCCAGGTATGAAAATTCATGAGTTGTAGCAATAGGGGTTCCCTGAAGTGCGAAACATCGCGATTCAGATTTTTAGGGTCACAGGTCATGATGAAAGGTTTTACTAAATTTGTGTCCAAGTCTAGGCCATCGATGAAACTGATAAAGGCAACCAACAGTAACTAAAGACCATTAGGTGTTCTTGACATTAAAACAGCATCATCTGCATAAAGAAGGACGGGGACACTCTGGCCATTCACGGTCAGCATGTCCTTCCCCTTACCAACTAGGGTAGAATCCAATTAATTAATTTACAGAAGAAATAGGATTGGCGTCAAAATGCATCCCTGCCAGACACCTCGACCCAGGCCGAAGCTCTCAGTACATTCACCATTCAGCCCAAACCTAATGGAGGCATTAATGTCTAGATGGAGGGTACGTAAGAAAGACACCAGATCAGTGTCAAGCCCAATTGATTTGAGAACCTCTCGTTATTTGGATCTGCCCACACTATAAAAAATTCAGGCCAGGTCCATAATGGCTCGATAAACGGGGCCACCTTTAGCTGAAGTGTATTATTAATTAATAAATATAAGTTGAGACTCTGTTCTTGGGTGCCCAGGCCAGGTCTGAAACCATATTGGATATTGGAGATAATGTGGTTGTCTGTCACCCACAACATAATTTTATTGAGTATGACCCTGCCAATAACTTTTACCGAGTAGCCTAATAGGGAGATAGGCCTATAGCAACAGGGAGATGCCCTGTTCCCTTTTTGAAAATAGGGACAGTATTGGCTGAATGCCACGAGTCAGGCAAGCCGGTCTTGCTGGCTGTGTTGGCGTAATTTGTTATAATAGGTGATTACATATCCACCTCTGAGTTATTTAAATCCATTGGTACCCCATTGGGCCCCAGGGCTTTATGCATGGGGCTTTCACAGATGGCTTCAGCTACTTCTTCCAGAGTAAATTTGGTATACAATGGAAAAGTAGGCATATCATTATCGAGTTCCCCACTGACTATATCGGACTTATGGTACACATGCCTAAAGTGGTCCACCTAGACATCTGCACTAAGATTAGCGCAAATCAAATTGAGGTCAGCTTTAAATAGCTTGTTGTTATTAACAGTGTGCCAAAACAAGCCAGTGTGTCTACACCTGCAGGAGGTAACCATGCTTTCTTCTTGAGTTCCGCCTTCCTCCTGCTGATGGTCAATTTGTATGACCTTCTGCAGGAGGGGACAAAAACCAAATCTCTGGGAATAGCCCTTAAGGTGCTGTGCATTCACTCATTGGCCCCCCTGCATGCCTTATCAAACCAAGATTTGGCGGCCGTCTCGGCGCTTGCTTCAAAAAGTATGTTTTGATAGTGTGACCAATGAGAACAAAAATGTCCACACTACATGTGAGATCATTAGTCAGTCTAAGACAGTCGTAAAGCATACTCAATTGATCTGCACAAAGTCTGCGCTGGACATCATTCCGATTGGCAGTCTTTCACATTAACTTAAGTCTATCAATACCCGGAAGGACATTTCTGCCCTCCCACAGCAGTGACCAAGGAGCGATGCTTCAGGCATGCCAATGCAATAGACAGGGGGTTGTGATCAATGTAGGTGCTGGAGATAACCTCCCCATCCACAATATGTTCAAGAAAGTTCCTCCTGGCTAAAATATGTTCAATTATCGATGTTCCAGCCCCTCCGATAAAAGTGGGGGTCAAAAGGCACTGTGGTGCTACCCTTTCAAATGAGTTACAAAGGTCATATTTAAGCAAAGGGGGAATAACATTGACTGTCTGCAATCCCTGAAACCAGCAGGGGCAGCCAAAGAATGGGGTTTAAAAATATGTGGTTCTGAAACTGCTAAACCTTCCACCTCAAAGCCAAGTTTTGTATTGAAGTCCCCAACAAGAATATATTGAGACCATTGACTGAATCGGTAAAACTAGATTCTAGATTACCAATAAAATCAAAAATAGAGGCGAATGTCATTGGTAGAAAAGTTGTCATTACAGAAATGAATGAGGACATTTTACTTGAAACGCCTGGATTAGCCTACTATTTGTAGGTATGGCGAGATGATGCAAAAAAAGGTGATTTTCAACCAAACAGCTAACCCAGCATGGCCCTTCCCATCTCAGAGGATACAGCAGGAACAGAAAAACAGATGAAGCCATCGCAGAATAAGTCCCAAGGAGCCCAGGTCTCCTATAGGATAATAATGTCATATAATGAGATAAAATCCACCCAATAGACTTTGACTGCAGGCCCAGTGAAATTCCAATTTAACCTTTTTACCGGGGCGAGATAATACCAATGGGGCTGCATTTTTGTTTTTTCTGGTTTTAGAGCTCTAGGCACTTTACCACTGCTGATCAGTGCTAAAGTGCAAGTACTCCCTGTGTAAATTATGATTATGATTGGTTCTCCCTAATTGGCATGTTTGATTTACTGGTAAATCCCTAGTAAAGTGCACTCTGTGTGCCCAGGGCCTGCAAATCAAATGCTACTAGTGGGCCTGCAGCACTGATTGTGCCACCCACATGAGTAGCCCTGCAACCATGTCTCAGACCTGCCCCTGCAGTGTCTGTTTGCGCAGTTTTAAACTGCAATGTCGACCTGGCAAATGCAACCACTTGCCAGGCCCAAACCTTCCCTTATATTACATGTAAGGCACCTCTAAGGGAGGCCCAAGGTAGCCCCATGGGCAGGGTGCATGTGAAAGGTAGGACATGTTTTTGTCTGTTTTACCTGTCCTGATAGTGGAATACTGCTAATTTCGTTTTTAACTATTGCAAGGACTATCTCTACCATAGGTTATCATTGGAGCTGCCTTGCAACATCTTGCAAGTGTAACTTTCAATTGAGAAGAGATAGAGATTTGGAGTTTGGACTCCGTGAGCTTAGGAGTTTAAAATAAATCGTTTAGTGAAGATGGTTTTTAAATTGTGTGTTTGAAAATGACACTTCTAGAACCGTGCATTTTCTTCCTTAACCATCCTGTACCTCTGCCTGCCTGTGGAATCCATGTCTGGTTTAGGCTGACAGTTGGGCCTGTTTGTGTTCACTCTAAACAGTCACACTAAGGGAGCTGAGGTGTGCCCTGCATATCCTAATTGCCCATCACCAGGCTGAGCTAGAGTGGTGGAAGGAGTTGTCACTGACACCTGAATAGGACTGTGCATGTCCTCTCACACTGCTGTCTCCACTTCCCTGTAGTGTGTCTGGAGCCAGGTCAAGGCAAGGCAGGATTTGTGTACTACAAAGACTATCCTTTGAAGTATGCCTACTTCAAAGGCAGAAAGGTGTATAAGTATTGGACCTGTGACCCCACATTTGTAGAACACTTCTGAATCAAGAGGAGACTCTGCCAAAAGGAAGAGCTGGAGAGCTGTCAGGAGGAGTACTGCCCCTTTGCTGTGTTTGCTTTGCTGGGTTGGCCTGCAGTTGCTGCTTCTGTCTTGGAGAGACTAAGGACTGAACCTTTGTTTTGGTATCCTGCTTGAGAATATTCTCCAAGGGCTTGTGTGTGCTTACCTCCTGTTAAGAAGTCTCAGGGCCATCAAAGACTTCACCTGCAGCCCCTGAACTCCTCTGCTGGGAGTTCTGGCCTGCCAAGTGGTGCCAATTCCAGTTCTGAGCCCATGGAAGAGGCTTTTGCTGCAAGAAGAGCAGAAAATCCATGCATTTCCCTTTAGTGCCATTTTTCCCACCTCAAACTTGCCATGCAGTTGAAAAACCAACGCATCGCTGCGGTGCAGCAGAAAAGATCAACGCAGCAACTGTCCGCGGCTGAAAGATCAGCGGCAGCCCGAGTCCAGAGCTCGGTGTCTCCAATGCCTGACACCCCTGCTCCAACGTCGGCCCTGATGTGCGGCTGAACGAATCGAGGCATCACCTGTTCGCAGCTGAAAGAATCCACGCATCTCCTGTTTCGCTGCCGCTGCATCAACTCCAGCATGTCTGGATTTTCCATGCATCGCACCTATGCACCAAGCCTTCATCTACGCTAGGCTTCAGTAAGGAACTGAGGTCAAGTGCATCACCCCCCACGCAGTAAGAAACCGACGCATCACCTCCTCTCACAGTATGGAACCGATGCATCACCTCCCATGTGTAGCAGTAAGGTACCAACGCATCACCTCCCCTGGGAGCAAGGAACCAACACATCACGTTCCCTGCATGTAAGGAACCGATGCATCGCTTTGTTTTCTGGTGCCTCACCTACCCTGCGCCTGTTTTTGTCTTGTGATTTTGACGCTTCCCAGGTACTTTGTGCTAAAAGTGATGCAACCATAGTTTTATATGGACTGAACTATTTTACACCTTTTAAAAGTGATATCTTTGCTTATGTATGTTGGATTTTTGTTGTTTTGGTCTTGTTTAGTTTAGATAAAGATTTGTTATTTTTCTAAACTGGTGTGGTGTCCATTTGCATTGTTTTCACAGTGTTACTGTGTGTTTATGTGCAAATACTTTACACATTGCCCCTGAGAGGCCTGACTGCTCATCCCAAAGTTATCTTAGCTGTGTAATCCCCATAGCCTGACTAGAAGGAAGGGTCCCTACTTGTACAGGGTGCAAGCCACTGCCAACTAGACTCCCATTTCTAACACTCATCTACTCTCACCCAACATGCCCCAACATTTGTTTCAAACAAGTCAGAGAGTAAGTGGGTTAGATTAGCTTTGGGCCCTTTGATCATGACCACTTTGTTTCTTAATAAATCTACAGCCAGGGTTTTATCAATTACAGTTTAATGGCCTTGTCAAACACCTAAACACTTTAATAGCGGGTTGTGGTCAGTGGCACAGTTAGGTTCTACTGTAACATCGGAAACAAAAAAGGACATGCTCTCAGAAATGTAAATATACACTATAGTACTAGCAGCCACCGACCCCAACCAGTGAATGTTGGTGCCAGTGGGAGGGAAAAAGGACAAACCTCAGATTCAAAAACAAGATTATACTTCATTAGCAGGGTGCTAAGTGCCTCATCATAATGATCATGGGTGAAATGAGATTGGCCTCCCCACTCATATTTGTAAAACCACAGACTATTATGAGGGAATGCTTACATAATTGTGTATTAAAATCTCCAGCCCAGTTGATAATGAAACTGCTTTCTTCGATTAACAATATTTATCTACTTCTCATTCAAGTCACTTAATTATATCAGATTTACGATGATGAAAAATATTATTGTAAACATTTATCACAAAATATTAAAGGGATGAGTGAATTGAATGCACAATAAAATGATAAATTGTATTGTATTGTAATTGCATTTATATATCGCTTACTACCCCTGACGAGGCCTGGAAGCGCTTTTTCGGTGAGTAGCACGTCACTCCGGAACCCATAAAGGATTAGTGGTGAATTAGTATAGTGAAAAACAAAAGGAATTTTGGTGGATATGTTAGTCAGTTATTTGGAATGAGAAGGATAGTGGAGGGTTAGAAGAGAGAAAAAGGTTTGCATTTATATAGCGCTTGTTACCCCTGATGGGGTGTTGAAGCACTCTTTTGGTGAGTAGCACGCTACTCCGGAACCCATAAAGGATTTGTGGTGAATTAGTATAGTGAAATATGAAAGTAATTTGAGTGGTGGATACGTTAGCCAGTTATTTGGATTGAGAAGGATAGCGGAGGGATAGAAGAGGGAAAAAGGCTGTCATGGAACTTGGCAGGTATAAGTAGGAAGCGTAACTGTCCTCACTGGTTGGATCTGGTCTCTTGTCAAGATATATGCTTGTTCCAGGAAACCTGGTGCCAGACACCGACACATATACCTGGGTTTAATACCTTCTTTAGGTCAGCAGTACCGGCCAAACAGGGTCGGGCCTCAGGGGGGGTTGCTTACCTTAGTAAATCTTACGCTGAATTGTGAAGCAAAAGAGATGGTCACTAACAGCCCAGATATCTTGGGGATCAGGCTTACAAATGGAAAAGGTCAAACTGTCGACATCTATAATGTTTATGCTAGGAGTACCAAAGGGGGTAGCTCGTCGACTCTTAATGTCTTGGACAACTTATTGGGAGGCAGGAATGCTAGCCATCCGTTAATAATCGGTGGTGATTTTAATGTCACATTCGAACCACTCGATTGGATTGAGTCTATTGATGTGACAGAGGAAGATAAAGCCTGGAGGGTACCTCCTTTGGAACTATCCCCAATTAAAAAATGGTCGCAAGCCGCCCTCCAATTGAATGCATTATCCTTAGAATATAGGCTAAGGGCCACTAATGGGCGAACCAACTCAGATAGGGGCGGTGGAATGACCTTTATTGGAGCAAAAGGGTCAAGTCGGATTGACTATATACTAGTGGACTTGACCCTGTGGCCTTTAGTGCGGGATATGTCTATAGCCCCAGCTTGTGACAGTGATCATAATTCTTTGCATTTAACTATTAGTTGTCTATGGGGGAGCATTGCGAAAGATCCTAAGGCACCATTAAGCACAAGGGAGTTAATAGCTACAAATGATAAGCGTCGGCTCAAATGGCCCATGGTTTTGGCAGATGAATCTAAAATCCAAAAGATCAAAGAAGCTCTAGCTGAGCACTTAGTAGTACTAGAAACAGCGAGTAAGGATCCGCTCATGCAGAATACTTGTAGTATCCTCCACAGAGATTTCTTTGATCAACTGGCCTGAGTTTTTCATATCCCCATCAATAAGAATAGACCTCGACAGGAAAGCTCCTTAGGAGCAAACCCATGGTATAATAAAGAATGTAGGGCAGCGAGAGCAAGATTGACAGTAGCTATCAAAAATAGGGATCTTATTAGCATTCGTAAAACCAGAAGCGATTACAAACAGGCACAAGGCAAAGCAAAAAAACAATGGGATGAAGGGAGATGGGAAGATCTAAGGGAGGCTATTGGACATCCTGATCCTCGGCAATTCTGGTCGCTTGTGGCAAAAACTAATTTCGAACGCACACCTCCCTTGGCCAATAACATCCAGGCGAGTGAATGGCACAAACATTTTAGTGAGTTATATTCCACTAGTAACACCACTGACAGACTCCAGATGCCTTACGATCTGGGTGCTCCAATATGTACCATTGCATTTACAAGGGAAGAGATCATGAGCTCCCTAGATGCCATTATACCTTCAAAAGCCTCTGGCCCGGATGGCATCCCGGGTGATCTCTTTCGTGCCGATAGGGCAAACTGGTCAACTTATTTTATGAATTTGGCCAACGATATCGTCGGAGGAGGAAGCATCCCGGACTCGTTGAAGGGGGCTGAAGTGATCCCAATTTTCAAAAAAGGGGACAGGTCTAAGCCCGCCAACTACCGCCCAATAAGTTTGATAGATTGTGCTCAAAAGGTTTTCTGTCGCTCGCTCTTATCTAAAATCCAGACCTGGATGGATGAGAATAACATCCTCTCTCCATTACAGGCGGGCTTTCGGCGGAAAACCAGCACTATCGATCAGGCGTTTCGCCTTGTCATGCTGTATTGGAAGGTGGTTGTGCTGGGCAAAGGCAGTTTATATCTTGCCTTTATTGATCTCAAAACTGCCTTTGACCTAGTCCCCAGGGATCTACTTTGGCAGGTCCTCATGAATATGGGAATGCCTTCGGGTATTCTAGAACCATTGGTCAGGTTGCACGACGATAAATTTGCTCGTGTGAGATGGGGAAACAAGGGGCAACTCACTGACCCGATTAAGATCCGGCGGGGGGTACGCCAAGGGTGTGTTCTGGCCCCTACCCTTTTTTCCCTGTATGTTAATCAAATTGCTGACCTGCTATGCTCAATTCCGGCCGATGCCCCCACCTTGGCGAATCAGAAAATCGCAACATTGCTGTTTGCCAATGATACCCTTTTGGTATCTAAAAGTCCCATGGGCCTCCAAAAGCTTTTGGATCAGTTTAAGGCCTTTTGTGACACAAGGGCTTGGTCATCAACACCGTCAAAACTAAGTTGATGATGTTGAATGCCCCTAAAACTTTTAAACGAAATCTGGTCTTGGATAATGTTCCATTACAAAGGGTTCGCACCTTTGAGTATCTGGGTATAAAGCTGTCTGATAGTATGACTTGGAATAACCATCTAGATAAGGCTTCCCTGAAATTTTCACAGCTAACTGGGGCCTTGCGGCGGGAGATTTGCCTATCATATACCAAGCCTGTAGCCCCAGCTCTCAAACTTTATAGTTCGAAGGTAGTGAGCAGTGTGCTCTATGGGGCAGAATTGTGAGGTACAGCAAGTGCGAGCAAATTAACAAATGTGGAAAATAAGTTCCTTAGGAGCCTGGTATCCCTCCCCCAAAGCACTCCCCTTGAAATTGGACCTGGGAGTTAGGGCAATTAAAGACCTAGCGAGTTTGCGCCCATTGCGTTTTTGGTATAGATTGGTCACCACCCCTGATTTGGCCCTTTACGCTGCTGCTTTTAATGAAGTATGTGCCCTAGACATAAATAATAAGATTGGGTGTATTAAACATGTGAATACCATCCGGGCAGTAATTGGTCTCTCTAACGAGTTTCCTGGTCCCCCGCCCCAGCATACAAAGGACCAATTAAAACTCCAATATTGGTCTTGGGTAGAGCTGGCTAATTATTCGAAAACCCGCCTTGGCAGCCTAGCTGATGCCTTCTTAGACATCAAATCTGTTAAATGTCTCGAGAGCTACTTTGATATTATTAAGGAGCCTGGGGACAGGAAACTGTACACCCAGTTTAGATATGGCTGTCTACCTATTAATGTTTTTACCAATTCCTGGGCATATAATAAAAGCCAGTCGAAGGGCTGTTCCTCTTGCTCAAACCCAAATGAAACCGTCGGCCATGTATTTTTTGCATGTCCTGCGTATGCTAGACCAAGAAGGAACTGGTTGGCTCCCGTATGTAGACAGTTGGGGACCCAGAGTCATTATGAAGCTCTATGCATTTTAAAATCAGATACAAGACCACTTATTGTATGTGCAGTTGCGAAATTTCTTGGTCAATTTTGGGCTATTAGGCGGAGGCTACTGACTACCCCTCAAGTGTTGTGATTTAATTGTAGAAAATTGTTATGAACCGAGGGTGTTCCGATTCATAAGATAATGATTATAATATTTGATTCTATAGTATTTTAATGTGCTTTTATTATTATTTGTATTTTTAATGTATAAGATGTAGAGGGACCCTAATGATTAGCACAGATTTGATGCGCCCCACTGAGTAACAACTGTGAAATTTGCCAGTTAAATGAATGCATTTGCACTGTAGTTTTTATTTTAACTATTTTTAATTGAAATATCAAAATGAGTTATGCTTTTGTTGATCTATTTCGTGTTTATAAAATTGTAACCTGGAATACCTGACCTCTAAGAATTTGGTGTACGGAAGACTTTTAACTAATTTTATCTCGAGCACCATTGAAAAGGAAGTCTATGTTTGTATCTTTTATGGTATTATAAACCGAAATAAAGATTTTATGAATGAATGAAAAAGGCTTGCATTTATATAGCGCTTGCTACCCCTGATGAGGTGTTGAAGTGCTTTTTCGGCGAGTGGCACACTACTCCGGAACCCATAAAGGATTAGTGGTGAATTAGTATAGTGAAATATGAAAGTAATTTGAGTGGTGGATATGTTAGTCAGTTATTTGGATTGAGAAGGATAGCGGAGGGATAGAAGAGGGAGAAAGGCTTGCATTTATATAGCACTTGCTACCCCTGATGAGGTGTTGCAGTGCTTTTTCAGCGAGTAGCACACTACTCCGGAACCCATAAAGGATTAGTGGTGAATTACTATAGTGAAATATGGAATTAATTTGAGTGGTGGACATGTTAGTCTGTTATTTGGATTGAAAAGGATAGTGGAGGGGTGTTTTGGAGCTCATAGCAGTGGAAAGAGGATGGGGATGAGTAAAAGGGAGGTGGAGCGGAAAGGGTCAGAGGGAAGGGTTTAGAAAGGCTTGTTTCGGGGATCCGAATAGTAAAAGAGGTATGAGATGATGCAAGGAGGGGTAGAGTAGGGAAGACTCTAGAAAGGGTTATTTTGGGTGATCATAGTAGTGGTATGGGATCAATGAGAGAGTGGAGGTAGAGGATATATTGATAGAG
Organism: Calotriton arnoldi; assembly: GCA_963921515.1. Lineage (NCBI taxonomy): Eukaryota > Metazoa > Chordata > Amphibia > Caudata > Salamandridae > Calotriton > Calotriton arnoldi. The sequence goes on along the minus strand of CAWUFW010000648.1, from coordinate 1,662,333 downwards.
GTATAGGGTGAGATATAGGGTAGTGCATTGTAAAGAGTTGTAGAAAGAGGTTTGAGATGAGTCAGAGAGTTGATGTGGAGGATATATTGAGAGCGGTATAGGGTGAGAAATAGGATAGTGCATTGGATATACTGAATTAGAAGAAAAGTAATAAATATATAGATCTATAAGTGCATGGAAGGTATATAGATGCATAAAGGAAGGTAGTATATGTAGACTAAAGGTGAAAAACATAATGGGACCGTAAATCTTTTACTGAACCAAGGACTGAGACAAGAATGGACAGACCACCCTTGGCCATGCCCATCCTAGAAGGAATGGCTGGAGTGTAGAATGAATAATACCCATCTATAGGGAAAGGGTCCATGGCCTACATTTCATGGACACAAATAAAACCAAACTGCCTTATATATGTAAGTCAGTCTGGATTGTCCATTTAATGATAAGTAAATATTAAAATGATAGTGAGGGTGGGATTTAAAAAAAATAATTTAAATAATAATTATAAATTTAATTTATTATTTTATTTTATTTAGTTAATTGTATTTAATAAATGCTTAATGTGATGAGATAATGTGCTCAGACATTTTATTTTTAAGTTCTAGGTGAATAATAATTATTTTAAGATAGTTTGCATTTTTATTTTATATAGTAATATTTGTAATATTTTTCTAATAATTATCAAACTTTATTATTTTTCCAAATATATCCTTTATCATAGTGGGATCCCACCCCTGTGGCAAAGACCTCAGTGTGAACGTAAATCCTATTCTGGAAGACTCCACCGCGAATTTTGAGAGAGTGGAGATGTGTAAGTCTTCACCTAGTAAGATTCTCAAGGTAAGCCCTCGGCATTCTTCCTTCCTTCACACCCTCTCACTCTCTGGAGTTACCAGGACCTGTGGTAGTTCATGGATGGGTGGGTGGGGCTACCAGGCTTCACAATGGACACCTTGTAAGAAGTCCTTCAGAGTGCTATCACACCATGCCGCAACAGACACTGCACGCATTTTTGGGGCCATCAAACATGCAGACGTAATCTTTAGCAACTTTTTATAATTTTACATTGTGGCATCTGAAGTATGCACTAAGAGTAGAGAATCATATGATTTTATATTTGTATATTTGTGTTAATAAGGTTATAAGAGGTTTGACATGTTTTTTCTTTTTGTGTATTTGTGGGAAACCGTAGAACCCCAGGTTTGCATTCAGTTCAAAATTAGTATGCCAAAGCACTGCTTACGCTTGACAATGGTTCAGTAGTGTATGAGATGGAAAGGACTTTCTAATGACAGCAGGGCTAACGATAGGCTTACAAGATTGCTAGTTGACGCGGCTGGCACAGTGACATCAGAGTTCCAGGAACGAACAAAGCAAACAGAATATGATAATTTAGAAGCTAAAACTGCAGCAAAAACAGAAAATAGCACATACCTAATCTGTTTATGTGACAGCTCTTAGGATCATAATGAGAAGGTAAAACGGCACAAAATGTATCAATTCCTAGGACAAAGTAATGAGTGTGGCCTCTGAAAATGTATAGCGTTCAAGATTTACAAATTCAGACTTTTCTACTGCACTTGGGTTTTCAAGGAGCATTTAATGCACAACAATGTAGTTTTCTAAACATGCCAGAGATTCTCATATACAGCACAACCTGTTTAAATAGGGATGGCCCCTCTCCTGACAATACTAATTATGTGATGCAGGTGCAATTTTGCACTGGCTTCTGGATCAACCGACCTCTATAAAATGTCATTTATGTACTGATTAATGAGTACAAGTATAACTTTTTACATGTGTCAGGTGTTAAAAACTTTGGGGCAAAATTGCATTTGCACCAGTGTAATCTACACAATCCTCACCTCATTGCAGAATTTCAATATTTGTAGTCCAGACCTTCCAGGGCAAAATTGCACCAGAATAATCTATGTATTCCAGAACTGTAGGGACAAAATTGCACCAGTGCAATATATGTAGGGCCAGATGTACGAAGCATTTTACCGCTCGCAAACGGCCCATCGGCCTGCTTGCACCAGGTAATATGCTTTTTGGCATGTACCAACCATATTTTGCGAGTTGTTAACCTATTACTGACTCGCAAAATAGGGTTTGTGAGTCGCTATTAGGAAGGGGCGTGTCAAGGGCATCCCTTCCTAATAGCGAGTCGCACTGGTATGTAGGAATGTTTTGTGACCGGGAATGCAGCCGCAAAACAGTCGCAGTTACCATCAACTTCAAGTTGATGGTAACCCATTCGCAAATGTGAAGGGGTCCTCAAGGGATCCCTCCCTTTTGTGAATGTGGGCACCAACATTTTTTAAGAGCAGGCAGTGGTCCGTGGGAGCCTTAAAAAATGAAAAGGTAACTATTTATTTTTGAAATGCATCCCATTTTTCTTTAAGGAAAACGGGCTGCATTACAGAAAAAATTGCTTTATTTAAACAGCAATCACAGACATGGTGGTCTACTGACCCAACAGGGCATCATCCCTGTGAGTGCAGGCCATTTCCAATCGGTCACAAAGTGAGACCTACCTCATGAATATTAATGAGGTAGGTTTATTTGCGACCTACTGGGAATCGCAAAATGTGTCTAAGACACATTTGTACATGGGTGCTTGCGATTTCCTAATAGTGAATCACAGAAATTCGCAATTAGGAAATCGCAAACTGACTTTTTTGTACATATGGCCCATAGTGTGGAATGTCTTGTGCACAATTACACCAGTGCAATCTATGTAGTCCCAAACTACCAAGACAAATTTGCACCAGTGCAATTTATGTATTGCAGACCTGTCCAGCAAAATGTGCACTGTGAAATCTCTGAGGTCTGGAACTGCCGAACAAAATTGCAAAAGTGTAATCTCTGTAGTCTGGAACTGCCGAACAAAATTGCATCAGTGCGATCTATGTAGTCTGCAACTGTTTGGACAAAATCACATCAGTGCAATTTATGTATTTCGGGACTCCTGGGCAGTTGCAGCTGCTACCTCCCACCTGCAGTGGGGCGGGTGGGGGGGGGAAGGGGCAGGCAGGGGGAAGGATAGGGTAAAAAAAAAATCACTTACCTTCCGGCCGGCCGCCACAGTCTCTCCTGCGTCCTCTTCCTTCTTTAGAGAAACAGGAAGCAGGAAGCGTCAGGGCTCCCACACTCCCCGCAGCCAATCACAATGCTGCAATGCAGCGTTGTGGTTGGTCTGACGTCGTGACACAGCGCACAGCCAGGGGCTGGAGTGGTGGGCATGTTCTCCATGCAGGCTGTAATGCAGCCTGCATGGAGAACAGGGAAAATGCACATCACCGTTTTCGGCAGCGGAGCGGGCTGACCAAACAGTCATTGCGCATTTAGGAGGGTTGTACCCTTCTCCCCTGCTCTTCAGCCCCACCCCACCCCCTCACGCCAGCTGCAGCAGCAGGAGGACAAAATAAAATGATAATAACATTACGTTATTATCATTTTATTTTTTCCATTCTTTTGCTGCATCAAGGCAGTGGGGCGACGCTCCTCCGCCTTAGCGGAGGAGCCTCCACTGCTCCTGGGACAATATTACACCAGTTCAATCTGTGCTGGGAGAAAATAGTACAAGCGCAATCTATGTTCTCCGGAAGTGCTGGAGCTGCCAGGACGAAACTGCAACCAGTGCAATCAATGTGTTCCAGAATTGCTTCTACAAACATTTACCAGTGTATCTATGTAATCTAAAACAGTCAGGATAAAATTGCATCAATACAATCTAAGTAATCCAGAACTGTCTGAACAAAATTGCGCCAGTGCAATCTTTATAGACTGGAACTGCCAAGACAAAATTGAAAAAGTGCAAATTATGAATCTGGAACTATTGGGACAAAATTGCACCTGTGAAATTTCTGTAGTCTGAGAGATAGATTTTCAAACATTTTGCACTGGGTTAGTGTCACAAAAGTGACGCTAACCATGACAAAATGTATTTTCTTATTTATTTTCCAGCACAAAACGCATAACAGCGCGAAGCCAAGGGGCATTACATGGGTGGTACACGGGCGTTCCCATGCAACCACCCATGCCTTTTGACGCAAAACCCTATTTAGAAAGAATTTTAGACAGGGTTTTGCACCAAAAGTTAATGCCGCTTCAAAGGAGGCGCTAACAGGAGAAATGTTTTTATTTCTCCTTTCTTTTTCGACTTTGCATGCGTGCTGCACTGTGCAGGACACATACAAAGTGGGAAAAGTTTTCAAACTTGTCTAGGCATGGTAATTTGTACAGGAAGGGTATCCTTCCTGTACAGAACCTATGCTAGACTCACACACACACCCTAGCACTATGGCACTAAGATGTGTGTGTGGCGCTCGAGAGCTGAAATCAGCGCAGGCGCTAGGGAGAGGGGAGGAGAGAGCCATATCTCTGAAGATCTGGCGCTCTCCTGCTACCTCCCTGTCACACCACGCAGCCAAGTCTCTTTGGGTGCTGCGCTGTGTTACGTGCATTTTTTGAAAATCTGCCCCTTAATTTGTTAGAACAAAATTGCTAAAGTGCAGTTTATGTATCTAACACTATAGGTGCATTATTGCACCAGAGCAATCTATGTAGTCTGAATTTGTCAGAACAAAATTTGAAAAGGAAATGTATGCATCCGGAACTACTAGGGCAAAATTGCATCAGTACAATGTATGTAATCCTGAATTGTCTTGACGGAATTGCACCATGCAAATCTGTTTACTCGGGAACTGCTGGGGCAAAATTGCACCAGCGCAATTTATGTCATACAGAGATGCAATGACAACATTGCACCAGTCCAAACTATGGGGCAGATTTACAAGAAAGTGACGCATCTGTACAGATGCATCACTTTCCCTGCGCCACCCTTAGAAACCCTTGCACCACCATAGATGCGCCGTATTTACAATACGGCGCACTATGGCCCAAGGATTGACAGATGCGTCAGAAATTCTGACACATCTGTTGGCAGAAAATTCACGCATTGCTGGAGTCGAGTCGCAAGCACGACGCAACTCCAGCAATGCGTGTTGAGGCCTATCCCCACTACACTGCGTCACTACTTACGCCTGCTTCAAGCAGGCGTAAGGTTTTGACACAGTGGCGTCCTAAAAGTGGCGAAGTGAAATCTTGTAGATTTCACTGAGTCACTTTTACGAGGCCTTCCTGCGTGGGAACGCCCACCCTGCATACATTATACCTGACGCAGGTATAATGTGACGCAGGGCTTTACAACGTGACGCATCTCCCTAGATGCGTCACGTTGTAAATAGGCCGCATTGTTTGCGCTGCTGTTGCGTAAAAAAAGTGACGCAACTGCAGCGCAAAAGTCACGCAAGGGGCTTGTAAATCTGCCCCTATGTACTGCAAAACCGCCGGAACAAAATAGCACCATTGCAATTTTTGTGGTCTGGAACTGCCAGGACAAACTTCCACTACGCCCATCTATGCAGTCCGTAACTGCTGGGAAATAAATCATCCCAGTGCGCTGTTTGGATTCTGGAGCCGCCGGGGCAAAATGGCGCCCATGCAATATATTTATTGCCGACCCTTGTTTCTTGTGCTGGCATTGTTGTAGGAATACAAAAAACTACTTACAGGAGGAAAAGCAGACGCTTGAAAGTGTAAAATGGGTGACGAAGAAGAAACCGAATTAACAAGACACTGAGGCAGGAAGAGTCAGTCAGAAAACTCGTGAACGGAACGCGAGCTGACAGACTTCAAATATTTAGTGGCTTATTATTAAGAGCAATTAATTATTAAGCACTAGAACTCTGAAGAAACAAAGTTACGAACACGCCCTCCTATTAAACTGAATAGTATATGATAAAGAAGGGTTTTCCTAGCAATAAATTTGTGATTTATGGGACGGCATCACTGACTTAGTCGGCAGAGCGCGGAGCGAATCAGTCTCAGACATTCCAATAGGCCTGAAAGTGCACAATATTGTGTGGCAAAGTCTTAGGTGTAAGTTACCTACAACTTTGTATGTCTTTCTCACTTTTGGAGCTTTGGGACAGTATCAGGAGATGGTTAGCTGGTAGTGAGCACGGCGGTGCCCCATTTTTAAGGCACTACACTGACTTATGCACTTAACTCTGAAATTCTCAGGGTTTGAACTTGAGCTACAGATAGCAGAGCTCAGAATTGTTTGCTTCTCACTGAATCTGAGCTACACTGTCTGCAGCCCTTGCACTAGGAGAAATTCCGAGTTAAATGTATGTGCTTTAGACAGTGCAACTGCATAAACATAGGGGTATGGTTGTGACCTGTGCGAGAGTGCATGTTCATAAAATGGGTTGTGGTGTTTTTTTGTAGGTCACAGGAGTCTTCATAATGGAAAGAGGTTCATGAATATACCTTTCAGAGTTTGCTGATAGAGATTGGTGGTGCGATACCTCCAATGAAAAATGGTTGAAATGCGCTTCAGAGAGGATGAATCAATAAACTGATTGCTCAACACTAACTAGAGCAGTGTCCTCGAGGCCCTGAGCTTAAGCAAACTTTAATCCTTCTGAGGTGAGTACATTGGGTACTTGTAAACTTTGCTACTTACAAGGATATAGAATAATGTTTATTAGAGCTATATAAAAAGTTATTGCTATTGTCTAGCCTAGAAAGTAAGAACATGTTTAGTGTACAATATTTGGTACCTCTCTCATTAACTTTGGAGGAGGAATGGAAACTTTCTCATGAGATTGAGGCAATCAAGAGAGATCTAATGACCAATAGAAGACCCATTCATATTCTATAGCCATCTGTGTACTCTGTGTCTCACATAGCAATGAGCTTTGTCTAACAGATGTTTTACCCCTTCATCAAGCCAGTACTAGTCTAGTGACAATGTGTATTCAAGGTTGTAAGGAAATTTACTCTTTTAGCATGATCGCCCCCAATGTTTTAAACTAATACTGCTGATTTTTTGACTCTGAGAGCGGACTGGCGCCTGCTAACCAGGCCTCAGTGCTAGTGTGCTAACTCTTCACAAAGTGTATGTTGAATTGACTTACTTATAAGTCCCTAGTATATGGTACCATGGCAGGGCACAAGTCGCGGGTACACACGTGTAGACAGCATCTACACACTATTTTCACAGGGTGGGTGCTGTCTCCCCTGCCAAGAAGTTGGCCCCCTCAGTAATATGCTGAACTCGTCTGGGTGAAATGTTCAGACACCGGGACACATTCAGCAGGGACTGTACGTTGCCTGCTTTCATTCTGAGCAGCAACATGCAGGTGAGGGGGGTTTGTTATTTTAAATTCCAGCTGAGCCCAAAACAAAGTCCAAAGTTAAGGGGACATCAGGCCTCCTTTTGACTGAGTATTGTGGCTGGGAGCTATCCTGAACGGTGCACAGACAGAATATAGAGTTGTGAATATCGAAGTGCCATAATATCGAGTGCAAGAATATCGTGGACCAGAATATCGACTTTCAGGTAAGAAATATTGTTTTGTTTAATATCGAAGTCAGTAATATCGTTTGTAAAAATATTGTTGTTAATAATATCGATGTTTATATTAGTGTTATGTATTTTAGTATGTATTTTAAATGTATGTGTTATATTTTTTGTCTAAGTACTGCATTTGTTTTTTAATATATGTATTCAATTTTTAGAAGTTATTAATGTTATTTTAAGTAAATTTTACTCTTTAGTTCCGTAGCGGGTTGTGGGTTTATAGGGGAATAGGGTGGGAAGTAATTTAATTATAATAAATTAATAATAATTTTTAGAAGTTATTAATTTTATTTTGATTAAATTTTGCATTTTAGTTCCGTAGCGGGTTGTGGGTTTATAGGGTGGGAAGTAATTTATTTATAATTAATTAATTAATAATTGTTATTAATTAATATTTATGTTTTTAATATTTATTATTGTTATTTGTGGTAATACATTTATTATTAATTGTTTATTAATTGGTTGATAATTATTATTAATTAATTGGTAATTGTGTTAATTGTGTAATTATTTTAGGAGGGGGTGGTGGGTTGATAGGGGAGTAGGGTGGGAAGTAATTTAATTTTAATACATTTTTAAAATTTTTTAATATAATATTTATTTAATGTTATTTTATAGTGTTCATTGTGTGAATTAATTTAATAATAATTGTTTTTTAATTGTTATTAATTAATTAATTAATTGTTAATTAATTATGTTAATTGTGTCATGTTTTAGAACATTGGTGGTGTTATTTATAGGGGAATATGGTGGTAGGTAAATTATTTTAATTAATTAATTATTTGTTAATTATTGCTAATTAATTAATTAAAAATTTAATATGGTAATTGTGGAATAATTTTGATGTGTGATTTGTGGGGTTTATAGTTGTAAATGTTGGGAAGAAACTGTTTAAAAATTAGTTAATGATTTGTTGTTAATTGTTATTAATTTATGAATAAAAAATTGGTTATGGAAATTGTGTAAATATTGTTAGGTGTGTGTTCTGGTGTTTTTTGGGGTAGAGGGTGGAAAGTAATTTAGTTTAAATAAATTAATCAATAGTTGATCATTAATATTCATTTATTAATTTATAAATATTTTTAGTAATTGTTTTGTTTTTATTTTGTTTGTGGTTTTTGGTTCAATAGCTGTAATCTTTGGTTTTATCCCTTCCACTATCCAACACTTTCCCTACTGTTGCACTTGCTGGAGTGGGAATAGTAATTTTTACCCTTCAGCTATCCAACACTTTCCCTACTGTTGCACTTGCTGGAGTGGGAATAGTAATTTTTACCCCTCCGCTATCCAACACTTTCCCTACTGTTGGACTCGCTGGAGTGGGAATAATAATTTTTACCCCTCCGCTATCCAACACTTTCCCTACTGTTGCACTTGCTGGAGTGGGAATAGTAAATTATTCCCCTCCGCTATCCAACACTTTCCCTACTGTTGCACTCGCTGGAGTGGGAATAGTAATTTTTACCCCTCCGCTATCCAACATTTTCCCTACTGTTGCACTTGCTGGAGTGGGAATAGTAAATTATTTCCCTTCGCTATCCAACACTTTCCCTACTGTTGCACTTGCTGGAGTGGGAATAGTAATTTTTACCCCTACGCTATCCAACACTTTCTCTGACGTTGCATTTATTGGAGTGGGAATAGTAAATTATTCCCCTCCGCTATCCAACACTTTCCCTACTGTTGCATTTATTGGAGTGGGAATAGTAAATTATTCCCCTCCGCTATCCATCACTTTTCCTACTGTTGCACTTGCTGGAGTGGGAATAGTAATTTTTACCCCTCTGCTATCCAACATTTTCCCTGCTGTTGCACTTGCTGGAGTGGGAATAGTAATTTATTCCCCTCCGCTATCCAACACTTTCCCTACTGTTGCAGTCTCTGGAGTGGGAATAGTAATTTATTCCTCTACGCTATCCAACACTTTCCCTACTGTTGCACTTATTGGAGTGGGAATAGTAAATTATTCCCCTCCGCTATTCAACACTTTCCCTACTGTTGCACTCGCTGGAGTGGGAATAGTAAATTATTCCCTTCCGTTATCCAACACTTTCCCTACTGTTGCACTCGCTGGAGTGGGAATAGTAATGTATTCACCTCTGCTATCCAACACTTTCCCTATTGTTGCAGTTAATGTAGTGTAAAATGTAGTTTTAAAAATGAATAAATATTTTAATAATTTAATTTATAATATATATATATATATTTGTTTTTTTATGTTACAGGTGCAGGTATATATATATGTATTTATAATTTTTGATATATTTCTAACATTTTATAATTTATTAAAATAATTATTTAGTAATTATTATTAAATATATATATAACATTTTATATATGTATATTTATTTTTACATTACATTTATTACTTACAATTGTTAACATATTTTAATAATTCTAAATATTTTTAAGTTATATGCATTATTTAATTTATTTTACATTTTTTTTATACATTTAAAAAACCCGATATTTTTAACTTCGATATTTTTAACAACGATATTTGTTTCTCGACATTTTAGTACTTGCCATTATGTAGATAGGATGTCGATATTTTTGACATCGATATTTATGTCCCGATATTTTGAGAACACAATATTTTGTCCATCGATATTTTGTCAGTGATCCATCCTGAACCTCACACCTAGCTGCAAATGCAATGGAGGGGAAATAAAGATTCACAGCTTGTTATTACTTCACAGGTACTTAAGGGAGACATGCTTTTGACTTTGTTTAGTCCCTGTATATAAGGCATATGCATGCACTGTAAGAATGTCAGATGTGCTGGGCTGTCCCAGTATTTACATAAATAACAATATATATACCACAATATTGTATTATTTCTTTTATAGCGCTACTCATCCCAATCCAGGGTGTTGGAGCGCTTTACATCACACATACACATTATACAATGACAATAAACCATATGTGTATATATCAATGTACAGGATGCATTACATACGACAGTGAGGGTTAGAAGGTGTAGGAGTCACCTATCCTTCAAAGCTCACTGTGCTATATCAGAAGGCTTACAATTTATGAACTGCAAATAACAAACGTATCTCTGTGTTAAAAACAGTACCCTCTTACCCATCTGCATAAAATAAAAATTTGTCATTTGCATGTCACATGATGTACTTTGCAGGAGACATATTAACCCTCTATGCTACTTTGATTCAAAACTGGGACTAGACAAAATACAGATCTTTCTAGCAAGTGCATTAACCTCTAGAGTTATCATACCATTATTATTACTTCCTGAGATTTACTGGGCACACAAAGATTTATGGTGCAGATGCTTAACCCCATATAATATTCTAAAATGCAGACTTCACAACCATTTAATCAGAGCAGATTTCTGCCACATTTCTCCTTGTTGCCAATTTGTGGTAGAGTTAAAAAAAATAAATGTATACTTTGACACAGATTTTTCCGTTGGGGTTGCATCACTTTTTGGAACAACTCCGATGCAAACTCCCATTTGTTAAATACTGTACTGTGCTCAAATGTACACCTGATAGAACTGATGTCACTTCTTGTGATGCACTTCCTGTGAGGCATGGGTTGTTATGCCACTTCCTGTGATGCCATGTGCAATGTCATGCTCCATGATGTCACGTGCCATGATGTTACACGCCATGATGTGATTTGCATACTGCCTAACTTGGTTAGTCCCCCCACTTCTTTTTTAGGACTTCTTCCCTGTACCAAGCGTATCCAGGAGATATAAGTCGGAGAGTCCACCCAGGGCTGCAGCACTGATTGTGCCTCCCTGGGTGTGACAAAGTACAAAATGGCTCTCAGCCTGCCACTGCAGCCTGTAAGAACAGTTTTAAAACTGCTGATTTGACTTTGCCATTTAGAACAATGGCAAAGTCCCCACTTCCCTTAACAATACATATGTCTCTCTTAAGGAAGGCCTATGGAGCCCTAAGGCAGGGAGCTGCATATTATTAAGTATAACTTATACTTTTAATATGTCCTAACAGCAAACCCTCCAAATTGTGTTTTTTGCTGTGGAAAAGTTAGTAGCCCCATTGGCGTACACAGAGTTCTTAGCTGACCTCTCAATCTGGTAAACCTCTGAATGGGACTACTAAAATGGCTACTTTGAGGTATCAAATTAATCACGGCATTTAACCCGACTTGATGCCCAAGTTGAAAATAATTTCATTTTAAGGAAAGGCAACATTTTAGAAAGTTGCAACTCTGTTGCCCAGTTTGCCCAGTGGCCTCACGCAGTTGCTGGCCACCAGACAGTCTTCTGCCCTCCTGGGGAAAAGTGTGAATGACTACCAGGCTCAGGAAGCCTGCTACAGAGGGAGGTGTTGCCTCCCACTTGCAGGAAGCCACTCAGGGTGTTGGGCCAAAAGGCAAGCTTCAAAGGCGAAGCCGACTTTGATGGGCAAATGGTGATCATTCTCCTGTAGGACTGCATCTTTGTTCAGGTAGACAGGCTGGCGGCAGGAACAGAGAAGGGAAGCCAGTGGCCAAACCGGTTTTCCTGTGTGTGTAGCCCACATGTTACCACACCTCTAGGGTGAACTACCACTGGCACCCTGTGTGAGAAGTTGGCCTGGCATATGCTGTCCACTAGATATAGTGGGCACCTTGCACCAGTCCAAACGACCTTTATTGATGATAGGTTTAAAGACAACCTTTATTGAAAGCTATCCTAGTGGTAGCTATGGAGAGCAGACTTCAGGCTAAGGGGTCGATTCCGATTCGGGCAGGAAATTTCTCCGACCGAGCCGGACCCGGAGAGATTTCCGACCGAATCGGACCCGTGCAGTCCGACCGAACGAGTACGATGCGTCCGTATGTTATCGGACTCGAGTCGGTCGGACTCCCATTGAAGTCAATGGGAGCCGGTCGTACAACGCGTACGCGGGCTCCCATTGACTCAATGGGTGCGAGTCGGACAAGTGCGCCCCCTACAGCGGGTACGCGGCGAAGCGACTCGCGCCGTACACGCACAGGTAGGGGGGACCCATGGGTCCCCCCTGTGTGCGACTCGCGCGGCTACGCGTACAGGGGGGTCCGACACGGACCCCCAAAGTGCGGCTCCGACTGCTCTTTCGAGCCGGAGTGCGCGGCTCGGTCGGACTGCTCGCAGCGCGCATCGTACTTACCCGGCCGGGGAACGTCTCCATTGCGCGGTGCGAGTCGAGTCCGAGCGAGTCGGTCGGAGCGGTTTGAGCCGGGAGCGAGTCGGTCGGAGCGGTCGGGACGCCCGGACGAGTCGGTTGGCGAATTCGCATCGTACTCGCTCGGCCGGACCCGCGTACGGTTCGGTCGGGAAACAGGGCTCCGAATCGGATCCGGTAAAGCCGAATCCGATTCGGAGCCCTACCGGCCGAGATCGGAATCGGCCCCTAAGTCTTGAAGGAGTGTTAAGTTGTTTGTTTTACCAGTTATAATCTCATGAATGACCAAATGAAAGGAGAACCACACCAGGTATATATATAAAATATATGTATTTATTACTAAACACTATCCAATAGTCTCTTTATGAGGCTAGAGGTCAAAGTACACAAGTTACAAGTCAAATAGCACAGTAAATTAGCACAATATACGATTAGCCCTAGGGGCGTACCAAACCATATATTAAGAAAGTGGTATAAGAACCACGACTTAAGTAGACACAAGGCCTAGAGCCTGTAGAATCGCTGGGACCCCAAGGAACCACCCAAGGTAGTGACACAGGGGACCCACGGGGGCTGTGTGCAGTGTGAGAACACAGCCGCGAGCTCCGTTAAAGTCTATGGGAAAGTCGCGGTTAGAATTTTAGAGTTTAAGGACACTTAGAAATGGATTAGGACCAAACCCTCTTGGACTTAGACAGTTCTAGGGTCAACACCCACGGGAGCACCGGAGTACTCGAGTTACCTCACCCAGGGAAGCCGGGAGCATAGGTGTCGAATGGTGTCGGGTCGCGTCGTCGATTTCAATGGCAGCCTGCAAGGAAGTGCTGCTGCCGGGAAGATGCGAAGTGTCTGAAGAGATCCAAGCCTGGATCGGAGATGAGAAGAACCTGAAAGCAGAGGGGACAGAGTCTGAGTCACTTGCCAGTGACCAGGGGCACGATAGTTGAATGCCCACCGATGTCGGGTGCTTCAGGTGAAAGAGGTGAAGCTTGACTCTTCAGCCACGAGGACCAGGAGGCGTCGACGACAACCAGGAGCTGGATTCAAGCTGTCCCACAAAGGATGTCGAGTGCTGTAGCGTTGGTGTCCGGATTGAACACAACAAGCCTTGGCAACTGCAACCCACGCAGAAAGGAGAAAGATGCTTCTGTGCAGACCAACAAGGTCTGAGGGACTCACCACTCGGTAGGGAGTCAGGGCACGTCTGGAGCAACCAGGGAAGCCCAAAGAAAATCAGAGTTGCCTTCACAGGGACCCACCAGTTGACGGACCAGGGATCGCGAAGGAGCCTCGAGCGGAAATGCAAGGAGCGGGCCCACGGAACACTCGTGGAGAGTAGGCTCACAATCTTCAGTGCAAATGGTGCTCGGGCCTGGGCTACAAGTAACCCAAAGCAGGACTTCAAGAGTCATCGAGAAGTTGATGCACTAGCAAATGTGCACTGTGTCCAGGGGTTCCAGTTCCACGTCACTCGTGAGGGCTGCAGGTCTCAGCTTTGCTGGGGACTCGGGTCGGCCTCTGAGAAGTCTGGAAATCCTCTGGAAGTCTGGAAATCCTCTTCCTGGGCTGCAAGTACTTTGGAGTCCGGCGGGAGCTTCGGAGATGCAGACTGGCAAATGCTTTGTTGGTGCCTGCCAAGCAGGGGAGTCACTCCTTGACCCCAAGGGAGATTTCTTCAGTCCTCTGTCTTGAGTAGAGCGTCGAAATTCCAGGATTCAGTTGCAGAGTTTCGTCCAGGGATATCTAAAGTCCTGTTGCCAGGGGTTCCTTACTTATACCTAAGGGAGGGGTTGGACTAACTCTGTGGACCCACCTATGGGAGGGTTTGGAAAGAGGGGTGGCTACACCCATTTCCTTTGTCCAGTTTTGCGCCAGAGCAGGGGCTGGCAGCCCCTGCAACCGGTTTGAACTGGGGTATGCACGAGGACACCAAATGTGCCCCCAGTGCAGGACTTCAAAGCACTCTTGGAGTGCACCCACCCAGCCCCAATCCACTAAGGCCTGTCTGGGAGGTGGTAACACCTCCCTGTGACAGGAAACCTATTGTTCAGGCCTCCCCTGCCGGAGTTTCGGTCAGCAGCAGGAGGCCAGACTCGTGTCTGTGGCTGCAGCATCCATTTTGTAATGCCAGGCTCTGTTTAGTTGGTACCGGGTATACCGGTGCTGTCATGTCTCTCCCTCTAGAAGGGTAGGATCATACTCCCACACCAGTTATTGGTGTGGGGGTATGATTCCAAGGTGTTTGACACCAAACACGACATGTTTCCGTGCAGCCAGTCCAAAGTTAGCATTTACTGTTTGGTTATAATGCACTTAAGAGTATATGGTCAGGCTGCACCACTGACAACCCCGGAGGATATATTCCGAAGGCTGTAGGGGTGCTCTGCTCATGCATAGGCACCCTCTCACATATAACCAAGCACCCTGCCTTCAGAATTGATAAGGCCTGCCATAGGGGTGACTGATAGGTTTCTATGTGCAGTGATAGGTGAGATATAGTGAACCTATATCTCTGTAAGGGGTGCATGCACCATCTTACTCAGGCTGCAGTAGCAGTCCTGTGGTGTCATTTTGGAGGGCC
Organism: Calotriton arnoldi; assembly: GCA_963921515.1. Taxonomy (NCBI): domain Eukaryota; kingdom Metazoa; phylum Chordata; class Amphibia; order Caudata; family Salamandridae; genus Calotriton; species Calotriton arnoldi. The sequence continues at coordinate 1,647,173 of CAWUFW010000648.1, read as the reverse complement.
TTCCAGGGGTGGCACAATACATGCTTCAACCCCTGGTAGGCCTCTTGGGTACCTATGCCCTGGGTACATAGTATACCATATACTAGGGACTTATAAGGGCACCCCAGAATCCAATCTGAGGTGTACTTAAGGTACATGGAATCAATTTAGAGAGGAAGCAGCTAGGCTGGGGTCCTGGATAGCAGGGCCCCAGCCAGACTAAAGTAAAAAAACAGTGATACATCAGCAAAACGTGGGGGTAACCATAAGAGGCAGATCCTACTCTCCTACCCACCCTCCCCCCAAACGCAGGGACATTAAACTAACCTTGACCAGTTAAGTCTTCATGTTCTAAGTGGAAATATCTCGAGAGTCCATCTGCATTGGCATGGTTACTCCCAGGTCTATGTTCCACTGTATAGTCCATCCCCTGTAGGGAAATGGACCACCTCAAAAGTTTGGGGTTTTCACCCTTCATCTGTTTTAGCCATAAGAGGGGCTTATGGTCTGTCTGAACAAGGAAGTGAGTGCCAAACAAGTATGGCCTCAGCTTCTTCAGAGCCCAAACCACAGCAAAGGCCTCCCTCTCAATGGCTGACCAACGTTTCTCTCTGGGGGTCAGCCTTCTGCTAATAAAAGCTACTGGCTGATCCTGACCTTCATCATTCAACTGTGATAGTACAGCCCCTACCCCCAACTCAGATGCATCTGTCTGCACAATGAACATTTTGGAGTAATCAGGACTCTGCAGAATGGGAGCAGTGCACATGGCCTGCTTCAGGTCATCAAATGCCTTTTGACAGCTAACTGTCCACTGAACCTTTTTGGGCATTTTCTTAGAGGTTAAGTCATTCAGGGGTGTCACTATTGATCCCTACCCCTTGACAAATCTTCTGTAATACCCAGTCAGGCCTAAAAAGGCTCTCAACTGAATCTGGGTAGTTGGAGCAACCCAGTCCATGATGGTATGGATTTTGCTCTGCAATGGTTGAACCTGGCCTCCACCCACAAGGTGGCTCAGGTACACAACCTGACTCTGCCCTATCTGGCACTTGGTGGCCTTGATAGTTAGGCCTGCCTTCTGCAGGGCCTCCAAAACATTTCTGAGGTGGACCAGGTGATCCTCCCAGGTGGAGCTAAAGACAGCAATATCATCTAGATATGCTGCACTATAGGCTTCCAGACCTGTAAGGACTGTGTTCACCAACCTCTGAAAAGTGGCAGGTGCATTCTTCAAACCAAAGGGCATCACCACAAATTGGTAAAGCCCACCAGGGGTAGAAAATGCAGTTTTTGGCTTTGCATCATCAGCTAGTCTGATCTGCCAGTAGCCAGCTGTTAGGTCAAATGTGCTTAGATACTTGGCTGAGGCCAAAGTGTCTATTAGCTCATCTGCCCTGGGGATTGGATGGGCATCAGTCCTAGTGACTGCATTGAGGCCTCTGTAGTCCACACAAAACCTCATCTCTCTCTTACCATCTTTGGTGTGAGGTTTTGGCACCAGGACCACTGGACTAGCCCAAGGGCTATCTGAAGGCTCAATGACACCCAGTTCCAACATTTTCTGGACTTCTGTCCTGATACATTTCCTGACCTGGTAGGTTGCCTGTAAATCTTACTTTTAACAGGCAGACTGTCCCCAGTGTCCACTTCATGAGTGCACCAGGTGGTCTGACTTGGAGTCAGAGAAAACATGTGTCTGAACTGATTGCGCACCTGTCTACAATCAGTTTGCTGCTGGGCAGTGAGGCTGCCTGCCAAGGCTACACCATCCACTGACCCATCATCAGGGTTCTGTGAGAGCAGGTCAGGGAGAGAGTCACTCTCCTCCTCCTGTCCCTCATCAGTTGCCATGAGCAAGCCCATGTCAGCCCTGTCCACATATGGCTTCAGCCGGTTGACATGGAGCACCCTGTGGGGGCTCCTGGGAGTTCCCAGGTCTACCAGATAGGTAACCTCTCCCTTCTGTTCAACAATGGTATGGGGGCCACTCCACTTGTCTTGGAGGGCTGCTGGGGCCACTGGCTCCAACACCCACACCTTCTGTCCTGGCTGGTAAACAGTCAGCACAGCCTTTGGTCATGCCAGGCTTTCTGTAATTCCTGGCTAGCCTCAAGGTTTTTGGTTGCCTTTTTCATATACTCAGCCATCCTGGAGCGGAGACCAAGTACATAGTCCACTATGTCCTGTTTAGGGGGTTTGAGAGGTAACTCCCAACCTTCCTTCACCAGACACAATGGACCCCTGACAGGATGGCCAAACAAAAGTTCAAAAGGGCTGTAGACAACCCCCTTTTGAGGCACCTCCCTGTATGCAAATAAAAGGCAGGGCAAGAGTATGTCCCATCTTCGCCTAAGCTTTTCTGGGAGCCCTTTAATCATGCCCTTCAAGGTTTTGTTGAACCTCTCAACTAAACCATTGCATTGTGGGTGATAGGGTATGGTGAACTTATAAGTCACTCCACACTCCTTCCACATTGCAGTCAAGTAACTGGACATAAAGTTTGCATCTCTGTCAGATACTACCTCCTTAGGAAAGCCCACTCTTGAGAAAATTCCCAGGAGGGCCCTTGCCACCACAGGTGCTGTAGTGGTCCTAAGGGGAATGGCTTCTGGGTACCTGGTGGCATGGTCCACCACCACCAGGATAAACCTGTGCCCAGATGCTGTTTGGGGATCAATGGGACCAACTATGTCAATCCCCACCCTTTCAAAGGGAACCCCCACCACAGGTAGTGGTATCAGGGGGGCGTTTGTGGTGCCACCTGCCTTCCCACTGGCTTGGCAGGTTACACAGGAGCGATAAAACTCCTTGGTGTCTTCAGACATGTGGGGCTAGTGAAAGTGAGGGACAATTCTGTCCCAAGTCTTGTTCTGGCCCAGGTGACCTGCTAAGGGAATATCATGGGCTAGTGTCAATAGGAAACCCCTGAACTTCAGAGGTATAACCAACCTCCTGGCTGCTCCAGGCTTGGGGTCTCTACTCTCTGAGTACAGGAGTCCATCATCCCAATATATCTTATGGGTGCCACTATCATTCCCAGCAGCCTCAGCAGCAGCTTGCTGTCTGAGGGGTTCAAGAGAGGGGCAGTTCAGCTGCTCCTGGCTCAGATCTGCCCTGGAAGGGCCCCCTGTCCCCAAGAACTCAACCTGATCAGGTTCAAGCTCCTCTGGGACAGTTCCTTCTTCAGGGCTGAGATCATCTTCCTCAAAAGACATCTGCTTCCTGAGCCAAGGGTGAAGGCACTGCCTTAACCCTACTGCTCCTTCTCTTGGGAGGCACCTGGTCCATTGTTCCAGAATCCAGGGCCTGTTCAGCTTTTGACATTTTGGCCTGTGACCTAGTCACAGCAAAGACATGTGCAGGGATCCCTAGCATTTCTGCATGTTTCCTGAGCTCCACCTCTGCCCAAGCTGAGGTTTCAAGATCATTGCCAAGCAAGCATTCGACTGGTAGGTCTGCACTCACCACAACCTTCTTAAGGCCAGTTACCCCTCCCCAGGAGAAGTTAACAACTGCCAGAGAATGGTCTGTTCTGACATTGCTAGCATTGGTCACTTGGTACATTTCACCAAGTATAATCTGCCCAGGATCCACAAGATCTTTTGTCACCATGGTGACACTTGCTCCTGTGTCCCTGAATGCCAAAGCCTCTCTTCCATTAATTAAAGGCTGCTGTCTGTATTTGCCCAAATTATTGGGACTCACAAAGGGGGACATATCCATGCCCCCATCACAGACTAGGACAGCCTGAGTTGGCACTCTGACTAGGCCAGAGCCCATCTCAGTACCCAGGGTCTACCCTACTAAACCCTTATTCTGAGTGTTTCCACCACCATTTGTAGCTGGACTAGGGAGAACAGTTGCCTTAGGGGCAATGGTGGCTGGATTAGAGTCTTTGGACTTGGTGCAGTCACTGGTCCAGTGAGTTTTCTGCTTACAGATTTTGCACCATGGTTTCTTTTGGCCTTTTCCTTTAGTAGATTGGGATTCCCCACCAGATGCAGATTTTTGGGGACCTTGAGAAGACTTCTGGGGGCATATTATCAAGAGAATTATCGCCGCTTTAGCGGCCGTTTTCAGCCGAAAAGCGGCGATAATTCTAACGCATTATTAACATGGACACGCTAGCGCGTGTATCCTTGATTTAACTCCCGTTTCTGTCACCACTCGCTACGCATCGATAATGAGATGCAAAGTAGGCGTGGCTGACAGAAACAACATGGGAAAATATCGCGAAGGCAGCTTCGCGATATTAGCAAGGAGGGGTAGCGATGATAATAATCGCGCTACCTCTGGCCTAACGCAGGAATTTAACGTCTGCTAAATTCCTGTGTTAGGCATACCTAACATGGGAGGTGGATTATGGGGATAAGGCCACAGGGCCTTATCACCAAGATCATCGCCGTTTTGGGAGGGACATCGCTGTTTTTTAGGCGATGTTTGGCCATTTGCCCGCTATCGCTGGAATATTTATCGCCATAGCGCTGAGCGTTGGTAATACAGCGCTAGCTTGGCAAGATATTCCAGCGATAGCCGGCGATAAAGAAAAGCGCGCTAAGCGCGCTCGGCGATAATTATCGCCAACCCTAGATAATATGCCCCTAGGTCTTTACCCTTTTCCCCACCCTTGTCAGAGTTTTTGGAATCTTGCTTCTTCTGGTCACCACCTTGGTTCTGTACCTTTTGCTTCACCCTGGTTCTGACCCATTTGTCTGCCTTCTTTCCCAATTCTTGGGGAGAGGTCAGCTCAGAATCAACCAGGTACTGATGTAGCAACTGATTCTGACAGTTATTAAGAATCTGCTCCCTCATGATTAAATTATACAATCCTTTGAAGTCACACACCTTACTGCCAAGTAACCAGCCTTCCAGAGCCTTGGTAGCACAATCTACAAAGTCCACCCAGTCCTGTGTCTGTGCCTTTTGGGTATCTCTGAACTTTAACCTGTATTGCTCAGTGGTTAGGCCAAACCCATCTATCAGGGCACTCTTCAGGACTTGGTAATCATCAGCATCCTCTTCTCTTACAGTGAGGAGCTTGTCTCTACCTTTGTCTGCAAAGGAGAGCCACAAGATTGCTGCCCACTGCTCCTGGGGGACCCTCTGAACTTTACAGGCCCTTTCCAGTGCAGTAATCCATTTGTGGATGTCATCCCCACTCTGGTAGGGAGGGACAATCTTGCTCAGGTTTCTTTGGTCATAAGACCTTTCCCTACCACTAGGGAAGTTGCTGCCACCATGGGACTCTAGTCCCAACTTTCTTCTTTGTCTATGAAGCTCTAGGGACTCCCTGTCTATAGCCAACTGCTCTCTTCTGATCCTAAGCTGAGCTTCTCCATACTTGAGCAGTCTCTCTTTCCTTTCATGAGAGGATTCCCTCCTATGAGAGGAAACAGAGGTCCCTACTGAGGTGTCAGAATGGTTAGACTCCTGAGAAGGAGATCTTGACCTTCTAGGCACACTCACAACTCTTCCTGGTGGGACAAAGGGGAGGTCATTCTGATCCTCCTCCTCATCTTCAGGAGGAGCTGGATTTTCCAGGGCAAGATCATTTTCATCTTCCTGGCCAGTTTCAGAGGTCAGGTCCTGGGTATTTTCACCCCTGGTCCCTTCCTCATCTTCTGCCCCACCCTGTCTGCCTACCCCTTCAGACCCTGGGGGTCTTCTGAGATCATCCAGCAGAAGCATCTCCATGAGACGTTGGGTGTTGGCACTTTTGCCTGTCTTCAGCTTCCTAGTCTTGCACAATTCTCTCAATTCCAAGAATGGGAGGTTGTCATACTTGGAGGGTAGAAGCCCACTGGCTTCTGGCAGGGACCTACTGGTTCCTGGCCCTGAAGACATCACTAGTGAGCTGTGGTGTATGCACTACCTACTCTAGTGTGGCCCACTAAACTCTCTTGAGTTGTAGAAAGGGTGTGCTAAGCCCTTGACACACAACTCTAAGTTCAGTAGAACTTACTGTATTTCTAAGCTTGAATTTATATGTACCTGAGGTACCTTTAGTGGTTTTCAGTTAGTCACACACTTGAGATTATCTGGTAAAACAAAGGCAAGCTTGAATCCAACCGCTGCACACCAATGTGAGAAGTTGGCCTGGCATATGCTGTCCACTAGTTATAGTGGGCACCTTGCACCAGTCCAAACGACCTTTATTGATGATAGGTTTAAAGACAACCTTTATTGAAAGCTATCCTAGTGGTAGCTATGGAGAGCAGCCTTCAGGCTAAGTCTTGAAGGAGTGTTAAGCTGTTTGTTTTACCAGTTATAATCTCATGAATGACCAAATGAAAGGAGAACCACACCAGGTATATATATAAAATATATGTATTTATTACTAAACACTATCCAATAGTCTCTTTATGAGGCTAGAGGTCAAAGTACACAAGTTACAAGTCACATAGCACAGTAAATTAGCACAATATACGATTAGCCCTAGGGGCGTACCAAACCATATATTAAGAAAGTGGTATAAGAACCACGACTTAAGTAGACACAAGGCCTAGAGCCTGTAGAATCACTGGGACCCCAAGGAACCACCCAAGTTAGTGACACAGGGGACCCACGGGGGCTGTGTGCAGTGTGAGAACACAGCAGCGAGCTCCGTTAAAGTCTATGGGAAAGTCGCGGTTAGAGTTTTAGAGTTTAAGGACACTTAGAAATGGATTAGGAACAAACCCTCATGGAGTTAGACAGTTCTAGGGTCAACACCCACGGGAGCACCGGAGTACTCGAGTTACCTCACCCAGGGAAGCCAGGTGCATAGGTGTCGAATGGTGTCGGGTTGCGTCGTCGATTTCAATGGCAGCCTGCAAGGAAGTGCTGCTGCCGGGAAGATGCGAAGTGTCCGAAGAGATCCAAGCCTGGATCGGAGATGAGAAGAACCTGAAAGCAGAGGGGACAGAGTCTGGGTCACTTGCCAGTGACCAGGGGCACGATAGTCGGATGCCCACCGATGTCGGGTGCTTCAGGTGAAAGAGGTGAAGCTTGACTCTTCAGCCATGAGGACCAGGAGGTATCGACGACAACTAGGACCTGGATTCGAGCTGTCCCACAAAGGATGTCGAGTGCTGCAGCATTGGTGTCTGGATTGAACACAACAAGCCTTGGTAATAGCAACTCATGCAGAAAGAAGAAAGATGCTTCTGTGCAGACCAGCAAGATCTGTGAGACTCACCACTTGGTGGGGAGACAGGGCACGTCTGGAGCAACCAGGGAAGCCCAAATAAAATCAGAGTTGCCTTCACAGGGACCCACCAGTCGATGGACCAGGGATCGTAAAGGAGCCTCAAGCGGAAATGCAAGGAGCGGGCCCACGGAACACTCGTGGAGTGTAGGCTCACAATCTTCAGTGCAAATGGTGCTCAGGGCCTGGGCTAGAAGTAACCTAAAGCAGGACTTCAAGAGTTGTCGAGAAGTTGATGCACTAGCAAATGTGCACAGTGTCCAGGGGTTCCGGTTCCACATCACTCGTGAGAGCTGCGGGTCTCAGCTTTGCTGGGGACTCGGGTCGGCCTCTGAGAAGTCTGGAAATCTTCTTCCTGGGCTGCAAGTACTTCGGAGTCCGGCGGGAGCTTCGGAGATGCAGACCGGCAAATGCTTTGTTGGTGCCTGCCAAGCAGGGGAGTCACTCCTTGACCCCAAGGGAGATTTCTTCAGTCCTCTGTCTTGAGTAAAGCGTCGAAATTCCAGGATTCAGTTGCAGAGTTTCGTCAAGGGATATCTAAAGTCCTGTTGCCAGGGGTTCCTTACTTATACCTAAGGGAGGGGTTGGACTAACTCTGTGGACCCACCTATGGGAGGGTTTGGAAAGAGGGGTGGCTACACCCATTTCCTTTGTCCAGTTTTGCGCCAGAGCAGGGGCTGGCAGCCCCTGCAACCGGTTTGAACTGGGGTATGCACGAGGACACCAAATGTGCCCCCAGTGCAGGACTTCAAAGCACTCTTGGAGTGCACCCACCCAGCCCCAATCCACTAAGGCCTGTCTGGGAGGTAGAAACACCTCCCTGTGACAGGAAACCTATTGTCCAGGCCTCCCCTGCCGGAGTTTCGGTCAGCAGCAGGAGGCCAGACTCGTGTCTGTGGCTGCAGCATCCATTTTGTGATATCAGGCTCTGTTTAGTTGGTACCGGGTATACCGGTGCTGTCATGTCTCTCCCTCTAGAAGGGTGGGATCATACTCCCACACCAGTTACTGGTGTGGGGGTATGATTCCAAGGTGTTTGACACCAAACACGACATGTTTCCGTGCAGCCAGTCCAAAGTTAGCATTTACCATTTGGTTATAATGCACTTAAGAGTATATGGTCAGGCTGCACCACTGACAACCCCGGAGGATATATTCTGAAGGCTGTAGGGGTGCTCTGCTCATGCATGGGCACCCTCTCACATATAACCAAGCACCCTGCCTTCAGGATTGATAAGGCCTGCCATAGGGGTGACTGATAGGTTTCTATGTGCAGTGATAGGTGAGATATAGTGAACCTATATCTCTGTAAGGGGTGCATGCACCATCTTACTCAGGCTGCGGTAGCAGTCCTGTGGTGTCATTTTGGAGGGCCTTCCAGGGGTGGCACAATACATGCTTCAACCCCTGGTAGGCCTCTGGGGTACCTATGCCCTGGGTACATAGTATACCATTTACTAGGAACTTATAAGGGCACCCCAGAATCCAATCTGAGGTGTACTTAAGGTACATGGAATCAATTTAGAGAGGAAGCAGCTAGGCTGGGGTCCTGGATAGCAGGGCCCCAGCCAGACTAAAGTCGAAAAACAGTGATACATCAGCAAAAAGTGGGGGTAACCATAAGAGGCAGATCCTACTCTCCTACACCCTGAACTTCAGATCATGATGGAACAGGAGAAAGGATCAAGGAAGGATTGTCCTGCTGACCTGTGGACCTGGCAAAGAGAGGCTGCATGCTCTGCTGGACTGCACCTGCCACATCTTGGGCTAGCAAAGAGAGGACTCTGCCTGTGTCTCCTGGCTCATGGAAAAGTCGCTCCCGAGCCCCAGACCAAAGAAGTGACTCCAAGGGTCAGTTGGCTAACCCCCTGGAACCAGCACCATGGCAATCAAAGCTGAAGTAGCCCATTCCAGCAAGTCAGTAGCTATATTCTACGAATCACCACTGAAGGACAACCCAAGAGACTGATCCTTGATCGCCAAAAGGTGCTGCCGAGTTTGTTGGACCCGGGAGTGTCTTTTGGGCCCAGATTAGTCACCAAAGATGGACACCAGTCTTCACCAAAGGATACTGCTGGACCCACTGTGTACGGAGATCGTTAGACCAGACGCCACTGGCCTTCTAGTGGCGCAAATAGGACTTCGAGGGACCCGAACCCTGTAACCAAAGTCACTCCACCTTACCTGTGGCCCGAGGAATAATTGCAAGGACACTACTGTCGACTGAACAGTACCCAGGGCATTTTTCAACATCCTCAGCATCCTTCAACCCCAGGATCAGTACCACTCCATTGAAGTATAAGGCGGTCTTGATGTAAAGTGTGGAACTGAACTTGAGATTGCATTGGCAATCAGGTAGCTGTCCAAATACTCCTTATTGCCCCCCTGACCATCTCCCTTTCAGAATTGGTCAAACAACGCGAGCTGGAGGAGCCAAAAAGCAAATCTTTCAAACTTTTAGAAAGTTGTCAAATTTTACGGTTACCAATGCTTGTTTGTGCTTTGGACTAAAATGCTGAGATTTACATTTTACTTGAATATCTATATCTCTGGAAAACCTCAGGTGGATTTTGCTAATCTTGGTGTCTAAAATTCATAAAAATATAATCAATTTTTATAAATTGGTGTTGGATGTTTGGTGCTTCTAAATGCTTTACACTAGTTCATTTGTTTAAGCCTTGCTGCTCAAAGCCACAGTTACCCAGGGTTGAGCTAAAGTTTTACAAATGAGCCTGACTGGACCCAAGACAGTTTTGCGGGTGTATTACATGGTACATTCGCGCAACCGTATGATACATCACAATCTTCACATTGGTGCTTAGCGGCAGGATCCAGAACTTTTGTTAAGCTGTACCAGACAATTAATAGGTTGGTAACCCCAGAAATTCCACCAAGTCGATGCTGAGAAAAAGTTCCAGAAGTTTTGCTAAATTCTGCATAGCCAAGGCACTATTTTCCAGGAGTTTACTGATTTGCAGTGATGGAGCGTAAATGGTAAAGGGCATTTGCCTCAATCAATTCTCGCTATCAAAAGAGATTTATGATAATTATTTCTTGATGTAAACATGTAAACTGGTTAAGTTGAAAAACGTGAGATTTCATACTGCATTGTAAAAGCATGCAGAAGTGTTTCAAACATGGAAATGTGAAAACGTAAACAAAGAGAGAGAAACAATGATATTTACCTATGCATGTAATAACGTGTTTTGAGAAATGAAACCTAATTAGCATAGAGAGTGTGGTGACGATAACTTCTAAAGTGTGTCGAAATGAAATAGTGTCTGCATAATAAAGCACCTGAAATGATTAAAATGCTTAATTCCAAAATAATCGATAGTATGTAAACCTGCAGCTAACTCTAAACTTATGTGATAAAAACGTGTACTTCAGAATGACACATTAAATATTTGTTTTGAAAATGATAAACATGCAAATGACCTTTTTTAGTAGTGCCCAATATTGACATATAACCTTTAAAGAAGAATAATGATTGAATTAATTAAGGAAGTCGGAATACAGTTATTAATGAGTGCTTTATTTTAATCATAACATGGTAATGATTCAGCGAAAATTCATGTAGGCCTAAGATGCTTTTTTTTTCTTTCTTCCTTGCTCAAAAGGCAGAATCTAGCTGAAGTAGTCACTTTAGACGCTGTGAGAACTTTTCGTGAAGTTTCTTTTCTGTATTTTACAACAATGGACTTAGTTCAGTTCAATTACTCTATTCGATTAATACATTATTAATCATATAAACATCACAAATATACATACTGAGAAGAATATAAAAAAATAAAAAAACTGTTAAAAGACAATGATAAAAAGCAAAGCAACCAGTTCATCTTCTTAAATGTGCAATTTCCTAGTTTTCCGTGATAGACACAAGAAGGTGGCGACACAAAAATGGGTTGAGGGGTCTGGCAGCATTTGTAAAAAATATAGAGCTGGGCGGCATTGCCTAAAATTAAATTTGCGCATAATTTGGATTAGAAATTTCTCACGATGATTGCGATAAAATTTACAAAAAAAGAAAATGAGCAAATCATTTTGAGTCAATGAACCATCACACGGGCAACAAGGGAGATCGTTAATAGAGTATGTGCCGTCAGAAAAGCCCAACATGCATGTAATAAAATTGAGGTGAAACCTTAGCAAAATAAATCTATGGCAAGGGTTTGTGACAAATTCTTGGTAGGACGGTACCCCCTCACCCTCTATGGGGCCCTCAAGATACTCTCTGACCATAAATTTACTGTGCTGATCGGTCATTCTTGCCTCGTCCGCTAATTTTAAAAAACTGTTTTTATTTTACACACAATTTCCAGGAGTTTCATACAAGCTACCTAAATCTAAAGAATAAAGGGGCATATTAGCAACAACTTGCGATAATTATCGCAAACCGCGCTTAGCGCGTTTTTTTTTATCGCCGCCTATCGCTGGATTTTATCGCGGAGATAACACGTTATTAGCAACGTTTATCTCCAATGCGATAAAATATCCAGCGATAGCGGCGAATCCCAGCAATAACGCGAGAATTCCAGCGATAAATTCCCATCGCTAAGGAAAATCTCGCTAATAGGCAGGTGGGGACTTAACCGTAGAATCCACCTCCCATAGACTATAATGGGTAAGTCAGGTTTCTACCAGGTGTAAAAATCCAGCGCTAATCGTGGTTAGCGCGCGTTTTTCTATCGCTTCGCGGGCCTTGCTAATAGGCGATAGGTATGTTAGCGACTGCTTTCAGTCGCTGTTAGGTTGGGAACGCCTCCTTTGCATGTCATTAGCGATAAATATCGCTGACATGCAAAGCGGCACCCAAACCAGTCGCTATCGCCTGGAAGCTGTCGCTAACACCTGTTAGCGACAGCTTGCTGATAGGGCGATACAAAAATCGCTGCTAAAGCGGCGATAAAGCCCTTGCTAATATGCCCCCAAGTGTTTTTTTGACATACGCTATCCATTGTATGCTCTGGTTATTTTCCAATGATAAGCAGTCCGTGATAATTTGTTGAGTGAGCATCACAGTGTCCCTTTTCCATATTGAATGCCAAAGGAGGATGGGTGCTATATTTATCTGATCGGTGACATATGGCATATTCAACTCAAGGTATAAATTAAAATTAGAGCAACTGATGGGTAGGCTCATCATTGTTTTCCAAAAGGAGCCTTCTATTGTTTGTAACACCTTTACATTAACATAGCTCCCATACTCCAGCACCATATGAAGCTACGGCTCTGGATTTGGCGCTGTAAACCTTTTTTGCAATTTCTATATGTTTTGTGCCAAGTTTTTTGGAAAACATGTGTATAGCATTAGTACTTTTTTCTAGAATAAGCCCTCAATTCGCCACCATCTTAGACCACGATGATTTATAATCAAAAGTCATGAAAACATCTCCGTCTGTGCCACTTTACGGCCAGAAATGAAAAAGGAAGGAGGATTCTTCGCTTTTCGACCTGCCACTAAATTAAAGGACTTTGACTCATTTGTTTGTAGCATGAACTTTACATAGGTATCTAGCAGTTTCTGGAGGGCCTTTCCCGTATGTGCAATTAAAACAGCATCATCTGCATACAGTAGAATTGGAATACGCGTCTTATTTATTCTAGGGATATCTAGGATTGAATCCAATAAATTGGCCTCTACCCCATTTGTATACAGAGAAAACAGGAAGGGAGAGAGAACGCATCCTTAACGGACTCCCCTGGAATTTGAAAGCCATCTATTGCACTCCCCCTTGTCCATACCGTACACATGCCTTGGCCTTTACATACAGCTTGAGAATAAAAGAAATTCTGTCTTGGTCTACCCCCATTTCCTTCATGATCCTCCATACATGAGAGTGGGTCACGCAGTCAAAAGCAACGCTTAGATCAATGAAGGCCATGTATAAATTACCTTGCATGGCATGGGTATACTTTGATATGAGCAGACTCAGGTTTAGGCATTGGTCTCGGGTGCCTCTACCTTTTTTGAAGCCATATTGGGCCGGGATCAAGATGTTATTTGTCGATGCCCAGGCTTTCTAGCCTGTTTAGTAGTACTCTGCCCATAAGTTTCGCCGTGCTATCAAGGAGGGAGATTGGCCTGTAATTTCTGGGATTGGATTTGTCCCCTTTTTTATGGATAGGTATTAGTATTGCTTTATGCCAAGAAGCAGGTGGGCCCTCCTTAGCTATTAGATTAAAAACGTTTGTAAGCACGGGCTCCAAAGGTCGGGTGAGTCAGTAAAAAAGTCTATCGGGGTGCCATCTGGGCCAGGGGCCTTGTTGCTGGAACATTGTGCCAGGGCTTCACTTATCTCTAAATTATTAAATATAAGAGCTCTATTAGATAGAGGGACAGGGTCCTTGTGCGTGTGCGAAGTGCATGTGCCTTCACTGTTATCATTAAAAATTTTGCTGTAGTGCTCCACCCATGCCTCTTCATCCATGTGGTTATCAAGGTTGGGATCTGTGTTTGGTTTTAAAAAAGGGGCATTAATCGTTGCCCAGAAGTCCCTCGCATTATTTGTGGCGGGTGCTTTTGGCAATGTTTCCCAAGCTTCTTCCTTCAGAATCTTTAATCTATTTTCCTAGCCATAAGATACCTTTGGCGAGCCTGCTTGACCAGGGCTGAGTCTTTGGGCACACGATTAAGAGCTTGATGTAAGTTAGAAAGTGCTTTAGTGCAATTCTGATCAAACCATTTCTTACCCGCTCTTTTTGAGGACCCCCCACTCTTTGTGAGGTTCTTTTTAACTTCAAGGAGAATGGTTTCAAAGGCCACAATGGTTGTGGGTGGATCCGGCGTTAAGTCCAGGCAAAGTGATATTTCCTTAAGCCTAGTAGACACTACCTGTGGGATAAGGACTGCCCTGTCTATGCTTTCCCACTTAAGTACTAATCCATTTTTCTTGGCAACATAAGGTTTTATATGTGTAGGATTGCACCCATAAATACCTGCCCAGTGCATATGACAAGATACAGCAGCATGGTCACTGAAACCTAGGAATCTAACCGTAACATTACTAAAAGCGCTGCTCAAAGAGGATGGGGCTATTATATAGTCGATCGTAGAGCTCCTTAGGGTGGAGCGAAAGGTTTCTAAGAGAAGGCTGGTGGATTCCGACAGAGGGTTCACTATCTCCAGATCTTTAGTAATGATGAATTTGTTTAATAAATTCCCATAATGATTATGACAAAAATGCACACTATCCCCTCCATCCTCATCTGATAGCCCGCAAATTGAGGTTAGTGCAAAAGGGCAAGGGTGCACGTTAAAATCGCCCATCCACAACACCACTGGGACTTTTTTACATGATCTAGTTAAGCTGTTCATCTTTTCCTCCACTACAGATACAACCTTATACATCTCTGCCCCAAATAAATTATTATAAAAATTCATCAGTAAGATAGTGTTACCATCGGGACCCTTGAGGTGCAACATATTAAAATATTGACAATCATTATTGGAGGAAAGTACTTCCAGTCTCAGGGTGTTCTTTAAGAATGTCACGATTCCGCCCCTCGCCCGGCCCGAGTTTGAGGCAATTGCAGGGGTATAATACGATCTGTAGCCATCTAGATGTGCTGGGTCCACTGCCTTAAGTCTCTTGCAAACAGACTAGGTCAAAAGTAGAAATATACTTGAGCCAGTCTGGATCCAGTTGTTTGTATCCTAAGCCAGCAATGTTCTATGTGACGATTGTGAAAAGGTCAGCTTCCTTTATCGGGCGTCCTTGTATTTCTAAGTGCTCTATGACATCATTAGCTACTACGTTATGGGACTCCCCCTTATCTGTCCGTCAATCGCAGGCATCCAAGTCCGACAGCACCAGATAACGATTAGAAGTTGATAGCAATGGTGTGGTATTTTCTCCACCCCTCACCCGTGCCTGTGCATTCCTTTGGGGTATGATAGAGTTACTGGCCCTATCTCCTGATGAGCCTAGATGAAGCTTCAACGGGTTATAAAAGAAGCCGAGAGGAAGGGCAAAAATTTGTTTTGGTGCTGTGGGCATATTAGGTAGTAAGTATAACAGGTTTCTTGCCATGGCCGGCGATTTAAAGGTTAAAACCACAAAATCCCCTGCAATAGATTTAGCTTGTTTACCCAACCAAGAAACTCTGCGGGCCATTAGAATTTTGAAAGATCCCTCTGATCGATCGTTGGTGGTTTTACAAATCCAGTGTCGGGCTTTGTGAATTAGTTGGGGAGTTGTTTATGTTTTATCTCTCCTTAGGGCAGGGGTATTTGCCAAAATGACCACATAAGGACATGCAGCTGGTGGGAGATCTAACCCCCCTCCCCCGTTGATTCTGTAAGACCGAGACCCCTTGGATTTGTGTCCGAAGTGCCCTGCTCTATGATCAGTAGGTCAGCGCTGGGGCGAGTATCCACCACTTGGTTTATAGCTTGGCTCACATCTCGTGCTGGGAATAGGTTGACAGGATTAGACAGGGGTGGGGGCTGAGTGAATGATGCCATAGTGTTGGGTTGCAGTTTCATCAGTGGTAGGGGGTTTAAGCTATTGTTAGCTGTGCAATTAATGACACCCGATTTAAGATATTCTGTAGGCACTGCGAGACTCCTATTAGGCCCAGTATCTCAGAAAGGCGCGTGTCTTATTACTGCTAATTCCTTTATTGCCCTTTCAATCGATTCTAGGTGTAAATATATAGGAGATAAGAGCTCATTAAATTGTCATCCAAATTCAAGACCTTTGGTTGTATAGCAATCGGCTGTGATAGTGTAGGCTCCATGTTACAAGGCGGAGTATTTGCAGGGGTTAATTTGCATTTTCTTGGTCTCTTGGGGTTATTAATGCAGTTGAGTTTTAGAGAACCCCTCTTTCTTTTTTGGACAGGGGCTGCAACAGATGGTGTTAAACCCTCTGGTGGAGAATTGCCGGTAATGGACCTAGTGGGGGTGGGGGGTCTGGTTACGGTCCTTTGTGTGCTCAGTGTCTGATCATCATGGGTAATTACGCTTGTCGCAACAATATTTGTATCCTCATCCAAACCTGTTGATAGTCTCCTCTCCGCACGGGCAATCTCTATGGCTATAGCTGATGATGCTTTCGCTAAAAAAGTATCTAGAGATTTAAGAGATACCTCTTACGCTGGTATGGGCACTGTCTTCTTCTTCCCCATGGCTCCAACCGTCCTTTTTCCTGTATTTGTGTTTCCTCTGTGACAAATGTTAGGGGGGGCCCAGCCCAGCCTCCTTCGGGCTCCGACGGACATGGACGGGCCCGCTCTTGGCCCGGGCTTTGCCTTTGCCCGTGCTTCGCCCAGGTGCGGCCCCGCGCACCGGGCCTGGGTCCGCGCTTATGAGTGCTTTCACTCGCCACAGGGGGTGATGGGCTTTGGAGTCCCCCTGCGGATTCGGCAGCTGATTCTCCCCCTCCTGGGGTCTGTCGCATCCTTGATGATAGCGGCAACACAGAGCCGCGGGCCAGGACCGCGCTTAAGAGTGCTTTCACTCGCCGCACGGGGTGATGGGCTTTGGAGTCCCCCTGCAGTTTCGGCAGCTGATTCTCCCCCTCCTGGGGTCTGTCGCGTCCTTGACGATAGCAGCAACACAGAGCCGCGGGCCAGGACCACGCTTAATTCACTCGCCGCAGGCGGTGATGAGCTTTGGAGTCCCCCTGCTGTTTTGGCAGCTGATTCTCCCCCTCCTGGGGTCTGTCACGTCCTTGACGATAGCGGCAACACAGAGCCGTCGGCCGGGACCACGCTTAAGAGCGCTTTCACTCGCCACAGGGCGTGATGGGCTTTGGAGCCCCCCTGTGGTTTCGGCAGCTGATTCTCCCCCTCCTGGGGTCTGTCGCGTCCTTGACGATAGCGGCTATGGACTCACTTTTGATTTAGCAACACATTTGACAGAATGTATCAATACTATTGGGAACCCACAGAGAGCGTCTGGGAATGGACAGACTGTGAGTAAAGTGAAGTTTTCTTACTTCTAAAGAAAGGATGGTAATATAATTTAATTGGAACTTAATGGATTTGCAAAAGGATTACTTAATGCTTCCGGATTTTTTAGTGAGGTATTGATCACACCATGAGCAGCCCACCGTAAACAACCAATGGAAAACATATGGGCCGATGGAAAAGATACTTTGTGGGGGTAAACCGTTAACTTTTGGAAGTATAATTGCCCCTTGGAGGAGTCGGGGCTGGCTATCATTTTCCATTTTCCCTGCCTGGCATGCTGTCGGATGGACCTTTGATTTTCCCTTAATTCCAAACCTTCGAACTGAAATTTCCTGACTGTTCCGGAACCTGCACTTTGCCGGCTGGTAAAGTTGAGCAGGAAATAACCTTTCGGCTAAAGGGTTAACTGATTTCTTTCTGTGGCACGCTGTGCTTCAGTTCTGACTTAATCAGATCTCTATCAGAGACGGACAATATATCAATCATATTTGGTTTGTATGATCTAAACGCTGAGTCTCGATGTTTCCCATGTTCTCTCTCTTTCTAGGCAACCAGCGAATGTTTTTTATTGAATCTGTATTGTATTGTGTGGTTATTTGTACTAATTAACTGCTATTAAATCTGATTTTGAAATGCAATTTTATGTTCTGACCATTCAAATTGAGGCTTTAGATAAAGGTTTTCCATGAGAAATCATTATCGTATGTGTGACATTTTTTGGAATTAAACTTTCTTGTCTTAAGGTATGTGGATTTGATGGCAACTCTGTATTGGTGATGAAATAGGCATGTATTTGGCATTTCTTTATTCCAGGTCCTCATAAGGAAATTGCTTCACGTTCTCTAAATATCCAATTCCCTGATAACTCAACAAAAAGAACTGTTGGAGGACCAAGGTTGGATAATTAGGATGGTGAATACTTTGTAAAGTAAAAAAGGTGATATGTTAATGGGCCCGTTGGTGATGATGATTTGAAATGTTGTAGAGAGATGACATTTTTTAAGTTTTCCAAGAGGTCACAAAGTCGACAAAAGTTACAAAAAGTTTGGTAAAAGTTTTTGCTGAGTCAATCAATCAATCAAAATTCTTTATTCGGTAACTATCATAGCAACCATAAAAACACAGTACTTGTATTAAATTATTAAAAAAGGATAATCAATTTAAAAATACAATTTCATGATAGTTAACTGTGGTATACTGCCTTTCTGAGTTCAATGTGATTTGTTAGTCATGGAACTGTGGGGTGTCATTACAGAATGTTGGATTGGTCATAGGCTGTTGTCATGACATTCCATGGGGGGTTGGACAGAGAAACCAGGGCAGTTGATGGAGAGTCTGCTGGTTGATGGATGGGATTCTTATGCAATAAACTTAAGAAGAAACAGCACTCTGGTGTCAGGTCTTGGTGTACCAGGAATGCTTCACTGGCGTAGTCGGCAGGATCATGCTGGTTTGACCAAATGTAAGGAGAGATTACGCATGACCTATTGGTGGCCAGGAATGGATAGGGAGGTTGAGCGGATATTACGTGATTGCATTCCATGCTCACTGAGTGATAAATCCAAATGCACTCGGGTGCAACCGATGGTTTTAAGAAGACGTCCTTCTAGACCATGGCAAGATGTAGCTCTAGACATTTTGGGTCCTATTCATAGTAATGGCTCGCAAACTTTTGTGTTAGTTGTTATTGACATGTATTCACGGTGGCCAGAAATTTTCTTTTTGCAAGTTATTGATTCTAAACACATTATTAGCTGTTTAAGTGATTTGTTTGCGAAAGAAGGGATTCCTGAATCTCTATTAACTGACAATGGGGTTCAGCTTGTTTCTGAGGAGATGAGAAACTTTCTCTCCTCTAAGGGAATCATTCACAAGACATGTTCCCTCTATCATCCAGAGGCCAATGGAATGGTTGAGAGGTTTAACAGAGTGATCAAAGAAACTATAGCTTTAGCAAAGTCCCTTTCTTTAGATTGGAAGTCTATGGTAATAAACAAAATAGGGAACTTTACTCATCACCGATGCCAGTGAAAAAGGGTTGGGTGCAGTTTTGCAACAATCCAGTCCCAAGGGCATGCAAACCATAATGTTCTTATCACGCAGTCTTAAAGATCCTGAAACTAGATATTCGGTGGTGGAAAGAGAATCCCTCGCTGTATTTTGGGCCATCAAGAAATTAAAAAAGTTTCTTTGGGGGATCGATTTTGAAGTACGAACCGATCATAAACCTCTTATTGAAATATTTAGCAAGAAAGGCCTTGATTCCATATCTAGTAGGATAACCAAGTGGGTGATAGGTCTACAGGAGTACCATTTTAGCATAAAATATATTCCTGGTGTAGAAAATAAGGTAGCAGATGTGTCACCGACGAACGAATACGTGATCAATTCATGTTTGGTGGCAATATGGAAAGAGTCAGAGAAGAATTGTGGCTACGTGATGAGCCCACATTAGATGAAGTTCTCAATGTTGCCAAGAGGATTGAACACTCATTGAAGTGTGTAGCTGTTCTTAAAAAGGATTCTGAAAAAGTATATAAAATCCAAGAAATTAAAAGCAAGAGTAGAACAAATGCTGGTCTGAGGGATAAACATAAGGGGGCGGTAGTGAATAGTGGAAGATCGAGTGATAAGTGGACTAACGTTAAGTGTTTCAGATGTGGTAAGCCAGGACACTTAGCAAATGACAAAAAATGTCCTGCTTTGGGTCAAATGTGTTCTAAGTGTAAGAGAAAGGGTCACTTGGCGCCATTGTGCAAGAGCAAATGAGGTCATGGGACTTATTAGGAAAGGTTGGATCAGTAAGAAGGATGGATCAGATTCTTGTAAGAATTTTTGGTCATTGCGTAATGAATTATCCGTTGACAGGGGATTATTGTTTCGTGGTACGAGGATAATTCCTCCAAACACCCTAAGGAAGGAGCTCATTGATTTGGTTCATTCTTCTCATGCTGGTTTGACCAAATGTAAGGAGAGATTACGCATGACCTATTGGTGGCCAGGAATGGATAGGGAGGTTGAGCGGATATTACGTGATTGCATTCCATGCTCACTGAGTGATAAATCCAAATGCACTCGGGTGCAACCGATGGTTTTAAGAAGACGTCCTTCTAGACCATGGCAAGATGTAGCTCTAGACATTTTGGGTCCTATTCATAGTAATGGCTCGCAAACTTTTGTGTTAGTTGTTATTGACATGTATTCACGGTGGCCAGAAATTTTCTTTTTGCAAGTTATTGATTCTAAACACATTATTAGCTGTTTAAGTGATTTGTTTGCGAAAGAAGGGATTCCTGAATCTCTATTAACTGACAATGGGGTTCAGCTTGTTTCTGAGGAGATGAGAAACTTTCTCTCCTCTAAGGGAATCATTCACAAGACATGTTCCCTCTATCATCCAGAGGCCAATGGAATGGTTGAGAGGTTTAACAGAGTGATCAAAGAAACTATAGCTTTAGCAAAGTCCCTTTCTTTAGATTGGAAGTCTATGGTAATAAACAAAATAGAGGAATACAGATTGTGTCCTCACTCCACGACTGGGAAGACACCCTTCTTGCTTTTCAGGGGTAGAATTCCTAATACCAACGTGGAACCTGCGTGGGTAAACAAGTACGAACTAACTAAAGGGAAGGAGTGTAAATGTGATGAGCGTGAGATTCTCAAGAGAGAAGAGGAGAAAGCCAAAGTGAGGAAAAGTTACTTTGATGCCAAAAAGGCAGTCAGAACCACTAAAGTAGCAGTTGGTGACATTGTGATGGTTAAACGTCCTGGTCTGATGGGCAATTCAGCTTCAAAATTTATGAAACCAATAAAAGTGATTAAAGTGTTTAAAAATGCTGTAAAGACCCAGGATCATCGCATTTGGAACCTTAATAGAGTTGTTGTAGTCAAAGGGAAGGTTAGCCGTGAACAAAGTGAAAGTTCGTGTGGGATAACTCCGCAGGTTGGTGGGAAAGGTGAAATTCGTAGTTCATCTAGGAGGTGCAAACGACCATCTTATCTTTCTGATTATGTATAAATGTTTTGTTGCATTTTGTTTAGATAAAGGAGGGAGGTGTGTGGTATACTGCCTTTCTGAGTTCAATGTGATTTGTTAGTCATGGAACTGTGGGGTGTCATTACAGAATGTTGGATTGGTCATAGGCTGTTGTCATGACATTCCATGGGGGGTTGGACAGAGAAACCAGGGCAGTTGATGGAGAGTCTGCTGGTTGATGGATGGGATTCTTATGCAATAAACTTAAGAAGAAACAGCACTCTGGTGTCAGGTCTTGGTGTACCAGGAATGCTTCATTAACCTACTCCCAACACGATTGTTTTACGCATCTTAAAAACATTCTTTAAATAAGCAGTCACAGAAGCAATAATAAACACATCATCTAACAGTTGCAAGGTCAAATATGCAGGTTTACATTTTTTAAGCCCAAGTTTTTTAAGTAACGGAACAATCCATCTCCTCCTAGGAGCAGTATAAAATTTACAGAAGAATAAAATATGTATCGAGGATTGCACCGAAATATCATCGCACGGGCAATTAATTAAGTCCCGTGCCCAATCATTTACCAAGGGGAAACTTAATAAACGATGTAAAACATTCAATCTAAAATGGCACAACAGGAATCTATCATAATCACTGGTGGTTAAAACAAGATAAAACTGTATAGATGGGGTCGCTAATGTCATAAAATGTGCATGCACCGTTGATTTTTTCAGTTCTGTAGAAGTTCTGGACTCATCCAGATATTGTAAACATATAGGGGCATATTAGCAAGGATTTGCGATATTTATCGCAAAACGCGCTTAGCGCGTTTTTTGTTAACGCCGCCTATCGCTGGAAATTATCGATGAGATAACACCCTATTAGTAAGGTTTATCTCCATAGCGATAATATTTCCAGCGATAGCGGCAAAATGCATTAACGCTAAGGTGGATTCAGCATTAGAATCCACCTCCTATACCTTAAACAGGTAAGTCATAGTCAGTAGCAGGTGTTAAAATCTAGCGATAAACGCGCTTAGCGCAATTTATTTTATCGCTTCGCCTGCCTTGATAATAGGGGTTAGTGGTGTTAGCGACTGTTTACAGTCGCTTTTAGTGGGGAACGCCTACCTTGCATGTCATTAGCGATAAATATCGCTGACATGCAAGGCGATGTAATTCCCGGCCTCTAACGCCTGAAAGCTGTCGCTAATGCCTGTTAGCGACAGCTTGCTAATAGGGCGTTAAAAATATCGCTGATTTAGCGGCAAAAAGTGCCGCTAAATCGGCGATAAAGCGATAAAGCCCTTGATAATATGCCCCATAGTTTTAAGTTCTTTCCTGGAAACGTTTAACATATTTTCTGGGTCCGTATAATATTCAGGGTGCCCTATTTTAGACAAAGGTTTTAATATATGCCAGCCATTTAATATTTCTGATACCATCGCATGATAGGATATCCTTCAATACTAAACGATTCAAGGAAGTTTCCTCGGTAATCCAAATTCTATGCCATAATAATACTGGCTGTATTTTAATAACATCTTCTAAGAATAGGATGCCTAATTCCCGATGGCATATATAAGCAGAGATGCTGGCCGGGACAGATAAAAGAGACCTCAGAAACTTATTTTCTGCGAACTGCAGGGAATGAACCCCAGCGTAACCCCAAATACCGGCTCCATAAGTCGCAATCGACAAGCATTTAGCCCTATAAATCTGTAAAATTTCTACTGGGCCATCAATGATTTAACAAATAGTAATCTTCTAATTTTAATTGCCGAGGTCCAAGTGCCAGTCTGATCGAATAGGATCCCCAAATAAGAAAAAGTCTTAGTGACTTTGATTGCTTTCAAATCAATGAATAAAGTCCTTATCTTCTTTTTAGAACCTGCCCCACAGGACATAGTAAAAGTTTTTGAACAATTGACAGCCAGACCCAGGTTTGTCATGAAATTTGAAAAGACATCCACCATCCTTTGCAGACTTCGGGGTGTACGGGCCATCAATACCGCGTCGTCCGCGTACAGGAGTGCCGGTATGGGTCGATTGGCTGCCATTGGTAAGTCCTTACACTCTTGCACTAGAACTGCTTCTAAATTATTTATATAAAGCGAGAAGAGGAATGGGGCAAGGATACACCCCTGTCTAACTCCTCTTCCTACCCTGAAATAGCCAGTGCATTCACCACCTCTCCCATACCGAACTCGTGCCTTTGCCCCTGAGTACAATTGTTTTAAAAATGTTATAATTGCGGCATCTATGCTCATCCCTTCTAAAATCACCCAGAGCTTCTTATGTATGACACAGTCGAATGCCGCGGTTAGATCGACAAATGTCAAATATAGTCTTTCTCCTTTTGCTTTAGTATATTTTTCTAGGATAATATGTAAATTTAGGCCCTGTTCGATTGTGCCCATACCTTTACGAAACCCAAATTGCAGATCGCTTAAAATTGAATGTTCCTCAGCCCAAGTTTGCAGCCTATTTAATAGAACCCGCCCTACTATCTTCACTGTGGAATCCAAAATTGAAATTGGACGATAGCATGCGGGGTTATCCCTATCCCCTTTTTTAAAAATTGGAACTATTATCGATTTGCACCAAGTACGTAAAAAGCCCTTTGAGCCGCATGCATTAAAAACCTGAGTTAAAAGTGGGCCCCAAAGTGCTATATTGGATTTAAAAATATCGACGGGGACCCCGTCCGGACCTGCCGCTTTCCCTCCCCTGCTTGCATTAATGGCCGATTTAACCTCAGTGAGCGTAAAATACAATAATTGATCAGTGGGAGTTATGAATTCCATGTTATCAACCCCATTCATTGAAATTACATTGTCCTCCATCATTGGGGTATTATATAAGCTGGAGTAATGTTGAATCCACTCGGGTTCAGAAATGGCAATTTCAATGGTGGCATTGTCCTTATCGGCCAGAAAGGGAGCATTAACTGCCTTCCAAAATGCAGAGGGATCCTTGTTGACTGAGGCATCTCGTAAGGCTTGCCATGCTTCCTCTTTTAGAGCAATTTTTCTTAATTTCTGTGCGCTCTTATATTCACTTCTTGCTACTCTTATATCAACCTGGTTTTTCACCTTAGCTTGGAGTGCCTTTTTCAATTTGGAATGTGCTTTGGTGCAACTTGTGTCAAACCAGCCCTTGTTTTGTTTACTGTTTCCCTTTATACAGACATACAATGATTCTTTAATAAAATTTGTAATTTCATAAACATTTTCTAAAATTTCCTGGTGCGAAGAACTATCATCCAAACACTTTAAAAACATATCTTTGCAATTTATAGCCACCCTACTAATAAAAACCTCCTGATCCACTTTTTCCCATTTTAGGGCATAACTATTTTGTCTACCCAGTGAGATATTTTTCACCACATGGTCTGAAGTACCTCTGTTATTCACTGGCTTATTCTGTAACTTTAGTTCAATACTGATGGGGAAATGATCGCTCAATGCGATATCATGGGTAATAAAATCTCTAAAATATGAATTAAATCTTTGTGAGGCTAGTACATAATCAATTGTGGAAAACATGCCTCTTCCATTAAAAGTAGGGTAAAAAAGAATCACAGGAGCGCATAAATCATTAGCAAACCCAAGGTCGATAGTAAACATAATATCATTCAACATATCGCCAAAATGTGTATGGGGAAGTGGGGACTACAATAACCTAGTTCATAGGATAACCCACATAACCTATTATTAACATGCTGACATAAGGGTAGATTAAAATCACCGCCCCAAATAACACAAAACTCTTTTGATGTACTGGTTTGTAGATTATATAGATCACTACTCAAATTTCTCATCACTCCCTGAGTTTGGTCTAATGGAATATTATTATAAAAATTTACTAACGCTATACCGGAAGTTTGGTCTATATGAAAACTGATGATGTGGTAATACTGGTTTGAATTTTTAAAAACGATTTTCTCTATATTCAAATAATTTGAAATAAAGGTATTAAGGCCACCTTTAGCTCTGCCATGGGCTGAGGGCACAGCTGGTGTAAAATAAGTTTTATATCCATCTGTATGTACAGGCTCTCGCATCCAGGTCTCCTGCAGGCTAAAAATATCAAACCTAGTCATAAAATCAATCCAAACCGTATTATCCACCTTGCTATTTAAACCCGCAACGTTCCAAAATAAGATATGGCAACTTTCCTTCGATCCTATATCCTCTTTTCTTTGTACCATCTCTACCCTTTTTAGTGATATATTTTCCAGGTGACTGATATGGGGGAGGAGTACTTCAGCAAAGGAGTTACATTCCATAACGGGGTTACACATATTAGCTACCGTCATACCTATATCTGAGGGAAGAATGGTCGCGAGGCTATTTGACGGCTTAATTATAGACAAGTCAGGAGGTTCACATACTACGGCTGAAGTATCAAACTGTTCGGATGTTTCTAGTTGAAGTCAATCCACAGGATCATGCGTTACCAGAGCCTCAAAACGGTTCTGGGTTGAAAGATTAAACCCACTCTGAAAATGCTGAGTTTGGGGTCTCACAACACTTAGGGCGGCGTGTGAGAAAGACTGATAGAAAAAACCCAGTGGGACTGCGTTGACACTTTGTCCCATAATGTGCTGTGTGCCAACTCTACTCAAAATCAATTCCACTAATTGTGGTGTCTTAAATGTTAATACCATACAGTCCCCCGGCAAAGTCTTTCTCCCCTTTCCCAGCCAGCTCACTCTCCTGACCATTTTAAATTCGTCAAACAGCCTTTCACTTAAACCAGACCTCGCTCCTAACCAATGCAATGACTTGTTCCTCAAGGTCTCCCAGGATTCTTCCCCCTTAGTTTGTTGTTTAGGTACATTGATTAATACCACCACATATGGTGTGGCTTCTGGCGTTAAATCCAAGCATATTGCTGCTTCTACCTCCTTATTTTGTATATTTAAGCTGTTAGTACCCTTATTTCCTTGGTTGGCGTACATATTACGTACAATAGGGCAAATAGAAGGTGAAGCAGCCCTGCTTTTTGCATAACTGTGTTGTACCACCTCTTTCCCTGATGTTTTAAGGTGATCCCGGCTTTCCGGGGCATCATGGCACACCTGACCTGAAGACTGCGTTTTCTCCAGCTTACTTGCCAGGACCTCTTCTATAACACCAACTTTATGTATTAATCTACAAAGTCGACAAAAGTTTGGTAAAAGTTTTTGCTGAGTCACCAAATAATGGAAAACATAGAAATGAACTTGGCCTTCTTGCCTACACTGAAAATCAACGATTTAAGGTTGCTGTGCAGGGACAGAAAATAAGTCTGGGGATCACTACCAAGAAAGAGGACCTGGAAAAGACCTCAGAGCCTGGGAAGAAGCCAGGAAATTTTGAGCCCAACTTGCAGAGGAGATAAACCCTGACAGTGGGAATGAGGAAGATGGCAGAGATCTCTTTAATAAAGCAGTTGATGGGGAGAACAAGAGTGTGGGCCCCTCAGTTCATTCAAGGCAAGCCTCCATATCTGAGAGTGAGAAGAGTTCCACTTCATTGAGGGGGCCCAATGACCTAAAGGCCCAGATTAGACTCTTGGAGATCCAAGAGAGGAAACTGGCCATAGAAGAAAGAAAACTGCCATAGAGGAGATAAGGGAAAGCTGGGACTCCAGTCCCAAGGACATGGGGGCAGCAACAGAGACACAGAGGTAAATTCATGGGGTACCTGTGAGCCTAGGTTACCCAATGGTATGGTGTCAAAATATATCGAGGAGGATGATATAGACAAATGGCTGGCATCCTATGAGAGGGTTCTCAGGATGAGAAAGGTGGTTGCCCACCATTGGGGATCCCTGTTGTGGGAATTGATTCCAACAGTGGGGAGGGATAGGTTGCTGACAATATTGGATGATGTGGCAAAGTCATATTTACATATGCAGGAGGCACTCATTGAGCTGTTTGGTCTAACACCTGAAGAATACAGGCAAAAGTTCAGAAATGCATTCAAGGGATCAACTCAGACAGCATAGGTAGACTTTGTAAATGCTTATGTGAAGTCACTGGAAGGCTTGATCAAAGGTAACCAGGTAGATACCTATGAGGGGCTCTACAATGTAGTGGTAAAATAACACATACCTAAAATTGTACCTCAGAGAAGTTACAGCAGCAACTGGTAGATTCTAAACTATATAGACCTAGAGAGTTGGGGAAGATAGCTGATGAATGGGTACGTACTAGGTTGTCCAAGAAGTCAGAAGGTGGTGATAATAACAAAGGAGTACAGAACCCCTTCACGGGAAATATGAGGCCAAACATAAAACGTCAGATACTCCCAAAGAGTCCTCAAAAGATGCCCATGGGGTGAGAGCCTAGAGTTGCAATCCATTCAAAGGGGAGGGGTACCTAGGTAAGAATGTTGACCCTACAAAGGGGAATTTTGATAGTAAACAGCCAGGGCAGAAAGGGGAGATACTAGGCACACCAAAAAGTCACCCACCAATGACCATCCCATAGGCATTGCAAGTGTAGGAATGGGGGATTGCAAGGGATACACGGTAGCCATGTTAGTCTCCATGGGTGAGGAGGAAATTGAACCCCTGGCCTACTGGCCTGCTAGTATGGTAACGCATAGCCGGTGGCCAATAATCAATGGGGTTGAAGTCCAGGTCCTGAGGGATATAGGTGCCAGTATCACCATGGTTATGGCCAAGCTGGTTTACCTGCGGCAGATCATACCTGATGAGGTGCACCAGATAAGTAACTCTGACAATCTTACAATGCCTCATCCCATAGCTGTGATAGACTTTGAGTTGGGAGGGGTTACTGGTCCTAAGAAAGTAGCTGTGTCCCCTACCATCCCAGTGGAGTGTCTACTGGGCAAAAACCTTGAAATGTCTTCCTGGGCCCAGCAGAAGCCTAACATAAGGGGGAAGGTGTGATGTCTGACCATGAGGCTTCTTCTTTGAGAGATTTGCCTGACCTGACAGAATTCCAAGGAGCAGGTGGATCCTCCTGAGAGGACTTGAGCCAGGGGCAAAAGACTTGTCCCCCTCTTGGGGGGCTGAGACAGCTGGTTGTCAAACAGGAGGAAGGAGATGCCACTAGAACCCATAAGGTGTACTGGGAGGAGGGGATCCTGCACAGTGAGGCAAATTACCCCAAATCAGGGGCAACCAGGATAGAGGTGGTTCCCCTAACAGTACAGAGAATTTCTCCTTAACCTGCCCCATGACATCCCCTTAGCTGGACATCTTGGGCAGATCAAGACTTGGGAAAGGCTGGTCAACCACTTCTACAGGCCCCAAATGTTAGAAATGGTGAGGGAGTTTTGTCATTCTTGTGTCACTTGTCAAGCTAGTGGCAGCCAAAGGATCCCCTTATACCACTGTCTGTGATGGGGAGTCCCTTTGAGAGGGTGAAGATTGACATTATAGGTCCTCTAGACCCACCTCCTGCCTCTGGCTATAAGCTATCTCTGGTGGTAGTGGACCGTGCCACAGATACCCTGAAGCTATTCCCCTTAGAACAGTTACTGCTTTTGCAGTAGCTAATGTCCAACTTGGCTTCACCATAATTGGGTTCCCCAAGGAGGTAATTTCAGATAGGGTCACACATTTAATGTCTGCGTATCTGAAAGCTATGTGAGATGAGTGTGGAATGACTTACAAGTTCATTACCCCTTACAACCCCCATGGAAATGGTTGTGTGGAGAGATTAAATAAGAACATGAAGGGCATGATTATGGGTTTACCTGAAAAACTCAGAAGGAGATGGGATGTTCTACTACCATGCCTGCTGCTTGTATACAGTAAGGTTCCTCAAAAGGGAGTAGGTTTTAGTCCTTTTGATTAACTCTTTGGGCACCCTGTAAGACGCCCCTTAAGTATAGTGAGAGAAGTTTAGGAGAGACCTCGCAAAGAACCCAAACAAGATGTCTTGGACTATGTGCTAGGCTTTTGCTCCAGAATGGCTGAGTACATGAAGAAAGCAAACAGAAAGTTGGAGGCCAGCCAGCAGCTTGTCAAGCACTGCTATGGCCAGAGGTCCTCTGTGGTTTAGTACCAACTTGGACAACTGGTGTGGGTCTTAGAGCCTGTGGCCCCTAGGACCCTCAAAGACGAATAGAATGGGCCTTACCCTAGCTTGAAAAAGAAGGGTGAAGTCATTTATCTGGTGGATTTAGGGAATCCCAGACACCATCACAGGGGGATTCATGTGAATAGACTCAAGCTCCATAATGACGGAGCAGATATTACAATGCTCATAGTGACCGATGGGGATGAAGAAGAGGAAAGTGAACCTCTCCCTGACCTCCTGACCACCAATGCCAAAAATAGCTCAGTGGAGGGCAGAGTCTTCTCTTCCACTTTAACAGAGCAACAGCAGAAACTGGTATAACCTGCTCAGTCAGTTTGCTAGTATTTTTTTCATTGACCCCATGTCTGACAGAATGTGACTATTGCCTGTCAAAAGTTTAGTTCCACCTGAGAGGATCACCTGGTCCACCTTAGAGAAGTGATTCAAGCCCTACAACAGGCAAATGCCAGATAGGGCAAGATTACGCTGTGTACCTGGGCAACCAAGTAGGTGTAAGAAATGTACAGCCTCTCCAGACCAAATTCAAGGCAATTCTGGCGTAGAAAGCTCCAAAAACACAAACCCAAGTCAGAAGATTTGTCAAAGTTTATGGTGCCATAGCGGCACTTTTGACATAGCTATCCTTCAAGAAACAGCCCAGAAAATTCAGCTGGACTGACCAATGTCAAAAGGCCCTTGACATCCTAAAGGACGCTTTATGAGCAGCACCTGTCTTAAAAGGGACCTGATTTTAGCAAAGAAATTTTGTCCAAACTGATGCTTCAGATCATGTGATTAGGGCAGTGTTGTCACAGTTGAATGACAAGGGTCAAGGTCAACCAGTTTCCTTTATCAGTAGGCGACTTATCCTCAGAGAGCAGCATTGGAGTGCCATTGAGAGGAAAGCCTTTGTTGTGGTTTAGTCCCTAAAGAAGCTGAGCCTACTTTTTTGGGGCTCACTTCAGGGTTCAAAATGAACACAACCCTCTCAGGTGGTTGATGCAGATGAGAGAGAACCCCAAACTATAGAGGTGGCCCATTTCCCTACAGGTTATGGATTTTACAGTGGAACACAGATCTGGGGCTGACCATGCCAATGCAGATGGCCTTTCAAGATCTTTCCACTTTGATGATGAGAACTACCAGAAAAAGGGTTAGCTTTCGTCTGGAGGGGGCCATGTACGGCAATACCTCTTTTTGCATGAACTCTCCCAAAGGTTTGGACTGAGGCAGCTGGTTTTTCGACTCTGAGATTGCACTGAGGCCTCCTGACGAGACCTCAGTGTCAGTGTTCCAACCGATTACAAAGTGTATGTTGAATTGGTACCCCCAAGTGGCATAAGCTGACTAACTTATAAGTCCTTAATATATGGTACCATGGGTACCTAGGGCATGTAAGCCGGAGTGTCCACCCAGGGCTGCAGCACTGATTGTGCCACCCTGTGTGTGGCAAAGTACAAAATGGCTCTCGGTCTGCCTCTGCAGCCTTGAAGAGCAGCTTTAAAGCTTTAAAACTGGAAGTTCAACTTTGCCATTTAAACCAATGGCAAAGTATCCACTTCCCTTAACAGTATATGTAAGTTTTCCCTTACGAAGGCCTATAAAGCCCTAAGGAAGGAAACTGTATATTATTAATTAGGAGATATACTTTTAATATCTCCTAACAGCAAAACCTTCAAATTGTCGTTTTTGCTGTGGAAGTTAGTAACCCCATTAGCTAACACAGAGTTACCGGCTGACCTCTCAGTCTGGCTAACTTCTGAATGGAATTACTAAAATAGGTACTTGGAGGTATCAAATTAATCATGGAATTAAACCCCACTTGATGACCAATGTCAAATTTAATGTCACATTTATGGAAAGGCAGCTGTTAGAAAGTTATCACTGCTCAGTGGCCTTGAGCAGTTGGCAGGCTGGAAGGGATCCTGGTAGCTCATTGGCTAGTGACCCCATCATCCCCCTAGGGCACTTTTGGGACAAAAATATGGCACCCCTGGCACTCCGAACCTCGGATCATGATGAAACTGGGAAAAGGACTAAAGAAGTACTGCTCTGTTACCCCTGGACCTGGCAAAGAGAGGATGGTCTGACTGCTGAACTGCACCTGCCGCACCTTGGGCTATCAAAGAGAGGACTGTGCCTTTGGCTTGTGGCTCATGGAAAAGTCGCTCTTGAGCCCCAAACCAAAGAAGTGAAGGACTGGTCCCCTGGAACCAGCACCAGTGCCATCAAAGCTGAAGTAGTCTATTCCGGCAAGTCAGTAGCCATATTTTTGAATCACAACTGACCGTCGACGTGCAGGTCAAGAGGCCGATCCTCAATGGCCAAAAGTTGCCCACATGTCTGCTGGACCCGGGAGGGTCGTTGACCACACCACACTCAGAGCATCTTTCAGCTTCCTCAGCATCTTGCATCCCCAGAATCAGTACCACTCCATTAAAGTCTACGACGGTCTTGATGTAAAGTGTGGAACTGGACTTGGGACTGCTTTGGTGACCAGGTAACTGTCCAAATACTCAGTTTTTGCCCCCCTGATCATCTACCTGTTGAAATTGGTCAACAAATTTGGGCCGGAGTATCCGAACGCAACTCTTTAAAACTTTTCAAAACTTTCAAAACTTTACGGTTACCAATTCTTGTTTGCACTGTGGACTAAAAAGCTGAGATTTATGTTTTACTTAAAAATCTATATCTCCGGAACCCTCGTTCATCTTGGTTTCTAACAATTCATAAAATTATAATCTATTTTTATAAGTTTATGTTGGATTTCTTTCGTGTTAAGTGACTTTCTTATTTTGTTATTTGGTGCTTCTAAATGCTTTACACTAGTTCCTTAGTTTAAGCCTTGCTGCGCAAAGCCACAGCTACCCAGGATTGAGCTAAAGGTTTTACGAATGATCCTGAGTAGACCCAAGACAGTTTTGTGAGTGTAGTATATTGTAAGGTCGCACAACCATACCATATAATACACCACAGTCCTCACAAAAGTCAAGATTATTATAATTGCACTGATCATTTTTTATACAAGGCCTCATAATACACATGTGATGGTATGTGGAGATCCTAGATGGTAATGGTACACCACCAAATTACGCAATTTTGAGAGTTGCTGGGGGTTGTCTGATGTAGTTGGACTGCGACTGGGTGGCTGGATTTGCATTGCAATGTGCTTCATATACATGTAGCTCAATCAATTATGCCCATTAAGTTCAAATGTCAAATTAACCTTTGGTGCCCTGTGCAAATAATGCTGTCCAAAATAAACCACTCTTAAACTGGTCTTGATATGGGTGGTGTCTGTTGAGCTTGCAGTAGCACTCACCTGCCCCTTTGTTGCATAGCCTGCTTTCCCACACATCCACAATTTTTTCTGAGCATAAATTACAAATACAAAATGTTAGTAAATAATCACATGATTAAATATACAGTTTTTGTTAACTCCATCATCATCTCAAACCAGTTGTGTTTTAGTATACATTATTTTTAAACAAGTACCACTTAGAGCCCATCAGTAAACCCCAAAATATTACGTATCCTTATGTACAATAAACACACGACGAAGACAAGTACAGAGCATAACATGCACAGGATGTTATGCTCATCCTTCTTGAACATTACTTCCTCATTTTTGGACAGAAGGTGGACAGAAGGTCAGTTCTCTCAGACATTCATTAAAAAAGTGCTTCCCACTGGTCTGCTAAACTTACATTATCACTTGTTTTGCAACAAAGTCCTGTGCATCCACATACATCTATCTTTCACTTTAATTTTCAAGGTTAGAGAAGAAAATCAATCACTATGGGGCCGATTATGATGGCGGGCGGACTTTGTCCGCCCGCCATCGCCCCGGTAAATGGGACCGCCCGCTATGTGTGCGGCGGTCCCGCACATGTCATTAGGATGCCACCGCCACGGTGGTGGTGGCATCCCCCATGTCCAGCATTGTGGCGGGCGGTGCTCACAACACCGCCCGCCACAATGCTGGAAATGCATGTTGTGCATCTGCATGCACAACGTGACAGGCACCGTGCGGTGCCTGCCACCTTGTGCATGCAGATGCAGGGGGGTACCATAGGTACCCCCCATGTGCAGCCCCCACCCCCCCAACACCCTGGGGCCCGCAGCGGGCCCCCAACTGCAAAGACCGCGAGCCTTTCCATGGTGGCGCCGCCGCCATGGAAAGGCTCATCTCCGCCGGCATCATAATATGGATGGCGGTGTCTTGCAGACACCGCCACCATATTAAACCCTTTTCCGCCCGGTCGACTGTTCGGCCGGGCGGAAAACATGCGGACGGTCTTACCGTCCGCCGGGGTCCCCTCCGCCATGGTAATATGGCGGGGGGGAAATGGTGGCGGACGGGTGATTATGGCGATCCGCCCGACATCGTAATCGACCCCAATGTTTTTGCTATGAACACCACCTCCAAATACAATTAGTATAAAGTAGCCTCAACAACGGCACCAGCTTACTACTATCACAAATCAAGTGGCTCACTGTACCAACAACATTGCCGCAAGGTCCCACCAAATACATCTGTATAGATGTTCTGTACATCCAGGATGGAGTTCAATTCTTTCTCTGCTAGATGTAAAGAATGGATAAGTTCTTCCTTACTCTTGACAAAGACAACAGAGGTCAAACTCCAGTCTTGATTCAAGAACCTATGTCCTAGATGTGTAGAACTGTCTTTTAACATTTCTTTTCAATGTCTTCTTCATGTGCCAAAGGGAATGGAGTTACATTTAACAGCTGACATAGTCAAAAAAGGGCATGTCAATCAATTATTAGGCATTCTAAAAAACGTTATGGTAAATTGCTTTAGCTGAAGACAAATATGGTGTGAATAGTCAAATACCATTCAAATGACATTGCTTACATTCTTTAAGAATAGTTGATTTAGCTCAATGTCCACTAGTCTGCTTTCAAAGGATTGTTTTGCACCCAAAAAAATACTGAAATTTGCCAGTTATTGTTCAGTGAACTAACTATAACTTGCACTGCCGCTATGCACTACTTATAACTTCACATATTACATCACTCATGACGTGAAATGACACCAACAATCACTACTGACATATTAAATGACATAATTGATGACATCACGATTGTCATTGCAAATGATGTATTTGATGTAATTTAACATGTCAAGAGTGAAGTAATATGTGAGGTCATAAGCAGTGTATGGTGAGGGCACAAGTTATAGTTAGTTCACTGAACAATAACTGGTGATTTTCAGAGTTTTTTAGTTTGGAAATGTTTGTTTTTAACCCTGTTCAACACCTAACTATAACGCCACTTTACCTTTGATTGTTCCAGTCATCTTTTTTTTATGAAGGAGAAGATCATATCACCATAACTTCTCTATAACTTGTATTTTTCTTAGAATTTCTGGGGTTTTTGTTAGTTTTCAGTCAACATCCCAACTGCTCTTGGCCGTCAGCCATGCACACCAGGGTCTGGCAAAAGAAACCCCGCAGGTGTCCAACCCACAGCAGCATGTCCTCCATGGCAAGCTTGCTGCCCCAGCCATGCTTCTGCCTGCTCTTTGTTCTACTTCTTCGTGTCCCTGATACCTCCCTCCTGCCTTCCCCAAATAGTCAGCTTGCTGCCTCAGAAACCCTCCTTCCTCCCTTATGTTCTCCATCTGCGTGCCCTTGCTTCCTTGTGCCTGCCATCTGTAGTTGGCTTGCTGCCCCTACCCATGCTGACTTGCCCTTTATGGTCAGCATGCTACCCCTGCCCACCTACCCTAAGTTCTCTGTGTGCATGTCCCTACCACCTCTTCCTGCCCTCCGTGGTCCGTTGTGCTGCCCTTACCCTCTGTGGCCAGTTTGCTGCCCCTTAGCCTCTCGCCCTGTTCTCCCTTCTCCGTGTGTGTCCCCCTGCCCTCTCCATCCTGCCCTCAGTGTTCCCCTGTGCTTCCCTGCCTATTCCAGCCAGCCATCTATGTTCAACTTGCTGCCCCGCCTACCTCATATGGACCATCATGATATCCTGCCACTCAATCAATGTCTATGAAACATGCAACACTAGTTTGTTTAATTTAATAAGAGTGTTTATCAGAGGCCCAAAATATTGTGATTTCGCGATTTGAAGAAAAATCGTCAAATTGGTACTTTTGTAATCCATTGTGCATACCAAACCCTGCCATAGGAGCATTAGTGGGTGTCAGTTCTGTGCCATCCGAGTCCCAGAGAAGGTCATCTATATTATCATTGTGATCTATATCATCATCTACAAGTTCCACAGCAGCACCTGTGCCCGACAGAATTCTACCTGTTGTCCAGATGGCCCTCCTGACGGGTATTAACAGCCCTCTCTGTAGCCCCTCCTCTTCTTTTTGTTTGTTGCCCATAAGTGACCCCTAGGGTGCTTAGTAGATGCTGAGCTCAGGAAGAAAGTCCGCGAGATAGAATAATTGCTCCTCATTGAACCAGAAAGTGAGCCAACGCTTTCACTAGATGTAGAACCCTCACCCCCACAAAAATCTGAGAGTGAAAGAAAGCTGCAGGAGCATATTGAGAATCGAATACCATGACACTATCCCTGATGCTCCAATGTCCACCTGAAGTGTAACAGAATCACTAGACACTGCAGACAGAACAAGGTCCGGAGCCACTAGGAGAGTCCCAGACTCTTACTGCTGCTGAATCTCACGCCCGGCCCCTAGTTGAAGAATCTCCTTCCTCATTTCCTTGTCACAGCATGATCCAAAGAGAACACCAGGCAATTCATAACAGATTCCCCCACCCTGCTCAGTGCCCCCAGAACTACATCGGCTCCTAGTATAGGCATGGTAACCCTCAAAATATCATCTCTCTGCCCCTGAGCTTGAGGTTGTAGTGGTTCATCCAAGTTTAGTCCCCCGGCCAGAAAGTTTTAAAAAGTCTGGAAGTGTTTTTGTGTAGTTACAGGGGCAGAATGTGACCTACCCAAATGGTAAGCAGGATTGTCATGTGCCAGGTTTGCCTGGTTAATTGATTGCTGGGGCTCAGATGAGCTGATGATTAACAGCTGCAACTGTAGGAGTTAGACTTTAAAGCATCACCCCCCCAAAACACCTGAGAACGTGGGGTAAGCGAGATTTACCTCGAGTTGGTCAAACAGAGCAGCTCCATCTGTTTCCTCTGCTCCATCTGCCTCTCCTGCTCCATCTGCTCTGTCTGATTCCTTCTCCGTGACAATGACACTGTCCAGCCTAGCCTGCTCCAGAACCTCAGGCTCGCTGGGCTCTTTGAGCTCTTTGTGCCTTGTTGGCTTTTTGGAATTTTTCGGCTATTGGAGCTTTGCTGACTTGAATAAATGTTTGGGGTATTAAATTTTCCTTAGCCCCGGGCCCTGGGCTCAACAGACTCCGGGAGCAAGACCGCCCATCGAGTGACCTCCGCTGCCTGATCTGCACAGACCACAGGGCCTGGGTTATCCTCGGCTGTAGAACTTGCAGAAGCTGTAACCTTAAGGCCCTCTCCTTTCCTCGTATTGCCAGATGGCCAAACCACCCATCTTGCCTGTTTGCTTACTGCCTCGCCAGTCCGCCATTGGAAATGAGGGCCGTACTGGAGCCACACACCTTCCTGCCGACCGCCTTCTTAAAGCAGTGGTGGCTCCTCCGCTATGGCGGAGGAGCTTCGCCCCACTGCTTTTGAGCAGTGCAAAGTAAAGGAAACATAAAATGATAATAACTTTGAGTTATTATCATTTTATGTTTCCTTTGTGGGCAGGCGGGTAGGCGGGGCTGCTCTGGCAGCATTGTGATTGGTCAGTGGGGCCTGCTTTCTGTTCCTTGAGTTCCACGAGGAGAGCAGGAGCAGAGACACGGGACCAGGCAAGTTTATTTTTAATTTTTTTAGTTAATATTCGCACCATGCGTGACCCCCCGCTGGGCAATCCCAGTGCGACCCCCCACACAACTCCCCTCGCAACCCCCCTGCACCTGCCCCAACACCTGCGAGCCATGCCGGCCGCCACTGTCCTAAAGACCACCGTGCCTTGCTGGTTGGGACAGACAAAAGAGGCAAAAACAGTTGAAGACTGGCCACCACAATGCAGCAGACCTCGCCTGACCAGGAGCGGAAGCCGAGCTTCGGTCCCCCGGTAAGTTCTGTTGTGTAAACTATCATGGCTTCAAACATTGAAAGCTAGAGGTATCCTTCATTAGTACAAGTCCAAATTTCCCCCCACTTTGTCCTCCTGAGTTATGTAATATCGCAAGTCTGGCACTGAAAGTTTGGCGGCCAGGGCTCTCAGAAGACCGGGCGTCGGCAATGCAATCCGCAATATGCCGGCATCTTGCAGTCTATTTGCGATGTGAACTCATCTTACTGAAACTCAAAATTATTGTTTAAAACAGAGCTGGAAAAGAGGCAAAGGTTGAGGTATGGTCACTTTCCACATATGTTACTAAATTATTTTGCATTTGTGGAGATACTCTTTAAACAGTTTTTGACTAGATGCTTCTCTGCTAAAGATGGTAACTGAAAACTTAGGGCTTAATTTAGAGTTTGGAGAATATTGACAATCTCACACTTTCTTGAGGAAACTCTGTAAGTGGAGTAGAATTCTTCAGCCGAATTTCCTCTACAGCAGGGATAGTACTAAAAGGTAAGTGCACCAGGTGGATTCTTCTCCATATTTAGAGTTTCCCGCAGAATCTGGATAGTATTCAGTTATGATTTAAATGATACAGAACAAAAACATCCATTATAAAAAAGCCTCTGATTCTACTAAAGTAATTTCTTTCTCTGTCACTTTACCTTACTCAGCAAACATGACATGACTATCTAAATGTGTTGAAGTTGTTAGTATAACTCTATGTAAAGTGTTTTACTGTTTTCACTTGTTCTATGAAAGCGACGCCCTGCATCACACTGTCTAGTATATGCAGCATGCCGATACCCTTAGTTTGCATACGCTTTATAATATTGCATACAAATAATAAGGGAAGAAATAGTCCACGACGATGGACCAGAAATTAAACATTCTTGCTCTCCACATATTTACTTTTACTTTTTTCATGAATGTCGCTCTACATCACACAACAATGATTCCATATAGAAAGACAAACTGAAAATACACTCTTGATGTTTAAATGCAAATCTATGCTATAATTCCACATTCTATCAAAATATTTGGTGCATCTTTGCAACACATCACATATTTAAATATGAACATATTGTGCTCTGCTAATCAACACATTTTGTGTCTGTAATGTAATCATCCTCATGGCACTGCTATCTAATGAGGATAATAGGAAGCATATTTTTACTAAGCATATGATAATTTTAATTAATTAGTGATGGTGACAACAATAATCTTAATTTTCCAGGTATACCCAAGAGAGTTGCCCTATAATTGTATTTGTCATGAGGGCACATTACCTCTCCTAGATTATAGCTTCAGTTTGCAGTATTCACATTGCATGGGGGGAAGGAAAGCTAAGAAATGCAGCTATTAGAGAGCAATAGCGTGTCAGTTGTTTCTACAAAAGGCAGAGCTGAACACACTTGATAAATAACGGTGATGGCATTTGGTGTGGCACTGACAATTCTCATAGGGGCGTAACAGCATAGAATGCCACTGTTCATGTTCTTTGCTCTTATGAAGTTGACATAGCAGACCTGTCTAAACTAGAATCACAAAATACTAATGTTTGTCGTATAAGTTATACAAACTCATTAGCTCATACATACAAAGTGGTAGTTTCGTGTCATACTATCATACATGTTCAAATTGTACTATGCATGAATATAATTTGATCTGCTGAAGTCACATTTTTGAATTTGGCCTTGCATGGATTTAAAACAAAAATTATATTAAATATTCACATTATATATATTGTGAATAATCTAACATGGTGTGGCCATTTGATGCAATAACAGTTCCGTTGCAATGAGACAGAATCATGCACATCATAAACAACCCAGTGATGCAGGTTTCTCTCTCCATCATAGCTATAGGCTATTGGGTGAATAATTTCACCTACTAGTTTGAGCATCTATAACAGCACCTGAGATTCATTGTTTTCAGCAGCTGGCAGGGAACCTAGAAGCCATCTTGAAAAGAATGCTTCCTGTACTAAAAATATCATAAAAATATCACATTCTCCATAATAACCACTTCAGGACACACTCATGGGAACAGTAGTCTTTATTTAAAGCCTCGATTCATGTTAGAATTCATGCTGCCACTCGAAATCAATATTCACAATTCAGCCATAAGTGGGCTCCCCATGAAATGTGAACTGCATTGCCTGATATAAATTTGCCATGCCAATGGTCCGATCTCGGCTCGAATTTCACAGAGCCACCGGCCCGCTTCTCTCGCGGTGGTGCAATCCCCACGGCTGGACCGCCGTGTTTGTATAAAGTTCCACAAGTGCCCACACTTCAGGACACACTCACCATCGGCAACTTCATTCCATAAGGCAGCAGCGCAGACAACAATCGATAGGCAAAATCAACAGCCTTACGCGTTTCAGACATATCTTTCGTCCTTGATCACAGGCAGCGAGCGGCAGTCAAATGAAAGCACAAAGACGACTGCTTAAATAACATTAATACCTTTATTGGCCCCAGGTGTGGCCTCACTGAATATCCACAGATATTCGTGAATCGTGAATATTGATTTCGAGTGGCAGCATGAATTCTAACATGAATCGAGGCTTTAAATAAAGACTACTGTTTCCATGAGACATCTGTGGATATTCAGTGAGGCCGCACCTGGGGCCAATAAAGGTATTGATGTTTTGCGGGGCCTGACGACGAAGGATGCCTTTCACGTCGGACTAGCAGGCACAGCGGGACTCTTATGCAAATATCCTGCTTTCCCTGTCCGGAGGCCCACTGGGGTGTTTTATTGACTTTTAATGAGTGGCAGATCGACAGACCCACTTGGGAAATACAGCGCTGGTTATTAGGACTACAGGTACCAGCATGCCAGGAGAATTAAGCACACCTGTGAACAAGCAGCGCATGCGCTTAAAAGTACCTTTGCAGCATTTGTCTGTTGTCTTCCGCTTTTCCTCTGATGAAGAGGCCGTGAGGCCTTGAAACGCGTTAGGAAGGTGATTAAAATGAACTTTGGACTGTGCAAGTTTGGTGGCATTTTATTTATGGTGTTTACCATCCCGCTGACGGCGAGCTCTCACAGCAGGGCAACTTTTGGATATATATATATATATATATATATATATATATATATATATATATATATATATATATATATTCACTGAAAAAACCACAGGTTGTGATGTCATCAGTGATGTCATTTGAGATGTCATGAGTGATGTCA
Organism: Calotriton arnoldi; assembly: GCA_963921515.1. NCBI lineage: Eukaryota > Metazoa > Chordata > Amphibia > Caudata > Salamandridae > Calotriton > Calotriton arnoldi. The sequence continues at coordinate 1,606,773 of CAWUFW010000648.1, read as the reverse complement.
TGAGTGATGTCACTGACCATGTCATGAGTGATGTAATATGTGACGTCATCAGCAGTGCATTGCGGGGCGCGAGTTATAGTTATCTCTACTAACTATAACGGCCAAATTTCTCTGGTTTTGTACGAGTGAAATGTCCAACTAACTATAACGTACCTCAAACCTGTGGTTTTTTCAGTGAATTTCTAAGGTTTTTTAAATGCTAATTTCTAACTATAACGTCCCTGAAACCTATGGTTTTTTCAGTGAATTTCTAAGGTTTTTTAAATGCAAATTTCTAACTATAACGTCCCTAAAACCTATGGTTTTTTCAGTGAATTTCTAAGGTTTTTTAAATGCTAATTTCTAACTATAACGTCCCTATTAAGTCCCCTTGAATCCTGAGGGTCCCGGGGGGCCAACTAGCCCACCCGCTACCTCCAGTAAGTGCCACAGAGCTGCGTTGCAGAGAGGTGTTCCGAGGCCACACCCCTTTTTACACCACGCTGCAATTGCGGCTTCTGGCGCACCGCTGCTTGGAGGATGAAGTCCACTTGTGTCCTGACATCCTCAGGACACAAGAGGACCTCATCGCCCCACCAGCAGTGCACCAGAAGCCGCGTTTGCAGAGTGGTGTAAAAAGGGGCGTGGCCTAGGACCACCTCTCTGCAACGCAGCTCTGTGGTGCTTACTGGAGGTACCTGGTGGGCTAATTGGCCCCCAGGGACCCTCAGGATTGAAGGGGACTTAATCCCCCCAAGTTACAATGCACCAGGGGGCGTGTTTGCACACTTGTTATGTCAGGCCCCGCCCCCTCCCTGCACCACTGTGCAAACGCGCCCCCTGATGCATTGTAAGTTGGGGGATTAAGTCCACTTGAATCCTAAGGGTCCCTGGGGGCCAACTAGCCCACCAGGTACCTCCAGTAAGCGCCACAGAGCTGCGTTGCAGAGAGGTGTAAAAAGGGGCGTGGCCTCAGACCACCGCTCTGCAACGCAGCTCTGTGGCACTTACTGAAGGTACCTGGTGGGCTAGTTGGCCCCCAGAGCACCATCAGTATTCAAGGGGACTTAATCCCCCAACTTAGAACACGCCAGGGGGCGCGTTTGCAGAGTGCTGCAGGGAGGGGGCGGGGCCTCCGGCGAGTTGCCGGTTTCTTTTTTCTTTTTTTTATGTCTTATTTTATGGAAGGGGGCTGCGTGGCCCCCCCTTCCCTTGGCCACTTTTGGCCCCGGGGACCCCATCCCCCGGGGCCTGAGCATTTTCTTAAAAAAAAAAAAGAAAACTGGAAGGGGGCCGCGTCGCCCCCCTTCCCTGGGCCACTATTGGCCCCGGGGACCCCATCCCCCGGGGCCTGGCCTGGTTTTTTATTTTTTTAAAAATATATTTGCGGGGAGGGGGGCCGCGTAGCCCCCCTCCCCTGGGCCATTTCTGGCCGGCAATTTTTAAAATAAAATTAACGCGGAGGGGGACCGCGTGGCCCCCCTCCCGGGCCACTCCTGGCCCCAGGGACCCCATCCCCGGGGGCCGGCCCTTTCCATTGGGGACCGTGGGGGGAGCCCCAATGCCCCCACGGTCCCGCCGACTCCCTGCCTCCTGTGGGAGCCGGCATTGCTTTTGCACACGGGGAGCTGCTGACATGCAGCTCCCCTTGTGCAAAAGCAATTCTGCTTTGGTTTTTAGAAGCGAGAGCAGGTTTCCTGCTCTGGCTTCTAAAAACCAAAGCAGAGTTTGCTATGACAGGGTGGGAGCCGCACGGCTCCCGCCCTGCCATAGCAAACAGCAATGTCCCGGGGGTGGGTACCCTGGGACATTGCAGGAGCCGGCCCTGGGGGGTGGCGGTCCCCAGGGCCAACAAGGGCTCCATGAGGGGGGCCACGCGGCCCCCTCCCTTCTTTTCTTAAGCCCCAGGGAGGTGGTGGTCCCCGGGGCCGGGGGTCCATAACGGACCCCCATATTTGAATATTTGTTGCCCGGGGAGGTGGTGGTCCCCAGGGTGTGTGGGGGGCTCAAGCCCCCCCACACACATTTGCATTATTAAAGATAAGAGCCCCGGGGAGGTGGTGGTCCCCGGGGCTGTGGGGGGGCTGCGTGCCCCCCACAAACCATCAATGAAGCTCCGGGGAGGTGGCGGTCCCCGGGACTGCGGGGGCCCCGTGGGCCCCCGCTATATGATTTGGGCATGCCCCCGGGACCTGGCCCACCCGGGGGCTTAACAATAACGAAGCGCGGGAGCCCACGCTTCATTTTTTTTAAAATTTTCACGGCAGGATTCGCAACTCCAATGCGAATTCTGCAGTTTAAAAAAAAATATATGCTTTTTTGGGCCCTGGGGGTCCTTGTGGGACCCCCTGGGCAGGCCTAGGGGGTCAGGGTGTTCCTACCCTGCCATCTTTTCTTCTTTTTCAACCTTTTTCCACTCTTTTCTTGTGACTTGGTTACCGAGTCACAAGATGGCTACCAACACTTCCTGGTTTGGAGTGTTGGCAGCCAATCAGAGTGAAGCTCATGCCCGGGAGGGTTCGCGAACCCGCCTCGGTGCTCAGATATCGATATTTTTCTTTTTTAAATTTCACAGGAACTACTGAATGGATTTACACCATTTAACAAAAAGGGCGCAGTCTAAACCAAGACCTACCTTTTTGCCAAATTTTGTGTAATTCCGTTCAGCAGTTCGGGCTGTAGCCTGTAATAAAGTTCCTATGGAAATTAACTTGGAGAAAATGCGTTTTGGTACCCCCCTTTTTTCTCAGCCCCCGCTTGACAAATCACCCCGAAACGTTCAACACAGAAACTGAGTGGTCCAACCCTGTTTTTTGGAAAATTTCACGAAGATTCGTCAAACGGCGCCAAAGATATTGGCAAATCAAAAACCGCTTTTCCTATGGTAACTAGGTCCTAACTATAACTACCTACTGGCGACCGCCAGTAGGTAATATATATATTCAAATTCAAAGCATCTTTATTCGATTCATAGAATCATCAAAGCATCAATAAATACAAAAACATTATTATTATTAACCGCTTAACCGCGGCGGCAATTCCGCCGCGGTGCGGCGGTTTAGCGGAGTGGGCGGGGCCGCGTCGGCCAACGGACGTTCGCAGCACTACAGAGGTAGTGCTCGCGACGGCCGTTGGCCGACAGACGCACGCAACGGGTTAAAAAAAATAAAATATATATATATATACAATTCATTAATCCTCATTTCAGTTTCAATACAGTACATAGGATGTAATTTACAGTTAGCAGCATATACATGAAAATGCAAAGTGCAGAATGTCGGATAGCCTCATATTGGTTGCAGTACAGTACATTCAATAGAATTTTCTCAACTAGCAGCTATTCAATTAATTCCATCAAGTGCAAAGTGCAAAATGCTGAGTAATTAACCATCAATAGCGCATTAACATATGCATTCTGCTATAAAACATAGAAGCTAGTTTTTACAGTCAGCAACGATGGGATTAATTCCATAAAGTGCAAAGTGCAAGGTGCAATTTCATCAAGATTACTATATCATCACATAAATAGAAGAAGGAATTTCCACACTATACATTTTTTGATATCATTAACTGTATACAACGTCAACATTTAAGTTTCATATGGTTCCCATAAAAACAAAAAAAAAATTATAATACAAAAAATTAAGATTTTAAAATTTAAGCCCTGTCTTCATCCTAATAAAATTAGCAGCCAATAAAAATCTGCTAGTACCAAATACAATTAGCTTGGAGTTATCAGTTTTCAAAATACGCAGCATTTCAGTATATTTCCTAGTACACAATTTCCTGCCCAGAGGTTTTATCCATTTCTTTCTGGGATTTTCATATGCAGGGCAGAAAAATAAAACATGCGCAATATCCTCTTCGCTTCCTAAGTGGCACTGTGTACACTTGCAATCATTTCCCTCTAACTGCTTTTGTCCCCACCTGGATGTAAACGACTTTATTTGAAGAGTACCATACCTAAATTTCAGATACAATACCTTAGCAAGTAAGGGTTCGATCTCATCTAAAAATGATTCGAAACAGGGGGTTATTTTAAACATCAGAAACTGGGTTGTGAGTGTACCAGATCTACAATTTGAAATGATATTGTGCCTAATAAAATTCCAGTAAATGGTTTTGATTTCCCGTTTTGAATCAGGAGTCAACAAATTCGGTTGTTCCCAGAACCTGCTCAAACCCAAGTCCAAAAGCCATTTACGGATGTGGATCAACCAAGGAAAAGTTACATGAGTGTCAAGAGCCAACAATTCACTCAATGCTTGTCTATAGGTTTGCAATTCCTCGGTGGTCCATATTCTTATCCAGTATGATAAGGTCATCCAAACTGCCCTTTGCTCAATTCGCTTGATGCCCAGGTCGAGCATTAGGGGGATCACAGGTGTATTTTGGGGTAGAGCAGTAAACCTCCTCAAGATCTTATTTTCCCCCATAATTAATGGTAAAAGTGATCCCCCCCCCACAATTCTGAGCCATATAAGGCGGCAGTTTGTGCCCTGGATTTATAAACTTCAAGGGCTGGTGTAACAGCCTTTGTCATGGTGGCAAAGAGTTTTTTTATAACTGGTGCTGCGTATTGCGTTAAAATTGATCTAGATTTCATTATCTGGGGGTTCCATGAGAGTTTAGAGTCGATGTTTACCCCAAGATAAACAAAATTAGAGACACGCTCCAAAATTGCTCCATCCAGCTTTATGTTATTCTTAAAACATTTATGGGGCCTGATAGTCATGTACTTAGTTTTTAGTGGGTTTATTTCCAGCCCCTTTTGTTTACAATATTGATCAAGAGTATCTAAAAGGTTTTGCAAGCCCTTTGGCGTTTGCGACAACAAAATTGTGTCGTCAGCAAAAGTTAGTGCGCAGATGTGGTTCCCTCCCAATTTCGGGGAGTCATGATTGGATTTTTGGAGGAACTCGACCATGTCATTAACATATAAGAGGAATAGAGTTGGCGCCAGGACACAGCCCTGGCGCACACCTCTCTTGACAGGTATCTCTTCTGTGAGTTCCCCCCCTTTACCCCAACGCACTTTTGCAAAGGTATTCTCATGAAGCCTGACCAGCTGGACTATGATATTTTTGGCACCCCCTGCTGTAATAGTTTTAACCATAGTAGGTCTCTAGGAATTGAATCAAATGCGGCCTTTAAATCTATAAAGGCCACGTATAGATGACCAGATCTTAGCCTTGTATATTTCCAGGCTATAGTTATCAGCCTGAACACTTGATCTATAGTACTTGTCCTCCTTCTAAAACCCCCCTGGCATGGGGAAAGTACATCATTTACAAGCATCCAGTCATTCAACCTATCTAAGATCTGTTTGGCATAAACCTTTTGCAATATATCTATCAAACTGATAGGTCTATAGTTAGCGGGATCGTCCCTACAGCCCTTCTTATATATCGGGACGATCTCCGCGCCTTTCCAAGATTCTGGAATGGGCTCGCCTCTAGCAATTGCATTACATAGAAGATTAATATATGGAGCCCACACTTCAGGTGCATGCTTAAAGAGATCGCCCGGGATCTTATCAGGGCCAGGGGCTTTCGATGGCTTGATAGCGGCTATGGCCAGTGTGGTATCCTCTACACTAAATTGTAGTGGTGCAATCTCGTTTGACGACATAAGGTCCTCAATACTACATGGGAGATCTCTAATCATTGGGGCCGGAAGGGCATATAGCTGAGCAAAATGTCCATGCCAAGTCCAGGGGTCCAAATTATAGTCCTGAGCCAGGTTATTTGCTTTGGTACCATTTGCAATGATCCGCCAAAACAAAAATTGATCGCCTGTCTTTGAAGCTATTATCAGTTCTTCCCAGCTTGCATCTTCCCAATTTCTGCGGGCTGCTTTCAAAACTTTATTGTACGCATTCCTTAATTGCCTGATCAAGATTATATCCTTGGTTTGCAGGGCCCTGGTTAAACTTTGTTTAGTCATTGCACATTCATTATCAAACCATGGGTTGGACAACCCAATCTTCTTAGTACATTTGGTCTTCCCAGTCACCGATTTAGTTAAATGGGGTTTTATACATTCCACCAACTTTTGATGAGTCTGTGTTATAAATAAACTTCCAGGGCACTCTTTTAAAAAGAGCAATACTAGATCCCAAAAAATATTATAAATGCAAGTAAGGGGTTCTACCTTTCCCAGAATAGATGGCCATTTCACTGCCCTCCTATTATTGCTCACTATAGGCTGTGTGACCTCTGAGTCCAATCCCGATTGTATCAGTGGGTGTAGCAGAAAATGTTTCGCTGTAAGATCTAAACACAGAGGAAAATGATCACTTTCTCTTCTGCCATCCACTTTAAAGTCCTGCACATAATCCCAATGAGCAGCATTTACCATAATATAATCTATCCGAGAGGAAGAAAGACCTCTCGAAAAGGTGTTAGAACATTTGAGATCAGAGGGGGTTCTACCATTGCATGACCTTAATCCCTTCTCTACAGTAAAATTAAATAATTGCAATGCAGAGACAGAACATCTCATGGTCTTTTCTATCCCTAAAGACGGGATACCCATTGCTAGATCTTCTTCTTCAAGGATTGTATTTAATCCCAGCAGGGGTTCATAACAACAGTTGAAGTCACCTCCAATTACAATGAGCCCATTGGATCTAATAGAATCAAGTGCTTCTTCTAGGTGCTGGATTATAGGTGATTCTTTTGAGCATTCTCTTGGTCTTATATATATATTGAATAAGTGTAACCAGGATTTGTTTGAAAATTTAAAACTCAGGCCCAAGATGTCATCAGTGGCCGTAGTTACAATATCTATGGAAGCATTTATATTGTTTTTTATCCAAATTAAGAGGCCTCCAGATGGTCTTCCTCTAGTTAGTTTGTGGGCCTCAATACTAAATGTTCTGTAGCCTACTTTAAATAATGGTTCCGTTGCCCACATCTCTTGGAAGAAGCAGAGTTCAAAAGTTTCAATATAATCCTGCCAATCTGGTTCTTGCAGTTTTTTTGCAAGGCCAGCTATATTCCAAGACACCATCCTTATTCGATTTTCGATTAGACCTATTGGTAAAGTATCGGGGCAATCACATTCAGATATTATATTTTTAATAGGGGAACCAGCATTGGTGACACATTTAGGCCCTTCTAACTGGACAGTGTTATTTTCTTGTCCTTCATCAGGACTATATCCTTCATGTTGTATATCCACATTAAATTGGTCATCAAGATCAGTTACCCATCGAACCTGAGCCAAAGAGTGCAGAGTCCCCCTCCCTGGGAGATCCGAATTCCGCTCATGAATCAGTCAATCTATAGCTTCAAGGTTGCTTTGCCCCCCAGAGGTGTATGTAGCAAAGCTACGATTGTCTGTACCGGTTTTGTTTTGCTTGATATTAATTTTGGAGTTGAAAAGTGAGTGAGTTCTTAAATTCATCGTTATTAAGTTCTCAGCAATGAATTTGGAGTAGAATGTTAACCTTATATCATCCAAATTCCCATCATCTTGTGGAATCCTTTCAGCATTTTTTATATCTGATCTTATTATGGAGAGACACTGCTGTTCCCTCCTAATCCAATATATAGCTTTATTTACAAGGGAATCCCTATCTTCTATACTGCCCGGATTTAATCTCGGGACATTGGTGAGAAACACATTGTGCGGATTATGTTCCTCCCTAATTGGGAGGTAAAATGCCTGGCGTTGTCCATATTTCCCTTCGGGACCCCCAAGCCCCCTTCCCAAACCTTGGGCACTCTGTGGTAGCCTATTTGGGTGCTGGATTTTTAAGTCTGGATTTACGCATTGCATTTGTTGTTGTAATATAAATGGTCTCGAATGATCGTGCATATTAGTCACATGTTTCTCCAGAATAAGTTTAGGGTAAGGCTTTGGGATTGGATTATTACTCTGATTTATGGTCTTCTTTGGGGGATAGTTTAAGGTAGCTCTAGACGGTGGTTTAGGTACCTGGTTCTCCATGTTAGTGTAATGAGATTTCTTCCCTGTTTGTTTTTGGTCCCCTGGTGCATTGGTTACAACTCCTAGATCTCTGTGTAAGTGACTTGTTAATGCCTCTATCATTCTTTTAATTGTCAGAACCTCTTCTTGAACTGTGTTGAGTTTTGTGTAGAGGTCCAACACAAGTGTATGGGTATCATGTACCTGTCCCTGCATATATTCCCCAACTAACCTCAAATTAGTTGGACTATTTCCGTCTTTTCCTGATATTTGCTCTGCTTGGACTTCCTTCAGATTATCATCTAGGGGTGAGTATCTATTTGAGCACTCTACATTTATGATCTCACTGTATATTAGATTACCTTGATCCCTATCTATATTATCAGGAACGTTAGAGCTAGGGGAGGGAGTCGTACCAGTACCCAGTCCTGACTTTAATGGTGATGCGGCTGGTAATTGCAATGACGTTTTGTTATGTGCTTGGTGAACAATAATAGTTGGGCTGTTTGGCTTTGCTGGAGTCACTTTTTCACTTCTGCTATAGTAGGATGAGATTTTACTTTTCCCCTTAGTACTATTCTCTTTTCCGCTGGACAGCATATTTTCTACCTCTTCTATTAAATCGTCGATAGCGGACAAAGTGCAGTTCTCTGCTGCAGATTTGGCCAATTTTTGCATCCTTGCTATCTTTTTCCTCCCTGTCATCGTTTCTGCTGCTTTCCTCTTCCCCATTACTGCCTTGATGACTTATTGCAAGGCTGCTATCTTAGCTATGTAATCAACGTAGTGACTTACGATAAGGTTAAATTGGGAATGCAAAGCAGATATTCCTGTGTCCAATAATATCAATATAATAAAAAGCAACCCAAAAGTATCACAACTATCTGCCTCTATTATTTAGTATCCTCAGTTTAGATATTTACATTTAAATATAACGTAAAAATACTTCAACAAATAATTTGCTAAAAGAACAAAGATGCTTTTAATAAAATCGGGATAAGAATTGTCCAATGGGTACTAATCATAGTTTGTAGACAATTAGTTCATGTCCCACTTCGGCATATATATAGCCTGTTTAATCTTACCGCTGTAGTGGAGATGCCAGGAAAAAACCAAGGGATGTGGCCCAGCCCGGCCTTCTTCGGGCTTTGACGGGCGCTTGCCGATTTTGTAGCGCCTCCGGGCGCAAGCTGGCGCGTCAGAGGTGCGCCGCTGGTCTCAGGGGGCCGCTGGGAGTTGTAGGCTTTAGTACGCGCCGGCCGTTTCCCTCACGGCGTGTAGGAGAGAACACAGCCGTTCCCCTCACGGCGCGATGTCAGGAATGCTGGCCGTTCCCCTCACGGCGTCTGGAGTCAGCAAAGAGATAGGTCTCACTCGTCCCGCGCTGCGGGGGGCGCTTGCCGATTTTGTAGCGCCTCCGGGCGCAAGCTGGCGCGTCAGAGGTGCGCCGCTGGTCTCAGGGGGCCACTGGGAGTTGTAGGCTTTAGTATGCGCCGGCCGTTTCCCTCACGCCGTGTAGGAGAGAACACAGCCGTTCCCCTCACGGCGCGATGTCAGGAATGCTGGCCGTTCCCCTCACGGCATCTGGAGTCAGTAAAGAGATAGGTCTCACTCAGTAATATATATATATATATATATATATATATATATATATATATATATATATATATATATATGTGTGTGTGTGTGTTTGTGTGTATATATATATATAAATGAAACAGAGAAAAAATTTACAAATCAACTGCAAAACATTACATAAATTACCAAATTAATTAAATATTAAAACAAAAAAACACATTTTCTAAAAATATTATACAAATAAAAAAGATATAAATATGTAGATATGAACAAATCATATAAAATTAAACAAATAATAATAATAATTGATATATTTGAACAATATTAAGAAAATTGTTGAAGTCTGGGAATAAGTGACATACTATTCCCACTCCAGTCTGTGCAACAGTAGGGAAAGCATTTGACTTCGGAGAGGTAAGATTTACTATTCCCATTCCAGACTGTGTAACAGTAGGAAACACGTTGGAATTCGGAGCAGTAAGATTTACTATTCCCACTCCAGTCTGTGCAATAGTAGAGAATGTGTTCTATTTCGAAGGGGTAAACTTTACTATTCTCACTCCAGTTTGTGCAAAAGTAGGGAAAGCGTTGGACTTTGGAGGATTAAATTTACTATTCCCAATTCAGTTTGTGCAACAGTAGGGAAAGCATTGGACTCCTGATGGGTTACATTCCTACTCCAGTCTGTGCAACAGTAGGGAAAGCACTGGACTTTGGAGGGGTAAAATATACTATTCTCACTCCAGTCTGTGCAACAGTAAAGAAAATGTTGGACTTCAATGGGATAAAATTTACTATTCCCACTCTAGTCTTGCAACAGCAGGGAAAGCACTGGAGTTTGGAATGGTTAAGTTTACTATTTCCAGTCCAGCCTGTGCAAGAGTAGGGAAAGCGTTTGACTTTGAAGCGGTAATATTTACTATTCCCAGTCCAGTCTGTGCAACAGTAGGGAGAGAGTTGGTCTACGGAGGGGTAAAATTTACTATTCCCACTCCAGTCTGTGCAACAGGAGGGAAAGTACTTCATTTCAAACACATAACATATCTGAATAACCCTATTAATTTATAACAAATGTAAAACTCTTAATATGAACATTATTAATTAACCAAATAAAAAATTATACGTATAAAAATAAAAAACAATTAAACAATTTACATGATTATTAAAGAATGTAATAGCTAATTATCAATTAATTTATTGCCTAATTAACTTCCCACACTATACCCCCACAAACCTAAGAGCCCACACTTAAAATTTAAATAAAATAAATAAGTATAACACAAGTAACATAATTAATAATCAATTAAACTATTTTTTAATAATTAATAATGATTTGTTAATTATTTCTTAATCAACTTACCACCCTATACCCCTACAAACCCAACAGCCCACATCTAATATAACTAAAGAAATATAGGGCCTAATTACGATTTAGGCGCAGTTGCGCCGGCTCTCTACCGACACAGCTGCACCAAAGCCGCGCAAGGACCTCCCGCCTTATTAAGGGTTGAACTCGTGTAAGGCAGACGGTCCCTTGCCTTTCCCATGGAGACGCCTGGAAAACCGACACCGCAATGGGAACGGCAAAAAAGTTGCAGCATGGCATGGACGGTGACGTCCATGCCGTGCTGGAGCTTTGGGGGAATACAGACAGGAGGCATGCATTGTGCCCCCCTGAATGTATCCCCATGGCTGGGGCGGCATGGGGCCCCTGTAGGGCCCCCTTTGTTCCTCCACCGCCAGCCTTTTCATGGCGGGTCTCCCGGCATGAAACGGCTGGCGGAACTCGTAGTATGCTCAGCAGGACTGCGCCAGTCCCGCTGAGCATCTTACATTGTGGTGAAGCTCCGCCACCGCCAGGGAATGACTGTTCCCTAGCACAGTCAGCGGTCCTTCGCCGCAACAACTTTTAAAGTCGTAATGCGACGGACGGTGGACTTCCACTGCTGCGCCACCGTGAGTGCGGCGGTCGGAAGACCACTGCACTCATAATCAGGCCCATAATTATTATACTACGTACATGATTAATAATCAATTAAAAATTAAATAATACATTAATTAGTTGTTAATCAATTATTACCTAATTAACATCCCACCCTATACCCCTAGAAACGTAACAGTCTGCACCTAATATATTACCAAAAAATATAATTATTACACAATTTACATAACTAATAATCAATTAAATAATTATTTGTCAATTGTTAATTATTACTTAATTTATTTTCCACCCTATACTCCTACAAACCCAACAGAACACACCTAGTATATAACAAAAAAATATAACTATTACGCAATTTACGCAATTAATAATCAGTTAAATAATTATGAATAAATTAATAATTAATTGTTACTTATTACCAAATTAACTTTCCACCCTATACCCTTCCAAACCCTACAGCCCGCACCTAATAAATAACTAAAAAATATAATTATTACACAATTTACATAATTAATAAGCAATTAAATAATTAATACAAATAAATAATTCATTGGTAATCACTTATTACTTAATTAACTTCCCATCCTATACCCCTACAAGCCTAGCAACACGCCACAACACTATAAATTACTTTTAGCAATTAAATTAAAAATGATAAATCACTTAAAATTGCAAACTATATTTAAAAAATATGATTAATAATTATATAAGCAATAACTCTTATAATAATTAATATATGAACTAAAGCACATAAAGACAATTAAAAAACTGTAGTTTTTATACAACTACATTATTGTAAGCAATTTTAACAATAATGATATTCTTGACAATGATATTACTTGCTAAAATTCGATATTCTTGACAATGATATTTCTGCATCATGATAATTTTGTACCACAATATTTTTTTTCTGATATTTCTGTAACTAAATATTTAAATCTCAGTATTTTATCCAAATACCGATAAGACTCATGTGATATTGTGGTGACTACCCTAGCCTTCAGAGGTGGTATTGGAGCAGTATAATTTAGGCTCCACCCTTTATGCGTCAAGAACATATATCTGTGAACTCATATCTGCCATTTATATTCAACGTGTGACTTAGTTTTATTAACGTGTGTGGTATACTTAAACAAATCACTAGAGTATACCCATTGCAGCACTAAAATGATATATACAGTGCATTAATTAATTGCTGTAACCATGTTATGAATATTCACATTTAATTTTGATTATTGATTTCACTTGTGTGTATTTCATGTTGTATTTCACATCCATTTTAACTCAGAAAGGCTTAACTTAACATAAGGCCTCAACTTAAAATGTTTTCTTTAGTTTGCCAGAGTGTTAACCTTTCTTCCCCGGGTGCGTTACCATGTTTCTTGTTAGCTAGAGAAAGATTTATTGTTTGCATTAGATGACTGATAGAGAGGACTGTGGGGAGGAATCAGACAACAAACTTAGAGAAATAATGGTCAAAAGAGGCCTTCTGTTTATCACTACCAGGATGATGGGAAGCTCATGGTTGACCACTGCAGTCCCAGTTTGATGAGATGGGAACTTAAGGGAGTGTGTTGACTCCCATTGCATTCAGCAATTTGGTTGGTACCTGGTGGTGTAAAGAGAGATATGGATTTTTTTGAAGCTAAGTTTATATATAATTGGTGTTGCCATAGTTAATTAGGCAGACTTTCCCCGACTCTGGGAGAGAACAGATCTGTCTCTTGCTGGGCTTTTCCCTGAGTGTAAGGCTTCATGCCTAACACTTCTTTATTTCCCTGAATTTCTACAGATGTTTGATTCAATGCTGACACCTTCTATGCTCCGGGATTTAAATTCCTGTTAGCAAATTCTGTCCTCAATCTATGTTTAAAATAGAAAAGGGAAGTTTCTTTATGGAACACCCATTTGCGACAATTTGCTTTATTCTAGTTGTGGCTGTTTCCATTCTGTATCTCATATTGTTACCGCTCAACTTATTTGTACATTTCAATTTGTCTGCAAACTATATTGCTGTATCTTGTAAACTTATTTTTACTCTGCATTTATACTGGATGGATTATTATTCTGAAATAAACCCATTTAATCCTAAATTTTGATTCCTGGTCCTTATTTTAGAGTCATATTTGCTTCACAAGTTGGAAATGTATATCTGATGTATCTTAGAGTGCTTCAAATCAACTAACAATAGTCCATACGACCAATGGGAAATATATTTGATGATTTCACAAAAAGATTAGTGTAAGTATCTGTGCGCAATGAGCATGAAGCTGCTTTGACAAGCGTGTGCTAGTCATGTTACAGGCTTTTAAGGGCTGGTCTGCATGCATTATGGCCTGACACATCTTCTGCACCCACTAGATTTTCCAAAGTCAGCTTGGTCTTGTACGTTTAGGATCAATTTGACCACTGTGTGAAAAGATTTTTTTCACCTATCTTTGGTAAGTCTTTTTTCCCTCTTTACCTGTCTTGAAGCCTTTCCATATTATTGCACTGCGACTCGTCCCACTTTCTAAAACACATTCTAAAAACACATACATTCTGATGTTTTGGGCAGTTCTCGTTCTGTTTTTTTATTGTTATCCTTTTCAGAATCAAATGCTTACTGAATTTATGAGTACCAAGGCTTAATTGATTGCTTATTTTGATAGGACTTTCTCTGTAATTAGCCACTAATTCTTGGCTTTTGCATTCCATTACAGATTGGTTATGTTTGTTTTGGGGGATGCTTTATTTGGCTTCCTGTAATGATCTGGCCCATTCTTCATGCCATTTTACATGCATGGTTTTTCTGTGCCTCACTTTTTTTAGTGCAGTGTCTGATAAGCATGTGATTAGCCATGACTTGCTTATGTGCATACTAGAGAGCCGTATGGTGTGAAGTCTTAAGAGTGTATACACTCGATGTTCTAGCCAGTTTTTGATGTCTATACATTATCTTAAATACCTTCTTTCTGTCTGGCTGAAACAGTGGTCTATGCTGCATGTCTTTAGATTGCTGGCGGCTTTATCACCCAAAGGAAGGCCCACCAACTTATGCAATTGGTTTGGGATCTTTTTTTTTATAGAGGATTTCATGCAGCTTTCCTCATCAACTACAAAAACAACAATTGATGGACAGAATGCAGAACAATGTCGTACATTCACCCCAGTACAGAGATCTGGGTCTAAATCCATCGTTTTTTTGCTCACCATGCCATCCCAGTTTGGACCCAGCCATATGGAAATCAGTCTTGACCCTGCGCCAAATGGGAACAGTCCAGCCCGAACTGCCAGGCCAGGTCCTCCCTGGACTGGAAACAAGCATCCTAGGACCGGTTTCGGGCTTTCAGCCCTCATCAGCCAGGATAGCTTGACTCCAGTGGCATGGAGAGCACGGGACCCACGTCTGGGCATACCCGTCCCACTTGGGGTGACAAATGCAAAAACAACAATTGATGGACAGAATGCAGAACAATGTTGTACATTCACCCCAGTACAGAGATCTGGGCCTAAATCCATCGTTTTTTTGCTCACCATGCCATTCCAGTTTGGACCCAGCCATATGCAAATCAGTCTTGACCCTGCGCCCAATGGGAACAGTCCAGCCCGAACTGCAAGGCCAGGTCCTCCCTGGACTGGAAACAAGCATCCTAGGACCGGTTTCGGGCTTTCAGCCCTCATCAGCCAGGATAGCTTGACTCCAGTGGCATGGAGACCAGGGGACCCACGTCTGGGCATACCCCTCCCACTCGGGGTGACAAATGCAAAAACAACAATTGATGGACAGAATGCAGAACAATGTCGTACATTCACCCCAGTACAGAGATATGGGAATAAATCCATCGTTTTTTTGCTCACCATGCCATTCCAGTTTGGACCCAGCCATATGCAAATCAGTCTTGACCCTGCGCCCAATGGGAACAGTCCAGCCCGAACTGCCAGGCCAGGTCCTCCCTGGACTGGAAACAAGCATCCTAGGACCGGTTTCGGGCTTTGAGCCCTCATCAGCCAGGATAGCTTGACTCCAGTGGCATGGAGAGCACGGGACACACGTCTGGGCATACCCGTCCCACTCGGGGTGACAAATGCAAAAACAACAATTGATGGACAGAATGCAGAACAATGTCGTACATTCACCCCAGTACAGAGATCTGGGCCTAAATCCATCGTTTTTTGCTCACCATGCCATTCCAGTTTGGACCCAGCCATATGCAAATCAGTCTTGACCCTGCGCCCAATGGGAACAGTCCAGCCCGAACTGCCAGGCCAGGTCCTCCCTGGAGTGGAAACAAGCATCCTAGGACCGGTTTTGGGCTTTCAGCCCTCATCAGCCAGGATAGCTTGACTCCAGTGGCATGGAGAGCACGGGACCCACGTCTGGGCATACCCGTCCCACTCGGGGTGACAAATGCAAAAACAACAATTGATGGACAGAATGCAGATCAATTTTGTACATTCACCCCAGTACAGAGATCTGGGCCTAATTCCATCGTTTTTTTGCTCACCATGCCATTCCAGTTTGGACCCAGCCATATGCAAATCAGTCTTGACCCTGCGCCCAATGGGAACAGTCCAACCCGAACTGCCAGGCCAGGTCCTCCCTGGACGGAAACAAGCATCCTAGGACCGGTTTCGGGCTTTCAGCCCTCATCAGCCAGGATAGCTTGACTCCAGAGGCATGGAGAGCACGGGACCCACGTCTGGGCATACCCGTCCCACTCGGGGTGACAAATGCAAAAACAACAATTGATGGACAGAATACAGAACAATGTCGTACATTCACCCCAGTACAGAGATCTGGGCCTAAATCCATCGTTTTTTTGCTCACCATGCCATTCCAGTTTGGACCCAGCCATATGCAAATTAGTCTTGACCCTGCGCCCAATGGGAACAGTCCAGCCCGAACTGCCAGGCCAGGTCCTCCCTGGACTGGAAACAAGCATCCTAGGACCGGTTTCGGGCATTCAGCCCTCATCAGCCAGGATAGCTTGACTCCAGTGGCATGGAGAGCACGGGACCCACGTCTGGGCATACCCGTCCCACTCGGGGTGACAAATGCAAAAACAACAATTGATAGACAGAATTCAGAACAATGTCGTACATTCACCCCAGTACAGAGATCTGGGCCTAAATCCATCATTTTTTTGCTCACCATGCCATTCCAGTTTGGACCCAGCCATATGCAAATCAGTCTTGACCCTGAGCCCAATGGGAACAGTCCAGCCCGAACTGCCAGGCCAGGTCCTCCCTGGACTGGAAACAAGCATCCTAGGACCGGTTTCGGGCTTTCAGCCCTCATCAGCCAGGATAGCTTGACTCCAGTGGCATGGAGAGCACGGGACACACGTCTGGGCATACCCGTCCCACTCGGGGTGACAAATGCAAAAACAACAATTGATGGACAGAATGCAGAACAATGTCGTACATTCACCCCAGTACAGAGATCTGGGCCTAAATCCATCGTTTTTTGCTCACCATGCCATTCCAGTTTGGACCCAGCCATATGCAAATCAGTCTTGACCCTGCGCCCAATGGGAACAGCCCAGCCCGAACTGCCAGGCCAGGTCCTCCCTGGACTGGAAACAAGCATCCTAGGACCGGTTTCAGGCTTTCAGCCCTCATCAGCCAGGATAGCTTGACTCCAGTGGCATGGAGAGCACGGGACCCACGTCTGGGCATACCCGTCCCACTCGGGGTGACAAATGCAAAAACAACAATTGATGGACAGAATGCAGAACAATGTCGTACATTCACCCCAGTACAGAGATCTGGGCCTAAATCCATCGTTTTTTTGCTCACCATGCCATTCCAGTTTGGACCCAGCCATTTGCAAATCAGTCTTGACCCTGCGCCCAATGGGAACAGTCCAACCCGAACTGCCAGGCCAGGTCCTCCCTGGACTGGAAACAAGCATCCTAGGACCGGTTTCGGGCATTCAGCCCTCATCAGCCAGGATAGCTTGACTCCAGTGGCATGGAGAGCACGGGACCCACGTCTGGGCATACCCGTCCCACTCGGGGTGACAAATGCAAAAACAACAATTGATAGACAGAATTCAGAACAATGTCGTACATTCACCCCAGTACAGAGATCTGGGCCTAAATCCATCATTTGTTTGCTCACCATGCCATTCCAGTTTGGACCCAGCCATATGCAAATCAGTCTTGACCCTGCGCCCAATGGGAACAGTCCAGCCCGAACTGCCAAGCCAGGTCCTCTCTGGACTGGAAACAAGCATCCTAGGACCGGTTTCGGGCTTTCAGCCCTCATCAGCCAGGATAGCTTGACTCCAGTGGCATGGAGAGCACGGGACACACGTCTGGGCATACCCGTCCCACTCGGGGTGACAAATGCAAAAACAACAATTGATGGACAGAATGCAGAACAATGTCGTACATTCACCCCAGTACAGAGATCTGGGCCTAAATCCATCGTTTTTTGCTCACCATGCCATTCCAGTTTGGACCCAGCCATATGCAAATCAGTCTTGACCCTGCGCCCAATGGGAACAGTCCAGCCCGAACTGCCAGGCCAGGTCCTCCCTAGACTGGAAACAAGCATCCTAGGACCGGTTTCAGGCTTTCAGCCCTCATCAGCCAGGATAGCTTGACTCCAGTGGCATGGAGAGCACGGGACCCACGTCTGGGCATACCCGTCCCACTCGGGGTGACAAATGCAAAAACAACAATTGATGGACAGAATGCAGAACAATGTCGTACATTCACCCCAGTACAGAGATCTGGGCCTAAATCCATCGTTTTTTGCTCACCATGCCATTCCAGTTTGGACCCAGCCATTTGCAAATCAGTCTTGACCCTGCGCCCAATGGGAACAGTCCAGCCCGAACTGCCAGGCCAGGTCCTCCCTGGACTGGAAACAAGCATCCTAGGACCGGTTTTGGGCTGTCAGCCCTCATCAGCCAGGATAGCTTGACTCCAGTGGCATGGAGAGCACGGGACCCACGTCTGGGCATACCCGTCCCACTCGGGGTGACAAATGCAAAAACAACAATTGATGGACAGATCAATTTTGTACATTCACCCCAGTACAGAGATCTGGGCCTAATTCCATCGTTTTTTTGCTCACCATGCCATTCCAGTTTGGACCCAGCCATATGCAAATCAGTCTTGACCCTGCGCCCAATGGGAACAGTCCAACCCGAACTGCCAGGCCAGGTCCTCCCTGGACGGAAACAAGCATCCTAGGACCGGTTTCGGGCTTTCAGCCCTCATCAGCCAGGATAGCTTGACTCCAGTGGCATGGAGAGCACAGGACCCACGTCTGGGCATACCCGTCCCACTCGGGGTGACAAATGCAAAAACAACAATTGATGGACAGAATACAGAACAATGTCGTACATTCACCCCAGTTCAGAGATCTGGGCCTAAATCCATCTTTTTTTTGCTCACCATGCCATTCCAGTTTGGACCCAGCCATATGCAAATTAGTCTTGACCCTGCGCCCAATGGGAACAGTCCAGCCCGAACTGCCAGGCCAGGTCCTCCCTGGACTGGAAACAAGCATCCTAGGACCGGTTTCGGGCATTCAGCCCTCATCAGCCAGGATAGCTTGACTCCAGTGGGATGGAGAGCACGGGACCCACGTCTGGGCATACCCGTCCCACTCGGGGTGACAAATGCAAAAACAACAATTGATAGACAGAATTCAGAACAATGTCGTACATTCACCCCAGTACAGAGATCTGGGCCTAAATCCATCGTTTTTTTGCTCACCATGCCATTTCAGTTTGGACCCAGCCATATGCAAATCAGTCTTGACCCTGCGCCCAATGGGAACAGTCCAGCCCGAACTGCCAGGCCAGGTCCTCCCTGGACTGGAAACAAGCATCCTAGGACCGGTTTCGGGCTTTCAGCCCTCATCAGCCAGGATAGCTTGACTCCAGTGGCATGGAGAGCACGGGACACACGTCTGGGCATACCCGTCCCACTCGGGGTGACAAATGCAAAAACAACAATTGATGGACAGAATGCAGAACAATATCGTACATTCACCCCAGTACAGAGATCTGGGCCTAAATCCATCGTTTTTTTGCTCACCATGCCATTCCAGTTTGGACCCAGCCATATGCAAATCAGTCTTGACCCTGCGCCCAATGGGAACAGTCCAGCCCGAACTACCAGGCCAGGTCCTCCCTGGACTGGAAACAAGCATCCTAGGACCGGTTTTGGGCTTTCAGCCCTCATCAGCCAGGATAGCTTGACTCCAGTGGCATGGAGAGTACGGGACCCACGTCTGGGCATACCCGTCCCACTCGGGGTGACAAATGCAAAAACAACAATTGATGGACAGAATGCAGATCAATGTTGTACATTCACTCCAGTACAGAGATCTGGGCCTAAATCCATCGTTTTTTTGCTCACCATGCCATTCCAGTTTGGAGCCAGCCATATGCAAATCAGTCTTGACCCTGCGCCCAATGGGAACAGTCCAGCCCAAACTGCCAGGCCAGGTCCTCCCTGGACTGGAAACAAGCATACTAGGACCGGTTTCGGGCTTTCAGCCCTCATTAGCCAGGATAGCTTGACTCCAGTGGCATGGAGAGCACAGGACCCACGTCTGGGCATACCCGTCCCACTCGGGGTGACAAATGCAAAAACAACAATTGATGGACAGAATACAGAACAATGTCTTACATTCACCCCAGTACAGAGATCTGGGCCTAAATCCATCGTTTTTTTGCTCACCATGCCATTCCAGTTTGGACCCAGCCATATGCATATGGCTGGGTCCAAACTGGGGTGGCGTAGTGGGCAAAAGAACGATGGATTTAACCCAGGTCTTTTGACTGGGGGAGAATGTTTGCATTGTCAGCATTCTGTCCATCATTTGTTTGCTGTAACACTTTTCGCCCTAAGTGGGATGGGTATGCCCAGACGTGGGTCTCTTGCTCACTGTGCCACTGGATTCAAGCTAGCCTGGCTGAAGAAGGGTGACATACCCTGAAACCGGTCCCAGGATGCTTGTTTCCGGTCCAGGGAGGACCTGGCCTGGCAGTTCGTCTGGACTGTTCCCATGGGGCACAGGGTCAAGACTGATTTGCATATGGCTGTGTCCAAACAGGGGTGGCGTAGTGGGCAAAAGAACGATGGATTTAACCCAGATCTTTTGACTGGGGGAGAATGTTTGCATTGTCAGCATTCCGTCCATCATTTGTTTGCTGTAACACTTTTCGCCCTAAGTGGGATGGGTATGCCCAGACGTGGGTCCCTTGCTCACTGTGCCACTGGATTCAAGCTAGCCTGGCTGAAGAAGGGTGACATACCCTGAAACCGGTCCCAGGATGCTTGTTTCTGGTCCAGGGAGGACCTGGCCTGGCAGTTCGGTCTGGACTGTTCCCAAGGGGCACAGGGTCAAGAATGATTTGCATATGGCTGGGTCCAAATTGGGGTGGCGTAGTGGGCAAAAGAATGATGGATTTAACCCAGATCTTTTGACTGGGGGAGAATGTTTGCATTGTCAGCATTCCGTCCATCATTTGTTTGCTGTAACACTTTTCGCCCTAAGTGGGATGGGTATGCCCAGACGTGGGTCCCTTGCTCACTGTGCCACTCGATTCAAGCTAGCCTGGCTGAAGAAGGGTGACATACCCTGAAACCGGTCCCAGGATGCTTGTTTCCGGTCCAGGGAGGACCTGGCCTGGCAGTTCGGTCTGGACTGTTCCCATGGGGCACAGGGTCAAGACTGATTTGCATATGGCTAGGTCCAAACTGGGGTGGCGTAGTGGGCAAAAGAACGATGGATTTAACCCAGATCTTTTGACTGGGGGAGAATGTTTGCATTGTCAGCATTCCGTCCATCATTTGTTTGCTGTAACACTTTTCACCCTAAGTGGGATGGGTATGCCCAGACGTGGGTCCCTTGCTCATTGTGCCACTGGATTCAAGCTAGCCTGGCTGAAGAAGGGTGACATACCCTGAAACCGGTCCCAGGATGCTTGTTTCCGGTCCAGGGAGGACCTGGCCTGGCAGTTCGGTCTGGACTGTTCCCATGGGGCACAGGGTCAAGACTGATTTGCATATGGCTGGGTCCAAACTGGGGTGGCGTAGTGGGCAAAAGAACAATGGATTTAACCCAGATCTTTTGACTGGGGGAGAATGTTTGCATTGTCAGCATTCCGTCCATCATTTGTTTGCTGTAACACTTTTCACCCTAAGTGGGATGGGTATGCCCAGACGTGGGTCCCTTGCTCACTGTGCCACTGGATTCAAGCTAGCCTGGTTGAAGAAGGGTGACATACCCTGAAACCGGTCCCAGGATGCTTGTTTCCGGTCCAGGGACGACCTAGCCTGGCAGTTCGGTCTGGACTGTTCCCATGGGGCACAGGGTCAAGACTGATTTGCATATGGCTGGGTCCAAACTGGGGTGGCGTAGTGGGCAAAAGAACAATGGATTTAACCCAGATCTTTTGACTGGGGGAGAATGTTTGCATTGTCAGCATTCCGTCCATCATTTGTTTGCTGTAACACTTTTTGCCCTAAGTGGGATGGGTATGCCCAGACATGGGTCCCTTGCTCACTGTGCCACTGGATTCAAGCTAGCCTGGCTGAAGAAGGGTGACATACCCTGAAACCGGTCCCAGGATGCTGGTTTCCAGTCCAGGGAGGACCTGGCCTGGCAGTTCGGTCTGGACTGTTCCCATGGGGCACAGGGTCAAGACTGATTTGCATATGGCTGGGTCCAAACTGGAATGGCATGGTGAGCAAAAAAACGATGGATTTATTCCCATATCTCTGTACTGGGGTGAATGTACGACATTGTTCTGCATTCTGTCCATCAATTGTTGTTTTTGCATTTGTCACCCCGAGTGGGAGGGGTATGCCCAAACGTGGGTCCCTTGCTCACTGTGCCACTGGATTCAAGCTAGCCTGGCTGAAGAAGGGTGACATACCCTGAAACCGGTCCCAGGATGCTTGTTTCCGGTCCAGGGAGGACCTGGCTTGGCAGTTCGGTCTGGACTGTTCACATGGGGCACAGGGTCAAGACTGATTTGCATATGGCTGGGTCCAAACTGGGGTGGCGTAGTGGGCAAAAGAACGATGGATTTAACCCAGATCTTTTGACTGGGGGAGAATGTTTGCATTGTCAGCATTCCGTCCATCATTTGTTTGCTGTAACACTTTTTGCCTTAAGTGGGATGGGTATGCCCAGACATGGGTCCCTTGCTCACTGTACCACTGGATTCAAGCTAGCCTGGCTGAAGAAGGGTGACATACCCTGAAACTGGTCCCAGGATGCTTGTTTCCGGTCCAGGGAGGACCTGGCCTGGCAGTTCGGTCTGGACTGTTCCAATGGGGCACAGGGTCAAGACTGATTTGCATATAGCTGGGTCCAAACTGGGGTGGCGTAGTGGGCAAAAGAACGATGGATTTAACCCAGATCTTTTGACTGGGGGAGAATGTTTACATTGTCAGCATTCCGTCCATCATTTGTTTGCTGTAACACTTTCCTCATCAACTAGTCTGTTCAACTGTTGTTTACATTTTATTTCACCCACCACAGCACACAGTATAGGACCCTTCATTCATTAGTTTACTTCTCTGTGAGTGATTGCATTCTGATCAAACCAAAATGCCTTCACCCTCAGAGAAAGTAGTCCCTTTCCATGCAAGGAACTTGTGGGCCATCCAGTGTGTGCTTATTTTACCATTTGTAACTTATTTTACGTTTTCGGAGAGCCCATCAGCTCTCCAGACATTGCTACTGGTCCCTTGCTGCCGTAGTGCATTACGTCTCCTCTGCGCACGGCTTGCCTCCACCTTGTTTTCAATGTGCTTGAAGGCAATTAAAAAAAAATGACTGCCCTTGTGTATGCATGCATACGTATGGGCATCCATCTTTGAATAAACTTCCATCCCACTTTAACATGTATGTTCACACATACGTGTATGCACAAGTAAAGACAGATATTTTTGAATGTTTTAGTCGAACTTTAGTACAAAAATATTTAAAGACAGCCATTTGTGGATGTGAGTTTAGAGAGGACACATTACACTAAGCTGGTCCCTCTGCTTCAACTCAGTTTTTCTGTAGGCTCCTTCATGGCTTCATTTTCATTTCCAGGTTAATATATTACTGCTTCATTTTGGCTTTTTCCCTCGAATGGACTGCTCGCTTTAGACAACCTCAGTTGTTCTCACAGTGCCTGCCCTAATTCTGGATATGGAGACTCACTTCATATCTGGCCACCATACACTTTTGCTGTATCTTGGTAATCATTGCAGGGACCCTTAATTTAGGTTTCCACCATTTACTCATGGTAGTATCCTCCTTTACACATCTTACTCTTGGGCTCCCCATATTGTTTGAGTCCTAAAGATGATTCCTCAATTTAATGGGACCAAAATGCTGTTGACTTTGTAATTTGCGCACAGTTATTGACATTACATATTGTATAGGGTTGGAGTTATTGTTCGTGTGTGTGTCACACTTATATGCCATTAAATAATATCTGTGCTTCATGTTTTTTTTTTAGCTCTGAGCATGTTTTCAACACCAACACTCTTTTATTATTTCTCTTGCCTTTAATTCATTTTTTGAACTCATGTTTGTGTTTTTTATTCAGTTATTAGAACTTTATTATACTAATATTTCTTCTTAGGATTTCAAACCGGGGACCACTGTTGTTTTGACTCTATGGGCCTGATTACAATGTCTGTTGTAAAGCCTCCGACCGACAGTCGGATTCCCCTAGACCGTGTCGGAACCCATCCGCCCGACTCAGTCGGAAACAATTCCGACCGGCCGATTACGATGCTCGGGGTTGGAAGGGGAACCGTTCGGTCATTTCGAATCGGTTCTGACCGGCATTCCGAGAATACAAGTCGGACGGAGCCGATTCGTACAGCTCAACGGACAGCGTTTCCGACCGACCGATTACGATGTCGGATTCCAACAGCCTTTCCGACCCTGTCTGTCTGACACAAAAAGGCTGTCAGAAACTGACTTTGTGGGGCCCCTAGCAGGTCCCCCTTCATCCTGAGTCCTCCAGTTTGAGGTCGAGTGAGTACCCAAGGTACCCCTCTGTAAAACCATGCACAGTGTGGCAGGCACCATGGGGTGCCCGAAAGAGGGTGCAAGGTTTTCCGGAGACACCCATTTTCCCCATAGGAGCCAGTGTTGTCAGTCGGAATGCAGGCTCCCATTGAAGTCAATGGAAGTCCTTCAGAACGGTGTTCGGAAGCATCATAATGAGTTGGGCGGAACCGCCGACCGCAAGTCGCTCGGAACCGAATCCAACAATGAGTCGGGCGGTTACGTTTCTGCCCGACATCGTAAAGAGGCCCTATATCTTTATCCAAGGTCCATTGCAATTTCAGTGTTACCCTTGTATTTCTTTGACAAAGGCCAATAGGCTGGCTGCCAACCCCAGACTTATTGGTTTGACAATGCTTGTTTTTGTTTGTACTTTCAATTTTTCATAAACCTTCACTTACACACTAACCACAGTGGTGTTATATACTGTTTTTGCCATCCTTCAATGTTTACATAAATGTTATCAGAATGAACAGTATAACTCTCAAATGACATCTCTGGCTCGTTTGCAATTTTTGATACCTCTATATTCATCTACTAGAGAACTGATTGAACAGAGAAGATGTTGCCTTCAAACAAGTCCTCATAAGCCTATATTTCAAAGGAATCCCGAGGGAACATTAATTGGATCTAACAATTCAGACGGAACGGAATAGTATATCAGCATTTTTATGTTGTCTGACAACACCTCTGATCGAAAATATTTAATTTCTCAAATTTCTCAGTCCAGAACCTGAAAAAGTCCACATTGTAACCAAGCCCAGCCATAAAAATCACTCTTTGAACCAGTAACAAGAGATTAATATTGTTGTCAAAAATCTGTGCAAAACAATTATTTTGTTTTTAGGACTAATTTGCATGTCATTCTAACGATATCTTGTTTTGACAAAGTTTTGCCAGTTAAGGGCTGATGCAATAAATTTCTTCAGTGCAGCGACGGCTTTAGGGCGGAGTAACTGGTGCCAACGCACCACACAATGCTCAATTGGGGTGCGCTCTGCATGACAGGCTGATGCAAGATAAGAGTAGCCTGCAGAGATCTTTGTGTGACCAGCCTTTTTCAGGGGATAACATGATAACTCTGGTGGTTAATGCATTTGATGGAGGGACTCAGGATAAAGAGGCATGGAGGGTATTGTCCCTGCTACAAAGCACAACATGTAACATGCAAATTACAGATTCGAATTTTATGTGGATAGGTCAGTGGGTTACTGCTTTTGTCAGAGAGATCCTTTTGTTACTTGAAGTTCATAATTTACTATCATTCTGATACAGCACATTGTGCAATGAACTGTCATCAAATCATGCTGCGCACAGCTTGCGAGCATAGGTTTAGAACCTTGTTTTTTCCTCTATCTTTTTTTATTCTAAGTATTAAAAATGGGTTCTTTTAGATAGTAATACAATTTTATCAGTATGATACCCTCCAATCATTGCTGTACTTTTCAGATCCTGAATTTATGTGGCAGATTTACTTACAATTTGCACCAGGTTTGCATCAATAAAGAGATGCAAACCTGATGCAAATTGTTATTTTGCTGTTTACTTTCCAGCGTAAATCTTGAATTGCATCGGAGAGCAGCCATATAGTAACATTAAAGTAGCACCATTACATACTTTGCTTAAAAGAAGTGTACTATGAGTGGTACAAGGACGTTCCCAATGCACCAACCTATGGATTTTTGATGGTAATCTCTATCTACTAAGTTTGGTAAAAAGGGATTTCCATCACAAAATTATGCATCCATGAGGCAGATGCAAAGTTAGAGTAAAGAGTTATTTTCTTCACATTTTCTAACTTTGCATGTGTGCTGCACCATACCACACAAGTGTTTCTTGGTAGAGAAGGCTCAGGGTGGGCACGAAGAGGTTATATTTCAGAAAGGTTTATAGATATCTGGATCATTAGGGATCCGGGAAATCCTTAATCCAAAGTTTCAGAAATACTCTAAACTTATTGGCTGAGGGAGCTTTGTTTTCTCTTTGGCTATTTCGGATCTGTGGAACTAAATTTGGACCATGAGAGAAAATGTTGCTGCCACCTTTAAAGGATGTGGTGGTCTCAGTTTTGAGTCCTGTAAAAAATGTTTAAAAGGACACATAATGGGGCTAGGCGAGCAAACCCTGCCCGCCGGGCCCATGTAAATGGTCCCCAAAGGGACCCCAAGTTTAAAATTAAAAAAAAGTTTTTCTTGCAGGATTTTTATATCCACCCATGGATCCCAGACGGCCCTCCCTACCCTACCCACACTGATCAAAGATCCATGAATAAAAAAGAACATTTAAAAAAGAAGGATGGTCTGGCCATAGACCAGACACAGTGGCAAGCCCCCTTGCTCAGGCTTTTTCTCATCAAGGGTTGATCATCCATGGAAGATTGAGTGCAGGCCTGGCAGAAGCCAGCCCTGCAGCCATCTTTTGCTGCAGATTGCTGATGGGTGTGTGTAGCACTTGTCTCACACCAGTGGCAGGATGGGTGCAGGGGACTAGGTCCTACACCCAACTCGGTTTCACACTGTTGATTGTGCAGTGGTAGTTGCCTGCACGTAGAGGGTTGGTCACAGGCTCTGTCTAGAGGCATGATCTTCTGCCAACACCTCCAGCACATAGTTGGAGGCTGTGCACAGAAGGGGGAGCATACTTATGGAGGGATGGGTGAAGGGGGCCAGGCCTGGCAACTAAATCCACTACACATGGTTCAAAACCCTGCACAGTGGGGATTGGCTGCTTGTGGAGGCTTGGACGCAGAGCCTTGTCAGATTTCAGGCCCTGCTGTCAACCCCGACTGTGCATGGCTAAAAACTGTACACAACATGGCTTGGCCAACAAAACTCCTAGATGTTTAAAATGGTCATCACAGTCCCAGAAATTCAATGGAAAAAAAACAATGCTTAAAATTAAGTTATAGTTGTCTTTGTTATAATACCCTAACATATACTATGGAAACCATGGTAATTCACATACAAAAACACAGGTAAGGTGCCGTTAACATTAATAATTAAAACCCCAAAACACGGAAATTTGCAAGTACTTGCAATAGCCATGCAAACCATAACATGCACATCTAATGCAATGCTAATGACCTCACAATATTTATACCAATAAACACCCATGACTAAATTTGTGCTGACGAGTTGATGATGGTTACTCAGTACTTGTTGTAAGGTCAGAGTTTCAGTGGAAAAGCCATTCTTTTTGTTTTGCTAAAAACTTTGGCACTGGTTGACAAATCAGAATGAAACTTTCCACAAAAACGTTTATCCCATTGAGTTTGGTATGGCAAGTCTTGTGCAGATCCTCCAGTGGAAACTTAAGAGGGGGTTAAAAAAGTGACAGTTCCCATTTTAACTCCCATAGGAATCTTTACTCTTCACTACAGAAAAGAACACTGAACAGAATTATACAAAATTTCCCAAGAAACTAGACCTTTACTCAATGAAGTTCCTTTTGGTCTGACATAAATCCATTACTTTTTGAGAAATTAGTGTTGCAAAAATATGTTGCTCGGCATTTAAAGGGTAACAAGTTTGAAATAGCTGGAACAAAAATTTATGGATCCTCTGCAGCTTCACAAATCCAAGGAGCAATCACATATTCAATTGAAAAAATAAAGGCATGCCATTGGACGAAGAAGCCTTTTCTCCCACTATCCATTGCAAATTCAAAACTTCAGCTGTGGATTTACGAAGCTGCTTCTCTCTGATTGGCTGGCCATCACAACATAGTACACCAAGCCCCACCAGCCTACTTTGCCTTCTTGACCCATGTAGTGGGACCTGGGTGGACACCCCAGCACTAAAATAAATATTACAAAATTATTCCTTGCTGGATTCACAAATCCTTTGCTGATTTACTAAATCCTGGAACCTTCTTGGGACACTGGCTCTCCTGGCATCTCAGGATTTACAAACCCGACACAGGATTCCCAAATCCTATTAAATTTTTTTTAAAGAATTTGGCGCACTACTGCAGCGCTTGACAAACTACCACATGCGGGGATTTGGCGCAAGTTCTACCCATATGCCAGACCCTGCTTCCAATCCCTCTGTGCAGCAGGAATTGGCCAACCATGGGGTTTCGGAGCAGAGCTTAGTTGTAGGCAGACCCTGTGTCGGAATTCCACTAACATGGCCAAAGCCACTCAGAGTGGAGTTGGTTGACTCCAGTGGAGTGGGCGCATGGTAAAATCGAAGGCTCTGTGCAGCAGGGGTTCACTGCCTGTGGACATTGGGCGAAGGTCTGATCTTAGTCTAGGTCCTATAACCAACCCTCATTCACATGGCCAAAGGCCATGAGCAGCAGGGGTTGACCACATGAGGGGAATTCAGTCAACCCCTTCAGCACGCAGCCAAAGACCATGCAAAGATGGAGCTGGCCATCTGCACAGGTTGAAATTTGGTCCCTGGTTGAAATTTGGAAGTAGTACAGCTTGACTATGCAAACAGTCTGTACATCGGGCTGCCAGCATACCTGCTCAGGAAATTGCAAACTGTGCAGAATGCAGCAGCCAGGCTTATTAGGAACATCCCACTAAGACATCATATATCCCCTCATCTGCGTAGTCTCCACTGGCTGCCTGTCAAGAGAAGAACTGAATTTAAGGCACTAACTCTTGCATACAGAGCACTTAATGATATTGGCCCGCAATATCTAAAGAAGAGAGTTCGCAAATATCATCAGTCCAGGACCCTAAGATCTAATCATCGTGAGTGCCTTGTCATCCCCCGTTTTTCTAAGTCCAGAATAGGAGGACGGTCCTTTTCCGTCAAAACCGCGACCTTGTGGAACTCCATGCCTGATCATATCAGAAAAGCCAAGTCGGAACCTATCTTTCGGAAGGATTTGAAGACTTGGCTCTTCAGCCTCCTTTAGCAAACTAGGACTCGACAACTTTAACTTGCCCTCACCCCCCACTGTATCCGCAAGCGCCGGGACACCCCCGTTGGGGGTAGCTGAGCGCTATATAAGCTTAAATACATACAAATACATACATACATCACAGGGAACTACAGAACATCTGTGAAAAAAACACAGTTAAAGTGGAGTTATTGTTAGGATTGCTTGTAATACCTCAGTATATGTTAATAAAAATCAGCGATATTCAATAAGAAAACTGTTAAAGTACAGTTATGGTTACGAATTAAAACCCAAAAGCCACTGAAATTGATAAGTTATGGTTAGTTTGGAAAACTGTAGTTTGTACAACCGCCATGCAAATCATTACTTGCACACCAAACACAAAGCTTATTACCCCACAAAATGCATTCCAAAAAAATACTAAAAAGCACTATATTGAATAACAGTCTATACATAAACCAATAAATAATACTATATAGTCATTACATGAATAGGTTAATGGGAATGCACTGCCAAATCTCATCTGCCCTTCTTGGACCTGGGGTCTAAGGTTCCAATCCCAGCCTCGATACTAGACTGAACATCATGTGTTTCTGGGAAAATCACTTAATTTTCCTGTACCTAAATGTGTCTAAAGTGTATTTGTGTAATCTCCACTTTATATACACAATTACACGACCTTTCACTAATGTACACCGCTCCTTTGCTTCACAGCTAAGTTTGAGCTGTATAAATGGCAATACATACAAACATCTATTACATAAAAGTTGAGAACATCTCCATTGAATTGGTGTAATTTCCATGGCTGATGTTCGAGTTATGGTTTGAAGGTCTCACCATAATTGGTTGATGTCAGTAGCTTTTCGGTTTTATTTTGCATGCATAATTGTACTTTAGGTGTATTTTTTAAGGAGATAGATAGATAGATAGATACATAGATAAAAAATACATTGCTTTACATTTAGCATTAGTTTTTTATTGCTTTAGAAATGAGTATGAGTGTCTGTACATCCCCACCCAGTGCGTAATCCTTTCATCCTAAATTGCTTTGCATGCAGAGATCATTTTTCAAAATCCTACTCTCCAGAATCAAAGTTATCAGCCTACATGATATGTCAGAGGCAGCTGTTTTTGTCTCTTTACAAGTGGAATGCAGTACATTCACCCTTTCTAGCTATTGTGTTAAGAAATTGATTTATTTTACAGGAACCAAAACATTTACTGGAAACTTCAAGCACCCGCACTCCAACTCCATTGCATTATATTCTGGTTAACTGAATTTGTATCACATTCCTCTGCCAGTAATGTCCTGCAAATGATGTACTATATAATTTTGGTCAGGAAATGACACCCATTGTGAAGTCCCGTGATTTGTTGTTTTTATGCCCAGCTACTACAACATTTACAATAAAAGACACTAGAAGATGTTGTGTGCTTTAGCCCAAAATCTCAATAACTTCAGCTCATTCTCGAGGAAGCACCACTCACACTTTTACATGTATTTTCTTTCTTTCTTTCTTTCTTTCTTTCTTTCTTTCTTTCTTTCTTTCTTTCTTTCTTTCTCTCTTTCTTTCTTTCTTTCTTTCTCACAAAATTATTTTTGGTGCCTTGCAAAATGTCAGCTAAGTGAGACGAGGGCTGTAGTGTCAGAGAGAAGAGTGTTCTGAATCAATTCAGTGTGAGAGTGTGTTTGTGAGGCAGTTGAGAGAATGAGAAGAGGAGAGCTGATGCATTCTTAAAGAGAAAGCCAAACCTGACAGGAACAGAGGGACCTCACCTGGGTTAGTTAGGTTCCATACTGCGAGGGTAGGTGAGCAGTGATCCCTCCTGGGATATGAAATGGATGAGAGGAAGACACTGAAGTAGCAGTACTACAGGTGGACTCAAAGGTCAGTGGTTTTGGAGATCATTCAGGGATCAGTATTGAGATTGAACTGACAAATGGTGGAGGTAGCCTGGTGTGTGAGTGAATGAATAAGTGATGATACATCTATCATACGAGTCCTGCAGGTGAATAATCAAATTCATCACATTAAAGAGTTCAGGATGGAAAATGCAAAACGTGTGAAGTAAAACCTGTGCTTTAACAACACCTGTGAGTGGAAAAGAGTTCACTAAGGGGAAAACCAGATACACGAAGAAAGGAGTGGCTGGCTGCAAAAGTAAAATGTCATAGTATGTATTTCCCTAAAAGTACAACAAGAGTAGGTATAGGATTAACTGCATCCCTTTATTTGAAAAAGTGGACTGGGAAGCTACTCTGGCATGCATTTGCTCTTTATATATTAATCGGGTTATGATGTATCTGGCAAAGACATCTGAGGCAATGCTTTCAAACTGTAAATCCTTTTCTAGAATGCATAGGTAAATAAGGTCTCAGTTGTATACAATGTTCATGAATTGTGTTGTTTTAACTAAACAGTGTTACCCCTACCACTGAAAAATGCAGTGGGAAGGGTTTGCTCATTATGGAATCACAAGATACTTATTACGTTTTATTTATTTATTTTATTTATTTAAGGAGTTTTATATAGCGCTAGCTGGACCCGAGGGTATCAGAGCGCTTCACAGCAAGTAACTTATGTGCAAGTAGGCAGTACAGAGAATATAGAAGAACATAGGGGTTCGTGCCGGGTAAAGATTGAACAAAGGAGTGATCAAGCAGAAGGAGCATGGAGGGTGCAGGTCAAACAAGCATTGCATGCACATATAAACCACAAATGTTACATGAACATATAAGCAACAAATACAATAGATATATCAGTAAAAATGCTCCTATAACGTCAGAGCATATTACAGTTCTGTCATATTACACAAGAAAATATATGCAGAGTGTCCTGGAAAGTGACTTGGTTATGAAAATAATAATCCACGTTCCTTAAGTCGAGTATCCAAAAGGTTTTCTTGATCAAGCAATGCGAATATCCAAAAAGATTTCTTGATCAGAGTCAGTGTCCCCAGTCACATAGTTGAAGTTAGGTGGAATGCCGTCTAAGGTACTTCCTTGGCTCCTATCGGTTCGCTCGAGAGCGGTCAAGGAGGAGGACTTTGAGCAGGTTTTTGAATTTTGGAAACGAGGGGATCGTTCTGATGTGGGGGGGTATAGAATTCCAGATTTTGGGGGCGTTTCCAGCAAACGATTTGGCCGCAGTTTTTTGTTTGCGAGTTTTCAGCAGGATGAGTAGCAGAGTGTTGGAGCTCCTGAGGTTCCTGGACTGGCCGGCCCTTTTGAGTTTGGCGGCTAGGTATTCCGGTTTGCCTGTGTGCAGGGCTTTGTGCGTGAGGCAGGCTGTTCTGAAGCTGGCTCGCAACTCAATTGGGAGCCATTTAAGTTCTCTGAGTGCAGGGGAGATGTGTTCGAATTTCTTAGTACCGGTGACCATTCTGGCTGCTGCATTAAAGGTTGTTTTCAGGGGGGCGAGGAGGGATTTTGCTGTACCAGTCAGGGCTGCAATCCCATAATCGATTCTGGAAAGCACCAGTGCTTGGGTGGCTTGTTGAAGGTCCTTGGGCGGGAGGAAGGGTTTTATTTTGTACAGTAATTTCAAGTTAAGAAAGGAACTTCTAGCGGATCTTGTAATGTGTTTTTTCATGTCCAGTTTCGGGTCTAGGGTGATACCTAGAGATTTTACCGAATTCGCCAGGATGAGGTTACCCTTGAGGGCGTCAATAGCTTTGAGCCATTCTGCAATTTGGGGTTTTTCGTCTTTGTTGGAAATGAGGAGTATTTCCGTTTTCTCTTGATTGAGTTTCAGGTGGTTACTTGAGAGCCAATGTTGAACCTCTCTAAGTGTGGCGTTGAGTCTCTGGATGTCGTCAATGGAGGAGGTTTCCAGATATAACTGCGTGTCATCAGCATATAAGTGGAAAGGGATGTTGGATTTCCTGAGTAGAGTGGTAAGGGGTTCTATGTAAATGTTGAAAAGCTGACGGGAGAGCATGACCCTTGTGGAACACCCCTGTTAACGGGGTGGATGTCGG
This sequence comes from Calotriton arnoldi, assembly GCA_963921515.1. Lineage (NCBI taxonomy): Eukaryota > Metazoa > Chordata > Amphibia > Caudata > Salamandridae > Calotriton > Calotriton arnoldi. The sequence goes on along the minus strand of CAWUFW010000648.1, from coordinate 1,573,466 downwards.
ACTCGAAGTTTTTAATTTTTATTCTTTGTGAGCGGTTGTGGAGAAAGGAAGAGAACCATTGGAGGACCGTCTCTTCAAGACCAGCCCTTTCTTGTAGAACCTTGATGAGAAGCTTGTGATCGACTGTATCGAATGCAGCCGATAGGTCCAGGAGGATGAGAAGGCAGCATTGGTCCGAGTCGAGTGACTTGTGCAGGTCGTCTATGACATTGAGGATTGCGGTTTCAGTGCTGCAGCCTTTTCTGAAGCCCGATTGATGGGGATCTAGAATCTACGTTATGGTGTGTTGCTTTCTTTAAGATGTATGGGCGGGTTCAATGAGTCCAAATACATCCCATTTTTTGGAAGATAAGCCAAAATGAGGAAATTGAGCAAAGTAAATGGCAAACTCAGTCCCCAGGTGAGTGACTCTGATGATTAAGTCAAGTAGATCTCTCATGAAAGTGTGTTAGCTTTAAATAAAAATTATCTGACCACTTCCTGTTTAAACTGGAAGGAATGGAAGGGCAGGAATAGCATCAACTAATGAATGGGAGGGTCTAGTAGTGAGCCCAAGTGGGTGAGCATACTTTAAAAGCAAGACCACTGACAATAAATGAAAGAACATGTACAGCAATTAATGGCCAGGCACAGGCAAGGCTATAAGTTAAAGATGGAGGCCACCACCAACAGTAGAGCTTGTGAGGCGAGGCACACATCTCTTACTCCAGAGGAACTAAAATATGAGTGATCTGTGGTTGTGGTCCTTATGTTCATTTACTATCCTGGGCTGAAGATGAAAGAGTGATAAGTGAATAGGTGGATAAGTGGGAAGCTCATATTGACTACAAGTACAGGGATTATTTGTAGTTGCATGGCTGTGCCATAGGTGCACGTAAAGGACAAAATTGCAGCCACCTTTTTCATTAAAGCATGTGTTGCAGTTAAAGCATTGCTGCATTGAAGAAGATAGGGGAAGAGGCTATGAACCTGCACTGATGACCACTATCCTGGTGTGAGAACCCATAAATTAAATCATAATTTATTCCCTGCATATTTATAGGCTTTATAGTTTCTACATTTTCTAATGCATTATCTGATTAAGGAAAATGTTAATGGGGGGAGGGGGGGTTGGAACTGTGTTCATGGATGGAGTTAAGATGTGATTCGGGGCAACTGAGTTTTAAAAATCTTGTGGTCATTGATGTCACAACAAAGCTCAAGAGAATTTGCAGGGCATAGTGGTGATTTATTTTTTGTTGATGGTGATTTTATTTGCTGTTGGTTGGTAAGTGTCGTACCTCGATTCCTCGGGATCACTTTGTTGTCAGAATGTTCCACCTCCAGGCAGCTTCAAGTCTGTATGCTTTGATAGCACAGACTATTGAAGTGGCGAGGTGAGGGAAATGGTGTTGGGAAGGGAACTGCAGGGAGGGAGACCTAAAAGGAAAAAAACACAGATTATACCTAATGTTACTAGTCACCGTATTATCATTCTAATGTTGTTTATCTAATTAAAGATTTACCTGAACCTCTTTTGCAGTGAAGGATGTATTTATGAATGAGGGTTGCTATTGTTACTATCAAGTTGTCCCTAGAGAAATAATACACAACAATACTTATAATATTAGCATCCTCATAACATGTTAATCTGTAACATGTATAATTATTACCATGCGCTTCTATAAACCTACCAGGTCTAATACTGTAGATGGTTTTGACTTTCTGGGGGAAACTGGAAAGATGAAATGCCAGGATAGTTTAATCACTATCAAGAAATGACTCTTGGCGTTCGTGCAGACTCATGTAATGAGTTTGTATCAGAGAATCACTGATTTAGTCTTTTAGCAATTAGTTATTGATTACTTTCCATAATGTCATTCACAAAAAACTTGCAGGATGAGATGCGCAATTCCGGCCTAGCACAAACATCAATAGAACGTTTTTTCCAAAAATTACTTTTCGTATATAAAACGTGCAAGAGTGTCTTTGCGCTATAAGCGCTCTTACCGCCCGAGATTTAGGCCAATCTCTGTTCTAAACATAACCAGAACTCTGAGGGGCATATTAGCAACGATTTGCGATAATTATCGCAAAGCGCGCTTAGCGCTGTTTTTTTTATTGCCGGCTATCGCTGGATTTCATCGCAGAGATAGCGCGTTATTAGCAGCGCTTATCTCCAAGGCGATAAAAAATCCAGCGATAGCGGCAAAATGCGAGAATATTGCAAGAAATCCTGCGATAAAACACCAGCGATAGGGGAATCCTTGATGATAGGCCATGGTGGACTTAGCCTCACAATCCACCTCCCATTGAGAAAATAGGTAAGTCAAGTTTTTAGCAGGTGTTAAATTCCAGCGATAATCGCGGTTAGCGCGAGTTTTTTTATCGCTTCGCGGGCATTGATAATAGGGGGAAGTAGTGTTTGCGACTGTTTGCAGTTGCTTTTAGTTGGGAACGCCTACTTTGCATGTCATTAGCGATAATTATCGCTGACATGCAAAGCGGCAACAACACGGCCGCTATCGCCATTAAGCTGTCGCTAACAGCTGTTAGCGACAGCTTGCTAATAGGGCGATAAAAATATCGCCACTTTATCAGCAAAAAGTGCTGCTAAAGTGGCGATACTGCCCTTGATAATATGCCCCTTAAATCCCTGGAAATGTGCTTTTCTCTTTCTTAGTAAGATGCTGAAAGGCTTCTTTGATGACACCGCCGTTAGCCGTCAGCTACTAAGGAGATCCGGAAGCCTGCTCCCTTAAGAACAACACGCGATCATCAAGCGGAGTCGAAGACCTTCGGACACGGCAGACGCAGGAATAGAGAGCACTCGAGCAAGGGAGAGGCTCTGTTTTATACTCTCGAGCAACGCCCTGCCGCGCCCCACACGACTGCTGCATGCCGATGCCTCGCGATGCATCGTATTGTATTACCAGCAGTCACACTTTCTGTTCCGGACATAGGTGGCAGAAATACCCTTGAGGTGCTACTGGGAATACTAAAATGCACAAAAGTAACATGGCCATATAATGGAAAAAGCAAAGATACATAAAATAAAGGAATATATACAATAAAGGAAGTGTGATTTTATGCTCACGATTTGTCGTTACAGGACATAAGGACAATGGCACCAGTATTTCCTTAAAGCATAAGAGGCATGGATCCTGCCACACCTCATATGGGGACACTTGCGGCGAAGGCTCCTAGGTAATGTAGGTGTCCTAGAGTCGCCTGTGAGGATCATGACAATAAGTGAGGCTGTAAGGCATCTGCATAGGCAAGGTAGAGGAGATAGTGGTTGAAGGTTTTTTTTGAGGAAGGGTGAAGGCAGCTGCTAAATAATATGAATGAAAATGCCCCTGTTTCAGCTGTTCTGATTGTTTTTGTAGAAAGGGATTGTAGAATGGTCTCCTATTCTTAATTCTGATTATAAACTGTTGAGTAAGGTGATAAAGGGGCTGATTTAGAGTTTAGCGGAGAAGGTTTACCGTATCAAAGGCGACAGAGTACCCTTGCCAGTAAACTGTAGTTCAATCTGCCTCAGTTGGGCAGAACTTTAATATGTCAGCGGCAGAGACTACTCAATCCCTGCACTGACAAGCATCTCTGGTGTGTAAGGACCATCACAGATTTGGCCATTTGACAGGATGCCTGATTAAGAGTAGGTGTTAAAATGCCCAGTTTTAACAGTTCATCACTGCCAGGTAAAGCCTGTCGGTAAGGGGCAGTGAAAACTTGTAAATGATGATTCACATGCCATGGGAGAAATCTCCAATAGCAAGGGGGTCATTGTATTTTTTATTTTCAAAAATAAAATTCTGTTTGGGATTAGTTATGAACACGTTTCCATAGTAAAAGCATTTTTTGGTTTGGTAATAACTTTGATGCAGTTTAATGAATCTTCATGATTCTTTCCCCATAAGTCTCACTCACCTCAGTTCCTTCCTGGAAGTTTTGGGGTGATCTGAAAGCAGGGGGTGAGAAAAAAGGGGGTCCCAAAACACTTTTTCCACATTTACTTTTCCATTGGAAAATTAGACACAGCTATAGCCAAAACGGCTGAAGGGAATTACCTTAAATGTGGCTGAAAGCTAGATCATGTTCTAGAGAGCATGTTCTTAGTGTTTTGGTGTAATTCTGTTCAGTAGCTTTGAAGATATTAAGGTAAACAAAATATAGAATTGTCACACCGCAGGGGATCCATGGATCCGACAGGTCTTAAGATAAGATCTTATAGGATGCCACAACATCAACGAAGATTGTAATTGTAATTGTATTTACATAGCACGTACTACCCCTGATGAGTTCTTGAAGCACTTTTCGGTGAGTAGCACGCTACTCCCTAACCCAAAGTGGATTAGTGGGGGATTAGTATAGGGAAATCCAAGTTGTTAATTTGAGCTGTGGACATGTCAGTCGGTTAGTTGGATTTGATAGGCTAAAGAAGGGATAGAGGAAAGAAGAGTCTAGAAAGTGTTTTTGGGGCGATCATAGTAGTAAAATGAGGTTTAGGATGAGTCAAAAGGAGGGATAGAGGAGGGAAGAGTCTAGAAAGGCTATTAGGGAGATCACAGAAGTACAATGAGGTTTAGGTAAAGTCAGAGAGTGAAGGTAGAGGATATATTGAAAGAGGTATAGGATGAGACAGAGAGTAGTCAACTGGAGAGAGTTGAAAGTTTTTTAATTTACTGTAAATTTTTTTAAATGTGTTTATTTTCTACAGCAGGAGTACATTAATAAATATGTCGATACATAACTACATAGAAAGGTATGTATGTATCTGGAAAATTATACAGAGATATAAAGTTGTATTATAAAAAGTACCATATGTACCAATTCTGACTTTCAAGTGTTGCTGTACATAAAGCTAATTTATTAAACTTTTTTTTTTTAATTTTCAATTTTGGGGGGAAATGTTATGTTTTTTCAATTTGATTATTTCTTTATATTTATTTGTTTTTATTTGATATTCCCCCCAATATTTCAACAGTGAAGGACTTATAGCTACAATAATTATGATCATGCTATGCCGTGACCTATCTACATGTAAAGCCTAAAATATTATATATATATATATATATATATATATATATATATATATATATATATATATATATATATATATATATATATATATATATATATTATCTACTGGCGGTCGCCAGTAGATAGTTATAGTTAAAACCTATTATCCATAGGAAATCCGCGACATTCTATTTGAAATAACGTTGGTGCCGGTTGACGAATCTTCGCGAAAGTTTCCAACTTGTTGGGGCGCTCCGGTCCGCTCCTATCCTGAAAGTCTCGGGGTGATACGTCAAGCGGGGCCGAGAAAAAGGGGGTCCCAAAACGCGTTTTCCCCATTCATTTTTCCATAGGAACCTTTAGTCGCAGCTACAGCCCGAACTGCTGAACGGAATTACACCAAATTTGGCAAAGAGGTAGCCCTTGGTTCAGTGTCGTGCCTTTTGCTTAAATGGTGTAAATCCGTTGAGCAGTTCCTGAGAAAATCAAAAGTAAAGTCACATATATATCTGGGCGGAGCCTAACCACACATGTCATCGTGAGATCTGATTGGCTGTCAGCACTTCATCCTGGAATTGCTGGCAGCCATCTTGGGACCAATATAAATGATAGTACCTCATTGAAATGCATTGTAGTGAATAGAAGATTTTGAGGGTCACCAAAAGGAGAACTATAAAGGGTGATAACAGGCTTTAGTTACATTAGAATTTATTTGTTGATGGTACCATACTAATTTTAGGAATTGTGGTGTATTCTAAGGTGATTTTACCATGTGAAAAACCTTCTGCTGGGATATCATGAATCATGTTTGAGAGAACACTATTTTCTCATGCTTGTCCCACGGAGGTTTGGAAGGTGCTCCAGAAGCTAAAATGAGAGCATATTTTCTGTAAATTCACATTATCTTTCTCACTCATGTGAGAATGAAGTCTGACATTCTCAGTAAAACATGTACATCCAACAAGGGCAGAGACTGTCAGTTGATTCCTTTGTGTTCTACTGCAGCTTCCCAGAGTGTTCTAAAGAACAACTAGAGTGCTAACAGCCTTACTTATGACAAAAGTATGGCACACCTGAAGCCATCTTGATTGGAATAAACTGGTAACACTTAAACAATTTAATTTAAAAAGGAACAAAATGATGGGGTTCATTTTGTCATAGAAAGTATGGTTAGTGCTGTAGAAAGAAAAATTAGGACATGTTTCAAGTGTGATCTCAAAAATCTTCCTGTTATATTTTAACAGGAGCAGCCTGCCAGTTGATGCCTTTGTGTTCTACTGCAGCTTCCCAGAGTGTTCTAAAGAACAACTAGAGTGCTAACAGCCTTACTTATGACAAAAGTATGGCACACCTGAAGCCATCTTGATTGGAATAAACTGGTAACACTTAAAACATTTAATTTAAAAAGGAACAAAATGAGGGGGTTCATTTTGTCATAGAAATTATGGTTAGTGCTGTAGAAAGAAAAATTAGGACATATTTCAAGTGTGATCTCAAATATCTTCCTGTTATATTTCAACAGGAGCAGCCTGCCAGTTGATGCCTTTGTGTTCTACTGCAGCTTCCCAGAGTGTTCTAAAGAACAACTAGAGCGCTAACAGCCTTACTTATGACAAAAGTATGGCACACCTGAAGCCATCTTGATTGGAATAAACCGGTAACACTTAAAACATTTAATTTAAAAAGGAACAAAATGAGGGTTCTTTTTGAAATAGAAATTATGGTTAGTGCTGCAGAAAGAAAAATTAGGGCATGTTTTAAGTGAGATCTCATATCCTCTTCTATTTCATTAGAAAATTCTGACATGCAGACTGAAACAATCACTTTCAATACCAGCAGCAGACTACCAGTTAACTCCCTGGTGAGCAGTAGCTTTACTCCAGTGATCTAATGAGCAACTAGAGTGCTAACATTCTGAATTTATGGCAGATGTGAGACACATCTGAATGCCTTCTTGATGGAATCAAAGTAAAAAACTGAAAGCATTTCCTACTGAGAAGACTGCAGTAAATGAAGAAATTAGGAAACTTCATAACAAAGAAGTCTTCCAAGATGGCCACCAGTGAAAAAAGAGCCCAAATGTAGCACAAATATTACCCAGATGTAGCCCACATATAGCCCAATGACAAAAGTGTGCAAAACACTTTTTATTTTTAGTTTTTTTGCAGTTTTATGTAGTGCAGACTGGTCAGGTATTGGAGCATTGCATCTTAAAACATGACCCCCTACACTACAAAAACACCACTGCACTACCTTAAACCCTAAAACACTACCCCCAGCACGACCCCCTACACTACACAAGCACCACTGCACTATCCTAAACCCTAAAACACTACCCCCAGCACGACCTCCTACACTACCCAAACACCACTGCACTAACCTAAATCCTAAAACACTACCACCAGCACGACCCCCTACACTACACAAACACCACTGCACTACCCTAAAACATGACCCCCTACACTACACAAACACCACTGCACTACCCTAAACCCTAAAACACTACCCCCAGCACGACCCCCTACACTACACAAGCACCACTGCACTACCCTAAACCCTAAAACACTACCCCAAGCACGACCCCCTACACTGCCCGAACACCACTGCACTGCCCTAAACCCTGAAACACCACCCCTAGCACGACCCCCTACACTGCCCGAACACCACTGCACTGCCCTAAACCCTGAAACACCACCCCTTCATGACCCCCTACACTGCCCTAACACCACTGCACTGCCCTAAACCCTGAAACACCACCCCCAGCATGACCCCCTACACTGCCCGAACACCACTGCACTGCCCTAAACCCTGAAACATCACCCCCAGCAAGACCCCCTACACTGCCCGAACACCACTGACCTAAACCCTGAAACACCACCCCCAGCACGACCCCCTACACTGCCTGAACACCACTGCACTACCCTAAACTCTGAAACATCACCCCCAGCACGACCCCCTACACTGCCCGAGCACCACTGCACTGCCCTAAACCCTGAAACACCAGCCCCAGCACGACCGCCTACACTGCCCGAACACCACTGCACTGCCCTAAACCCTGAAACACCAGCCCCAGCACGACCGCCTACACTGCCCGAACACCACTGCACTGCCCTGAACCCTGAAACACCAGCCCCAGCACAACACCCTACACTGCCCGAACACCACTGCACTGCCCTAAACCCTGAAACACCACCCCGTGCATGACCCCCTACACTGCCCGAACACCACTGCACTGCCCTAAACCCTGAAACACCACCCCCAGCGCGACCCCCTACACTGCCCAAACACCACTGCACTGCCCTAAACCCTGAAACACCACCCCTGCACAACCCCCTACACTGCTCGAACACTACTGCACTGCCCTAAACCCAGAAACACCATCCCCAGCACGACCCCCTATACTGCACGAACACCACTGCACTGCCCTAAACCCTAAAATACTACCCCCAGCAAGACCCCCTACACTGCCCGAACACCACTGCACTGCCCTAAACCCTGAAACATCACCCCCAGCAAGACCCCCTACACTGCCCGAACACCACTGCCCTAAACCCTGAAACATCACCCCCAGCAAGACCCCCTACACTGCCCGAAACCACTGCCCTAAACCCTGAAACATCACCCCCAGCAAGACCCCCTACACTGCCCGAACACCACTGCACTGCCCTAAACCCTGAAACACCAGCCCCAGCACGACCCCCTACACTGCCCGAACACCACTGCACTACCCTGAAACACCACCCCCTGCACGACCCCCTACACTGCCCGAACACCACTGTACTGCCCTAAACCCTGAAACCCCACCCCCAGCATGACCCCCTACACTGCCAGAACACCACTGCACTGCCCTAAACCCTGAAACACCACCCCGTGCACGACATCCTACACTGCCCGAACACTACTGCACTGCCCTAAACCCTGAAACACCACCCCCAGCATGACCCCCTACACTGCACGAACACCACTGCACCGCCCTAAACCCTGAAACACTACCCCCAGCAAGACCCCTACACTGCCCGAACACCACTGCACTGCCCTAAACCCTGAAACATCACCTCCAGCAAGACCCCCTACACTGCCCGAACACCACTGCCCTAAACCCTGAAACACCACCCCCAGCAAGACCCCCTACACTGCCCGAACACCACTGCACTGCTCTAAACCCTGAAACACCACCCCCAGCAAGACCCCCTACACTGCCCGAACACCACTGCACTGCTCTAAACCCTGAAACACCACCCCCAGCACGACCCCCTACACTGCCCGAACACCACTGCTCTGCCCAAAACCCTGAAACACCAGCCCCAGCACGACCCCCTACACTGCCCGAACAGCACTGCACTGCCCTAAACCCTGAAACACCAGCCCCAGCACGACCCCCTACACTGCCCGAACACCACTGCAGTGCCCTAAACCCTGAAACACCACCCCCAGCACAACCCCCTACACTGCCCGAACACCACTGCACTGCCCTAAACCCTGAAACACCAGCCCCAGCACAACCCCGTACACTGCCCGCACACCACTGCACTGCCCTAAACCCTGAAACACCAGCCCCAGCACAACCCCGTACACTGCCCGAACACCACTGCACTGCCCTAAACCCTGAAACACCAGCCCCAGCACAACCCCGTACACTGCCCGAACACCACTGCACTGCCCTAAACTCTGAAACACCAGCCCCAGCACGACCGCCTACACTGCCCGAAAACTACTGCACTGCCCTAAACCCTGAAACACCACCCCCAGCAAGACTACCTACACTGGCCGAACACCACTGCACTGCCCTAAACCCTGAAACACCACCCCCTGCACGACCCCCTACACTGCCCAAACACTACTGCACTGCCCTAAACCCTGAAACACCACCCCTCAGCCCGACACCCTACACTGCCCGAACACCACTGCACTGCCCTAAACCCTGAAACACCACCCCAGCACGACCCCCTACACTGCCCGAACACCACTGCACTGCCCTAAACCCTGAAACACCAGCCCCAGCATGACCCCCTACACTGCCCAAACACCACTGCACTGCCCTAAACCCTGAAACACTAGCCCCAGCACGACCCCCTACACTGCCCGAACACCACTGCACTGCCCTAAACCCTGAAACACCAGCCCCAGCACGACACCCTACACTGCCCGAACACCACTGCACTGCCCTAAACCCTGAAACACCAGCCCCAGCACCACCCCCTACAATGCCCGAACACCACTGTACTGCCCTAAACCCTGAAACACCACCCCCTGCACTGCCCCCTACACTGCCCGAACACCACTGCACTGCCCTAAACCCTGAAACACCACCCCCTGCACCACCCCCTACACTGCCCGAACACCACTGCCCTAAACCCTGAAACACCACCCCCTGCACTGCCCCCTACACTGCCCAAACACCACTGCACTGCCCTAAACACTGAAACACCACCCCCAGCATGACCCCTTTACTGCTCGAACACCACTGCACTGCCCTAAACCCTGAAACACCACCCCCAGCATGACCCCCTACACTGCCCGAACACCACTGCCCTAAACCCTGAAACACCACCCCTGCACGACCCCCTACACTGCCCGAACACCACTGCACTGCCCTAAACCCTGAAACACCACCCCCTGCAGGACCCCCTACACTGCCCGAACACCACTGCACTGCCCTAAACCCTGAAACACCACCCCCAAGACAACCCCCTACACTGCCCGAACACCACTGCACTGCCCTAAACCCTAAAACACCACCCCCAGCATGACCCCCTACACTGCCCGAACACCACTGCACTGCCCTAAACCCTAGAACAATACCCCCAGCACGACCCCCTACACTGCCCGAACACCACTGCACTTCCCTAAACCCTGAAACACCACCCCCAGCACGACCCCCTACACTGCCCGAACACCACTGCACTGCCCTAAACCCTGAAACACCAGCCCCAGCACAACCCCGTACACTGCCCGCACACCACTGCACTGCCCTAAACCCTGAAACACCAGCCCCAGCACAACCCCGTACACTGCCCGAACACCACTGCACTGCCCTAAACCCTGAAACACCAGCCCCAGCACGACCGCCTACACTGCCCGAAAACTACTGCACTGCCCTAAACCCTGAAACACCACCCCCAGCAAGACTACCACACTGGCCGAACACCACTGCACTGCCCTAAACCCTGAAACAACACCCCTGCACGACCCCCTACACTGCCCAAACACTACTGCACTGCCCTAAACCCTGAAACACCACCCCTCAGCCCGACAGCCTACACTGCCCGAACACCACTGCACTGCCCTAAACCCTGAAACACCACCCCAGCACGACCCCCTACACTGCCCGAACACCACTGCACTGCCCTAAACCCTGAAACACCAGCCCCAGCACGACCCCCTACACTGCCCGAACACCACTGCACTGCCCTAAACCCTGAAACACCAGCCCCAGCACGACCCCCTACACTGCCCGCACACCACTGCACTGCCCTAAACCCTGAAACACCAGCCCCAGCACGACCCCCTACACTGCCCGAACACCACTGCACTGCCCTAAACCCTGAAACACCAGCCCCAGCACCACACCCTACAATGCCCGAACACCACTGTACTGCCCTAAACCCTGAAACACCACCCCCTGCACCGCCGCCTACACTGCCCGAATACCACTGCACTGCCCTAAACCCTGAAACACCACCCCCTGCACGACCCCCTACACTGCCCGAACACCACTGCACTGCCCTAAACCCTGAAACACCACCCCCTGCACGACCCCCTACACTGCCCGAACACCACTGCACTGCCCTAAACCCTGAAACACCACCCCCTACACTGCCCGAACACCACTGCACTGCCCTAAACCCTGAAACACCACCCCCTGCACTGCCCCCTACACTGCCCGAACACCACTGCACTGCCCTAAACCCTGAAACACCACCCCCAGCATGACCCCTTTACTGCCCGAACACCACTGCACTGCCCTAAACCCTGGAACACCACCCCCAGCATGGCCCCCTACACTGCCCGAACACCACTGCCCTAAACCCTGAAACACCACCCCTGCACGACCCCCTACACTGCCTAAACACCACTGCACTGCCCTAAACCCTGAAACACCACCCCCTGCAGGACCCCCTACACTGCCCGAACACCACTGCACTGCCCTAAACCCTGAAACACCACCCCCAAGACGACCCCCTACACTGCCCGAACACCACTGCACTGCCCTAAACCCTAAAACACCACCCCCAGCACAACCCCGTACACTGCCCGAACACCACTGCACTGCCCTAAACCCTGAAACACCAGCCCCAGCACGACCGCCTACACTGCCCGAAAACTACTGCACTGCCCTAAACCCTGAAACACCACCCCCAGCAAGACTACCTACACTGGCCGAACACCACTGCACTGCCCTAAACCCTGAAACACCACCCCCTGCAGGACCCCCTACACTGCCCGAACACCACTGCACTGCCCTAAACCCTGAAACACCACCCCCAAGACGACCCCCTACACTGCCCGAACACCACTGCACTGCCCTAAACCCTGAAACACCAGCCCCAGCACAACCCCGTACACTGCCTGAACACCACTGCACTGCCCTAAACCCTGAAACACCAGCCCCAGCACGACCGCCTACACTGCCCGAAAACTACTGCACTGCCCTAAACCCTGAAACACCACCCCCAGCAAGACTACCTACACTGGCCGAACACCACTGCACTGCCCTAAACCCTGAAAAACCACCCCCTGCACGACTCCCTACACTGCCCAAACACTACTGCACTGCCCTAAACCCTGAAACACCACCCCTCAGCCCGACACCCTACACTGCCCGAACACCACTGCACTGCCCTAAACCCTGAAACACCACCCCAGCACGACCCCCTACACTGCCCGAACACCACTGCACTGCCCTAAACCCTGAAACACCAGCCCCAGCACGACCCCCTACAGAGCCCGAACACCACTGCACTGCCCTAAACCCTGAAACACCAGCCCCAGCACGACCCCCTACACTGCCCGAACACCACTGCACTGCCCTAAACCCTGAAACACCAGCCCCAGCACGACCCCCTACACTGCCCGAACACCACTGCACTGCCCTAAACCCTGAAACACCAGCCCCAGCACCACCCCCTACAATGCCCGAACACCACTGTACTGCCCTAAACCCTGAAACACCACCCCCTGCACCGCCCCCTACACTGCCCGAATACCACTGCACTGCCCTAAACCCTGAAACACCACCCCCTGCACGACCCCCTACACTGCCCGAACACCACTGCACTGCCCTAAACCCTGAAACACCACCCCCTGCACGACCCCCTACACTGCCCGAACACCACTGCACTGCCCTAAACCCTGAAACACCACCCCTGCACCACCCCCTACACTGCCCGAACACCACTGCACTGCCCTAAACCCTGAAACACCACCCCTGCACTGCCCCCTACACTGCCCGAACACCACTGCACTGCCCTAAACCCTGAAACACCACCCCCAGCATGACCCCCTTTACTGCTCGAACACCACTGCACTGCCCTAAACCCTGAAACACCACCCCCAGCATGACCCCCTACACTGCCCGAACACCACTGCCCCTAAACCCTGAAACACCACCCCTGCACGACCCCCTACACTGCCTGAACACCACTGCACTGCCCTAAACCCTGAAACACCACCCCTGCAGGACCCCCTACACTGCCCGAACACCACTGCACTGCCCTAAACCCTGAAACACCACCCCCAAGACGACCCCCTACACTGCCCGAACACCACTGCACTGCCCTAAACCCTAAAACACCACCCCCAGCACGACCCCCTACACTGCCCGAACACCACTGCACTGCCCTAAACCCTAGAACACTACCCCCAGCATGACCCCCTACACTACCCGAACACCACTGCACTACCCTAAACCCTAAAATACTCCCCCAGCACGACCCCCTACACTACCCGAACACGACTGCACTGCCCTAAACCCTAAAACACTCCCCCAGCACGACCCCCTACACTGCCCAAACACTACTGCACTGCCCTAAACCCTGAAACACCACCCCTCAGCACGACACCCTACACTGCCCGAACACTACTGCACTGCCCTAAACCCTGAAACACCACCCCTCAGCACGACCCCCTACACTGCCCGAACACCACTGCACTAAACCCTGAAACACCACCCCCTGCACTACCCCCTACACTGCCCGAACACCACTGCACTGCCCTAAACCCTGAAACACCAGCCCCAGCACAACCCCGTACACTGCCCGCACACCACTGCACTTCCCTAAACCCTGAAACACCACCCCCAGCACGACCCCCTACACTGCCCGAACACCACTGCACTGCCCTAAACCCTGAAACACCAGCCCCAGCACAACCCCATACACTGCCCGCACACCACTGCACTGCCCTAAACCCTGAAACACCAGCCCCAGCACAACCCCGTACACTGCCCGAACACCACTGCACTGCCCTAAACCCTGAAACACCAGCCCCAGCACGACCGCCTACACTGCCCGAAAACTACTGCACTGCCCTAAACCCTGAAACACCACCCCCAGCAAGACTACCACACTGGCCGAACACCACTGCACTGCCCTAAACCCTGAAACAACACCCCCTGCACGACCCCCTACACTGCCCAAACACTACTGCACTGCCCTAAACCCTGAAACACCACCCCTCAGCCCGACACCCTACACTGCCCGAACACCACTGCACTGCCCTAAACCCTGAAACACCACCCCAGCACGACCCCCTACACTGCCCGAACACCACTGCACTGCCCTAAACCCTGAAACACCAGCCCCAGCACGACCCCCTACACTGCCCGAACACCACTGCACTGCCCTAAACCCTGAAACACCAGCCCCAGCACGACCCCCTACACTGCCCGAACACCACTGCACTGCCCTAAACCCTGAAACACCAGCCCCAGCACGACCCCCTACACTGCCCGAACACCACTGCACTGCCCTAAACCCTGAAACACCAGCCCCAGCACCACCCCCTACAATGCCCGAACACCACTGTACTGCCCTAAACCCTGAAACACCACCCCTGCACCGCCGCCTACACTGCCCGAATACCACTGCACTGCCCTAAACCCTGAAACACCACCCCTGCACGACCCCCTACACTGCCCGAACACCACTGCACTGCCCTAAACCCTGAAACACCACCCCCTGCACGACCCCCTACACTGCCCGAACACCACTGCACTGCCCTAAACCCTGAAACACCACCCCCTACACTGCCCGAACACCACTGCACTGCCCTAAACCCTGAAACACCACCCCCTGCACTGCCCCCTACACTGCCCGAACACCACTGCACTGCCCTAAACCCTGAAACACCACCCCCAGCATGACCCCCTTTACTGCCCGAACACCACTGCACTGCCCTAAACCCTGGAACACCACCCCCAGCATGACCCCCTACACTGCCCGAACACCACTGCCCTAAACCCTGAAACACCACCCCTGCACGACCCCCTACACTGCCTGAACACCACTGCACTGCCCTAAACCCTGAAACACCACCCCTGCAGGACCCCCTACACTGCCCGAACACCACTGCACTGCCCTAAACCCTGAAACACCACCCCCAAGACGACCCCCTACACTGCCCGAACACCACTGCACTGCCCTAAACCCTAAAACACCACCCCCAGCACAACCCCGTACACTGCCCGAACACCACTGCACTGCCCTAAACCCTGAAACACCAGCCCCAGCACGACCGCCTACACTGCCCGAAAACTACTGCACTGCCCTAAACCCTGAAACACCACCCCCAGCAAGACTACCTACACTGGCCGAACACCACTGCACTGCCCTAAACCCTGAAACACCACCCCCTGCAGGACCCCCTACACTGCCCGAACACCACTGCACTGCCCTAAACCCTGAAACACCACCCCCAAGACGACCCCCTACACTGCCCGAACACCACTGCACTGCCCTAAACCCTGAAACACCAGCCCCAGCACAACCCCGTACACTGCCTGAACACCACTGCACTGCCCTAAACCCTGAAACACCAGCCCCAGCACGACCGCCTACACTGCCCGAAAACTACTGCACTGCCCTAAACCCTGAAACACCACCCCCAGCAAGACTACCTACACTGGCCGAACACCACTGCACTGCCCTAAACCCTGAAACACCACCCCCTGCACGACCCCCTACACTGCCCAAACACTACTGCACTGCCCTAAACCCTGAAACACCACCCCTCAGCCCGACACCCTACACTGCCCGAACACCACTGCACTGCCCTAAACCCTGAAACACCACCCCAGCACGACCCCCTACACTGCCCGAACACCACTGCACTGCCCTAAACCCTGAAACACCAGCCCCAGCACGACCCCCTACAGTGCCCGAACACCACTGCACTGCCCTAAACCCTGAAACACCAGCCCCAGCACGACCCCCTACACTGCCCGAACACCACTGCACTGCCCTAAACCCTGAAACACCAGCCCCAGCACGACCTCCTACACTGCCCGAACACCACTGCACTGCCCTAAACCCTGAAACACCAGCCCCAGCACCACCCCCTACAATGCCCGAACACCACTGTACTGCCCTAAACCCTGAAACACCACCCCCTGCACCGCCCCCTACACTGCCCGAATACCACTGCACTGCCCTAAACCCTGAAACACCACCCCCTGCACGACCCCCTACACTGCCCGAACACCACTGCACTGCCCTAAACCCTGAAACACCACCCCTGCACGACCCCCTACACTGCCCGAACACCACTGCACTGCCCTAAACCCTGAAACACCACCCCCTGCACCACCCCCTACACTGCCCGAACACGACTGCACTGCCCTAAACCCTGAAACACCACCCCCTGCACTGCCCCCTACACTGCCCGAACACCACTGCACTGCCCTAAACCCTGAAACACCACCCCCAGCATGACCCCCTTTACTGCTCGAACACCACTGCACTGCCCTAAACCCTGAAACACCACCCCCAGCATGACCCCCTACACTGCCCGAACACCACTGCCCTAAACCCTGAAACACCACCCCTGCACGACCCCCTACACTGCCTGAACACCACTGCACTGCCCTAAACCCTGAAACACCACCCCTGCAGGACCCCCTACACTGCCCGAACACCACTGCACTGCCCTAAACCCTGAAACACCACCCCCAAGACGACCCCCTACACTGCCCGAACACCACTGCACTGCCCTAAACCCTAAAACACCACCCCCAGCACGACCCCCTACACTGCCCGAACACCACTGCACTGCCCTAAACCCTAGAACACTACCCCCAGCATGACCCCCTACACTACCCGAACACCACTGCACTACCCTAAACCCTAAAATACTCCCCCAGCACGACCCCCTACACTACCCGAACACGACTGCACTGCCCTAAACCCTAAAACACTCCCCCAGCACGACCCCCTACACTGCCCAAACACTACTGCACTGCCCTAAACCCTGAAACACCACCCCTCAGCACGACACCCTACACTGCCCGAACACTACTGCACTGCCCTAAACCCTGAAACACCACCCTCAGCACGACCCCCTACACTGCCCGAACACCACTGCACTAAACCCTGAAACACCACCCCCTGCACTACCCCCTACACTGCCGGAACACCACTGCACTGCCCTAAACCCTGAAACACCACCCCCAGCACGACCCCCTTTAATGCTCGAACACCACTGCACTGCCCCAAACCCTGAAACACCACCCCCAGCATGACCCCTACACTGCCCGAACACCACTGCCCTAAACCCTGAAACACCACCCCTGCACGACCCCCTACACTGCCTGAACACCACTGCACTGCCCTAAACCCTGAAACACCACCCCCTGCACGACCCCTACATTGCCCGAACACCACTGCACTGCCCTAAACCCTGAAACACCGCCCCCGGCACGACCCCCTACACTGTCCGAACACCACTGCACTGCCCTAAACCCTAAAACACCACCCCCAGCATGACCCCCTACACTGCCAGAACACCACTGCACTGCCCTAAATCCTAGAACACTACCCCCAGCATGACCCCCTGCACTACCCGAACACCACTGCACTACCCTAAACCCTAAAATACTCCCCCAGCACGACCCCCTACACTACCCGAACACGACTGCACTGCCCTAAACCCTAAAACACTCCCCCAGCACGACCCCCTACACTACCCGAACACCACTGCACTGCCCTAAACCCTAAAACACTCCCCCAGCACGACCCCCTACACTACCTAAACACCACTGCACTGCCCTAAACCCTAAAACACTACCCCCGCATGACCCCCTACACTACCCAAATACCAATGCTCTACCCTAATCCCTAAAACACTACCCCCGCACAACCCCCTACACTACCCAAAGACCACTGCACTACCCTAAACTCTAAAACAATACCCCCGCACGACTCTCTACACTACCCAAAGACCACTGCACTACCCTAAACCCTAAAACACGACCTCCTACACTACACAAACACCACTGCACTACCCTAAACCCTAAAAACTACCCCAGCACGAACCCCTACACTACCCAAACACCACTGCACTACCCTAAACCATAAAACACTACCCCCAGCAGTACCCCCTACGCTACCCAAACACCACTGCACTACCCTAAACCCTAAAACACTACCCCCAGCAGTACCCCCTACACTACCCAAACACCATTGCACTACCCTAAACCCTAAAACACTACCCCCAGCAGTATCCCCTACACTACCCAAACACCACTGCACTACCCTAAACCCTAAAACCCTAAAACACTAACCCCCAGCACGACCCCCTACACTACCCAAACACCACTGTACGACCCTAAACCCTAAAACACTCCCCCAGCACGACTCCATACACTACCCAAACACCACTGCACTACCCTAAACCCTAAATCTACCCCCAGCATGACCCCCTACACTACACAAACACCACTGCACTACCCTAAACCCTAAAACACTACCCCCAGCACGACCCTCTTCACTACCTAAACACAACTGCACAATTTGTTACAGGCGTTGCAACGCAGGCCTGTGGTGCTTACTGGAAGTACCTGGTGGGCTAGTTGGGCCCCAGGGACTCTCAGGATTCAAGGTGACCTAATCCCCCAACTTAAAACGCGCCACGGGGCGCGTTTGCACAGTGGTGAAGGGAGGGGCGGGGCCTCAGGTGACATGTGCGCAAACACGCCCTGTGGTGCGTTTTAAGTTGGGGAGTTAATTCCCTTTGAATCCTGGGGGCCAACTAGCCCACCAGGTACCTTCAGTAAGCACAACAGAGTTGCGTTGCAGAGAGGTGAAAAAAGGTGCGTGGCCTCGGAACGCCTCTCTGCAACTCAGCTCTGTGGTCCTAACTGTAGGTACCTGGGGGGCTAGTTGGGCCCCAGGGACCCTCAGGATTCAAGGGGACTTAATCCCGCAACTTAAAACACGCCACGGGGCGCGTTTGCACACATGTCACCTCAGGCCCCCGCTCCCTTCACCACTGTGCAAACGCGCACTGGCTCTGGTTAGTCAGAGTCAGTTACCACCAGTACCCGTCTGAAAAAGTTGTGGGCACAGGATGATTTTGCAACAAGGCCTCTTTCTGCTCCTCTGTTGGTTCTTTCTGCACATCTTTTGCTTCTTTCTGTGCGTTTTTTCTTCTTTCTTCACATGTCCTACCTCTGTTGGCATAGTTAGAAACTAGCATTTAAAAAACCTTTGAAATTCACTTAAAAAATCATAGGTTTCAGGCACGTTATAGTTAGAAATTAGCATTTAAAAAACCTTTGAAATTCACTGAAAAAACCATAGGTTTCAGGCACGTTATAGTTAGAAATTAGCATTTAATAAACCTTTGAAATTCACTGAAAAAACCATAGGTTTTAGGGACAGTTATAGTTAGTTGGACATTGCACTCGTACAAAACCCGTGAAATTCCCCTGTTATAGTTAGTTCAGCTAACTATAACTCGCGCCCCGCAATGCACTGCTGATGACATCACATATTACATCACTCATGACATGGTCAGTGACATCACTGATGACATCACTGATGACATCTCAAATGACATCACTGATGACATCATCCATGTGATAATTTCATGCATCTTCTCACACCCTAATATAACTTTTGATACACCCACTCTAAATTACAGACTGCCATTCTCAAAACCATAGACACTCCAACACCAAAAACTACATACCCACTCACTGATTCTTAGGTCTACACACACATCCACTCACTCACCTGTACAGTCACTCATACTTACAGTCACTCAGTACAGGACTATCATATGCACTCATACACCTATATAAACACTCACACACCGCCACTCATCCATAGAGGTACTCACACACCTAGTCAGTCATGCAAAAATTAATCACACACCCATTTACTCACCTATACAGTTATACACACACCAGCTCACTTACTCATACAAATACTAGCACATTCTTACGCTCTTATACAATAACTGATACAAGCACACACACATCCATACAGCCACTCTCACAATAACACACTCTCATTTATAGCCATTTAAATACTCTAACACACATATATACTGCCTTTTATATATGTAGTTACTCGCACATGTACCACTGAGATATACATTCACTCACTAACACACCCATACACACACTCACCCACCCAAGCAGTCCATCACAGATGCACTCTTGAAATCATGCACCCAGTGAATCACCCACTCACACATCTATGTATAGAGTCACACACACCCCACCCACACAAACACTCAGGCAGCCATACAGATACTCAGAGAACCAATCAATAACCCATATAGACACTCATGTAGCTATTCGCAAATCCATGCATCCACTTACACACCAACAAACAGACGGATACAGACATTCACACAGTTTAGTCACTAACCCATGCATTCAGTAAGATACGTTTAATCACTCACTTGTAGAGTCAGTCACTCACGTACTAAATCATCCATTCAGACACTTATACACCCACTCATTCTTCAATACGCCTTTCCCTATATATATTAAACATATTTAAACTTTACAGAAACACAGTCACTGGATGATGTCATCAGTGATGTCATTTGAGATGTCATCAGTGATGTCATCAGTGATGTCACTGACCATGTCATGAGTGATGTAATATGTGACGTCATCAGCAGTGCATTGCGGGGCGCGAGTTATAGTTAGCTGAACTAACTATAACAGGGGAATTTCACGGGTTTTGTACGAGTGCAATGTCCAACTAACTATAACTGTCCCTAAAACCTATGGTTTTTTCAGTGACTATATATATATATATATACTTTCAAACAGGACTCGCTTTCGCTGGCAGTGTGGCGCTTCAAATTACAGATGGTGCGATATTCCTCGGCTGAGTCACAGCGTAATAAATCCTTCACAAAATTCTCCCTCTGGAAGAATAACGGAACGCACTCAGTGGAAAACTTTTCAGCAATCATTTAATCCAGAAAACGGGCAATTTAATCCATTACAGCATCTTTAACCAACGCGTTTCGGGCTCCATGAGCAAAGGAAAGGTACTGTCTTTAGTGAATGGCTGTAACTGACAGAGTGGAAAAAGTGTGAAATCTTGCAACTAGAATTTATTTGTTGCACACCAAAATAACGGAGCGTATGTTCTGTAAAAAATGGCTACAGCAATGGAGAAAAGGGAAGCCAAACGTACTGAATTAATGGATTCGTTTTTTGATGAAACTAGCAGCAGTAATGTGATAAGTGAAATCAAAACATCCCATCATAAATCGGATGCAAAAAGTAAATTACGTGCTTGGGAAAAAGTATCTAAAAAGGAGATTAATAAGTGGTGGGAGGTAGTATCCCTCAAAAAATACTTGGAGGTACGAAGAGTACTGAGGGGTCTACGAATAAATCTGATGCCAAGCCACCAAGACACCAGTAATGACCTCCTACAAGAGTGGGGGGAACACATTTTGAATTCGTCTATGGGATTAATGACAACATTGATTAAACATTTGGAGATAGCATTGGAAAAGATCAGGTAACAACTGAAGAGTTTGGAAATCGAAATTAATGGAATGAATTTAAATCCGGAAATGGTGAAATTCAAAGAGGATTTGGAACAACAAATAGAAAAACATGAAGAGAGTGTGCAGCGTTGAAAACAATCTAAATTCCAAAGAGATAAAGATGATTATTTGAGTGGGAGGATTTTCAATTATGCACGAAAATTTGATATGATAAGTCAATTTGGAAGAACAGAAGATGCCACTGTTGCCTCATCCAGCCAATCATCATTAACATCGACGGATGCTAGTGAAGGAGAAACAGAGCAGACCGGTGGAGAAAGGTCCAAGAGATCTTTTTTAGGGGATATGCGGTTGGTGCTCCAGCAGCGTCAATGGGAGCAGAATATGAGCAACCAGCCGCAAAGTTTCCGAGGGAGAGGCAGAGGACGCCCACGAGGACAATGGGGACAAAGAGGAAACCGGCAAGGCGAGGACAAAGGGGCAGAAGGGCAAGAACAAATAGGGACATTGACACGAAGTATGCGACAGAAGAAGATGTAGAAGATGAATTACAGATTGCCAATCTAACGCAAAGAATAATGTCCCCTGCTGAAATATCAGCACTCAAACGTGGATTGAATTTTTGCCCTGTGGAAAGAATGGATTTGGCACAGACACGCATTGATTTATATTTCTATATAAGGAAAATCAAATTGGCAAAAATATTTGCGGAAAATGAGAAAATGAAACAACATAAAAAACTGATACAAAAACCAACTGCCACTCTGATGGTGCAGGATGCAGAACCCCTGCTCACCCTGGTGAATCTTGATATAACTAACCAGGAGGATGAAATAGAGCTTGCCACCATACATAAACAAATTGGATCAGGTTTGAGTGGATTAAAACCAAAATCGAAATTTTATCCGCAGCTCCAACCGGGCAATAAAATCGATGCTTTTCACGAAGCAGTAACACAGGATATCTATAAAATCAGACCGTCTAAATATAAAGACAACTTAAATAAAGATGAAAGAGAGGCAGTGAGAAACCTAACTCAGGATGAGAAAATAGTAATCAAAATTGCCGATTAGGGTGGCAACATCATTATCTGGGACAAAAGGATTACGAGAAAGAAGCCCACTCTCAATTGAACAATTTGGAATATTATGCAAAATTGAAAGGGAATCCAACAATGGAATTCAAAGAGCAATGGGATAAACAACTACAGGATTGGTCCAACATGAATCTCTTGGAGGATGATGAGGTCAAGTACCTAAAAACTGAATATCCAAAAATGGCAACAATTTATTTTTTGCCAAAAATGCATAAACACGCCACAAAACCACCAGGGCGTCCAAGAATTGCAGCCAATGGCTCCTTATTTGAACCTACTGCTAACTATGTGGATTTTTTCCTGTTGCCATTTGTACAAAATCTATCGTCCTATATAAAGGATACGGGCGATCTTTTAAGGCACTTACAAAATACACCATGGAAGGATTCCTATAAACTGATAACAATGGATGTAATTTCACTTTACACCAATATTGATAATCAGATTGGAATGACAGCGTGTGAGTACTTTCTCAAGAAGCGTAATATTCAATATACTCAACACAACCAAATGCTATTACAAATGATTCAATCTTGCCTAACCAAAAATGTATTTCTCTTTGGAGAGGAGATATATATCCAAACAAAGGGGACTGCAATGGGCTTTTCTTTTAGTCCAAGTTACGCTTGCCTGGCAATGGGTTGGTGGGAGCAGCACCTTGCCTGGCATCCGGATAATGACGAATATGTGACCAAGATTGTAAGTTGGTTCAGATTTATTGATGGTCTGCTGATTATCTGGGACGGCACGGAGGCTGAGTTTGAGAGATATTTCATGATTCTAAACAATACTGAAGCAAATTTCAGGTTCACCTATGAAATTAGCCAGGATAGAGTCATTTTTCTTGATACCGAAATCTATGTGAAAGAAAAAAAGATCGAGACCACTCTGCATCGAAAAAAGACAGCCACGAATGCAGTATTACATGCCCAAAGTTTCCATCAAACAACATTGATTCAAAATATTCCATATGGGGAATTTTTAAGAATTAAAAGAATCTGCTCTGAAAAAGAAGAGTGGCAAAAACATCGGGATCAAACTAGTAACAGATTTAAACAAAAAGGATACACGGAAAGAACAATAAACAAGTGCAGAGAACGATCAGAAATTAAAGAAAGAGATGAAATTATGAAGGCTAAGGTACCTGCAGAAAATCCAGATGTGATCCGCTTAATAACAACATACTCACAAGAGTCAAAACAAATCAAAGCCATTCTGAAAAATAATTGGAACATTTTACGTTTGGATCCAACGTTAGCAGATTTAATCGGGAATCACCCCAACATAACCTTTAGGAGGACAAGGAATCTAAAAGACACACTGGTTCATAGCCACCATTGGCAAAATAAAAATAAAAACAAGACATCACAATGGTTACAAACAACGGGCTTCGTAAAATGCTACAATTGCAAAGTTTGTCAAATTGCACGGAACACCAAGGAAATCAGATCGGCAAACAATAAGATATGGAAAATCCAGAAATTGATAACTTGCAAAACACAGTTTGTAGTATATGTAATTAAGTGCCCATGCACCCTTAAGTATGTGGGAAGCACAATTTGTGATTTAAAAAAAGGATTCTCGAACATGTCAGGGCAACAATAGCAAAAGATCAAAGTAATGCCGTGGCAAAGCATATGGAGTTGAAACATAACAGTGATTGGAAACAACAAAAATTCTATGGCATAGAAACAGTGGATACACATGTACGAGAAGGAAACAAGGAAAAAAGACTGCGCCAAAGAGAATCGAGACAAATATTAGCGTTAAGAACTTATACCCCGTATGGCCTGAACCAGGATGAAGAACTGTTTGTACATTTATGAACATTGTAGTCCACAAAAAATATATATTTTTTGGCTTCCTGATAGATTTTAACAGTTTCCAATTCAAAGCTTTTAATTTTTAATATATTGGCATAACTGGATGATCAGCAACGATGAATTGTGGTTACAACATGTTAAAATACCAGTAACACTTCCCACTGGAGGGATTAATTACAAATTTGCATAAATGTTACCAAAGGGCAAATTTAAAGATGAAATGTTGATTGCTAATAAAGTCATAAGGTGCTAAATCCCACTAGAGGGAGACATTAAAAGCCAGTTGGTATGCATAAAGTTATCAACCTTTAAAAACGCACGATAGAAAAAGTGCGCTCATGTTCTGGGTAGATGTAATAATTTGTTGATTTTAAAAAATTGATTTGCGAGTACCGTACTAATTTGAAACAACATTTGGGGTCATGGAGGAAATGACCCATTTAATGAATGTGAAAAATTGTTTTTGTTAACATTACTCATTTAATTTTCATCATTTGCTAATGAAACTACATGAACCGGAATGCCCAGGTTTTTAGAGGCAGGAAATCATGTGATTGATTTTTGAAAAATAAGTATGTCGGGTAAATGCTCTCAAGACTAATCCGTGACCAAGGGCTCATGGAGCCCGAAACACGTTGGTTAAAGATGCTGTAATGAATTAAATTGCCCGTTTTCTGGATTAAATGATTGCTGAAAAGTTTTCCACTGAGTGCGTTCCGTTATTCTTCCAGAGGGAGAATTTTGTGAAGGATATATACATATATGATTTGTCAGCTCATTGGAGTGTCCGTTTCTCGTTGTGGTGCCTGCATGCATCTATGAGCGTTAATCGATATATATATATATATATATATATATATTCACTGAAAAAACCATAGGTTTTAGGGACAGTTATAGTTAGTTGGACATTGCACTCGTACAAAACCCGTGAAATTCCCCCGTTATAGTTAGTTCAGGTAACTATAACTCGCGCCCCCGCAATGCACTGCTGATGACGTCACATATTACATCACTCATGACATGGTCAGTGACATCACTGATGACATCACTGATGACATCTCAAATGACATCACTGATGACATCATCCAGTGACTGTGTGTTTCTGTAAAGTTTAAATATGTTTAATATATATAGGGAAAGGCGTATTGAAGAATGAGTGGGTGTATAAGTGTCTGAATGGATGATTTAGTAGGTGCGTGACTAACTCTATAAGTGAGTGATTAAACCTATCTTACTGAATGCATGGGTTAGTGACTAAACTGGGTGAATGTCTGTATCCGTCTGTCTGTTGCTGTGTAAGTGGCTGCATGGGTTTGTGAATAGCTACATGAGTGTCTATATGAGTTATTCATTGGTTGTCTGAGTATCTGTATGGGTGCCTGAGTGTTTGTGTGGGTGGGGTGTGTGCGACTCTGTGCATAGATGTGTGAGTGGGTGATTCACTGGGTGGATGGTTTCAAGAGTGCATCTGGGATAGACTGTATGGGTGGGTAAGTGTGTGTAAGAGTGTGTTAGTGAGTGAATGTATGTCCCAGTGGTACATGTGTGAGTAACTACATATGTGAAAGGCAGTATATATGTGTGTTGGAGTATATAAATAGCTATAAGCGAGAGTGTGTGATTGTGAGAGTGACTGTATGGATGAGTGTGTGCTTGTATCAGAGATTGTATAAGAGCGTAAGAATGTGCTAGTATTTGTATGAGTAAGTGAGCTGGTGTGTGTATAACTGTATAGGTGAGTAAATGGGTGTGTGCTTAATTTTTGCATGACTGACTAGGTGTGTGAGTACCTCTATGGATGAGTGGCGGTGTGTGAGTGTTTATATAGGTGTATGAGTGCATATAATAGTCCTGTACTGAGTGACTATAAGTATGAGTGACTGTACGGGTGAGTGAGTAGATGTGTGTGTGTAGACCTAAGAATCAGTGAGTGTGTATATAGTAATTGGTGTTGGAGTGTCTATGGTTTTGACAATGGCAGTCTGTAATTTACAGTGGGTGTATCAAAAGTTATATTAGGGTGTGAGAAGATGCATCAAATTATCACACGGATGATGTCATCAGTGATGTCATCAGTGATGTCACTGACCATGTCATGAGTGATGTAATATGTGACGTCATCAGCAGTGCATTGCGGGGGCGCGAGTTATAGTTACCTGAACTAACTATAACGGGGTAATTTCACGGGTTTTGTACGAGTGCAATGTCCAACTAACTATAACTGTCCCTAAAACCTATGGTTTTTTCAGTGAATTTGTAAGGTTTTTTAAATGCTAATTTCTAACTATAACGTGCCTGAAACCTATGGTTTTTCAGTGAATTTCAAAGGTTTTTTAAATGCTAATTCCTAACTATAACATGTCTGAAACCTATGGTTTTTTTCAGTGAATTTCAAAGGTTTTGTAAATGACAATTTTTAAATGTATTAATTGTTATATTTATTTTTTTGATACCCATTTACTACATTTTTTAAAACTATTTATTTTTAGATATTTTATTTTTTAAATTTCATTATAATTACATTATACATTACATTACAAAATATTCTTTCTCAGAATGAATTACTTTAGTTTAAATACTTTGCAAATAGGCAATAGACTTTTAAGTACAGTAGTTATAGTTGTTGCAATGGGCAACACAATTTCAAACACAATGCAACATTGAGCTCAATGTGAATTTCTAGTTAAATGCAATTAGTTACTTTATGGATTACTTTTTCTAACCACAGGACTGGATCCTAGATTCAGTCCTGGGACATCTCCTGTAAACAGTTGAGTAAAAGCGTTTTGGTTACAGTAGTGATTTTTAAGGAATATTATTGTATTTTAAAAGTTGACACTTAGAAACATTTTCACATAGAATCACCAATGTTATCCTATGTGAGGAAATTCACTTAGCAGGTAAGTAGTGTTTTCGTTACTTTTTCTTACTCAGTGTTGGATCCTGGATCCAGCACCGGTGCATCTCCTGTAAACAGTTGAAATAATGTGTTTAAGTCATACAGGCGATTTTTAAGGAATATTTGTAGTTTGTGAAAATCGACACTTTGAAACTTTTCTGCTGAAAACCAGACAATGGATTCCTATGGAAGGAAATTCAAGTTACTGGTAAGTACGGTTAAAATTACTTTTCAGGATCAGTACTGGGCTCAAAGGTGCAGCACTGAGGTCTCTCCTGATAACAGGTGAGTAAATCGGAATTCGTAGTTCGGCTGATTTTAGAGGAATATTATAAAGTTCCAAAACTCTACACTTAGAAGAATTTCCAAGTGAAACCAGTCAATGTTAGCCTATGGAAGGAAATTCAAGTTACTGGTAAGTACGGTTAGAATTACTTTTCAAGGTCAGTGCTGGGCTCAAAGATGCAGCACTGGGTTCTCTCCTGATAACAGTTGAGTAAATTGGAATTCGTAGTTCGGCTGATTTTAGAGGAATATTATAAAGTTCCAAAACTCCACACTTAGAAGAATTTCCAAGTGAAACCAGTCAATGTTAGCCTATGGAAGGAAATTCAAGTTACTGGTAAGTACGGTTAAAATTACTTTTCAGGATCAGTACTGGGCTCAAAGGTGCAGCACTGAGGTCTCTCCTGATAACAGGTGAGTAAATCGGAATTCGTAGTTCGGCTGATTTTAGAGGAATATTATAAAGTTCCAAAACTCCACACTTAGAAGAATTTCCAAGTGAAACTAGTCAATGTTAGCGTATGGAAGGAAATTCAAGTTACTGGTAAGTACGGTTAGAATTACTTTACAGGATCAGTACTGGGCTCAAAGATGCAGCACTGAGGTCTCTCCTGATAACAGGTGAGTAAATCGGAATTCGTAGTTCTGCTGATTTTAGAAGAATATTTGTATGTTTCAAAAATCGACACTTAGAAACTTTTTCAGCAAAAAGCAGGCAATGATATCCTATGGAAGGAAATTCAAGTTACTGGTAAGTACGGTTAAAATTACTTTTCAGGATCAGTACTGGGCTCAAAGATGCAGCACTGAGGTCTCTCCTGATAACAGGTGAGTAAATCGGAATTCGTAGCTCGGCTGATTTTAGAGGAATATTTGCACAGTGGTGAAGGGAGGGGGCGGGGCTTCAGGTGACATGTCTGCAAACAGGCCCCATGTCGCGTTTTAAGATGGGGAATTAAATCCTCCTCAATCCCGAGGGTCCCTAGGGGCCAAGTAGCCCACCAGATACCTCCAGTATGCGCCAGAGAGCTGCGTTGCAGAGAGGTGTTCAGAGGCCACGCCCCGTTTTGCACCTCTCTGCAACGCAGCTCTGTGGCGCTTTCTGGACGTACCTGGTGGGCTAGTTGGCCCCCAGGGACCCTCAGGATTGAAGGGGATTTAATTCCCCATCTTAAAACGCGCAACGGGGCCTGTTTGCACACATGTCACCTGAAGCCCCGCCCCCTCCCTTCACCACTGTGCAAACGCGCCCGTGGCGCATTTTAAGTTGGGGAATTAAGTCCCTTGAATCCTGAGGGTCCCTGGAGTCCAACTAGCCCACCATGTACCTCCAAAAGCGCTACAGAGCTGCGTTGCAGAGAGGTGTAAAAGGGGCATGGCCTCTGTACACCTCTCTGCAACGCAGCTCCTGGCGCATACTGGAGGTTCCTGGTGGGCTAGTTGGCCCTCAGGGACCCCCAGTATTCAAGGGAATTCGTTCTCTCTCTGCAAAACGCGCCAGGGGCGCGTTTGCAGAGTGGTAAAAGAAGGGGGCGGGGCCTGCGGCACGATTTTTTTTTTTTTTTTTTTTAAATGCTTTTTCTGCCCAGGGGTCCTTGTGGGACCCCTGAGCAGACCTAGGGGTCAGGGTGTTTCTACCCTGCCCCCTTTGTGCGTTTTGCGCACTTGTTTCTGTCCCTCGGTTCTACCGAGGGATAAAATGGCTGCCAACACTTCCTGATTTGGAGTGTTGACAGCCAATTAGCATGCAGCTCGTGATCGGGAGGGTGCGCGAATCCGACGCGGCCATAGATATATATGTGATTTTCATTTTGATTTTCACAGGAACTACTGAACGGATTTACACCATTTAACAAAAAGGGTTCTTTCTGAACCAAGAACTACCTCTTTGCCAAATTTGGTGTAATTCCGTTCAGCAGTTCGGGCTGTAGCCGTGGCTAAAGTTTCCTATGGGAAAATGAATGGGGAAAACACGTTTTGGGACCCCCCTTTTTTCTCGGCACCCGCTTGACGAATCACCCCGAAACTTTCAGGGTAGGAGCGGACCGGAGCGGGCCATAAAGTTTGAAAATTTTGCGTTGATTCGTCAACCGACGCAAGAGTTATTTCAAATAGAATGTTGCGGATTTCCTATGGAAAATAGGTCCTAACTATAACTATCTACTGGCGACCGCCAGTAGATAATATATATATATATATGTATATATATATATATATATTCCATACGAAAACACACTGCCCTTGCAGCATGAAAACAGGCCACTCCAAACGTGCTCAGCAATTTCTTTATTTGAGGCAAAGATAGGCATGCAGGCATTACGCGTTTCGACTCGGCTGAGTCTTCATCATATGCCACTGTGTCCAGGTGGGTTCGTTAGCATTTAAAAAAAACGTAACTAACAACATTGAAAAAGGACAATGTGTATTTCTTTCCAATTTTTAAAGAGGCAGTTATGTCTTTATCTCACAGTTCGTTTTTATGCAGCAAAGGTGAGCACATCATTTCGTTTTTCATCAGGTTAAATCGTGAGGTTGAGGCGCTCCTGACTGTCAGATTGTCGTTTGGGATATATATATATATATATATATATATATATATATATATATATTCACTGAAAAAACCATAGGTTTCAGGCACGTTATAGTTAGAAATTAGCATTTAAAAAACCTTAGAAATTCACTGAAAAAACCATAGGTTTTAGGGACAGTTATAGTTAGTTGGACATTGCACTCGTACAAAACCCGTGAAATTCCCCCGTTATAGTTAGTTCAGGTAACTATAACTCGCGCCCCGCAATGCACTGCTGATGACGTCACATATTACATCACTCATGACATGGTCAGTGACATCACTGATGACATCACTGATGACATCTCAAATGACATCAGTGATGACATCATCCAGTGACTGTGTGTTTCTGTAAAGTTTAAATATGTTTAATATATATAGGGAAAGGCGTATTGAAGAATGAGTGGGTGTATAAGTGTCTGAATGGATGATTTAGTACGTGAGTGACTGACTCTACAAGTGAGTGATTAAATGTATCTTACTGAATGCATGGGTTAGTGACTAAACTGTGTGAATGTCTGTATCCGTCTGTCTGTTGGTTTGTAAGCGGCTGCATGGCTTTCTGAATAGCTACATGAGTGTCTACATGGGTTATTGATTGATTGTCTGAGTATCTGTATGGGTGCCTGAGTGTTTGTGTGGGTGGGGTGTGTGTGACTCTGTGCATAGATGTGTGAGTTGGTGATTCACTGGGTGCATGGTTTCAAGAGTGCATCTGTGATGGACTGTATGGGTGGGTGAGTGTGTGTATGGGTGTGTTAGTGATTGAATGTATATCTCAGTGGTACATGTGTGAGTAACTACATATGTGAAAGGCAGTATATATGTGTGTTGGAGTATATAAATGGCTATAAGTGAGCGTGTGTGATTGTGAGAGTGGCTGTATGGATGAGTGTGTACTTGTATCAGTGATTGTATAAGAGCGTAAGAATGTGCTTGTATTTGTATGAGTAAGTGAGCTGGTGTGTGTATAACTGTATAGGTGAGTAAATGGGTGTGTGATTAAGTTTTTGCATGACTGACTAGGTGTGTGAGTACCTCTATGGATGAGTGTCGGTGTGTGAGTGTTTATATAGGTGTATGAGTGCATATGATAGTCCTGTACTGAGTGACTAAGTATGAGTGACTGTACGGGTGAGTGAGTGGATGTGTGTGTAGACCTAAGAATCAGTGAGTGGGTATGTAGTTTTTGGTGTTGGAGTGTCTATGGTTTTGAGAATGGCAGTCTGTAATTTAGAGTGGGTGTATCAAAAGTTATATTAGGGTGTGAGAAGTTGCATGAAATTATCACATGGATGATGTCATCAGTGATGTCATTTGAGATGTCATCAGTGATGTCATCAGTGATGTCACTGACCATGTCTTGAGTGATGTAATATGTGACGTCATCAGCAGTGCATTGCGGGAGCGCGAGTTATAGTTAGCTGAACTAACTATAACGGGGAATTTCTATGGTTTTGTACGAGTGAAATGTCCAACTAACTATAACTGTCCCTAAAACCTATGGTTTTTTCAGTGAATTTCAAAGGTTTTTTAAATGCTAATTTCTAACTATAACTTGTCTGAAACCTATGGTTTTTTCAGTGAATTTCAAAGGTTTTTTAAATGCTAATTTCTAACTATAACGTGCCTGAAACCTATGATTTTTTAAGTGAATTTCAAAGGTTTTTTAAATGCTAGTTTCTAACTATGCCTACAGAGGTAGGACATGTGAAGAAAGAAGAAAAAACGCACAGAAAGAAGCAAAAGATGTGCAGAAAGAACCAACAGAGGAGCAGAAAGAGGCCTTGTTGCAAAATCATCCTGTGCCCACAACTTTTTCAGACGGGTACTGGTGGTAACTGACTCTGACTAACCAGAGCCAGTGCTATGCTAAAAGACACTTAGAATACAGTGAAAACACCTACATACACTTGGGAACACTTTGCGTTGGGGTACCCCTGTGATTAGCATGACCTCCTCTGCAAGTCCCTAGTACATAATAGGGCAGGGGGATTAAAACTACCTCTTAAAACGCGCTACAGGGCGCGTTTGCACAGTGGTGAAGGGAGGGGGCCTGAGGTGACATGTGTGCAAACGCACCCCGTGGCGCGTTTTAAGTTGCGGGATTAAGTCCCTTGAATTCTGAGGGTCCCTGGGGCCCAACTAGCCCCCCAGGTACCTACAGTTAGGACCACAGAGCTGAGTTGCAGAGAGGCGTTCCGAGGCCACGCACCTTTTTCACCTCTCTGCAACGCAACTCTGTTGTGCTTACTGACGGTACCTGGTGGGCTAGTTGGCCCCCAGGGTCCCTCAGGATTCAAAGGGAATTAATTCCCCAACTTAAAACGCACCACAGGGCGTGTTTGCGCACATGTCACCTGAGGCCCCGCCCCTCCATTCACCACTGTGCAAACGCGCCCCGTGGTGCGTTTTAAGTTGGGGGATTAGGTCACCTTGAATCCTGAGGGTCCCTGGGGCCCAACTAGCCCACTAGGTACTTCCAGTAAGCACCACAGGCCTGCGTTGCAACGCCTGTAACAAATTGTGCAGTTGTGTTTAGGTAGTGAAGAGGGTCATGCTGGGGGTAATGTTTTAGGGTTTAGGGTAGTGCAGTGGTGTTTGTGTAGTGTAGGGGGTCATGCTGGGGGTAGATTTAGGGTTTAGGGTAGTGCAGTGGTGTTTGGGTAGTGTAGGGAGTCGTGCTGGGGGAGTGTTTTAGGGTTTAGGGTAGTGCAGTGGTGTTTGGATAGTGTAGGGGGTCGTGCTGGGGGTAGTGTTTTAGGGTTTAGGGTAGTGCAGTGGTGTTTGGGTAGTGTAGGGGTCGTGCTGGGGGTAGTGATTTAGGGTAGTGCAGTGGTGTTTGGGTAGTGTAGTGGTTCGTGCTGGGGGTAGTTTTTTAGGGTTTAGGGTAGTGCAGTGGTGTTTGTGTAGTGTAGGGGGTAGTGTTTTAGGGTTTAGGGTAGTACAGTGGTGGTTGTGTAGTGTAGGAGGTCGTGTTTTAGGGTTTAGGGTAGTGCAGTGGTCTTTGGGTAGTGTAGGGAGTCGTGCGGGGTAGTGTTTTAGGGTTTAGGGTAGTGTAGGGGTCATGCGGGGGGTAGTGTTTTAGGGATTAGGGTAGTGCATTGGTGTTTGGGTAGTGTAGGGGGTCATGCAGGGGTAGTGTTTTAGGGTTTAGGGCAGTGCAGTGGTGTTTGGGTAGTGTAGGGGGTCGTGCTGGGGGAGGGTTTTAGGGTTTAGGGCAGTGCAGTGGTGTTCGGGTAGTGTAGGGGGTTGTGCTGGGGGAGTGTTTTAGGGTTTAGGGCAGTGCAGTGGTGTTCGGGTAGGGTAGGGGGTCGTGCTGGGGGAGTGTTTGAGGGTTTAGGGCAGTGCAGTTGTGTTCGGGTAGTGTAGGGGGTTGTGCTGGGGGTAGTATTTTAGGGTTTAGGGTAGTGCAGTGGTGTTCGGGCAGTGTAGGGGGTCGTGCTGGGGGTAGTGTTCTAGGGTTTAGGGCAGTGCAGTGGTGTTTGGGCAGTGTAGGGGTAATGCTGGGGGTGGTGTTTTAGGGTTTAGGGCAGTGCAGTGGTGTTCGGGCAGTGTAGGGGGTCGTGCTGGGGGTGGTGTTTCAGGGTTTAGGGCAGTGCAGTGGTGTTCGGGCAGTATAGGGGTCGTGCCGGGGGTGGTGTTTCAGGGTTTAGGGCAGTGGTGTTTGGGCAGTGTAGGGGGTCGTGCTGGGGGTGGTGTTTCAGGGTTTGGGGCAGTGCAGTGGTGTTCGAGCAGTAAAGGGGGTCGTGCTGGGGGTGGTGTTTCAGGGTTTAGGGCAGTGCAGTGGTGTTCGGGCAGTGTAGGGGGCGGTGCAGGGGTGGTGTTTCAGGGTTTAGGGCAGTGCAGTGGTGTTCGGGCAGTGTAGGGGGTGGTGCAGGGGGTGGTGTTTCAAGGTTTAGGGCAGTGCAGTGGTGTTTGGGCAGTGTAGGGGGTCATGCAGGGGGTGGTGTTTCAGGGTTTAGGGCAGTGCAGTGGTGTTCGGGCAGTGTAGGGGGTCGTGCTGGGGCTGGTGTTTCAGGGTTTAGGGCAGTACAGTGGTGTTCGTGCTGTGTAGGGGGTTGTGCTGGGGCTGGTGTTTCAGAGTTTAGGGCAGTGCAGTGGTGTTCGGGCAGTGTAGGTGGTCGTGCTGGGGCTGGTGTTTCAGGGTTTAGGGCAGTGCAGTGGTGTTCGGGCAGTGTAGGGGTCATGCTGGGGCTGGTGTTTCAGGGTTTAGGCAGTGCAGTGGTGTTCGGGCAGTGTAGGGGTCTTGCTGGGGCTGGTGTTTCAGAGTCTAGGGCAGTGCAGTGGTGTTCGGGCAGTGTAGGGGGTCTTGCTGGGGCTGGTGTTTCAGGGTTTAGGGCAGTGCAGTGGTGTTCGGGCAGTGTAGGGGTCGTGCTGGGGGTGGTGTTTCAGGGTTTAGGGCAGTGCAGTGGTATTCGGGCAGTGTAGGGGGTCGTGCTGGGGCTAGTGTTTCAGGATTTAGGGCAGAGCAATGGTGTTCAGGCACTGTAGGGGGTTTTGCTGGAGGTGGTGTTTCAGGGTTTAGGGCAGTGCAGTGGTGTTCGTGCAGTGTAGGGGGTGGTGTTTCAGGGTTTAGGGCAGGGGTGTTCAGGCAGTGTAGGGGGTCTTGCTGGGGTTGATGTTTCAGGGTTTAGGGCAGTGCAGTGGTGTTCGGGCAGTGTAGGGGGTCGTGCTGGGGGTGGTGTTTCAGGGTTTAGGGCAGTGCAGTGGTGTTCCGGCAGTGTAGGAGGTCGTGCTGGGGGTGGTGTTTCACGGTTTAGGGCAGTGCAGTGGTGTTTGGGCAGTGTAGGGTGTCGTGCTGAGGGGTGGTGTTTCAGGGTTCAGGGCAGTGCAGTGGTGTTCGGGCAGTGTAGGGGGTCGTGCAGGGGGTGGTGTTTCAGGATTTAGGGCAGTACAGTGGTGTTTGGGCAGTGTAGGGGGTCGTGCAGGGGTGGTGTTTCAGGGTTTAGGGCAGTGCAGTGGTGTTCGGGCAGTGTAGGGGTCTTGCTGGGGCTGGTGTTTCAGGGTTTAGGGCAGTGCAGTGGTGTTCGGGCAGTGTAGGGGGTCGTGCTGGGGCTGGTGTTTGAGGGTTTAGGGTAGTGCAGTGGTGTTCGGGCAGTGTAGGGGGTCTTGCTGGGGGTGGTGTTTCAGGGTTTAGGGCAGTGGTGTTCGGGCAGTGTAGGGGTCTTGCTGGAGGTGATGTTTTAGGGTTTAGGGCAGTGCAGTGGTGTCTCGGGCAGTGTAGGGGGTCTTGCTGGGGGTAGTGTTTTGGGGTTTAGGGCAGTGCAGTGGTGTTCGTGCAGTGTAGGGGGTCGTGCTGGGGGTGGTGTTTCAGGGTTTAGGGCAGGGCAGTAGTGTTCGGGCAGTGTAGGGGATCGTGCAGGGGGTGGTGTTTCAGGGTTTAGGCAGTGCAGTGGTGTTCGGGCAGTGTAGGGGGTCGTTCTGGGGGTGGTGTTTCAGGGTTTAGGGCAGTGCAGTGGTGTTCGGGCAGTGTAGGGGGTCGTGCAGGGGGTGGTGTTTCAGGGTTTAGGGCAGTGCAGTGATGTTCGGGCAGTGTAGGGGTCGTGCTGGGGCTGGTGTTTCAGGGTTTAGGGCAGTGCAGTGGTGTTCGGGCAGTGTAGGGGTCTTGCTGGGGGTGGTGTTTCAGGGTTTAGGGCAGTGGTGTTCGGGCAGTGTAGGGGGTCTTGCTGGGGGTGATGTTTCAGGGTTTAGGGCAGTGCAGTGGTGTTCGGGCAGTGTAGGGGGTCTTGCTGGGGTAGTGTTTCAGGGTTTAGGGCAGTGCAGTGGTGTTCGTGCAGTGTAGGGGGCGTGCTGGGGATGGTGTTTCAGGGTTTAGGGCAGTGCAGTAGTGTTCGGGCAGTGTAGGGGGTCGTGCAGGTGGTGGTGTTTCAGGGTTTAGAGCAGTGCAGTGGTGTTCGGGCAGTGTAGGGGTCGTGCTGGGGGTGGTGTTTCAGGGTTTAGGGCAGTGCAGTGGTGTTCGGGCAGTGTAGGGGGTCGTGCTGGGCGTGGTGTTTCAGGGTTTAGGGCAGTGGTGTTCGGGCAGTGTAGGGGTCTTGCTGGGGGTGATGTTTCAGGGTTTAGGGCAGTGCAGTGGTGTTCGGGCAGTGTAGGAGGTCTTGCTGGGCGTAGTGTTTCAGGGTTTAGGGCAGTGCAGTGGTGTTCGGGCAGTGTAGGGGGCGTGCTGGGGGTGGTGTTTCAGGGTTTAAGGCAGTGCAGTGGTGTTCGGGCAGTGTAAGGGGTCGTGAAGGGGGTGGTGTTTCAGGGTTTAGGGCAGTGCAGTGGTGTTCGGTCAGTGTAGGGGGTCGTGCTAGCGTTGGTGTTTCAGGGTTTAGGCAGTGCAGTGGTGTTCGGGCAGTGTAGGGGTCGTGCAGGGGCTGGTGTTTCAGGGTTTAGGGTAGTGCAGTGGTGCTTGTGTAGTTTAGGGGTCGTGCTGGTGGTAGTGTTTTAGGGTTTAGGGTAGTGCAGTGGTGTTTGTGTAGTGTAGGGGGTCATGTTTTAGGGTAGTGCAGTGGTGTTTGGGTAGTGTAGGGGGTCGTGCTGGGGGTAGTGTTTTAGGATTTAGGTTAGTGCAGTGGTGTTTGGGTAGTGTAGGGGTTCGTGCTGGGGATAGTGTTTTAGGGTTTAAGGTATTGCAGTGGTGTTTGTGTAGTGTAGGGGGTCGTGCTGGGGGTAGTGTTTTAGGGTTTAAGGTAGTGCAGTGGTGCTTGTGTAGTGTAGGAGGTCGTGCTGGGGGTAGTATTTTATGGTTTAGGGTAGTGCAGTGGTGTTTGTGTAGTGTAGGGGGTCATGTTTTAGGTTAGTGCAGTGGTGTTGGGGTAGTGTTTTAGGGTTTAGGGTAGTGCAGTGGTGTTTGTGTAGTGTAGGGGGTCATGCTGGGGTAGTGTTTTAGGGTTTAGGATAGTGCAGTGGTGCTTGTGTAGTGTAGGGGGTCGTGCTGGGGGTAGTGTTTTAGGGTTTAGGGTAGTGCAGTGGTGTTTTTGTAGTGTAGGGGGTCATGTTTTAAGATGCAACGCTCCAATACCTGACCAGTCTGCACTACATAAAACTGCAAAAAAGCTAAAAATAAAAAGTGTTTTGCACACTTTTGTCATTGGGCTATATGTGGGCTACATCTGGGTAATATTTGTGCTACATTTGGGCTCTTTTTTCACTGGTGGCCATCTTGGAAGACTTCTTTGTTATGAAGTTTCCTAATTTCCTCATTTACTGCAGTCTCCTCAGTAGGAAATGCTTTCAGTTTTTTACTTTGATTCCATCAAGAAGGCATTCAGATGTGTCACACATTTGCCATAAATTCAGAATGTTAGCACTCTAGTTGTTCATTAGATCACTGTAGTAAAGCTACTGCTCACCAAGGAGTTAACTGGAAGTCTACTGCTGGTATTGAAAGTGATTGTTTCAGTCTGCATGTCAGAATTTTCTAATGAAATAGAAGAGGATTTGAGATCTCACTTAAAACATGCACTAAATTTTCTTTTTGCAGCACTAACCATAATTTCTATGGCAAAATGAACCCCCTCATTTTGTTCCTTTTAAATTAAATGTTTTAAGTGTTACCAGTTTATTCCAATCAAGATGGCTTCAGGTGTGCCATACTTTTGTCATAAGTAAGGCTGTTAGCACTCTAGTTGTTCTTTAGAACACTCTGGGAAGCTGCAGTAGAACACAAAGGCATCAACTGACAGGCTGCTCCTGTTGAAATATAACAGGAAGATATTTGAGATCTCACTTAAAACATGTCCTAATTTTTCTTTCTACAGCACTAACCATAATTTCTATGGCAAAATGAACCCCCTCATTTTGTTCCTTTTTAAATTAAATGTTTTAAGTGTTACCAGTTTATTCCAATCAAGATGGCTTCAGGTGTGCCATACTTTTGTCATAAGTAAGATTGTTAGCGCTCTAGTTGTTCTTTAGAACACTCTGGGAAGCTGCAGTAGAACACAAAGGCATCAACTGACAGGCTGCTCCTGTTGAAATATAACAGGAAGATATTTGAGATCCCACTTGAAACATGTCCTAATTTTTCTTTCTACAGCACTAACCATAATTTCTATGACAAAATGAACCCCATCATTTTGTTCCTTTTTAAATTAAATGTTTTAAGTGTTACCAGTTTATTCCAATCAAGATGGCTTCAGGTGTGCCATACTTTTGTCATAAGTAAGACTGTTAGCGCTCTAGTTGTTCTTTAGAACACTCTGGGAAGCTGCAGTAGAACACAAAGGCATCAACTGACAGGCTGCTCCTGTTGAAATATAACAGGAAGATATTTGAGATCACACTTGAAACATGTCCTAATTTTTCTTTCTACAGCACTAACCATAATTTCTATGACAAGATGAACCCCATCATTTTGTTCCTTTTTAAATTAAATGTTTTAAGTGTTACCAGTTTATTCCAATCAAGATGGCTTCAGGTGTGCCATACTTTTGTCATAAGTAAGGCTGTTAGCACTCTAGTTGTTCTTTAGAACACTCTGGGAAGCTGCAGTAGAACACAAAGGAATCAACTGACAGTCTCTGCCCTTGTTGGATGTACATGTTTTACTGAGAATGTCAGACTTCATTCTCACATGACTGAGAAAGATAATGTGAATTTACAGAAAATATGCTCTCATTTTAGCTTCTGGAGCACCTTCCAAAACTGTATGGGACAAGCATGTGAAAATAGTTTTCTCTCAAACATGATATCCCAGCAGAAGGTTTTTCACAGGGTAAAATCACCTTAGAACACACCACAATTCCTGAAATTAGTATGGTACCATCAACAAATGAATTCTAATGTAACTAAAGTCTGTTATCACCCTTTATAGTTCTCCTTTTGGTAACCCTCAAAATCTTCGATTCACTACAATGCATTTCAAAGGGGTACTATCATTTATATTGGTCCCAAGATGGCTGCCAGCAATTCCAGGATGAAGTGCTGACAGCCAATCAGATCTCACGATGACATGTGTGGTTAGGCTCCGCCCAGATATATATGTGTTTTTACTTTTGATTTTCTCAGCAACTACTGAACGGATTTACACCATTTAACAAAAGGGTTCTTTCTGAACCAAGAACTACCTCTTTGCCAAATTTGGTGTAATTCCGTCTCAGCAGTTCGGGCTGTAGCCTTGCATAAAGTTTCCTATGGGAAATTGATTTTTGACTCTTATTTATTTAATTTCTCCGCAACTACTGAACGGATTTACACCATTTAGCAAAAAGGGTTCTTTCTGAACCAAGAACTACCTCTTTGCCAAATTTTGTGTAATTCCGTTCAGCAGTTCGGGCTGTAGCCGTGGCTAAAGTTTCCTATGGGAAAATGAATGGGGAAAACACGTTTTGGGACCCCCCTTTTTTCTCGGTCCCCGCTCGACGAATCACCCCGAAACTTTCAGGGTAGGAGCGGACCGGAGCGGACCATAAAGTTTGAAAATTTCGCGAAGATTCGTCAACCGACGCAAGAGTTATTTCAAATAGAATGTTGCGGATTTCCTATGGAAAATAGGTCTTAACTATAACTATCTACTGGCGACCGCCAGTAGATAATATATATATATATATATATATATATTTATACACACAAAGTCCAAAGTCCAATGCAAAGAGGTCAAGCGCTCACACTGAGGAGGGTGAATACTAAGGGCCTTATTACGATGTTGAGACACCGTTGCGGTTGGCAGTCCCGACACCGCTATTACAATGCGACAGCACATGGTGCGGTCACATACTCCCATTTCTCTATGGGAGCTTGTGCTGCAGCCGTAAACC
Organism: Calotriton arnoldi; assembly: GCA_963921515.1. Lineage (NCBI taxonomy): Eukaryota > Metazoa > Chordata > Amphibia > Caudata > Salamandridae > Calotriton > Calotriton arnoldi. The sequence goes on along the minus strand of CAWUFW010000648.1, from coordinate 1,533,070 downwards.
GGCTGTAGAAGGAGCCCCATAGAGAAATGGGAGTTTCTGTTAATCCCTGCACTGTGTGGCAGGCACCTCACAGTCTATCTATCTATCTATCTATCTATCTATCTATCTATCTATCTATCTATCTATCTTTATATGTTGAAAAATTATATATGGTCCTTAGATAATTGTTTTATTATTTAAAAACTGAATAAACATAATTTAAAAAAATAAACTGATTTAAAAATTAGAAATTATTTAAATGAACCAAACACATAATTGAAAAAAATATATTTACTGCATATAAAATAAAAAAGACAATTGTTAGTGAGTGTTAGACCTGGTATCATTGGCGTGAGTCTCCCTTCCACTTTTTTCTGATTGCCTCCTCTGTTTTTGATCTGTTTGCTGGTTTTAGATGCTTTGGGCACTGTGCCACTGCTATTCAGTGCCACAGTGCAAGTGCTCCCTATGTTAAATTGATGCATTGATTAGTGACTCCATGATTGGATCATTTGATTTACTTGTCAGACCCTAGTATAGTGCACCAGGTGTGCCCAGGGCCTGTAAATCAAATGCTGCTGGTGGGCTTGCAGCACTGGTTGTGCCACCCACAGAAGCAGCTTGTAAAGTGTGTCTCAAGCCTGCCATTGCAGAGCCTGTGTGCAGTCTGTACTGCCATGTCGACTTGGCAAGTGCACCCACTTGCCAGTCCCTAAACCTTCCCTTATCTTCATATCAGACACCCTTAAGGTAGGCCCAAGGGCAGGGTGCATTGTAAGTATAAGGTAGGACATGCCCTGGTGTGTGTGGCATGACCTAATAGTGAATTACAGCCATTTTCGTTTTTCACTATTGCAAGGCTACCTGTTCCCCATAGGCCAGAATGGGCAGTTTGATTATAACATTTTATAATCCTAACTGACCCAGGGAACATGGTAGAAATTCGAGTTTAGTATGCCTGAACTCAGAATGATAAAATACATCTTTTTTTAGTAAAGTTGGTTTTAACATTCTGGGTTTGAAAATACCACTTTTAGAAAGTAGGTATTTTCTTGCCTAACTGTCCAAACCTGCCTCTGCTAGGTTGTGTATTGTGTGTCTGGTTTTGTGAGTGACAGGGGCTGGGGGATTCCAGGAGACAGGGTGAGTCAGCACAGGGCTGAATAGACCTATCTGCATGTAGAGTGGTGGGAGGAGTTGCACCTAGGTCTGAATAGGGCTGTGCCTGCCTTCCACAATGCTGGCTCCACCTCCTGTGCGTCTGATGTCCCTGGCCCACACTGTCAAAGGAAAGAAGGAGTCCTGTAAACAAAGTGCTCCAGGACTGCGCAGAACTGGGTCGGACCAGGTAAAGGCCCCTCTGCACTCAGAGGACAAAGGATTTAGGGGTATAAATATTGGGGCCCTGACCCCAGAACTTGAGATCACTTCTGGAACAACAAGACGAACCTCTGCCAAGGAGAAGAACCAAAGGAAGTTGTAGGAGTTGGACTGCCCCCCTGCCAGTGTGCTGAGTTGCTGGGTTGGCCTACAGTGGTGTCTTCAGTGCCAAGGAGAGGAGAAGGAACTTTTAAAGAACTTTCATCATCTTGCAGAATATTACTCCAAGGGCTTGATTTGAGCTTGCCTCCTGACCAAAGTCTCAGGGATACCAGACTTCACTCTTTCTGTTTGCCTGCATCTGGAACTTGCTGTTCTGGTGCTACAGAAGGAATCTGCAACACCGACGCCGGCGAGCAACGCCGTAATCTGCCACGAAGCCGTGAGCGCTGCTCCGACTTGCAACGTGGACCCGACGCTGGCCGCCGTGCCACATCGACACCAGCGAACGACATCGTAAGCCTGCCATAGCCGTGAGCGCTGCTCCGACTTGCGACACCGGCCCGACGCCTGCTGCTGTGCCGCATCGACTCCGAAGCCGACATCATCGTGGAGCCGATCGTCGACGTAGGTGGTCAAGAATCCATCGACATCGTGACATCGTACGGAACCGTGGTTTCGGCGCCATCGTGACGTTACCTCCTCTCCGGTAAGGAACAGACGCATCCCCTGCTTTGCGCAAGCATCGAGGACCCGACGCATCGCCTCCCCCGAAGCAAGGAACCGACGCCGCACAGCGCCAACGACGCCGCATCTCCCCGACGCAGTGAGCTGTCTTTGTTTTCGCTTTTCTCAAGGTACTGTTCTTTGTGGGTCTGTTTTGACTCCGGGCCCGACGTCGCGCACCAAGCGGTCGGCGCCGTACTTTGGGATTTCTTTGACCTCGATGTCGTGATAACTCCAGTTGGGGTTATCTGTTGCTAAAGACTGCTTTTAAGTGAATAACCTATTTTTGAGTTATCTCTACCATCTTGAAGTATTATTTTTGAGTACAGTATTGTGGATTTTTGTCGTTTGTGGTCTTGTGTTAAGTCTATATAAAGAATACTTATTTTTTATAAAACCTGTGTGGTGTCCATCTGTAGTGTTTTCACTGTATTACTGTATGTGTTCACAAATGCTTAACACACTGCCTCTGAGATAAGCCTGTCTGCTCGTGCCAAGCTACCAAGGGGGTGAGCAGGGGTTATCCAGTAGTGTAACTCCCTTGCCCTGACGTAGAAGCAAGAGTCCCTATTTGGTCAAAGGTACCTACGTCTGCCAACTAGAGACCCCCAGTTCTAACATTGGTGGTCAGCGGTGAGGATCCTGGACTTGCATTCGTGACTTATATATAGTGATTGGTGTACACTACTAGTGAGTGCAGACCAAACGCAACCACATACCTTTTTGGTAGAATTTTTTTCCTTGGACTGTTATTTTTCCTGAGAACTGCCAATTCTTACTGCCATGAGTAGACCAGCATCTGTTGCATCTATGGATCTAGATTTTGAGGAAGAGAGGTTGGAAACCTACACTTTGAAACAGCTCAAGCATCTCTGCAAGAAATTGAAAGTTGCTACACCAGTTCACAAATGCTTAACACACTGCCTCTGAGATAAGCCTGTCTGCTCGTGCCAAGCTACCAAGTGGGTGAGCAGGGGTTATCCAGTAGTGTAACTCCCTTGCCCTGACGTAGAAGCAAGGGTCCCTATTTGGTCAAAGGTACCTACCTCTGCCAACTAGAGACCCCCAGTTCTAACAGTGAGTGTAGAATTTTTGTAATTATTGTTTGAATATCATTATTTATAAATTAAATCAACATATTTAAATACATAATTTTTAAATACACATTTAAGTTGATGAATTAATGTACTGTAACATTTAATTTAGTTTATTTTAGTTAAAAATTACATATTAGTTTAACCTTACATCTATATTTTACATTACATTAAAATATTTGTTGCATTTTTTAAAGAATATTAAACTTTAATAATTTTCTCTATACTTTCTATAGGGAGATCTCTACCATTGTTTCAGAGACCCCACCTAAACCTAAATATCCTGTGGTAGAGATTCCACCCTGATTTGAAGGGGTGGAGACATGTAAGTGTACACCTAGTTGGAAATCTACAATCAGAAATGGCGAATAGCAAAAACGTTGAGCGTTACAGCTAGGAGTACTGAGAAGTATAACCTTTGTGAATATGGCCCATAGTGCCCAAATCATCACACTAGTGCTCTCAGGCAATTAAAATACTTTTCACATCTAATCGGCATGTCCTTCAATCACAGTCCATTCATTTTACTCAATTGCAGAATGTTGTCTTTAAGCCTTCCATATTTTGTCAAACATTTTCTTTTAACCCCTTCTCTTATAAATCACCCTTTGAGCTTCCAGGCAGCAGTTTAGATTACTACCCTACTAAGCCTAAGGCAGTACACTTTAACTGCCCTATATCTGAGGTACGTCTCACTTTGCATTTTAATTTGTATGTATTTACAATGCGCTTTATAGCTATTTCTCTCAGATACATCAAGCCTCTAGCAAGTCATCGTTTTCTATAACTCAGATTTTGTTTTCTACTTAGCTTTCTATTTCACAAGAGTATGCATTTATTGCCAATTTTTTAATATAGCCATGTGACTGCCTTGGTCTATATTATCTCAGTTAGTAAACGATTTTCAGCTAGGTCTTTCCCCATCATCATAAACATATTCATGGCATGGTGTAGCTGAAGATATTTTATAGCTCATATCCCCTCTCAGCTAAGAAGAGGAAGAAGGGCAGCATAGCCTATTGCCCCCCCCTTATATCTTAGTCTGTGTATACTTATTAGGACCCAATGTTTAAACCCAGAGTGGTTTGACCTCTTTCTGAAGTGATTTCTCTTGTGCGTCTTGGTATGTAGAAAATACGTCCATACAGCAGGAGCACAGGGATAACTGACACACATGGAAAGCAGCTTCTCATGACATCGCTGCATTCCATGACTTACTAACAATCTAATTAATACATCACCATACTTCTCCCCTTTTTGATAATGAAAAATATAACATTTAACCTCATATGCATTATGAACCGTTCCTTACCTAAAACCTACATCTAATGGCACTATCCCCACCCACCAATTTGAAAATAAATAAATATTAACAAGTATATGCATAAAATACAATTCAAAATAAAATTCACTGATTTTCCTTTTTACTGTTTGACAAAATCTTGCCATTTTTTATGCACATACCTACTACGAGAACTTCTAAAACAATTGTCACTCTGTTCCACCCTTGATTTGTCATTTATTCCTTCGCAATCATCATTATTACCACTGTGTACATTGGGATCCAAAGCAATACGAGATGTGCTCCACCAATTACCATGTTACAGTTACACAGAATCTTTTCATAGCTCACTTATGTGTGCTTCCTCTTTGAATTTAGACAGACCTTTTCCAACCAAATTGGGAGTTGCCTACTTTCAACTTACAAGTTTGCCTTGTTTTCTCAGTATTCATTCTTTCCAAATTAACCAAGTTTGACTTTCTTTCAGCTAGCTTCCACTGATCACATACATCTCTTTCATTTGAAAAGAGTTGGACCATCAACAAAGGGCACAGTTCTTTAGCAGCTTTTCTCCCTCTCATTAGTTTGAATGGAGCTTTCTCAGTGACACTATGTGGTGTGGTGTGGTACGACCACACTAACTCTTTGACAGCTTTACCCACATCCATATTACTTCTATGTGTAGACTGCACACATTCCACAAAAACTCTATTGAAACGCTTCACTTTTCCATTGCTTTGGGTGTGGTATAACGGTGTTCTAATATGCTTTACAGCACACTTGTTCAGAAAGACATAGGGGCATATTAGCAAGAACGGCGTTAAAAGTATTGCCGCTTTAGCGGCAGGAAACTGCCGCTAAAGCGGCGATAATGGGCTTGATAATATGCCCTTGAGAATACCAATAGAAGCCCATGTTCTGCTGTGATCCTGGGCTTCTATTGAATTCTCAAGGGCATATTATCAAGCCCATTATCGCCGCTTTAGCGGCAGTTTCCTGCCGCTAAAGAGGCGATAATTTTAACGCCGTTCTTGCTAATATGCCCCATAATCTCTGCACAAGTAAACTGATTCCCATTATCCGTGATGATTTACCCTGGAATCCCTTCTGTGCCAAAGACCCTATGAAAACAATCAATTACTCTCTTTGTCGTTGGTTCACAAACTGGCTCAACTTCAACCCATATCGAAAGACGATCAATCATGACTATGAGGTATTGTCTATGATTGGGCAAAATATGAAATGGACCCAAAAAATCCACACCCACACATTGCCATGCCATACTTGTGCAAAATGTGTCCAACTCAACTGTACCCTCAGTTACTAGAACTTTATCACTCACTTTATAATTCATGCTGTTTTTTTACAAAATCCTCAATCTCACCATCCATTTTTGGCCATCAAAAGTCACATCTTACTTTTTGTTTGGACACAGTAATTCAATAATCCATTGACAAAAACACAAGGTTATCTCCACGCACTAATTTTTCACCTTCCACAGACAATTCATTCAATATTTTCCAGAACATCTGCAAATAATCAGACAATTTTTTCTCTTTGGCCAACCTGATTTCATAAATGAAGCTATTTCTTTCAATATTTGCCCTTCCTCAATGGCCCTTATCCAATAGTATTTCTTACAAATGCTTAGATCTCCAACGTGAGCTACAAAACATTCTCCTTTGTCAGATTCCCACTCATAATCATCAAGATTTTCAATGGGTAATCTCGAAAGACAATTCACCCTAGAATTTTTCCCCGCTCTAAATATACTCTATTGTGAACGTGAATTCTAACAATTTTGCTTATAATCTAGTGATTCTAGCAGTCGAGCATTTCAGTTTCCTTCCTGACAGAATGACTACTAAAGGGCAATCATCAGTTCTTAATACAAATGTCCTTCCCCAAAGATACAGCTTCAACTTCTCCACACTCCATCCACACACCAGTAATTCCTTTTCAATTACTGAATATTTTCTTTCTGCCTGGCGTAACGTTCTAGAAGCAAAACCGATAGTGCTTTCATGTTTGCACCCCAATTGGGACAGAACTGCTCCCAGTACATACTCACACGCATCTACTGTGACAATCGTCTTTTTTCCTTCTACAAATGGTTGCTGTGCAGGTGCTTTAACAAATTCTTCCTTAACTGTCTTAAAAGTATTCTAACAATCTTCAGACCATACAAATTCAACACCTTTCTTTAGAGGTACTCTGAAGCATTCAGTCACATTTGCAAAATTTTCCATAAATTTGGCATAGAACTCACAAAGCCCTAGAAAGAAAAACAATTGCTCCTTATTCCTAGGTGCTAGGGCCTCAACTATACTTTTGATTAGACAATGTTTGGGCTTCTCTCCTTGTCCAGAAAAAACACGACCTAGGTACTCGATCTCTCTTTCCTTAAAAATACATTTGCCTTTTTGCAGAGTAGCTCCTCTTTTCTCAAGTAATCTCTGCACATCACTCAACACCCGGTCAAGCTTACTCTCACTGTCTGAAAATATCAGAATATCATCCTGAAAAACCACTACTTGGGTAAAATCAATCAAATACTTGCATAAATCTCTGAAAAACTGCCGCAGCTGAAGCTATGTTGAACGGCATCCTACAGAATTGGAAAACGCCTTCTCGTTTAATGAAGGCAGTTAAATGCCGGGATTCTTTATCAAGTTCCACCTGATGGTACGCTGCCCTTACGTCCAGCTTGATGAACCAGCTAGATTGTCCTATCTTTTTGATTAGATCTTCGATTCTTGGCATTGGGAAGTTGTCCAGCCATATGGCCCCATTAACACTTCATAAATCCACACACACATTCTTAGTTCACCTGACTTTTTCTTTGCTAATACAATCAAGGACAACCATAAGATTGCTTCAATTTCTTCGATAATACCTTGTGCACCCAAGCCATTTAACATTCTAGAGAGATCTTTTCTTACACTTAAGGGAATGTTTTGTAACTTATGCTTCACTGGTGGTACAACTTGTTTGACTTTAATGGTCTAGGTCAAATCTACTATTTTCCCTAATCTATCCTGGAACACTTTATTGCACTTTTCTTCCCAAAATTCTCTTGTGTCACACACTGACCCAATTTTACTTCTCTCAATTGTAATAGGTTTATCCAAACCTGGTCTTATTCTGATTTTCAACTCAGTTTGATGTATCCATCCCAACACATTGAAACCTTTTCTTGCCATAAACACCTTCCCTTTAATTAACTCCCCCAATACTTCAATAGTCACCCCAAAGTAACCAATTAAATCCACCTTGCTTCCCTCAAATGCTACCGTTAGGATGTTTGGTGGGAACAACATTTTATCTGGCCATGTCCTATCAAATGTTTCTTGTGACACAACATTGATGTGAGCACTTGTGTCAACTAATAGCCTAATCACCTTCCCCTCAATCATAACATTCAGTGTCAGGGTCAGCAATATGTTTTACTTCTTCAGCACCCTGACATCTCTCTCCCAAAATGAATCCTTGCATTCCTCATGTAAGTCTTCCTCATTGCCCTCATACTCCTCACCGAGTACACAGCAAACACTGCTTTTCTTTCCTCCTCTACACACTTTGAAAAAATGGCCAATCTTTCCACACTTCTTACATTGTTGACCCTAGGCCGGGCAATTCTTGAATGAATATAAATGTGCTGGGGAACCACATCTGAAACAACTTATTTTTTGTGATGGGTGCGACAACATATTCGGCCTAACTGGCCCTCTAGGTCTTCTTTTCTCTGATGAAAAATTCAAGACTGATTTACTGACTACAGCTCCTGAAACTGTAGCTGTGGTGAAAGACTCCTCTAGCAGTTTTACATCCTCTCATGATCCTTCAATGATTTTAGCTATATCTATAGCTTTGTCTAAGAAAGGATATTTACATGTTAATAACCGCTCCTGTATCTTCTTTGAGCTACACCTCACCACCAGTTGATCTCTAATTAGTCTTGAATTGAAATTATCAAATTCACAATTGGCTGACAGAATTTTCAATGCTTTGACATAAGTATCAATACTTTCATTGGGTCTTTGCAATCTTCTGAAAAACTTGTACCTGTATACTACTCTATTTTTTGTTTTAGAACCATATTTATCCAATTGGTCCACAGCTGTATCAAACTCATCAAAACCCTCATCTCCTGTGGGTTCATACTCGGGTAGATGATCATTCACCTTCTGGCCATCCACTTCCAAATAGTAATACGTTAGACTTTTTTTCTTTCAAGTCTGAACTTTGTGCATCAATTGTACCCAAGTAAGCTTTAAAAGATCTTAACCACAGATTCCACTCTAAAAGTGGATTACCAGTTTCATGCAGAAAAGAAGCATGAGGAGGTACATTCTGCATTGTCTCACAAGGATGTTGAAATATAGAGGGTTAATGGATATATATATATATATATATATTCACTGAAAAAAACCATAGGTTTCAGGCACGTTATAGTTAGAAATTAGCATTTAAAAACCTTACAAATTCACTGAAAAAACCATAGGTTTTAGGGACAGTTATAGTTAGTTGGACATTGCACTCGTACAAAACCCGTGAAATTCCCCCGTTATAGTTAGTTCAGGTAACTATAACTCGCGCCCCGCAATGCACTGCTGATGACGTCACATATTACATCACTCATGACATGGTCAGTGACATCACTGATGACATCACTGATGACATCTCAAATGACATCACTGATGACATCATCCAGTGACTGTGTGTTTCTGTAAAGTTTAAATATGTTTAATATATATAGGGAAAGGGGTATTGAAGAATGAGTGGGTGTATAAGTGTCTGAATGGATGATTTAGTGCGTGCGTGACTGACTCTACAAGTGAGTGATTAAACGTATCTTACTGAATGCATGGGTTAGTGACTAAACTGTGTGAATGTCTGTATCCGTCTGTCTGTTGGTGTGTAAGTGGATGCATGGATTTGCGAATAGCTACATGAGTGTCTATATGGGTTATTGATTGGTTCTCTAAGTATCTGTATGGGTGCCTGAGTGTTTGTGTGGGTGGGGTGTGTGTGACTCTGTACATAGATGTGTGAGTGGGTGATTCACTGGGTGCATGATTTGAAGAGTGCATCTGTGATGGACTGCTTGGGTGGGTGAGTGTGTGTATGGGTGTGTTAGTGAGTGAATGTATATCTGAGTGGTACATGTGCGAGTAGCTACATATGTAAAAGGCAGTATATATGTGTGTTAGAGTATTTAAATGGCTGTACGTGAGAGTGTGTGATTGTGAGAGTGGCTGTATGGATGCGTGTGTGCTTGTATCAGTTATTGTATAAGAGCGTAGGAATGTGCTAGTATTTGTATGAGTAAGTGAGCTGGTGTGTGTATAACTGTATAGGTGAGTAAATGGGTGTGTGATTAATTTTGTGCATGACTGACTAGGTGTGTGAGTACCTCTATGGATGAGTGGCGGTGTGTGAGTGTTTATATAGGTGTATGAGTGCATATGATAGTCCTGTACTGAGTGACTGTAATTATGAGTGACTGTACGTGTGAGTGAGTAGATGTGTGTGTGTAGACCTAAGAATCAGTGAGTGGGTATGTAGTTATTGATATTAGAGTGTGTATGGTTTTGAGAATGGCAGTCTGTAATTTAGAGTGGGTGTATCAAAAGTTATATTAGGGTGTGAGAAGATGCATGAAATTATCACATGGATGATGTCATCAGTGATGTCATCAGTGATGTCATTTGAGATGTCATCAGTGATGTCATCAGTGATGTCACTGACCATGTCATGAGTGATGTAATATGTGACGTCATCAGCAGGGCATTGCGGGGGCGCGAGTTATAGTCACCTGAACTAACTATAACGGGGGAATTTCACGGGTTTTGTACGAGTGCAATGTCCAACTAACTATAACTGTCCCTAAAACCTATGGTTTTTTCACTGAATTTGTAAGGTTTTTAAATGCTAATTTCTAACTATAACGTGCCTGAAACCTATGGTTTTTTCAGTGAATTTCAAAGGTTTTTTAAATGCTAATTCCTAACTATAACATGTCTGAAACCTATGGTTTTTTTCAGTGAATTTCAAAGGTTTTGTAAATGACAATTTTTAAATGTATTAATTGTTATATTTATTTTTGTGATACTGATTTACTACATTTTTTAAACTATTTATTTTTAGATATTTTATCTTTTAAATTACATTGTAATTACATTATACATTACATTACAAAATATACTTTCTCAGAATGAATTACTTTAGTTTAAATACTTTGCAAATAGGCAATAGACTTTTAGGTACAGTAGTTACAGTTGTTGCAATGGGCAACACAATTTCAAACACAATGCAACATTGAGCTCAATGTGAATTTCTACTTAAATGCAATTAGTTACTTTATGGATTACTTTTCTAACCACAGGACTGGATCCTAGATTCAGTCCTTTGCACATCTCCCGTAAACAGTTGAGTAAAAGCGTTTTGGTTACAGTAGTGATTTTTAAGGAATATTATTGGATTTTAAAAGTTGACACTTAGAAACTTTTTCACATAGAATCACCAATGTTATCCTATGGGAGGAAATTCACTTAGCAGGTAAGTAGTGTTATCGTTACTTTTTCTTACTCAGTGGTGGATCCTGGATCCAGCACTGGTGCATCTCCTGTAAACAGTTGAAAGAATGTGTTTAAGTCATACAGGCGATTTTTAAGGAATATTTGTAGTTTGTGAAAATCGACACTGAAACTTTTCTGCTGAAAACCAGACAATGGATTCCTATGGACGGAAATACAAGTTACTGGTAAGTACGGTTAGAATTACTTTTCAGGGTCAGTGCTGGGCTAAAAGATGCAGCACTGGGTTCTCTCCTGATAACAGGTGAGTAAATCGGAATTCGTAGTTCTGCTGATTTTAGAGGAATATTTGTAAGTTTCAAAAATCGACACTTAGAAACTTTTTCAGCAAAAAGCAGACAATGATATCCTATGGAAGGAAATTCAAGTTACTGGTAAGTACGGTTAAAATTACTTTTCAGGATTAGTACTGGGCTCAAAGATGCAGCATTGTGGTCTCTCCTGATAACAGGTGAGTAAATCGGAATTCGTAGTTCGGTTGATTTTAGAGGAATATTATAAAGTTCCAAAACTCCACACTTAGAAGAATTTCCAAGTGAAACCAGTCAATGTTAGCCTATGGAAGGAATTTCAAGTTACTGGTAAGTACGGTTAAAATTACTTTTCAAGATCAGTACTGGGCTCAAAGATGAAGCACTGAGGTCTCTCCTGATAACAGGTGAGTAAATCGGAATTCGTAGTTCTGCTGATTTTAGAGGAATATTTCTAAGTTTCAAAAATCGACACTTAGAAACTTTTTCAGCAAAAAGCAGGCAATGATATCCTATGGAAGGAAATTCAAGTTACTGGTAAGTACGGTTAAAATAACGTTTCAGGATTAGTACTGGGCTCAAAGATGCAGCACTGTGGTCTCTCCTGATAACAGGTGAGTAAATCGGAATTCGTAGTTCAGCTGATTTTAGAGGAATATTTGCACAATGGTGAAGGAAGGGGTGGGGCCTGAGGTGACATGTCTGCAAACACGCCCTGTGGCGCGTTTTAAGTTGGAGAATTAATTCCTCCTCAATCCTGAGGGTCCCTAGGGGCCAACTAGCCCACCAGGAACCTCCAGTATGCGCCAGGGGGCTGCGTTGCAGAGAGGTGTACAGAGGCCACGCCCCTTTTACAACACTCTGCAAAGCAGCTCCGTGGCGCTTACTGGAGGTACCTGGTGGGCTAGTTGGCCCCAGGACCCTCAGGATTGAACAGGATTTAATTCCCCATCTTAAAATGCGCCACGGGGCCTGTTTGCACACATGTCACCTGAAGCCCCGCCCCTCCCTTCACCACTGTGCAAACGCGCCCGTGGTGCATTTTAAGTTGGGGGATTAAGTCCGCTTGAATCCTGAGGGTCCCTGGAGTCCAACTAGCCCACCATGTACCTCCAAAAGCGCCACCGAGCTGCATTGCAGAGAGGTGTAAAAGGGCGTGGCCTCTGTACACCTCTCTGCAACGCAGCCCCTGGCGCATACTGGAGGTTCCTGGTGGGCTAGTTGGCCCCAGGGACCCCAGTATTCAAGGGGAATTCGTTCCCCATCTGCAAACGCACCAGGGGACGCGTTTGCAGACTGCTGCAGGGTGGGGCGGGGCCTCTGGCACGATGCCGGTCTTTTTATTTAAAAAAAAATTGTATGGGAGGGGGCTGCGTGGCCCCCTTCCCTTGGCCTCTTTTGGCCCCGGGGACCCCATCCCCCGGGGCATGAGGATTTTCATTTTTTTTTTTAAATTAAAATAAAACGGGAAGGGGGCTGCGTGGCCCCCTTCCCTGGGCCTATATTGGCCCCGGGGACCCCATCCCCCGGGGCATGCCCTCTTTTTATAAATTTTAAATATTTGGAGGGGGCTGCGTGGCCCCCTCCTCAGGCCATTTAAGGCCCCGGGGACCCCATCCCCGGGGCCGGCCTTTCTGGGTTTTTTTTTAATTTTTGGGAGGGGGCCACGTGGCCCCCTCCCAGGCCACTACTTGCCCGGGGACCCCATCCCCGGGGCTGGCCCTCTCCTTTGGGGACTGTGGGGGTCCCCAATCCCCCACAGTCCCGCCGGCTCCCGCGTCCCTTTTCATTGCTTTTCCACATGGGGAGCTGCTAAGATGCACCTCCCCGTGTGGAAAAGCAATCTGCTTTGAATTTTGGAAGAGAGAGCAGGTTTCCCTGCTCTCTCTTCCAAAATCCAAAGCAGTTTGCTATGACAGGACGGGAGCCGCGAAGCTCTCGCCCTGCCATGGCAAACTACAGTGTCCCGGGGGTAGGCACCCCGGGACACTGCAGGAGCCGGCCCTGGGGGGTGGCGGTCCCCAGGGCCATCAAGGGCTCCAGGAGGGGGCCGCGCGGCCCCCTCCCTTCAATTGCACAGCCCCGGGAGGTGGTGGTCCCCGGGCTCTGGGGTCCGTAACGGACCCCACATTTATTTTCTAAGTGCCCGGGGGGTGGCGGTCCCCGGGGCTGCGGGAGGGCGGAGAGCCCTCCCGCACCATTTTAGAGGCCCCCCATATAAAACATAAACCCACCCCCGCATGCCCCCGGGATCCACGCACCCTGAGCGCATCCCGCCGATTTAAAAAAAAAAAAAATGCTTTTTTCTGCCCAGGGGTCCTTGTGGGACCCCCTGAGCAGACCTAGGGGGTCAGGGTGTTTCTACCCTGCCCCCTTTGTGCGTTTTGCGCACTTGTTTCTTTTTTTTCTCAGCGGGATCCGCGCACCCTAAGCGCATCCCGTCGATTTAAAAAAAAAGAAAAATGCTTTTTCTGCCCAGGGGTCCTTGTGGGACCCCCTGAGCAGACCTAGGGGGTCAGGGTGTTTCTACCCTGCCCCTTTTGCACTTTGCGCACTTGTTTCTGTCCCTCGGTTCTACCGAGGACAAAATGGCTGCCAACACTTCCTGATTTGGAGTGTTGACAGCCAATTAGCATGCAGCTCGTGATCGGGAGGGTACGCGGACCCTACTCGGCCATAGATATATATGTGATTTTATTTGTGATTTTCTCAGAAACTAGTGAACGGATTTACACCATTTAAGTAAAAGGCACGACACTGAACCAAGGGCTACCTCTTTGCCAAATTTGGTGTAATTCCGTTCAGCATTTCGGGCTGTAGCTGCGACTAAATGTTCCTATGGAAAAATGAATGGGGAAAACGCATTTTGGGACCCCCCTTTTTTCTCAGCCCACGCTTGACGAATCACCCCGATTCTTTCAGGATAGGAGCGGACCGGAGCGCCCCAACAAGTTGGAAACTTTCGCAAAGATTCGTCAACCGGCGCCAACGTTATTTCAAATAGAATGTTGCGGATTTCCTATGGAAAATAGGTCCTAACTATAACTATCTACTGGCGACCGCCAGTAGATAATATATATATATATATATATATATATATATATATATATATACACAGAACCCCTCCACTGCTGAAAGGAAGAGGCCACACGGGGAAATTTCTTCGGAAGTCCTTTTATTCAACAGCATAAGGCATGATGCATTTCGGCTCTCTTCGCCTTCCTCAGATGCCACTGTTTACCAGGATGTTGCCCCACCCATGTTTTAAATAGTCCTGCGGCCCTCCCATTGGTAGGAGCACTCACAATCCCTGATCATGTGATCGCCCATCAGTTACAGTGTTGTAAACACTACATCTCCCAGAGTTCACCGTACCTGGGTTGATGTTGCGCGGGAATGAAAATAAAATCCAAATGGACTGGTGCTGTGCAGGACCAAACACGGGTGTCTGATTGGAAAATGTCCTGGTTGGTTGATACCCAAAGGGCTTCCTCCGGTCCCCTTGATGTCCCAGCCTCGAAAAATAAGTATCCACCGGGCCGCAGGCTGTGATTGCAGTGAATCCAGCCACTCGTGAAGTCACAAGCTGCACCTGGCAGCAGCCTTTGCTTTGCTTACTCGTTGAGGCGGGCTGGAACAGTTCCGATACCTCGGAATACGAAAAGAAACTGCAGATGCAGGAACCAGTAACATTCCAGCCCATATATATATATATCTTTTGCAGAGTTTTATATAGCGCGAACTTGACCCGAATCGGGTATCAGAGCGCTTTACATGGCACCAGTTATGTTACATTAGGACACACATTCATTTTTGTTAGGCACAGGGAGATTAAGTGATTTGCCCAGAATCACAGGATGTTCAGCGTCATTGCCGAGACTCGAACCCAGTTCCCCAGATTCGAGGTCGGACGCCCTAGCCGTTAGGCCAACTCTTCTCCCTAATATATATATACCCAAAAATATAGACTGTACGAGAAGAAAAAAAACAATTTTTTATTTCACCAAAGTGTTGAAACTCTGCCAATCGCAGAAACAACTGGCAACAGTGTAAATATCACAGTTTTTTGCTTTAATAAGTGTGCAAATCACTGAAAATGGACTTGCACCAGCACTGTTTTGAAATAAGCATGCAAATCACTGAATGCTGATTTGCGCAGTTGCTTTTTTTTGTCAAACATGCATATCGCTGGTTGCCAATTAGTGTAACACTGTAGGAAATACTGTTATGACTGAACCCTGTCAAAATCTTCTTTCTTTTTTTACTCCGAACGAAGTGACGAAGATGGTCCTACTTCTATGTTCATTCTGAACATAGGAGTATGAAGAGGAGGCAGTCAAGGAGATCCCACTGACCAGCAGGAAAAAAGTAGAAATAACAGGTGAAAGCACCTGAAAACGTGAGTATTCCCTTTCTTTATTTTTTACTTATATTGTTTTTATTTATTTTCCCTGGACCACAGAGACTCGATCCAACAAGCCTGCCACTGCAGACTGGAAGGACAGTGTTTGCACTGTCAGTTCAACTATGCCATTCACACCAGTGCCAAAGCCACCCCATTCCTTAACAATATATATAAGTCTCTGCTAGGGAAGGCCTATAGAGCCCTATGTCAGGGAGCTGTAGTTTGTTAAGTAAGATATATATTTTTAATATATTTTAACAGCAACACTTCCAAAGTGTTGTTTTGGTGTGGATAAGGTTAGTAGCCCCATTGGCTAATACAGGGACCCCAGTTGGCAGTCTAAACCTACTAACTCTTAAACGGGACTACTAACCTGGGTCATGTAAGTTATCAAATTAATTGTGGTATTAAACTCGGCCTGAGGCATAGGTAGAATTTAATGCCACATTTAAAGTTTAGCAACTTTTAGAAAGTTGCCACTCTGTGCTCCAACTAGCCCAGCAGCCTCACAAAGGCCCTGACACACAGAAAGCTTTCTGACCACGTGGGGAGACATGCAAATGACTTCCCAGCACAGCCACAGAGTGAGGTGTCACCTCCTCCCCCAGGATAGTCACTGAGGGTGTTAGCCCAAAAGGCGAGCTTCCAAGGTAAAGCCGCCTTCGTGTGGGTAGTAGTACCAGCACCCCTGAGCAGGATGCCTTTTGTTCAAGCAGACAAAGCGGAGACAGGGTCAAGGAGGGAAAATTCACCCTCAAACCGGGGCATGTAGCCCTCTGGTAGCCACACCTCTAGGGTGGGCTATCAAGCACCTCACGACCTAGGAAGGGTTGTGTCATCTTGAAAGGGGCAAGAGTATGGTACTGTGGGATAGCCAGATGCCACACATCACAGGAACTTCGTCACTAGGTAAGAGGGGACCCAGTAGGCCATTGACTAGTGACCGAGTGGTCCCCCGGGGCCATTTCCTTGGATAAATATGGCACCCCTGACACTCTGACCCTGAAATCACACTGGAAATGGAGAGAGGACCAAGGAGAGACTGCCCAGCTGCCCTAGTACTCACATAAAGAGAGACTGCACCGTCTGAAGACCTGCACCAGCTGCACTTTGGGCTAGCAAAGTTTGGACTGTGCCTGTGGCTCTTGGCTCAGGGAAAAGTTGATTCCCAGCCCCTGCCTACAGCAGTGACTCCAAGGATCAGTCAGCTGATCTCCTGGAACCAGCTCCAAGGACACAAGAGCTGCAGTAGCCCAAACCGACAAAGCACTCAATGGTTTCTGCCTCCTGAACTGGGCGCTTCACTCTCTGCAAGGCCTCTTGCTCCACAGTGGTGTTCTCCTATGGCTCATACCTTAGTCAGTAGTGCAAGGGTTGTGCTTTCAGTTTGTGCCTCTAATTAGGGGTGGCCGAGCAATACTCCACCTGCTCGCAGAACTTCTCCTTAATTTGGTGGAGTTTTTTGGTAACTCAGTGGAATTCTGCGGAGTGAAACTCTGCGAGCTCTGGCCAGGCCTAATTTTAAATTAGCAGTGTCTCTACAAAAGTAAAACCCTTGTGTAGTCAACTGGAAAAGAAAAGATTCAGAGTATATCAGCTTAGGATATTTTCCTTTGCTGGCGATGGTGTGAGCCTATAATAATAAGACACTGGTATATTGACCAGAAAAATATGCAAACATCCGTGCAAAAGTTTGTGAGCTACTCTGTCATGGTGTAGGGCAGTGTTCCAATTGTATGTAATTTAATACTGGACATGGAGTACTTGCTTTATGCAAGAAGTGGTCACAATAACATTTTATCATAATTAGACATGACATCATACAGTTCCTCAGAATTAAAAACAGTGGAATATTCTAGATCTTCTAGCATTTCATGCACTGTATCAATGTCCCAATCATCAGAGACAGTACTAGGGGTGATAAAATAATTTTAAGAAACACATCTGGAATTTGCAATGGTTCAGTAGGATCAAATATATCATACAATACCCTATCACAAACAATTACATCAGGAACTGGAACAGCAGAAATGTTCACCAGGAAAAGGTCTCTTTGCACTTTGTGTAATGAAGAATGGAGTGTTAAAACCAAGTTTATCAATTGTACAACAGTGTTCTGCGAGATAGTGTCCATTCAGAAGCAGGAAAAAGACTGTCACAAAACCAATCCAAAGGATGAGAAAAAGTAACAAAATTGTAATCCACAGGTACAGCCATGGAGCAACAAAGTATCCCTTTTTCAGCCTAAAGTAAAATACTATCTACCTCATGGAGGTGGTGGTTCCGATGAATCTGAGGAGAAGTCATCAAAGTCGATAAAGTAGCCAGAGGCTGTTCGATCTATATTTGGCAGCTCTGTACATTGTGTAGAACTTGGAGTAGACATGAATTGTGGTACGTTGACGTAAACATCCTCTGTGTCGGGTTTTCATATAGAAATCTGTGTTTTTGTACAAATTGCTTGTATAGTTGTTGTTGATGTAGCAGATATTTGCTATCCCCAGCAGGGGAGTAGAAGCTTCATCACTGATCAAAACTTCCATTGGGACTTCTTGTATAGTAGTGAGAGGAGACAGGTAACTACTCAGGATCCCATAATGCCTACTGTGTAGAACCGGCCACATGATGCGTTTCATGAGATCCATTGACACATATCTCTTGTTTTTGCAAACGTTCAGTTGTGGTACCTTCAACAGCCAGGACAGGTACAGGTGCTCTGCATGATGGCCCCAATCCTTTTTTGTCCACAATCTTCTCTCTGACCAGTTTGCCAATCTTGGGGATCCAGCCAGAGGTTGCTGGTGCTTCCTTCACCTCTCCAGTTGTAGTACGTTTTACTTGGACATTGCTCTGTGCATCCCGGAAACTGCTCAGTTCCTGTAAAACACCAAATGTTCATTGATGTCAATGGGTGTTTCTGCAGCCAATGTGTTGGAACTGTCGAGGTCAGATACCCACATCTTTACCCCAAACAGGATCTCATAGGGAGTACGACTCCCCAGGGATTTTCTGGGCAGATTGATGAGGGCGTTTGGACCCCATATAGCTGATGGACCCAACTGTGACCTATGCCTAATACCCTTGTGTGGTGTTTAGCTTAATTATGTCTAGCTGGTAGCTTATATTATACAATGCCACATAGAATGCTTAGGTTGCTTAGTTACAGAGGAGTCTGTATTATGTGGAATGTAGTATATGGAATGTTATGATGAACATATTAGAACTCCAAAGTCAGTTGGTGCTGATCCTCTGGGCCATTCATACCTGTATCCTGTTGTCTATATTAACTTAAAATAAATCTTAATTGAAAACCTATCTGCTGCCTAGTTCTCTATCACAACGCCTCGCTGTTAAAGACTGCTTTAAGTCTCGGTTCTTCCTTTCCACTACCGAATTTCCCTCGAGAGGATAGGGGGAGGAGTACCGCACATTCACACCCAATTTTCTCATGGTGTGTTTGCAAGCCTTAGGGGTGAATGCTGGCCCCTGGTCAGAATGTGCCAACTGCATATGTCCCGATAAAGACTTGCAGATCTTTTGATAACGGATCAGGCATCAGCCGATCGCTGGGGCCAAACCCTTTGGAATCAAGAGCAGTAATCCACTGCAACCAAAATGTATTTGTTAGCCTCATCTGATTGTAAGGGGCCACAGTGGTACAGATAAATACAAGCAAGAGGCTTGTTTGATATTAAGAGTGGTTTCCGTGATGGGCATGCTATGGTGGAACCCTTCATCTGCTTGCAGATGTCACATTTAAGGACAAAGTCCCTAGTCTGTTTGTAAAGACCTGCCCACCAATAGCGCTGCTGCAAAAGTGAAATTGTAGCTGCCACACCTGCATGTGCAGATGCTAAGCCTTCATGTGCTGCTAGTATCAAACAAAACCTGCGATCTGAGTTTGGTATTATTCCATCCCCCACACCAGGAATATGAGCAAATGGTATGTTTTGCGCACTTAACTGGTAGGAGTACTTTGCTGAAAAGCCTTTTGGCAAATGGGTGTCCTCACGTACAGTGTTGACAGCCATCATAATGTCTCTATCTAACCTCATACTAGAACAAGTAATTGCAGCAACAGCAGCAGTTTGCACTGTTGCTTTTGCGGCTTTGTCAGCCATTGAATTCCTTGCAACGTGTATTCCTACATGTTGATGACTCAAGGTGTGAATCACTTGAGTCCGTGGCAAGCCTTCTTTCAGCTTAGCCATCTGTCCCCAAAGTGTTTTATGGTGCAACCCTTGGAATCTCTTAATCCATTCTGGCTCCATTAATGTAGATACTCATTGTAAGACTGGGCACAAAAATACGAATCACACACTGTAAGTGTAGGGAATTTGGGATTCGTATTTTCAAGTGCCAGAATTAGAGGTTTTAGTTCTGCCAGGTGTGCTGTGCAATCACCTAGTGACTGCGTGTAGGTCTTCTCAGGTTGGAAATTACCATCTTGCATTCTACCCTTAACGGCTATGCATGCAGCTGAGTATTGCTGCATTGTCCCCATGGCAGGCTGTGCAGAACCATCAGTATAGATGATGTAATTATACTGATCCAGAGGCATGACTTAATTTGGCAGAGGATATTCATTTTTGTATTGTATGTATGCTTGTGTTTGTATTGTAGAGTCAAATCTGTAGTCTACATCTG
Organism: Calotriton arnoldi; assembly: GCA_963921515.1. NCBI lineage: Eukaryota > Metazoa > Chordata > Amphibia > Caudata > Salamandridae > Calotriton > Calotriton arnoldi. The sequence goes on along the minus strand of CAWUFW010000648.1, from coordinate 1,512,767 downwards.
TTGTGTTGAGAGAGTTGGCCCACTGTATCCATCGGGGATGTAAAGCCCTTGCCTTTGGAATTCTGGCTTTTGTAATAGCCTCTAAGGCATGGTACTGGACTCATGCAGATTAGTTGTTTCCCCTGAGCAAATGCTCTCTCTTTCACCACAGCAGTCTGTACCACCGTCAGAATCTTTTATGTCGGTGCAAAAAGCATCTCAGCATTGGTGTATAAATGTGATTTATATGCAATTGGTACAGTGTCTCCTTTGTTGTATGTAACATAGGTATATCCTGATGCACCTGCTATGCACGGATCTCCAGGTTTATGGTGTTGACACATGTGCAAGTGTTTTGAAGCTAGCAGGTCAGTTTGTACTGAATGCAAAAAATGTGTGTTTTCAGTAGTCCAGTGTGTGCTTTACAAATATGGACGAATCAAGTTGTAGAATGGTTTAACCCATTCTGCGTAATCTGGAATGTATGTTCTCCCAAAATTTAGGAATCCCAATATGGAGTGAAGTTTTTTCAATGTATTTCGTGGTTGTAAGAGCACACACTTTTCTAAGAAATGTGTTCCAAGGCTTTTGCCTTCACTTGGCAGCTCGTACACAAGCAACAGGACATGGAGATGGAAATCTTTGATTCTTTAAAGTTGAATTTGTAGCCCATGTGAGCAAATCCCAGTACTATGCGATTTACTTTTATCAAGTGTGTAGAAAGGTCATCATCCGTAAAATAAATGTTGTCGACATAGGACAATGCCTGGTCATCAATATTTCTTAAATGTGCTGTAACCCGGGCTGACAACAACCCAGGGCTGTTCTTATACCCTTGGGTAAATGACAGATCTGTTTTTGAGTACACAGAGCACTGAAGCTTATAAAATACCTGCTTTCAGGTGCTATATTTTGACAGAAAAATCTATTCAAGATATCTAGTTTAGTTTTGTATTTGTTACGCCCTATATTGTTCATTAGTGCTGCGCTGTGCACATTTTGTACTGTGAATGTTCGTGTAGCTGTGTTTAAATGTCTGTAATCTAGTACTGGATGATATGAATTATTCATATGAGAGATGCAGCTTTCTATTACACCTTGGTATTCAAGTTGTGTGAGAATCTCTATCACTTGAATTTTGGTCTCATTTTTAATGGGGATGTTGTGGAGTCGACCTCAATGGTATTATAGGATAAGGGGAACCGTTATCCAACCCACATGGTTGTGGTATAACACAGGAGCCAGCGCTAACGCCCACTCCTTGTTCAACTGTTTCTGGAATGAGTTCGGAAAAAGCAGGTAAAAAGACCGTTTCTTCCTTAGGGCAATCCATCACGAATTCAGGAGGGCAATCCTTTTTGGCCAAAAGAATATTGTAGCCAAAGGACAAGTTCTCACAAAAGAGAACATTAATGTTTTTAGGTACGTCCCCCTCCAATTGTAATTGCATCTCGTACAAACTTTGCGGAACGCTTACTCTGGTATCTGGTGTTTCCACCTGGACATAGTCATTCAACGCTACTCCCACCAGACAATCCATCAGGTTCCAGTGAACTGTTGTTACTTTGGCCACACTGTCCAGCATGGTGAGAGATCACTCCCCGCTCAGACGCAGTGCCTTTAATATCGTTGGAATGCTTGAATTTCAGTCCGGCTACCTACTTCTTTTTTAATTGAGGCTTTGACTGTTTAGATTTGTCTTCCTTTTTAATTATGTAGTCAGAAGAACGTTGTGAGTCCTTCCTCGGTTTCACGTACTCCTCTGATGTACGCACTGACTGTCCACCTCTCTCAGATCATTTCTTGGATGAATCCTGAAATGAACGAGATGAACGTGTATCAGTATCCTGATACCTGTCAGGCGTTTTAATATTATCACAGTTACACAGGTTATAGCGCTTTTCAGTAGCTTCCTGCTGAGGTGGTCTGCCCCGTGACTTAGTCTTCTCTTTATGTTTCTTATTTTCCCACATCTTCTTAGAAGAATCGGTGCTGGCTTTGAGTTATCCTTTTCAGAATTACTCTTAATTTGTGGTTTTGTAGGTCTGGCTCCCAAAATATCTCTACCTATGGATGCATAGGTTTCTTTGATAATTTTAGGTAACTCTCGTTCTTGTTCTCTGAGAGTTAAGTTTGTGAGTAATTGGCATACCGCCAGCGCTGCTGCTTCCCCTTTAATGTTACTCAACATAATGGCGAATACTGCGGCAAAATTGCCCATCAGTTTCATCCCCAAATCCAGGGCAGGGGCTGCCCCATACTCATTTTAGATCTGTTTAAGCACTTCTGTCAAAACAGCTAATGAGGGTGTACCATGAGTCCTAGTATATACCGAAGTGAAGAGTGTGCCCCAAGTGGCGCAGTCCCCCACATGGGGAGCCATCCCCATCTGCAAGCATAGTGTGAGAATTCTGTGTTTTTCCTGGTGTCCCCTATGGGGAAACACTGCTTCCAGCTGACTTATTTTTTGTGCAATCCACAATGGAATCTCCTCCCATCTGGTGGGAATCTTACCCATAACAGCATTGATAGTGGGGACGGCCAGACTGTGGAACTCCCTGCCTTCCCATATGCGCCTGATCAAGTCCGAACATGAGTTCAGAAAGACCTTGAAGACTTGGCTCTTCAGCCAATGCTAGTACCTCGGTTGGACCTCCCTCACCTGCTGTTGACCGCAAAGCGCTGGGACACCTCTGCTTCAGGTAGCTGTTGTGCTCTACAAATGCCATTATTATTATTATTATTATAGTCTGTAGACTAATGCCTGGTGTAGCCAATTGAGGATGTGCAGCTTGAGCAGCCCTCACAGGATTTACTGTCATGGTTTGCATAACGAACTGCGTCAGACTTCTATATATTCTGATTAAGCTAAGATGTTATCCACAATAAGGAGCATGAGAGGGAATGCTCAATCAGGTCGTCCTTCACTCAAAACGAACAATATAATTACTAGACCTGATTGTGTTTGGACACACAAAAAACTTTTTAGGATCCTCGGGGCAGGGTATTAGTATCTATGCCCAAACGATGGCTTCTAACAAATGCCAATAGTGACCAATCCTGGGTGTCCAACTTTTTAATGTTTATCAGTCCACCCCACTTGTACCCCCACTCGGTAGTGTGTACAAAAAGAAAAATGAGTGAAAGGTCAGAAAGTACCTCACGTAAGCATCACCAAGGGAGCTGCTGGCTGATACTCACCAGTTTGCTCACGTTTTTCATCTTTGGTGACTTTCGTGACCATGAAAAAATGAATACAGTGTCAAGCTTATTATAGGAGGTGAGGAGAAAGAAAAAATAGAAAATGATATGTGAAAGAATGCACAAGAAGTGCTTGTGTCGATCTATCCCAACTAGACCCCATGGTGAGAAAAAGGATAAACTCGCTTCTCCAAGCTAAAAATGAGTTGCGACTCACTTGCAAATTAACCTACTTTATTGGATGCTGTGAGCCCACTCAAGATTAAAAACGAACAACTTGTTTCAGACCACTTTAGAACAGGCCAACATGTTTCATTGCCAAATACCTCGCTGCAATTTCATCAGGGCTTGGAGCCAGACTTCACCTCACTGGTATTTCAATTTAAGCCAAGGGTGACTGACAAACAAAAAGAAAAGAACAGGATAATAGGGCCAACCAGCAAGGACATCTTTAAAAAGTTAAAGTGTCACCAGGAATGCTTGCCCAAAAGGTAACCTATATAACACAGTAGTCATGGTATATTTACCAGGTGGTTGCCCTCACAGTTCATACCAGCATCCCACCTTCTAGGGAGTGTCCTCCATTCGTTAGTTACACCTCCCCTGCAGACACATGCAGTTGCCGCCTGTCAACCTGTGGCTATATGCACATATATATCTCATTATTTGTGTATACTGCGATTTTTTGCATGTCAAACTCTGTGCCCACCCACTAGCACTCGATTACGGCTGTTATTATGGGCTTAATTATGAGTGATGCGGTGATCGCGCCAAGCATCTCAAGCACTCACTCCATATGTACCCAAGTCCGCTATCCTCGGTTTTTATAAGGAAAGCCTCGACCCGTTGCTCGCTCAACACACACTTTCCCTGCACTCACATTCCTTCATCTAATGCAGAATGAAACCTCCGGGCTCCCTCACCGCCCTTCAGATAAGTAGGCACACCCTTACCGCGTTTGGGCATGAGTCCGATTTAACTTCAATTCAATCCGGCGTCCCTCACAATCGCGCTCTACTTCAAGAGTGTGCACCGGAAACACAACCAAAGCTCCGCCCAGTGGCCTCTTCTGTGATCCCATGCATTACATCGGGGTTTTTTAGCGCCATCTTGGACCTGTATTCTCCACATAGGTTCATACTAAGTCTCCTTAATAATTCGAGAACCATTCTCCTAAATTGGTTGGAAATCAGTATCTTTGACCCCAATGTTCCTAAATAAAATTGCATTACCAACGTGTGGAGAACACTTATCAATTAGAAAGAGAATTTTTGGATGCAAAGAAATGTCTCAATATCGTTTCATTAAAAAAGAGAGAAAAGGCTAATAACAATTTCCTAGGGGGGCCTGCCTTCGATACCTCAGTTATGCGGTTGCAACCAAAGTGTGTTTACCGTAGCCACCCTCAGCCACCTAACTGGTGGGATTCTTACAATACCCCGGGTGCCTTATTTGCGGTAGGTGCTCCCTGAGCATGATGGTAATTTCGGTGTTGACTACTCATCCAGATCTGTACCCATTTTCTATGTATATTAGCATGGAATTTATATTTGTTAACGGACACCTGACATCACTGACATCAATGATATTACCGCACAGTTATTACGTGAGGAATTACAATGTTGTGACATCTCGCCCCCTCAATCAACAGGTTCCTTTTATGTACCCAATCCAAACCACTATCCACCATGAATGGATTATATGCCAACTTTATTCCATTCAATACAATCATTCAGGCCCACTTGGTCCGCCTTCTCAGAGAATATCCATCATGCCTCCTTCCTTATTAGTGCTCCTTCCACACTATATGCATCGCCCACTACTCTTTCCAGCACCGTCCATTTCAGTTCCCTGAAATTGTGTTGCTGTTCTTGAAAATGGCGGAGCAGCCGCTCGTCAGTTTACCTGCTTTCAGTGTGCTGATGTGTTCCTGAATCCTTACTTTGATTTGCGGGAAGTTAAACCAATGTAATGCAGACCACATGCACAGGTTAGTCTGTATATTACATTGGCAGTGTTGCAATTGCTAAATTTGTTGAGATACCATGTCTTGCCATTCAACAACTGCACACTTTTTGTTTTTTTCCGCTAGGTCACACACCGAGCAGCCACCACATGTGTAGTGACCAGACAGAATGGAAGACTCTCTTGTACGTTGAATGGGGCGGGTGTGAACCAACCTTTCTCTCAGGTTGGAGGCTCTCTTGAATGCAAACCTTGGAGGCAGCATTCTAAACCCACTCGTATTCAACAATGACCAATGCTTTCTGATGGTTTGTTGACTTTTTGTCGACAAAGGGTCAAAGGTCGTAACCACTGGCAAGCAATTTTCCTTCTGTCTCTCATTCCTTTCCAGTAGGGCATCAAGGGGGGTGTTCAGTGCTCTCTTACGGGCTCTTTTCACCACCTTCGTTGGATAGGCCCACTGTTCAAGTTTAGTTACCAGTTCCTCAGACTGCTCCAAGTACATTCCCGTTGACGTGCAATTCCTGCGATATCGCAGAAATTGTCCCACGGGAAGGTTGTCCCGCAGGGCCCTCGGATGGAAGGAACTGTAATGTAATAATGAGTTCCTGTCAGTTGGTTTCAGGTGGACAGTTGTGTGAAGTTTGTTATCTGCTGCAGAGATGTCCAGATCTAGATAGACAGCAGACTGCCTGCTGATGGTCCATGTGAACTTAAGGCACCTATCCAATTCATTGAGCCACTTCAGAAAGTCCAATTGTCTGGCCTCTGGCCCAGTCCAAATGCATATCACATCATCAATATACCTCTTCCAGAGGGAGATGTTCTTTTGGAAGGGTTTAGAGGTGTGATAGATGTAATTTACCTCGAACTGGCCGACATAAATGCAGGCCAGACTGGGCGCAAAAGTTGCCCCCATCGAGGTCCCGGACACCTGTAAAAATAGCTGGTTCTAATAGCCAAAGAAAGTTTTGGTAAGGGCCAACTCCACACACTGTAACACAAAGGATTGCGGTGTGTCATAAAACCAATCTCGAGTCCCAAGAGCACGTGCTGCTGCCACCAGCGTGGCATCTTGGGGTATGCTGGTATATAGAGATTCACTGTCTATAGTCACCAATAACTGGTGCTCAGGATCAAACTCCACCGTGTCCAGGATGTTTAAAATGTCAGTTGTATCCTGGACATATGAGGGTTGAGTTACAACAGATTCCCTCAGAAAAAAGTCGGCAAACTGGGACAATGGCTCCAGGAATGATTAAATCCCCGATACTATTGGGCGACCAGGAGGGGGACGTTGTGCCTTATGAATTTTTGGCAAGATGTAAAATGCCGGCGTCCTCGGCTTTGGATTCACCAGGAAATCAGCTTCCTTATAGGTGATCCACTTTTTCTCTTTGGCATTCGTTACCATGGCCCTAATGAGATCTTGGAGTTCCCCCGAGGGGTCCCGTGTCAATGGTTGATAGTTTTCACGTACCCCCAGTAATCTAAGTACCTCAGTCTCACCCTGGAGGGGCTGCAACCTGGTAAAAGGCGCGTCGCGGTCCCGGTAAGCGGGAGTCCACGTTCAACTTTGCTGCTAATCCCTAACCTTGGTCCCAGGCACCGGCACTTTACTCGCAGCCCCTGGAGGGGCTGCAACCTGGTAAAAGGCGCGTCGTGGTCCCGGTAAGCGGGAGACCGCGTTCAACTTTGCTGCTAATCCCTAACCTTGGTCCCAGGCACCGGCACTTTACTCACAGCCCCTGGAGGGGCTGCAACCTGGTAAAAGGCGTGTCGCGGTCCCGGTAAGCGGGAGACCGCGTTCAACTTTGCTGCTAATCCCTAACCTTGGTCCCAGGCACCGGCACTTTACTCACAGCCCCTGGAGGGGCTGCAACCTGGTAAAAGGCGCGTCGCGGTCCCGGTAAGCGGGAGACCGCATTCAAGTTTGCTGCTAATCCCTAACCTTGGTCCCAGGCACCGGCACTTTACTCACAGCCCCTGGAGGGGCTGCAACCTGGTAAAAGGCGCGTCGCGGTCCCGCGGCGGGACGCGCCCGGGCCAAGACGGGCCCGTCTTAGCCCGTCATAGGCCGGCAGAGGCTGGGCTGGGCCACAGCTCTTTCATCTACTTTCTTTAAGGTACTGTGTTACTGTGTTTGATGGCCTTGTTAATTTCTCTTTGATATCGTGGGCTAAGAGCTGATCGGACAAGCAACATTGTAACGAACTTGAACTTGAATCTGTATGCTCCCTTTTTTCCACCAAAATTGTGAACAACCCGAGCTACGGGAAAACTGTAACTTGTTACAATTGGCGACCTATTGTGTTGAAAACACTGGTGGTTCTTACTTATTTGTATGTTTGTTTAATTGCTACCTTGTAACTTTATTTGTAATTATCTTCTAAACATGGGGAAGAGGAAAATGGCGAGTGCCCAGAATAAAAAGTCGCTGAGATCCGGGGAACATCCCCGTCAATCATTACTAAATTATTTAACAGGAGCCGTGGGCGCCATTGAACGCCAGATCATAACGGTCGAAGAGGCACTAAATCCAGGTACAGATACAGCAACCATAGCTGGAACAACCTCTGGAACAACCCCTACCATCTCGGGGTTTGTTGACAGAAGTATTACTGGCACCAATGGTTGTGCGGTAAACATCTCTGATCATATATCGGGCAATGATTCTGAGCCCGACACTCAACCGCCAACTAAGCGTGCCAGGAATCCAGATAGTTGTTCTCCGAACCTGGAGATTTTAAGCCCTAGTCCATGCTCGAAGCCTGGTAAAAATCCACCTAAAGCACGTAAGAAGGCACAATAAAAGAATAATACTCTAGAGACCCATAGTACCGAAAATTGGGAGAAAACAATAGCTAACACTAATATGCGTACACAAAATGAGCTCGGAAAACTGAAAGTTAAGATGGAAGCACTGGATGCTTATATTAGAGAGACTTTAAGTAGTTTGACATCCAGAATAGGCGAAATGGAGGTGACTCTAGCTAAATGCCTGGACAAATTAGAGTGCCCAGCAGTGGAATATAAATCACAACATGGAAACAGGCAGGAAAGTGACACTAATAACTCGAGTACTATCAAACTAGGCATGTGTTAGCAAAAGATAGTAGACACGGTCTACGTGAAACACTCCCACAAAACGTAATGGGGAATACAGGGCCTCCTCGATCTGCTGGTTCCACTGTCGCATCACCCATCCGTCCTCCCCTCCACGCCCCTCCTTGCCCACTGGCAATAGTTACCCGATAGAGTCAGTGAATAAGAAAGGACAACATACTATTTATTTGGACCTCCCGCCTGCAACCACCCCGTATATAGTGGTGCTGGCAAATGTCCCGAAAATAGAAGCCGGGTCACAGGAATCATTTGAGATCTTAAAGAACAAATCGCTACATTGGCTTAGCACAAGGACGGGTCTCACATGGGAATTATTTGATGATTTTAAGATGGTAAGGAGAGTGGCCTGGGTGGGAAGAGGTCGCAAGTCCCTTGTAGGTGACTGTGTTGTATTGACATTTAAATCCCCTCAGCTAGTAAATTTGATTTTAAATAGAACAGGCTGTCACAGAATATTAGGCCAAGGTGTTAATGTAGTCCCTTTGGGATATTTTTATCGACCAATACATAATGACAACCTTAGTGTGAATTTGGAATCCAACAACTTATTGCATATGAGGCCGTTCAACCTTAGAACATACAATCGTTTTGAATTATTCAACAACCTTGATGGAGTTGATTGACTGGAAATAGAAGACCTTATTCAGGATACAACTTCTAGCGGTACAGCCGATTTAAACAACGTGGGCTTGTCTCCACAAAGAAATATAAAAGGTTTAGATTTTACCCATGAGGAAGAATTAGGGGAAAAGGCTATAGATGTAAGAAATGTAGTCCCAAATAATCCGGTTGTCATTATACAAACCCACGCATTACAACCTGAATTAACTACAGCTAGGACAGACAAGGGAAGTGCTGGGAATCAAAAGAAAAGCAGTTGCCAGCTCTTGTTCTGGAAAGTGGCGGGCTTAAAATCAAAAATTACTAACAATGTATGGGTTGATTTTGTGAGTAATTTCGAGATAATCAGCCTGCAAGAAACATGGGTGGAGGAACCAATCCACCTTAATGGGTTTAGAACCTTCAACACGCCTGCAATAAGATCGTCACATGGCAGAGCCAAAGGGGTCTTTGTACCTATGTCTCGAATTATTTAAATATGAGGAAAGTGGAACTTCTGGCGGATAATCGATATTATCAGATTATAAACTTACATGTGGATCAGGGATTTTGTATGGTCTTAGTAAATTTCTATAACAATGCCCCTTTGAACCTGTTTGAGCAGTTATTACGGAATATAAACAACGATCTTAATAATTTATACTCATATTCAAGGGCAGAAAATATCATTGTATGGGGCGGTGATTTTAACTTGCCGACTTGTCAAATGGGCGAAAAGGGGGTTTGTGGTTTAATGGATGCAGATGATTTTAGCTTTTCTCATTTCCCCCATACAACACACGGTGAGCTACTTAATGAAATCATGTTCTCCCATGACATGGGTTTTGCTAATTGTCTTTGTACACCTGTGGTCCCCTTTTGCCCAACGTTCAATGGTCGTGAAATTTTTTCCACCATTGATTTTATTATGATTACGACCAGGCATTCCTCACGTATTAGGGACTTCATTACCCACGACATTGCTTTAAGTGACCATTTCCCTTTAAGCATTGTAGTGGAGACGCATAAGACCGACCTTATTATGAAAGGTTGCCCAGGTGCGTCTTTGAAAAACATAACCCTTTGCAGACAAAACGGTTATGCATTAAGTTGGGGGAAACTGGATTCAGTGGATTTTACTACAAAATTAGTATCGCAAAATATGGATATGTTTTATTCTTGTCTTGACCCCGTGTCAACTGACCATGTAATTCTTTACAATTTTCTAGCTATTTCTAATCAAATTAAAGCAATGCTGTGGGTTAAAGCTAACAAGAATAAGACGAAAAGTAATGGGTGGTTTGACTCCCAGTGCACCAAGGCACACATTAAGCTTAAACACGCCTTAAGTGCAAGACCGAAAGATCAGACTTATATCAGGGAGGCTAGAAAACACTTCCAGCAAGTGTTAAAAGACAGAAAGAAAATGCTGAGAAATGAAGCATGGCGTGCGTTACATGAGGCCTCGACTAATCGAGATCCTATAGCCTTTTGGAGAGCGGTTAATGCACCCTTCCTGGCAGGGAATGATAAATCAACCATAGAAATAGCGATACCTGAGTCAGAATGGATACTCCATTATTCAAAGCTGAACACAAACTCTCAGGTAGAAGAACAGGGGCCAATGGAGTATGATCTTGAGCCTGAGCATTCTCCTATCTTTCATCAGCTGGAAATGAACTTTACTTTAACCGAAGTAAATGCAGCCATAAATGCTAGTTCAGGAGGTAAAGCTCCGGGCCGGATGGCATACCTGTCGATCTATTTAAATTCAATCTTGAATTGTGGGGCCCACTGCTAACACAGGTTTTAAATGCATGTTGTGCGGTGGGATTTTTAAAGACATGGTATGAATCTATAATTGTACCTATTTTTAAAAAGGAGATAGGGCGAACCCAGTATGTTACCGCCCTATCTCTTTGTTGGACTCCACGGTGAAGATCGTAGGGAGAGTGGTACTAGAAAGATTGCAGGCTTGGGCGGATGACCAGGCAATTTTAAGTGATTTGCAATATGGTTTTCGCAAGGGCCTGGGTACTATTGATCAGGGACTTAATCTGTATATTTTACTAGATAAATATATTAGAGCGAAGAAGGAAAGGCTGTTTTTAACTTTTGTAGACCTTACGGCATCATTTGACTGCATTGTACATGCTAAATTATGGTCAATTTTAGAGGGGCTGGGGGTGGATGTTTCATTAATCTCTTTTCTAAGACAACTTTACTCTGGGGCAAAGGCGAAGGTGCGCTTTGGGTTGGGCGGGGACTGTACTAAAAAATTTAAAGTAGGTAAGGGAGTAAGGCAAGGTTGTGTTTTAGCCCCTTTTTTATTTACGTTATATATCAATGATCTGGAATCTGTTTTGGTTAAAGAGTGCAGGGATATACCAATGGCAATAGGGCGTTCTATTCCTGCACTCCTATATGCAGATGATGCGGTCCTTATGGCTCGCACCCCGCTCGGCCTACAGAGAGTAGTTGACTCTTTTACTACCTTTATGAATAATCTGGGCCTCACAATCAATTGCTCAAAAACGTTTGTTATGAATTGCGGGAACGGGGGTAAAAAAAAGTGTAAGCCCATTTTTATTAATTCTAAGGTTTTAGAGAACACTAGCACCTTCTCGTATCTAGGAATTTTATTTGATTATACAGGATCCTGGACTCGGGAAGTCCAGGCAAGAAGGCTTCTGTTCAAAAAATCATTGATAGCACTGTCCAATTTTAGTAGGAAGTTGGGGAAACGCCCATCGGGTGACCTGTTGCAAATCTATAAAGCTAAATGTGTTAGTATCGCCACTTACGGAGCTGGAATTTGGGGCGTTGCTAATGTTAAATCACTCCAGTTGGCAGAAAATTTGTTTTTAGGTATCTCTTGGCAGTACCTGATAGCACGTCAAATTTTATCTGTCACACTGAATTGGGTATGCCTTACTTGGAGGATGTGATTAAATTGCAGCCTGTGCTTTTGTGGCACAGGGTTTGGAGTACGGAGGAATCAGCTTTTAACAGACACATTATGAAGGATGCTATGGGGTTGGAAGGGGCCAGCTGCATAAGATGGCTTGAATACGTTAAATGTTTTTATCTCAACTAGGCCATCAAGAATACTATAACAATCCCCATACCCTGTCTAATGTGTCAAGAAAGGATCTAAAGAGTGTATGTTTGCAGTTTTTGAGTGACATCAGAAATATGGCTGAAATGAAAAAAACGACAGTCCAAATGCATTACCAAACTCTGGCCACTACAACTGCGCAATCATATCTCCTGCTAGTAACTGGTGATTACGATCGATTTTTGCTAACCCGGTTTAGATTAAATATCTTACATAGGTCTTTGAGTTTCCCCGAACAAAATGATTGGTCCAAAATTCTCTGTAAGTGTCCGTGTGACGATATTTCTGTGCAATCGACGATTCATATTCTGTTTTTCTGTACTTTTTATTCTGCTGCTAGGAAAAGATGGATTAAACCAGTTCTGATGAAGCTGGGATTGAGGCAGTGCCGCCCCACATTCTTGGCCCTACATTTTTTAGATAATGAATTTATTATTGCCTCAGTCAATGCTTTTTTAAGAAATGTTTTTAAATTACGTAAATCAATTGTAATATAATATTTCTTTTTAGTGGTCTCCTGTATAAACTGTCCAAGTGTTCTTAAATTTGCACTCGCTGTTCAAAGACCAGAACTTCTGGTCCCACGGAGGAGCTAGGTGGACAAAACTGTGAGGGGCGATGTAAATTTGTCGCAAACACATATGGAGGATCTTGACTCTTATTCTCAAAAAACGTTTGGAGTTTCATCTTCCTCATTAATTCATGGAACTCCATCCTAAACTTAAAAGTATCATGTCTAGGTGTTGGCACGTAGCCAAGGCCTTTATTTAAGACCTGCAGCTCACCAGATGTGAGTTGGTGGTCAGACAAATTGACCGAACCCGCACACTCAGCCGGACACACCCACGACCCCCTCTTCGCAACAGGAAACTCCATCACTTGCAGCCACACCACCGAACTCCCGTGGACAGACCATCGATGCATCCACTTCTCCTTCAGAACACCCACCACCCACAGACACCATCACCTGCTCCCACGAAGAAACTGGACCAAAATCACCAACGACCAGCTCACCTCCTCACTCAGCAACTCCACCCGACCACCGCCGAAGACGACGACCCCAACACCGCAGCCCGAACTCTGCACAGATGGATCACCAACAGCATCAACACCATAGCCCCCCTCAAGAAAAACAACAACACACATGCCAAGAAGGCCAGATAGTTTACCCCCGAACTTCGAGAGTCCAGGCGCACCTGCCTCCGCCTCGAGAAGACCTGGAGGAACTCCAAATCCACAGAAGCCTACAACAACTTCAAAGCCGCCACCAACGCCCACCACCAGCTCATCAGAAACATAAGGGAAAACTGCAATTGAAGACAGAATCTCCACTCACGCACACAACAGCAAAGAACTCTTCAACATCATCAAGGAATTCGCCCAACCCACCAGCGAGTCGACTGACATTCCTCCCTCACAAGACCTCTGCGACAAACTCAGCACCTTCTTCCACCACAAAATCAAGAACATCTACGACAAGTTTGACGAAGACAACCAACACACTGAACCCCCACCAGCCACCCTGACACCCTGAAGCCAATGATTGACAGCTGGACAGCCCTCACCACCAAAGACACACTGAAAACGATGAAATCAATCCACTCCGGGGCCCCCACGGACCCCTGCCCACACCACATCTTCAACAGAGCCGCCGACACCATCGCACCCATGCTTCGCCATACCATCAACCGATCCCTGGCGAACGCCTTCTTCCCCGATGACTGGAAACACGCCGAGATCAACCCCCTCCTAAAGAAGCCCTCGGCGGACCCCACCGACCTCAAAAACTACAGACCCATCTCCCTGCTCCCGTTCCCAGCGAAAGACATCGAGAAAGCCATCAACAGCCAACTCGCCACCTTCATCGAAGAACACAACATCTTCGATCCGTCCCAATACGGCTTCAGAAAAAACCACAGCACAGAAACCGCCCTCCTCGCTGCGACAGACGACATCCGCTCCCTACTGGACAAAGGAGAAACAGTAGCCCTCATCCTCCTCGACCTCTCAGCGGCCTTCGACACAGTATCCCACCGCACCCTAATACGCAGACTACACGACACAGGGATCCGGGACAAGGCCCTTGACTGGATCCACTCTTTCCTCTCCGGCAGAACGCAGCGGGTCAGACTCCCCTCTTTCCTCTCAGGCCCTACACCAACCACCTGCGGAGTCCCCCAGGGGTCCTCCCTCAGCCCTACGCTCTTCAACGTCTACATGGCGCCGCTCGCCCCCATCGTCAGAACCTACGGACTCAACATCGTTTCATATGCATACGACACCCAACTCATCCTCTCCCTATCCAACGAAGCCAACGCAGCCAAACAGAACTTCCAAGAAGGCATGGAAGCTGTCACCAAATGGATGAAAAGCAGCTGCCTACAACTCAACACCGACAAAACAGAAGTACTCATCATGGGCCCACACCCCGACGCCTGGAACGACACCTGGTGGCCCCCCGCCCTCGGAAGCCCACCCACCCCCACGGACCACGCACACAACCTTGGAATCATCCTAGACTCCGAGCTCAAAATGTACCACCAGATCAACTCTGTCGCATCCTCCTGCTTCCACACCCTCCGCCTCCTAGGTAAGACCTTCAAATGGATCCCCCTCGAGCACAGAAAAACCATCACCCACGCCCTCGTCACCAGCAGACTCAAGAACGGCAACACACTCTACGCCGGAATAAACAAAAACCTCACCCGCAAGCTACAGAACATCCAGAACGCCGCCGCAAGACTAGTCCTCAACCTACCAAGACACTGCCACATCTCCCAGCACCTGCGCACACTCCACTGGCTCCCCATCGAGGATAGAATCACCTTCAAGATCCTCACCCAAGCACACAAGGCCCTCCACAACACCGGACCAGCATACCTCAACAGCCGACTCAACTTCCACGCACCCCAAAGAACCCTATGATCAGGCCAGCTCTCCTACGCTGCGGTTCCCTGCGCCAGAAAGACCAGATCGGGAGGCCGCTCCTTTTCCTTCCTCGCGGCCAGAGCCTGGAACGCCCTACCACTCCACCTCAGACAGACAACATCACTCCCCATTTTCTCGAGAAACCTCAAAACTTGGCTCTTTGACAGACCCCCTCCTTGATGGACTGGAACCTGCACCTCCCCTCCCCCCCAGCACCTTGAGACCCTCACGGGTGAGTAGTCGCGCTTAACAAACACGTGATTGATTGATTGACCACTATGTCACTCACATAGAGGGGGAGGGCAGAGAGGAAGAGGCAGGGCTCGCCAAAACCCGGAGCAAACTTGGCAGGCGTACTAACCCCGGATAACCCATAGCAGGGGTAGGACGCCTATGTGAGTGACATGGTGGTCAATTTGTCTGACCACCAACTCACATCTGGTGAGCTGCAGGTCTTAAATAAAGGCCTTGGCTATGTGCCAACACCTAGACATGATACTTTTAAGTTTAGGAAGGAGTTCCATGAATTAATGAGGAAGGTGAAACAACAAAAGTTTTTTGCGAATAAGAGTCAAGATCCTCCATCTGTGTTTGCGACAAATTTACATCGCCTCTCACAGTTTTGTCCACCTAGCTCCTCCGTGGGACCATAAGTTCTGGACTTTGAACAGCGAGTGCTCCAAGATATCACCACACCAGAGCAGTCCAAGATCCAGCACACTTTCAGTAATGTGAGTCGGAACGACTAGCAAGCGATAAAATCTTTACAGGATAATGAGACAATAACTATAAAACCGGCCGATAAAAGCGGCACAGTGGTGGTGATGAACACCAAGGATTATGAGACTGAGGTCCTTAGATTACTGGGGGAATGTGAAAACTATCAACCATTGACACGGGACCCCTCGGGGGAACTCCAAGATCTCATTAGGGCCATGGTAACGAATGCCAAAGAGAAAAAGTGGATCACCTATAAGGAAGCTGATTTCCTGGTGAATCCAAAGCCGAGGACGCCGGCATTTTACATCTTGCCAAAAATTCATAAGGCACAATGTCCCCCTCCTGGTCGCCCAATAGTATCGGGGATTCAATCATTCCTGGAGCCATTGTCCCAGTTTGCCGACTTTTTTCTGAGGGAATCTGTTGTAACTCAACCCTCATATGTCTAGGATACAACTGACATTTTAAACATCCTGGACACGGTGGAGTTTGATCCTGAGCACCAGTTATTGGTGACTATAGACATTGAATCTCTATATACCAGCATACCCCAAGATGCCACACTGGTGGCAGCAGCGCGTGCTCTTGGGGCTCGAGATTGGAATATGACACACCGCAATCTTTGTGTTACAGTGTGTGGAATTGGCCCTTACCAGAAATTTCTTTGGCTATAAGAACCAGCTATTTTTACAGGTGTTTGTTCATAGTAAAAAAGATAAACATTTTCACCACTGTGCTAAGACAGTGAATATATGCATATAAGAACTGTGTATAGTGTGCTCCTATCGAGCGCTCCCTAACCTGGTCTTGCATAGGGTGGGTGATCTGCCAAATCCCTGTCAGGGTGATCTAACTCCCCATTACCTGTGGGTAAGTGTCATCAGGCTGCACGTCTTGGTGTAGAGCAGGCCATCCCTCGCATTGGTATGCAGGAATCAGCTGAGCTGGAATTACAACACGTGGAAACCTCGCAGTATCAGGTGAGTGCTCCTCTGTCTAAACAAGCAAGTGGTTCTGTATATATAGCAATAAAACCCATGTGGCCATGTCGCTACCCCGGTCAGGCCGCAATTGTTTATTCTAGTTGGATAGCAGCGTTGCCTACCGGACAATAATATAAATATTATTTGTTCAGTGAACTTTATCCCTTGTACCGAATGTTCAAGGTGTCATGATAGTGTGTCTACGAAGTGGAAATGTAAGCAATGCAGATTCAGAGAATGTTATCCTGCATGGTCATGTACGCAAATGTATGTCAAAAGTCACTGTGTGTAGAAGACAATGTAACTTGAGAGACGTGAGCATGTAAAAAGATAGCATTTCTAACCGGGCCTATCCTGATCATGTGACACTTGGGAGTGAACACACTGCCTGGCAGGAGGTCAGAATCCCATCTTGGTGGCAGCATGTGGGGAAAGCGCAGGCTGGTCATCCAGAGTACTGAGAATCTGGGGCAACCTCTAAGGTGTCACCTGGGTGCATGCCGCCTCACCCAGGGCACGAGAATCATGTCAAGGGTGAGAAGGCATGTTGTTTGATACCAAACATGACATATTTTAGTGGTACCATAATGGAGCTGCCAACCTAAAGAATGCCAGTTTGGCAGCCTATGTTATCCTATGGACCACTAACACTTACAGTAGTTTCCAATGGGGAACACCACTGCAGGGACATAAAGGTTTGCACTTATATATCCTCACCTTTAATGTATTGCATTCTGTCTTCTGAGCTGAGGAGCCCTACCTTAGGTGTGCCTGACATATATTACAGGTAGTGCATTTGACTGTGCCACACATGTTGAGTGCTCAGTTGAGTTTGTGCAGTTTGCACTGCTCCTGCAGTTTACAATGGCAGCCCTGCTGTCAGTATTTCGCTTGGGCCACCCAGGGTGGCACAAAACCATGCTGCAGCCCTGGGGACCCCTTTGCCACCTATGCCGTGGGTGCCACCGGTATCATATACTAGGGACTTTTAATAGGGTAAAGTCCTTGCCAATTGAGGTTACCAATTCACACATAAGAGTTTTGGGAAAAGAGTACTGGCACTAGGGCCTGGTTAGAAGACTCCAGTGCACTGTCAGAGTCGAAAACCAGCATCTAGTAGTCCAAATGGGGGGTACAAAGCGGGGGGCATCTGCAAAGAGCCCTGTTTTCTTACATTTTCCTTTTAAGTTTTGCTTGTTTGCCTTTAATATTGTCTTGATGCTAGTCTTTTCTTAGTTCCATTTATTTTCTTCTTCTCTGTTTATCACTGATTTGTTAATGTTCTAACTCTTGTACATGTGCATTCAGTTCAATTCACATTTATTAGAATTGTTGATAGATGCAGCATTGAATGGACATTTTACAATTGTGATGCAATTGATTTATCACTCTTATGGTACTTTATAGAATAAAATTAATAAAATACATATGTGGCATAAGCAAGCACAACTTTCTAAAAGCATTTAAATTATAACTATCCTATTATTTGTATAACTTTTCAGAATTATGTAAATGCTTGATACAAGGAAGAAAACATGACTCCTATACCAATATACTTCACTGATAAAAATTGTTAAGCAATCTGAAATAGTCATATTTGATCTATTACAAATTCTAAATGAAACCGCGACATAAATATAAACATTGGGTTACACTGGTATATGTCTTGTCATGCAGAACCATGTCACCGCATCTTGCTACTTCAAAATACCAAATTTGCAAATAGAAGATCAGCTACTTTGCATGCGTGCCTTTTACAATGGACAAAAAACGAGGGTTATTCGGCTCAATACTCTTATCATCAGCTTGCAGTTTCTCGGTTCTTCCCTCAAGTAACACTGCTATCATTCCTTTTCAGGTTTTGCCTTCAGACAGGTTTTGCTGTTTGTTATTGTAAGATGTAGTAAATGACTGGATCCAGACGCGGTGAGTAAATAGAGGATCTTTATTCGTAGACAGGGGGTAGACGAGAGCGGACTCTTCCAAGCAGGAGACGCTGTCTAACTGCTTTGGAACGGAACGCTAACTCGAGGGGAAACATGGAATGAGAATGTAATAGCATTCTTACATATGAGAAGTATATGAGAGACTAGACCGTGTACTACACATCTTCTTCCTTTCCAAACAACGAAAGAAAAAAAAACACAGTTAAGAGGAAAAGAGAAAAAAAAACAACAACAGCTATTAGCGGACAAAATCTTTAAGGTACATAGGTGGTTTGCGGCACCTAAGAGAACGAGAGGAAACAGTGCTCTCCAAACTAGGTATGGTAATTTGGTTGGGACATGCAGGAATGAGAGAATCACCACCACCCAAAGTGTTACCTGAAACGGTCGGTTGAGTGTAATCTAAAGAATCCTGGGCCAACATATATCCACTATTATAGGCAGCGCTGTCATGTTTGCTCTGCACCAGCCGGTCGTTATATTTCTGATACAGAGCCACACGGCGAAAATTCCAACACTCACCATTATTCAAGATAACACAGTGATTAAGAACTTTCTTGACAGTAAATGGCCCTTTAAATTTAGAAAGACCTCTGCCTATTCTGCCTGTTTTGATCTTAACCTGATCACCAATGCTGAAACGACAAACTCTATTCATTGGTTCTTGTGGTGCGAATTTTACATCACGTAAGGAGACTAACTGTTTCATCCAAGAAGGAACCAATTTTGTTCCAAGGGACCTGCCCCTCATCAACTCAAAGGGGGACTTCCCACTCTGAACATGTGGAGTAGAACGATATGCCCAAAGCATCTCATCAACCAATTTCCGTACAATACAACCATTAGCCGAAGCCATTTGAATGATTCCCTTGACAATTTTGTTGGCCCTCTCACACAAACCATTTCCCTGGGGGTTGTAAAGAGAAGTGCGATGATGAGATATTCCACAATTTTTTAAGAATGTTTGCATGTCGTTAGAAACTAATTGTGTGCCATTGTCTGTAATAAGAATAGAGGGTATGCCCTCATCTCTGAACAGTTTACCTAAAAACTTTATTGTACTCGCAGTGGTAATGTCATTAGTGAATTCGACCACCAGCCATTTAGAGAAAACATCCACTGCAACGATACCAAACCTGTCAGACTCATGTAATTCACCCATGGGACCGATAAAATCTAGACAAACAGTGTGCCAGGGTAAGCCAGGATTGGCAATATGAGAATCGTCAGATTTGCAACCTACTTTAAGTCTTTTTTCTCCTTCTTTGCAAATGGAACAATTTTCCACCCAATCCACCACTTGGGTATCTAAACCAGGCCACCAGAAATGATTTTTGATACGTCGTTGAGTGAGACTTTGACCCAGATGTCCTTCATGTGCTAAGGTCAACAGTTTTCTCCTAATACCAAAAGGAGGAATAAACTTTTCACCCTTGACTAAAATGTTATCGCTACACAAGGACAACTCATCTAAAATTTTTGAATAGGGACGTACTGACACAGGAAGACAACTCTCTCTTTTAGGGCTGGATTTTAACAAACTAATTACTTCTTGTAAAGTGTGATCGTTTTGCATCTCACGCTTCCAGTCATTGGCATCGAACACTCCCTCACCCACAAAGACTGCATCATCAATTGTGGCAACAGCAATGTCTTCATTAGAATGTACGTCAACGGGATCAGCCACAGAGCGCCAATCGACAGACAACCTGGAGAGACATTCAGCTTGAATGTTTCTCCAACCTTGGATGTGTTCCACTTGATATTGGAAACACTGGAGCTTGGCTGCTAATTTGACAAGTCTCGCAGAGCCTTTACCAGTGCCACCAGGAGACAATACTTTTATCAGTGGCTTGTGATCGGTTCTGAGAAGAAATCTGGTGCCCCACAAATAAGTTCTAAAATATTCAACAGTCCAGGCTGCAGCAAGTGCTTCCCTTTCGATAACAGAGTAGTTTTTTTCAGCATCAGTTAGTGTCCTAGAGGCAAAAGCTACCGTCTTCTCACAACCTGAAACTAATTGGGATAACGTTGCTCCCAAGCCTGTTGAGCTGGCATCTACAGTTAATATGGATTTGCGGTTGACATCAAAAGGGGAAAGAACATTAGCCTCACAAATTTCTTTCTTAATTTGGTCAAAACATTCTTGATGCTGAGTGGACCACAGAAAACTTACACCTTTCTTAAGGAGGGAGCGTAAACCGACAGTTTCAGAAAAGTTTCTTACGAATTTTGAATAATACTCTATAAGACCCATGAATGAGCGAAGTTGGTCTTTATCAACAGGAGATGGAGCTGAGCTTATGGCACTGCACAAGTTCTCTTTTGGTTGAACTCCAGCGGCACTAATGGTGTAGCCCAAATAGTCAATCTGATCAACTAAAAATTTACACTTATCTTTGCGGAGTGTAAGACCTGATTTGTTCAACTTATCCAAAATAACTCTAAGGATGGCGTTGTGTTCCTCAATGGACTGACCATATATTAATATGTCGTCTTGAAAGTATATAGTGTTGTTAACCCCCTTGAAAATGTCAGAGACCATGCATTGAAAAACGCTGGCAGCTGAGTTAAGTCCAAAGGGTAACCGCGTAAATTGAAAAGTGCCCTCTCGAGTGATGAAGGCAGTGAGATGTTTGGAGTCATTGTGTAGTCTAATCTGGTGATAAGCGCTTTTAAGGTCAAGTTTAGAGAAAACCTTGGCCCCCTTGAGTGTGGAGACTAGTTCTGTAATGTTTGGGAGTGGAAAGGTATCAGCAACAACACACTGGTTCAAGGAGCGCAAGTCAACACAGAATCTCAATTTTCCATCCGCCTTCTTAGTGATAACGACCGGAGAAATCCAAGGAGAGGCCTCTACCGGTTCTATAACGCCTGAATCAAGCATCTCTTTGATGAGATTCTTGACCTCGCTTTTAACTACAATGGGAACACGCCTAACTTTGTGTTGGACAGGTACTGAGTCTGCTCTAAGTAAGATTCGATGGACATAGCCCTTAAGTTGTCCGAGTTCCTCTCTAAACACTGCATGAGCCCCTTCGAGAATGCTGTCCAGACCCGCATCGTCGACAACCATGACTTGCATGGGCGCCCTCGGGTTTACTATGATGTGTAAGTCGTATTGGTGTACCCACCCTAAAATTGCAGGACCGTGATCATATACATACACCTTACCATGAATGTGTCTGTGGGAAAAGGAGATGTGAGCCTCAAAATACCCGAGTATGTCAATTGACTCACCCTGATACCCACCAGGGGAAATGTCTTTGGGAAGTAGTGTTTTTTTGTCCCACTTTTCTTTAAAGAGTCACTTGGGTATAATTGTAAACTTAGACCCAGTATCGACCATGAGAGGCACATCTCGACCATCAATAGAGAAAATAGCTTTGGGCCTATTTTTTCTCTTGTCGTCATCAATTTGGGCATCTTCAGACTCAATAACTAAAATTTTATCACCATCAAATTCTGGGTCGTTCTCAATAGCCTGTACAGTGGCAACACTGGAATTAAACCTACTCCTACATACACGAGCATAGTGACCAATGCGACCGCATTTAAGGCATTCTTGCTTGGAAGCGAAACAAGATTTAGAGTCAGAAGTATGAGCATTACTGCCACACCTGTTACACATTCTACTACTGGAAAGTTTGTGCACAACTACAGTGGACTTGGAGTTGTAGGGTCTTTTTACAAACTTTGCTCTATTCCTGATAGACACAATGTTGCTAGGTTCTTCATCATCATGACGCATGTCGCGAGGCTCTTGTGACGAAATTTCATTAACCTCAGAATTGAGGTTTCTTTTCTCCAGTTCTTTCATGCATCCTTCGGATTGCTCGACTACCTTGGCTAAATCAATGGCAGTTTTGAGATTGGGATTTTTTGCCGCCCATAAGCGCTCCTGAATCTTATTATTGTTGCACTGTACGATGAGCTGATCCCTAATCAGCTCATCTGTCATTGCTCCAAAGTTACACTTTATAGACATTTCTCTTAATCTTGAGACAAAGTCATCTATAGACTCACCTGTTTTTTGGTGTTGTGTATAAAATTTATATCTGTTCATAACTAAGTTTTCTTCTTTAGAATACCTGACTTCTAGTCTGCAAACAGCCTCTTTGTATTCATCAGGCATGGGTTGGCCATTAGCCTGGAGTGCTTGTGGAAGAAAACGAAAAACACGTTGTCCCTCTTTACCTAGAGTACTCAAAAGGAGAGCTTTCTTTCTTTTAGCTGAAAATTCTTGACCTTCTAGTGCATCTAGATAGTTCTCGAACATGAGGATCCAGTCCTCGCAAGGGATGCTAGGTTGACCAGGCTGTGCTAGGAAGTTGGGGGGTAAAATAACTGAAAATTGAGATGGATTCATGCTTCAATATAGTGAAAAAGTGTGTGAATATCACAGAAAATGCAAGAAGGAAAGGCAAAAAAACAAGGCGTGTGGATGGTCTTAAAGGAACAGAGACTGACACGACGATGTCCCCCAAGCGTGTATATCGCTGTAGAAAACTAGATAGATGGAGATATACAACTAGCGTGTATATCGCTGCAGATAAAGTACACAACATAAAGTTAAATGCAGATGCTGAAATGTAGAACAAAAGCTTGCCGTAAGAAGCGCCGGAAGCAATCCACGGTGAAGAAAACGCGTTGGTTTCTATGGAGACGTGAAGGAAATGAAGGCTTCTGGTGGAGGTTGCTGTTCCTGCAAAATACTTAATAACGGTGATCACCTTTCGCACCGCACTGGTAACCAGGGCAACACAGACGCTAATGACATGCCTCTAAGAACGCGCTGCTGCTAGAACAAGCGGAACTTCTGCCACGTTGGGCCGCGCTGGTAACCAGGGCAACACAGGCGCTAACGACGTGCATCCAAGTACGCGCTGCCGCTGGGACAAGCGGAAATTCTATCATGTCATCAGAGCAAAGATGACAGAACAGAGGATGGATCTCTCTGCTGAAAGACGGTAAGGCGGAGGTTACAGTCCACACATAACTTCTCTTTAAGCCAGTCACGCCGATGTCGAGTTCTGTCACTCTCGGTTTCTTCTGGGATGGCTCACTGCTCAATACACGCTAGTGACACGATCAAAACGATCACTCTCGCAGCTTGCCTCCACTGCGCATGCCAATTACTAAAACCAAATGTTCAACTCACGCTGTCGACGCTGCCGTCCGCTCTTGCCTATATGACAATACAGCGCTCTGCTCCGTTTTCGCTCTGCTCCGTGGGGTTCAGGGGACCTTGAGCAGGAAAGCAAATCGGAATGTGGAGGAAGGTGTGCACGCTGGGTTCCTTGAATCCTCGAAACGTCACCAAAATGTAGTAAATGACTGGATCCAGACGTGGTGAGTAAATAGAGGATCTTTATTCGTAGACAGGAGGTAGACGAGAGCGGACTCTTCCAAGCAGGAGACGCTGTCTAACTGCTTTGGAACGGAACGCTAACTCGAGGGGAAACATGGAATGAGAATGTAATAGCATTCTTACATATGAGAAGTATATCAGAGACTAGACCGTGTACTACATAAGACTTATTATTATCAATCTACTTACAGAGGTCTCTGATTCATCCAACTTCATCAATTGGCTCATATGTCCCTATATCTTTTAGCCTTTGGCTTCAGACATTTTCACATCTTAGATCAGACCACAGGCTACTGGGTGTCTCACCAAATGATATTGGATATTTATGGAGCCTTCTGCTTCTTTGAAGTGCTTGCATTGCAGGGCATGAGGGACTGCTTTGTCTCCCTGACTCTTTACGTTTGCTGTCCATTGCTCTTTATCTGCAACTCAAGGCCACCCTCCCTTCCACTTCCGACCCCATCTATCTCTCTCCTTATTTCCCACCACCCGTGTTCCTACTTTGCCAATGTTTTTATAATTGTGCTGCATTTATTGACAACGCCAATAGAAGAGATCAGCCATCTTCTAATATTATTTATCATATACTATCATAAAAAAGCATTCAAATGTAACCCACGTGTGTGTGCATGCATGTGTAGTCATTTTTAAATTACTTTTCTTGAAAACAAAATCTCAGAAAAGTGCCCACGAATGTGCACATGCATGGACACCCAACCTTAAATAATATTTGCTATAAAATAGAACAAAAAATATATATAGATGAGCGCCCATGTTGTGGACATCTTTGCAAATGTTTTTGTGTCCTTTAGAACGAATAGAATTCCAAAATGTCTGCTCATGTGCATCTTTGTTTTCACACAAGCTTCCATAGTTGAATGCAAACAAACATTAGCAAATCCAATAGCTTTGCAGCTGCATATTAAAGGCAACATCGATTGGCTATACCAACGCTTGTTCATATGTAAGCTTTCACAGCCATGCCATTTATTTCTTGCTTTACTACATTTACTAATTCGCTTGGTGGTTTTTACAAGCAGATGTATTTTAAATGGTAGCTACTTATTATGTTTTTTAGGGTGCACAGACAGAATATCGAGTTTTTTATTTCGACCTACCAGAATATCGAGTTTTAAATATCGTAGGTCAAGAATATCGACATCAAGAATATCGTGGTACAGAATATCGACAGTAAGGTAAGAAATATCGTTTTATTTAATATCGAAGACAGTAATATCGTTTGTAAAAATATCGTTGTTAATAATATCGATGTTTATATTAGTGTTCTGTATTTTAATATGTGTGTTAAAAGTATGTTAGGTAATTTTTTGGTATAAGTGAAGTTTATTTTTTTAATGTATGTGTTACATTTTTAGCAGAAAATATTTTTATGTAAAATAATGTTTGCGTAATTTAGTTCTGTAGCGGGTTGTGGGTTTATAGGGGAATAGGGTGGAAAGTAATTTAATTATAATAAAGTAATTATTAATGTTTATTTATTAGTATTTATAATTAATTTATTATTTATTAATTGGTTATTAATTAATATTAATTAATTAATAGACAATTATATAAATTGTGTAATTGTTTTTAGGAGCGGGTTGTGGGTTTATAGGGGAATAGGGTGGGAAGTAATTTAATAATAATAAAGTAATTATTAATGTTTATTTATTCGTGTTTATAATTAATTTATTATTGTTTAATTATTAATTGGTTATTAATTATTATTAATTAATTAATAGATAATTGTATTAATTTTGTTATTTTTATATTAGCGGGTTGTGGGTTTATAGGGGAGTAGGGTGGGAAGTAATTTAATTTTAATAAAGTAATCATTATTATTTATTTATTATTATTTATAATTAATTTATTATTAATTAATTAAAAATTTGGTTATTAATTAGTATTAATTAATTTATTGATAATTATATTAATTGTGTTTTTTTATGAATGGGTTGTGGGTTTATAGGTGAATAGGGTGGGAAGTAATTTAATTATAAAAAAGTAATTATTAATATTTATTTATTAGTATTTATAAATAATTTATAAATAATTAATTATTAATTGGTTACTAATTTTTAATAATTATTTAATTGATAAGTATGTAGATTGTAACCCTCTGCTATCCAACACTTTCCCTACTGTTGCACTCACTGGAGTGGGAATAGTAATTTTTTCCCCTATGCTATCCAACCCTTTCCCTACTGTTGCACTCACTGGAGTGGGAATAGTAATTTTTACCCCTACGCTATCCAACACTTTCCCTACTGTTGCACTCACTGGAGTAGGAATAGTAATTGTTAACCCTCTGCTATCCAGCACTTTCCTTACTGTTGCACTCACTGGAGTGGGAATAGTAATTTTTACCCCTACGCTATCCAACACTTTCCCTACTGTTGCACTCACTGGAGCGGGAATAGTTATTTTTACCCCTACGCTATCCAACACTTTCCCTACTGTTGCACTCACTGGAGTGGAGTTAGTAGTTTTTAACCCTCCACTATCCAACACTTTCCCTACTGTTGCACTCACTGGAGTGGGAATAATAATTTTTACCCCTACGCTATCCAACACTTTCCCTACTGTTGCACTCACTGAAGTGGGAATAGTAATTTTTACTCCTACGCTATCCAATACTTTCCCTACTGTTGCACTCACCGGAGTGGGAATAGTAATTTGTACCCCTCCGCTATCCA
This sequence comes from Calotriton arnoldi, assembly GCA_963921515.1. NCBI lineage: Eukaryota > Metazoa > Chordata > Amphibia > Caudata > Salamandridae > Calotriton > Calotriton arnoldi. Next base: position 1,486,134 of record CAWUFW010000648.1, on the reverse strand, counting down.
AAACTTTCCCTACTGTTGCATTCACTGGAGTGGGAATAATAAATTTTACCCCTACGCTATCCAACAATTTCCCTACTGTTGCACGCTTTGGAGTGGCAATAGTAAATTTCACCTCTACGCTATCCAACTCTTTCCCTACTCTTGCACTCTCTGGAGTGGGAATAGTAATTTGTACATCTCCGCTATCCAATACTTTCCCTACTGTTGCACTCACTGGAGTGGGAATAGTAAATTGTAACCCCCCGCCATCCAAAACTTTTCCTACTGTTGCACACACTGGAGTGGGAATAGTAATTTTTACCCCTACGCTCAGCCGCGGTCGGTGGTAGGAGTGCTGCCGGGCGGTGACGTGGGGAGGGGGAGGGGCAGGGTGGGGGGTAGTAAACTACGGATTACGGAGGTTTACAGGTAAGTAAACATATAAATAAATAAAACGAATTTCGTTGCACGCACTGCATCCCCAAATGCGATGCAGTGCACGCAACGAAATTCGTTTTATTTATTTATATGTTTACTTACCTGTAAACCTCCGTAATCCATAGTTTACAACCCCCACCCTGCCCCTCCCCCTCCCCACGTCACCGCCCGGCAGCACTCCTACCACCGACCGCGGCTGCCTACGCTATCCAACACTTTCCCTACTGTTGCACTCTCTGGAGGGGGAATAGTAATTTTAACCCCTACGCTATCCAACACTTTCCCTACTGTTGCACTCACTGGAGTGGGAATAGTAATTTTTACCCCTTTGCTATCCAACACTTTCCTAACTGTTGCACTCTCTGGAGTGGGAATAGTAATTTTATCCCCTTCGCTATCCAATATTTTCTCTACTGTTTTAGTTAATGTAGTGTAAAATGTGTTTTAAAAAGATTAAAAATATTGTAATAATGTAATTAATTGTATATATTTTTGAATTTTAATTTATATTATTGGTGTATGTGTATATATATGTATTTATAATTTTTAATATGTTTTAAAACAATTTATAAGTTATTAAAATAATTATTTAAAAATATTATTAAGTAAGTATATATATTATATTTTATAGATATATATGTTTAATTGATTTTTACAGTATGGGGGATATTCTCAAGAACATGCGATAATCATCGGCAAAATGGGTTAACGCAATTACACATATCGCCATCCATCGCGGGAAAATGATTCCGTGTCAACGCTCAATTCACAACACGGCGGTAACATGCGATAGTGACCTGATAACGCCTCAAATGTCCGCGATAAAATCCCCGGGACGGCGATAAAAATCTAAAGCCGAACGTGAAAAAAGTTGCAATGGGCCCAACTGCGAAAAAAAAACATAGCAACAAGCAGCGCCAGTCCTGCCAGTCCCACAAGTCAGGCGGGAAAAACCACCACAAAAGCGCCAACAAAAAACACAAACAAAACACAAACAACTGCGAAGCACCATGGAGGTAGCCGGAGCAAGTACAGAGGACAACCAGAACCCCACAAGCCCCACGGAGGACCAGCCTGGGCCCTCGGGGTCAGGGAAGGGCAAGGAGAAGAAGAAGAGGAAGACGCCTTACAGTACGCAGGAAAACCAGATCCCCATTACGGAGGTCATAGAACACCACCACCAACTGTGCATCACCTCCACTGTGTCATTGGCAACTAAAAATACAACATGGCAGTCCATATTGGCCAAGGTGAATGCAGTTGGAGTGAAGAGAAGGGAAGTGGATGACTGCAAGAAGCGCTGGACTGATGGGAAGCGCAAAACCAAGCTGAAACCTGCAGCCAACCTGAAAGCAGCAATGCATACTGGAGGAGGGAGTCCAGTGACACACCAGGAGCCGGATGAGATGGAGGGAATGGTGACCCGAGTCATCATTGGGGAGACGGTGGCAGGAGTTGGGGGACCGGACACTGCACAACATGACCTGAGCCAACAGCAACAGGGTGAGTAACGACCAGGGACTGGGTGGACGGGGGGAGATGGGCACAATGGCACATATGCACAATTAAGTATAGCACATCTGCGGACAAACCATGCCCAAGAGTCACAACCCCGACCAAGAGCCCAAGTTACCCGAGTCTGCAACATCTCAGCACTGTATAAGCACAGAAGTCAAAGGCACACCGCCTGAAAGGGACAAGGGCCAGCCAAATCAGAGCTGAAGAGGCAACACACGCACAATGCTGCACACACACATAAGAATCAAAAACCTCAACATTGATTACAATGTGGTACAAACTGCAACACTTTCACAACAGAACAGAGGACACAACTGCCGCCGCTTGTGTGTAGAAAATGGCCATTCGCATTTGGCATTGCAGGAAACTGTGAGATGACAATGTACAAGTACAACCTCACATCCCTGATGGAGTTGAAATGTCAACTGTCCTGCATCACATAGGCATCTCCCCACAAACAGTCACAATGTACATTGTCATGCAGTCTGCAAGTAAACTTGTCCAATGTGTCAACATACATGTGAACACAATGTCAATCTGCATCTCCCCTTCACATTGCAGAGGGAGAATCAACACTTCCTGCAGAGCAGACCCAACAACTCTGCACTGATGATGAAGAGGACCTCCCCAACATCGACACCGACGCCCTCCAACAGCGCATGGACAGCTTCGGCACCCCACCTCCAGGAGCAGTGCAGCCCAGCTGCATCGAGGAGACCCCACCCCCTGCACAGACCACACAGCAGGAAGCACCCACCACCACTGCTGTCTCCCAGGACCCCCACGACCAACACATGGCATTCCAACGCCATGTGTTAGGGGGCCAGGAGAAGATGGCCGATCAGCTGCGGGTGGGGTTTGACCTCATGACAGCCAAACTAGATGCCATACGTGGGTGTCTATGTCCCATCAGGGACCACTTACAGTCCCCAACGGACACCCACTGTCCACTCCATGCTCTCCAACAATCCATGGCTGACATCGCTGGAGTCATGACTCTGAGCCAAGAACAACGGTCCAGTCAGAGTGGCTCCAGCGATGCCAGCTGGGAGTTGGGACACATGCGGAGGATCATGTTGAACATGGAGCGGATGCAGGCGGAAAGAATGTTTGCCACGGCTGCACACCAGCGAGATGTAGCTGTGATCTTCCATGCCCTGCAGATCCTCATCATGGCATTGCCGCCACAAGGCCTGGAGCGGATGAATGCTGCTGCTACTACTCCATCCACATCTCTGCCCCCTGAAGTGTCAGTGCCACACAGTGATGCAGACTAAACACCAACACCCACATGTGAGGCACCTGACACATCAGAGGACGAAGATGATGAGGAATCTGGCACTGTGGTAAGAATGAAGTGGTAGCATTCATCTCCGCCATATGGCCTGTTTCAGCTTGGTTCTGCCCTCTGCATCATGCCCTGGATTAATACCATCCACTGTCCCCCGATACACTCAGCAACACTCACCTTGGACCTCGACAGGGACTGCCATATTTGGTTTGTTTACCAATGACACAGCAATCACACTGCGGACTGAAGTCTGCCTCTTCCGATGAACTTGTCAATCCCTAATGGACTCTGGCTGGCCCTCCAGGGGGCAACAATGTACAGTGGGGTGTACATGGCCCTGTACTGCTCCAGCTTCAACACTCCACTGAATGCGAAAAAAACATTCTGATTCACACAGATGTTTTGTGGCTATGACCAATCAAGTATGAAAGTATGGATGAATGTAGGGACAGTGATTCCACAAAAAGGTACTCCCTGGGTAATGCTACCAATGCTCATGTCTGGCCATGACCCAGATAGGCAGTGAGACACACATTGTCATTCCAATGAACACCCATCACAGTTGAATACAAGTGAAGGTGCGTAGACTTTATTAGCACTTGCGTGTCAGTACGGGCAAGAGAAGTGCCACAACAATCAGACCAATGCAGCAGTATGTCAGGAATATGAGGAACGTTGCCAAGCGCCGCTGTCCACTCCGGGGAGTGCCTCACCCTTCACAGGTGTGTGTCAACCCGCGTTGTTGTCCGCTCATGTATTCGGAGTCCAGGCGAATGAAGCCATGTCCACTGTTGTCGTGGGATATGTGACCAGATCTCCAAGATGCAACAAGGTGTTGGGACATGTGCAATGGGTTCCAATCTGTTGTGGCTGCAGGAACGTAGTTACTGTGAGAAGTTGGCCTGGCATATGATGTCCACTAATTATAGTGGGCACCTTGCACCAGTCCAAACAACCCCTTATTGGAGATAGGTTAAAGACAACCTTTATTGAAAGCTATCCTAGTGGTAGCTATGGAGAGCAGCCTTCAGGCTAAGTCTGGAAGGAATGTAAAGCAGCTTGTTTTACCAGTCTATAATCTCTTGAGTGACCAAATGAAAGAGGACCACACCAGGTATATATTCAAAATATATGTATTTATTGCTAAACACACCCCTCTAGTCTCTTTATGAGGCTAGAGTTCGAAGTACATAAGTTATAAGTTAGTTATCTACAGTAATAGCACAAATACACGTTTGAGCCCTAGGGGCGTACCAAACCATATACCAATAAAGTGGTATAAGAACCACGACTGAGCTAGACACAGGGCCTAGAGCCTGTAGAAGTGCTTGGACCACAAGGAACCACCCAAGGTAGTGACACAGGGGACCCACGGGGGACGCGTGCAGTGTATGAACACAGCCGCAAATCGCCATTAACTTCTATGGGGAAAGTCGCGGTTGGAATTTAAAAGAAAAGGGACACTTAGAGGAGGACTTGGAGCAAACCCTTTGAGAACTAGGCTGTTCTAGTGTCAATACCCACGGGAGCACCGGAGTACTCGAGTTACCTCACCCAGGGAGCCGGGTGCATAGGTGTCTTTCGGGGTCGGGTTTCGTCTGTCGCTTTCAATGGCGATCTGCTGCAAAGTGCTGCTGGCGGCCAAGTCGAAAGTGTTCGGGTGGATCCAAAGGTGGATCGAAGATTTGAAGAACCTGAAAGCAGAGGGGACAGAGTCTGGGTCACTAGCCAGTGACCAGGAAGGCGATGAGCAGATGCCCACCAATGTCGAGTGCTTCAGGTAGGTTGACGGTCGTCTTGACTCTTCAGCCACGAGGTCCAGGAGGTGTCGACGATGACCAGGAGCTGGATTCGAGCTGTCCCACAACGTTTGTCGATTGCAGGGGTGTCAGCGACCGGATTGGACCCAACAAGCCTTGGCAACGGCAAGTCTCGTGGAAATGGAGGAAGGACGATGTTGCAGACCAGCAAGGTCTGTGGGACTCACCCAGCAAGGGTGAGTCAGGGCACGCCTGGAGAAACCAGGGAGCCCAAGCAGAAGAAGATTGGCCTTCGGGAGGGCCTACTAGCCAACGGACTAGCAACCGCAAAGGAGCCTCGAGTCGATGCACGTGGAGCTGGCTCACAGGACACTCGTGGAGTGGAGGCCAGTGATCTTCGGTGCAGTTGGTGCTGGAGGCTGGGGCTACTCGAAGCCCAAAGCACGACTTCATGGGAGACCCAGAAGAGGATGCACTTGCAAATGCGATCGGTGTCCAGGGGTCACATTTCCACGTTACCCACGACAGCTACGGGCCTCAGCTTTGCTGGAGACTCAGGGCAGCCTCGGAGAAGTCTGGAAATCTACCTCTGGTGATGCAAAGACTTCGGCGTCTGGCGGGAGCTTCAGCGATGCAGACCGGACAATTGCTTCTTTGGTGCCTGCCAAGCAGGGGAGTCACTCCTTGACCCCAAGGGAGATTCTTCAGTCCTCTAAACTTGAAGTAGAGCGTCGAAGGTCCAGGATTCTGTGTCAGAGTTTCGTCCAGGTTAATCTAAAGTCCTAAGGACTGGGGTCCCATACTTATACTAAGGTAGGGGGTTGGACATACTCTGTGGACCCACCTATGGGAGGGTCAGGGCAGAGGGGTGGTTACACCCCTTTCCCTTTGTCCAGTTTCGCACCAGAGCAGGGGCTGGAAGCCCCTGAGCCGGTTTGAACTGGGGTATGCACAGGGACACCAAATGTGCCCCCAGTGCAGGACTTCAAAGCACCAGAGAGTGCTCCCGCCCAGACCCAATACACACTATCCTGTCTGGGGAGGTGGTTACACCTCCCTGGGACAGGAAACCTATTGTCCAGGCCTCCCCTGCCGGAGTTTCGGTCAGCAGCAGGAGGCCAGACTCGTGTCTGTGGCAGCGGCATCCATTTTGTGATGCCAGGGCTCTGGAAAGTCAGTACCGGGTATACCGGTGTGTACATGTCTCTCCCTCTAGAAGGGTGGAATGCTACCCCGCCGCCAGAACTGGCGGGGGGGTAGTATTCCAAGATGTTTGACACCAAACACGACATGTTTCCGTGCAGCCATCCCAAAGTTAGCATTTAATGCGAGGTTATAATGCGCTTAAGAGTATATGGTCGGGCTGCACTACAAACAGCATCAGAGAAGGGTCTCCGAACGCTGCAGAGGGGCCCAGCTCATGCAGGGGCACCCTCTCACATAGGAACCACGCACTCTGCCTTCAGGATTGATAAGGCCTGCCATAGGAGTGACTTATAGGTTTATATGTGTGTATGTATGTAGTGATATAGGTAGCCTATATCACAGTAAGGGGTGCATGCACCACCTTACCCAGGCTGCAGTAGCAGACCTGTGGTGTCATTTTGGATGGCCGTCCAGGGGTGGCACAATACATGCTGCAGCCCCTGGTAGGCCTCTGAGGTACCTATGCCCTGGGTACATAGTATACCATATACTAGGGACTTATAAGGGCACTCCAGATTCCAATCAGAGATGTGCCTAAGGCACATGGAAACCATTTTAGAGAGGAAGCAGCTAGGCTGGGGTTCTGATTAGCAGGGCCCCAGCCAGACTAAGGTCGAAAAACAGTGAAGCATCAGCAAAAAGTGGGGGTACCCATGTGAAGCAGATCCTACTCTCCTACAGTTACTCGTCCATGAAAGCCATTGCAGCTCCGTAGGCTATCATTTCCAACATGAGGTCGTTGTCGACTTCATCAAACAGGACGGCGAGGCGATCCATTAGCAGGTCCGGACAGATGTGCTGCGTCCACCCTCTTTCACCAATTAGCACTACAGCCCAATAGGGGAGCGGTTCAATGTGGTCACTGCACACGAGGAGTTGTGTAATCTCCCGGGTCCAGCTGCCAGCATGCATGCCAAGTATCAAGGCATCCCATAAACGGGTATCACAGTGACACTCCTGGTCGTGGGCCAACAGGGGGCGCACACACATGTCAAGATCCAGTTCAGCTACAGTCCTGTTGGAAAGGCAGACATCCATGGGCCATTCGAATGTGCATGATCGGCAATGCAACACAGGCTGAATGCAGGTGACGTTGGCAAGGTGGAAGCTTAGCCGGTAACTGATCCGCATCACTGCCAATGGCAGGGCCCCCAGTAAACGCAGCATACGCGCACGGTACAGTTCCACCTGACAGGGGTTGTGCATATGTCCGGGATGTTCTGCCATTGCGTCAGTGGCTCTGGTTGAAGCGGCCCTGTTCTGACCTGTGCCAGTTCTGTGGATGAAATGCCACAGCTCGGATCAATGGGTTGTTTTAGTGTGAACGGTTGTACGCCTGGGATGGTGTGGGAGTAAGTTTGAAGGCCATTCCATGCAAGATAACTTCGAGCAAGGACTTCTGTGTGTGGGGTGTGCATGCGTTGGTCTTTTGTCGGGCTGTGCGTAGTGTGGGAGTCATTATCAGCTGCTCTGGTATCTGTCAGGGGGTGCCGGGCACATGCAATTCTGAGGTCGGAGGTGCAGATGTGCTTCCGCCTGATAGTCCAGACAAAGGAGCTTTCATCCCTAATGTTGGCTTCTCATCTGTTTGCAGTCAGGAAATGTGAAGTGGCTTGTTGGGGGTGGGGTGGGATGTGTGAGACTTTGGGAATCAAGTTTGACATGTCTTGCATGTGGCAAATGAGCGGCATCACTGTGTGTTACGTTGCCTCACACCTGCTACTCCCTCCCCCTGAGCCAATTTACCTGTGTGCGCTGCGCTGTTGCATCACTTGCACTCCTACGGCACACCATTGTCATGCCTGTCTGCGCATGTCCACAAGCCTGACGACGACACTGTGATGTTGGACGTTGAAGGTGGGCTGCCACTTGAGTGTAGGCCTGTGAGAAGGATAGGGCGAACACAGATGTAGAGTTCATGCCTGGTTGAACTCGCGCTGCGATTAAGGCTAGGCATTTGGCTCATGCTGCGGCAGTACAGATACACACAGCACTTGGCATGTATGAGCCAAGACCCCAAGTGGTCTTGCGCTCCTTCATTTCCCTGTTCGCGCGAGCCCGCCCTCCGGGTGCATGCTACATTGCAACATTGTCGATTGCGGACTGGGTGGCTCCGACACTACAACAGTGACACATTCATTAGTTACTTCCTTGTCCAGGCCAGGAATGAACCACGCCCAGAGCCCCGGGCAAATCCTTCACACCCCTACGCTGGCTTGGCGTTCGCCGGCCCAGCCCACTTTGCTTATGCTTACAGGGGGGGACGACACAGCTACATGACCGGGGTCTTCCCCACTGCCTGAGGTGGCATGGTTGCGTCCACTGTCCACAACACTACACACACCATCAGTATATGTCCACATGGACATGTCTGTGCTCTGCATACTGAAGTCAGTCCAGCAGATCACCGCCACACTTGGCATTGTGTGCATTCTTATTGATGGGTCACTTGCCTCCTTCACACATACTTGGTTCCCACCTCTCCCCACATTCTGCAATTGAGTGGCTGAGGGGCCATGCCGTTTTTGGAAGGTCAGCTGTCTTGTTCTGCGCTGCCTCGGTGGTAGTCCGGGGAGGGGCCGGAGAGGGGGTCTGGGGGTGGTGAAGGTGGGTGTTGTGGCCCTCTTGGGTCTCCGTGCTGCATGGTCAGTGGCTCCATGACATGTGTTGGTCTTCAGATGTGGCTCTGGGCTGGGCTCCCTTTCATGCTGCAGGTTGATGTCCTGCTTTACACCAGTGAGAGGCAGGTGTTAAGTCCCTGCTGCTAACGTGCCTTATTGCCTGTTTTTGGGTTGCAGCGCAGATCTGGCTGGTCGTTGAGAATATCGCGGAGTGGTGTTTTTGCACGGGAACGCCTACTCTGCATATCATTAGTGTTAGTTGTCGCTTTCATCCGTGGTGATGTTTTTTGCGCCAGCTATCGCTGGGTAACTGGCGATGTCAGCAGTTTGCACCAGCTTGAGAATGGGGCGATGGATCTGTCGCCACTTTTGTGGCGCTAAAGTGCCAGTAAATCGGCGATTATTCCTTGAGAATATGCCCCTATATGTATTACCTATAATTTTAAACATTTTTTAATATTTTTAACTATGTTTATTTTAGTTATATGTATTATTTACTTTATTTTACAATATTTTTTATACATTAAACAAAAACGATATTTTTAACAACGATATTTTTAAGGACGATATTTTTTTATCGATATTTTTGTACTTAACATTATGTAGATAGGACTTTGATATTCTGGACATCGATATTGTTGCGTCGTTATTTCTGTAGGTCGATATTCTGACTCTCGATATTCTGTCAGTGATCCGTTTTTTAGGTAATTCTGTCCTCCCCTGAAGGACTGAAAAACAACAGATTGTACAAATAATGAGTAATATACCTTAAACATTAGTTAAAATTGAGAAACTAGAAAATAAGCTAATATTATTCCAGAAACTGATTACAATATTTCAAACTATGGTACCAGTCATTAATATAAAATACAACAACATATGAAGTGCTTGATTGAAGTTAGATACATTGGGCCAGATGTATGTAGGAACCGTTTTGCGATTCTCTAATTGTGAATCCTTGCGATTCGCAATTAGGAAATCACAAAACGGCATGTATGAAAGTGTGTTGAACTCTTTCTGCGATTCTTAGGGGATCGCAAATGACCTACCTCATGAATATTAATAAGGTATGTCGCAATTTGCAACCCCCCCTAGGAATCGCTAAAATCACAGGGATAGTGGCCTGCTGGGGTCAGCAGGCCAACATGTCCGTCATTGCTTTTAAATAAAGCAAAATAATTTTTTATTAAATGCATTCCATTTTCCTTAAAGGAAAATGGGTTGCATTTAAAAAAAAAAAAAAAGAAAAGTTTTCTTTTCGCTTTCTGAGAGCAGGCAGTGGTCCGCGTGAGACTACTGCCTGCTCTACAAAAACGTTTTCACTGCCATTCCCAAAGGGCAAGGGTCCCTTGTGGACCCCTTCTCATTTGCGAATAGGTTACCACCTACTTGAAAGTAGGTGGTAAAATGCGAATGTTTTGTGACCGAATTCACGGGCAGAAAACATTCATACATACCATTAGCATTTGCCATTTGGAAGGGACGCCCTAAACACGCCCCTTCCAAATAGCGAATTGCAAACCCATTTTGCGATTCGGTACGGGGTTACCAAATCGCAAAATAGGGTTTGATGCATGTGAAAAGCATTTTTGGGGTTCCCAAACGGGATGATTCTCCGAATCGGCCTGTTGCGAACACAAAAATGCGTGATACATGTGGCCCATTATTTCTTAAAAATATTTTTTTAAATTAAACCATTCTCTAAGTTTAAGGGCAGAATAAACGTGTTGCAAACCTTGAGCTTTCCAAGACATAAAGCTCATATGCATTTTTGATGCTTTAGATCATCGACCATTGTAATATTGTAATGGTAGTCCATTATCTCAGCGTTAAGAAAAATCTGTTCATGGAGTGGTTACTATGCATTTTCATACAAGGCTGTGGTTGTCTATAACGTTCTGTACCTTTAACATATTGAGAAATATTTTTACTCGTGCAATAATGTATATCAACAGTATAACTAACGTTGAAAACAGCTCACCAAATGATTATCTTTGTTTGAGTTATATTTTGACAGCAGTAAAGATCTTCCAATTCCATATTTAGATGGAGGAGCGCTAAGTCAACATTTCCCACGAATGCAAACTTTTCCAGCGAGCCATTGAGCAATTCATTTTTGAAAACCCTTGCATGGAATATCTAAGAACAGTAATAATTTGGTATCTGGTAAACACAATTAAAACTTTAAAATAGGTACAATTCAATTCAAGCACTAGTATAATTGCTTGTTTCACCACAGATTTGTGCATATTAATCAAAGATGTTAACATTTTTCTACTAGCACCATCTTTAAAGGCAAGCTAGTGCAAGGTATACTCTAATCGATAAAAGAGAGTCAGTGGGATCTTTGCCTTGTAAACTTTAAGGAGCTATAAAGGACATCTTTTTCTCTAATGTATAGTAGAAGATCTACTCTCTGTGCAATTACTTTTCTAACAAATAATATGATGGATGGTACATAGATTTTCAGTAACTATCAATTACAGATCGATGCAGTCTTTTAGTCTCATACAACAGTGAGTCCCCCAACTGCCATCTAAACATCATCTTCTTTAGATGCCTACAGAACCTATCGCTTTACTCTCTCCGGAGTATATTGTCAGGTAATGATTATGTGAGTTTATGTGACTACTCAGACAACTTTTCTTAGCCTCACTGGGGTCTACCTGGGGCCTGGTCTAAAATTATTGCATGTATTAAGGAGACCACTGAGACATTACGTAATTTAGGAGGAAACGTTCTAACGTCATAAAATGTATATGGAAAATCTTAACTGTACAATAATAAGATGATTGCTGCTAGAGTACATGCCTGCTTGAGGCCTGTGCGTGGTTCAGTTTTTTTATTTAAACCTTCGTCTGCACCTATTACAATCTGACGTCAGGTATCAGTGAGCAGATCTACAAGGATTCTGAAGATTGTATTTGGTGTGCCTCGAGCAATTGATGTATGCTACAGAAAACCACAGGCAAACTTATCAAAGGTTGTACAGAGGTTGATGATTGTGGCATATATGCACTTCCCTCTGTAGAATACACAGCTGTTAACAATTCAATTTACGGGCAGGTTTATTAAATTGAGCTGTCGTTGCATGACACAAGTCAATGCAAGGCAAAACTAAGTCCTTAAATGGAATTTAGAAACCCGCATAAGGAGCTATTTATGCTGCTTTGTGTGACATTCTAAAGAAACGCAATGCAAAGCAGATACTGTATTACATCTGTTCTGGTACGCGTTCCATGGATGGAGCACAGGACTTTCCATCCATACACCCATGGAATTTGACGCAAGCCCAGAATAAATTAAGGCAGTAAACCTGAATTTACACAAAAATGGTGTACCTACCACAGAGAAACATTATGAGGAGATCTTCATCACACAGAGAAAGAGGAAATTGCCTCTTATGATGGTTTTTGTTCTGGAAGGTATACCTTCCTGCACAAAAGTAATCCTGCCTGTAATGCAGGCACACTTGCAGAATGGCTCAAGGGTGCCTGTGTTGGCACCAGGAAGCATACAGTGGACCAGCACTAGGAGAGAGCAGAAGTGCTCCATATCTTAGTCGTTATTTAGCATTTCTCTTCTCTCCCTTTCATGGAATGCAACGCAGCAAGTTGCCTTGCGAGAAATATTGACCAATCTGCTGCTTAGTATATTGTTTGGACACAATAAAAACCTGACTGCTCTTTTGGAGTATATTGTTGTCACATACCCAGGGGCAGATTTACAAGGACTGGCGCATCTCTGCATATTAGCAGGGATGCGCCAGTAAAGATGCGACACACAATAATACCCTTGCGCGACCACGGATGCGTCGCATTTACAATGCGGCGCACCGTGGCGCAAGGATAGACAGATGCGTGTCGCATCTTTTGTCGTAAGGGCAGCGCATTGCTGGAGTCGTGTCGCAAGCGCGACGCAACTCCAGCAATGCTCAGGGGCGGCCTATACCTATTGTGCTGCGTCACTCCTTACGCCTGCTTCAAGCAGGCGTAAGGTTTTGACGCAGCTGCGTAGTAAAAGTGACTCAGAGAAATCTTGTAGATTTCACTGCGTCACTTTTACGAGGCTTTCCTGCGACGGAACGCCCACCCTGCATACATTATACCTGACGCAGGTATAATGTAGCGCAGGGCTTTACAACGTGACGCATCTCCCTAGATGCGTCACGTTGCAAATATGTTGCATAGTGGCGCATTGTTTACGACGCCGCTGCGTCACAGAAGTGACGCAACAGTGTCGTAAAGATGTCGCAAGGGGCTTGTAAATCTGCCCCCCAGTTTTATAGATTTTGGAGCACACATTTATAGAATACTATACGTGCTCCATCCAGTGAAGAAATTCGGCAAAAATTTTGCAGGATGTCTTTAGTTCCTTTTCATGAAAAGGGAACAGGATGGAAGCACATCAAGAACTGAGGATTGCAGCTTTTTGGATACATTATGTAAGTAGCTGAAAATACGTTTCCCCAGCGAATTACATTTCGCTTAAAGAGGTGTCAAGGGGGTTTTGACTAGGCCTTGTGCCCTTGAAGTGTTTGAGCTAATGACATTTGTGATGATGGGCGTACGAGTAAAAGCTATATTGACGTTTGGTTTCGAAGAGGTATCTGGAAGGGTCAAATATGAGTGACGCAAGATATATATTGCAGCTTTAAGTAATAAAGTCAGACAAAACAATCCAGATAGGAATACAGAAGAATTAGCTATGATAGTGCCTGTCATTTTTCTAGTCAGGAGCCAGAATTTACATGTAATCTATTATTATAACGCATAGAATAAGGAACATCACCATTTATTCTACTGAGTTCTTCTCTGTTTCTGGCAAGGTATGTGACATTACAGCCTGCTCGTATGTATATACCTGACTTTTCAGCATAGTGGAGTCAGGTTAACTTGTTCAATTCATGTTTCAGTTTCTCTGCTCTTGCTAGTGATAAGATGTACGGTTTTGTAAGTGTGGTTTAGCAAATCAACAGAATTCTGTTTTATGTAATCTACATTCTTCATTAATATCTCAAACCACATGAGTATCTGGGATGCCAGAAACAAATGTTATCAAATTATCTGTAAAAGAATCAGTGAGCACCATCATTTGAGGGAACCAGTGTAGCATAGCCTTTGCTTGTTGTAATGCAAATAAGCAGAATTTCCTTCTTAAGTCCAGTGATATGGTGGTTGTATGTTACAGACTATTAGTATCTCTAGCATAAGATGACCATTAGTATTACTGAGAATTAAGGACATTGTTTCCATTGAGAAAACTGCTCATCTGATGTAATCAGATAAACGGTGTGCAGACATAATATCGAGTTTTTAATATCGACTGGCAGAAATATCGAGTCATAAATATCGTGAGTCAGAAATATCGACAGCAAGAATATCGCGGTCAAGAATATCGACTTAAGGTAAGTAATATTGATTTTAAAAATATCGAAGTGTTTAATATCGTTTGCAAAAATATAGTTGTTAAAAATATCGATTTTCTAATTAATGTTATGTATTTTAATATATATTTTAAATGTATGTTTTTTGTACAAGAATTGTTTATATTTTTTAATATATGTGTTCAATTTTTAGTAGTTATTATTCCTTTTCTATTTGAATTTTGCGTTTTTTACTTCAGTAGCGGGTTGTGGGTTTATAGGGGAATAGGGTGGGAAGTCATTTAATTATATTAAATTAATTGATTATTTTTATTTATCAAAATTTATTTAATTGAGATGTTATAGTGTTAATTGTGTAAAGTCATTTATTAATTAATTAATTAATAGTTGTTTGTTAATTAATATTAATTAATTAAATGGTAATTAATTATGGTACTTGTGTAATTAATTTTAGGTGTTTGTTCTCTTATTAATAATATATTTTTTTTAAGTTTGAAGTTTGTTGTGATTTGTGTGGTGTTATAGGGTAGGGAATAAAATAAATACATTGATGTAATAATGTTTTTGTTTGTAAATATTTTCTAGTTTAAAATATTTATTATTTTGAAATGTATTTTTATTTTATTTTATATATTTGTAGGTATTTGTTATATGTTATTAATATTATAATATGTATTTTTGAAAAAATATATTGGTATTTTAATTTTTAACATATTTATATATTTGTTTCTCTTTATAATAATCTTTTTGATTTTTAAATATTTGTTTTGTTTTTATTTTTGAACTGACTGGAGTGTGAATAGTAAATTTTCCCTCGCCATTGCTATCCAACACTTTCCCTACTGTTGCATTCACTGTAGTGGGAATAGTAAATGTAATCCCTCCGCTATCCAACACTTACCCTACTGTTGCACTCACTGGAGTAGGAATAGTAATTTTTACCCCTTCACTATCCAACATTTTCCCTACTGTTGTACTCATTGAAGTGGCAATAGTAATATTTACCCCTCCGCTAACCAGCACTTTCCCTACTGTTGCACTCATTGGAGTTGGAATAGTAATTTTTACCTCTCCGCTATCCAACACTTTCCCTACTGTTGCACTGAGTGCATGGGGAAATTTAAGTTTAAATATTTTTGAATAGTTTAATGTTTTAATTTATTATAGAATGGTTTTTTTAATATTTTAAATTATTGATATATATATTTCACATTTTATATAATTTTAACCTTTTAAAATAAATTAAAAAGAATTGTTTATTAATTGTGTTAAAGTAAATATAAATAGATATATGTATACATTATTATGTTTGTGTGTTTATCTTTTTTTTAAATTGCGTTTATTTGTATTATTTTGTTAAAATGTATATTAAATGTATTTTATTTTGTTAAAATTAATTTATTTTTTTATATATTTTATATATATTATTTATATATATATATATATATATATATATATATATATATATATATATATGACAGGAACTCCTCCGGCAAGCAAAGAAGCAGAGGCCACAGTGGGGAAATTGGTGGAAGTAATTTATTTGATGTAAGGCATAATGCATTTCGGCCGTAATTCGGCCTTCCTCAGATGCCATCAAGATATAATTGGAGACTCCTTCCCCGTTTTGAATGCACTCTGCCACAATTTCATTGGTTGAAATACATCACAATCCCTCAAAGAATGGCTGCTCACTGTTCGTAGTTCATAGGGACTACCAACCCCAGAATTCATTGTCCAGGTAAGTGCTGCTCGAGTTGTGTCACTGTGGATTTTTACGATGTGTGGCAGAGTAACGGTGAGACTGCAGTCAATTTCCAAGTTTTACAATCACAAACTGCTTCCTCCAGTCCCCAAACGTTCCAGCCTCCCTACAGCCATCATCAAACAGGCAGGGAACAAGAGGACAATGCGCTCAAGTCCTCCGTGAAGTCACGGACCGCACTGCAGCCGCCCTGGAATCCAATGTGTAGAGAGGCGGGCACCGGGCTATTCCAATAACTTGGACCAAAAAACAAACCGCCGAAGCAGAAACCAGATGAGCCCGGGCCACTTGGTAGAACGGGGCCTCTGTAGCGCGTTTCTGGATACCGCGCAAAATATGACAGGAACTCCTCCGGCAAGCAAAGAAGCAGAGGCCACAGTGGGGAAATTGGTGGAAGTAATTTATTTGATGTAAGGCATAATGCATTTCGGCCGTAATTCGGCCTTCCTCAGATGCCATCAAGATATAATTGGAGACTCCTTCCCCCGTTTTGAATGCACTCTGCCACAATTTCATTGGTTGAAATACGTCACAATCCCTCAAAGAATGGCTGCTCACTGTTCGTAGTTAATAGGGACTACCAACCCCAGAATTCATTGTCCAGGTAAGTGCTGCTCGAGTTGTGTCACTGTGGATTTTTACGATGTGTGGCAGAGTAACGGTGAGACTGCAGTCAATTTCCAAGTTTTACAATCACAAACTGCTTCCTCCAGTCCCCAAACGTTCCAGCCTCCCTACAGCCATCATCAAACAGGCAGGGAACAAGAGGACAATGCGCTCAAGTCCTCCGTGAAGTCACGGACCGCACTGCAGCCGCCCTGGAATCCAATGTGTAGAGAGGCGGGCACCGGGCTATTCCAATAACTTGGACCAAAAACAAACCGCCGAAGCAGAAACCAGATGAGCCCGGGCCACTTGGTAGAACGGGGCCTCTGTAGCGCGTTTCTGGATACCGCGCAAAATATGACAGGAACTCCTCCGGCAAGCAAAGAAGCAGAGGCCACAGTGGGGAAATTGGTGGAAGTAATTTATTTGATGTAAGGCATAATGCATTTCGGCCGTAATTCGGCCTTCCTCAGATGCCATCAAGATATAATTGGAGACTCCTTCCCCCGTTTTGAATGCACTCTGCCACAATTTCATTGGTTGAAATACGTCACAATCCCTCAAAGAATGGCTGCTCACTGTTCGTAGTTCATAGGGACTACCAACCCCAGAATTCATTGTCCAGGTAAGTGCTGCTCGAGTTGTGTCACTGTGGATTTTTACGATGTGTGGCAGAGTAACGGTGAGACTGCAGTCAATTTCCAAGTTTTACAATCACAAACTGCTTCCTCCAGTCCCCAAACGTTCCAGCCTCCCTACAGCCATCATCAAACAGGCAGGGAACAAGAGGACAATGCGCTCAAGTCCTCCGTGAAGTCACGGACCGCACTGCAGCCGCCCTGGAATCCAATGTGTAGAGAGGCGGGCACCGGGCTATTCCAATAACTTGGACCAAAAACAAACCGCCGAAGCAGAAACCAGATGAGCCCGGGCCACTTGGTAGAACGGGGCCTCTGTAGCGCGTTTCTGGATACCGCGCAAAATATGACAGGAACTCCTCCGGCAAGCAAAGAAGCAGAGGCCACAGTGGGGAAATTGGTGGAAGTAATTTATTTGATGTAAGGCATAATGCATTTCGGCCGTAATTCGGCCTTCCTCAGATGCCATCAAGATATAATTGGAGACTCCTTCCCCCGTTTTGAATGCACTCTGCCACAATTTCATTGGTTGAAATACGTCACAATCCCTCAAAGAATGGCTGCTCACTGTTCGTAGTTCATAGGGACTACCAACCCCAGAATTCATTGTCCAGGTAAGTGCTGCTCGAGTTGTGTCACTGTGGATTTTTACGATGTGTGGCAGAGTAACGGTGATACTGCAGTCAATTTCCAAGTTTTACAATCACAAACTGCTTCCTCCAGTCCCCAAACGTTCCAGCCTCCCTACAGCCATCATCAAACAGGCAGGGAACAAGAGGACAATGCGCTCAAGTCCTCCGTGAAGTCACGGACCGCACTGCAGCCGCCCTGGAATCCAATGTGTAGAGAGGCGGGCACCGGGCTATTCCAATAACTTGGACCAAAAACAAACCGCCGAAGCAGAAACCAGATGAGCCCGGGCCACTTGGTAGAACGGGGCCTCTGTAGCGCGTTTCTGGATACCGCGCAAAATATGACAGGAACTCCTCCGGCAAGCAAAGAAGCAGAGGCCACAGTGGGGAAATTGGTGGAAGTAATTTATTTGATGTAAGGCATAATGCATTTCGGCCGTAATTCGGCCTTCCTCAGATGCCATCAAGATATAATTGGAGACTCCTTCCCCGTTTTGAATGCACTCTGCCACAATTTCATTGGTTGAAATACGTCACAATCCCTCAAAGAATGGCTGCTCACTGTTCGTAGTTCATAGGGACTACCAACCCCAGAATTCATTGTCCAGGTAAGTGCTGCTCGAGTTGTGTCACTGTGGATTTTTACGATGTGTGGCAGAGTAACGGTGAGACTGCAGTCAATTTCCAAGTTTTACAATCACAAACTGCTTCCTCCAGTCCCCAAACGTTCCAGCCTCCCTACAGCCATCATCAAACAGGCAGGGAACAAGAGGACAATGCGCTCAAGTCCTCCGTGAAGTCACGGACCGCACTGCAGCCGCCCTGGAATCCAATGTGTAGAGAGGCGGGCACCGGGCTATTCCAATAACTTGGACCAAAAACAAACCGCCGAAGCAGAAACCAGATGAGCCCGGGCCACTTGGTAGAACGGGGCCTCTGTAGCGCGTTTCTGGATACCGCGCAAAATATGACAGGAACTCCTCCGGCAAGCAAAGAAGCAGAGGCCACAGTGGGGAAATTGGTGGAAGTAATTTATTTGATGTAAGGCATAATGCATTTCGGCCGTAATTCGGCCTTCCTCAGATGCCATCAAGATATAATTGGAGACTCCTTCCCCCGTTTTGAATGCACTCTGCCACAATTTCATTGGTTGAAATACATCACAATCCCTCAAAGAATGGCTGCTCACTGTTCGTAGTTCATAGGGACTACCAACCCCAGAATTCATTGTCCAGGTAAGTGCTGCTCGAGTTGTGTCACTGTGGATTTTTACGATGTGTGGCAGAGTAACGGTGAGACTGCAGTCAATTTCCAAGTTTTACAATCACAAACTGCTTCCTCCAGTCCCCAAACGTTCCAGCCTCCCTACAGCCATCATCAAACAGGCAGGGAGCAAGAGGACAATGCGCTCAAGTCCTCCGTGAAGTCACGGACCGCACTGCAGCCGCCCTGGAATCCAATGTGTAGAGAGGCGGGCACCGGGCTATTCCAATAACTTGGACCAAAAAACAAACCGCCGAAGCAGAAACCAGATGAACCCGGGCCACTTGGTAGAACGGGGCCTCTGTAGCGCGTTTCTGGATACCGCGCAAAATATGACCGGAACTCCTCCGGCAAGCAAAGAAGCAGAGGCCACATACATAATGAGAGACGATGATACGCGCTCTCAGAAACCACACAGGGATGTTGAAAACAGCCGATTTATTAAGTCATAAATCACAACGTGACGCGTTTCGGCAGTCAAGCGGCCGTGATCGTGACCACCTGCAGCCGTGAGTGAGCGGTTTTCATGGACGGAATTGGACTGGCCACTGCCCCCTGCCTCAAACCAATAACGTAACCCGCAGCTGTCGTGGCGGAGGTACAGCGCGAGTCGGAGGACACGTGTGTCATCTTATAGCCTGACGGTGAGTGGTTACGCTACAATTGAAAGCGGGAGGACTGAGGAGGTGTATTTTGTTGGATTGACAGCCAGCACTGTCTTTCGCTGTCATTTCCTCAAAAACTTTATTCTATTTGTATCGAATTAACATGTCCAGTGAGGCGCTATGTGAGCGCAAGGCAGCAGCAGATGCGCTGTTCGAAAACTTGCCAGATGTCCAAAACCTGGCTGGAGCAACAGGTCCGAACCAAGGCACTGGCAATAACGATTATAAGACTTTGCTCAAACAGTTGGAGAAAAACATGAAGACAGAACTCACCAAATGGTGGGAAGGCAAATCGCTACAAAAATATCGTGATGTGGGGTGGGTTCCACGGGGGCTTAGAATCATGCTAGCCCCTAGCTTCGAAAACCCCAACCCTTTAATGCTGAACGAATGGGCCGAGAGCAATTTGAACGCTTTAATGAGACTGATTACGATTCTGATCAAATACGCAGAGATTGATCGCACTGCAACCATGAATGAAATTGAACGTATCAATGCTGAACTTGATAAATTGGACCAGAAAGACTTAATTGCCAAAGGTCGTGATGAAATTGCAGCAAGACTAAGGAAACAGGAAGAGATAATCAAAACAAGGAAAGTATTCAAATTTGCACAGGACAAGGTCGATTATGAGACGGGACAAATTTTCACCTTTGCTAGAAAGTATAATACAGCAAAGTGGCACAAATTGAATAAATCTAACCTTGCCACTCAGGGAGACCGTAGCAATATCCAAGTGGCAGAGTCAGCATCCATGTCCGACGTAAGCTCAGCCCTGGAAAGTGGCACTGACTCCGAAGACGGACATGACCGTCCTATCCATGGAGAGGCAATTGCGAGTAACTTCACCCTCACCGAAGAACTGGATTTTTTAAGGTTAGATCGACGACAAACACTACGCCCACGGATACCCAAAAAGCAAGGCATAGACGAAACCAAAAGAGACGCGAAAGGAGAAAGTGCAGGCAATCAAAAACCAAACAACAGAAGACAAAACAACTGGAGGCGGAAATGAATAGCAACACCAACACTGTAATTAACCTCTCTCACACCGTTCTCAGCAAAGCCGAAACACAACTCCTCTCTCTAGGTCTCACTTTTTGCCCGTAAAGCAGTTTTAATTACAACAGGACTCGTATCGATATCTTTAAATTTATTAAGAAGTTAAAATTGATTAAATTCTTCAAGCTCAAACATTCTAATCTCATCACTACTACACTTCCTTCTATTTCCCGGCCTACTGAGAGCAACCTTACGGTTTCAGACATCTCCACTATACGTACTTTGCATGAGCTACAGTCAGAGTCTCAATCCTCCTCCACCCAACAGATGCTTTGTAAAGAAGGCATAGATACAGTTACAGTGGTCACTAGTCCATTAAAACCCCAGTCCACGTTCACACCTATGATGCCATTGATACTTTCAACGATGATGTCATTGATGAACTAAAAGAACTACACCATAAAAGTAGGCACAGCCATTTTAGACACCACAATAAACATTACTTTGCCCTGGTCAAACAACTATGAAAAAACAATCAGGTTTTGATTAACAAATACGACAAAGGGGCGAATATCGTACTATGGCCCAGAGCACAATACCTCGAAAAAGCACAAAGACATTTGAATGATACTTCATGCTACAAGGTATCGAACACCCAGGAAGTCAACAGAAAAAGAAATGAATTAAAAAAGAGACTTAATGACTTTAAAATGGAAGGCCTGCACACCAAAGATGAATTCCTCTATCTGCACAACGAGACACCTGTGCTTCCTGTCCTGTACTTTCTCCCCAAAGTCCATAAGGGTACTTCACCGGTTCCCGGTCATCCGATAATCTCAGCATGTAATAGCTTGTGTGAACATATGTCTAAGTATGTCGATTTTTTGCAGGAGTTTGTCATACAATTACCATCATACCTCTGTGATACTAGTGATTTCCTGACTAAAATCAATGACATCCAGTGGTCTGAGAATTATATCTTACTATCTATGGATATCACCTCCCTATATACAAGCATCAAACACCATGATGGGTTAAGAGCCTGCAGACATTACTTGAAAGCATGACCCATACACTGCTACCGTCATAATAAGCTGATCATGTTCATGATAGAATGGTGTCTAAATAATAACTTCTTTATGTTTGACAAGGCTATTTACCAGCAATTGAGGGGGGTGGCCATAGGTGCCTGCTTCTCTCCCAGCTATGCATGCCTGCATGTGGGCTGGTGGGAGGAGCAGGTCCTGAAGGTAACACACCGTGCATCCTGGAGTGCACACATTGTTTCATGGCTTCGTTATATAGACGATGTTTTTGCTATTTGAATGGCACCAAGGAGAGTGCACTTGAGTTTATTGCTGCTATTAATAAGAACGAATTGAATCTTGAGTTCAATGCCAATATCAGCAACACCTCCATAGAATTCCTTGATGTCACCATCTATGTTGAGAACGGTTCTATACACTCCAAATTACACCACAAACATACAGCTGGGAACTCCACCCTACATGCCATGAGTTTTCATCCCAAACATCTCATAGCCAGTATACCTTACGGTGAAATGCTCCAGCTCCGTAGAATCTGTAGCTCTGAGAGAGACTTGAATGAATGTCAGGAAGAAGCACATTGTCGATTTATTGCACAGGGGTACTCTGCCACATCCATCACGAGAGCCAAAATCCGTGCAAATACTATACCTAGAGAGACACTGTTAAAAGGCAAACACTGCAATGAACCCTGTTACATTACCACCAACTCTGACACTAATGTAACTGGAACGGTAGACACTCGCCTTATCATTACTTTCAGTAAGGAAGAATGTGCAATTAGATGTAAAGTCAACAGGCAATGGCGCATTGTTCCAGCTGCGCCCCGTTCTGGGTCCTCTAGTCGCCATAAGACCTACTATCACGTATCGTCGGGCTTTCTCGATGAGAGATGCTCTTGTCAAGAGCAGTCCGGAAGTCATTACTAAAACCAATTGGCTCTCCGAGATCAAGGGGTTCCATAAATGCAACACCTGCAGGGCCTGCCGATTCGGTATCAACACTACCCAGGTCACTGCTAAGTTCCGTACTGAACCGATCATGCTAACCAACAGATACACATGCAGAACTGAATACGCAGTTTATGTACTACAGTACAGCTGCGGCCTTAGATACGTTGGTAGTACCAAACTCCAAGTCCACATGATGATCCTACAACACCTGAGAGCGATAGTTAACAACGATCCCACATACCCCGTAGCTAGACACTTCAATGAGGTACACAACAACAACCTTGAACACCTGAAATACTTTGTCATTGATAGTGTGCCCACACTCAGACGGGGGGGTAATCGTGAAAGGAAGCTCAGGCAGTTAGAAACACGCTATATCTTGGAGCTTCACACCAAGACACCCTCAGGTCTCAACATTAGTGAGGATTTATATAACTGTTTGTGATCTGTACTGTTGGCTCCCACACTGGTGGCTATGCCTACTGCTATTTGCGACCACCTGTTTCTTCCGTCCCTGTATCTTCCTGTGCTCTCACTTTCTCTGTCTACATTTATTCATGTATCAGTGTATTTATACCATCACCTCTGTATTGCCTTGGACCGATCATTACCACTATTTATGTCTCTGACTGATGCTTTCAACAGGCATGATTATGTGCATTATGTCACTGTTCCGGCTGGGACAAATGGACACCTGTGTATGATCCTTGGTATCTCTAACCAGAGATCGACAACTAGCAAATTCTGTATTTATACAGTAATTTTGTCTTTGTTTTTTGATATATTTCTTTAGATAATTTGCATTTTCTTCACTTGGGCACTGTGTGTTTACAAGCACGTGCACCACACTATGCATCATCCACTTTGTATGATGTATTCATTTTTAAACTCACATCACACCCCGAGCCTGGTTTAGTCACATAGACATATATCGCGAGCGCTGCCTGATAGTCCTTCAGCTTTTGTGGATAGTTATGCAGTTTCACTATTAGTGTTTACTCTGAGCTCCCCAGGTACTAGGCCATTCGGCTTAGATTGTTCTGCGCGCTGTTGGCACATCCGTTGGGATTCCTTTCCCCTTGGCCACTAGAGGGCTTATTGCTATTTCTCCCCCCTGTGTTCCGATGAACAGCATCTATTAGGGTATAGTGATAGATATCCCCGATGATTCTGGTACTCAGTACTGCTGATAAGCACTATGCAGATATACATGGACAGCTGCAGTTTTAGAAGTTCGACTGTTGGATACATTGTCTCCCTTACACATCGCTACCTCACCCTCTCGCTGGCCAGTCTATTTTCTATGTCTATCGACCTACCTGTCTGTCATATCACATGTGACTGCTTGGGGCTTTCACGTAAGTCACTATGTGGTGTAATACCTATGTAAAGTAACGTAAAGAGATGCATGAAAAACATGTAAAAAAATCGTAAAGCATAAAAAACATGTAAAAATACCATAAAGCAACCTACCTGCCTATATATGATGCTACTTGCATGTAGCGCGTTATGTCATCAAGGCCGCAGGTCGGCGGCCGAAATGCGTCATTTGGACCATGTAACGTTGGAATAAATCTACTGCAATTGGAGTCTGTGACCGCGTGATTCATCGTATTATATATAGATATATATCTATATATATCGATATATATATTATCTACTGGCGGTCGCCAGTAGATAGTTATAGTTAGGACCTATTTTCCATAGGAAATCCGCAACATTCTATTTGAAATAACTCTTGCGTCGGTTGACGAATCTTCGCGGCATTTTCAAACTTTATGGCCCGCTCCGGTCCGCTCCTACCCTGAAAGTTTCGGGGTGATTCGTCAAGCGGGAGACGAGAAAAAAGGGGGGTCCCAAAACGTGTTTTCCCCATTCATTTTCCCATAGGAAACTTTAACCACGGCTACAGCCCGAACTGCTGAACGGAATTACACAAAAGTTGGCAAAGAGGTAGTTCTTGGTTCAGAAAGAACCCTTTTTGTTAAATGGTGTAAATCCGTTCAGTAGTTGCGGAGAAATTAAAAAATAAGAGTCAAAAAATCAATTTCCCATAGGAAACTTTATGCAAGGCTACAGCCCGAACTGCTGAACGGAATTACACCAAATTTGGCAAAGAGGTAGTTCTTGGTTCAGAAAGAACCCTTTTGTTAAATGGTGTAAATCCGTTCAGTAGTTGCTGAGAAAATCAAAAGTAAAAACAAATATATATCTGGGCGGAGCCTAACCACACATGTCATCGTGAGATCTGATTGGCTGTCAGCACTTCATCCTGGAATTGCTGGCAGCCATCTTGGGACCAATATAAATGATAGTACCCCATTGAAATGCATTGTAGTGAATCGAAGATTTTGAGGGTTACCAAAAGGAGAACTATAAAGGGTGATAACAGACTTTAGTTACATTAGAATTCATTTGTTGATGGTACCATACTAATTTCAGGAATTGTGGTGTGTTCTAAGGTGATTTTACCCTGTGAAAAACCTTCTGCTGGGATATCATGAATCATGTTTGAGAGAAAACTATTTTCACATGCTTGTCCCATACAGTTTTGGAAGGTGCTCCAGAAGCTAAAATGAGAGCATATTTTCTGTAAATTCACATTATCTTTCTCAGTCATGTGAGAATGAAGTCTGACATTCTCAGTAAAACATGTACATCCAACAATGGCAGAGACTGTCAGTTGATTCCTTTGTGTTCTACTGCAGCTTCCCAGAGTGTTCTAAAGAACAACTAGAGTGCTAACAGCCTTACTTATGACAAAAGTATGGCACACCTGAAGCCATCTTGATTGGAATAAACTGGTAACACTTAAAACATTTAATTTAAAAAGGAACAAAATGATGGGGTTCATTTTGTCATAGAAATTATGGTTAGTGCTGTAGAAAGAAAAATTAGGACATGTTTCAAGTGTGATCTCAAATATCTTCCTGTTATATTTCAACAGGAGCAGCCTGTCAGTTGATGCCTTTGTGTTCTACTGCAGCTTCCCAGAGTGTTCTAAAGAACAACTAGAGCGCTAACAGTCTTACTTATGACAAAAGTATGGCACACCTGAAGCCATCTTAATTGGAATAAACTGGTAACACTTAAAACATTTAATTTAAAAAGGAACAAAATGAGGGGGTTCATTTTGCCATAGAAATTATGGTTAGTGCTGTAGAAAGAAAAATTAGGACATGTTTTAAGTGAGATCTCAAATATCTTCCTGTTATATTTCAACAGGAGCAGCCTGTCAGTTGATGCCTTTGTGTTCTACTGCAGCTTCCCAGAGTGTTCTAAAGAACAACTAGAGTGCTAACAGCCTTACTTATGACAAAAGTATGGCACACCTGAAGCCATCTTGATTGGAATAAACTGGTAACACTTAAAACATTTAATTTAAAAAGGAACAAAATGAGGGGGTTCATTTTGCCATAGAAATTATGGTTAGTGCTGCAAAAAGAAAATTTAGGGCATGTTTTAAGTGAGATCTCAAATCCTCTTCTATTTCATTAGAAAATTCTGATATGCAGACTGAAACAATCACTTTCAATACCAGCAGTAGACTTCCAGTTAACTCCTTGGTGAGCAGTAGCTTTACTACAGTGATCTAATGAACAACTAGAGTGCTAACATTCTGAATTTATGGCAAATGTGTGACACATCTGAATGCCTTCTTGATGGAATCAAAGTAAAAAACTGAAAGCATTTCCTACTGAGGAGACTGTAGTAAATGAGGAAATTAGGAAACTTCATAACAAATAAGTCTCCCAAGATGGCCACCAGAGAAAAAAGTGCCCAAATGTAGCACAAGTATCACCCAGAGGTAGCCCACGTATAGCCCAATGACAGAAGTGTGCAAAACACTTTTTATTTTTTGTTTTTTTGCAGTTTTATATAGTGCAGACTGGTCAGGTATTGGAGTGCTTTACATGAGCATTGGTTACATCACACAAGGACAAATTCATGTTGGTTGACCCCTACACTACCCAAACACCACTGCACTACCCTAAACCCTAAAACACTACCCCCAGCACGACCCCCTTCACTACCCAAACACAACTGCACTACCCTAAACTCAAAAACACTACCCCCAGCATGACCCCCTATACTACCCAAACACCACTGCACTACCCTAAACCCTAAATCTACCCCTACACTACACAAATACCACTGCACTACCCTAAACCCTAAAACACAAGAACCCAGCACGACCCCCTACAGTACACAAACACCACTGCACTACCCTAAACCCTAAAACACTACCCCCTACACTACACAAACACCATTGCACTACCCTAAACCCTAAAACACTTCCCCCAGCATGACCCCCTACACTACACAAATACCACTTCACTACCCTAAACCCTAAAACACTACCCCAGCACGACTCCCTACACTACCTAAACACCACTGCACTACACTAAACCCTAAATCTACCCCCAGCATGACCTCCCACACTACACAAACACCACTGCACTACCCTAAACCCTAAAACACTACCCCCAGCACGACCCCCTACACTACCCAAACACCACTGCACTACCCTAAACCCTAAAACACTAACCCCAGCATAACCCCTACACTACCCCAAACACCACAGCACTACCCTAAACCCAAAAACACGACCCCGTACACTACACAAACACAACTGCACTACCCTAAACCCTAAAACACTACCCACAGCATGACCCCCTACACTACACAAACACCACTGCACTACCCTAAACCCTAAAACACTACCCCCTACAGTACACAAACACCACTGCCCTACCCTAAACCCTAAAACACAACCCCCAGCATGACCCCCTACACTACACAAACACCACTGCACTACCCTAAACCCCCTACACTATACAAACACCACTGCATTACTCTAAACCCTAAAACACTACCCCCAGCACGACCCCCTCACAACACAAACACCACTGCACTACCCTAAACCCTAAATCGACCCCCAGCACGACCCCCTACACTACCCAAACACCACTGCCATACCCTAAACCCTAAAACACTACCCCCAGCATGAACCCCTACACTACCCAAACACCACTGCACTACCCTAAACCTTAAAACACTACCCCCAGCACTACCCCCTACACTACACAAACACCACTGCACTACCCTAAACCCTAAAACACTACCCCAGCACTACCCCCTACACTACCCAAATACCACTGCACTAACATAAACCCTAAAACACTACCCCCAGCACAACCCCTACACTACACAAACACCACTGCACTACCCTAAACCCTAAAACACTACCCCCAGCACGACTCCCTACACTAGCCAAACACCACTGCACTACCCTAAACCCTAAATCTACCCCCAGCACAACCCCCTACACTACCCAAACACCACTGCACTACCCTAAACCATAAAACACTACCCCCAGCATGAACCCCTACACTACACAAACACCACTGCACTACCCTAAACCCTAAAACACTAACCCAGCACGACCCCCTACACTACCCATACACCACTGCACTACCCTAAAGCCTAAAACACTACCCCAGCACGACCCCTACACTACTGCACTACCCTAAACCCTAAAACACTACCCCCAGCACGACCCCTACACTACCCAAACACCACTGCACTACCCTAAACCCTAAAACACTACCCCCAGCACGACCCCCTACACCACTGCACTACCCTAAACCCTAGAAAAGAAACCCCCACCCCATGCCCAATCCCCCTTACCTCTCACTCCTCGTGGTTCCTCTCTCCTCGTGGTTCCTGCTTCACGTCGTCTCTGAGGGGCGGTGCACGTCGTTGTGAGGAAACGGAACAGCCTCTGTTTCCTTACAACGACATGGATCGTCTACATGTTTTTAGAACGCATGGTCATTTACCATACATACCTTTACAACAAAATTCGTTGTAAAGGCATGCGTGGTAAATGACCATGCGTTCTAAAAAATGCGTAGTAATGACTTCGTGATGTACAACGCATGCGTGGTAATGCATGCGTTGTAATGGTATCGCAAAGTAAAAAGTCGTTGTAACGGCTGTTTACCGATCGAAGCTGGCCCCTGTTCTTCAGTGAGACGTTTATTTGATTAATTAGGAGGAAGGAATGTGTTTTTTACCGAAAAGTGCATTCCCGGCTGTTGTATTGTGAAAGTGTCCGCGTGGCCTGGTTTCACTTCCGGTGAGAGAGTGGAAGAGTCTGTTTGGATCTAAAGGAGTTCTGTTGTTGGACGGGGCCGGCGCGACATGTCATCAGAAAACATTGCTAATGGAAAGCATCCTCCCTGAAGTGTGGAGCAGTGCCATGAGAGGTCAACGAGTGTGCGTCCCACCGCAGTATGACCGTACCGCGTGACCCATGTGCCACCTCCAGGGTACGGGAGGCAGAAGCGGCATCGCAGGTCCTCTTGAAGACCGTTGTAGCACTAATTCTACATTTTGGTACTAGGGCATTTTAACTGCATTGTTCCTGCCAGATACAAAGAGAAGATCCTGTGTTATTCAGTGCCCTCGTTACCTTTTTTGTGGGTTGTGGTGCTTGTCACTTCGCTGCCCCGCCGGTGCACACGACTGGGCACCCCACCTCGTGTGCCATCTGCAGGGCCTCTGCCCTCGGATCACTGGTTTCGGTTTCTGGAGTGGCAACATAAACAGTTGCTCCCAAAGGACTAGCCTGAACACTTAGGTGAATATCCCCTGCACCAGCATTCCACAGAAATTCTTTCCTAGCTCTCCCACGTCAACGAGGACGTCATAATAGCACGGCTCCGCTCGCGACACCGTATGACGTCATCGGAGCCATAAGAGAACCTCGTCGGCGTGCTGACGTCAGTTCCACCCATTTTTTCCGTGCCACCGAGGCAAACAGGGGACCGAGACATTTTCACATGTATACATAGTATAATAAATATATATATATTCACTGAAAAAACCATAGGTTTCAGGCACGTTATAGTTAGAAATTAGCATTTAAAAAACCTTAGAAATTCACTGAAAAAACCATAGGTTTCAGGGCCGTTTTAGTTAGTTGGACATTTCACTCGTACAAAACCATAGAAATTCCCCCGTTATAGTTAGTTCAGCTAACTATAACTCGCGCGCTCCGCAATGCACTGCTGATGACGTCACATATTACATCACTCATGACATGGTCAGTGACATCACTCATTACATCACTGATGACATCTCAAATGACATCACTGATGACATCATCCAGTGAATGTGTGTTTTTCTGAAAATTAAATATGTTTTATATATGTATATCTCAAGGTCGATGGAAGAATAAATGGGTATATAAGTGTCTAAATGGATGATTTTGTTTTGTAAAATTGATTGTATAACTGACTAAGTGTATCTTAGTGAATACATGGGTTAGTGAGTAATGTTTAAATATGAAAATATCTGTATCAGTCTCTCACTTTGTGTATAAGTGGCTGCATGGGTTGGTGAGTAGCTACATGAGTGTCTATATGGGTTATTAGTTGGTTTTTTGAGTATCAGTATGAGTGTCTGAGTGTCTGTATGGTTCGGTGGGGGGTATTACTTAGTGCATAGATGCATGAATGAGTGACTCACTGTTTGTATGTGTTGAAGACAGCATGTGTGCAGGACTGTATAGGTGGATGAGTATGTGTATGGGTGTGTTAGTGAGTGAATGACTGTCTCAATAGTGTCTTTATGAGTAACTACATATGTTTTAAACTAGTATATGTGAGTATTGGTGTATATAAGTGAGTATATGTGAGAGTGAGAGATTAAAAGAGTTCCTGTACAAATAAGTAGGTGTTTCTATAAGTGATTGTTTAAGAGAGTAAGTATGTGTAAGTTTCTGTAGAAGTAAGTGTGGTAGTGTGTGTATAACTGTATATGCAAGTAAATGGATGTTTGATACTTTGTTTGCATGTGTGACTATGTGTGTGAGTAACTCTATGGATGAGTGGCGGTGTGTAACAGGATGTATAGGTGCATGAGTACATATGATGAGTGAGTACATGTATGAGTGACTGTATAGGGACTGTTGGTGAATGAGTGGATGTGTGTGTAGATCTTGGAATTACTGAATAGGTGTGTTGTAACTGGTATTGGTATGTCCATTGTTTTGAAAATGTTAGTTTGTATTTTTGAGTGTGTGTATCAAAGGTTATATTAGGGTGAGAGGAGGTCTGCTACTCTATCACAAGGATGATGTCATCAGTGATGTCATCAGTGATGTCATTTGAGATGTCATCAGTGATGTCATGAGTGATGTCACTGACCATGTCATTAGTGATGTAATATGTGACGTCATCAGCAGTGCATTGCGGGCGCGCGAGTTATAGTTAGCTGAACTAACTATAACAGGGGAATTTCTATGGTTTTGTACGAGTGAAATGTCCAACTAACTATAACGCCCCTGAAACCTATGGTTTTTTCAGTGAATATATATATATATATATATATCTCTATATGCCCTAAATTTTCTTTTTGCAGCACTAACCATAATTTCTATGGCAAAATGAACCCCCTCATTTTGTTCCTTTTTAAATTAAATGTTTTAAGTGTTACCAGTTTATTCCAATCAAGATGGCTTCAGGTGTGCCATACTTTTGTCATAAGTAAGGCTGTTAGCACTATAGTTGTTCTTTAGAACACTCTGGGAAGCTGCAGTAGAACACAAAGGCATCAACTGACAGGCTGCTCCTGTTGAAATATAACAGGAAGATATTTGAGATCTCACTTAAAACATGTCCTAATTTTTCTTTCTACAGCACTAACCATAATTTCTATGGCAAAATGAACCCCCTCATTTTGTTCCTTTTTAAATTAAATGTTTTAAGTGTTACCAGTTTATTCCAATCAAGATGGCTTCAGGTGTGCCATACTTTTGTCATAAGTAAGACTGTTAGCGCTCTAGTTGTTCTTTAGAACACTCTGGGAAGCTGCAGTAGAACACAAAGGCATCAACTGACAGGCTGCTCCTGTTGAAATATAACAGGAAGATATTTGAGATCACACTTGAAACATGTCCTAATTTTTCTTTCTACAGCACTAACCATAATTTCTATGACAAAATGAACCCCATCATTTTGTTCCTTTTTAAATTAAATGTTTTAAGTGTTACCAGTTTATTCCAATCAAGATGGCTTCAGGTGTGCCATACTTTTGTCATAAGTAAGGCTGTTAGCACTCTAGTTGTTCTTTAGAACACTCTGGGAAGCTGCAGTAGAACACAAAGGAATCAACTGACAGTCTCTGCCATTGTTGGATGTACATGTTTTACTGAGAATGTCAGACATCATTCTCACATGACTGAGAAAGATAATGTGAATTTACAGAAAATATGCTCTCATTTTAGCTTCTGGAGCACCTTCCAAAACTGTATGGGACAAGCATGTGAAAATAGTTTTCTCTCAAACATGATTCATGATATCCCAGCAGAAGGTTTTTCACAGGGTAAAATCACCTTAGAACACACCACAATTCCTGAAATTAGTATGGTACCATCAACAAATGAATTCTAATGTAACTAAAGTCTCTTATCACCCTTTATAGTTCTCCTTTTGGTAACCCTCAAAATCTTCGATTCACTACAATGCATTTCAATGGGGTACTATCATTTATATTGGTCCCAAGATGGCTGCCAGCAATTCCAGGATGAAGTGCTGACAGCCAATCAGATCTCACGATGACATGTGTGGTTAGGCTCAGCCCAGATATATATGTGTTTTTACTTTTGATTTTCTCAGCAACTACTGAACGGATTTACACCATTTAACAAAAGGGTTCTTTCTGAACCAAGAACTACCTCTTTGCCAAATTTGGTGTAATTCCGTTCAGCAGTTCGGGCTGTAGCCTTGCATAAAGTTTCCTATGGGAAATTGATTTTTGACTCTTATTTTTTTAATTTCTCCGCAACTACTGAACGGATTTACACCATTTAACAAAAGGGTTCTTTCTGAACCAAGAACTACCTCTTTGCCAAATGTTGTGTAATTCCGTTCAGCAGTTCGGGCTGTAGCCGTGGCTAAAGTTTCCTATAGGAAAATGAATGGGGAAAACACGTTTTGGGACCCCCCTTTTTTCTCGGCCCCCGCTTGACGAACCACCCCGAAACTTTCAGGGTAGGAGCGGACCGGAGCGGGCCATAAAGTTTGAAAATTTCGCGAAGATTCGTCAACCGACGCAAGAGTTATTTCAAATAGAATGTTGCGGATTTCCTATGGAAAATAGGTCCTAACTATAACTATCTACTGGCGACCGCCAGTAGATAATATATATAGATATATATATCTATATATATATATATAAATCAATATTTTGTACATCTATAGTTTTTTACATCGATATTTGTTAGTTGATATTTTTGTACTTACCTGTTTAAGTATAGGGAGTCGATATTTTTGTAGTCTATATTTTTTCATCAATATTTTTTACATCGATATTTGTGACATCGATGTTGTGTCAGTGAACCCAGATAAACATGAGTAGACCTACTATTCATATCAAATTCTTTAAAGTCCCGCAGAATATCCTTCTTACTCTACCCCAAATAGCCCTTCTGGTATGTGTCAAGTCTCTTCCTTTTCCTCATCGGTCAACAATGTCACCAATTTAATGGATACTTTTAAATTGACAGCCCCAATATTCATTATATTAATTCTAACAGTTTTTGATGAGATCATTACATCTAATCTCATTATCTTTTTTAAAAGACTATCATATTGAGACCCAGGAGAAATGTACATATTGTGTAGTAATAAGGATGTTGGACTTGGGAGTCCCTCTAAGATTACAATTAATATGAGTGCTTAAGCATTGTCATAAAACCACCATTAGCAGGGCCATTAATTGATTTTTACAGAGCTTTGGTAAACACATTGTATGAAAATCATCTAAATAATAAAATAATTTAAACCAGAGATAATCCTGCATCCAGAAAAAGCAAACAGTCCGTTTCCAGCGGGCAGGAGCTGTCAAAGTGCCCCCGCTGGAAGCTGAGGTTTTATCTTTTTCCCTGCCTGCAGACATGCGGGCAGAGAAAGAGATGAAACTATTGCTCTTGCACACAGGGACCTGCATTTCCAGCCGCTCCCTGTGTGCTATAGCAATTCTGGCCCCTACAGGAGGCAGAGATCCAGCTGGGTCCGTGGGGGCCTTGAGGTTCCACCCCCCCGGCCCATAGCACACTGGGAGCTCTGGGTATGCTCTAGGGCACCGAGGAAAACATGGCAGGGCCCCGGGGGATGGGGTCCCTGGGGCTGAAATCGGCCCGAGAGGAGAGTCGCGCTGCCACCCTCCCCCATTCAGTTAAGGCTGGGGGATGGGATCCCCGGCCCCCCCATTCAAATGTGGCAGTGAAGAAAGGAGCTTGCCAGGGAGAATGGGGTTAAATTAGAACAAGGAAAGGCTAGACAGGTGGCTGGAATTCATGTGGTTTAGATGACCAAGGAGAAGCAAGCATGACTAGACCAGCCACCTCAGTGTCACACAGTATGAGCATATTTGAAATGGGTAAACAGTTAAGACTTTCTGTCACATAGTGAACACTGACATGAGATGAAATCCCTTACACAGAGCACATGTGCCCTTTTAAAGTATATGGGACACAGGAAGTGAACTGAGCATTATGCCTCTGTGTATATACTGTTACAGGTTTAGAACAAACTGAAAAATGTTTGTCACATGGAGAGATGTGTTTGTTCTTGATACATTGTGACAGAGTTCATGAGAAGATAACTTATTACTTAATAAGAAAGAAAAGTTGCCTAGGAAGGGCTGCAGTATTGGTGCAAGGTGCTGTACTAGCCTATGCCCTTTGTTGGCAGTTGGTTGCTATGCCATGTGATGTATTTTGGCCAGAAACCAAAGATAAGTTTTAAAGGAAATGCAAACTGATATCTTAAGAAAAGATTAATGCCCGTAAGGCCTTCCCTCTTGCATTTTATTTAGAACCGAACAACAGAAACCACAGATCCGTATGCCAAAGTTAAAAATATTTAACTGGTTTCACAGCACTATCGAGAACCAAAGGCAATAGAATTTGTTGTTTTAGAAAGAGGTCTACTTACTTCCATAGGCATTTTTGTAATTATTTGTGGTCAAACTGCAGTGCATAGCATAACATGAAAATACAGTAAGCCCTGAGACGCTTTACTCACCTGAATGTGCAATGTGACTGTGTGCAATAAGAGATGTTGCTAGAGGCAGCTGTGTGCCCCTTAGACTGTGCAGGCCTGCACACAGGGCCGGCTCCTCCGCTAAGGCAGTGGAGCGTCGCCCCACTGCTTTTCAGCACTGCAAAAAGGAAAAAGGAAATGATAATAACACAGTGTTATTATCATTATATTTTGCCATGCTGAGGCAGGTTTGCTGGGCGGGGCGGGGCAGGGCAGGTGGGGCTGGACTGCTCACAGAGCAGGGGGAAGAGTGGTTGGGGCACTTTCTAAGTGCACATGATGGTTTGGCCAGCAGTCTTGGGCCGGACAAACAGTCATGCACACTTAGCATGCTCTCCACTGGGCTATAATGCACAGCCTGGGTGGAGCACATGCCCAGTCTCCCAGTCCCTGTCTGAGCTTCGACCCATGGCACTCAGATCAATCACTATGCTGCTGTCATTGTGACAGCAGCGTCGTGATTGGCTTAGGGGAGCCTGGGTGCCTTCTGCTTCTGGTTCAACAGAAGCAGAGGATGGAGAGGACAGAGGAGAGGCAGCGGATGGCCAGCTGGCAGGTAAGTGACCTTTTCTTTTTTTTTTAAACCCCCTCCTTCTCCCCTCTCCACTACTACTTCCCAAGAGCAGCCACCACTGCCTGCAGATAAATCAAGGACGCCTGGAGCAGGGCCCCCAGCAGCCACTATAACATATCAGGAATGTTGGAGGAGACCGTAACAAAACTGTTTAGTGGTGTCATCCACATCACCAGTCAGCGCTGTGTCCCGGCAATTACCCTCATGTGCATAACCTCTCCTCCACCTCGGGCAGGTTACGCAGGCTGCTTCAGCTTCCCAAACAAGTGAGCTAATGCAGGGCCAGAGCTCATGAAGCCTAGAATGTGTGAAGTTAAAGTCTTGGTGCAGTAATGGGGGGACCATGACTGAAATGCGCTAATCTAACGCCTGATACGTGACACTTAAAAGAGCTGCCACCTCCTCCAGAAGGCAGAAAAACAAGCAGAAAAGGCAAAACGGAGGGCAGAAAATGAGCAGAAAAGGCAAAACAGAGGGCAGAAAAATGACCAGGAAAGGGAGAAAAACTATAAGAAAAAAAATCACACTTACCACTGGATACATGAAGGAAGACATATAAGAAGGTATGAGGAAAAGAGAGGAGAAGACAACATGGAAAACCCACAGAGGGGTCCTACTGGAACAAGGTAAAAGGGATTTATGGACGATAATTAATAAATTACATTAAATTGTGTGAAAAGCAAATAAGCTATATCAAATATGTGAGAAAAAAACTGAAGATAATATAACAATTGATGGAAGGAGAATGACAATAATGCTTATTGATTGCCGTAAACCTTAACTAAGAACAAAAAGAATGAGTACCAGAACATTGAAAAACGAGAATATTCATGTAATAGAGTATGTC
Organism: Calotriton arnoldi; assembly: GCA_963921515.1. Taxonomy (NCBI): domain Eukaryota; kingdom Metazoa; phylum Chordata; class Amphibia; order Caudata; family Salamandridae; genus Calotriton; species Calotriton arnoldi. The sequence continues at coordinate 1,449,828 of CAWUFW010000648.1, read as the reverse complement.
CCTAAATCCATGGGGTCTGCTTTGTGGGGGTTGATGAAGGATTCCAAGTCTGCAGCTTCTTCAAAGGAGTAAGACTTGTCCTTAAAAGTGATTTTGGGTGGGGGCGGAGCTTGCCTGGCCAAAAGATGGCCGCGCTCTAGGGTAGCTCCGCTAGCCACGATACCAATCCTCAACGATCCTGCTTCTCTCCTTAAATAATTCAGGTCTCCTCTCCTCCACCGGAGCTGCGGTGGAGCCTCTGGCACGATTGGACACTGAAACTCCGAGGAAATAGGACGTTGCTTAGGTGCACGGAGAGTGACGAGTCCCGGCCTGGTGCTGGAGCCTGCAGCGAGACGCAAGGGCGGAGCGTTCGCCTCGGCTTGAGTTGACTGCGGAGCCGGTGAAGGGCGGACTGTCTTGGACTGCGAGGCGGCGGCGGCCTGGAGGGTGATCTCCCCCGCACGAAAGCCACGTGACCGGGGGCGCGACACGAACGCCTGCGGACTCCCTGCTGCGGGTGCCGACGTCCGTGAACAGCTCCATCACAGCGCTTCAGATTGAGGGTGGGCGGACGCCCTCTCCTCCTCCCCCCCGGGCTCTGGAGACACGAGACTGGGAGCATCGCCGCACAGGAACAGGCAGCGGTGAGTTCACATCGGGTGGCCCATGCCCCGAGGCGCTGCAGGAGACGAGGCAGGGAGTGCCGCTATATTGAAAAAGGCAGCAGGGAGTCCTCATCAGGTGGCCCGTGCCCCAAGGTGCAGCAGGAGGCAGACAGTGTGTCCCTTCACAGACGTGGGACCCTAGTTCATTCCCCCTCCCCACCTGGCTGTTTAGACACGGTCAGGGGCAAACAAAGCCATTGTGCTGTCCCTCTGTGATGGAGCCCTTGGACTGCGGTTCAAGGTGAGAGGGAGGCCTGTGCTTGCTGTACCCCTGGAAGGCCTACACTGGGATAGAAGCTGGGAGAGGGGTGCTCTTAATCACGAAAGGAATGAAGTGCGGATTGAGACAAAGGCAAACCCAGAGTGGAAAAGTCTGCTGCCACATTATACTGCTGTACGGTGCGCAGCTATTTCCTTGGGCACCACAGACTCTCTGGGTGTGTGGTGCAGTGGGACTTGTGGTCAGGTGTGGGGGAGCGACGCCCTGCCCAGCAGTTCTGTGAAGAGAGCTACCCTGTAAGATCTGGATTGAAACCCGCCAACAGCACTGCTATAACCCACATAACAGTATTACCGAACAGAAGCTCGTCGGCCGCTGGTTGTGACGGGGAGCCACTAAGGCTGGGAGGAGGCAGCAGCGTGACGGCGGAGGCGCCTTACGAACCTGTGCCTATATTAGTGCTGAAACCACAGAAGTGCCCCCATACTTGTATCTGGTATGAGGTGGTCAGAACCCCAGGATCCTACTGATAGGGGAGTCATGGGGCGCACAGAAAAATCCCAGTCTAAACTTCAATTCGAACCACGTAAAACCCCAAGGCAGCAGGACTTAGAGAAGAATCCCTTGGAGTCAGGGTCGGAGATGGGGGACTCGGCGGCAGACTCAGACCTGAAGCAGATATTGACGGTGATGCAGCACAGTTTAACAAAAATAGACGGGAAGATTGACGCCCTCATCTTCAGGATGGATAGAATGTCTGAGCAGCTGGACAAACATTCGGAGAGGCTGGACACTGTGGAGAAAAAAGTCTCGGACACTGAGGACACTCTGAATACCACTATGAGCACAACCACGAAACTGGATAAACTAATACTCTTTGTCCAATCCAAGGCTGAGGATTCGGAAGCACGCTTAAGGAGGAATAATGTGCACATCGTTGGTATAGCAGAATCCACAAATATACAAAACATGGAGCTTTTCATTGAACAATTACTGGTAACGCTCTTGGGTAAAGAAACTTTCTCAAACATGTTCATAATAGAGCGTGCGCATCGTTCCCTCGCCCCCCAGTCCGGCGCCGGGTGCCCCGCCACCTCCCATGATAGCGAGGGTACTCAACTACAGAGACAGAGATGCTGCACTCAGAAAAGCCAGGGAACTACAAACATTGAGGTACGAGGGTATGTATATATCTATCTATCCAGACTTCACGCTGAAGGTGCAAGAAGAACGACGTCAGTTCATGCCCATAAAACGCAAACTGAGAGATCTTAATTTGGATTACAACATGATCTACCCGGCAAAGTTGAGAGTGCACGCTGATGGGAAAGCGCATATTTTCAATGACCCAAAGCAAGCACTGTAATTTCTGAAAAAAGGGATGGCGACAGGCCCAGAGGAGGCTCTCCTAAGATCCGGCCGATGCAGGAGGACACAGTCCCAGTCCCTGGAGATCAGTGACTTATGATTTCTAGTAACTCTTGACTGGGTCCGGAGGATGGGGCTTGGTAGTCTACTCTCCGGTGGACGACGGCAGCTTGCCGGTGTTACCTTCTATGCTGGCCACAACATAACCATGGTTCGGTCCAGTGCTGGAGGGGGAGACGTTCATTTGTGAATGGCCTAACTGGGGCTGCTCCCCTTGGATGCTTGTCATTCCAGAGCGTACACTTATCCTACGATAATGCACTAACTCAAAGCAGGGTAGGAGGTCCCTCAAACAAGGAGGCTAGGGGAGGGATGGACGAGGCTATAAATGAGAGAAGCAACTCAGTTAACCGGCGGAGTGGGCTTAGGAGGCTAAAAAGCCAAGCGGAATGCTGGTAACATCTGCCCCACTGTGGTACCCACTTGGTGTATTTGGGACTGTCACTGTTATTATTTGTTTTGGAGTTTTTGTTATGAAGCATGATTGTGGGGGGGGTGGTTATGGGATTGTCTATGCTTATTTGGGGAAGGCATAGCGTGGGTGGGGGTGGGTTAGGGGTGAAGAGTCTGATGCATTTGCAGAGGGTACGTACTAAGAAAACCAAGCGAGCAGGATGCTACACTGTTGAAAGTAGTTTTACGAATTTACATGCAAAGGATTTAACACTGATTACACAAATAAGGTGAATAGGAAAATTAAGCTTTGGACATGGAACATTCGAGGATTAAATGATCATAGGAAACTTCGCAGGGTGGTAGCTTCCCTTAAGAAGCACCAGGTTGATGTTGCACTGATACAGGAAACACATTTAGCTCCCGATAATAAGATGCTGTCCCCGAAGAGACTACAGGGTCAATTTCACGCGGCAGGCTTTACATCGCCCGCAAGGGGCGTACTCACTTGGATTAACACCATCATGTTGATGGTCAAGGAGGTCGATCCTAATGGCCGGTTCGTTGTAACCAGGTGCCGTGCTGAGGGATTTGGAGCCAGACTGGTTAACATATATGGTCCTAACTATGATGACCCTCAATTTTATCATGCGATGGCGGCGCGTCTGCTTAAGGTAGATGACCTTCCTCAGGTGCGGGGGGAGATTTTAATTGTATACTAGATCCCATCAATGACAGGTCTAGGGGCTTACCTAGGAGACCAGCAGCAGCGGCAAGTGCTATTAAGGATTTGATGGAACAGTTGGGGCTGGTAGATGTCTGGAGGCAGAGACCTAACACATTCCAAGGGTTCACACATTATTCTGCCCCACATAACACCCACACCAGTATTGACTATTGGTTGGTGTCCAGGGGTCTTCTCCCCCAGGTTACAAATTGCGAGCCCCTTTCTAGGACCTATTCAGATCACTCTCCGGTACAGCTGGAGTTGGAGATCCCTGTAGAACGCTTTGCACCATTCACTTGGAGGTTCCCCCTTTATTCCCTACTAGACCAGGTGTTTTGCTCGGAGCTGGCAATAGCTATTGAGACCTTCTTCAGGGAAAACATTGGGTCGGTCACCTCCTTCTCGATGGTTTGGGAAGCTTTGAAGGTGTTTATTAGGGGAGAGGCCATATCAAAGCATGCTGGGGTACTGCGTTCTCTCCAGAATAGGCTCACAAGACTTGAGTCAGAAATTTCACGCTTGGAGCAGGAACACCAAAAGACTGGCACTAGCAAATGCTTAGATGATATTAAAAAAGCCCTAGAAGAATACCAAGACACGACGGAGAGCAAAGTTAAGCATTTGGGCAAATATGCAACAGCGCGAGTGTACGGGAGGGTGAGCGTCCTTGAGCCCTGCGAGCCAACTTGCTGCGTTCTCCTAGGGACACTAGCACCATTGTAGAAATTTCAGGGGAGGACGGCAGAATGATATACGATTCGTCTGGAATAGCTGACAGATTCCGCAGATATTATGCAGAGCTGTATAGTTAATGCATTACACAGGACAACAAAGCTACAGAGGAATACCGGGACCGTATGAACTGACAGTCGGTTTTTATAAAGCCTTTCAAGAAGTGCTTGTTTCCCACCTCGTCTCCTTATTTGAGGAGATGGTAGGGAATAAACTAATGCCCCCCTAGATGAGAAAGGCTATAATAGTCACCCTGCTTAAACCGGGGAAATCCCCTAATGATTGTTCTTCCTACAGATCCCTGTCTCTGCTAAATGTAGATACGAAACATTTCGCTAAAATACTGGCTAATCGACTTTCACCCCTGATCCCCAGCTTGGTGGGAGCGGAACAGGCTGGTTTTATCCCGGGGCATAATTTAACATCTAACCTCAGAACAATTTTTGCTGTCATACAGCATATAAATCCAAAAGTTAAAGCAACAGCTGTCTTTCTAGATGCTGAGAAGGCGTTTGACTCTGTGGAGTGGCCTTTCATGGAAGCGGTACTGAGGCACGTAGGCTTGGGAGAGGTATTTCTCCAACTCATAAAAGTATTGTATGAGGCTCCGGTAGCCAGAGTCAGACTGGGAAATAAAGTATCGAGCCCTATTACCATTTCTAGAGGCACACGAGAGGGATGTTCCCTTTCCCCTCTGCTATATGTGTTGGTATCTGATCCTCTGCTGTGTGCTCTTAGGGAAAATCATAGTCACAGAGGAGTACGCTTCCCAAATTACAAATTGATAGCCTCAGCATATGCGGACGACATGCTTTTATATGTTAGGGAGCCTGCTGCTCACCTTACCCCGGTGTTGACCGAGCTGGTCAACTTTGGGCAGCTGTTGGGATTAAAGTCAACTGGACCAAATCCCTAATTTTCCTGTTGACCCCGTCTAAACGACCAATACACATGGAATTCCCCTTGCAATGGACCACGTACTCGGTCCGTTATTTGGGTATACAGGTGCACACAGACTCAGAGGTAGTCCTTACAGACAACTATGGGAAAGCCCTGGGTAGGCTCGAGGAAGATGTGTCCAGATGGATAAGATTACCTCTTTCACTGATGGGACGGATCTCTTTAATGAAGATGGTCATCCTTCCAAGAATGTTATTTCTCTTTTAAAATATCCCCATGCTGCTTCCGGCGCACATATTCTCCAAGATGAGATCGCTCTTGATCACACTAGCATGGGTGGGTAAACAATAACCCTGGGCAAAGCACTACGCTACGCTCGCGTAGCTTGCGAAGTTTGTGCTACTTCGCACAACGCGAATTGCACGTAGCACAGTGCAAACACGCGTAGCGTAGCGTAGTGCAGCGGTCATTTTTTGCTTGCTCGCGGTCCTCAACGTCAAGTTGGCGACCGCGAGCAAGCAAAATGATCATCCCGGCGAGACTTTTTCCTCGTTCGCGATCAGCAACATCAAGTTGCCGATCGCGAGCGTGGAAAATAAACCTCCCGGCGAGATTCTCAACGCGGGGAGGTCAGGTTTCTCATTGCGAGTGGTCGCGTATGCTCGCGACCGCTCGCGATGAGAAACTACCAGTCCGCGTTGAGAAGCTGCCGCTCGAGTAAAAATCTACTCGAGCGGCAGTAAAAGACAGCTTGCACTGTGCAAGATGCCGTTTTCAATGATTGCACAGTGCGGACAAGCATCCGGCACTGTGCAATCATTGCGAACAGCGCACTACGCAGTTCGCGTAGTGCTACGCGTAGCTCGCGTAGTGCGAACTGCACTTTGCGTAGCTTCGCGTAGCGCTACTTCGCGAACTACGCCCAGGCTTAGTAAACAACCCAGTGTCAAGTGGGAATCCCTCTCACATTACCATATTCCATCAGGGGTATCATCGCCCCAGACCTAGAACTATACTGTAGAGCAGCCCAGTGCTCACACGCGCATGCATGGATACATGGCCATGAGTCCCTCCTGCATATACACATAGAGAGGATAACAGCAGTCCCAGACACTCTTCCTCAGGTGCTTATCAAGATGCCCTCTAGACAGTACAGCTTACTGGATTCTCTTAACCCCACCGTACATGCCTGGCGCAATCTGCTTGAAAGACAGGCGGGTGCGTTATTGTACTCACCTTTGACTCCTCTAGAGTGGTGCACCTGGCTCCCGACAGGTAAAGACAGAGAGGTATCCAATGCTCTGCGCAGGGTTAACATGGCGGTAGTCGGTGACCTGTTCAAGGATGGTGAATTTCGCACATGGTAGAACGAAGTAGCTGAGGGGCACACTCCTTCACCATTGGTTCGCTATCAGCACCTTAGAGTGCAACATGCATTGAAGGCACAATTAGGGGAGGGTCTGCAGGAACCACCTGAGGTGCTAGACCTCACTCACACTATCCAAGCTCCCACCTCGGCCAAGCTGGTCTCTAGGATCTATAATATCACACAAGACTGCAGAAAGACGTTACACTCGAAAGTGAGGCAGGATTGGCAGAGAGATCTGACGCGAATAATCGGCAACAAGGAATGGCGCTACTGCTGTGAGGTAACTAAACAAATATCGTTAAATGGCAGGCATCACCTCATACATTTTAAATATATATCAACAGAACATACTATACACCAGAAAGGCTGTTTAGATATGGCCTACGGAAATCGGCCGCCTGTGATCGCTGCCCAGAGTCAATTGCCGGTTTTCTACATGCAGCTTGGAGCTGCCCAGGAATATCAAAATTTTGGGGGAAACTATTCCACATTTTAAACGAAATACCCGGACTCTCTCTTGTCCCAGACCCTTTCATAGCATTGCTGGGGTATGACAGGGAGCTCAATAAAGAGGTTCGAAAGTTGGTGGCGATGGGACTGTTACTTGCTAAAAGGCGGGTGGCGATGCGATGGGCTAGGGGCCCGATTCCAGCTGAGGAGGAATGGACTAGAGACATGATTTATTGCAATACTCAGTCTGATGCCTACAGTGAGCTCCTCCCTCTACAAGCTAGACCAAGAGCTTACTGGAGTGTATTTCAGCAATATCTGGTGGGTAAAGAAACCGGTGAGCCGGAGGGAGCAGGAGATGGGGAAGCACTATACGACCATACTGAAGGAGGGGAGGGGGTGGCAATGCCAATGTAATGTTGAAAATGTGAACGACTGCGCAGTGCATTGAAATGTGCAACCTTGTGGAGTTTCTTGCAGTAACATTAAAGGATAATTCTACTTCAATGTAATCAAAACTAGACAGGCCCAATGTACATGGCAACTGCAACCTGAATTGTACCACTGCTACGACAATGTATAACTGTGTTTGAGTTGTGTTTACTGAAAAACCAATAAAGAAATAAAAAAATAACAAGTGATTTTGGGTCTAGTAGTCCATAGCGGATATTCATGAATCTCAGATGAGAGCGAAGATCAACAAATAGCTTTTAACAAGCTACTGTGGCAGGAGATACATCCTGCATGAAGAATACCTTATGACCTGACCATTGAAGGGATCTGGTTTTCTTAGCAACAGAGAGCAAATGCATTAACTCAGTAAATTGCAGAAATAGCATGATTATTCCTCTAGGGCGTATGCTGGTGCCTGAAGAGGGCCTAGGGCCTAGACGGTGGGCGCATCGAATGGACAGAGGAGGGCTGAAAATGTAAAATGGAAGAGATCAGTGTCTGTAGGAATGCAATCATATTGGTACCTTCGGAATCCTCTGAAATTCCTATTCTCCACGTTCTCTGTAAGATGTTTGAGTTGAGTTATGTCTTTAGTGATTTGAGAAGTATCAGGGGACAAATCTTTGAGGTTAATTACTCTCTGTTTCAGAGTTGAAATACGTTGATCATGCAGAGACCATTTTTCCTCACTGCATTTGTGTCCATAAATGGCGTTAAGCCCTGTAGTTCCTCCATGATATCATCCAGTGTCAAATGAGTGGGTGATGTAGTAGGTGAATCAAGATCCTTTTTGGGTCATTTAACTGAAGCAATGTTGGTAGATTTCTTTGGTATGTACCGGTGTGCTGAGGTGTGCAGTCCTGTAAAAAATCAGTGAGTGTGCGAGTCGAACTGTAGACGTGCCATCAGATGTTTAAGTGACTGTGCCAGTATATGATTCTCTGTTTTAGCAAGTCTATGGCTTTCAAAATGTGTATGTGATTGGCTGAACGAATACCTAGTGCCTGTGTTGCTCAATAGAGGGGTATGCAAGTGTGTCTACAACTGACTCTGACACTGCTGCATACACAAGAAGTTTCCGAATATATGAGTGAATGTATACGTCCCTCTGTCGCTGACTGTCTGGGTGAGTGAGAGGCTCTATGCTTTTGTGAACATGTGTGTCAGTTGCATTATGGGTGGTATACTCTATTTAGCACTTGGCATAGGGATCTCCAAGTGCACAAGTAACTTATTGAAACTGAAAAGGACATCCCTCATCTTTTAAGCACACAGCACAGTGCTTTATGGCATACCTACAGCTTATCTCAGAGGTCAGTTATGTATAGTAAAACATGGGTTTAAGACTTGATGAAGGGCTTTTACATGCCAAGTCGAGCTGACACTGAGACTGCACAGACAGGCTCTACACTAGTAGGCCTGACCCATGTTTACAAGACTATTTGTCTGAATGGATGACTAGGTTGTGTCAGTACTTGGCTACAAATCTAAGTGAGTGTAGGTATCCACATGTAGCAGTGCCATGAGATGCTTAAGTGTGCCAGTATATGACTGTCTGTTTTACTATGGCTAAGCCGGTGCAAATGTGTATATAGGTAGCTTAATGAATACCTCAGTGCCTGTGTTATGGAATAGAGGGGTATGTAAGTGTGTCTGAAACTGCTTTCGATATTGCTGCATACACAAGTACCTTCTGAATATGTGGCAAATGTAGAAGTCCCTCTGTCACTGTCTGACTGGTTGAGGGAGAGTCTCTATACTTTTGTGAACATGTATGTCACTTGCACCATGGGTGGTATACTCTATGCAGTACTTGGCATAGGGGTCTGCAAGTGCACAAGTAACTTATTGAAACTCAAAACAACCTGTCTCTCGTTCTAAGCTCGAAGCACAGGGCTTTATGGCATACCTACAGCTTATCTGAGATGCACGTTATGTATAGAAAAACTTGGTTTAAGACTAGATGAAGGCCTTTTACATGCAAAGTTGAGCTGGCAGCGAGAGTGCACAGACAGGCTTTGCACTAGTAGGCATGACCCATGTTTAAAGGGATATTGCCTGAATGACTAACTTGTCTCAGTAATTGGCTACATATCTGAGTGAGTGTACCTGTCCACCTGTAGAAGTGCAATGAGATGTTTAAATTAGTGTGTTGGTATAAGACTCTCTGTTTTACTAAGTCTATGGCTCTATAAATGTGTATGGAAGTGCCTGAACGAATACCTCAGTGCCTGTGTTAGGGAATAGAGGGTTATGTAAGTGTGTCTGTAACTGCTTTTAATACTGCTGCATACACAAGTAGGTTCTGAGTATATAAGTGAATGCATAAGTCACTCTGAAGCTGGCTGAGTGGCTGAGTGAGAGTCTCTATACTTTTGTGAACATGTATGTCAATTGCATTATGGGTGGTATACTCTATGTAATACTTGGCATAGGGGTCTTCTAGTGCACAAATACCTTATTGAAAGTCAAAAGAACACCCCTCATCTTTCAAGCACAAAGCATTGTGCTTCATGGCATACCTACAGCTTATCTCAGAGGTGAGTTATGTATATTAAACATGAGTTCAAGACTTGATGAAGGGCTTTTACATGCCAAGTTAAGCTGGCAGTGAGAGTGCATAGACAGGGTCTGCACTAGTAGGCCTGACCCATGTTTCAAGGAGTATTTCTCTGAATGGATGACTAGGTTGTGTCAGTACTTGGCTACATATCTGAGTGAGTGTACATGTCCACCTACAGCAGTGCTGTCAGATGTCTAAATAAGTGTGTTGGTATATGACTCTCTGTTTTACTAAGTCTAAGGCTTTGTAAATGTGTATTTGAGTGCGTGAACGAATACCTCAGGATATGTGTTAGTAAATAGAGGGATATGTAAGTGTGTCTGCAACTGCTTTTGATACTGCTGCATACACAAGTACTTTCGGAGTATATGAGTGAATGTATAAGTCCATCTGCCGCTGTCTGACTGGGTGAGTGAGAGTCTCTGTGTTTTTGTGAACATGTATGTCAGTTGCATTATGGGTGGTATACTCTATATAGTACCTGGAATAGAGGTCTGCAAGTGCACGAGTAACCTATTGAAATACAAAAGGACATCCCTCATCTTTTATGTGCAAAGCACTGTGCTTTCTGGCACACCTCAGCTTATCTGAAAGGTGAGTTATATATACTAAAACATGAGTTTAAGACTTTATAACGGGCTTTTACATGCCAACTCGAGCTGGCAGTGGGAGTGCACAGAGAGGTTCTGCACTAGTAGGCCTGACCTATGTTTAGAAAATGTAAAAACTAAGCATAAGAATGGCACGGCACTCTCCTGCAAAGCAACCATCACTGGTAACCTTTTCAAATTTGCACTCTGATACTGCGGAAGGTAGCAAATAAAAACATTACTTTCATAATTTACTTTTGTAATTTCACTACTTATTGGTTAGCAACAGACTGTTTCTCAGCAGCTTGAAACTCTGCATCCTGTCTTATGTGTAGCTGTCATATATACACAATCAACACAATGGCTTTTCTCATAGCCACCCTAATACCGCAAAATGTTGTCCATTTTCTTTAAAAATATCTATTTTTTTTTACAAGATTCATTAATATGCCACAAATACGCAAAACAAAAGCAGACATTCAATAGACACCAAAGCGATACAAAAGGGGATGATGGACGGAACGTTTGAGCCAATCAAACACTCTCCCCCAGTCAACTGATCTGGGTTTAATCCATCATCATTCTTTAGCTCACTCCACCACCCCAGTTCAGACATGGCCATATGCAAATCAGTCTGACCCTGTGCCTCATGGGAACAGTCCAGCCCGAACTGCCAAGCCATGTCTTCCCTGGACCGGAAACAAGCATCCTAGGACCGGTTTCTGGCATTTCAGCCGTCATCAGCCAGGCTTGCTTGAATCCAGTGGCAAAGTGAGCAAGGGACCCACGTCTGGGCATACCCCCGCCAACTTAGGGCGACCAAAGCGATACAAAAGGGGATGATGGACGGAACGTTTGAGCCAATCAAACACTCTCCCCCAGTCAACTGATCTGGGTTTAATCCATCATCATTCTTTAGCTCACTCCACCACCCCAGTTCAGACATGGCCATATGCAAATCAGTCTGACCCTGTGCCTCATGGGAACAGTCCAGCCCGAACTGCCAAGCCATGTCTTCCCTGGACCGGAAACAAGCATCCTAGGACCGGTTTCTGGCATTTCAGCCGTCATCAGCCAGGCTTGCTTGAATCCAGTGGCAAAGTGAGCAAGGGACCCACGTCTGGGCATACCCCCGCCAACTTAGGGCGACCAAAGCGATACAAAAGGGGATGATGGACGGAACGTTTGAGCCAATCAAACACTCTCCCCCAGTCAACTGATCTGGGTTTAATCCATCATCATTCTTTAGCTCACTCCACCACCCCAGTTCAGACATGGCCATATGCAAATCAGTCTGACCCTGTGCCTCATGGGAACAGTCCAGCCCGAACTGCCAAGCCATGTCTTCCCTGGACCGGAAACAAGCATCCTAGGACCGGTTTCTGGCATTTCAGCCGTCATCAGCCAGGCTTGCTTGAATCCAGTGGCAAAGTGAGCAAGGGACCCACGTCTGGGCATACCCCCGCCAACTTAGGGCGACCAAAGCGATACAAAAGGGGATGATGGACGGAACGTTTGAGCCAATCAAACACTCTCCCCAGTCAACTGATCTGGGTTTAATCCATCATCATTCTTTAGCTCACTCCACCACCCCAGTTCAGACATGGCCATATGCAAATCAGTCTGACCCTGTGCCTCATGGGAACAGTCCAGCCCGAACTGCCAAGCCATGTCTTCCCTGGACCGGAAACAAGCATCCTAGGACCGGTTTCTGGCATTTCAGCTGTCATCAGCCAGGCTTGCTTGAATCCAGTGGCAAAGTGAGCAAGGGACCCACGTCTGGGCATACCCCCGCCAACTTAGGGCGACCAAGCGATACAAAGGGGATGATGGACGGAACGTTTGAGCCAATCAAACACTCACCCCCAGTCAACTGATCTGGGTTTAATCCATCATCATTCTTTAGCTCACTCCACCACCCCAGTTCAGACATGGCCATATGCAAATCAGTCTGACCCTGTGCCTCATGGGAACAGTCCAGCCCGAACTGCCAAGCCATGTCTTCCCTGGACCGGAAACAAGCATCCTAGGACCGGTTTCTGGCATTTCAGCCGTCATCAGCCAGGCTTGCTTGAATCCAGTGGCAAAGTGAGCAAGGGACCCACGTCTGGGCATACCCCCGCCAACTTAGGGCGACCAAAGCGATACAAAAGGGGATGATGGACGGAACGTTTGAGCCAATCAAACACTCTCCCCCAGTCAACTGATCTGGGTTTAATCCATCATCATTCTTTAGCTCACTCCACCACCCCAGTTCAGACATGGCCATATGCAAATCAGTCTGACCCTGTGCCTCATGGGAACAGTCCAGCCCGAACTGCCAAGCCATGTCTTCCCTGGACCGGAAACAAGCATCCTAGGACCGGTTTCTGGCATTTCAGCCGTCATCAGCCAGGCTTGCTTGAATCCAGTGGCAAAGTGAGCAAGGGACCCACGTCTGGGCATACCCCCGCCAACTTAGGGCGACCAAAGCGATACAAAAGGGGATGATGGACGGAACGTTTGAGCCAATCAAACACTCTCCCCCAGTCAACTGATCTGGGTTTAATCCATCATCATTCTTTAGCTCACTCCACCACCCCAGTTCAGACATGGCCATATGCAAATCAGTCTGACCCTGTGCCTCATGGGAACAGTCCAGCCCGAACTGCCAAGCCATGTCTTCCCTGGACCGGAAACAAGCATCCTAGGACCGGTTTCTGGCATTTCAGCCGTCATCAGCCAGGCTTGCTTGAATCCAGTGGCAAAGTGAGCAAGGGACCCACGTCTGGGCATACCCCCGCCAACTTAGGGCGACCAAAGCGATACAAAAGGGGATGATGGACGGAACGTTTGAGCCAATCAAACACTCACCCCCAGTCAACTGATCTGGGTTTAATCCATCATCATTCTTTAGCTCACTCCACCACCCCAGTTCAGACATGGCCATATGCAAATCAGTCTGACCCTGTGCCTCATGGGAACAGTCCAGCCCGAACTGCCAAGCCATGTCTTCCCTGGACCGGAAACAAGCATCCTAGGACCGGTTTCTGGCATTTCAGCCGTCATCAGCCAGGCTTGCTTGAATCCAGTGGCAAAGTGAGCAAGGGACCCACGTCTGGGCATACCCCCGCCAACTTAGGGCGACCAAAGCGATACAAAGGGGATGATGGACGGAACGTTTGAGCCAATCAAACACTCACCCCCAGTCAACTGATCTGGGTTTAATCCATCATCATTCTTTAGCTCACTCCACCACCCCAGTTCAGACATGGCCATATGCAAATCAGTCTGACCCTGTGCCTCATGGGAACAGTCCAGCCCGAACTGCCAAGCCATGTCTTCCCTGGACCGGAAACAAGCATCCTAGGACCGGTTTCTGGCATTTCAGCCGTCATCAGCCAGGCTTGCTTGAATCCAGTGGCAAAGTGAGCAAGGGACCCACGTCTGGGCATACCCCCGCCAACTTAGGGCGACCAAAGCGATACAAAAGGGGATGATGGACGGAACGTTTGAGCCAATCAAACACTCACCCCCAGTCAACTGATCTGGGTTTAATCCATCATCATTCTTTAGCTCACTCCACCACCCCAGTTCAGACATGGCCATATGCAAATCAGTCTGACCCTGTGCCTCATGGGAACAGTCCAGCCCGAACTGCCAAGCCATGTCTTCCCTGGACCGGAAACAAGCATCCTAGGACCGGTTTCTGGCATTTCAGCCGTCATCAGCCAGGCTTGCTTGAATCCAGTGGCAAAGTGAGCAAGGGACCCACGTCTGGGCATACCCCCGCCAACTTAGGGCGACCAAGCGATACAAAAGGGGATGATGGACGGAACGTTTGAGCCAATCAAACACTCACCCCCAGTCAACTGATCTGGGTTTAATCCATCATCATTCTTTAGCTCACTCCACCACCCCAGTTCAGACATGGCCATATGCAAATCAGTCTGACCCTGTGCCTCATGGGAACAGTCCAGCCCGAACTGCCAAGCCATGTCTTCCCTGGACCGGAAACAAGCATCCTAGGACCGGTTTCTGGCATTTCAGCCGTCATCAGCCAGGCTTGCTTGAATCCAGTGGCAAAGTGAGCAAGGGACCCACGTCTGGGCATACCCCCGCCAACTTAGGGCGACCAAAGCGATACAAAAGGGGATGATGGACGGAACGTTTGAGCCAATCAAACACTCACCCCCAGTCAACTGATCTGGGTTTAATCCATCATCATTCTTTAGCTCACTCCACCACCCCAGTTCAGACATGGCCATATGCAAATCAGTCTGACCCTGTGCCTCATGGGAACAGTCCAGCCCGAACTGCCAAGCCATGTCTTCCCTGGACCGGAAACAAGCATCCTAGGACCGGTTTCTGGCATTTCAGCCGTCATCAGCCAGGCTTGCTTGAATCCAGTGGCAAAGTGAGCAAGGGACCCACGTCTGGGCATACCCCCGCCAACTTAGGGCGACCAAGCGATACAAAGGGGATGATGGACGGAACGTTTGAGCCAATCAAACACTCTCCCCAGTCAACTGATCTGGGTTTAATCCATCATCATTCTTTAGCTCACTCCACCACCCCAGTTCAGACATGGCCATATGCAAATCAGTCTGACCCTGTGCCTCATGGGAACAGTCCAGCCCGAACTGCCAAGCCATGTCTTCCCTGGACCGGAAACAAGCATCCTAGGACCGGTTTCTGGCATTTCAGCCGTCATCAGCCAGGCTTGCTTGAATCCAGTGGCAAAGTGAGCAAGGGACCCACGTCTGGGCATACCCCCGCCAACTTAGGGCGACCAAAGCGCTACAAAGGGGATGATGGACGGAACGTTTGAGCCAATCAAACACTCTCCCCCAGTCAACTGATCTGGGTTTAATCCATCATCATTCTTTAGCTCACTCCACCACCCCAGTTCAGACATGGCCATATGCAAATCAGTCTGACCCTGTGCCTCATGGGAACAGTCCAGCCCGAACTGCCAAGCCATGTCTTCCCTGGACCGGAACGTGGGTCCCTTGCTCACTTTGCCACTGGATTCAAGCAAGCCTGGCTGATGACGGCTGGAATGCCAGAAACTGGTCCTAGGATGCTTGTTTCCGGTCCAGGGAAGACATGGCTTGGCAGTTCGGGCTGGACTGTTCCCATGAGGCACAGGGTCAGACTGATTTGCATATGGCCATGTCTGAACTGGGGTGGTGGAGTGAGCTAAAGAATGATGATGGATTAAACCCAGATCAGTTGACTGGGGGTGAGTGTTTGATTGGCTCAAACGTTCCGTCCATCATCCCCTTTGTATCGCTTGTTCGCCCTAAGTTGGCAGGGGTATGCCCAGACGTGGGTCCCTTGCTCACTTTGCCACTGGATTCAAGCAAGCCTGGCTGATGACGGCTGGAATGCCAGAAACTGGTCCTAGGATGCTTGTTTCCGGTCCAGGGAAGACATGGCTTGGCAGTTCGGGCTGGACTGTTCCCATGAGGCACAGGGTCAGACTGATTTGCATATGGCCATGTCTGAACTGGGGTGGTGGAGTGAGCTAAAGAATGATGATGGATTAAACCCAGATCAGTTGACTGGGGGTGAGTGTTTGATTGGCTCAAACGTTCCGTCCATCATCCCCTTTTGTATCGCTTTGTTCGCCCTAAGTTGGCAGGGGTATGCCCAGACGTGGGTCCCTTGCTCACTTTGCCACTGGATTCAAGCAAGCCTGGCTGATGACGGCTGGAATGCCAGAAACTGGTCCTAGGATGCTTGTTTCCGGTCCAGGGAAGACATGGCTTGGCAGTTCGGGCTGGACTGTTCCCATGAGGCACAGGGTCAGACTGATTTGCATATGGCCATGTCTGAACTGGGGTGGTGGAGTGAGCTAAAGAATGATGATGGATTAAACCCAGATCAGTTGACTGGGGGTGAGTGTTTGATTGGCTCAAACGTTCCGTCCATCATCCCCTTTTGTATCGCTTGTTCGCCCTAAGTTGGCAGGGGTATGCCCAGACGTGGGTCCCTTGCTCACTTTGCCACTGGATTCAAGCAAGCCTGGCTGATGACGGCTGGAATGCCAGAAACTGGTCCTAGGATGCTTGTTTCCGGTCCAGGGAAGACATGGCTTGGCAGTTCGGGCTGGACTGTTCCCATGAGGCACAGGGTCAGACTGATTTGCATATGGCCATGTCTGAACTGGGGTGGTGGAGTGAGCTAAAGAATGATGATGGATTAAACCCAGATCAGTTGACTGGGGGTGAGTGTTTGATTGGCTCAAACGTTCCGTCCATCATCCCCTTTTGTATCGCTTTGTTCGCCCTAAGTTGGCAGGGGTATGCCCAGACGTGGGTCCCTTGCTCACTTTGCCACTGGATTCAAGCAAGCCTGGCTGATGACGGCTGGAATGCCAGAAACTGGTCCTAGGATGCTTGTTTCCGGTCCAGGGAAGACATGGCTTGGCAGTTCGGGCTGGACTGTTCCCATGAGGCACAGGGTCAGACTGATTTGCATATGGCCATGTCTGAACTGGGGTGGTGGAGTGAGCTAAAGAATGATGATGGATTAAACCCAGATCAGTTGACTGGGGTGAGTGTTTGATTGGCTCAAACGTTCCGTCCATCATCCCCTTTTGTATCGCTTTGTTCGCCCTAAGTTGGCAGGGGTATGCCCAGACGTGGGTCCCTTGCTCACTTTGCCACTGGATTCAAGCAAGCCTGGCTGATGACGGCTGGAATGCCAGAAACTGGTCCTAGGATGCTTGTTTCCGGTCCAGGGAAGACATGGCTTGGCAGTTCGGGCTGGACTGTTCCCATGAGGCACAGGGTCAGACTGATTTGCATATGGCCATGTCTGAACTGGGGTGGTGGAGTGAGCTAAAGAATGATGATGGATTAAACCCAGATCAGTTGACTGGGGGTGAGTGTTTGATTGGCTCAAACGTTCCATCCATCATCCCCTTTTGTATCGCTTTGTTCGCCCTAAGTTGGCAGGGGTATGCCCAGACGTGGTTCCCTTGCTCACTTTGCCACTGGATTCAAGCAAGCCTGGCTGATGACGGCTGGAATGCCAGAAACTGGTCCTAGGATGCTTGTTTCCGGTCCAGGGAAGACATGGCTTGGCAGTTCGGGCTGGACTGTTCCCATGAGGCACAGGGTCAGACTGATTTGCATATGGCCATGTCTGAACTGGGGTGGTGGAGTGAGCTAAAGAATGATGATGGATTAAACCCAGATCAGTTGACTGGGGGTGAGTGTTTGATTGGCTCAAACGTTCCGTCCATCATCCCCTTTTGTATCGCTTTGTTCGCCCTAAGTTGGCAGGGGTATGCCCAGACGTGGGTCCCTTGCTCACTTTGCCACTGGATTCAAGCAAGCCTGGCTGATGACGGCTGGAATGCCAGAAACTGGTCCTAGGATGCTTGTTTCCGGTCCAGGGAAGACATGGCTTGGCAGTTCGGGCTGGACTGTTCCCATGAGGCACAGGGTCAGACTGATTTGCATATGGCCATGTCTGAACTGGGGTGGTGGAGTGAGCTAAAGAATGATGATGGATTAAACCCAGATCAGTTGACTGGGGTGAGTGTTTGATTGGCTCAAACGTTCCGTCCATCATCCCCTTTGTATCGCTTTGTTCGCCCTAAGTTGGCAGGGGTATGCCCAGACGTGGGTCCCTTGCTCACTTTGCCACTGGATTCAAGCAAGCCTGGCTGATGACGGCTGGAATGCCAGAAACTGGTCCTAGGATGCTTGTTTCCGGTCCAGGGAAGACATGGCTTGGCAGTTCGGGCTGGACTGTTCCCATGAGGCACAGGGTCAGACTGATTTGCATATGGCCATGTCTGAACTGGGGTGGTGGAGTGAGCTAAAGAATGATGATGGATTAAACCCAGATCAGTTGACTGGGGGTGAGTGTTTGATTGGCTCAAACGTTCCGTCCATCATCCCCTTTTGTATCGCTTTGTTCGCCCTAAGTTGGCAGGGGTATGCCCAGACGTGGGTCCCTTGCTCACTTTGCCACTGGATTCAAGCAAGCCTGGCTGATGACGGCTGGAATGCCAGAAACTGGTCCTAGGATGCTTGTTTCCGGTCCAGGGAAGACATGGCTTGGCAGTTCGGGCTGGACTGTTCCCATGAGGCACAGGGTCAGACTGATTTGCATATGGCCATGTCTGAACTGGGGTGGTGGAGTGAGCTAAAGAATGATGATGGATTAAACCCAGATCAGTTGACTGGGGGTGAGTGTTTGATTGGCTCAAACGTTCCGTCCATCATCCCCTTTTGTATCGCTTTGTTCGCCCTAAGTTGGCAGGGGTATGCCCAGACGTGGGTCCCTTGCTCACTTTGCCACTGGATTCAAGCAAGCCTGGCTGATGACGGCTGGAATGCCAGAAACTGGTCCTAGGATGCTTGTTTCCGGTCCAGGGAAGACATGGCTTGGCAGTTCGGGCTGGACTGTTCCCATGAGGCACAGGGTCAGACTGATTTGCATATGGCCATGTCTGAACTGGGGTGGTGGAGTGAGCTAAAGAATGATGATGGATTAAACCCAGATCAGTTGACTGGGGGTGAGTGTTTGATTGGCTCAAACGTTCCGTCCATCATCCCCTTTGTATCGCTTTGTTCGCCCTAAGTTGGCAGGGGTATGCCCAGACGTGGGTCCCTTGCTCACTTTGCCACTGGATTCAAGCAAGCCTGGCTGATGACGGCTGGAATGCCAGAAACTGGTCCTAGGATGCTTGTTTCCGGTCCAGGGAAGACATGGCTTGGCAGTTCGGGCTGGACTGTTCCCATGAGGCACAGGGTCAGACTGATTTGCATATGGCCATGTCTGAACTGGGGTGGTGGAGTGAGCTAAAGAATGATGATGGATTAAACCCAGATCAGTTGACTGGGGGTGAGTGTTTGATTGGCTCAAACGTTCCGTCCATCATCCCCTTTTGTATTCAATAGACACCAGCACATTCAAATTTCATAACTATATAAGTGATTCTGTGCATCATACTGGATACATCAATATCTAAATTACTGCATAAGTGCATGTATGAGTCTTTGAGTGTCTCTGTGAGTGGGCGCATGAGTGTCTGAGTGGGTCTATGAGTCAGTGCATGAGTGTCTGAGTGGGTCTGTGAGTGGGTTCATGAATGTCTGAGTGAGTGCGCGAGTGGGTGCATAAATGTCTGAGTGGGTCTGTGAGGGGATGCATGAGTGTCTGAGTATGCTTCTCATGGGGAGCAGGGTCAAGACTGATTTGCATATGGCTGGGTTTAAACTAGAATGACATGGTGGGCAAACAAACGATGGATTTAGGCACAGATCTCTGTATGGAGGGTGAATGTTTGACATTGTTGAGCATTCCATCCAGCAATTGTTCTTTTTGCATTCGTCACCCTGAGTGGGATGGGTATGCCTAAAAGTGGGTCCCGTGCTCACCATGACACTGGATTCAAGCTAGCCTGGCTGATGAGGAGTGATACCATGAAACCAGTCCCAGCATGCTTGTTTCCCATCCAGGGAGGCCCTGGCCAGTAGTTCGGGATGGACTGTTCCCATGGAGAGCAGGGTCAAGACTGATTTGCATATGGCTGGGTTTAAACTGGAAAGGCATGGTGGGCAAAAAAATGATGGATTTAGACCCAGATATTTGTACAGTGGGTGAATGTTTGACATTGCTCAGCATTCCGTCCATCAATTGTTCTTTTTGCATTTGTCACACCGAGTGGGACGGGTATGCCTAGACGTGGGTCCCGTGCTCACCATGCCACTGAATTCAAGCTAGCCTGGCTGATGAGTGGTGATACCCCAAAAACAGGATGCTTGTTTCCAGTCCAGGGAGGACCTGGCCTGTCAATTCGGACTGGACTGTTTCCATGGGGAGCAGGGTCAAGACTGATTTGCATATGGCTGGGTTTAAACTGGAATGGCATGGTGGGCAAATAAATAATGGATTTAAGCCCAGATCTCTGTACTGGGGGTGAATGTTTGACATTGTTCAACATTACATCCATCAATTGTTCTCTTTACATTTGTCACCCCAAGTCAGACGGGTATGCCCAGACGTGGGACCTGTGCTCACCATGCCATTGGGTTCAAGTTAGCCTGGCTGATGAGGGTGATACCCTGAAACCGGTCCCAGGATGCTTGGTTCTTCTCCAGGGAGGACCTGGCCTGGTAGCTCGGGCTGGACTGTTCCCATGGGGAGCAGAGTCAAGACTGATTTGCATATGGGTGAGTTTAAACTGTGATGGGATGGTGGGCAAGAAAATGATGGATTTAGGTCCAGATCCCTGCACTGGGGGTGGATGTTTGACATTGTTCAGCATTCCGTCCATCAAATGTTCTTTTTGCATTTGTCACCCCGAGTGGGACGGGTATGCCCAGACATGGGTACTGTGCTCACCATGCCACTGGATTCAAGCTAGCATGGCTGATGAGGGGTGATATCCTGAAACTGGTCCCAGGATGCTTGTTCCCGGTCCTGGCCTGGCAGTCTGAGCTAGACTGTTCCCATGGGGAGCAGGGTCAAGACAGATTTGCATATGGCTGGGTTTAAATTGGAATGACATGGTGGGCAAAAAAATAATAGATTTAAGCCGAGATCTCTGTACTGGGGTGAATGTTTGACATTGTTCAGCATTCCGTCCATCAATTGTTCTGTTTGCGTTTGTCACTCCGAGTGGGTCGGTCATGCCCTGACGTGGGTTCAGTGCTCACCATGCCATTGGTTTCAAGCTAGCCTGGCTGATGAGGAGTGATACCTCGACCCGGGTCCAATGCTGCTTGTTTCCAGTCCAGGGACGATCTGGACGGGTAGTTCGGGCTGGACTGTTCATGAATTTTTCTTTTTACATGAGTGTCTGAGTAGGTCTCTGAAGGGCACAGGAGTATCTGAGTGGTTCTCTGAGTGGGTGCGTGAATGTCTGCGTAGGTCTGTGAGTGAGTGCATAAGTCTTTGAGTGGATATGGGAGTGGGTGCATGAGTGTCTGAGTGGGTGTGTGAGTGGGTGCATGAATGTCTGAGTGGGTCTGGGAGTAGGTGCATGAGTCTCTGAGTAGGTCTGTAAGTGGGTGCATGCGTGTCTGAGTGGGTCTGTGAGTGGGTGCATGAGTCTCTGAGTGAATCTGCAAGTGGTATGAGTCTCTGAGTGTATCTGTGAGTGCATGTATCTGTGTTTGAGGGGGCCTGTAAGTTGGTGTACTCCCCCACATTTTGCCTGGTTTTTGATGGAGGTGTACCAGTGTTCTTTCCTTAAAAATATGCCACAATTGGCACCACTTCAGCAACTCCTATAAGCCCCTAGTAAATGGTACCCCTGGTACCAAGGGCGTTGGGACTGAAGAGGGTCCACTAGGGCTGCAGCACACATTGTGCCACCCTAGGGACCCCTCACCAATATTAGGCAAACTGCCATTGCAGGCTGCGTGCCTTGGTGCAGAGAAAACTGAAGAGTTGAAATGGCACACATCCCTGTGTGCCATGCCCCTATACACTGCATGAGGTATAGGTATGTCACCCTACTGCAGGCCTCATAGCCCTAAGACAGGATGCACTATATCCCATGTGTGGACAGATCTGCATGAGAGGCTAGCCAGAGCAAAGGAAAGGCTGGGGCAACCAGGTGGCAACCTCTAAGACAGCCACCTGGGTGAATGCCACCTTGCCTCTGGCACGAGAATCGTGTCAGGGGTGATAAGGCAAGTTGTTTGACACCAAACACAACATATTTAGGCGGTACTATCACAGAGCTGACTAACCTCAGGCTTGCCTGTTTGGCAGCCCTTGTAATCCTATGGACCGTCTGTCACTTATAGTAGCCTTTAATGGAAAGGGCCACAATAGGGACATATAAGTTTGCACTGATATGTCCTCACCCTTAATATAATGCACCCTGCCTCCTGGGCTTAGGGGGCTTTACTTAGTGATGTCTGCCATATATTAAAGATAGTGCATTGGCTTTGCCACATAGGGTGAGAGGAAAGTCGAGTTCGAGCAGTTTGCACTGCTCATGTCGTCTGCAATGGCAGCACTGCTGTCAGTAGTTTACTTGGGTCACTCAGGGTGGCACAGATAGTGCTTCAGGCCCTGGTGACGCCTTTGACACCCATCTCTTGGGTACTACTGATGCCATATACTAAGGACTTATGAGGGGGTCAAAGTCCTTGCCAATTGGGGATAGCAATTCACAGATAACAGTTTTGTGGAAAATCTCTGGTTCCCCTGATTGGAATTTATTTATTTTTGTGTCTTTTTTATTTTGCTAAATTGATTGTGGGATTTTTATTTTACTGTGTTTTGGCTTTTTATTGTTTGGGTACTGCTAAATACTTTACATAATTTTCCAAATTTAATCCTGCCTGCCGTGTGCCTTAGCTACCATGGGTTGGGCCCAGGCATTGGCGTAGAGTCACACATCTTAAAATCATCTCAGGTCTGACACTCTCTGTTATAATAATGTCCAATCTTCTCCATCCAGAAGTGTGGCGGTCACACTCTCTGCTCTTTCCACTGTCCTTTAATCACTTGTTCCATTGCGCACCCCAGGGTGAGAGGTGAGCACATGGCACCAAGTGTGAGGGATGAATTTCCAGGAGAGATTGAGAAACAGGTGGAAGGCAGGCAGACATAGGAAGTCCTTTGACAACAGTCAGCAGATGCTGTCAGTCCAGATACAGGCAAATGAACCCATACACAAATCTATGACGTTGACGATGTTGAGGGGAGGGACATTAGCAAGTCCACAGCATTCTTTAAACCACATTAGCTACACATAATATCTTCATAGTGTTTCTTTCATAAACTTTCACCCTTTAGTCCTGTTTGGTATATTGTTTCCCCTTTAAAGGCCCCCAGCTTAAGGCTCACTTAGATATGGTCACTTGTTTCTGTGTCTCTATTGTTACATTCTTCTGTTCCCATATTTTGTTTCTTTGCATGTGATTCAATTAGGCTGTCTCCTGTTGGACTTGGCCTTTTCTGCAGGGATATCCCCAAACGTTTTGCCTTAACCCAACTGTTTTCTGAACCCATTTTTGTTTGCCTTTAGGACTCTACACACTTTACCACTGCTAGCCAGTGCTAACGTGCTTGTGCTCTTGCCTTTAAACATGGTAAAATTTCCTTACACCTAATTGATATATTTAATTTAGTTATAAATCCCTAGTAAAGTGGTACGACTGGGACCAAGGGCTTGTAAGTTAAATGCAACAAGTAGGCCTGCAGCACCTATTGTGCCACCCACTTAAGTAACCCTTAAAAACATGTCTCAGGCCTGCTATTGCAGTCTGTGTGTGCAGTTTCAATCTTCAGTTTTTGACCTGGCAAAATAAAACTATCGCTAGACCTAAACCTTCCTTTTTACTACATATAATGCACCCAAATGGTAGGCCCTAAACAACCCATAGGGCAGAGTGCGCTGTATTTAAAACACTGGACATGTACTTTTGAGTTTTACAAGATGATTCTAACAGAAAAAATGAGTATTACACTGCAAAAATTAAAGCTGCCAAAGACTGCCCCAAAGAACTGTTCACCACAGTGAAAAGAAATTGCAGAAACAAAACATACCATGATGAGCCAACAGTTCTGCAATTCCCTGGCTCTTTCTTTCCAAGATAAGGTGAGATCTGTTTATGATACCTTTGTAATAACAGGTAATTACTCTGCCTTAGCCCCTAATCAGCAATCATGTGTACCCAATGGCACGATTATTAATAAAGATCCTGCCACTACAAACTCCCTCTCGACCTTCGTCACATTGTCTAAAGATCAGACTCTTAAACTACTGACTTTAGTAAAATCTGGCTTCCCATGGGATCTTAGCCCCCCAAAAATCCTACATATGACTTCTGAGATCATAGCCACTTACCTTACCCCACTCTTCAACAGGATGTTAACCTCGGGAATTGCCCAGAGCAAATGGAAGAAGGCCTCAATACTCCCACTGTTAAAAAACCCAACAGGGATATTAACGACCATCTTAGCTATAGACCGATCTCTAGGCTCCCATTTCCAGCCAAGGTAGTAGAGAAAGCCATAAAAATGGAATTGACCTTCTTGATCACAAAACACTCAATCTTAGATTCATCTCAATTTGGCTTCCAGGCCCATCACAGGACAGAATTAACTCTCTTTCACTGCTACTGAGGAACTGAGACAAACATTGGACAATTGGGGAAACGCGGCCCTGATCCTTCTGGATCTATCAGCCTCTTTCGATAAGCTCAATCACAAGCTTCTGGTCAACCGTCTTGCCTCACTCAGGATTAAAGATAAAGCGCTGGCCTTATTAACCTCCTTTCTCACTGACCAAATTCAATCAGTGGCTTTAGGTGATTATCTCTAGCCCTCCTTTTCTTTCCCCGGTGGAGTCCCCCAAGGATCTTCTTTGAGGCCCACCCTATTTAACATTTATGTTCTCCCCCTGGCTGAACTTATCAAGTCCTATGGATTTTCCTTGGTGTCATGCGCAGATGACACACAGATATTTGTATCAGTAACCAGTACACCAATTACGACAGCTGTTAGGTTCCATGATTGCATGATCTATATTGATAAATGGATGTTGGACAATTGTCTAAAACTGAACTCCTCAAAAACAGAAGTATTATTCTTTGGTAACAACCCCTCCTTTTCGACGGCCAATTGGTGGCCCAACCAACTTGGCCCACCTCCCATTCCAACCAAAAAAGCAAAAAACTGAGGAGTGATATTCAATTCCAGACTCACTTTTGAAGGACAGCTCAATCATATCACTTCCTCTTGCTTTTTTATACTCACAATTTTAAGAAAGGTCCTCCCCTTCATTCTCATGACCTTCAAAAACACGGTTGTCACCGCACTTATCTCTTCAAGACTGGATTATTGCAATGCACTTTTCACCAGTACCCAGCCTGAGACCAGGGTAGGGAAGCAGGAAATTTTAGACACTTGTGTATGAGGAAAACTGCAGAAGCTTCAAAGTGGGCATCAGGTATACAAAGGGGACCTTCAGATGACTCTTCAGTACACTCTTAGACCTGTGGATACAACAGAAGAAGAATACTCTACTGCTGTGCTGCTTGAGACCTGCGCTGCATGCTGAGAAAGAAGACTGGACCTGGACCTGCTCCCTATATCCCAGGCTAAGTGAGTCTAAGGGTCAGCTGACTGACCACCTGTTCTGACCTACAGGCACATGGGACATAACAAGCTACAGAGGTCTCCCTGCATCTGCCTAGCTGACCTGCTGTTGAACCTGAAACTTGACCTGCAAATGTAATTGCAGGAGCCCCACTGACCTTTGCAAAAGTAAGCCCATGATACCCAAGAGGTGCCTCCTCAGGTCCTGGACCCTTGGCTTGCATCAGAGTGCACCCCTCTGACTCAGAAAGGAGACATTCTGAAGTTTTGGCTCTTTGCGACTGCAAACGGTCCAGTTCGCCCTAAGATCTTGCTGCCCATTGTGAACGGCAATGTGAAACTTTGGTGAACCCGACTCTTTGGGCCAACGCAACTGCCAGTGACAACCGGCAAACTGAGATCTACACTTCGAGCTACAGCATTGACAGCCAGAGGTGACTGTCAACATAAAGCTCCAGCAATGACCGTCCACGACGCTGGACTGATCTTTATGCTACAGTGATGACAGTCCGAGATACACAGCCTGCTCTTCGCACTACAGAGACGTTCATCTGCAACACTCTCCCTGCCACTTACAGCCTCCTCCACTGTGAATGGAACTTTTTGAGCAGGAAGGTAACTTTTTCAGAGGGACTAACTGGGTCCCTGTATCCAGCCCATGCTCCAACGCAGTCGGCATGAACTTGTGACTTTCACCTGGTCTGGCATGACCAGATAACCATGAGTGGCGCTTTGTGCTTTTAAGAACTATACTTACCTTATAACTTTGAAATTGCATATCACTGGTTATACTGATTGGATTTTTGTTGTTTTGCTGTCAAATAATTTGGAACATTTTACTCTACTTTTGTAAATTGGTGTGGGATTTTTCTTGTGTTGAGTTTTCACTTTACTTCTCTATGTGTGCTGCATCAATACTTCATGTAAAGCCTGACTGCTTTTGTGCCAAGCTACCAGAGGGCTAAGCACTGGTTAATTTAGTGACTTTTGCGGTTCACCTTGATAAGGACTGTAGTTGTTGCTTGAGAAGGGTTCACAACCCCCTCAAACAACAACTCAATTTTGCCTGTTGCACCTTTCTCTGCCATCAATGCTTTTCTCTGCTCCTTTACTTCTGCAGCTCTGTGACTCCTGCCCTTACTTTGATTTCGACCTCTCCTGACCATCCTACAAAATAATCTGCTGCAGAGAGCACTCAACAATGCTATTTTAGTGCAGGCTACGCCAGAGATGCTCAGATTCCTCTCCACTAGAGAAGTTGCAACATCACAATATCTTCCGAGCTTCATTTGACTATTTTGTTGACAATTATTCATCAATAGTTTCTTCTTACAATTCTTAAATATTGTATGAGAACCGTAGGACTAGAGAGCATTGATAACTTAGGAGCAATGTGTCTGTTATCTTTCTAATAACACACATCAAAAACATATTAGGTTTATTTGGAAATTTGCTAGAGATGTCATGAACCAATTGGTAAAGTGGAAAAGAGAGCAGTGGAGCAGTCTGCTCCCATGCAACATTCTAGATTGCTATACATTTAATGTAATAGAATATTTGACATGTAGGGTCAAGTGTCAATTAATTATGATGAAAGGGTTCTCTTATAGAAGAAATATTCCTAGTGGTATATTACAATTAAGTAACATTTTCATCTGCTTCTTATCTTCCTGGTATTGTAGCTAAGGGCCTGATTTATTGTTTGGCGGACAAGATACTCCATCATCAAGGTTTTAAATATCCCATCGGCTGCTTTACTCTTGTAATATGGCAGATGGGATATTTGCCACAATTGTGATGGACTATGCCATGTGAATTCTCTAAATAAGGCCCTAAATGTTATTTCCAGCATCAAAAAGTGACCTGTGAAAAAGATATGTAAATTGCATGGACAGGGATCAAAAACCTGAAGCACAACCATTCACCTGTGTTGGATGATCACAACAATGTTGCATTCATGTAGTGGCAAGTGGTTTTATTTTTTAACTCTTTCTAAAATGAGGTTGAAAGCGGATTTAACTTTGGGAAGTACTTTGGGTATTACTTTTGTTCTATAATGATGTTGTTGGTGACTGTACAATTACAACATATATTAGTTTTCCATAATGGAGTTTAGTCATGTTAGAGTTTACCCTTTGCTGGTGGTTTACTCTTATCTACTGGATGTAAGTGTACAGCCAATGATAATCATTAAATAGCACAAGAGGCAGTCATATCTTTGTTACATATAAACATTAGCTTAATCCTATTGGTGGTGTAAATATTGTAAATATATAACAAGATTGCTGGGCAGAAAGCAAATGATGTTTCTCTGGCATTTTCGTACAAGTGTTACATACAAAAAAGTGTGTAATATTTAAAAAAATGTTAATAAAGAGAATTCAATGAAAAGGTGACTAAGAAAAGCTAGAATGAACTTATTGAAACAGAAAGCATATATATTTTGTCCGACAGTGGATATGATCAACTATTTAGTTATAATTATATTAATTATTTAGGAGATATATTTATGTTTCTAAGACTTATTCACAGGGTCTGTGGAACTGCCGGCTTTAGAGAACTAAGGGGCATATTAACAAGGGATTTATCACCGCTTTAGCGGCACTTTTTGCCGCTAAAGCGGCGATATTTATATCGCCCTATTAGCAAGCTGTCTCTAACTGGCGTTAGCGACAGCTTTTAGGCGTTAGCGGCCGGGATTCACATCGCCTTGCATGTCAGCGATAATTATCGCTAATGACATGCAAGGAAGGCTTTCCCTACTAAAAGCGACTGGAAACAGTCGCTAACTCCACTACCCCCTATTAGCAAGGCAGGCGAAGCGATAAAATAATTCGCGCTAAGCGCGTTTATCGCTATATTTTATCACCTGCTAGTAAGGATGACTTACCTGTTTAAAGTATAGAAGGTGGATTCTAATGCTGAATCCACCTTAGCGATAATGCGAGAATATCGCTGCTTTTCCAGCGATATTCTCACATTTTGCCGCTTATCGCTGGAAATATTATCGCTATGGAGATAAACCTTACTAATAGGGTGTTATCTCAGCGATAATTTCCAGCGATAGGCGGCGTTAACAAAAAACGCGCTAAGCGCGTTTTGCGATAAATATCGCAACTCCTTGCTAATATGCCCCTAAATTTTGCAGCAGGGTCGAATAATTTGAGCAGCAACACAATGAAATTATATATCATAATGCGACACTATTTTGTCATATAGACACGTACTAACAATGTCTGGCTAAATATTTCACCTCATTACTAACAGTTTAACAACTGAATTATGCAATAAGCAACTAATGGAAAACATTTAACTGCGCAGCAACACGTATGGTACTTTTTCTTTGTAAGTTTTGATATGTTTTAGTTAGAAACAATTTTTGTTGTTGGTGGGATGGGGGTGGGAGAGGTGCAGTAGATCCATAATTATGTGGAAAATGATCCAGCTGTAGAATCACATAATTCCAGTTTCTCTACTGATTGAGGAACTAAAGCAAAGTGGGAATTGTATGTGGTTTCATTTTCTTTCTAATCCTGTAAGACTGTTAATTTTAATGTGCATTGAGATTTTTTCTCATTTGCCCATTTATTGTACAAAAACAACCAAGATGTGTATGAAATAGAGATATGAAAAATTCAAATCCTGCCAGCTCAGTGGTGTGAAGTTCACAAGTTGAAGAACATGGACAAGTTGAAGTGTTTTTGTTTTTTTAAACTTCTTGAAGTTGGCTATAGAGAAATTTGCAAACTCTCATGTCGTTATTATATTTTATTGAAAGTACAAACCCATACAGCTCTCAGAACAGGTACCAGTGTCCAGATGCACTAAAAGAATGTTAGCAAAAATTGCTGCAAATTGTGTTCTGCATTTTCGTGTCAGGTCTTCAAATTTACAATGTGACCTCTGTACTAATAGGTTGCGTCATGAAATCTCCATTTGGGGGGTTGTAGAATGACTTGCCTAATAAATGTTAATTAGGGAGGCCACTGACTCACTTTGATCGGCTATAAACATCAGAATTATGGCCTGCACGCAGGGGCAGCTCCTACGTCGGAGCAGAGGAGCGTCACTCCACTTAAATTATCCCCAGAGATGAAAAATAAAATAGTACTTCATTACCATTCTATTTTTCAGCCCCCATTCCGAACAGAGCGTCAGGAGAGGGCGGGGCCTGCTGTGTGACATCAGCAGGGAAGGCTGTGAATGCACTGTTTAAAGTGTGCACGTCTTTTGGCCGGCTGACTTGCTATGGCCAGCCACACATGTGCACTTTAAACATTCCTAACCCAGCTGTCTTAAGACAGCCTGGTTAGAGCAAGTGCAGGCAACCAGAGCCTGTGGAGCACCGAGTGAGACCACTCTCTCCAATCAAGGTGCTGCTCTCCTGCTGCATGAGAGCAGCACCAGGATTGGTCAAGAGAGTTTCCTGTTGGCCGGGCTGCAGTCGGAGAAAGAGGACGTTGGGTGCAGAGGATGTCGTGTTCGTCTTCAGGTACGTTTTTTACGTTTTTAATATTTTTTTGCACGCACCTGACCCCCAGCCCCCGTAGATGCCAGCCGCCACTGCCTTCAAGGAACAACAGACCACCATACCTGTTTTGAATTCTGCAATGGAAAAGCAGCCCATGTTCCTTAAGGGTCTAGTGCTGCATTAAAAAAAATTCCGTTTGGGAAAACACTGGGGGTCAGGGGTGGGCAGTGGTTCCCTAGCACTCAGCTGTCTGCAGTGTTTCGAATCGGTTGGATAAACCTGAGTGATTGGGCAGGTACCAGGCATAATCAAGATATGATTATACCAAGTTAGTAATAACTTTTTTATTGCAGTCTATAGGGATGAAATGCAAGATTTCCTAGAGGACTTTTTGCTGCCTAAAGCAGGTGATGTAGACTTTATTTATCTGAGGGGTTAACGTGCAGTTGACATCCATCAATACTGCCAGGATTTTGACCGCCGGGACAGGAGCAGGTGCCATGGTGATAGAAGAGGGCCATAGGGCAGTATTCCACTTTATAATGGAATTTTTAGATATCAAGATCTCTGTCTTTTCTGGATTCAATTTAAGATAGTTTGTGGTCAACCAGTGCTTAACAAAACTGAGAGTATTAGCCATAGCATGCTGACCATTAAGGTTAGGGTGCAGTTTAAATGTAGCTGTGTGTCATCAGCATGCATATAAAAAGAAATCAAACACAAGGAGATGATGGACAGAGCTCCTCGTGTTTGCTTTATAAAAACAAATCCCCATATCTGTTAATGCAACATTCAGTAGGGCTACATACAAATTATTAGGTAAAGGTGAAAGTATCAACCTAAGAGGGATGTACCAGTGGACTTGTGAGGTGAGGGCTGAGGCTGTCACAAATGTTACTATTTGTGCCTTCCCCTTCAAGAATGATTCAAGTCATTTGATAGCAGAAGAGTGTAATCCAAATGTGGGCAATCTATCTATTCAGGAAAATTGAGTGGTCAATGGTATCAAAATCCACAGAGAGGTCGAGCAAATCAAACCTGCAGTCTCTCCATGGTCGGCCATTAAATACATATCATCAAGAACCGTGGTAGTCACTGATTCAGTGCTCAAGCCATTCCTGAAACCGGCCTGCGATGGACGCAATATCTGCCTAGCTTCTATAAATGGTTGCAGCTGGGTAAATGCGAGATTCTCCTGATAGTGGCAAGGAACAGCAGAATAGAAATTGAAAGGCAACTGCCAACATCCTTAGGGTCCAGGGAAGGATTTTATCAACAATGGTTTAATTATTGACACTTTCCAAGCATCAGGGACCTTGTTCTGTTTAAGTGATTGATTGAACAAAAATGTCAGGTTGGTAAGAGTATGCAAGGCTAGTTGTTTCCTCACTGGGGGCTGGATGCTGGTCCCAAGGAGGACCCGACGCATTAGTCGACAGTACTATTGGATTAACCTCAGTGGACAATGCCTCTTCAAACATTAAAGGATTATTACTAATGCTCTTAGGGGTATATTCACCAGAACGTGTGATAACTACCGTAAGAGTAGCGTAACGCAACTTTCAATAACGCAGCCCATTACGGGAAAATAACCCCGTGTCAACGTGGAATTCACAACAAGGCGGTACCATGCGATAGCCTGCCGAAACCGCGGACGAAGTCCGCGATACAACCACCATGATGGAGATAAAAACACAAACCACAACACCAAAAAACACGCGATGGGCCAAAGCGCGATGAGGAAACCAGCGACAAGCAGCGCCAGGCCTGCAACACACACCTGGCAGGCGTCAGAAACCGCCATAAAAGCAGGAAAAAAAACCCACATACACACTGACCAACACACAAGCACCATGGAGGCAGCCGGAGCAGGCGCAGAGGACGAGCGCAACCCCACAAGCACCCCGGACGACCAGCCTGGGACCTCGGGGACAGGGAAGGGCAAGGACAAGAAGAGCAGGAAGACAAAGTTCAGTCCGCAGGCGAACCGGATCATAGTCACGGAGGTGATGGAACACCATCAACAACTCTTCGTCACCTCCAACGTGTCATTGGGCACCAAAAATGGAATATGGCGGGACATCGTCGACAAGGTGAATGCCGTCGGAGAGCACAAGCGGACAATGGATGAGGTCAAGAGGCGATGGAATGACATCAAGCGGAAGACCAAGGATAAACTCTCCGCCAACCTGAAGGCAGCAAGGCAGACCGGAGGTGGGGGCCCAGCGCCACAGCTGGAACTAGATGACATGGAGGAGCTGGTGTCGACAGTCATCAGTGTGGAGACTGTGGCCAGAGTCGGGGGACCGGACACTGCTTGACAGGACACAACACAACCACAACAGGGTGAGTGACCACCAGGTACTGGGGGACAGGGGAGATGGCCACAATGGCACACATGCACAAGCAAGCAGGGCACAGTGCACACCCACAGTCACTCTGGGTCCTCGCCCAGACCCACACACTGTCACAATGTACAATGCCATGCTGTCTGAATGTCAACCTGTACCATGCGGCTACGTACATGTGGACACATTGTAATACACCACCTCCCCTTCACATCGCAGGGGCATCTTCAACACCTCCTGCAGAGCAGTCACAGCCACTCTTCACTGATGAGCACCTAATGAGCAGTGGTATTTAGTTGGGTAAATGAAGGCGCCACTCGGGAGAGATAACACAAATATTTGATATTTACTTGCTGTATTGATCACGGTGCTGCAAGGTGAAGAGAACCACTGACCTCCTCAAAACACAAAATGGCCTTGGCCAATTGACAGATATACAAAGGAATTCCTCAGCACACGTCTGTTATGTCACAATATACATAAACATGCTTGATGTGAGCATAAGTAAAATACAAGTAGGTAAGTTCTTATTTCTTTTTTCCTTTTTATTTTCCGATGTTCAGACAGCCGACACGTGTTTCGTCGCTTACATGGGAATTAATCCCGCGACTTTATCAAGGCTATTGTCTTCCTGTGTATAATCTTTATTAGTGGTGTTAATTCCAACCCACACTGGGATTCAATATCTCGCGACGTCTCACTTCTCAATGTTAAATCCAAGGGATCCCTGTATGTCCCAGAAGTCCAGAATCTTATTTCTTAGTAGTTTGATCCCACACACGGACGTCGCTCCTCGTGTTGCCGAGTACACTGATGAGGAGGAGGAGGACAACACCAGCATCGACATCCAAACCATCCAAGACCTCATTGACCACCTCCGCAACTCACCTCCAGGATCAGGGCAGCCCAGCTACGTCCATGAGACCCCACCCACCACCCAAACCACCCAGCAGGAGGCACCCACAGCCCCGGCACCCTCCCAAGACCCCCAGGAACAACAAATGGCCTTCCAACGCCGTGTGCTGGAGGGCCAGAGGGAGACGGCCGAGCAGGTCCGGGTGGGTTTTGAGCTCATGGCAAACAAACTGGACGCCATCCTTGGGTGTCTATGTCCACCCCATGGTCTCCAGCGAGCCCTGACTGACATCTCTGGAGTTATGACGCGGAGGGAAGAATACCTGTCCGCTCACAGTGGCCCCAGCGATGCCAGCCTTGAGCTGGCACACATGCGGAGGCTCATGGAGGACATGGTGCGGATGGAGGCGGAAAGGATGGCAGCCTCCGGTGCACATCAGCGTAATGTAGCTGGGATCTACCGTGCCCTGCATGTCCTCGTCATGGCATTGCTGCCACAAGGTGTGGCGATGATGAATGCTGCTGCCCCCACACCATCCACATCTCCGCCCCCTGGTGTGTCAGTGCCTCCCAGTGCAGCAGGCGTATCCACTCCGGCACCTGATGTGTCACTGCCACACAGTGCGGCCGACAATCCTCCTCCGGCCCCTGATGAGTCAGTGGCTCACAGTGCCGCAGCCGGCACTGCAACACCCACAGGTGGGGCAGGGCACACACTCGGGGACGAGGACGTGGATGGGACTGTGGTCAGGAGGGTCAGCCACTAGCATCCATTAGCGCCACCTTGCCTGTCTCTGCTTGGTCTCGCACATGGCCTCAAGACCTACCACTGACCCCCGATACACTCTGAGGCACTCACCTTGGACAGCGACATGGACTGCCACATGCTGTTTGACGACCAATGACAAGGCGGACAGACTGCGGACTGTACCCTTCCTCTTCTGCAGTACAAGTCATCCCGGGATGGACACTGGCTGGCCCTCCACGGGCCCATATTGTGTGGTGTGCTCGGCATTGCCCTGTACCGCTCCAGCTGCATGACTGCACTGGATGTGCAAATAAACATCCAGTGACGCACTGCTGTGTGATGTCTTATGTCATTCCTGTGTGGATGTGTGGATGAATGTGGGGACAGTGCCTTCCCCTGCATCAATGATGTTCATCCTGTGGGATGCCAGTAAGGGGGTGCGACATTGCATCTTGTGTAGCAGGTTCCGTGAACACTGCAGCAGGGACACACGCATCAGTCACTTCCTTGTCCGGACATGGACTGGACCACGCCCAGGGCCCACGAGTCATCGTTGCAGGCCCTGCGCTGGTCCGGCATACGGCAGGCCAGTCCACTCCGCTTACGCACCGAGGGGGGGCCCTCATTGCTACCCGTCGCAGCCGTACTCGCTGGTGGTGTGCGGGTCCCTGGTCTAGTCGTCAGCATGTCACAGCCATTCCCTGGGGGCAGGTTTTCACACACACCACACCCATCCAGCACAGGCGTCTCAGGCCATGTGACTCCGCCAACATAAGGGTCCGACGACGTCACATTCCCCTCTTCTGGTGTTGACTGGATGACGGACGCCCACGGTTCGCACTCATATGGGGCCCATGAGTTGCTGCGCACAGGGTTGGTGGCATCCGAGGCCTTGAGTACGGCACGGGCCTAGCACCACGTGGCGCAGACTGGGGTTGCACAGGGTTAGTGGCATCCGAGGCCTTGAGTACGGCACGGGCCAAGCACCACGTGGGGCAGACTAGGGTTGCACAGGGTTAGTGGCACCAGAGGCCTTGCGGACGGCACAGGCACCCCGCCACGGGACGGTGACTTTGGGTACACTGAGTCAGTGGCACCTTGAGCTGCTGAGTGGGTGTGCAGCCTGCGATGATGCCCCGTCCCGGCGGTCCAGACAGCTCAGGTTTTGTGTGCCCTGCTGGACCGCAGTGTAGGCCAGAGCCAGCGTGCAGCGCGGGCCTACCGCCCTGTGGCATCGCTTCCGGGATGCCAGAGTTGGTGGCACCCATTGGGCTGAGCGAGTGTGCAGTCTGCGATGATGCCGGGTGCACTGGTATGTCCTCTGCCATGGAGTAATCAAGACCCAGCCTTAAATGCGAGACCTGGTGGCCTGCGGAGCGGGGCTGCATGATGTGGAGGGTGCCATGTCCGCGGGCCCCGGGCTTGTGGCTTGCAGCAGCACGTGGTGGGACCTCCTGTCTACGCGCCGGTGGTGGAAGGTGAGCATTGAGGCCTGGGTGTGCATGGGCGGGCATGCTCCGATGGGAGGCGGGAGGGGTTGGGGTGCCTCTGCCTGGGTGTGCATGGGCGGGCAGGCGATGTTGTCCTGCGCAAGTGTGTGTACTGTGCCAGTCATGTATCTGGGTTCTGTTTCAGCTGATGGCTCTGAATCAGATGTGTGACCTGGTGAACTGCCCTACATACCGGCACGTGGTTGGAGACACACCAGTGGCAGCAGGTGAGCAGTGTGGCCTGGGTGCGCAGGGGCGGCACTCTCTCTCTCCCTCTCTCTTCCTCTCTCGCTCCTCTTCTCTCTCTCTCTCTCTCCCCCTCTCGTCCTCTCTCTCTCCTTCGCTCTCTCTCTGTCCTCTGATGTGCGCAGGACACACCTTCTCATCATGTTTTTTGTCTTACAGGCTGTGACCTACATATTGTCCGGAGGGGAGCGGCCATGTGTCTTCATTTCATTTTGTTGTTCATTTTAACAAAGTTTCATTTGTTGCTTCGAAAGTGAATGTGTGCTGGTCATTTCTGTGACGACACATCCATGTCACCAGTTGTGATTGTGCGGCATCAGGTGGAATATTTTGTACATGTTTAGGTGTGGCTGATGTGGCATGTCTTTGGTCGGGGGGGTGCCAGGGAGGGGTGGTCCTGGGGGTGGTGGCGTGGGTGTTGTGGCCCTCTTGGGTGTCCGGGCCGCATGATGTGTGGCTCCATGGCATCTGTTGCCCTTAGGATGTGGCCCTGGGCTGTGCTCCCTTTTGTGGTGCTGGCTGCCGTCCGAGTTTACACCAGGTCAGAGCTGGTGTAGATTTCCTGGTGCTAACGCGCCTTATCGCCTGTTTTGTGTTTTTATCGCGGATGTGGCTGGTCGTTGTGAATGTTGAGGTGTGCTGTTGTCTCGGCTTTTGGCACGGGAACGCCTACTCTGCATCTCATTAGCGATATTTGCTGGGGTCCTCTGTGACGATGTTTTTTGCAGCTGCTATCGTGGGTAAACTGGTGCTGTGGGCTGTTTACACCGGCTTGTGAATGGGGGGGTAAATTTATCACGACTTTGGCTGCGATAAAGTGCCGTTAATTCGGCGATAGCTCCTTGTGAATATGCCCCTAAGTTTCATAACTAAAGATGCCTGGGAAAATATAGGCTATATCATAATTAACATCAGCTGAATATGTTCAATTTTATTTGCAAATCAGGAAATCAGGGTGCAGATCCTGAATATCGACTATAAGATATCATGAGACACAAATATTGCAGACAGAGGGGCCGATTCCGATCTCGGTCAAAGGCGCACCCAATACTATTCGGTCGGGAAAAAAGCCATGCGAAAGCCAGTTTCCCGACCGATCCGTACAGCACACCGAACGAGCAAGTACGATGCGCACAACAGCAAAAATTCCGGCCGAGCCGTACTCACCCAAACCAGGTCCTGTTCTCCGACCGAGGCGAATCCGGAAACGCCGAATCGAGTCGCACGGAAGGGAAAATGCAGCCCCGTCCGGCCGAACAAGTACGATGCGCTTTCCGTACGCGCCGAACCCGTCGCTACGCACGGCACGTCAAAGCATCCGGGAGAGGCGCACATAAGCTCCGAATCGCGCCACAACACGATCCACGGCTACGAGACGAACACGGCACCGACGAGGACGACGCGAAGCGACGAGGACGAAGCGAAGCGACGAGGACGAAACCAAGCGACGAGGACGACGCGAAGCAACGAGAAGGACGAACGACACGAACCAACCATGAATCCCTTCGTCCCGATCATACCAATATTCTACATCTACTACCGGAACAGGCACGGACGCGTACGGCGCAGAAGGTAAGTCAGACACCAACCACAAAACACATACAACACGTACACGACACATCACACACATACACTGGGAATCTGAATATACTTACACCAGCAACAGCAGCACCATAGGGGCGGGATGCCCATCACCAATGCCACATATGCACACAGGGGCCTGAATGCGCGCCACCACCCCAACCCAGGGGGGCTGGATGCCTACCACTACTACCACCCTTAGCCAGGGGGCAGGATGCCTACCACTACTACCACCCTTAGCCAGGGTGGCAGGATGCCTACCACTACTACCACCCTTAGCCAGGGGGCAGGATGCCTACCACTACTACCACCCTTAGCCAGGGGGGCAGGATGCCTACCACTACTACCACCCTTAGCCAGGGGGCAGGAAGCCTACCACTACTACCACCCTCACCCACGGGGGCAGGATGCCTACCACTACTACCACCCTTAGCCAGGGGGGCAGGATGCCCACCACTACTACCACCCTCACCCAGGGGGGCAGGATGCCTACCACTACTACCACCCTTAGCCAGGGTGGCAGGATGCCTACCACTACTACCACCCTTAGCCAGGGGGCAGGAAGCCTACCACTACTACCACCCTTAGCCAGGGGGCAGGATGCCTACCACTACTACCACCCTTAGCCAGGGGGCAGGATGCCTACCACTACTACCACCCTTAGCCAGGGGGCAGGATGCCCACCACTACTACCACCCTTAGCCAGGGGGCAGGAAGCCTACCACTACTACCACCCTCACCCACGGGGGCAGGATGCCTACCACTACTACCACCCTTAGCCAGGGGGCAGGAAGCCTACCACTACTACCACCCATAGCCAGGGGGCAGGATGCCTACCACTACTACCACCCTTAGCCAGGGGGCAGGATGCCTACCACTACTACCACCCTTAGCCAGGGGGCAGGAAGCCTACCACTACTACCACCCTTAGCCAGGGGGGCAGGATGCCTACCACTACTACCACCCTTAGCCAGGGGGCAGGATGCCTACCACTACTACCACCCTTAGCCAGGGTGGCAGGATGCCTACCACTACTACCACCCTTAGCCAGGGGGCAGGATGCCCACCACTACTACCACCCTCACCCAGGGGGGCAGGATGCCCACCACTACTACCACCCTTAGCCAGGGGGCAGGATGCCTACCACTACTACCACCCTTAGCCAGGGGGCAGGATGCCTACCACTACTACCACCCTTAGCCAGGGGGCAGGATGCCCACCACTACTACCACCCTTAGCCAGGGGGCTGGATGCCTACCACTACTACCACCCCCACTCATAGGATGGACAATGCATGACACAACAAGCACACCACAACCTAGGGAATGCAAGATTAAGACATCCCCCACCACCATGACAAGCGTGTGAGCAGGCTGTGTCAAATGCCTACAACACCGAACATGACTTTGAACATACAATGTGACCCCCTAGCACATGTGCCACACATATATGTGTGTGGCACCCACAATGCAAGCAGCCCATGACCATTGTGGCAATGGGGCCTAAACCCCCATCATCACAGTGACCACAAGGTAAGTGTGGGGTCCATAGCTGAAGCACATTTTGACCATTGTGGCAATGGGGTCTAAACCCCCATCATCACAGTGACCAAAAGGCAAGTGTGGGGTCCATAGCTGAAGCACATTTTGACCATTGTGGCAATGGGGACTAAACCCCCATCATCACAGTGACCAAAAGGCAAGTGTGGGGTCCATAGCTGAAGCACATTTTGACCATTGTGGCAATGGGGTCTACACCCTCATCATCACAGTGACCAAAAGGTAATTGTTGACAAAGAAAGAGCTGCAACTGCCAAACTGCATGGATCATTCCTGGTCACAGAACCAAAAACTCATCTGTGGCAAAGTAGTGTATGTGTCCCATTGCAACATAAATTGGGGGAGCCAAATACTGCAGTGCAAATGAAACATTCCTTTGGCCATGTGCAGACAAACAACACCCATGGGGGCTGAGACCGTCAACAGTCATCAATGACACAATGACAGAAGTGACCATCAGAATGCAGAACCACATATTTGCACCAATGGGCACACAAATGCAGATACCCTGTGGAGACAGCAGATGTGAGGTGAACAGATACCATACCATGGCAGCAATGGGACACACAAACCATGATCACTGTGCTGACCGATGACCTAGGAGTCCCAGGGACAGCAGGGGAAACACACCAAACAACATACAGCCAATGGCACACCCAAGATATGCCAATGCAGTGGTGCAGATGCACAAACACAAACAGGCAGACCAACACTGTCATCATACACAGCAGGTGAGGGGTGGGGGTGCCAGTGTCCCCAGGCAACAACACAACACATGAGGAGAGCTGAATACCAATCATACAGATGTGCATACACTGCCACACTAAGGTAACTCATGGATCCAAATCCCCTATGTGGGCAAGCAGGCATTGACAGGTGAGAGGGAGCACAAAACACACATGTCACACAGGCACGTAGGAACAACAACTGACACAGCAAGTCACAGACACACCACAGCACCACCCCCAGGGCCCCCACAATGTGGTGACCCTGGGCTGAATAAAAATACCACTGTGATGACAAAGCTAAATGTCGTTCACACTGTGAACCACAGTCAGGTGTCCTGAGCAACAAACTACCATCACACCTACACAAGCACAAATCAATCAGCATGGCCAGTAAGCCAAGGCCAACATGGAGGCAGGGGCCTAGCCGGGCAACAACTCTCATCTGCACACACTCAAGACCACACCCCTCGACCTCCAACAATGTGCAGCAGTGAAGTACACATGCACTGGTGACATTGCACATGCACCCATGACTATTCCAGGGTGGTGGGTGGGAACCAAGGTGTAGAAACACATCACACATGGACACTCAACAAGACTCCTGAATGTCTGACACACTGCACACTACGCTGTACATGGACATGACGGCA
Organism: Calotriton arnoldi; assembly: GCA_963921515.1. Classification (NCBI taxonomy): domain Eukaryota; kingdom Metazoa; phylum Chordata; class Amphibia; order Caudata; family Salamandridae; genus Calotriton; species Calotriton arnoldi. The sequence goes on along the minus strand of CAWUFW010000648.1, from coordinate 1,409,611 downwards.
ATACCACACCGACCAATGGGATCCCAGCCACAGTCACACACCAATGAAGAAGCCAAGGTCACCCACAAAGAACACACATAGACAACAACCAACATTGCAGCCCGGACCCTAAGGAGTGCCAGCAGTCACACACACAACGTGTCACAATCACTGAAAGATAACACAAACTGGAAATCACATGACAGGGGCAAACAACAAGTGCCAAAGGGAAACCTGACTGTGACCCATCTGCGTCTGCACACAAACTCTGCCCTGACAGCAAACACACCTATGGGTGACACCCTGATGACCAGTAATGTGCCATGCACCCACATCACAGAGAACACAGGGAGAAGACTTTGGGGGAACATAGCTCAAGTCAGCAAGCATCACAAACAGGTACAACACTAGGGATCACAGCATGCGCAGATGAATGGAAGTGAACACACAGACATGCACATACAACACACACCTTGGGCGCAGGCAATGTCACACGTGTACACACTGCCATGAGGGGACTCCACTCCTGTGTGAGGAAAGCTGTGCCATATGTTGCCTCAGTAGGGCCCCATCATGTCAGCTGAGCACTTGGTCACACAATCAACAATTAGCACCAAATGAGGGCTCCCATCACATCAGCCTGGTCATGGATGTGCCAACGGAATCATCAGCACAGATCCAACACACTTGTATAGCAATGTTGCACTGACTACACGGATGAGTCCCTCCCCATTGATGCCCAAACCTGCATGTCCACTGGAGATGGCAACACGGTCAGGGAAGTAGACAAATGCAACGATGGCAGGCACAACAGATGTGCAGGGGTGGAAGCCACAGATATGAAATTGCCAATGTAAGTAGGAAACCCATTGCCAAATACTGAACACATGACACCCTCAGATGCTGCTATTGATGACATGGATACACCACATGATAGGACACATTCCCCCTGGACCACATGGGTTCCTGCACAGTAACACTTCATAATCATGAGACCAGATATCACCATCACTGCAGCAAGGGCATGGTTAGCTGCACCAACAACATGTACATCTGAAGCATGAGCACTAGAGAAAAGAAAGTTGCTTTATTCAGCATATGTGTTGTTTGATAACGACGTCCAGAAGAAATTAGAGCAAAGGCCAATGGCCAGTCCATTGTCAAAGTTCAAACAGGGTGACACTGGCAGATGTCACCCTACGCATGCCTGCACAATACCAGGGACAATCCACTAGGAGGGGCAACCGGGGGCAGGCCAGGCACCGCAGGGACAGGATCAGGGCTCACCAGGGGGAGTCAGGGAAGGGGTGGTGGGTGCTGGAGAGCCACTGACAACTGCAGTGGAGGTGTCTGACATGGTGTGTGCCGGCACAACTGGGGGGCATGACACAGATGTCGTGGGTGCCGGCACAACTGCAGTGGACCCTGCAGATGGGGTGGACAGGTCCGCCACTGCAGTGCCCAAGTCAGACAGGGCGGTAGTGGACTCCACTGCAGTGCCTACCTCCAGGGGAGGAGAATGGGGAACAGGCAAGGTGGGTTGGACAGAGGGGAGGACACCCTCACCACATCAGTGGCACAGACAAGCGCAGCGGGGGTGTGGTGCTGGGAGAGCAAGTGGCAGGGGAGAAGGCCGGAGCATCTTGGGGATGGTATATCTGTGGGTGGGGGAACCTGGGGCAGGGTGTGGTGGGGGCACCTGTGCAGTGGGGGCCTGAGGGATGGAGGACGGAGACCTTGTGCCTGAGCTGCAGGGCGGTGGCGGGGTCTTGCTCTTAGCACTCCGGGGGACTTGCGGGTGGGGGCCTCAGTCCATCTGCGCCTGGGGGAGGGTGTCCGGGGGCGAGGGGCACTCTGCTCCGTGTGGGTGGGCTTCCTCTTCCCCCGGGATGCTGGAGCAGCTTCATCGGTGGGGAAGAGGCCGAGGTCACAGAGGAAGAGCTGCTGTGACTTTGGGGTTGCAGGTGAGGCAAGGGAGGGTGCTTTGGAGGGAGAGGGAACTGAGGACTGCGCAGTGCATGTGGATGCGTGTGTGTGTTCCAGGGCCCCATCCCCTGTGAGTCTGGCTTCAGTCCCCTGAATGTGCGTGCGTGTGCGTTTTGTCATTGGCGTGTGTGTCAGTGTGCTGGATGTGTGTGTGCTGGTGTGTGCCTGTGCCAGTGTGTGTGTGTGTGCCTGGGATGGGTAAGGTGCTGGGGAGTGTGGATGGAGCAGAGGCAGGAGGGGTGAGGGACCGTTTGAGGAGGGACACTGCTGCCGTCAGGGAGGAGTCCATGGACCTATTGCCCCTCTGTAGGTCAGACATGCCCTATGAGATGCCCTCCATGAACGACACCAGCTGAGTCAACAGCGCGGTGTGCGCATGGAGGACACTCAGCATGGCTGTCTGCCCTACATGGAGCTGGCGAAGGAGGTACACAGACTCCTCACTCAGGGCAGCAGGGGACACAGGGGCAGGGGGTGCGTTGCCTGGCCCAAAGGAGACACGCTCCCAGACATGGGAGCCTCCACGGACCTGGGGAATGGGAGCCGATGGGAGGGCGGTGGTGGTGCTGGTGGTGGCGGGGACAGCAACACTAGCTGGGGTGTGGTGGCTGCTGACACCCGCCTCCACAAGGGAGTCATCCTCCGAGTTGCTCTGGTCCTCAGCTGAGGTGGATGCTGCTGAGGACTCCTCGGTGTGGCTCCCCTCGCCCTCCGTGCCACTGGGTCCCTCCGACCACTCCTCGGCTGCTGACCCAGTCTGGCTCTCCGGCTCCTCCTGGTCCGTGGAGCTGTCCCCTTCCGTGGCCGTGGATGTATCTGCAAACAATGGGGAAACAGACAGACATCAGTCACCTGCACATAACGCACACACCACTGTGAGCACAGCACATCACAGAGCAAGCCCTGGCATCATTAGTTGTACATTGCTAAAAGTGCACTAATTGAACAGGAGAAGTCAATTGTCAGTCTGATGCCAAGCATGGCACTCACATCCCACATGGCCTTGCACCCATCTGTCTGGTGTCTGTTGGATTGCAACACCCCAGTGTTGACACATGCACCAAGTACACAGTAGTTGGACAGTGCAGAGGACACGGTGTGGACACATCACAGCTCTTGCCACTGAGTCAGTACAGGTTTACGGATGTAAGGGATGCCCAGAGTCAAATAGGAAATGCATGTGATGCATACCAGCGACAGACACCATGATGCACCCATGTCCTGATAGCCAGCGCCACTATGGTGTGCATGTAGCACATGTCACTCCCCTGCAGGATCACCAATCAGTAGACACATGCCATGGCGGAGGCATGACTGCAAAGTCATACATCACTGTCTCAGTGATGTATGACTTTGCAGCCAGACAACAACACTCTGCACTGTGTCACAATAGTAGGTCATGGGGAATGCAAGTCCTGGAGCTGCACAAGTGCACATGTACATCCCCCACAACACATCCTCTTAACCCTCATCTGTCCAGGTCATACCTATTGGACATATGGGAGACCTGTGACACTACCCTCTGAACCTGAGCCCCTCACACTCTGCTGTGCATGGGGAACAGCTGCCTGAACTTCACATTTACATGCCCCATTCTGCATGGGCAGCTGATCAGACACCTATGTGTCACACAAGTATCGTCTCCTATGGTCACATCTCCAGTGGCATGCTGAGCCCCTACCAAGAAACTCCACAGCAGTCCTGGCGACTAATCCACAGCACACTGACACAGAGGCAGACACCTGAGGGGTCAAATCACTGTGCACAATGTGTCCGCTGATACACGGGAGTGGGAGTACAGAGTGTATTGTATGGCCTGGAGTAGGCATGACTGTCCAGCCCCACATGAATGAGGGATGAGCCCTGGACTGTAGGCAGCTGGCTAAGTATGTGTGACACACGTCATATACATACTCCTGGGGCCCAAACATTGTTCCCACCCGCAGCATGGGTGTGTGCCAGGTACCCCAGCCACATGTGGTGGATCAGCTCAGCAATTGGACCACAGATCAAAGTAACACGCTGAATACATGTCAGAATACAGGCATTGTGTAAGCAATGGACCCACCCATGATGCCCACCACAGAGTCAGGGAAACAGATGCTGTCTCCCACCTTGAGTCAAGCAAACTGCAAGGACACAGTCCTAAGTGACAGAATTCCCTGCATGTAAGGGCCACACCTGGGTATCAGATGAGGAGTGGGCAGTGCACAATAGAGGGACATGGCTCCTGGACAACATGACTGCTGTACTGTGGCAGTTCAACCTGGCCCGAGGAGGGCACATAGCATGTTAGACAGAGTACACAGTGCAGTCTTTGACTCACCCCTCCTTGCTGCTCTCTGGCCTTCAGCTGCCCATCCAGGTCTGGAAAGACCACCGCCAGGATCCTGAGCATGTGGGGGGTCAGGGTCCGTGTTCCGCCCCTCCTGCGAGGAGGCGACAGCTTCAGCTGGACCCGTGCAATCCTCCGGGTCCAGCCCCGAAGGTCCTGCCACCTCTTTTGGCAGTTGCGGATCCGGCGCTTGTAGACCCCCACGGACCGGACAGCCCGGACGATGTCCTTCCATATCTCATGCTTCCGATGGGCAGAAGCCTGTCAGGATGACAAAGTGATAAGGCCATTACTACACATGCAACATATCCGTGCATGACACAGTTGCATATACATGTCGCAATCACAGGGGCACATGGTGTACCCAGGCAGTGCACGGCTGCCCATGGACAGTTTTCCAGAAGTCACTACATGGTATCATTGCATGGGGAGTAAAACCCTGTTCAGAAGCACTGTCACTGCACCATACCTGTCCAGTGCAAGTCACTACACACTATGGGGGGTGACAACTACTCAGTGAGCCTGCTAGCCAGTGGTGTGCTGACTCTCAGCCTTGCTAGTCAGACAAAATGCACATTCAGAAAGGCAGTGCACAGAACACTCACCTGCTCCCCTGGTGTCCCATACAGCTTGCTGTACTGTGGAAGTAGGCTGTCCAGCAGGGCCTGGTTCTCCTCAAGGCTGAAGGCTGGGGCTCTCTCCACAGTACGTGCCATTGCAGGGTCCAGAGGGGCAGAGACAGCAGCAGTGCAGTGGCAGATGTCGTCCTGGAGCATGTAGTGCAGGCAAGTGGGCTCTCAGGGGAACAGGCAGCAATATATATGTGCTGGAGAGGCAGATACTGTCCCTTGTGTCCAAAGTGATAGGTCCAAGTCGTTTGCATCTTCTGAATCTGGCCAATCCATGGAATAGCAGCACCAAAACACGCCCACAGCATCCTTCAAAATTTCAACTTCATGACATACATGATTTTGCAACATTGTTGTGGGTGACCAACTGATTTTCCAGCAACCGACTCGTTCGAAATTCGAAAACGCGTCCGTTGCCAGGCAAGCCCATTGTCAATGGGTGCGCACCGATCGGTCCATTGAGGTACAACGCGCACAGGGGTACAACGCGTACCCGCACACATTGAATGCAATGGGCCGGCCGGAGGCACCGATCGGTCCATTGCTGTTCAACGCGCACAGGGGTACAACGCGTACCCGCACACATTGAATGCAATGGGCCGGCCGGAGGCACCGATCGGTCCATTGCTGTTCAACGCGCACAGGGGTACAACGCGTACCCGCACACATTGAAAGCAATGGGCCGGCCGGAGGCACCGATCGGTCCATTGCTGTTCAACGCGCACAGGGGTACAACGCGTACCCGCACACATTGAATGCAATGGGCCGGCCGGAGGCACCGATCGGTCCATTGCTGTTCAACGCGCACAGGGGTACAACGCGTACCCGCACACATTGAAAGCAATGGGCCGGCCGGAGGCACCGATCGGTCCATTGCTGTTCAACGCGCACAAGGGTACAACGCGTACCCGCACACATTGAAAGCAATGGGCCGGCCGGAGGCACCGATCGGTCCATTGCTGTTCAACGCGCACAGGGGTACAACGCGTACCCGCACACATTGAATGCAATGGGCCGGCCGGAGGCACCGATCGGTCCATTGCTGTTCAACGCGCACAGGGGTACAACGCGTACCGCACACATTGAAAGCAATGGGCCGGCCGGAGGCACCGATCGGTCCATTGCTGTTCAACGCGCACAGGGGTACAACGCGTACCCGCACACATTGAATGCAATGGGCCGGCCGGAGGCACCGATCGGTCCATTGCTGTTCAACGCGCACAGGGGTACAACGCGTACCCGCACACATTGAAAGCAATGGGCCGGCCGGAGGCACCGATCGGTCCATTGCTGTTCAACGCGCACAGGGGTACAACGCGTACCCGCACACATTGAAAGCAATGGGCCGGCCGGAGGCACCGATCGGTCCATTGCTGTTCAACGCGCACAGGGGTACAACGCGTACCCGCACACATTGAATGCAATGGGCCGGCCGGAGGCACCGATCGGTCCATTGCTGTTCAACGCGCACAGGGGTACAACGTGTACCCGCACACATTGAAAGCAATGGGCCGGCCAGAGGCACCGATCGGTCCATTGCTGTTCAACGCGCACAGGGGTACAACGCGTACCCGCACACATTGAAAGCAATGGGCCGGCCGGAGACACCGATCGGTCCATTGCTGTTCAACGCATCACTGTACATGTGACTGGCATATGTCAGCATGCCTGTCTCAGATGGACATATGCCAGCCACAGATAGCTCCCAGGGAGTGAGGGGCACACCTACATCACGACAGCCTGTCCAAACCTTATCATAAGGCATGTAAGGCTGCATTTCCTATTGTGTGTATGTTGGTGTACATGTTGTCCTGTGGGTGTCACCTGTGGGCAGCCACCCCCAGGCTGTGCACGTGTTAATGGGGACAGGATCCTGGGTGTTACGTGTACGTGACCACTGTGATGTGCAACTGTTCATATCTGTGCATGTGTCATGGTCACATTTCACAGTGGTGTTTGTGTATGTCATGTCACATACCCCGTGAGTCCCATGTGGGACGGTATGTTTGAGCCAGGGTGTCCCAGTGGCACAATAGTGATGGCCCTCCACAGTCTTTGTGCATGTAGTGTTTACAATGTCTCTGATTTCATGTGCACAATGGGAGACAGTCTCCACATCCACGTTGTGTGTGCATGGACTCTGATGTTGTGCGTGTGTGTCACAGACATCCATGGCTCTCCTGCCATGGCAAGTGTGGCCACTACCTGTGGGGGTCATGTTTGTTTTGTTGTGGTGTACACATGATACTCCAGGTGATGCCAGTGTCCATGTGGCATTACAGGGTCCCTGGGAATGTGCCTGTCGTTGAGCTGTGGTGCCTGGGGCACATCTGTCCTCACATGTCACTGGGGGGTGACTGTGACACAGCATCATGATATCCAATGGGCCAACCTGGGACAAATTGATGCCACCTGTAGGACCGTGTTGACAGATGTTGGCCATGTATGTACCATACATGTCGTTCCGGTACTGCACACTTCATGTAGTTGTGCCTCATGATGATGTATGTTGGGATCTTGAGTGTGTTCAATGCCGCATATGTGGGGTGACTGACGATCTTGCTTACTTCTCCTCTGCACTGCAGGGCTCCTGCTGTCCATCGGCCATTCCCAGACCTGGCAACGATGGTGGAACGGGACAGCATCCGACGGTACCGCTTCACCAGGCAGCTGATTGAGGATTTTGCAGTGCAGTTGTCCCCACATTTGCAGCCTGGCCGGCCGTATCCTACAGCGCTGACCCCCAAGGTGAAGGTGATGGCAGCCCTACACTTCTTTGCCACCGGTACCTTCCAACATACTGTGGCGTCTGCTGGTGGGATGTCACAGACCATGTTCAGCCGTGTGCTCCGCGATTTCTTGGCGGCAATGTTGCTCTTCCTGAACCGGTACATCTATTTCCCTAGACTGCGACGACTCACTGACGTGAAGAGTGACTTTTATGCCCTGGGGAGGATGCCGCATGTCATTGGCTCCATTGATGGGACACATGTGGCTTTGGTACCACCACAGGCCCAGGAGCAGGCCTACAGGAACCGCAAGCACTACCACTCGGTCAATGCACTGCTTGTGTGTCTTGCAGACATGACCATCACACACGTGTGTGCCCGTTTCCCTGGTTCAGCACACGATGCCTTTGTGATGAGGAGTAGTCGCATCCCCAGGTTGATGGCACAGATGCAGAACCAGCGTGCCTGGCTTGTCGGTGTGTACTGACTTTGTGCCATTGTGTGTGATCTGATCTGTAGTATTCCGCCCACTTTTCCAAGTCAGCTGATGTGCACTTGTCTGTCCGTAGGTGACTCGGGATACCCCAACATGCCGTGGTTGCTGACACCCCTCAGGAACCCTGTGACACCTGCCCAGATGCGCTACAATGAGGCACATGGTCGGACCAGGAGAGTGATTGAGCGGACCTTTGGTCTCCTGAAGAGCCGCTTCCGCTGCCTGGACAAGACCGGAGGGTCCCTCCCATATGCCCCTGCGAAAGTGTGCAAGATTATCATCGTCTGCTGCATGCTCCACAACCTGGCAGTGCGGAAGGAGTTGCCTCTCATCCAGGATGACGATGACCAACATCCGCCACCTGTGGAGGATCCTGGCCTGGACCACGATGCCAGTGACGATGATGATGATGATGGTGATGGTGATGTCCGCACACAGCTCATCACCAACTTCTTTAGCTGAATGTGAGTATCCTGAGGTGTCATGTGAATGATGTGAGTTGGCATGATGTGTGGGTGGTGCTCTGGTGCTGTTGGAGTGTGTCCATGGGCTACTTGACAGGATGTGTGTTGCGATGTGTGGTGACAGGTGGGCTGTACTCCCCAACAGTGTTGACATGCTAACTTGGTTCTGGGTGGGTATCTTGTAACATGTATTGTGCATGAGTTTTGCTGTTCTGTCCTGTACTGCATTGCTTTTGACTGTGTGTCATTTCTGTCCTTCACAGGGTACTTTCAGATTCGTTTGGTCAACTGTGTCCACCGACGACGTGATTGCACATCCAGGCTGGTAGCTGTTGTGTCCCTACAGGTGATGTGCGCCACACCCATGGACTTCCTTCTGTCTACAGTTGTTGACTGTGTGCCCGCTACCAGGTGGGGTTACCTTGCATCTGTAGTGGTTACGGCATGTTGCTACTGTGTAATAAACCTGTGCTTCACTTAGTGATGTGCGTTGTCTGTGGTCACACATTTGACTGCCATTTGCTTACTGCACCTGTGGGCTACTTGACTACAACTGGGAATGGGTGTGGTGTCTGTGCATTGCACCGTCTTCCCTGGCAACATCAGTGTAGGCAATGAGTCAGATGGCCTAGGTGTGTATGTGTTGTGTAGCCCTGGTGGTGTGTCTCCCTCATATGTGTCACGTTGCCTGTACTCACATGCCTGTGTTGTCCTTGCTGTTGCAGTTCGCATACACAGTGTAATTTTGCAGTTCATCATCCCCATAACAGCACCCACGTTGGAATCACGACAGAGGCAAGTATGGTGTATTAGTGTGTTTATTGTGATACATCTGTGATAATAGTGCATAGGATGGATTGTGCTGTACATGAATCTTGCAATCCCAAGTTCCTAGATGAATAGAAAGTCCAGGTAGACAGGATCCCCAGTATCGGGGCCACAGTTGTCTGACACATTGTTCCAACTTGTACTCCCCATGCAATGTGTGGGAGTAGTGTTGCCATCAACAGGGTGAACAGTCTGTGCACAAAGGCGAAAATCCAGAACAGGTTCAGGCTTCCTGGGAGTTGCGCTTGGCCATCAGCCTCTCACTTTCCCCTCCTCGGACGACCCCTCTTCTTGGGGGGGGCCCTCAAGTGCAGGCTGCTGCGGTGCAGGGGACTCTCCGCCAGAGTCCTCCTCCCTCCCTGTGGCAGTTGCAGTTTGTTCGGTACCAGATGTTGTTGGCACACAGGGAGGTGTGGACTGGTTGCTGTTCATCTGGCGGAGGCATTGTAAAATGTCCCTGTGCACCGCCGTCATCTCATGTAGTACATCCCACTTGGACTCCACGCGGGACATGTGGGAGTCCACACGTGACATGTGTGACTCCACGTGGGACATGTGGGAGTCCAAGCGGGCATGATGGGCAGCCTGCTGCTGTTTGATGTCTCTGAGGAGCCCCACTACCTGGCTGAGCTCTCCGGTGCTGGACTGGTACGCATCAGCTATGCGTACCAGTTGTGGGTCTTCATGCACACCAGCAACGTCTGCAAGCAGCGACCTCTGTCTCCCACCCCTCCCACCACCCCTGCTGACATGTGCAGTGTGTGCAGTTGCACGCACAGATAACCCTGGTCCACCTTGGGGGTGGTGGTGGTGTCCATGGCCCCAGGTTGGTCCAGGGTCACTGCGCTGGTGTTGTTCCTTATTCTGTCCATGTCGGCAGGGATGGTATTCGTGGTGACAGTCGTTGGAGGGGTGGGTGCAGGGGTGCAGCTGGTGGACCTGCTGGTGCTGCAGCTGGTGGTCCTGCTGGTGCAGCATGTTGACTTGCACCGGATGTGCCAGGTTGTTCATCGTCCGAGGAGGACAGAGGCTGTACGACGCCAGTGAGCTCGGCATCCTCTTGAGCCTGGGACTGGGACTCCTCAGCGTCTGCTGTTGTGTCCCTATCATCACCTGTTTTTGGGAGACACAAACAATGTATGTCATGTTTCTGCAGGCATCAGTGGTTGACACACCTGACAGTTGTGACTGTGCCTCGGGGTGCGGGCCTGTACATTGTATTGTCCTAAGTCGTCACAGTCAGGGGTTGATATTGGTGTGGCACATTGTCCTGCATTATTTGGGCATTTCTATGTATTCTCTGGGGTGTGAACATGGTCTGCATTGATTGTGTTTGGTTGACAGCCAGACCTCCTTCCCACCCACCCACCCACCCACCCAGTCAGTTATCCCACCATGGAACGTGCTTGCATTGCAGGGAGTGTAAGTTGTCTCTCAGGATGTCAGTCAGTGGTGTCCTGCTGTTTGTTGGTGCACAGTTGCCAGCAGGGCCTTGTGCTCCCCACAGCAGTAGCCAGTGTCAGCCATCTTGTGAGTCCTTCTCCACTCCCTGTGATGTGAGCATGGTTCAGGGTGGTGTTGATGGGACAGTTGTGGGGGTGACCAATATCAGTGACTACGACTCCCATCATGCTATTGCCTCCACCCCTCTTCCCAGCATGCCCATGCTTCCTTCCTTTTGACTCTGCTTCCCTGTGGGGTGGGCTGGCTGTGCTGACAGGATGGCTGGGAGTGTTGTCCTGGCAGTTGTTTGGCTAAGAGTCCCAAGAGTGTCCCTGTGCTTCACACAACATAACCCAGGGTGGTGGTGCTTTGTGGGATCTTGTGTTAGGATGGAGGGCATTGCATTCTACCAGGTGGGTACTGTGGAGTTTGTGTGGGGGGGTGTGAGGGGAGGTGCTGGTGACTATAGTCAGTGCTGCAAGTCCCCCTTCCCACCCAGCCAGCCAGATAGCCCACCATGGAACGTGCTTGGATTGCAGGGAGTGTAAGTTGTCTCTCAGGATGTCAGTCAGTGGTGTCCTGCTGTTTGTTGGTGCACAGTTGGCAGCAGGGCCTTGTGCTCCCCACAGCAGTAGCCAGTGTCAGCCATCTTGTGAGTCCTTCTCCACTCCCTGTGATGTGAGCATGGTTCAGGGTGGTGTTGATGGGCCAGTTGTGAGGCTGAGCAATGTCTGTGACTACGACTCCCATCATGCTATTGCCTCCACCCCCCTTCCCAGCATGCCCATGCTTCCTTCCTTTTGACTCTGCTTCCCTGTGGGGTGGGCTGGCTGTGCTGACAGGATGGCTGGGAGTGTTGTCCTGGCAGTTGTTTGGCTAAGAGTCCCAAGAGTGTCCCTGTGCTTCACACAACATAACCCAGGGTGGTGGTGCTTTGTGGGATCTTGTGTTAGGATGGAGGGCATTGCATTCTACCAGGTGGGTACTGTGGAGTTTGTGTTGGGGGGTGTGAGGGGAGGTGCTGGTGACTATGGTCAGTGCTGCAAGTCCCCCTTCCCACCCAGCCAGCCAGATATCCCACCATGGAACGTGCTTGCATTGCAGGGAGTGTAAGTTGTCTCTCAGGATGTCAGTCAGTGGTGTCCTGCTGTTTGTTGGTGCACAGTTGCCAGCAGGGCCTTGTGCTCCCCACAGCAGTAGCCAGTGTCAGCCATCTTGTGAGTCCTTCTCCACTCCCTGTGATGTGAGCATGGTTCAGGGTGGTGTTGATGGGACAGTTGTGGGGGGGCAATATGTGTGACTGCGACTCCCATGATGCTATTGGCTACACTGACTTGGCCAGCATACACAGAATTCCTTCCTTTGAGTGGTCTTCACTGTGTGTTGGTGTTGTTGTGGTGGCTACATGTGTGGATGTGTGTGTTAGTTCTATTTGTGCCACTGCCTAGCTGTAGTTGTGGTTGTGTTTGTACATGTGTTGGCACAGTTGGATGTGACTTTTTTGATGGCATGTGTTGTGTTTATCTGACTGACATACACATTTTGGGATGATTCTGTTCTGGTTGCTGTGTAATTGCTATGAGTGCATGGTTTGACTCTCCCCTTGACAGTGATGTGTGTGTGTATTGTGGCAGTTTATTGTGTACATTTGTTGTGTACTCACCAGGCTCTGGGATGTCCTCTAGTCCATATACGCTCACTGGCGGAAGGATGGCCCGCACCTTCTCCTCCCAGGGCCTGAGGTATATTGGCTTGGCAGGAGGGCCACTGCCGGTATGTTGGCTGTTGATGTAGTCTATCTTCAGCAGGTCCCGTACCCTCCTGCGCACGTCATACCACCTGTTCTGGATGTCCGTCTTTGTGCGCCGACATGGTGATTGGGCGTTCACCCTGTTGATGATCCTCTCCCACATCTTGGTTTTCTGCGACATGGGGGTCTGTTGGACCAGAGTGCCAAACAGCTGTGGCTCCACCCTGAGGATCTCGTCTACCAGGACTTCCAATTCACAATCTAGGAACTTGGGATTCTTCTTGGGGGCATGGTGATGGGTGGTGATGGTGAGTGATGTGTGTGTTGGTGTGCAGGTGAGGGTGTGTGAGTGTGTGTTTTGCTGGGTGTATGTGAGGTAGGTATTTGTTGGTGTGCTGATGGTGTGTGGCTTGTGTGAGGGGTGAGCTGTGGGTGTGTGGTTGCTTTCTCTTGGGTGCTGGCAGTGGAATGGCATTTGCAAAGGCTCATGGTAGTGATTTGTGTCCTTTATATAGGTGGAGTTGTGGGTGTGTCTTTGTTCTCTGTCCCCACCCCCCAGTATTTATTGGCTTGCTAATTGCTTGTTTGGCCTTTTTTTGGGTGATTTTTCCTTTGTGCTGTTTGTGTATGTTGGAAACGTTCTTGTGACCGAGTCGGACCCTGCATTGGTCTCGTACGGTGTTCTCCGTTTCGTTCACGCTGTGTTTGTGCAGTTTTGTATGCTGCGTACGCGTCGGTCGCGGTGTATTGTGTTGCTTCGGCTCGGTTTTGTATGCGTGTCGGTCGTACGGCTTGTCCTCCGTCCGACTCGGTCGGGTTTTTCGCGCCTTGCATCGTACTTTGCGGGTTGGAGTTGGCGGGTACGATTCGGTCGGATTTGTTCCGGGTGCGTGTCGGTCGGTTGGATTCGCGTGTTTTTCCGGCCGGATTGCTATTTTCCGAGCGGCTCGGTCGGTCGGCTTGGTTTCCTGACGTGTCGGTCGGATTTATCGCGGCTTGCATCGTACTTGGCGTGTCGGGCGCCACTGGTACGTGTCGGTCGGTAATTTTTCCGGCTCCGAGTCGGTCGGTGCTTTTTCCGGCCCGAATCGGAATCGACCCCAGAGTATTGAAGAACAAAATATTGAAAGATAAATGAATATGACTACCTAGCGCCACATCTATCCACCTTGACAATGAATATATCTTCAAGGTACATAGGTGTGAAGGTAAGAATAGTAAATCTATACTTCCCTATATGAACTTACCTTTCAAAATTTTGCCCCTTGACATTTTGTCCACGATCTTAGTGTGCCACAATATTCTTGTACTTGAGTGCAATTGCAATCAGAGATTTGGAGGGGCAAGACGTAGTTAGTCTATGTACTACCACAAAGAGTTATTAAGATAAATTGGAAGACAAGTTAATTTGAATAGTATGAATCATGGTTTTGTACTTCCTAGAAGTAGACTAAACAAATTCCCGAGTTTTTTGGGTGTAAGAAGACCTCCAATTTCTTTCAACGGAGCGTACCTCGAGATTATAGGAATCAATATAACTATTAAACCAAGTATTTTGGGACTGATGAACTTTATTCCCTGGCCAGATCATGTTAGAACTTTTTCCACTCTTGACTAGACACCAACAGTTTGTTGTCTTTAGGTAAGGTGCTGTAAGAGTGTTAATAGAGAAAAAGATTACATAATGATCAGTCAACAGGAATCTTGTCTGATTACTGGCTGTATAGCAGCTTTGGGGAGATGTAAATACAGCGTCTAACTGATGAATACAGACACAAGTGGCACCATGATTTAAAAGGGCCAAGTTGAGTCATGCGATAGCCCCAAGAAAATCCTGGGTAGCAGGCTGAGTGGTATTGAGCCAGATGTTAAAGTCGCCAAAAATAATGCTATCATACTTTTAGGTGAAATTAGCTAAATCATTTACAAGTGCCTCAGAATTATTTGTAATTGAATCTGCGGCAATAGATGAGAAATAAATTAATAAAGCCGGTTTTAAGCTTCACAGAGCAAGTTATAAATTAACCAACATATGTAGGTTTAAAAGGAGGGCTTTGATTTTAATTGATGAGTTATACAGAATCACCACACCTCCTCCCTTTCTATCTAAGTGACCACAGTGTAGTGTTGAAATTCTGGGGGCAAAAGCTCATCCAGCACCCAGTCTAATGTTTTCTCTAGCTACGTTTCAGTTACACAACAAATATAAACTGTATGTACTTTGCATAGTTCACCAATTTCTGACCTGTGGATGACTGCTGACCTTGCATTACATAACAACATATTTAGCCCTTTCTGGCCCTGAGGACATTAGAACATTGATTTTGAAAGATTTTAAGGAGGACTGGCAACAAAGCTTTTCCTCTTTCTAGATGACACACTTGGTGAGGAGGTATAGAAATAACACCATGGTGGAAAATGCCATATAAATCAGCTGCTGAATATATTAGAGGTACATCTGAAAGCCAAAAGAACTTGCCTCACCTAATGGTGAACAGACAGTGTGGCTAGCAGCTGGTGGGTCCAGGTGTGGAGGGGTGCAGTCTGCCTTGCCTTTGGCTCATTATGAATAGTATGCTGTGAAACATTTTAAAATGTAAAGCATGGTCATTAGAATGCAACGGTATATGTTTGGAGCAGAAGTACTGGGGGTGTGAGTCAGACATTCTTAGGTAAGGCATAAGTAGCTGAACTTAATCTTCATCCTGATTTTTATGAAGAATGGGGTGCTTAATGACTTGGTTACAGGGTCCTTTTTCTTTGAGCCAACAAAAAAGAGACCACTTGAATGTTGTCACTTTTGGAGTTAGTCCTCGGGTAGGAGGGTGCAGGGCAAAGTGTTGGTGAAGACCAAGTTAGAGATAGGTTGAGTGTTGATCACATACCATAAAGGTTGGAAAAGATGTATGAGAAGTTTATACTTCATATTTATGCCATAGCCAATGTATTTTATTTTTTTCCTGGTTTTCCAAATCTCAATGAATGACTTGAAGGGAAAGGAGACTATGGGGCATATTCACAAGGAGCTATCGCAGAGTTAATGGCACTTTATCGCAGCCTAAGTTGCGATAAAGTTATCGTCCCATTCACAAGCTGGTGTTAACAGCCCATAACACCAGTTCACCCGCGATAGCAGCCTCAAAAAACATCGCCACGGATGACCCCGCAACTATCGCTAATGAGATGCAGAGTAGGCGTTCCCTTGCAAAAACTCGCGAAAACACCGCTCAGCCCTTGAGGTGCCACTAACTCTGTGATCCGGGATGCGATGCCACGTGGCGGTAGGCCCCCGCTGCCCGCTGGCTCTGGCCTACACTGCGGTCCAGCAGGGCACACAAATCCTGAGCAGTCCGGACGGCCGGGATGGGGCATCATCGCAGGCTGCACACCTGCTCAGCACTTCAGGTGCCCCTACCTCAGTGCACCCAAAGTCACCGTCCCGTGGCGGTGTGCCTGTGCCTGCCGCACTGTATCCGGTGCCACCAAGTCTGTGTCCCAAAGTCATGGACCCAGCATGATTGGGTATCGTGTTGCGGACGCCATCATGTCACCTCCGGTCCTGGGGAATGTGATGTTGCAGGGCCTGAGGCTCTCATGCCTACATTAACACCACACGGATGCACCCAGATAGAGAGTGGAAATGGCGTCGAGCACGTGCACCCGGCCCTTTTTACTGGCAGGGTCACATGTCCTGTGACGCGTGTGCTGGATGGGTGTGGTGTGGGTGTAAACCAGCCGTGAGGGAGTGGCTGTGGCATGCTGACAACTAGACCTGTGAGCAGCAGATCACTACAGGAAAGACATGGGACATGTAGCGTTGCCGTCCCCCCTGTGAGCGTAAGCGGAGTGGGCTGGCCTGGCGTATGCCAGTCCAGCGTAAGGGTTTGTAGATGACCCCGGGGCCCTGGACGTGGTTCCGTACTGGGCTGTACAAGGAAGTAACTCATGCGTGTGTCCCTGTTGTTGTGTCAGCACCACCCGGACCGCATTGGGCAATGTGTCACCCTGTGACCCCTGTACTACGACATGAGCCACATGGATGTAAGAGGGGTCCAGTGAGCCTACATTCATCCATACTTCCACACTTGAAAGACCATAGACATGACACATCTGTGTCAATATGAATGTTTAATGCACATTCAGTGGAGTGTTGCATCTGGAGCAGTACAGGGCCATGCAAACCCCACATGACGATGTTGTCCCGTGGAGGGCCAGCCAGGGTCCTTCAGGGAATGACAAGTCCAAAGGAAGAGGAGAAGTTCAGTCCTCAGTCTGATTGCTGTGTCAATGGCGATCAAACAGCATATGGCAGTCCATGTCGAGGTCCAAGGTGAGTGTCGCTGAGTGCATCGGGGACATTGGAAGGTGATGATGCAGAGGGCAGTACCAAGCTGAAGCCAGACCTATGAATGAGATGCATGCTGCTGCGTCCTTCTTACCACGAGGGCAGAATCATCCGCATCTTCGTTCTCTGCTGTTTCATGTGCCTCACGTGTGGGTGGTGGTGTTCTGTCTCCAGCACTGTGTGGCAGTGACACATCAGTGGCCCGAGGTGGAAGGTCTGCCGCACTGTGTGGCACTGACACGTCAGGGGGCGGAGATGTGGATGGAGTGGTGGCAGCAGCATGCATCCGCGCCAGGCCTTGTGGCAGCAATGCCATGAGGATGGTCCTGAGGTCATTGAGGAACCCAGCTACCTCTCGCTGGTGTGCGGCCGTGGCAGCCGCTCGTTCCACATTCGCCCGCTCCATGGTCTCCATTAACCTCCGCATGTTTCCCAACTCCTGTGTGACATCGCTAGAGCCACTCGGACTGGACAGTTGTACTATTCTCTGAGTCAGGGCTCCAGCGATGTCAGCCATGGTCCATTGGAGAGCATGGAGCGGACTGTGGGTGTCCGTTAGGGACTGTGAGTGGTCCCTGATGGGACTTAGACACCCACGTATGGCATCTAGTTTGTCTTCCATGCGGTCCAAGCCCACCCGCACCTGTTCAGCCAGAATCTCCTGGCACCCCAAAACACGGCGTTGGAGGGCCATGTGATCTTCGTGGGGGTCCTGGGAGGCAGCAGTGGTGGTGGGTGCTGCCTGCTGTGTGGTCTGTGCAGGGGGTGGAGTCTCCTTGTAGCAGCTGGGCTGCCCAGCTCCTGGAAGTGGGCTGCAGAGGCTGTCCACGAGCAGTTGGAGGGCATCAGAGTCGAAGCTGTGGTGGTCCTCTTCGTCTCCAGAGAAGAGAGGGTCGGGCAGCTCTGCAGGAGGTGTGGATTCTCCCTCTGCAATGTGAAGGGGAGATGCAGTTTAACGATGTGTCCACATGTATGTTGTCGCATTGTACATGTTTTCATACAGACAGCATGACTGGGTACATTGTGACTGTTTGGGAGGAGCTGCCTATTTGATGGGGGACAGTGGACATTTCGACAACAGACGTGTGTGTGTTTGTACTTGTACATTATCAACTCACATTTCCCTGCAATGCCAAATGTGATTGGCCAGTGTCTGCACCCAAGCGGCACCAGTTGTGTCCTGTGTTCTGTTGTGGGTGTTTTGCAGATTGTGTCACATCGTTGTCAATGTAGATGTGCTCTGCATGTGATGTGTGTGCTGCATTTTGGGGGAGTCGCCCCTGCAGCTCTGATTTTGCTGCCCCTTATCCCTTTCATGGGGTGTGCCTTTGACTTCTGTGCTTGTACAGTGCTGACATGTTGCATACTTGGGTACATTGGTCTCTTGGTGGGAGTTGGTGGTCTGGGGCATGGGTTATCCGCAGATGTGCTCAACTTAATTGTGCATGTGTGCCATTGTGCCCATCTCCCCCGTCCCCCCAGGCCCTGGTCGTTACTCACCCTGTTGCTGTTGTGTCGGGTCCTGTTGAGCAGTTTCCGGGCCCCCAACTCCTGCCACCGTCTCCCCATTGATGACTGTGGACACCATTTCCTCCATGTCGTCCAGCTCCTCCTGTGGCGCTGGGCTCCCACCTCCAGTCTGCATTGCCGCCTTCAGGTTGTTGGCGAGTTTAAGCTTGGTTTTGCGCTTGACATCATTCCAGCGCCTCTTGACCTTGTCCATTGTCCTCTTTAGCACTCCGACTGCATTCACCTTGTCCATGATGGACTGCCATAGTTCATTTTTTGTTGCCAATGACACAGTGGAAGTGACGAACAGTTGTTGATGGTGTTCTGTCACCTCTGTTATCAGGATCCTGTTTTCCTGCGGACTGAACCGCTTCTTCCTACTCTTCTTGTTCTTGCCCTTCCCTGACCCCGAGGTCCCAGGATGGTCCTCCGGGGGGCTTGTGGGGTTCTGCTTCTCCTCCGTACTTGCTCCGGCAACGTCCATTGTGCTTCGCTGTTGTTTGGCATTTGTTTGTCTTTTTTTTTTCTACTTTTATGGTGATTGTTCCCGCCTGACACGTGTGAATTGCAGGCCTGTAGCTGGTTTTTGCTGATTTTCGTATCGCGATTGGCCTCATCGCAGCTTTTTTTGCGTTCGTGTTTCGCATTTTTGCGGCGTGGCGTTGATTTTAACGAGGTCAGTTGACGCGTTATCTGGAGACTATCGCATGGTACCGCCGTGTTGTGAATACTTGGTTAACACGGCGTAAATTTCCCGCGATAGACTGCGATGTTGAAGGTTGCGTTAAGTTACTTTTGCGATGGTTATCACACGTTCTTGAGAATATGCCCCTATGAGTATAAATGAGTAGGACCTGAACAATTATGGGCCAATTGAACTGAAATCTGCTCTTGTGTTGGAGACTGAGTGAGTGGAGAACTGACACCCAGGAAAGCAACTTATTTGTCTTATAGCGTCTTTTGAGGGAAGAGAGTGGAGGTTTGGGAGAGGGGAGGATTGGCTTTCTTAGCCTCCTGTTGTAAATAGCTTGGAAAGGGGGCCTGAATGAAATTTAACAGTGCATATAGTGGTGAAAATCTGAGGAGCACAATTTTAAGAAGGACTCCAAATTCATTTGTGTATTTCTAAACCTGAGAAAGCCGAACGTACATTGACTAAAACAGGTCGTGCACAACATTGCCCTCTTTTTTGGGCAGCAATACATCCTACTTTTGCAACATACAAGTTAGAACAAATACATATATTTGAACTCTTCAAGGAAAGTGAATAATAGGGAAGATGTTTTGTCAATGTAAAAAGAAGGAAATTCAAAATCACACAAGCAAAAAGGGGATGTTTGGCTCAAATCATGCATGCTTTCATTGTGACAGACAGACACACAGATTGAGGTTCCTACTGGAACCTTATTTAAAATTATTCACATATGTACTGGTTTGAGATATGACTCTACTAAAGGCTGTTATCTGATGTGTAGAAAGCTATACATCTACATTTAACATAGCAATTGCATAATGGTAACTTTTGCATTTATGCAAGAACTCAGTCATTTTGTACAGGTAGAGAAAATACCTTGCATTGGAGTCAGAGTTACTTCAAAAATATCTCAGTGGTGTCTATAGAATAAATACTGCCCTCCGGCGCACGCAGTATTTGCTGACACTCAAATGGGAAACTAGGGCAGAGAGTGATTACACAAAGTGATCCCTGTCAACTTAGGTAACTAGTAAAAACACAGCAGGGCACATTTGTTGCTTGTTGGTTTAATTTCTGCACACTCTTGATGCAGCACGGGGTTCAATTTGTTACTTACTCTTTCACAAGAACCCTGCCTATGTCTCTCTCAGGTCAATGGATCTTTGTTGTCAGCTGAGACATCAAATCAAATCTCAACATTAATTATTAGCAATTACCATTACTTTTTATTCAGTCAATATAGAGAGTTTAGTTAAGTTAAAGGGTTTTATTTTATCTCTGTAATTCATTTGTTTGCAAAAGTATTTTCTTCAGTAATCATCAGTAAAGTCAATCATTCAATAAATCAATAATGAGTAGTAAAATGAATAAATTCAGCAAAACAAAAGCATTAAAAAGGTGAATATAACAAGCGTGTTCCATTAAGAAATGTCCCTATTCTACGCTAAAGTTGAGGTAAAGGAGGAAGGGATTGTAAGTGTCAGTCCAGACCCCATGAAGATTTCTGTCAAGAGAAAATAGAGCAAAAGCATAACGCTTTAGCAAAATAGGCTGGAAAATATCCTCCCCTCAAATAACATTAAATCAAGAAATAACTAAGACTTCCCATAAAGAGATGTGCAGAAAACTCAGTACAGTCTCCTCTCAGAAAGTCAGGGAAAAGGGAATAAGTCTGCTTTGCATGAAAGTTGCTTCTGAATCAATCTGCCTCCATCTGGATCAGAATCTGCCTAACTAACTAGAAACACACACTAATATAATCACACCATTTCTCATTTGAATCACTTTTGTCCTTTCTCCTTCGTGTCAACCAATAAGGTCTCTGCAAAATAAACAATAGATGGACGGAATGCTGGACATTGCAAACATTCACCCCCAGTCACAAGGATCTGGGTTTAATCCACCATTCTTTTGCTCACCACACCACCCCAGTTTGGACCCAGCCATATGCAAATCAGTCTTGACCCTGTTCCTTATGGGAACAGTCCAGCCCGAACTGCCAATCCAGGTCCTCCCTGGACCAGAAACAAGCATCCTGGGACCGGTTTCAGGGCATCCCCCTTCATCAGCCAGGCTAGCTTGAATCCAGTGGTGTAGAGAGCACGGGACCCACGTCTGGGCATACCCTTCCCACTTAGGGCGACATATGCAAAAGAAACAATTGATGGATGGAATGCTGGACAATACAAACATTCACCCCCAGTCACAAGGATCTGGGTTTAATCCATCATTCTTTTGCTCACATCACCACCACAGTTTGGACCCAGCCATTTGCAAATCAGTCTTGACCCTGTTACTAATGGGAACAGTCCAGCCCGAACTGCCAAGCCAGGTCCTCCCTGGACCGGAAACAAGCATCCTGGGGCCAGTTTCAGGGCATCACCCTTCATCAGCCAGGCTAGCTTGAATCCAGTGGTGAAGTGAGCACGGGACCCACGTCTGGGCATACCCTTCCTACTTAGGGCGACATATGCAAAAAAAGCAATTGATGGACGGAATGCTGGACAATGCAAACATTCACCCCCAGTCACAAGGACCTGGGTTTAATCCATCATTCTTTAGCTCACCACACCACCCCAGTTTGGACCCAGCCATATGCAAATCAGTCTTGACCCTGTTCCTTATGGGAACAATCCAGCTCGAACTGCCAATCCAGGTCCTCCCTGGACCGCAAACAAGCATCCTGGGATCGGTTTCAGGGCATCACCCTTCATCAGCCAGGCTAGCTTGAATCCAGTGGTGTAGTGAGCAGGGGACCCACTTCTGGGCATATCTTTCCCACTTAGGGTGACATATGCAAAAGAAACAATTGATGGACAGAATACTGGACAATGCAAACATTCACCCCCAGTTATAAGGATCTGGGTTTAATCCATCATTCTTTTGCTTACCACACCACCCCAGTTTGGACCCAGCCATATGCAAATCAGTCTTGACCCTGTTCCTTATGGGAACAGTCCAGCCCGAACTGCCAAGCCAGATCTTTGTACTGGGGTGAATGTAAGACATTGTTCTGCATTCTGTCAATCAATTGTTCATTTTGCAATCAATAAGATCTCAGCACGCACTTGGGAACAGGTCTCTTCCCCATCTTCTCACCAGAATACAATCGTCTTTCAACCATGTGTCCTTGAATGTTGCGGGCACATCCTTTCTTATTTGTAATATTGTCTTCCCATGAGCCATCCTCCCTGTTGTCTACATGTTCTGTAGTGTGAACCTCACTATTGGTTGTTCTAATACAACAACATTTATTCATTAACTAATAAACAGTAGCTTTCAAAGTTGCAAGTCTGCAGCAAATAGAAGAAAGACATCTTGCACAACTTGTTGAAAATGAAAAATAAGCATTTCAGTATTATTGGGTTTTGACGTTAAAACATGGGGTCAATACATATGCCAACTTATAAGAAAATTCAGGCCTGCTTACTAGGTTACAGGCCTATAGCCGCTAGGTACGATTGCCTACTACAACTTAAGCATTAAACATGCTTCATTTTCAAACGTGAAATCTGCACATTGAAATTTTAATAAAGCATTTTGTAAATAATTAAATTCATTCTATTACTCTTCTTGGTCTGGGCAAAGAGGTTATTTTGGTTCTTACCCAGTGGTTACTGCCCTGTGGTTTTTGTCCAGCAGTATTTTATCAACCATAAAATAATGAACGCAGTCAAGTTTTCCTTTTCTCTTGTCACACACGTTAGCGATTATGTGAGGTGAACTGTAACAAAATTGTAGCATGATTCATCTTTTTTTTGTGAATTCCAGAAGTAGTACAGGTTTAACTTTTTTAGAGCACCCCAATGAGTACGTATGTCAGCATACACAATTGTTACTGGTGTACATTATCGTCATCATAAATGAACTTCAGTGTGTATCTGCATATTTACCTTGCTTTATTTTCTCCATGTGGAGAAACCTTTTCTTTCCCAAAAACTTCCCCTTATCCCCATCTGTTTTAAGGATGGACTCTGCCCATTTCTACCCTGGAACACAGTCATTCACACCTGTGTGAGAATCACATCTAAATGCATATTTATGGTGTAAAGTACTTGCAAATAGTTGTTTTACGCTAACTGTTGTGTGTGAATCACCATCAAATCCTCAACTAACTAGGGATTTGGGAAAATGCAAAAATAAAAATCTACCAAATTCATAGTGGCAAGCCCACACATTTCAGATACCCAGAAACCAAGTCCCAAACAAAGTCACAAATATACGCCTACATGTTTAGGATCTTGCCTGGGTGCAGATTTAGGACTTCCTATTTCTAAAAATGTTCAGTAAGTACTGGAAACCTGTGACTGTCATATATTTCTTCGAGTTGATATTGGAGATTAGTTTCTGAAAAACATCATATGGGGAACACTCACTTACTTCTTCTCCATGCCTCACTCCTCCTTGCAGGTGATTTACCCACATGAAAAGTTTTGTGTGAGTAAATCTTTTTGCTCATGTAAAACCAACTTTTGTGAATAATAAACGTGAATAACAAAAGTGGTTTGTACTTGTAGAAAAGGCTGTTTACTCTTGCTACGTAAAATGAAACACACAAGAATGTTTTTGAATCTAGCCCTCACTTTTTAGAGATTTGACCCCCAGTTTTGTACTGTATTGCAACATTTGTATAGCACTTCATGCCGCCGATGAGACCCCAAGGTCTTAGTCACATTGGGTCATGGGTGCTCACTTGGAAGTGTTAGGTTAGAAAGGTGTTGGATGTAGAATAAAATATGTAGGAGATTTTAGTAACGTATGAAGATGTATTCCAAATATAGGGCCCGATTATGATGTCGGTGGGATCGCCTCCGACAGGCCATCGGTAGCGGTCACACCGACATCCAGCATAGCGGCCCAACTTCCGCATTAGGATGTGGTCGGTCAGACCGCAGTGGGCGGCAGAACCGACTGACACCTCTGACAGGCTCAAGGAGCCCGTCAGAGTGTCGGTCCGACAGTAATCCCTACAATGGTGATGGTGCCTGTGGAGGCACTGCCATAGGGATTACGATGGCCCTTTCCGGCTGCCTTTTCATAAAGATCCGACTGCCATGAAAAGGTAGACAGAAAGGGACTTTGGGTGTCCCTAGCAGGGCCCCCGTCCCCAGTGGGCCTCCGATATGGGCCTGGGAGGGGCCCCTGTGGTGGCCCCCCCAAACAACCATGCACCGTGTGCCAGGCACCACATGGTGCCTGGCACACGATGCATGGATGTTTGCAAAATGTCTTTTACCATTGTGGCTTGTGCTGCAGCCCTTTTCTAGGGCCACAGCACATGCCGCAATGGTGAAAGGCATTTTTACGACAGCCTACACGGGGGTTGCATTGTAAACGGGCAGGTAGAACCGCTGACATATAGTCGGTCGGACACCTGCCAGAAACGCGACCGCCATCGTAATCAGGCCCATAGTGTGGCGTACATTTTAGCATTTATGTGTCAGGTGTTACCAAGAGTGTGAGAGGAGAAAGATGCAACTGCACAAACATATTTCAAAGCTTATACGAATAACTAACTGTGACTTGTCTCTATAGTGAAGAGAAAAACAAAGTCATTACTGCATTCTAGAACTGGAGGTGATTGTGCACAAGGATGTTATTCGTGATGTCATATGTGATATACTCAATTATTAAGAACAATGTTGCCATGGGATTTGCTGGAGCACTATCCTATGCAAATATCTTCATGTCAAAATTTGAAAAGATTACATACTTCATGAAGCAGCACAGCAAGAACATCTTGTTGTATACAAGAGATACATTGATGATATTTTTATAATTTGGAAAGGGGACTTGAAATCCTTGCAGGACAACATTTTTTAGCTCAACCATATTCATGACCACATTAAATTTACACACCAAATTGACAAGCATAAAATGTCATTCCTGGATGTTTTGGTGCAAATAGATGCGGATAGATGCGGATAGCAT
The DNA here is from genome assembly GCA_963921515.1 of Calotriton arnoldi. Taxonomy (NCBI): domain Eukaryota; kingdom Metazoa; phylum Chordata; class Amphibia; order Caudata; family Salamandridae; genus Calotriton; species Calotriton arnoldi. The sequence continues at coordinate 1,384,493 of CAWUFW010000648.1, read as the reverse complement.
CAAAACCAATGTTTACACCAAGAACACGGACAGAAATAATTGTTTACATTTCAAAAGTTTTCATCAATTTCCTTTTAAACGACATTTATCATATTCTCAGTTTATCAGGCTCAAAAGAATTGTGGGGCCTAACAGCAATGCCTGGCGATAATTATCGCAAAGCGCAATTAGCGCTTGGATAATTATCGCCAGGCATCGCCGGTTTCTATCGCGGAGTTAGCGTGCAATCAGCAATGCTAATCTCCAAAGCGATAGAAACCTTGAGAACAGTGTGAATATCGCCTGAAAACAGGCGATATTCACACTGTTCCCCAGTTTCAGCTTGCTGATAGTGCGAGGGGACTTAGCCATGTAATCGACCTCTCATTGGATTACATGGCTAAGTCAGGGTGGGACCAGGTGTTAGCAAACCAGCGCTAAACGTGTTTAGCGCTGGTTCGCTAATCACCGCCCCTGCCTCGCTGATAGGCGTTAGGGACCTCAGCGACTGTTTCCAGTCGCTGTTAGGTGGGAACGCCTACTTTGCATGCCATTAGCGATAAATATCGCTGGCATGCAAAGCGGCACCCAACCCGGTCGCTATCGCCTACAAGCTGTCGCTAACAGCAGTTAGCGACAGCTTGTTGATAAGGCGATAAAATTATCGCCGCTTTAGCGGGAAAAAGTCCCGCTAAAGTGGCGATAATCGCCTTGCTGATATGCCCCTGTATCTGATCCCTTGGAATCGTCTGTCACCATCAATCGTTTTGCCTCACAGTAAAATCAAACGGAGATTATCGATATAGTGGTCATTTTTTCACTTTCAATAACTACAAGATTTTTGGACGGGACCCAGATGCTTTTTCTTATATAAATAAGGATTAAGGAAGGCACATGTGATTAGGGATTATTACAATTTCAAGATGGCGGCCTTTTTTCAGTGTATGTCACATATTCACTATATAAACAGTAACAACCACACAGTATATCCGTTTTTAGAACCCGGTCAAACCCGGTCAAATGAATAGTAATTCCTTTTTATATTTTCTGATCAAAGTGGGAACACGCTTAGCGATGCATTGAATTACTGGCAGCCTGTATTGGGTACCAAAACAGTGTATCATAAAAATCCGGGTATTGTTTTTCACCAGCACTATCAGCCATTGGAAACCTATTTGAATTCTAATAGTTTATATTGTTTACATATACAAATTATGTTTAATGTATGTGTTACAATCTGAAAACCATTGAAGTGCCTTTCACAATTATTTTTTTCACATTTCTTTACAATTGTCTCTAGACTGTAAAAACCCCCAGAGCGAAGACAGCGTGGCAGGACTTCACATTGCTGTTTTCTCACCACCTTATTCCTGCAGCTGAAAATAGAGGGGCAGATTTACAAGCCCCTTGCGCCACTTTTGCGTCACTTTTCCCATGTTAAAAGTGACGCAAAAGTGGCGCAAGGGGCTTGTAAATCTGCCCCAGAGTGTCTTGAAGGTACCACTTAAGCTCTATACCCAAGACAACTGACGAGTAAAGCGGGTTTCAAAAAAGTATATAGGCTGTGTACCTAATGCACCCAAAAAGAAATGCACCCGTGAAGAAACACATACACTTTCCTTGCACCAGATACATTTGTCAGAGATAAACGTCATCCCTGCTCCAGACAGCTAAGAAATAAACCAACTCGCGCGTCTCCCCCTCTCACTCCCCAATATCCCATCGCTTTTCTCCGTGATGAAGTGTCGCGCGCAGATCATGCACCTCGGAAGGTATCAACTCATACACCTCTCACTGTCCAGGTGCCCATGTGTCAACGACAAGACGTGCTTATTGGGCCTGTCAGAGCCAAGGACAAACTGCTCTTCATGTCGCGCGCGCCGCGTCAGCCGGCGGTGTGTAACCCACCCTGGCAGGGCCTGCCTGTTAGGTTCGGTGTTCTCTGGGTTTTTTAATTCACTTTGCCGAGATTGCTTTTGCATTCGATAAGTGACAGGCAGTTATTTGTTTGCCGGGTTCCGTTTGACACTTATTGTTAGTGTAAAGCAGTAATAATAATAATTAGTGCCGTTTTAGAGTTGTCTTGGTTTTAGTGCCAGTGCATTGTTACCGCGCGCTGTTCGGTGTGCAGGATAGTGTGATAATATTTAGATCCCGCCAAGGGGCTCATTAAAGGCAGGCCAGACTCGGGCTTGTTTGAGCCTCGCGCAGCCAAGTCAGGGCTAAACATTAAAACTTGTCTGTCAGAATGACACTTCCACATGCCAGTGGCTGCTGATGAATTGCTGCCTTCGTGACTCTATTTCAACTAGAATATTAACTATTTTGCTGCTAGAAAACAAAGAAGCATTATTGAAAGCAGTTGTTGCAGAAGCGGGGGTGGCTTTTGAAGCTTAGTTTGGAATGCCTCTTCAACATCTTGACACCCTTCAAACCCTTTCGAAGGGTAAAGGAAGGTCATATGACAACTTCTTGACCCATGGAGAACCTTGGGTGGGCAAACCCACCACCACAGACAGACAGGGGCAGATTTACAATTAACTAACGCAGCACGGTGCAGCAAGTCATTTTGCTGCGCCATGCTGCGTTAGTTTGGAAAGCACAGGGATGCGACATATTTACAAGAATATGTCGCATCCTTGTGCTTCCCCCTGCGCTGGCGCACAAACTGCAGCCATGCGCCGGCGCAGGCACCCTTGCACCATGGTGCAAGGATGCCTGCGTCGTGGGGAGATTGTTTTTGTGCAGGAAGGGGAACCTTCCTGCACAAAAACAATCACTACAACCATTTTCCTCTTTCAATGCGTGCTGCAGAATGCAGCACGCATTGAAAGAGAAAAACGAGGAGAAATGAAAACATTTCTCCTCGGTGCGCTCGCTACGCCACCTCTAGGGTGGCGTAGCTTTAAACGCATCTCCAGAGTTACGATTTCTCGTAATTCTGGAGATGTGTCTTGTTCCATGGGTGTTGCGTGGGAACACCCACAGCAACACCCATGGAACGCCCCTTCACCGCAAAGTGCTGCGTGTGAAGGGGCCGTATTTACAAGGAGAGGAAAAGTCACGCAGGGTGGCTTTTCCTCTCCTTGTAAATATGGAGCAGCCTCTGCGCCACCAGTACGTCACAAAAAGTGACGTACTGGTGGCGCAGGGGGCTTGTAAATCTGCCCCATAGTGCTTAACGAACGTCGGGGCATATTATCAAGAACGGCGTTAAAATTATCGCCGGTTTAGCGGCAGAAAACTGCCGCTAAAGCTGCGATAATGGGCTTGATAATATGCCCTATGGAATTCCAATAGAAGCCCATGTTCTGGTGTCAACATGGGCTTCTATTGGAATTCTCAAGGGCATATTATCAAGCCCATTATCGCCGCTTTAGCGGCAGTTTTCTGCCGCTAAAGCGGCGATAATTTTAACGCCGTTCTTGATAATATGCCCCGTCGGGAGTGGGTATCAGCGCTCTTTTTTGGTGAACTGGGAATTATTTCTCGTTATCAAACTCTGACCCATAACATGAAAGAGAGAGGCAGAAAGGGAGCAAGAAGAAGGGAAAGCAAGACAGGCAAACAGTGACAGAAAGGAAACCAGGGATACAGTGAGACAGAGAAAGGAAGTGGAGGGAGTGGAAGAATGAGGCATGAGATGGAATCAAGACTAGCCAGCCTTGGTATTTAGCAACTCCAGCATTCAGCAAGTCCGGCACTAGCCAGCGAGATTGGACGCCTCCTCAGATGAACACTGGGATTCTGCACTTGATATATATATATATATATATATATATATATATATATATATATATATATATATTCACTGAAAAAACCATAGGTTTTAGGGACAGTTATAGTTAGTTGGACATTGCACTCGTACAAAACCCGTGAAATTCCCCGTTATAGTTAGTTCAGCTAACTATAACTCGCGCCCCCGCAATGCACTGCTGATGACGTCACATATTACATCACTCATGACATGGTCAGTGACATCACTGATGACATCACTGACCCCAATCCCCGCACGATCCCGCCGACTCCACGCGTCCTGCGGGAGCCGGCATTGCTTTTCCATAAGGGGAGCTGCTGACATGCAATTCTGCTTTGCTTCATTGAAGCGAGAGCAGGTTTCCTGCTCTCGCTTCAATGAAGCAAAGCAAGTTTGCAATGACAGGACGGGAGCCGCGAGGCTCCCGTCCTGCCATTGCAAACAGCAGTGTCCCGGGGGTAGGCACCCCGGGACACTGCAGGAGCTGGCCCTGGGGGTGGCGGTCCCCAGGGCCACCACAGGCTCCAGGAGGGGGCCGCGCGGCCCCCTCCCCACTTCTGCTAAGCCCCGGGGAGGTGGTGGTCCCCGGGGCTTCGGGGGTCCAAAACGGACCCCCATTTTAAATTTTTTAGTGCCCCGGGGAAGTGGCGGTCCCCGGGGCATGTGGGGGGGCTGGAGCCACCCCACACAGGTATTTAAAATTGGGAAAAAAAAAGCCCCGGGGGGTGGCGGTCCCCGGGGCTGCGGGAGGGCACAGTGCCCTTCCGCACCATTTTTATTAGAAAGCCCCGGGGGTGGTGGTCCCCGGGCTTGGGAGGCCTTAGAGGCCCCCATTAACTATAAACCCACCCTCCGCATGCCCCCGGGACTTGGCCCACCCGGGGGCAAAATAGCATCAAAGCGCGGGAGACCGCGCTCGATTTTTTTTACGGCGTGATTCGCGTGCCCTATGCGCATCCGGCCGTTTTTTTTTTTTAAATGCTTTTTTCTTGTGGGACCCCCTGAGCAGACCTAGGGGGTCAGGGTGTGTCTACCCTCCCCCTTTGTGCGTTTGCGCACTTGTGATTTTTTTTTTTTATCGGCGGGATCCGCGCACCCTAAGCGCATTTCGCCAATTTTTAAAAAAATGCTTTTTTCTGCCCAGGGGGTCCTTGTGGGACCCCCTGAGCAGACCTAGGGGGTCAGGGTGTTTCTACCCTGCCCCCTTTGTGCGTTTTGCGCACTTGTTTCTCTGCCTCGGTTCTACCGAGGGACAAAATGGCTGTCAACACTTCCTGATTTGGAGTGTTGACAGCCAATTAGCATGCAGCTCGTGATCGGGAGGGTACGCGGACCCTACGCGGCCAGAGATATATATGTGATTTTACTTTTGATTTTCTCAGCAACTACTGAATGGATTTACACCATTTAACAAAAAGGGTTCTTTCTGAACCAAGAACTACCTCTTTGCCAAATTTGGTGTACTTCCGTTCAGCAGTTCGGGCTGTAGCCGTGGCTAAAGTTTCCTATGGGAAAATGAATGGGGCAAACATGTTTTGGGACCCCCCTTTTTTCTTGGCCCCCGCTTGACGAATCACCCCGAAACTTTCAGGGTAGGAGCGGACCGGAGCGGGCCATAAAGTTTGAAAATTTCGCGAAGATTCGTCAACCGAAGCAAGAGTTATTTCAAATAGAATGTTGCGGATTTCCTATGGAAAATAGGTCCTAACTATAACTATCTACTGGCGACCGCCAGTAGATAATATATATATATATATATATATATATATATATATATATATATATATATATATATATATATATATATATATATCAAGTGCAGAATCCCAGTGTTCATCTGAGGAGGCGTATATATATATATATTCCAAATGAAGCGCTCGAAAAAGCGAAGGAGCCACACACGTCATGGATTCTTAACGTATTATTGGGCAGGCAGCAGATTTCAACAAAATCCTCTCAGCATTGCATCTTTAGCCATACGCGTTTCGGGTGATACCCTTGATCACTGGCTCTGCATGAAAAGAAACAACGGGTCAGCTGTCATCATTTAAGCTTTTAAAGTTCCGCCTGAGTAGGCGTATGCAAGCTAAGCATTGTGGTAATTATAGTTTTTGCCCTTTATCACACTCCTTAATAGGTGCCGTAATTTCCCAAAAACATTGCAAAGTTCTTAAAGCAGCTGTTTACAGGTAATGTTGGGACACTGCTCACTTTCGCCATGTCCAAACGACCACGTCGTTCCAAATGTGCCTAAGGAAAATCAGAGGCACGGACCTGCTTCGTATGCAGTGGGGCCCCCTCCGGGCCAGAGCAGGCCGTACATATTCCAAATGAAGCGCTCGAAAAAGCGAAGGAGCCACACACGTCGTGGATTCTTAACGTTTTATTGGGCAGGCAGCAGATTCCAACAAAATCCTCTCAGCATTGCATCTTTAGCCGTACGCGTTTCGGGTGATACCCTTGATCACTGGCTCTGCATGAAAAGAAACAACGGGTCAGCTGTCATCATTTAAGCTTTTAAAGTTCCGCCTGAGTAGGCGTATGCAGGCTAAGCATTGTGGTTATTATAGTTCTTGCCATTTATCACACTCTTTAATAGGTGCCGTAAATTCCAAAAAACATTGCAAAGTTCTTAAAGCAGCTGTTTACAGGTAATGTTGGGACACTGCTCACTTTCGCCATGTCCAAACGACCACGTCGTTCCAAATGTGCCTAAGGAAAACCAGAGGCACGGACCTGCTTCGTATGCAGTGGGGCCCCCTCCGGGCCAGAGCAGGCCGTACATATTCCAAATGAAGCGCTCGAAAAAGCGAAGGAGCCACACACGTCGTGGATTCTTAACGTTTTATTGGGCAGGCAGTAGGTAATATATATATATATATATTCACTGTGTTTCTTTCTGTACTTCTCTTGCTTCTTTCTGCACTTCTCTTGCTTCTTTCTGCACCCATCCTGCCTCTTTCTGCACCCTTCTACCCTCTTTCTGCACCTCTCTTACTTCTTTCTGCCCCCTCTTGCCTCTTTCTGCACCGTTATTCCCCCTTTCTACACTTTTCTTCCCTTTATCTGCACCTCTCTTGCCTCTTTCTGCACCCATGTTCCCTCTTTCTGCACACCTCTTGCCTGTTTCTGCAACTCTCTTGCCTTTTTCTACAGTTCGCTTGCCTCTTTCTGCACCTCTGTTGCTTCTTTCAGCACTTCTCCTGCCTCTTTCTGCACCCGTCTTGCCTCTTTCTGCACCTCTCTTGGTTGTTTCTGTACTGCTCCTGTTTCTTTCTGCACCTGTGTTGCAATTTTCTGCACCTTTTGCCTCTTTCTGAACCCCTCTTCCCTCATTCTGCACCTCTCTTGCCTCTGTCTGCACCACTCTTGCCTCTTTCTGCACCTCTGTTCCTTCTTTCTGCACTTCTCTTGCTTCTTTCTGCACCCCTCTTGCCTCTTTCTGCACCCCTTTTGCCTCTTTCTGCACTTCTTTTGCTTTTTTCTGCACTACTATTGCCTCTTTCTGTACCCCTTTTGCCTCTTTCTGCACCTCTGTTGGTTCTTTCTGTACTGCTCTTGCTTCTGTCTGCTACTCTCTTGCACATTTCTGCACCCTTCTTGCTTCTTTCTGCACCTCTGTTGGTTCTTTCTGCACCTCTCTTGCCTCTGTGTGTATCCCTGTTCCCTCTTTGTGCACCTCTTTTGCCTGTTTCTGCACCCTTTTTGCCTCTTTCTGCACCATTCTTCCCTCTTTCTGCACCTCTCTTGCCTCTTTCTGCACCCCTGTTCCCTTTTTCTGCACCTCTCTTGCCTGTTTCTGCAACTCTCTTGCCCCTTTCTCCACCCCTCTTCCCACTTTCTGCACCTCTGTTGCTTCTTTCTGCACTTCTCTTGCCTTTTCTGCACTCCTCTTGCTTCTTTCTGAACCTCCCTTGCTTCTTTCTGCACCTCCCTTGCTTCTTTATGCAACTCTCTTGCCTCTTTCTGCAGTTCTCTTGCCTCCTTTTGCACCTCTGTTGCTTCTTTCTGCACTTCTCTTGCCTATTTCTGCACCCCTTGTAGGAGAGTAGGATCTGCCTCTTATGTTGCCCCCACTTTTTTTCTGATGTTTACACTGGTTTCTGGCTATAGTCGGGCTGGGTCCCTGCTAATCAGGGCCCCAGCCTCTCTGTTCTCTCTAAACGACTTGGAGTGCACTCTAGGTGCACTAGTGATTGGATACTGTGGTACCTTATGAGTCCCTAGTATATGGTACCTTAGGTGCCAAGGGCATAGGTACTTCACAGGCCTACCAGGGGCTGAAGCATGCATTATGCCACCCCTGGGAAGCAGACTAAATCTGACACCACAGGTCTGCTACTGCAGCCTGGGTAAGGTGGTGCATGCACCCCTTGCTGTGGTATGGGCTACCTATACCACTACATACATACACACATACAAACCTATAAGTCACTCCTAATGCAGTACTTATCAATCCTGAAGGCAGAGTGCTTGGTTCCTATGTGAGAGGGTGCCCCTGCATGAGCAGAGCCCCTCTGCAGCGTTCAGAGACCCTTCTCTGATGCTGTTTGTAGTGCAGCCTGACCATATACTCTTAAGCGCATTATAACCTCGCGTTAAATGCTAACTTTGGGATTGCTGCACGGAAACATGTCGCGTTTGGTGTCAAACATCTTGGAATACTACCCCCCCGCCAGTTCTGGCGGCGGGGGTAGCATTCCACCCTTCTAGAGGGAGAGACATGTACACACCGGCCTAACCGGTAAATTCTTTCCAGAGCCCTGGCATCACAAGATGGATGCCACCAGTCACAGACACTGGGCTGCCCTCCTGCTGATGACCGAAACTCACAGTGGAGGAAGCCCAACAATAGATATCCTGTCGCAAGGGGGTGTGACCACCTCCCAGACAGGGTTTAGTGTATTGGGGCTGGGTGGGTGCACTCTTAGAGTGCTTTGAAGTCCTGCACTGGGGGAGCAGAAGGCTCCTCTGTGCATACCCCAGTTCAAACTGGCTCAGGGGCTACCTGCCCCTGCTCTGGCGTGAAACTGGACAAAGGGAAGTGGGTGTAGCCACCCACTGCCCTGACCCTCCCATAGGTGGGGTCATAGAGCTAGTCCCTCCCTTCTTTTTAGTATAAGAGGGGGAACCAAGGCCATCGTGAGTCCCCAGCGAAGCTGAGGTAAGTGGACCCCACGAGCGACGAGGAACCGCAGCCCCTGGGTACCGTGCACTATTGTCGAGTGCAACCCCTTCACAACATTCTACGAACTTGTGCTTTGGACCACTTATGGTCCCAGCCTCTAGCAGAGATCCCTCCCAAATTCAGAGGCCTACACCATCCCGAGTGACCGTGGGCCCCTGTTGAGTGGATCCTCCTGAGGCGTCTTCGCGATCCCTTTCCAGCCAGCTTGTGGGTCCCCAGAAGACTTTCCAACAAAACCAAAGGGCTCCCCTGGTTGCTCCAGGCCTGCCCTGACCTACCCTTGCTGGGTAAGTCCCCCAGACCTTGCTGGTCTGCACCATTGACTTTTTACGCTTTCCATGAGACTTGCTGCTACCAAGGCTTGTTGGCTCCAATCGAGTCGCCGACACCTCAGTAAGCTGCAGACGTCGTGGGACACACCGAATCCAGCTCCTGGTCATCATTGACGCTGCCTGGACCACGTGGTCAAAGAGTCAAGACACCCATGAACGACACGAAGCTGTCAACGACGGTGGGCATTCATCTTCCCTGCCCAGAGTCACTGCCAAGTGACTGTGAACACTGTCCCCTCTGCTTTCAGGTCTTCCTCCCTCCGAATCCAGGCTTGGATTCCAACGGACACTTCTTCTGTCGTCGCAAGCAGCAAGTCTTCACTGGCTCCCATTGAAAACGACGCCGCGACCCGACACCAAAGGACACCTATGCACCCGGCTCCCCTGGGTGAGGTAACTTCAGCACTACGGTGCTCCTGTGGGTGTGGGCCCTAGAACTACTTACCCTGTAAGTGGCTTGCTTGTAGCTACCCTAGAAGTGCCCTAAAACTCCTATTTTCCCCGTGCGATTATCGCACTGGCTCGTACAGGGCTCGCGTCTGTGTTAGACACATCGCGTCCAACTCCCTTGTAACTCTATCAGTATCCGCGTCCTTCGACTCGTACTGACCGATCGGTGTGTTCGCCTCGAACACGCCAGGGACCTGTAACATTGATAACTCAATCGAGTTCTCTCGCATAGACTCGTACAGGACTCGCACCAGTGTCTGAACACCGCGTCCGTCCCCTGTGGTTCTCCTACAACTACCTGGGGTGGTTCTTTGGGGTCCCTCGATTCTAAATGCTCTAGACCACGGTCTAGCCAAGATAAGATTGGGATATTTACTTGTGCTAACTTATTTTTGATAACATTTGATTTGTACATATGTTCCTGACTTCTAATCTCATAAAGAGATTAGTAGAGAGTTGTTTAGTAATAAATACATATATATTTGATATATATACCTGTGTGGTGTCTTTTCATTTGGTGATTCAAGAGATTGTGTGGTAAAACAAGCTGCTTTACATTCCTCCAAGACTTAGCCTGAAGGCTGCTCTCCACAGCTACCACTAGGATAGCTTTCTATAAAGGTTGTCTTAAACCTACCTACCATAAGAGTCGAATTGGACTGGTGCAAGGTGTCCACTTTAATTAGTGAACAGCATATACCAGGCCAACTTCTCACATTGGTGGCAGCGTGTGGGATTCCAGCTTGCTATTGTTTTACCAGAAAATCTCTATTTGAATTACTAACTGAAAACCACTATAGGTACTCAAGGTACATATAAAGTCAAGCTTAGTATCAATAAGTTCTACTGAACTTAGAGCTGTGTGCCAGGGGATAGCACACCCTTTCTACAGCTCAAGCTAGGATCAGTAGGCCACAAACTAGTGTAGGTAGTACAACACTGCACAACACTAGAATGTCCTTAAGGGATGGACCCAGTGGATCCACCCAGCTTCAGTATAAGGACATGACTTTCTTTGACTTGAAAGCCATGTGTGCTGAGAGGCACCTGAAGATAGGACAGAGTCCCTCCACACTACACCTGATAGATCTGCTGACAGCAGATGATCTTAGATTAGCTCTAGGAGCTAATGGGTCTGAATCAGGGGGTGGGTCAATTACAGTGTCTGGGTCAGATGATGAACATCAAGTTGACCAAGACTCTGTGATTGTAGGGCCAGGCCCCAAGGGGTCTGAAAAGGACAGAGGAATTCTCCCTAAGAGAACTGACACAGTGGAGGAGAGGCACAGGTCCCTTTCTAGGGACTCTGACCGCTCCTATCACTCTGGCAGAGAATTTGTCCAGCAGAGGAACTCCTACTTCCCAAGAAGAGAGACCTCCTCTGAAAGACTGTGCAAACTGCTGCAGTATGAGGAAGCAAGATTTGCCCTCAAAACCAAGCAGTTGGCATTAGATAGAGAAGCCTTTGAGCTCCAGAGAGCTTCTAGAAAAGAGGGGTTAGAACCCCCTGGTGGCAGCAACAGTGTCCCTAGAGGCAGAGAATATATTCCAGACCATAGGAACCTGAGCAAGGTTGTTCCTCCCTACCAGAGTGGGGATGATATCCATAAGTGGATAACTGCTATGGAGAGGGCCTGTAGAGTACAACAGGACCCCCAAAAGCAGTGGGCAGCAATCTTGTGGCTCTCCTTTTCAGATAAAGGTAGAGACAAGCTCCTCACTGTTAGAGAAGAGGATGCTGATGACTATGAAGTCCTGAAGAGTGCACTGATAGATGGGTTTGGCTTAACCACTGAGCAGTACAGGTTGAAGTTCAGAGACACCCAGAAGGCACAGACTCAGGACTGGACTGACTTTGTAGATTGTGCAACCAAGGCTCTGGAGGGTTGGCTGGTTGGCAGTAGGGTTACTGATTTCAAGGGATTGTATAATCTAATGATAAGAGAACAGATCCTTAATAATTGCCAGAACCAGTTGTTGCATCAATACCTGGTGGACTCAGATCTGACCTCTCCACAAGAATTGGGAAAGAAGGCAGACAAATGGGTCAGAACCAGGGTGAGGCAGAAAACCCAGAACCAAGGGGGTGACACCAAGAAGCAGGATTCTAAGGGCTCTGAGAAAGGTGGGGATAAGTCAACAGACCAGAAGTCTTCACAAGGGCCCCAAAAATCTGCATCTGGTGGGGAGTCACAATCCAACAAGGGAAAAGGCCAAAAGAAGCCCTGGTGCAAATTCTGTAAACAGAAAGGGCACTGGACTTCTGACTGTAACAAGTCCAAAGACCAAACCACCACCACTCCTGCCCCTAAGGCAACTGTTCCCCCTAGTCCAGCTACTGGTGGAGGTGGTACTCAGAAGAAGGGTGTAGTAGGGTTGACCCTGGGTTCTGAAGTGGACTCTGACCTAGTCAGAGTAACCACTCAGGCAATGCTGATTTGTGATGGAGACATTGACATGTCCTTCCTAGTAAGCCCCAGTAATCTGGGCAAATACAAACAGCAGCCTGTAATAAATGTCAAACAGGCTTTGGCATTTAGGGACACAGGGGCTAGTGTCACCATGGTGGCAGAGGATCTTGTGGACCCTGGACAGATCATCCTGGGCGAAATGTACCAGGTGACCAATGCAAGCAATGTCAGGACCAACTATAGTCTGGCAGTTGTGAATTTCTCCTGGGGAGTGGTAACTGGCCTCAAGAAGGTTGTAGTCAGTGCAGACCTCCCTGGAGAATGTCTATTGGGCAATGATCTAGAAACTTCAGCCTGGTCTGAAGTAGAGTTATGGACTCATGCTGAGATGTTGGGCATCCCTGCAGAGGTATTTGCTGTGACCAGGTCACAAGCCAAAATGCATGACACTGAATCAGCTCTGGATCCTGAAATTATGGACCAGATGCTTCCCAAGAGGAGGAGCAGTAGGGTTAAGGCAGTGCCTTCCCCTCTGCCTCAGATCACAGATTCCCCTCCCCAGGGAGGAGGAGCAGACCCTGAAGAAGGAACTGCCCCAGAGGAACTTGAGCCTGATTAGGTTGAGTTCTTGGGGGCAGGGGGCCCTTCTAGGGAAGATCTGAGTAAGGAGCAACAGTGCTGCCTCTCTCTTGAACCCCTCAGACAGCAGGCTGCTGCTGAGGCTGCTGGAAGTGCTAGTGGGTCCCATAAAGTTTATTGGGATGAGGGACTCCTATATTCTGAGGGTAGAGATCCAGACCCTGGAGCCACCAGGAGGTTGGTAATACCTCAGAAGTTTAGGGGGTTCCTCCTGACCCTAGCACATGACATCCCTTTGGCAGGTCACTTGGGCCAAAGCAAGACCTGGGACATGCTTGTTCCACATTTTCATTGGCCACATATGTCAGAGGACACAAAGGAGTTTTGTCGCTCCTGTGTCACATGCCAAGCCAGTGGCAAGGCAGGTGGCACAACAAAGGCCCCCCTGATACCACTGCCTGTGGTGGGGGTACCCTTTGAAAGGGTAGGGATTGACATTGTTGGTCCCCTTGACCCTCAAACTGCATCTGGGCACAGATTTATCCTGGTGGTAGTGGATCATGCCACCAGGTACCCAGAGGCAATTCCCTGAGGACCACCACAGCCCCTGTGGTGGCAAGAGCCCTCATTGGAGTCTTCTCCAGAGTGGGTTTCCCAAAGGAGGTCATCTCTGACAGAGGTACTAACTTCATGTCAGGATATTTGAAAGCAATGTGGAAGGAGTGTGGTGTGACTTATAAGTTCACTACCCCCTATCACCCACAATGCAATGGTTTGGTTGAACGCTTCAACAAAACCCTTAAGGGAATGATTAAAGGACTCCCAGAGAAGCTTAGGCGGAAATGGGACCTTCTTCTTCCCTGCCTGTTGTTTGCCTACAGAGAGGTTCCACAGAAGGGGGTTGGTTACAGCCCATTTGAGCTTCTGTTTGGGCATCCTGTAAGAGGTCCATTGTATTTGGTCAAAGAGGGCTGGGAGTTACCTCTCAAGCCCCCCAAACAGGATGTGATGGACTATGTACTTGGTCTCCACTCCCGGATGGCCGAATACATGAAAAAGGCAACCAAAACCTGGAGGCCAGCCAAGAATTACAAAAAGCTTGGCATGACCAAAGGCTGTGCTGACTGTGTACCAGCCAGGACAGAAAGTGTGGGTGTTGGAGCCTGTGGCCCCAGCAGCCCTCCAAGACAAGTGGAGTGGCCCCCATACAATAGTTGAACAAAAGGGAGAAGTCACCTATCTGGTGAATCTTGGAACTCCCAGGAGCCCCCTGAGGGTGCTCCATGTCAACAGATTGAAACCATATGTTGACAGGGCTGACATGGGCTTGCTCATGGCAACTGATGAGGACCAGGAGGAGGAGAGTGACCCTCTCCCTGACCTTCTCTCACAGAACCCTGATGATGGGTCAGTAGATGGTGTTGCTTTGGCAAGCAGCCTCACTGACCATCAGCAAACTGAGTGCAGACAAGTTCTGCAACAGTACAGACATATGTTTAGCCTGACCCCTAGTCAGACTACCTGGTGCACCCATGAGGTGGACACTGGGGACAGTCTGCCTGTCAAGAGTAAAATCTACAGGCAACCTGACCATGTCAGGGACTGTATCAGGACTGAAGTCCAGAAAATGTTGGAGTTAGGTGTGATTGAGCCTTCAGATAGCCCATGGGCTAGCCCAGTAGTCCTAGTACCCAAGCCTCATACCCAGTGTGGTAAGAAAGAAATTAGGTTTTGTGTAGACTACAGAGGCCTCAATGCAGTCACTAGGACTGATGCCTATCCCATACCCAGGGCAGATGAGCTGATTGATACTTTGGCCTAAGTACATTTGACCTAACAGCTGGCTACTGGCAGATCAGATTAGCTGATGATGCAAAAGCCAAAACAGCATTTTCGACCCCTGGTGGGCACTACCGCTTTGTGGTGATGCCCTTTGGATTGAAAAATGCACCTGCCACTTTTCAGAGGTTGGTGAATAAAGTTCTGGCAGGGATGGAAACTTATTGCTCAGCTTATCTAGATGATATTGCTGTCTTTAGTTCCTCCTGGCAGGGTCACCTGGTCCACCTCAGGAATGTTTTGGAGGCTCTGCAGAAAGCAGGCCTCACTATCAAGGCCACTAAGTGCCAGATAGGGCAGAGTCAGGTTGTGTACCTGGGCCACCTTGTAGGTGGAGGCCAGGTTCAGCCTTTACAGAGCAAAATCCAAACCATAATGGAATGGGTTGCTCCAACCACCCAGACACAGGTGAGAGCCTTCTTAGGCCTGACTGGGTACTATAGGAGGTTTGTAAAGGGATATGGATCTATAGTGACCCCTTGAATGATCTAACCTCAAAGAAAATGCCAAAAAATGTTCAGTGGACAGCTAGCTGTCAGAAGGCATTTGAAGACCTAAAGCAGGCCATGTGCACTGCCCCCATCTTACAGAGTCCAGACTACACCAAAAGTTCATTGTCCAAACAGATGCTTCTGAGCTGGGTGTGGGAGCTGTACTGTCTCAACTGAATGATGAAGGTCAAGATCAGCCAGTAGCTTTCATTAGCAGAAGGCTGACCCCTAGAGAGAAACGTTGGTCAGCTATAGAGAGGGAGGCCTTTGCTGTGGTGTGGGCCCTGAAGAAGCTGAGGCCATACTTGTTTGGCACTCACTTCATAGTTCAGACTGACCACAAGCCCCTCCTATGGCTTAAACAGATGAAAGGTGAAAACCCAAAACGTTTGAGGTGGTCCATTTCCCTACAGGGGATGGACTATACAGTGGAGCATAGACCTGGGACCCAACATGCCAATGCAGATGGACTCTCAAGGTATTTCCACCTAGAGAACGAAGACTTAACTGGTCAAGGTTAGTTTAGTGTCCCTGCGTTTGGGGGGGGGGTTGTGTAGGAGAGTAGGATCTGCCTCTTATGTTGTCCCCAATTTTTCTGATGTTTACACTGGTTTCTGGCTATAGTCGGGCTGGGTCCCTGCTAATCAGGGCCCCAGCCTCTCTGTTCTCTCTAAACGACTTGGAGTGCACTCTAGGTGCACTAGTGATTGGATACTGTGGTACCTTATGAGTCCCTAGTATATGGTACCTTAGGTGCCAAGTGCATAGGTTCTTCACAGGCCTACCAGGGGCTGAAGCATGCATTATGCCACCCCTGGGAAGCAGACTAAATCTGACACCACATGTCTGCTACTGCAGCCTGGGTAAGGTGGTGCATGCACCCCTTGCTGTGGTATGGGCTACCTATACCACTACATACATACACACATACAAACCTATAAGTCACTCCTATGGCAGTACTTATCAATCCTGAAGGCAGAGTGCTTGGTTCCTATGTGAGAGGGTGCCCCTGCATGAGCAGAGCCCCTCTGCAGCGTTCAGAGACCCTTCTCTGATGCTGTTTGTAGTGCAGCCTGACCATATACTCTTAAGCGCATTATAACCTCGCGTTAAATGCTAACTTTGGGATGGCTGCATGGAGACATGTCGTGTTTGGTGTCAAACATCTTGGAATTCTACCCCCCCCGCCAGTTCTGGCAGCGGGGGTAGCATTCCACCCTTCTAGAGGGAGAGACATGTACAAACCGGCCTAACCGGTAACTTCTTTCCAGAGCCCTGGCATCACAAGATGGATGCCACCAGTCACAGACACTGGGCTGCCCTCCTGCTGATGACCGAAACTCACAGTGGAGGAAGCCCAACAATAGATATCCTGTCGCAAGGGGGTGTGACCACCTCCCAGACAGGGTTTAGTGTATTGGGGCTGGGTGGGTGCACTCTTAGAGTGCTTTGAAGTCCTGCACTGGGGGAGCAGAAGGCTCCTCTGTGCATACCCCAGTTCAAACCGGCTCAGGCGCTACCTGCCCCTGCTCTGGCGCGAAACTGGACAAAGGGAAGTGGGTGTAGCCACCCACTCCCCTGACCCTCCCATAGGTGGGGTCATAGAGCTAGTCCCTCCCTTCTTTTTAGTAGAAGAGGGGGAACCTGTGCATTGCAACCCAGATCTCCCTGGACGACACTCTCAAGAAGAATCCTGGACCTTCAACATTCCACTACCTCTGGAAGACTGAAGAATCTCCCTTGGAGTCAAGGAGTGACTACCCTGCTTGGCAGGCACCAAAAACTACAACGACAGTCGCAAACTATGCCGCTCCTGCCGGAGCCCGAAGTCCCTACAGCCCAGGAAGAGGATTTCTTGACTTTTCCAAGGCCATCGTGAGCCCCAGCGAAGCTGAGGCAAGTGGACCCCACGAGCGATGAGGAACCGCAGCCCCTGGGTACCGTGCACTATTGTCGAGTGCAACCCCTTCATGACATTCTATGAACTTGTGCTTTGGACCATGTGTGGTTCCAGCCTCTAGCAGAGATCCCTCCCGAATTCAGAGGCCTACACTGTCCCGAGTGACCGTGGGCCCCTGTTGAGTGGATCCTCCCGAGGCGTCTTCACGATCCCTTGCCAGCCGGCTTGTGGGTCCCCAGAAGACTTTCCAACAAAACCAAAGGGCTCCCCTGGTTGCTCCAGGCCTGCCCTGACCTACCCTTGCTGGGTAAGTCCCCCAGACCTTGCTGGTCTGCACCATTGACTTTTTACGCTTTCCACGAGACTTGCTGCTACCAAGGCTTGTTGGCTCTAATCGAGTCGCCGACACCTCAGTAAGCTGCAGACATTGTGGGACACACCGAATCCAGCTTCTGGTCATCATCGACGCTGCCTGGACCACGTGGTTAAAGAGTCAAGACACCCATGAATGACCCAAAGCTGTCGATGACGGTGGGCATTCATCTTCCCTGCCCAGAGTCACTGCCAAGTGACTGTGAACACTGTCCCCTCTGCTTTCAGGTCTTCCTCCCTCCGAATCCAGGCTTGGATTCCAACGGACACTTCTTCTGTCGTCGCAAGCAGCAAGTCTTCACTGGCTCCCATTGAAAATGACGCCGCGACCCGACACCAAAGGACACCTATGCACCATGCTCCCCTGGGTGAGGTAACTTCAGCACTACGGTGCTCCTGTGGGTGTGGGCCCTAGAACTACTTACCCTGTAAGTGGCTTGCTTGTAGCTACCCTAGAAGTGCCCTAAAACTCCTATTTTCCCCGTGCGATTATCGCACTGGCTCGTACCGGGCTCGCGTCTGTGTTAGACACATCGCGTCCAACTCCCTTGTAACTCTATCAGTATCCGCGTCCTTCGACTCGTACTGAGCGATCGGTGTGTTCGCCTCGATCACGCCAGGGACCTGTAACATTGATAACTCAATCGCGTTCTCTCGCCTAGACTCGTACAGGACTCGCACCAGTGTCTGAACACCGCGTCCGTCCCCTGTGGGTCTCCTACAACTACCTGGGGTGGTTCTTTGGGGTCCCTCGATTCTAAATGCTATAGACCACGGTCTAGCCAAGATAAGATTGGGATATTTACTTGTGCTAACTTATTTTTTATAACATTTGATTTGTACATATGTTCCTGACTTCTAATCTCATAAAGAGATTAGTAGAGAGTTGTTTAGTAATAAATACATATATATTTGATATATATATCTGTGTGGTGTCTTTTCATTTGGTGATTCAAGAGATTGTGTGGTAAAACAAGCTGCTTTACATTCATCCAAGACTTAGCCTGAAGGCTGCTCTCCACAGCTACCACTAGGATAGCTTTCTATAAAGGTTGTCTTAAACCTACCTACCATAAGAGTCGAATTGGACTGGTGCAAGGTGTCCACTTTAATTAGTGAACAGCATATACCAGGCCAACTTCTCACACCCCTCTTGTCTGTTTCTGCACCTCTGTTGGTTCTTTCTGCACTGCCCTTGCTTCTTTCTGGACCTCTCTTGCCTGTTTCTGCAACTCTCTTGCCTCTTTCTGCAGTTCTCTTGCCTCCTTCTGCACCTCTGTTGCTTCTTTCTTCACTTTTCTTACCTATTTCTGCACCCCTCTTGTCTGTTTCTGCACCTCTGTTGGTTCTTTCTGCACTGCCCTTGCTTCTTTCTGCACCCCTCTTGTCTGTTTCTGCACCTCTGTTGGTTCTTTCTGCACAGTTCTTGCTACTTTCTGCACCTCTCTTGCAAAGTTTGGCACCCCTGTTGCCACTTTATGCACCCCTCTTGCCTCCTGCTGCACCTCTGTTGGTTCTTTCTGCACTGCTCTTGCTTCTTTCTGCACCCCTCTTGCCTCTTTCTGCACCTCTTTTGCCTCTTTCTGCACCTCTGTTGCTTCATTCTGCACTTCTCTTGCCTCTTTCTGCACCCTTCGTCCCTCTTTCTGTACCTCCCTTGCCTCTTTCTGCACCCTTCGTCCCTCTTTCTGTACCTCCCTTGCCTCTTTCTGCACCCCTGTTCCCTTTTTCTGCACCTCCCTTGCCTGTTTCTGCAACTCTCTTGCCTCTTTCTGCAGTTCTCTTGTCTCCTTCTGCACCTCTGTTGCTTCTTTCTGCACTTCTCTTGCCTCTTTCTGCACCCCTCTTGCCTCCTTCTGCACCTCTGTTGGTTCTTTCTGCACCTCTCTTGCAAATTTCTGCACCTCTCTTGCCTCTTTCTGCACCGTTATTCCCTCTTTCTACACTTCTCTTCCCTCTATCTGCACCTCTCTTGCTTCTTTCTGCACCCATGTTCCCTCTTTCTGCACACCTCTTGCCTGTTTCTGCAACTCTCTTGCCTTTTTCTACAGTTCGCTTGCCTCTTTCTGCACCTCTGTTGCTTCTTTCAGCACTTCTCCTGCCTCTTTCTGCACCCCTCTTGCCTCTTTCTGCACCTCTCTTGGTTGTTTCTGTACTGCTCATGTTTCTTTCTGCACCTGTGTTGCAGTTTTCTGCACCCCCTTGCCTCTTTCTGCACCCCTCTTCCCTCTTTCTGCACCTTTCTTGCCTCTGTCTGCACCCCTCCTGCCTCTTGCTGCACCTCTGTTCCTTCTTTCTGCACTTCTCTTGCTTCTTTCTGCACCCCTCTTGCCTCTTTCTGCACCCCTCCTTCCTCTTTCTGCACTTCTTTTGCTTTTTGCTGCACTTCTCTTGCCTCTTTCTGCACCCCTTTTGCCTCTTTCTGCACCTCTGTTGGTTCTTTCTGCACCTCTATTGCCTCTGTGTCCACCCCAGTTCCCTCTTTGTGCACCTCTTTTGCCTGTTTCTGCACCCCTCTTGCCTCTTTCTGCACCATTCTTCCCTCTTTCTGCACCTCTCCTGCCTCTTTCTGCAACCCTGTTCCCTTTTTCTTCACCTCTCTTGCCTGTTTCTGCAACTCTCTTGCCTCTTTCTCTACCCCTCTTCCCCCTTTCTGCACTTCTGTTACTTCTTTCTGCACTTCTCTTGCCTTTTCTGCACTCCTCTTGCTTCTGTCTGCACCTCCCTTGCTTCTTTCTTCACCTCCCTTGCTTCTTAATGCAACTCTCTTGCCTCTTTCTGTAGTTCTCTTGCCTCCTTCTGCACCTCTGTTGCTTCTTTCTGCACTTCTCTTGCCTATTTCTGCACCCCTCTTGTCTGTTTCTGCACATCTGTTGGTTCTTTCTGCACTGCCCTTGCTTCTTTCTGGACCCTCTCTTGCCTGTTTCTGCAACTCTCTTGCCTCTTTCTGCAGTTCTCTTGCCTCCTTCTGCACCTCTGTTGCTTCTTTCTGCACTTCTCTTGCCTATTTCTGCACCACTCTTGTCTGTTTCTGCACCTCTGTTGGTTCTTTCTGCACTACCCATGCTTCTTTCTGCACCCCTCTTGTCTGTTTCTGCACCTCTGTTGGTTCTTTCTGCACAGATCTTGCTACTTTCTGCACCTCTCTTGCAAATTTTGGCACCCCTCTTGCCACTTTAGGCACCCTTCTTGCCTCCTGCTGCACCTCTGTTGATTCTTTCTGCACTGCTCTTGCTTCTTTCTGCACCCCTCGTGCCTCTTTATGCACCCCTCTTGCCTCTTTCTGCACCTCTTTTGCCTCTTTCTGTACCTCTGTTGCTTCATTCTGCACTTCTCTTGCCTCTTTCTGCACCCTTCGTCCCTCTTTCTGTACCTCCCTTGCCTCTTTCTGCACCCTTGTTCCCTTTTTCTGCACCTCCCTTGCCTGTTTCTGCAATTCTCTTGCCTCTTTCTTCAGTTCTCTTGTCTCCTTCTGCACCTCGGTTGCTTCTTTCTGCACTTCTCTTGCCTCTTTCTGCACCCTTCGTCCCTCTTTCTGTACCTCCCTTGCCTCTTTCTGCACCCCTGTTCCCTTTTTCTGCACCTCTCTTGCAAATTTCTGCACCTCTCTTGCCTCTTTCTGAACCCCTGTTGCCTCCTTCTGCACCTCTGTTGCTTCTTTCTGCACCTCTCTTGGAAATTTCTACACCCCTCTTGCCTCTTTCTGCACCCTCTTGCCTCCTTCTGCACCTTTGTTGGTTCTTTCAGCACTGCTCTTGCTTCTTTCTGTACCTCTTTTGCCTGTTTCTGCACTTCTCTTGCCTCCTTCTGCACCTCTGTTGCTTCTGTCTGCACTTCTCTTGCCTCTTTCTGCACCTCTGTTGCTTCTTTCTGCACTTCTCTTGCCTTTTTCTGCACCCCTCTTGCCTCTTTCTGCACCTCTGTCGCTTCTTTCTGCACTTCTCTTGCCTCTTTCTGCACCTCTGTCGCTTCTTTCTGCACTTCCCTTGCCTCTTTCTGCATCCCTCTTGCCTCTTTCTGCACTTCTCTTGCCTCTTTCTGCACCTCTGTTGCTTCTTTGTGCACTCCTCTTGCCTCTTTCTGCACCCTTCTTCCCTCTTTCTGTACCTCTCTTGCCTTCTTCACCTCTGTTGGTTCTATCTGCACTGCTCTTGCTTCTTTCTGCACCTCTCTTGCAAATTTCTGCACCCCTCTTTCTTCTTTCTGCACCCCTCTTCCCTCTTTCTGCACCTCTCTTGCCTCTGTCTGTACCCCTGTTTCCTCTTTCTGCACCTCTTTTGCCTGTTTCTCCAACTCTCTTGCTTCTTTCTGAACTTCTCTCGCCTCTTTCTGTACTCAAAAGGGAAGTGCAAGCTGTCAAGTTTAAAGGTCTGTGTGCTGTCGTGACTGAGATATATTTCTACTTGTATATGTATTCTTACATGTGTTATGCATCTGAAGATGGTAGCTTAAAAAGCGGGTAACTTCTCCTATAGGTGGTCAAATCTTCTCAGTTCTGCTCTGTCATTCGGTTGCACAGACAGACATGTCTTATGTATATATGTGTTATAGAGCCCCTCAAATATACTATTGAATACCCATGTGCCCTGTATTGTGAGCTCTAAGGTTTTTTAAATGCTAATCCCGAACTATAACGTCCCTGAAACCTCTACTTTTTCAGTGAATTTCTAAGGTTTTTGAAATGCTAATCCCTAACTATAACGTCCCTGAAACCTCTGGTTTTTTCAGTGAATATATATATATATATATATTTACAAATTAAGCTCTTTAGACAGCAGTCTACCCAAGAACGAATTGTAGAACGCTGCACTATGTAAAAACCATGTAACACAACATAACATGATGGACATTAATTGATGCTGCATCACGTTGCACAATATTAGATGAGAAACCATACTAATCACACTTGCATACTGCTGAGATCTCAATAATCAGGAACAAGAAATACCCTATTGAAAGTGAAATATATTTGCCTAATTGAAAAATACTCTCTAAACCTTTTTTTACTTTTCTTTACTGTGCTGTTGTAATACTCAATGGGCGTCAACAAGCTTTACACTATGTCAGACAGTGTTCGTACAAAACATACATTAGCTGTGCTGTGTCAAGTGATCATTTTTGCTGAGCAATGAATATTGCTCCTTAGGTGTATCTCCCACAGTAATAATTATGCGAATTGTTAGAGCAAGATCAATTTCAGCAAAATGTTTTTCCAAAGTCTCTCTCCAACTGTATCCCATCGCAACAGTGGATTTCCTCCATTTTGCGAATATGAAGCACAGACCGACTTGCCACCTCCTCTTCCTTCCTACATTTGCCTCCGTTATTAATGTGAGTTCTATCTCTTCTGGTACTTTTTGGGCACTGTCTCCAGGTGTAGGCCCGCTCTCCATCAAACCGGGTTTTTGGAGAGCGAGGGTTGTTCCTATGATGAAGCTTGACACCTGGTGGTGTCTGAGGACAACCTGTTACATATGCCTAGCACTCCTATTTAGTAGTGCTACAAGGGACACTGTAACGTAACATAACAAAATATAATTCTCGGGTAGCTAGATTGTGTGTACACAGAAGTAGAGTGTCACAGAAGTGAAGTGTTGCTCACCTTCCAAAATCAGGTTATGCCAACATGTGTGTTATTATGAGCCAGATATGACGCAGGAGGAGCAGAGGATGTAACATGATAAATCAGGCATCATTCAATGCTATGTGATTAGGTGGGCCAAATACTGGGCACTCAGGATATGATGTCAGAGCACTAGTGACAAGTGATTAGGTAAAGTGAATAGGTGTAACGTTGTCCTAACTTATGTGTGACTATATTTTCATGCGTACGTCGTACTTGTTTATGTATCCAAATATTAGTAACTATGACAACTGAGCATACCTACTGACACAGCACCATATTTTGCTATGCACACCTTGGCCTATAGTAGGCGATAACTACAGGTAGGATGAAATGTGAAATAGTGCAACAGAGAACAGAATATTATGATGCAGACTGGGTGTCTCCACTGCAGGGGGTCTCCACTGTAGGTCTGCGGAGAGCAGATACATGCCAGCATTTCAGGCAAACCACAGACTATGTAAATCAGCTTCATTTGCATGTAAATTTATCTTATCTTGATATCCTGAAAATGTGGCATTGTTCAGACCCTCTTGGATGTATCTTGCACATCTACGATTTCGTAACTTGAGCTTCATATCTCTCCCACAATTTGTTTCAGAATTTGCCCTTTAAATTTATAAAATCTGTTATTTTTGATATGGTGATGGATGACACGTTAGACTGTGACAAAAACTGTAGCTTCATAGATTTTGAACAAGGCCTTATGTTTTATGCTTTTGAAATGGAATGCAGATGACATAAATTAAGATGTAAAGATTTGTTTCTACTAGAAAAGCAATAGCAATTCATTTTACTCAAATTCCCATTGCAGCTTTAATTAATGGGTGTACGTTCCCCAACTGAAAGAGGTGCCAAGCTACTTCAAAAAAGCTTTGATAGCTAATGTCTTTGGTATTAGTTCCCTGCTGCTGACTAATGTAGAGATTACCGAGGTCAGACTGTAGTCGTGGTCCATTTCAGTATTAGCCTAGCAGCCCTTGGACATGCTTCATAGCCCAATCAGCACATAGTGGTCTCTCCCTGTTGTGACAATAGGATAACATTATGAGAGATAAACTAAGGAATGAGTTCAGGAGGGCATTGTCTTGCCTGTGGTATAGAGGTATTCTGTACTACATGTTTCTTTCTTGCTAAGGAAAAAACCTAGGGCATGGTATTGTACATGGCTACCCGATAAACATAGCACTGAGCAGCCATCTTGGAATGGGTTTGCACATCTCGTTATCATTGTTTTACTATTTCAAGATGGACAACAATTTGCATCAGAGCCTGGTGGCCATTTTGGAATGGTAAAAAAAAACAATAAACTATACACATTACCATTTACATACATCTGCCCAGTTTGGAAGAAGTGACAGAATGTGATATGTGCATTGCATATGAGATAAGCTGCAGTGAGGCAGCTGACCTGCCCATTCGCACTGTCTGCACTGCTGATGGGCCCTGTTAAAAAAAATAAACAAAATGAGGAAATGATTGCATAAATGAAGGGGAACTTGGCAACGGAGAAAATGGAAAAAAGAAAGCTCTCACACTGAAGTGAGTTCATTTTTGGATTATGTTTCCTTGCAATAATACAAAAAACCATCACTAACAATGCAGCCGAACCAGTGGCTGAAGTGGCGTCATCCATTGCCCCATGCTGTGTGCTGTCGTGGGAGGAAGCAAAATGTAATTGATTCTCGAACAGACCCCTGGATGAAAAGAGTTGACTGAAATCCGTCTGTGCATGCAAACGTATGTATTTCCTTTTTATGTTTTTTTTTATTACATGACGCTGTTGAGCCAAATAAAGCTGTCTGTAGGCCAGGCCTTAAAATAAGTCACAAACACAATATACATGGATGAGTTGAAGCAAGAAGCAGAGACTACCTACCAGAGAAAACGCAGTCAGCCTCTGTGCAATATTACTTAGATACAGCACAAACGAGGATAAGATAAAATTAAATGTTACTGGGTGCGAAAGACAACACTGATGCCAATATTGCATCCTAAGCAAGATAAATACAAATAAAGGTGACTCTAACAAAAGGAACAAAGGCACATAACAGGAATTTAAATGACAGGACTGTTGAAGAATGAAGAAAAGATGACTGTGGATTAAGAAAATAAGTCACTGAGGACTGCTTGTTTTGTTTGGTTGTTGAAGAAATCACTCTATAAAATGCTAATCTATTCCTCTTGGGTGTCTGCATTGAAGCAATAGAGCTTTGATATAATGTGCCTATAGTAACCAAATGTACCTGAGAAAGCTTGCATTCATGTGTTGCATTATAGAGTAGCATTTCAATAGTACTTTCCGCCCTTTGCAGAGACTTTAAAACGGTTTAGGTCCTGTTTTATGCGAGTGGCTTAAAGTCTTGCTGCCTCATTTATGAGGAATCGGCATAGGGCAGTGCGCAAGTCTTTCTGTTATGCTGTCCTACACCAATGTGAAAGGGCAGGAATGCACCGTATTTATGAAATATGGTGCATTCCTCTGCTTTTGCCTTGCACTTGTGCACAATTTGCTGACTAGCACCAGTGTAGGCACCCTTGCACCATGGTGCAAGGGTGCCTCCGTTGCAGGCACAGTTGTTTTTGTGCAAGAACGGGAATCTTCCTGCAAAAAAACAATCCTGATAGGCGTTTTCCTCTTTCTATTTGTGCTGCAGAATGCAGCAAACATGGAAATAGGAGAAAAACAAGGAGAAATAAAATATTTCTCCTCCTTGCACCTGCTGTGGAGAGTCGTAAGGTTTTGGCACTGCCCCAGGTTTACATGAATAAGTAAATGTGGAGCAACACAAAAATCCTTGGGTGCTGCATGCAAAAACCCACCGCAACGCCCATGGAACATCTCTTGATGCAGAGTAAGGCAAGGCAGTGACTTGCTCTACTTTTTCATACTCCATATCTATGAGGCCATGGAAAGCTATGCCGAGTGACTTTGCATTGCCTCATAGATATGATTGAGAGGCTTGCACCACAGGAGCACAAAAAAGTGGCATTCCAGTGGTACAAGCGCATCATAAATAAGCCCCTTAGTGTTTTTCTTAAAATCCCTTCAATTTTACCTTACCAGCAACATTATCATGCTGATTAATTATGGGCGAACAATCTGGAAAATATGGGCCTCATGTATGGCATTTTTGCATAGGTCAGTGCAGCAAGACACCTCGCTGCGCTGACCTACTCCAAAGCGAAAGGCTAGAAATGCCCTGTATTTAAGCAATATGGTGCATTCCTGTCCTTTCCGCCTGCGCTGGCACCGTTTTAGCAGACATGGTGCAAGGGTGCCTCCGTTGCAGGCAGGATTGCTTTTGTGCTGGAAGGGGCACCTTCCTGCACAAAAACAATCCTACGATTTGTTTTCCTCTTCACATCTGTGCTGCAGAATGCAGCACAGTTGGAAAGAGAAAAAAAATGAGGAGAAATAAACATATTTCGCCTCCTTATGCCTCACCTCGGGAGGCGTACGGATTTGACGCTTCCCAAGGTTTACATTACTTTGTAAATCTGGGGCAGCGTCAAATTCCATGGGTGTTGCTTGGGAAAACCCACCGCAATGCCCATGGAAGCCTCCTGGGCACAGACTAAGGCGACGCAGAGATTTGCGCTGCATCGGCTTACTAATGATTTATGAGGCCACTCAAAGCCATGCAGGGGGTCTTTGCGTGGCTTCATAAATCTTTATGAGAGCCCTGCGTCACGCATGCACCACTTTACGTGGTGCAAAAGTAATGCATGGCTCTCATAAATAAGCCCCTCTGTTTTTAAATCAAAATACTTTTCCAAAAGCACGTTAGTGATGGGGTGGCCATGCAATAAGCTGTTTAGGTATGGCCACTCACAGCGTTAACCTCTCATCCACCAAACTCACAGCAGAAACAATCCTGAACAAAGAAGACTGGTCACTGAAAACAACAGTACACATTTCAGATGAGATTTACTTCTGATTTGCAGACTTTTCAAAAGCTTTGTCAATGAAAAATGCTTACTTTAACTACATTGCAGTAGTAGGATGGCCAATTTAAGAAAACGCCGTAGGCCTATCTTACCTGCAAAACCATCTGCAACTGAACTCTTTCAAACTAAGAAAAAAACTGCACTGTTATGAAATGTGTTGACGTAGCACTGTGTCCCAGATTAACCTGCATGGCGTTTGCAATAAAATGCATTATTTTTTCCATTGTTGTTTACCGGGGGCCTAATTTATGAGGAATTGGCATAGGGCAGCGCCGCAAGTCTTCTTACTGCGTTGCCCTACGCCAATGTGAAAGAGCAAAATGCACTATATTTATGAAATATGGTGCATTTCTGTCTTTTCCACTTATGCTGAGGCACAATTTGCTGCCTAGCACCAATGTAGGCACCCTCATGGTGCACAGGTGCCTCCGTTGCAGGCAGGATTGTTTTGTGCAGGAAGGGGCAACTTCCTGCACAAAAACAATCCCAAGAGGTGTTTTCCTCTTTTTATGTGTGCCCACAAAATGCAGCACACACGGAAATAGGAAAAAACAAGAAGAAATACAAATATTTCTCCTCGTTACGCCTGCTCTTGGGAGGTGTAAAGTTTTGGTGCTGCCCCAGTTTATGTGATTAGGTACATCTGGGCTAGCATCAAAATCCATGGGTGTTGCAATGGAAAACCCACCGCAACGCACATGGAATGCCTCCTTGATGCAGAGTAAGGCAAGGCAGCCACTTGTGCTGCTTTGTCTTACTCCATATCTATGAGGCCATGCAAAGCCACTCAGAGTGGCTTTGAGTCGCCTCATAGATATGATTAAGAGGCTTGCGCCACCAGAGCATCAAATAAAGTGATGCTCGGGCGGCACATCCCTCTAATTAATAAGCCCGCGAGTGTTCAGCTGCTTCTGCTGGAGTTTCTGTGTTTAATTTAACCAACAGATTGATGGAACTTGTGTGGAGCCGAACATAGCAAAGAAAAGCTGTCTACACAGAATAAAAGCTGATAAATAGTATGTTTCTTAGAAATGTTTTCTATATAATGCCATGATTACCCATGTTTCTGTTTAGCAAAGCATCAACTAGCATCTTGTTCAAGCAGTGCCAAATATGTGTGACCCATCTGTTGCCATCTATCTATGCATCAACCATGAAGTCGTAATTTCTTTAATTATTCAATTGAATTCTATAAATGATGAGCAAAATTCAGTGGAGGAAAAGGACACAGGGTCATAATTTTTGAATGGCAGGTGGAAATTGGTATAAGAGCTTTACTTCTGCTTTAGTTTAATCATGCAATAATAGAGTAACCTGGAATTTCCAATGACGTCAGCATTGGTATTAATTAGTGCGTTAATACCACTTGGTTAATATACCAGGACTTGTGAAGGGGCCCTATGTGGTTACAGGTGGGTTAAGAAAGAATGGATGAGATGAGGGCTCTGAGTTCACAAAATGCCAAAAGACTTTTGACCTAATTTAGAGTTTGGTGGACATGGTTTTCAGCCACACATGTGGTGTAGTATCTGGTCCACAAAACTGACAGTGCACTCACTCTATTTAGAGTTGAGTGGACCATCATGTTTCCACAGGTGCTGCCCCAAAGGATCCACCATTAGTGTAAATAGATCAGACCATCTATCCTATTTAGAGCAGATGTTTTGATGTACTTTGTTTGTACTTTTTTGCCTATGGGACCACCTGGAAAAGTCTGGCGGTTCTGAAGAAAAAACAGAACATTTACCCCAATCCAGGGTGACAGTATTATGTTTTTTGCTTTACAGAAACAAACTCCTGCTTTGGGAGTTTGTCGTTTAAAATAACAAAATTGCTGACTGGCTGCATGAAACATGAAAGTCACTCAGCAAACTTTGAATGTCTTCAGAGGAGCTGCTGTGGCAGTGGTACCTCTGAAGACATAGGGATCTCTGCCAGGCAGGTGGAAATCTCTCAATACGGCAGGAGTTACTCCACCTAGGCAGTGGAGGTCATTACCGACACTGCCCTGGTAAACAGCTGTTTGCCCACTGCAGCCCAAATCAGGCTGTTTGTCTGCTTCAGTAAGCACTTCATAATGACAAGTACAATCTATTCCCTGAGTTGAATCTCAGTGTCAAGAGGCCATCTAAAAAACCCAGCAAAAGGGTGTGTATCCATTCTTGAATAACATAACATAACATAACATGACATGCCATGACATGGCATGACATGACACATTCCATAATGGTCCGAGGCCCGCACTCTCCCCTGCAGCTCCGCTGTGCTCTGCTCCGCCACTGAGCATCAGAGCCCCACCCGTGTAGGGTTCAAGACCGCTCTGCGCCTCGCGCCCACCGTGTTGCCTCTGGTAATTGCGCTGCCCCCCTTGTGGTGATCTCCTAATGTGTAGCATTGCTGTACTCGTCATCCCCCCTGTTGGATTGTGTTGCTTGTAGCACTACTGTACTCGTCTTCCCCCCTGTTGTAATTACGTTTGTTTTGTAGCACTGTAGCACTGTTTTCTAATTCCCCACATGTTGTATTCATTTTTGTTTGCACTGTAAATCGTTTTCCCCACTGTTGTTGTTCTACTTGCGTCTCCATCTCCTTCGCGCCGTTCCCGCCACTGCCTCGGACCCGTGCCCCTCCCCCTGACCGCCCCGCTCCCGCCTCCCAGCTGCCCATCCTCCCCCCTCCCCTACAAAATGGCGGCTGCTGCGCGGTCGCGCTGCTGGCGCACCTAAGGCAAGCCCGTCTGCACCCGTCCGCGACCCGACCGCGGCCATCGCCAGGAATGCTGGATCTCTGGAACACCGCCTATACGACTCCACCACCCTCCACGCACTCAACCCCGGAAGACACACCGACTGCCAAAGATCCACACCGAACACCACCCATGGACAGTTCTCCTGCAGACACTGCCGATGATCTTTCACCACCAACAGCACCCCCACGACCACTGAAGGTTCACCGGACGCCCACACCACCGAAACCCTGACAGGCAAACTCCTCAACGTACACTCCCTACACAGACACGCCGTAGAGATTTGGGACCTGATCCACACCCTCTCGCCCGACATCGCCTTCTTCACGGAAACCTGGATCAACGCCACCTCCGGCCCGACATCGTCACTGCCATCCCCGACGGATACAAGATCCAGAGAAAGGACCACCCCCACCGCCCAGGAGGAGAACTCGCCATCGCACCCAAGGCCTCCCTCCGACTCTCCACCTCCAGCATGAGCGACCCCCACTCCAAAACAGAACACCTCCATTTCCAGATCCAGACCAGCCCAAGGACCTCGCTACGCGGCACCCTTGCCTACAGACCGCCTGGACCTCGCACCCAGTCCGCAACCACCATTGCCGACCTTGTCACACCCCACACCATCACCTCTATGGACTACATCCTACTCGGAGACCTGAACTTCCACCTCAACAACCACAGCGACCCCGACTCCACCACCCTCCTTGACAACCTCTCCAACCTCGGACTGAAGCAGCTCATCACCACCCCCACCCACAGAGCAGGACACACCCTCGACCCTATCTTTGCAGGAGGGACAAACATCCACTTCAGCCACACCACGCAGCCCCCCTGGACGGACCACCACTGCATACACTTCACCTTCACCAACGCACCCAAACCCGTCCCGCGCCCGCCACGAAGGAACTGGAGCAAGATCACAGAGGAACTCCTCAACACCACCCTCCTCCTAGACCCCCCCTGCGCCACGAAAGACGCCAACTCTGCAGCCAAAGAACTTCACCGCTGGATCTCCAGCTGCGCCGACAAGCTCGCCCCCCTCCGCAACCCCTCCAAACTATGCCCCCTGAAGGCCGCCTGGTTCACCAACGAACTCCAAGAAGCCAGGCGTTCCTGCAGACGCCTCAAGAAAACCTGGCGAAACTGGAAAACCACGGAAGACCTGAACAACCACAGAAGCGCCCTGAAGGAATACTACCAGCGCATAAGAGACACCAAGCGGACCTTCATCAAGAACAAGATCCACACCAACGCAACCAACGCTAAAGAACTTTTCAACGTCATACAGCAATTCACCAAACCCCCCAGTGAAGCCACGGACGTCACACCATCCCAGGAACTCTGCAACAAGCTCAGCTCCTACTTCCATCTGAAAATCAAGGCTCTCTACGACAACTTCAGCGAACAGATGACGGACACCACCGCCCTCCCCACCACAGACAACTAGACGACCATCACAACCTGGAACCCTGCCACCGTTGAACAAACCACTGCAACCATGACGAACACCCACTCTGGAGCCCCCACGGACCCCTGCCCACCACACATCTACCACAGGGCCGCCATCGCACCCGAACTAGGATGGACCATCAGCGCCTCCTTCGAATCCAGCATCTTCCCAGACGACTGGAAGCGGGCGGAGGTCAAACCCCTCCTCAAGAAGCCCACGGCCGACCCTACTGACTTGAAAAACTACCGGCCCATCTCCCTCCTCCCTTTCGCCGCCAAAGTCACAGAGAGACTCGTAAACGCCCAGCTGACCGCCTTCATCGAAGAGAACTCCATCCTAGACACCTCCCAGTCCGGATTCCGCAGCAACCACAGCACCGAGACCGCCCTGCTCGCCGCCACTGATGACATCCGCATGCTACTCGACCAGGGCCACACTGCGGCCCTCATCCTACTAGACCTCTCCGCAGCCTTCGACACTGTTTCACATCGCACTCTCGCAGCCAGACTTCACAATGCTGGGATACGAGGAACCGCCCTCAACTGGATCCAATCCTTCCTCTCCGGCAGAACCCAGAGGATCAGACTCCCTCGCTTCCTCTCCGAACCCACAGAGATCAACTGCGGAGTACCCCAAGGATCATCGCTCAGCCCCACGCTCTTCAACATCTACATGGCCCCCCTCGCCGCCATCGTCAGACAACATGGGCTCAGCATAGTATCATATGCCGACGACACCCAGCTCATCCTCTCCCTCACGAGGAGCCCCGAAGACACCAGACTCTGCTTCCAGGAAGGAATGAAGGACGTCGCAGCCTAGATGAAAAATAGCTGCCTGAAACTCAACTCGGAGAAGACTGAGGTCCTCATCCTCGGACCCTCCACCTCCGTCTGGGACAACACCTGGTGGCCCCCCCGCCCTCGGTAGTCCACCCACCCCCACAGAACACGCACGTAACCTCGGCATCATCCTTGACTCCTCCCTCACCATGACCCACCAGATCAACTCCGTCGCCTCCACCAGTTTCAACTGCCTTCACATCCTCCGCAAGACCTTCAAATGGATACCCCCTGAATGCAGGAAGATCTTCACCCACGCACTCATAACCAGCAGACTAGACTACGGCAACGCCTTCTACGCCGGAATCAACAGAACTCTTCTACACAAGCTCCAAACCATCCAGAACACCGCAGCCAGACTCGCCCTCGGGACCCCGCGGCACAAACCCATGACCCAACACCTGCGAGACCTCCACTGGCTCCCCGTCGAAAAGAGAGTAACTTTCAAACTGCTTACTCATGCCTACAAATCCCTCCAAAACATCGGACCCAAATACCTCAACGAGAGAGAATCCTTCCACGTACCCAAAAGGAACCTCCGCTCCGCCGACCTCGCCCTGGCAGAGACCCCCCGCATCCGCAGAAACAGAGCAGGTGGAAGAGCCTTCTCCTACGTCGCAGCCAAGGCCTGGAACGAGCTCCTGGTTAACATCAGACGCTCCCCCACCCTGCACACCTTCAGGAAGAGCCTCAAGACCTGGCTCTTCGACTGAGCCAGAGCTGCACTCCCCACTCCCCCCCCCCCGCCCCCCAGCGCCTTGAGACCCTCACGGGTGAGTAGCGCGCTTTATAAATCCCCTGATTGATTGAATAACAGCAAATTAAGTATTCACCACATGATGTAAGGTGATGGTAACAATATCAAATAACACAGCACCACATATCACAGCACAACAAAACAAAACACAACATTACACAGCTTACAAGGATTTCAAATACATTTCACATGATAAGTAATACCATAAATGATTGGCTACATTGATGTGAATGTGTGTTTGAGATATATAGAAACAGGTTTATAAGTTTGTTTTTTTAAAAGATGAACTATATGAAAGTATTTTACAATTTTATCGATTCACATTTTTGCTCTCATTTCCCATGTTATGGTGTTATTTTGAGATATATGTGAAAATAAAGAAACTCACTAGCATCAAAGCAATTTTCATGACCCCATGTCTGAGAAACAGTTGTCCCATTTTTTTTTATACATTTCTCACAGTTTCCCCTTTTTTCCCATAGAGAACCCACTAGAATCCCGATTTCACCCACTCTCTTAGCCTACCTCCATAAGAAACAGACCATCCATCAGCCTTACCTTTTTGCACTTTTATTGTGGTAGATTGTATGACACAATCACATGGTCAGAATATCCTTTGATATACATATTGTGCTTTAAATATCATTTAGAAAACTATAGTCCCTTTTGGTGTAGATTTTCTTTTATTAACTCAAATGGAGTGATATTTTTGCAATCAGTATTGTGGGCACAGTATTTATGTCAGGTATTCTGGTACCATATCACTGTGTTAATCTTATTCCAGGTAATTGATTTGAATTAAACTTCAGAAAACACCACAGCACTCAATCATGGGGTTGGTGCTAAATTGATGTCTGACACCCTACTATCGGAGGTGCCACAGAACCTCCCTTTCTTATTTTTTTTAATGTTTTTATTAAGTGCATGATTACAATGTTGCAAATAGCGCTTCGAATTTCAATCAGTTTACCTGTACAAAGCATACTTATTTTAAATCAGCAAATACTAGTTACACGTGCCGACTACTCAAATAGCCTGTTGTAAAAAGAAAAGTTTATATTGAATCAGCAACTTTTCCTCATGCACACTTTTATATATTTTATACCCCCTCTCCCACCCCTCCCTCCCGGGGTTAGACACACACTTAGATATAGTTGATGTTGGGAGAGCGGAACCGGAGATCGCTTTGAGCCCAGTTCTACCTCTCGAGCCATCTGGTCAGAGGTTCCCAGATCTTTAAACCTTTCGAGCAGGACCGATTCCCTCTTTTTTCATAGATGGCTTTTTCAAAATTATAATTCGCCACTAATCGTGTTAGCCATTGATGATAACCTGGGGGGGATGGATCTAACCAGGCTGAGGCTAGGCAGAGTCGATATACCACCATGCCTATGAAAACCAATTGCTCTCCCGGCTTCCCTTGGATCTCCTGATCCACCCCAAGACAAATCAGGGAAGGAGAAAGAAAAACATCCCTCCCTAGCACTTCTTTTAAAAAGTTTGCAATCTCTAGTTTTAAGTTGCTTAATGTGTCACAAGAGGCAAACATGTGATTGAGATCCACCTGATACAAAGAGCATCGGGGGTATAGAGTCCCTCTCCCTGTCCCCCATTTCGCAATCTTTTTCGGAGTATAATAAAGCGAAAAGCAGGATTTATAATACTGGGCTTGAAGCCGCGCCGGAATTAACAGACTTTGTGCTAGCTCAGTTGAGTGGAAGAATAAGTCTTCGGAGATATCAATTTCCTCTTTCCACTTCCTAGCCCGCGTTGCCAAATCATCCGGCATTAATGAGTTAAAAGAGTTATACACAGTTCCAATGGATGGATGGTTCTTTCTCAAGTTGTCTATAATAGAGTTATTAATAAATCCTGATGGGCCGCCGCATTTTTTCCTTAAAAAATCATTTACTTGCAGGTACTTATAGAAATCTTTCCAATCCAATTCATATCTTTCTTTGAGATTTTCGAAAGAAGCTATATCAGATAGGGAATAAAAATCGCCGAGTTTGGACAGGCCTTTGTTTTGCCACTTTTTGATTATTAAATTTGTAAAAATTTCGGGCAGGTTAGGGTTGTTATAAATCTGTGTATAATAATTCAAGCGACCCAGTCCTAACATTTTACGGGTCGATTTCATGGTTTTCAACCCAGCAGCCAACGTCTTGAAACGTACCTTCTTATAGTGGGAATCATTCAGAAACCTCCAGATCCATCCCCATGCATCTTTGCCCATTATGAGTTCTATAGGTGTAGGTATATCTTCCAATGGGTTATCTATTGGCTTATCGGAAAAAAGAGTGAGGTTATACAGTAGAGTGGTTGCCCAATAATAAAGTCTTATATTTGGAAGAGCCAGCCCACCCCTTTCCTTTGGTAGGGAAAGGTACTTATAAGCTCTTCTAGGTTTTTCATAAGCCCATATAAATCGAGAGAACAGGTCTTCGATCCTTTTCAAACAAATAGTACTAAATTCTAACAGGATAGCTCTTATAAGGTACAAAAATGTAGGAAAAAAAAAGCATTTTAATTATATTGCATCTACCAATTATCGAAAGATGCAAATTATGTAGTCGAGTTAATTCGGGTTTAATTTTATCGATCAAGGGGTCAATATTACAGTCAACTATCTTTTCGACGCTGGCCATAACATCTACTCCAAGGTACGTAGCCTTTTCTACCTGTCTAGTGTTGTCGCCCATACTGACATTCTTACAAATGATCTGGGTTTTAGATCTGTTAAGGGAGTATCCTGATAAAAGTCCAAATCTAGCCGCCTCTGCTTCAACCTCAGCCATAGATGTTCCAGGATTAGCAGTTACCAGAGCAATGTCGTCGGCATAGCCTCCCTTTCTTAAATAAAGACTTAAAATTGCAACAGAACTACTTATCTATGATCTTTCGAATTAATATGGACTCTTATAGAGTGCTGTGGTGTCTTCTGAAGTTTAATATACACACAGGATCTTTTGGTCCTTTGTGATTTGGCACCTCCGTTAGTGGGGTGTCGAACACCAATTAGCACCAACTCCAAATATTTGTTGAGTGTTATATATATAATATACTGTACTCACGTTCTCATCTATATTCAGAGGTGCAATTGAAATTCCACTACTACCAATCTGTAATTTGCAATGGATTCGAATTGTTTACATAATGCTGCTATTCTATATGATTTCAACTCATTGTACATATAAATATAAAATACCTTCATTCCAACAATGGCATCACTGGAACAGGCGTCATCAGCAGCTCAGATGACAGGACCATGTACATTCTATTGAACAGTCCTTCTAAAAAAAGGTTGCGTGGGATGTCTAAAAAGTGATTAATAAAAAACTCACATAGCCGACCATTGAAGCTACCAAAAGTCAAAAGTATTCATTTCAAAGATCAGTTGTCAGAATGACTAATTCACAAGGGTTGTATAGCAGTCCCGAGCTGTTGCAATCAGCCACACAGTTACTGATGGGAACCTATGTATGAATGCCTGGAGTTCCTAGGAATGTGGGTGTTGAAGAAGGAATTGGAAGCCATTCCTAAATTGATTTTGAAATTGTTTTTGTGCTCATCTTAGTGAAGCAGTGTCTTCTTTAATATTTTCAAGACACAATTCTCTCAGAATTTCAACATGCCAATTTGATCTATCATTAGGTGAACCCAGTGCTTAATTTGAGCCAGTGGTTTCCGGTGCTTGGCACCGGCACTTAATTGTCAGCACCGGCACTAGTGATGGTGGCACTGTCTGTTTAAGTTTCAAAGGAGAACAGCAACTGTGTTTATTAAGTCAATTCGCATTGAAAATGAATAATGCCAGCCTCTCACACCATTATTATAGCTTTGTCTGGCCTGGAGTAGTCTAAATGTTCACACTTGTATGAGTGCGATGGTTAGGTGTTATGTTGGTACTGTAATTGGCAGCGCTGTCAGAGGCAATGGGGGATTCAAGCTGCAGCGGCCTTCTGAGAAGGGCCCTGCACTTAATTTTTTACAAATTAAGCACTGGGTAAACCCAAGTTAAAGTAAGGCGTTATGAAAAAGTAGGTCTCTATTGTAAACAAACCAACAGAAGATATAACACTAACAAACAAATTAAAATGTAATTTCCATATTCCACATCTTTTCTACCATTCGCTAGTCCCTTTTGCAGAGGTAAGCTAGGGCAAATTCTATTCTTGATCCATAACGTCAGCAACAACAGCAGAAAAACTGGTAGAAGTACTGATCTGTTATGAACCTTATGATCAATTGAACTACAGTCAGTCAATCAATCAATGAGATTCTTTGGAAGTATCTGTCAAAAAAGCATTGCTATAACCATAGAGCCAATAATGGTTCTTGCAATGGCTGAAGCCCATTAGATGGGAATTGGATGAGTGCATATCCTTTTAATATGGCAAACCATCGAAAGGCAATCATCAAGAAAACAAATGGCCTCTAGTATTTTCATATTTATGTTCACATGGATGTCATCACGCCCACCTAAAACAGACCTAGCCAAAGCTCTCATTCTTCCACCAAAGGCAGATGCCAAGAAGTAAGACCTCAGGTTTAATAATAATAATAATAAAGGCATTTATAGAGCGCGCAGCTACCCCAAATGGGGTGTCCCGGCGCTTTAGAGCTTTGTAGACTTAGAAATTTGGGAAATCGTGCCTGAATTTGCTGATTTCTCAAATAAACATTATTCATTCTTTCATAGTCTCAATTATTTTTGACTGAATTCGGCCCTCTTCGCTTCTTTTGTCTGCCAATGAAAATTGAACTGCTGCCTTCTGTCTTAGTAACGAGAAAGACGGACAAGATAGTCTTTTATACACAAAAAGTTTTTCATCTTCACTTCTCTTGGTTACCTTCCTTGT
Organism: Calotriton arnoldi; assembly: GCA_963921515.1. Lineage (NCBI taxonomy): Eukaryota > Metazoa > Chordata > Amphibia > Caudata > Salamandridae > Calotriton > Calotriton arnoldi. The sequence goes on along the minus strand of CAWUFW010000648.1, from coordinate 1,346,964 downwards.
TCAGATTGGACAAGGTACCACTTGCCCCAAAGCATCCCCTGATGCGGTAGCAGTAAGCCTACAAAAACTGTTATAAACATTCTGTCTCACTCATGGAAGTCACTTTGGTTAGGATGTCAGTTTACTGCATATGCCAGGATGCCAACACCCATGCTATCAAAAAAACTACAAAGTTCATTTTATCTGCAGCAAATGGTTTGCTGTTCACATTGTTACCTCGTGTGTTAATCAGACGCTTTTTAACGCAACAAAGCTCATCAATAGATACACAGTACTAAATAATTTTATGTAGTGCTTTATTCTGAACATTTGCTGACTCTAAGCACTGTCTTAACAGGTGTTTCTACTAATAGAAGGCTGAATTGACCTTGCTGGATTGAAACTCATGACTTGCAAATGACTAAATATGTCAGTGGAGAGCATTCACCTCGTGAGCCACTGTGCTGACTGTAAAAGAATGATTCTTGTGAGTAGTTCATGCAACAAACAAGTAAATTCATACTCGAAAATAATACTAAATAAAAATACAGGAGGCGAGGGAAGGAATATGTATTTCCCCGCTCAAGACGTTTTATCGGAACATTTTAAGAATTGCAGCTCCTCGCGCTTAGGAGATCAGTATTTTTCACTCTGTGTGGACCTCCTTTTCTGACATTTGATTTCCACAAAGTTGCTGCTTGGTAGTTAAACTAATGCTGAGACTGGAGCGCATCTGTCAGTCAAACCCTCTTAAGAGTATTGATGTCATGTCACATCACATTGATAACGTTATGGCTTCCTGATACCACAGTAATGCAATTATGGCTTTCATGATTGGCAGGTACCCCTTGGGAGAAAAATGATGAGCCATACATTACAATCACATTAAGAAATGGTAGCGATCAAAACAGACGAGGCAAAAGCTTACTTGAGGCATAGCAGACATATCTTGAATCAGAGCCAGAGTCCAAGAGCTGAGAAAAAAGTACAAAGTGCATAACGAACAGATGCCATTAAAGCGATGTGGATCTATTAATTTGTAATGTTACATTTTCTACAACTGTCCATATTTAGGAGTGTGTGTCTGCTGTCACATTAGTGTGCATATTTGAAGTATCACTGCTTGTTTTTATGTTTTTGGCATGCCTGATCTAATTGTCCTCAGCTGGGGTGTTGCCTCAGACTGTACTGTTCTAGATTATGACACCAATTTTACTACTTGCTTATTATTGTATTGTCTTGAAAGAAAACCCTGCTTTGGGGGTTTGTATGTGACAAAAAAGTGAATATTGAGCAGGTAAAAAAAACACATGGGGTTCCACTTGGCACTAGCAATGATAAACGTGCCGCTGCTTTAAAGGCGGATGCATTTTCATCACAGAGATCCCTAAAAGGAAGAAGGAGATCTCTAAATATAATATGGGGCCTTGCACCTGGAAGCATAGGGCAGGGCCTTCGCTTACCTGACGGGGTGGTGGGCAGCCCTTGGGGGGGGGGGGGGAATGACTATGTATATTTCAGAGTTTGTTGTGTACAAATCCAAGGGGCATATTTACAAGCCCCTATCGCCACCACATTGTCACTTTTTCAGACATTGTGGTGGCGATTGGGGCTTCACCTTATTTACAAGGCAGTGTTAAGCCACTTAACATGGCTTAACGCTGCCTTGTAAATAAGGCCCCCTTTTGCGCTACACTTAGCGTGAAAGGGGAAGGCAATGGGTGTTGCGGTGGGCGTTTCACTGCAACACATATTGATTTTGACGCTGCCCCCTATTTACAAGGGTGGTGTAAATAGGAGGCAGCGCCAAAATTAAGACAAACAGAGCGAAACGAGGAGAAATGCTTTATTTCTCCTCGTTATTTCTGTTTCCATGTGGGCTGCGTTGTGCAGCGCACATAGAAACAGCAAAACACCATTGATTGTTTATGTGCAGGAAGGTGTCTCCCTTCCTGCAGATAAACAATCATTGGGAAAAAAATGACTTTTTGCGACTTCTATGTGTGCTGCATTAAGCACATGGTACATGCAGTCCACAATTTGCGGGGGTCTGGACTGCATGTATCATGATGAAAAGGAGCAAACATTTCTGGGATATGATCTAGTGTCCGGCCACACCCTTTTCCCTGCCCAAACTGATTTTCATGACCTCCTCTACCATTTATCACACATTCCTAATATTCCTTTTTGTGAAAATTGTATTTCAGCCCATTGATTACACTTCATCCGGCCCAAGCCGGAGAATACGGCCCTACTGTGGACGTAAAGATACGACTCGTAAATGACATCTGTGAATACCAAAAGTTGTAAAATTAGATTTTTGTCTCAGATTGCCTTTGTGAATCAGGCCTGTTATGAGCATGTGTGCAGCTACAGTGTACTCACTGCCAGATATCCTACCACAATCCAAAGGAAGTGTAAATGTAAACTGTGTGAAATGACTCAGTGTGTGTGTTGTACATCTTGATATTTCTCACTGCTTTACATTCATGAAGGCCAGTATATTGACCTGATTGTCCTCTGTCTGTGAACAGTTGCCCATATGATGTGCATGGGCACACATTGCGACACAGTTAGGCTCCATATGCTATATCAATGTTTGCAAGCACATAGCAAAATCAGTGTGACCTCTCACATAACATATATAAATGTGGAGTCCTTACCTGAGCTGGTGCTAGATTGGCTACTTGGGCCCAATGTAGTCACACTTTACCTACTAGTAAAGGATTTAACTGTTACATGCAGGAATGGATGTGCCGGTGTTGGTGTGTCCTACTCTGAAACAAACAAGGCTGTGACTCCTACAGCGTCATTTACGTATGCTAATTAAAACAGGACATAACGCAGCCAAGTATCCTGTGTGGCTGAAAAGTGCTTTGGCACCCTTAAGACACTGGCTAAAATCTTGGACCTTCTCCCTTTATCTGCCAGGAAAACAGTTGTCCGCGCTCTGGTCAAGTCCAAGCTGGACTATTGTAATATACTTTACATTGGAACCTCATTAGGCAGATTAACCATACTCCAGAGAGTCCAGAATGAAGCAGCACGTCTCTTGGTTAAACTCCAGAGGTGGGCAACTATGGGCCCAGCATTGGAAGATCTTCACTGGCTGGGGGCAAGGAAAATAATCTCTTTTGAAGCCATGTGTTTCTGCCACAGGATTTTCAATGGCAAGGGCCCTTCTTGCCTCTTCCCTCAAATTAAAACCTACCAACCCAGTAGAAGTCTCAGATCCACAGATGCCACTCTGGCAACAGTGCCCATCATAAAAAGAGCTTGTTCAGGTGGTCCTGCCTTTGGCTTTCGGGCCTCTAAGTTATCGAATACTCTGCACCTCTATTTGAGGCAAGAACCTATTGAGAAAATCTTCTGGAAGAAACCTAAAACCTGGCTGTGTAGGCTTGCCTAACTCATGATTCTTTGTTCTGGCCATTTTAGCCCTCCTTTCAGCTCTGGGGTTCTCTCCCCCTTCTTTTAAATTTTCTGATCACATAGGCACCTCGACAGAGTAATCCTAGCGTGGGGACGCTCTGTCGGGACCAGCCATGTGCTTTCAAATATTCTAACATAAGCTTGTGAGTAAATCACACATTGCTTATTTCGCTACTGATGCGTCTGAAAAACATGACTCTTTAGTAGGAAATGTGATGCTTTAGTAGAAAATGTGACATATTTACCGAGGTAATGATGTAATGGCTCAGCCATGCTGCAAACCAAATAGTGTGAAGTTCCTTTCACTTTCACTTACGGTCTTTTTGTCTGTCCTGGCTGGTGGAGGTGTTTGGTGTGTGCTCTGGTGATAGATTGTGTTTGTTGGTCTTGCTGGTGTCTCTGCTGTCACTGTTGTGTTTAAAAATTGGCATTTGTGTCTTATATATGTACTTTGTATTATTTTCTCCACTGTATTTTTGGGTGTATGTCTATTTAGGAGTTTGTAGTTTTAGGGGTAGGGTAAGAACTTGTTTCAGTTGTATTGTACTTAAGGGTGGGTAGTTTGAGTAGGGAGATGTCGGGGGCAGAACAAAGAATGTGTCTAAAAAGGAGCTTGGTGGCCTGCTGTGGCTGGTGGTCCACTATTTCCCCAACATGACTGGGATTGGGGGTAGGGTGAGCCAAGGTTACCCTCCTGGAGAGAGGCGGAAGCGGTGTGAGAAGGTTAGGTACAACATGTGCTGTGTATTCAATGTCCAGCGTACTGTCCATCAACTGAAACATCGATGGGCAGATGTGGTCAGCCTGGGAGGCAGACCTTCTAGATCATCTGGGAATCATAGTTGGTGGGCCTTCTGGTAAGTCCCTATATGCCATAAGCTTGTAGCTGTGTGACTGCAGCAAACATCTGTAACTGTTTTTTCAACTGGAAGGGCCAGATATGAATTTGGGGTAGTATGCCATGATACAGACTAACTCCGTTAAACAAACAGAACATGACATAGGGGCCTGTCGACAGTGGCATTAGAGTGTTGTCACCTGGCCTGCAAGGTCATTACAGACTCCAAACTGTGGGGGCCACCCGCCATGTATGTTGCAGGGGAGCACAGACATTTCATGACGCCAAAGTTTGGACAGTATGTTTGGTTCTCCCCCAAAATATTTAACATACTTTTTTTTTCTTAATGGTCACAATTCCTTAATGAGCCTGTTCAGGGCTTGAATGATTAATGTTTATTTACTGTGCACTAATAACATGTAAGAAGCTAAGGTCCTCATTGACAAAATATTGGTATATGACAGTGCCCCAAGTCTTTATACAAAGCTGCCCTAAGCCAATTTGAAAGGGCAGGAATGCACTGTATTTACGAGATATAGTGCATTCCTTTCCTTTCAGCCAGCACACAATTTGGTGCCTAGCTCCAATGGAGTCACCTTGTACCATGGTGCAAGGGTGTCTGCATTGTTGGCAGGATTGTTTTTGTGTAGGAAGGGGGTACTTCCTGCACAAAAACAATCCTAAAGGTGTTTTCCTCATTCTATGTGTGCTGCAGAATGTTGCACACATGGAAAGAGGTAAAAACATGGAGAAATGAAAACATTCTCCTAGATACGCCTGCTCTGGGGAGGCGTAAGGTTTTGGCGCTGGCCCAGGTTTAAGTGATTTTGTAAATCTGGGATAGTTTCAAAATCGATGAATGTTCCGTGCGAACACCCAGTGCAACACCCATGGAATGCTTCTTTGACGCAGAGTAAGCCAACGCAGATCTTTGCGCTACCTTGCCTCATTCCATATCTATGAGGCCATGTAAAGTCACACAGGGTGGCTTTGTGTCACCTCATAGATATGATTGAGAGGCCTGCGCCACCAGAGAGTCAAAAGAAGTGATGCTCCAGTGGCGCAGGTCTCTTGTAAATAAGCCCATAAGTGAAGAAGACAAACAAGCATGGGTACTGTCTGTTGTGTGCAGCATTGTTCAGAACAGGCATTGACTTCAGATCCTCTCAGCAAAAATCACACCTTGCAGAGTATTGTCAGTCAAATTGGTCTGTTCACATAGCCATCAAAGCCAGGCTCCCTTGCACCATGTAGCAAGGTAGGCTGGTTTGGTACTTTGTCTGCACTCTGTGCACCTGATACGTCATTTGCCTGATTTTATCTGAATACACTGAAACATGGCATACATATGTACATTATTAAGCCATGTCAACATTGCCATATGCTACATATCCAATGTGCTAACAATACCAGACATTTGTGAAGTCAATGTACTGTGCTTCATTTGTACACAGTGTACATGCTTAACATTCACAGAGCAATGTACCATGTTTCTACCTTGTAGGTGAACCGTAACCATACACCCGTGGTGAGTTGGAGACCTTCAGGGATCGTAAGGCTTCCAGTGAGTGTCACCTGAATTTTTTCTGTGCTCTGTAAGGATTGTGTGTGATTGCTGATATTGGTTGCATTGAGATGTGTAAGGAGTAGCATCAATCACCTGAAACAAGCATTACCTTACATGTAGAATCACAACAGAAGTAGGACAAAGTTGCATGTGGAATGGATAGGGGTAATTGCCATTGTGTATTTATGGGCAATGTAGGCTGGCTCACATGATGGATGGCGCTCAATCTGCGGGGATAATGTTTGGCTCCTATGATGTGAATGCTTATGGCACATGTACCATCACCAGCCCCAAGATCAACAGATGGTCATAGTTTCAAAGGAATCTCAACCATACTATGGACAGAAACTGATAAAAATTTACCCAAATTATCTGACAGAAAAGTTGCATGAGATAGGCAGTGATTTTCCAGATACATGTAGCAGTAGCTCGGTGTCTAGACAAAGTTTGGACTTCAATAAACTTGTGTGATCATGTGAGCAGGCTCGGCATACTAAAACATGATTCCTTCCTAGTATAGATGCTGCATATGTATTTGTGAGGTGGCATAGTTCAAATGTATCCTTCATTAGAGTAAAATCAGTGGGCAAAATACGTATCCCCATTTTTTGCTGTGAGTGAGTAAGTCCATTGTCCATATCAATAACTTACTTGAGTTCACCACTTATCCCACATTTATCATGATATATGGTAACTGTCATCCAGCATCATTGGTACCTGAGCATCCCTCAGAGTACTGCATATCAGTGACATGTGAGATGGAGTGACAGAGGAGCAATTTGCAAAATGCCATGGTAGGTTAAAAGATGTTGTCAAGAAACTCTATGTGAACATGGATTTTGATGGATAAACTTCAATCTGCCTGGTTGATGCACATATGGCAATGTATGGATACATTTGTATGGCAGGTTCCCATAGGCTGTGAGCATTCCTACTTCAGTGCAGACAGAATAGGTATGCGTAAATGTGGCACATGTCACCAGTCCACACATGCCAATGCAGTTAAATACCTGACTAATGACCTCATATACCCAATGTGCTAAATCGACACATGATCATACCTTTGTAGTGTTTTGCGATGAAAAAGGGCAATGTGTAAAGTATCACAGAAATGTATGCACTGTGTTGTCAGTATACAGCCCATTTCACAGTCCACCTACTGGTGGCATTACCCATAATGTTTCCACAAAAAACTGACACAAAAGATGGCAAAAATGAATTTATTTTGGCAATTACCTGCAAGATACAGCCCAAGTTACTCATTCATATGAGATCTAAAGCATGCCTACACACACATGACATGGATAAAGTATGAGTTGGTGTGCATCCAGGTAACATTCCGTACTGACATGTATGGACAGACACTCAGATATGTAAAGGACCACACGGTATTGCTTGTATTTTATTACATGATCTATGTAATAGGGTTCCAGGTATTTCCATGAGTCAAAATTGGAGAAGTGTCTAACAGGTCGGTTGATTTGGAGGCAGCTAGCCACCCTCCATATATGTTTCAAATACCTCACACAGAATCATTCTATGCTACAATGTGTGTTGCCTTGGGCATTTGCCATACAACTTATGCAGTGCTGAGGCTCAATACCTGTTCTTGCTCCACATTACTCATTTCACACTGGTTATTGGTCATAGAATATACCCTCTTGCAAGCTGCATAACAAACCCCAGGGAAATCCTAGATGGACCATGTGTACCATTCAATGTGTACACAACATCACTGTCCTCAATCAATCTCACTATTATAGGGGGTATACGTTTGTTTGGGCAGACATTGACATTTCATATACCTACAAGGCCAAGACCTCAGTACTTTTGCATTGTTACGGAAGGAGAAGTATATGTTTCTTATGATGGATGGTCATGATTCGATCCATAAATGTACGTTTTTGTCTGGACATGCCACATGGGATGTTAATTGTAACTTAAGCACATTATTGATGACAACATGTACAAGTTCGGCTTTGTCTGATACATATGCCCATCCTCTCCAACAGACAACATGCCCCTGGCCAAGAAAAGGCATTAGGTTGGAGAGATACTCCACCTCAGTAACATTGCACCAGCCTACAAGCACATGGGTTGAAATTACGTACAAGGGAAGGCTGTGGGGACCTGGATGTCGGCACCTCAGGGACAACAAGGTCTGGACAAGCCAACTAACAGCCAGGAAGTAAATGTGCCCCATGGTCGTGATCATGTAGCTGTTCTGGGACCCTCCACATCTCAGCAGGCAGAATCCCCACAGCCTGTGAGCAATTTCCCAGGACTGCCATCAGATTTTGAGGGACAAGCCCTTTAAGACAATTTAGACATAAAGCTACATCTGCCTGGTCTAGAACTGCAGGTTGCCACACTGGTGAGGATGGTTCACATTTTGCAAAAGTCGATTCATTGCATAGCAGAACGGCTGTAGGCCTGCCTCTGACTTTTTGCCCCTCCCAAGTTCTTGTATCTTGTTTTTAGCAAACAGTATTTTAGCATAGGGTAGGAGAGGTTGTAGCATAGGGATAGGTTAGTTTAGACTTAGTGATTTTAACATTTAATTAGTGATTTGATGTTAGGTAGAGATATGGGTGGGTAGATTATTAAGTGGTGGGGGTTGATGTTTAGGATATGTAAAAAAATATAAAAATATATATACTTGTTTAGGTTTTTATGATTAGGTAGTTTGTTTATAGGTGTAGTTAATGTTGGTTAACGTGTATGTCGTTGTTTAACATGTCTGTTGTTGTATCTGTTTAGAGTAGTATAAGTTAAGGTTAGGTAGGTTTGGATAGTTGTAAGTAAAGGTAATGCAGGTTAGTTAGCATAGGTTAGTTTAAGCATAGTTTAGATAGGATAAGTTAGTTGGTGTAGTGTAGTTGGTTTTATAGTTGTAGGGTTTTATAATGTAAGAAATAAACAATGTTTTACACTTTTACCACTGCTTAATTATTAACTGTGTAGGAGTTCTCATATCTTCTTTGGTTGTGTTAAGCACATGGTGTAGGTTTTCCAGCCAGTGTTTCTATACATGTGTAACTAAGAGAAACACCTATGGAGAAGATCTAAAAGAATCTCCTCCCATAATAATCCTCCTTTTAGGGACTCCCTTTCGGCGATGGACAACCTATTTGTGACCACCGTTTGAAGAAATTCCTTAACATATGACGACATGCTCCTGATATCTTCAGTATATAGAGGTTGATAATAAGTTTGAAAAGCACTTCTGATTTTATTTGAATGTGAGACTAACCCAGGGTTAGGATCAATAATTTCTTGTATCTCAATATTCACGTTTTTGTCCCTTGCTCTGACTGCCAAATGGTGCCCAACACGCTTGCTGCATTCGTATGTTCTCTCCTTCCAGGCTGTATATTTCTCTGCTGCTCTATTTGCAAAAATTGCATCTATCGCAGCCCTGGCTGTTATTATCCCAACCTTGGCTTCTTTCAGAGCCCCTCCTTGCTGTAAAACTCTAATCAGAGTCTCCTCTGCAGCGGCCTCTCTTTTTGTGCCCTGTTCAGGAGAAAACCTAAGTGTCTCACCCCTTAGGCAGGCCTTGAAAGTATCCCAGACTATGCTCAATGGAACACTACCACCATTCTCTTTAAAGTATGTTGGGATCCATTTGCGGATATGAGTGCAATAGTCTTCGTTAGCGAGCAGGGCATGATCGAAGCTCCATGCATTTCTAGTTTTAGCCCCCATTCCTTGGATTTCTATTATCAGTGCATTATGATCCGAAAGGAACCGCGGGTATCGCTCGATTTTACAAGCAGCAAGGAGGCGATTTGAGACAAAGAAATAGTCCAGACGGGCATGCGTGGAATGTGGAGTGGAAAAGTACATATAACCATGCTCTGTTGGTTTCATTATAGCCCAGACATCAAAAAGACCATGCTCTTTAGACAGCCCTTCTAGGGCCTTAAATACTCTGGGTTTCCGACCGGTATATGGAAACTGAGCCACTATATTCCAATCACTCGAGAGGTTGATATTCAGGTCCCCGCACAAAACTATGGGTAGTGGCCGAAGTATCAAATCCCGGGATATCTGGTCTATAATAGAAGTATTATCCAAGCTACTACCATAAACTGTGCAGAGGGTAAATGTATCTCCTCTGGCTGTATGACAGACTGCCAAAACCCATCAACCCTGAGTACCTACAGCCACATGTGAAAATTTCAACCAATTACATTTGGCCAGAATTGCAAACCCCCGCCCCCCCGAACGTGCCCCTTGTCATGTTGCACCAATAACATTGTATCACACAGTGTTTAAAACGTTCCATTGTGAGGTTTCAATGTGTTTTTCTTGTAAACAAACAATATCTGCCTTCAGGACCTGTATTCCTATTGCAACTCTTGATCTTTTTTTAGGATCGTTCAGGCCACAGACGTTAATGGAGGCTATACGTATCCTCTGTGTGTCACCCATCTAAACTATTGAAAAAGAAGAAGAGAGCTATCTGGCTCCTAGTTCTTAACAGAGCAGTGGCAACACTCCCAAACCTTTTCACTCTCCTAGATGATTACTCAAATCGACCTATTTTTCCCCCCCAAGTGTAAGGGACCTCCCCCCACCCTACCCCCCCTCCCCCCTCCTCCCAGGACCTCTTCCCCCCAAAGACACCCCCCAACCCCTCACCTGTCCAATAGGCAGCCAGGCCTGGCCTGAGTGATGGTATCCAAGTCCCAGGAACCGCTTCTCCAACCCCCCACTCCTCAGTCAGAATACGCCACCCCCATAGATTTCTCTTTTTTCCCCTTTTTCATCCTTTTTTTAACCTTCTTCTTCACCAACACAGTGCTTATTCATCAAGCTCCCCTTTCATCTATTTGACGAACCATACTCTTCCCCCTTATTCTTATATCTTAGACTAAGACCCCCCCTTCAAATCATCCAAATATTTCTGCGCTTGCACCTCTGAAAAAAAACTTCTTGTGTGCCCCTTAAAAACCACTTTCAATTTCGCTGGGTTTTGCAGATAAACCTCGGCTCCTAGCTTCTGAAAGGGGTAAAACATCTGTCTTAAACACCATCGCCGCTCAACGGTGGCATGGGCAAAATCTGACCGAGCGAAAAATTGAACCCCCTCAAACTCTTTTTTAGAGTTGGGACGTACCTGATCATAAATGCTCTAGCTTAGCAAAAAATTGCCAAAATACACCAAAACCACCCGGGGGTATGCATTATTGCTGGTTTGTTGTTTCTTGAGTGCTAGCGGGAATCTGTGCGCCCTCTGGATTTCTTTCTCCCACTCCCATCCCACAAGTTCAGGGAAGCCACCTTTTAGGAGCCTGACTACGAAGCCTCTAGGATCTCCTCCTTCAATGCCTTCAGGGATGCCCAACAGTCTCAGGTTATTCCTCCTTTGCCTGTTTTCCTGATCCTCAAGCTTCCACATCATATCAGTAAGTTTGGGATCCTGAGAGATACGCAAAGTTTTAAATTCGGCCACCTCTGCTTCAAGGGTTTCTGTACGTGCTTCAACCATAGTCATCCTGTCAGAGATCTCAGAGCAGGTTTTGTTTATTTTCCTGACTGAACTTTGTAGTTTTTTTTATGCCTGCCTAGCATGCCAGTTATCGCTCCTAACCTCCTCCTGCATTTGTTTGATGGCTGCCAGAATAACAGAGGATGACGGTTCGCAGGTATCGCTAGGTACTGGCCCTGAACAGTCAGCCCCACCCCCTTGTTGATCGAGTAACTGGATTGACGAATAGTCCCATCTCAGCTTAGGGGTGTTTTTCCGGGGTGAGCCTTCATGTCGGGTATCAGTGTTCTTGCTGCTTCCTGCATGTTTTTTTCCCATGCTTGTAGATTTCCTCTTATCTCTATGTCCGCTCGACCGACTTTTATGTCTGGTATGGATAACAGACTTGTCCAGGGAGTCGCAACTGGATGAAAATGACAATGTGGGAGTTGAAGATTCTAGATCCGGCATTGAGGATTCAGAGTCGTCGGTGAGAGAAAAAAATGTCTCTCTTCCCCCCACTGCTTCCGAAGAGGAGATCCTCTTCCCATCCCCCAAGGAGCCTGACTCTGGCAAAATGGTACTGACAGACCCTAGGGGGCTAGCAGGGGGCCCCAGCAACCGATCGGGTCTTTCCTGCTCAGTGACTACCATGTTAGAGAGTATATTCTCAGAAAGAGATTTAGAAGGCACATCATTAAATGGGGGTCACAATTAGACTGATTACCTGAGTCTTGTCCCCACTTACTCTAGGATTCTCGTTCAAGTGGGAGTCCCCTTTTGCAGTCTCACCTGACTGTACAATAGTAGCTGTAGTTGCAGTCAGGGGAACAGCTGTAATCATCTCTTGGCTCGTCAGGATTTTACTATGCATATGTGGAAATATAACAGCATTTACAAATGCTGTTTCCTCCACGGCTCGACTTTTGGTAAGGCTTCCCTACGATGCTGGCCGAATCACCACCTCTCCTCCGGTCCCTCCCCTCCTTGTTAGTCTCCCCGGAGTGCTCTGGGTGAGCAGATGCCTTGGAGGAGCCAGCTGGGAACAAAGCTGAGGTCGCAGCTGCAGCAAGATTTTTGGACCTGAGCGATTTTACACCTCTGCCTGCCATCAGACCCAAAGACTTTATGAACCAGGTGAGCGATTTGGTGGGGGGCTCAGGGAAAGTCAGCTCTCTTCCAACAGCCGCCTACGCATCACACATTATAAATTCTTGCATCGCATATATTACACACCGGCTAAACTACACAAATATATAACTTACGCAACACTGACAAGTGTGATAGATGCGGGATGGAGGCTGCGGACTTCCTGCACCTCGCTTGGGAATGTAGTACAATCCAGGCATATTGGCGACAAGTGGTTGCTGCAATAGAGCTGATGTCCTCCTTGAAGCTTCAACTATCTCCCCTGCTGGCGCTACTCGGCTACACGGAGCTACTGGCCGTGTCACATCGGAAATTCATTTCATTTGGTCTCCTACTAGCTAGAAGGAGGGTAGCATGTAGATGGGGTCGCGGCAGGGCACCCAAATTTAAAGAGTGGATTAGCGACATGTTATTTTGGCAAGAGCAAACATACGCATACGCAGAACTCCTCCCCCTCACTTCACGCCCTCAAGATATTTGGCACCCCCTTAAGATGTATCTCCTTGAACATCCATAAACACTCCACACATCTCTGTCAACTGTGCACTATAATCGACCGCTGGCCATTATTGTATGATGTCCTCACACTCGATTACATAACTATATCTTTGCTCACTCCTATCTGCTCTCCCGCACCGCATGTGGGGTTGTAGCATACGGTTAATGCTGAGGAGATGTCTCATGCTGTTTGTGCCTTTCTGGACACTGTACTGTTTCATCTTGATACTTGAACATTGCTGCTACGCATATGTCTACCTATGTAATGTATCTGTCATGCTGTTTTTTGTTTCTTTTTGTTTTTAGAAAACTTCAATAAATAATTTTTTTTTAAAAAGGTCAGGTCTTGCGGGACTATCGGGAGCACAAAAACAATAATTGCGGCGCCTCTCTATCTCACCGTGTTTCGTCTCCAGCGGCTGCCGAATATTTGATTAAAGTTGTCTTGGGAGATGCAAATATGCAACCACTGGTCTGGCATCACTGCAGGTTCAATCTAGGGGTCATATACATCCCTGCGGCAGGAGGGCCGCAGAACGAGGAGTGTGGCGGAGAGAGGAGACTATGGGCAAGTTACTTGGACGCCATCTTGCCTCAACTCCCAGGCTCCCCTTGTCAACATAGGTCATATGTTACTCATAGTTATTGAGACCTAGATGCACTGTTGTTAGCTTTGATATACCAGTATCTCAGCATTGTTCAAACGACCACTGTGTGAAAAGGGTGTCTTGTCCTGTCATGACACACATTATAACATAGTTACACAGCTGTCTGGGCTGACATGCCTGTGCAGGTAAGTAGAGGTAAAGGCCCCATCTGCCTTGATGATTACTTAACTCCTACATGATGGCTATACTGATTGTGGTTTCATGTATTTACCCCACTACTGTGCACATTGGCCCAAGTCCCCAGGGTGCCTGCATTCCCTGTGACCACTACTCAGCCCACAGCTCCTGGGAAAGTGATGTGGGTTTGGTCATGTATTTTATTTCATCCAGCAGTCTGCCTTTCACACAGTACACCACAGCACACTGCCTAGTTGTGCTGTCTTGCATCCATAATGTGATTTCATGTGTCCAAGAGTTCCATTTTCACACATATCCACACACCTCTCCACAGCTGACAACCTTGCTACACTGCAGATTTGTGTGAGGGTTTCCTATTTGTGTATACTCATGTGATTTCCTCACACACACAGTTGGCTCAATAGTTGTGTACAGTGGGCACGGTGTACTGACTCTGAGGGGATGGGCACAGACAAACAGGTTGATTGCTAGCACTGGCGCTCCCCCCTTTTCATCATTGCCAGAGTTGGTTATCTGCAGAGTAACACAAATTGTTTCCTCAGGCTCGCCCACTTGTATGTGTACATGTGTCCTCAGGCAAACCTCATTTAGGCCCAGGAACTCAACTTACTATCACACAATGATGGAACACAGTTCATACATTGACTCGAATGTGACTCCATCACCAACAATTAACTTTTATATATCCAATTGGCAGACATGACTGCCTGTATTTGAGGGCTATGGGTGAAGCTGTACCCCACATGCTAGTGGTACTGGAATTGGTGACATGTACCTACACAGGCTTGCCACACTAGTAGGCCCATGCAACCCACCCTCCAACCATCCCTGAATCCTGCCATTTGTGGTGGGAATCTGGTTCATCCTGTCACTTCAGAAAGTCCTGCTTCACATCCTCCTACTTTGACATATTTGGCATGGTAAGACTTTTCTTTAGCAAAACCAAAGGGGATGATGGACGGAGTGTTGAACATTGCAAGCACTCACCCCCAGTCAACTGATCTGGGTTTAATCCATCATCATTCTTTAGCTCACTCCGCCACCCCAGTTCAGACATGGCCATATGCAAATCATTCTGACCCTGTGCCTCATGGGAACAGTCCAGACCAAACTGCCATGCCATGTCTTCCCTGGACCGGAAACAAGCATCCTGGGACCGGTTTCTGGCTTACAGCCATCATCAGCCAGGCTATCTTGAATCCAGTGGCAAAGTGAGGAAGGGACCCACGTCTGGTCATACCCTGCCAACTTAGGGCGAACATAGCAAAACCAAAGGGGATGATGGACGGAGTGTTGAACATTGCAAGCACTCTCCCCCAGTCAACTGATCTGGGTTTAATCCATCATCATTCTTTAGCTCACTCCGCCACCCCAGTTCGGACATGGCCATATGCAAATCAGTCTGACCCTGTGTCTCATGGGAACAGTCCAGCCCAAACTGCCAAGCCATGTCTTCCCTGGACCGGAAACAAGCATCCTGGGACCGGTTTCTGGCTTACAGCCGTCATCAGCCAGGCTATCTTGAATCCAGTGGCAAAGTGAGCAAGGGACCCACGTCTGGGCATACCCTGCCAACTTAGGGCAAACATAGCAAAACCAAAGGGGATGATGGACGGAGTGTTGAACATTGCAAGCACTCACCCCCAGTCAACTGATCTGGGTTTAATCCATCATCATTCTTTAGATCACTCCGCCACCCCAGTTCAGACATGGCCATATGCAAATCAGTCTGACCCTGTGCCTCATGGGAACAGTCCAGCCCAAACTGCCAAGCCATGTCTTCCCTGGACCGGAAACAAGCATCCTGGGACCGGTTTCTGGCTTACAGCCGTCATCAGCCAGGCTATCTTGAATCCAGTGGCAAAGTGAGCAAGGGACCCACGTCTGGGCATACCCTGCCAACTTAGGGCAAACATAGCAAAACCAAAGGGGATGATGGACGGAGTGTTGAACATTGCAAGCACTCACCCCCAGTCAACTGATCTGGGTTTAATCCATCATCATTCTTTAGCTCACTCCGCCACCCCAGTTCAGACATGGCCATATGCAAATTAGTCTGACCCTGTGCGTCATGGGAACAGTCCAGCCCAAACTGCCAAGCCATGTCTTCCCTGGACCGGAAACAAGCATCCTGGGACCGGTTTCTGGCTTACAGCCGTCATCAGCCAGGCTATCTTGAATCCAGTGGCAAAGTAAGCAAGGGACCCACGTCTGGGCATACCCTGCCAACTTAGGGCGAGCATAGCAAAACCAAAGGGGATGATGGACGGAGTGTTGAACATTGCAAGACTTTTCTTTATTCAGTCTCCCTCCTGCCACATGCTACACCTTCACCCAGGTCAGCATCACATGTGGGATGTGGTACACCAATGGCTTCTTTTCTGTCATGCCCTCCCAGCTGCAACACAAGTGTAGCACTGTCAGACACAGCAGTGCATGTGTATTGATCATGCTACCTTGCAGTGCACACTTCACTTCTCACCTCCTTGCTATGCAATGTCTCCCCATTCCGACACAGTGCCCATTCTATGTGCTCTGTTACACTTATAATGCACTGCACTACCAGGGGCCCGCCAAGCTCACTTACCATGGGGCTTATTTATGAGAGACTTGCGTCGCTGGAACGACACTTTTTTTGACGCTCCGGCAGCCCAAGCTTCTCAATCATATCTATAAGGCCATGCAAAGTCACTCTGCATGGATTTGCATGGCCTGCTAGATATGGAGTGAGACAAAGCAGCGCAAGTCGCTACCTTGCCTTACCGTGCAGCAAGGAGGCGTTCTATGGGCGTTGCAGTGGCTTCTCCCATGCAGCACCCATGGATTTTGACTGTGCCCTAGATTTACTCAATCATGGAAACCTGGGGCAGCACCAACACCTTACACCTCTCCAGAGCAGGTGTAATGAGTAGAAATAATTTTATTTCTCCTCATTTTTCCCTCTTTCCATGGGTGCTGCATTCTGCAGCACACATAGAAAGAGGTAAATGCCTCTCGGAATTGTTTTGGCGCACAAAAACGATCCTGCCTGCAACAGAGGCACCCTTGCACCATGGTTCAGGGGTGCCTAAGTTGGTGCTAGGCAGAAAATTGTGCGTCAGAGTAGGGGGAAAGGACAGGAATGCACCGTATTTCATTTATAGGGTGCATTCCTGCCCTTTCATATTGGCGTCTGGCTGCACAGGTCAAATACTTGCGGGCATTACCTACATCAGTCGCTCAAAACATGAGGCTTCCTGTTTTCTTTCCATACACATGGTCCTCTGGTGTGCATCACTTGCATTCACCCCCAACGTGTCTTGGTACATAACAGGAGTTTAGGTGGTCCCTACCATGGAAGCTGACACCTGTGTGCTCTCACCCCACACATCGTGACCGCTGCATGCAATATACTTTCATGCAACTAACTATACACATGGCTCTTCGCATGTTCCTATGTGTTGATACTTTAGATGCCCCACACCTGAGTCCCCTCTCAGATGAACAGTTTATCCTCTGACAAGCCCTTCCCATTCTATTGCTTTACAGTCCAGATTTGGGTGCATGGTCCCAGGTAAGACACACTAACCTCATGATGCTAGGTGGCCTGCATTGTCACAGTGAGGTTGGGAAGGGTTAAAGTTTCTATGAATGATGTGTTGTTCCAGTCCATGTTTTTTTATTTGCATTGTGGGACTTGCAGTTCTGCTGACTCGTGTTATACATTCCACTACATGTCCCAGAATTCAAAGTTAAGCCTGGCCTGGTACTGTACATCACACATGGATTGGACAAACTTGACGGAGCTGGACTATGCTGGGCAACATGTTACTAGGCAGTGTGAATTACATTTATGTGTTGTTTGACTGTACATGAGAAGATACCTTCCCTTCCCCTTGCACACAGCGCACTGGAATGCAGGGACATAGATTGGTGCATTGCCCAGAATGACCTTTTTACCCATATTGCCCCTTGTTGCCATTTACCCTGTAGTTGTATGTCGCCCTCGTAGTCAGCACTGTCCTGTCCGGGAACTCCTGCCACCAACTCCCCTGGGATGACAGCTGCCACCACTTCTCTAAGGGATCCAGCATCTCCGGGTCCATTGGTCCTCCTCCTCCAGTCCCCATGGCTGCCTGAAGGTTGTTGGCCGGTTTCTCCTTCATCCTGCGGATGCGCTGGGAGTGCTGCTCAGTGTCCCCACAGGTAACCACGAGGACGTACAAGTGTGCACATGCATGTGGCCTGGAAAACCTGGCCAGACAGTGAAGACTGTGGCATTGAGCATATGAGCAGCTACATTGTTTCCTCAACTAATATATTTTAACCAATATATTGAATTCAGCTCTCCAGAATCACAATCAGTCCAGTGTTTTCGCATCCGGTTGTACCAGGTGCTGGAACAACATACCCAATTTTACTGGCCAGAAACACTGGACGGTAATATTGTTTTAGGCTTTAGCTTCAACAGCAACAAGGCCTTGTCTCTGGCTCCACCTGATCTATTATACTGGCAAGAGGCGAGGGCAAGGGGAGAGCATTCGTTGCTCCCCACTCCCAGGACACTGCTTTCCCTTACCCCCTACTCTTTCTGCCCTGCTACCCCCACAACTGCACAGCACAGAAGCCCCTGATCAATTAGCCACATACTCAGAGCAGGTAGTAAATGGGAGCCTTAAATAAAACCCTGGGCTGTATTATATCCAATTTTGTGTGGAGTGACTACCAGAATGGGTCTGTGTGTTCCTTTTTCCCATCTAGAGTACAATTACTGTTTCAGAAAATCGCAGGGTTTGTGTCTGGGCAGCAGACAACTGAGTTCAGTAACTGGAAGACACAATTACTGCCCTGACTTTCTGGGCTCTGCTGTTTGCAGCCCATGCACTAACATGGAGAATTTTCAAATTAATGTATGTGCTGAATATTGGAAAAAGAAATGCACAGGCTTCTTCTGCATTAGCCCAGAACAAAGAATGAGATCATAATATGGACCACAATGGATTACGCACCATGAGGTGCAGTAATTACAAGGTGTGGGTAGTAATGCATCAGTCTGAGTCCTGTAGCTTTATACGCGAAATAAAGTTGCTATGCCATGTGTTTTTCACATTCCAAGATGCAAACACTTTGAATTTGCAGTTTTTGCCTCCACAATTTTTACCAGATTTTAACCACCAGAATTGTGCAGACAAAAAGCTATGGGTGTGCTAATTACTGCAATCTTGGAATCTCGTTTTTTGAATGAATCGATATTACCACATAGTAAGTACTGATATTCAACAAATCATGTCAATGCTTACAGTATAAGAAAAAAAGAAATATATCTCAACCATTATTTAATCTGTAATATGATGAACAGATTAGAGTAAAACCCACATCTTTGACACTCTTTGTATATAACCATTTACACTAAATTCAACACTTATAAATATCTATTCAAAACTGAAGCTTTCGGAAGTCAATAATAACAGTATCCATTCTTTCAAGAAGGAGATTTTACATTTTCTGACTTTTTAGACACATATTTCATATAACATCACTTGATATTAATAAAAAAATAATTGTACAATGCGGCATGCTAAAACATTTATAAAATATTCATTGCTGTACTCCTGGGATTCATGTCTTCCTTCCCAATTTGTTCTCATAACAGCAGTAACAGCTTTTCTTTCATTAGTCTTTTGGGAAGCTGCCTCTCAAAAAGATGGTTAATTTAATAACCTCATTTATTCATTTTGGTTTATGGTTATCATTCCAAAAATATATAACATATAAAACTATAACTCTTGGGAACCTGTCTGGGAATTAGTCTCTCCCTCTCTCTTTCTGTCTCTTCCTCTTGGTTTCCTTTCCCTTATATTAACACAGCAGTCAAATACCAATTAACCCTGGGCGTAGTCCGCGTAGTAGCACTACGCGTAGCTACGCGAAGTGCACTTCGCACTACGCGAGCTACGCGTAGCTACGCGTAGCTACGCAAACTGCGTAGTGCACTGTGCAAAATGCTGTTCGCACTGATTGCACAGTGCCGGATGCTTGTCCGCACTGTGCAATCAGTGCAAACCGCTTCTTGCACAGTGCAAGCGGTCGTTTTCTGCCGCTCGAGTAGATTTCTACTCGAGCGGCAGCTTTCTCAACGCGGACTGGTAGTTTCTCATCGCCAGCGGTCGCGAGCATACGTGACCACTCGCAATGAGAAACCTGACCTCCCCGCGTTGAGAATCTCGCCGGGAGGTTTATTTTCCACGCTCGCGATCGGCAACTTGATGTTGCTGATCGCGAACGAGGAAAAAGTCTCGCCGGGATGTCATTTTGCTTGCTTGCGGTCGCCAACTTGACGTTGAGGACCGTGAGCAAGCAAAAAATGACAGCTACGCTACGCGTGTTTGCACTGTGCTACGTGCAATTCGCGTAGTGCGAAGTAGCGCAAACTTCGCAAACTACGCGAGCGTAGCGTAGTACTTCGCCCAGGGTTAATACCAATGCATATGTCACAGGTTGATTTGATGTAATGGTCCTGCATAGGGCAGGATGGAAAAGGTACTTAAGACTGTCATTTGCAATCATCTGGTATTTTTCTTTTTTTTAAATTATGTCCTGTGGCAACTCTAGATTGTAAGCATAAATTGGTGTCTTTCAGTTGAGGACCTGTGCGAGAACAAGCTATTGTAATGCATTGTGGTAAGTTCTTTGTAGACTATAAGGGAAGTTCTTCTTTATGTAGTAAATTAAAGATGTGTGTGAGCTGACTGGAGGTGCTTCCGTGTTCGAGGGCCACTTAGTTACTAGCAGTCAGGAAACCTATTGGTTGATTGCCAAAATGTCACTTATTTTTCACAGCAAGTTAGTAGAAATGGGTCCACATGTCTCCAGGATCTTGCACCACAACTGCTTCTCCCTAACTTGTCAATCTCGACTTTATGAGTAAAGTTCTATGTTTAGTTCCATGACGACTCATCTGATCCAGACTATGGATGGCTCCAAGCAATATTTCGCTGCCTTTGAGATGTGTGGAACAAAGTGCTTGCTTCTAACTTGTTGGATATTGTGTCATGCTCTAAATCTTCAACCACAACTGTCAAGCCTGAGTTCTAGACCTATTCTGGTCCCTACTCTTTTTAAAGACTTTGTAAAGACCAAACATTTGTTTAAAATATGCATAGATAAAAAGCTTTAAGTGTTTGTGAAGTTGGGTCTGTAGTCATTGTTTGCATTAGAGCTGCCTAAATATATTATGAGTGGCTTCTTTTGAGAGTGTGGTGCTAGCAGCTATTCGAGTGGAGGCGCAACTACCCAATTTTGACATACATTGAGCCTAATAGTGATGCGTGTAGCTTTCACTACACAAAAAATTGTAATACCTAATATTGATGCACAACGATTGTAAATTTTAAGGCCAAACATTTGGTCCGATTTAGGCTAGGAGTACGGTAGTTACTCCTTCAGGGTTACGGAGAAAAATGTTCCGTCGCCCTGATGGAGTAACCATACTCTGAATTTAGAGTTGTCCACAGTTCAAGTGGCCAACTTTAGTCATTGACAGCAACCGCCACCAATGCACGATTTGTTTGAAAAAACTAATGACCAGCACACAATGGGAATTTTCTTCCAAAGTATGGGTGTCATTTAAATATTTGTACTTTTCCTCACTGCTACGTTTCTCAAGGTGATAAGGGATAGTAAAAACTGGCCATTCAACTAGTAACACTAAATGGGGAAGGCAGTCGAATGGTCAATCCTCTTCAGGCCCTTACTCCGCCGGGCCATCGGAGGAGTATGTACCCAATGGAGACAAAGTAGTTTCCATCGCTGTCATACTTAAGATCCGCTCATCTGTAAATCAGAGGGACAGACCTTCAGTTTGCCGGAGAAGATACTCTGTCATCGTGAGGACTGTGTATCCTCTCTGCCAAATTGTAAATCAGCCCCATTGTGTTTTACGGTAAAATAATTTTTCCAGCCTACATCCTTCCACAATACAGTGTATGAATAAGGATGACCACCAAAAACACGTTTTGCTCAGGCAAATCGCGCCAGTGAGCTTAGTCAAGGCTATCAACAGGGGGTGGGCAGGCACCATTGTACTAAATTGAAGGTTAACTCCTTTTAAAAATTGTGCATAACCTTTTTAATCAACCTGAACTGTCAGGAACATGTCAACAAGGCAAGTGAAAAATCATAAGCATTGCACAAGCAGCTTGATCTGGAAGGAACCGGTCAACAAGACAAATGAGCAATCAGAAGCATCATTCAATACAAATCCTTCATTTTACCCACAATCATGAAAACAGTTTCTCAAAGCAAATTGATAAGGTGGGCAAGGCCAAAGTAGGAACCCAGATAACATGTGGTTCTGATCTCCAGGATCTGAATAAATGTGTGTTTAAAAGGCCCACCCAAGAGGAAATGTTGTGGAAACTGCTGTTTTAGCTATTGAGAGTCTTTTTTACTATTGTCTTGGAGTCGATGTCAGATGCATTTCTGCCCAGGAGAGATTTCAAATCTCAAAGTTAAAATACATCACTAAATGCCTGCTGTCATTTTAAAATTGCATGCACAACAAGGCATGGGAAGAGCATTCAGAAATCAGTTTTCAGAGAAAATACACGCACAGATGGAAAAAGGAATTAATCATATCTAGGGTTTGAGACTATGGCCTTGTAGCAAAGCTTGAGATCATTAAAACTAAAAGATGCATACTCATTAGTAAGGAGAAAGTGTCCACACCAAGCCAAAAATCGAACTTCAAGCTCTAGATTTGTTTTATACCTCGGACCAAATGAGCCTATTTCATCTATTTAATGTGTTACAGTTTGCCCATAGGTATCTGATTAGGTTAACAAAGTCACAAGCAAGTAGTCTGTTCACCCTGGCAAAAAGTGGGTCTCTTTCAATTAGAACTTTCTCAATAAGGAGAATCTTAACCCCAACAGAAGCATGCAATTGTGGTCTGAATGAAGACCTGCATCCTTATTTCCTCAGTCGCTCGCTCTGTGCCGCAATAAGGGAAAAGGCGAGAGTGTTTGCAATTGTAGGAATAACTGGCAGCAGAAAAGGAGAATTTGTTCTACTAGCTGTGAGATGATTATGACTAGACAACGAGATTCATTGCACAGCACCTTGAAAAGAGCCGAACAAAATGGAGACAGTAATAGCAGAAAGAACAGATGACAAGGACAAGGAGTTGGAGATGCAGCCTGTGTGGAGGGAGCCGTACTCCAATCCCTACTGAACAAAACACAACTAACATGCATTTTACCATTAAACTTTAAGAGGCAGAGATATAAGCCATTTCCCCGCTTGGGCTCCAATTGTTTAAAAAATCTAGTAAAGTAATACATTATTCAGCTGCAACTTAACCTGTAGTAAACAAAAATAAGGACAGCTGCTAATTTGTATTATAAGAAGGCAGGAAACTGCTTTTGTTTCAAACTATTTTTAACTTTATCCACGTTTTTTTTCTTACTATTTTGTGCAGTCATTTATTGTTTGTAATGGAACCAAAGGGACATGCTGCTGAAATCACTTTAATACATGTTTTTCAAGACTGTCACTATCACAGCATAGAGAAAGGTATGGAAGAGAGCAGAAAAAATGCAAAAATGCACTTGCAAAATTTGTTGTATGTGTGTCTTCCGAAGCACATATATTTAGATGTGGTAAATCCCTTTTGGCCGAAAGCTACCTTAAGACAAGTAATAGCCATGATTAATAGTTAGGGTCGTTAATATAGTCTGAATTGGTTCTGTGGGATAGCTTGCATGCAGACAGATAGTTAATTTGATCTATCTTAATGAACTGAATCAAATACACATATGTAAAAGAGCAGGAGTTGGACGGAATGCTGAACAATGTCGAACACCCACCCCCAGTTAAAGCTATCCTGGCTTATGAGGGGTGAAACCCCGAAAACGGTCCTAGGATGCTTGTTTCTGGTTGGAGATGACCTGGCCTGGCAGTTCCAATGGGACTGTTCCCATGGGGGGGCTGGGTCCAGACTGGAATGGCGTGGTGAGCAAAAAAGCAATGAATTTCAGCCCAGCTCTCTGTACTGGTGGTGAGTGTTTGACAATGTTCAGCATTCTGTCCATCATTTGTTCTTTTTGCATCTAATACACATATGGCACATGCTTCACACAGGTGGAGCAATGTTTTAATGGTCTCTCTACTTTGAAGCTTTAGCACATTTACTAAACGATTAGATGTAGTCCCACTATAACAATAAAGGCAAGTGCTAAAATGTTTTCCATATTCACCTATATAAACAGTTTCATACACATTACTATTAACAGCCACAAGATAAAGCAAGTGGTCCGTGTTTGAGAAAAATATGTAAGAATCATGGGTCCATCTAGGTATTAATCTAGTGTGTGGGTTGGTAAAGAAAACGCCAAGCGTGCAGCAAGCGCTGTTTTCCATCTCTGTAACAATGTCTTGAAAATATGAGGTCCTGGTCGCATCTTTGTCGTGTCAGGAAATATATGTTATTGAGAAAGTGCACCTACTTTCTTGATGAGGTCACATTAACATCAGCAAAAGCAGATAGTGCCCATATTTAGAGGCCATATTGAGGGAGCTGGTTATATGTTTAACGATGTGACTAGTCTAATGGTCAGTGGTCATTCTGAGTGTATGAAATTCACTTCATTTGATTTATGATAATGACAGGAAGTAAAGTAAAAATAAGTTTTTGGTATACAGCTGATGGAACTCAACGAGAGTAAGTGGTGCACCTAGATAATGCAAATTGGTCAGAGGAGTCTGAGGCTAATCAATACAGGGTATTGAAGCATTTATTGGTAATTAGTTGGTGACATAAGACGACAAAATTGCCATGTTGTGTTACACATAACAAGCTGCCCTGGAAAGAGCATGTATTCACCAGAGGTAAGTGGCTTAGTCGAGTAGAGGAAAAAAGTCAGTCGCAAATATCAGGTGAAAAATGTGTGTGGCCTACAAGTCTGCTACAAGAAATTTAACAAGAAAGAAGGAAACATATTTCTTGCTGAGTTAGAGATCAGTAAGTAAGGGAGCTCTATGATAGAAGAAAGCATGGTGAAAGGAAAGATTAAAGGAGTGATCTAAGAGGCATAGAAAGCAAGAGAAGAGTGTTCAATCAATCAATCAATCACGGCATTTATAGAGCGCGCTACTCACCCGGGAGGGTCTCAAGGCGCTGGGGGAGGGGGTAAGTTACTGCTCGAACAGCCAGGTCTTGAGCTGCTTCCTGAAGGAGAGATGGTCCTGGGTTCGCCGAAGGTGTGTGGGGAGGGAGTTCCAGGTCTTGGCTGCCAGGTAGGAGAAGGATCTTCCTCCGGCGGTGGTTCTGCGGATGCGTGGTACTGTGGCGAGGGCGTGGCTGGTTGATCGTAGCTGGCGTGTGGGCGTGTAGAAGGTCATGCGGTCGTTGAGGTACTTTGGGCCCAGGTCGTGGAGGGCCTTGTGTGCGTGGGTGAGGAGTCTGAACGTGATTCTCTTGCTGACGGGGAGCCAGTGCAGGTCTTTCAGGTGTCCGGTGATGTGGCTGTGTCGGGGGATGTCCAGGATGAGTCGTGCGGAGGCGTTCTGGATGCGCTGGAGTCTTTTTGAAGTTTGGCTGTGGTTCCGGCGTAGAGGGTGTTCCCATAGTCCAGTCGGCTGGTGACGAGTGCCTGGGTGACGGTCTTCCTGGTTTCAGTGGGGATCCATCTGAAGATCTTGCGGAGCATGCGCAGGGTGTTGAAGCATGAAGATGAGATGGCGTTGACTTGTCTGGTCATCGACAGGGAGGAGTCCAGGATGAAGCCCAGGTTGCGTGCGTGGTCCGTTGGCTTGGGCGCGGTGCCCAGGGCCGGGGGCCACCAGGAGTCGTCCCAGGCGGAGGGTGATGAGCCCAGGATGAGGACTTCCGTCTTGTCTGAGTTCAGTTTAAGGCGGCTGTTCCTCATCCAGTCGGCGACGTCTCTCATCCCGTCGTGTAGGTTGGCTCTGGCGGTGGTGGGGTCGTTGGTGAGGGAGAGGATCAGCTGGGTGTCGTCGGCGTAGGAGATGATGTTGAGGTTGTGTCGGCGTGCGATGGCTGCGAGGGGGCTCATGTAGACGTTGAAGAGGGTTGGGCTGAGTGAGGATCCCTGTGGAACGCCGCAGATGACTTCGGTGGCTTCGGATCTGAACGGGGGAGGCGGACTCTCTGGGTTCTTCCGGCGAGGAACGAGGTGATCCATTCCAGTGCTTTCTCTCGGATTCCGATGTTGCTGAGGCGCTTCACTAGGGTGCGGTGGCAGACGGTGTCGAACACCGCGGAGAGGTCCAAGAGGATGAGGGCAGCTGTTTCCCCGTTGTCGGTTAGGGTTCTGATGTCGTCGGTGGCTGCGATGAGGGCGGTCTCGGTGCTGTGGTTGGCCCGAAACCCGGACTGCGAGGGGTCGAGGGATCCATTCGTCTCGAGGAAGGCGGCAAGCTGTCTGTTGACGGTCTTCTCGATGACTTTGGCCGGAAACGGAAGGAGCGAGATGGGACGGTAGTTCTTGAGGTCGGTGGGGTCCGCCGTTGGTTTCTTCAGGAGGGCGGTAAGCTCGGCGTGCTTCCAGCTCTCCGGGAAGGTGGCGGTGTGGAAGGAGGAGTTGATGATGTCCCGGAGATGGGGTGCGATGGTGGCGTCGGCTTTGTTGAAGACGTGGTGTGGGCAGGGGTCGGTTGGTGATCCGGAGTGGATGGAGTTCATCGTGCGGGTGGTGTCTTCGGTGCTGATCGGGGTCCAGTTGCAGAGGGTGGTGGTGGCGGGCGTTGGTTCGGCGGTAGGGTGCGTTGTTTGTGCGTCGAAGCTGTTATGTATGTCGGTGATCTTGCGGTGGAAGAACGCGGAGAGTGAGTTGCAGAGGTCTTGCGAGGGGGTGATGTCGTTGTTTCCGGCGCTGGGGTTGGAGAACTCTTTGACGATGCTGAAAAGTTCCTTGCTGTCATGGGCGTTGTTGTCCAGTCGTTCTTTGAGTGCCGACTTCTTGGTGGCACGGATCAGCTGGTGGTGTTTGCGGGTGGCGTGCTTGAGGGCGGTCCTGTTGTCTGTGGTCTGGTCGAGTCGCCAGGTTTTCTCGAGAGTGCGGCAGTTCTTCTTGGATTCCTTGAGTTCGTTGGTGAACCAAGGGGTTTTCTTGCTTCCGGGTCTGCTGGGAGGGTTTTTAGTGGTGCGAGGTCGTCGGCGCAGGCGGTCAGCCACTTGGCGAGGTTGCTGGCTGCTTCGTTTGGGTCCGTTGTGTTGGTGGGTGTGTTCTGGCTGAGGGAGGCGGTGAGCTGCTCGGCGGTGATCTTGCTCCAGCTCCGGCGGGGAGCCTGTTGCGGGTGGTGGTGGGTCGCAGTCTTTCTGAAGCTGAAGTGGACGCAGCTGTGGTCGGTCCAGTGGAGTCCGGTGGCGTGGCTGAAGGAGATGTGCTTGCTGGACGAGAAGACGGGGTCAAGCGTGTGGCCGGCGTAGTGGGTGGGCGTGTTCACCAGTTGCTTGAGTCCGAGGTTGGCGAGGTTGTCCAGCAGGGCGGTGGTGTTTCTGTCGTTGTTGTTCTCCAGGTGGAAGTTGAGGTCCCCTAGGAGGATGTAGTCGGCGGAGGGCATGGCGTGCGGGCTGATGAAGTCTGCGATGTCTTCGCTGAATAGTGTGCGTGGTCCCGGGGGTCTGTAGATGAGGGTGCCTCGGAGGGTGGTCTTGGGGTCAGTGTTCAGGTTGTTTGCTTCTTCTTATGTCTGAGGCACATGCTGCATACATAAGGATACTATGCAATTCTCCATCTTGGTTTAGGACATCATGAACTGTCTTAAAGTTTAGTTTCCAAAATATTTCTCTCTGTCTCAACATCACCTCTTCTGTGGAGGATTTATACTTCCTCAATGGTGTGAAGTGTAAATTGCCTTTCATTGATGCAGTGCTGTGTGGTAGGGGATGTTTCAGATTCAAGTTTTTTATGTCCAATAACAGGACTTAATTTTAGTTGTTTCCGAGGTTTTTTGCAAGAGCAGAATAGTATTTATAAAATGTATGTAGTGTTGCGGATCAGCGATGTACAAATAAGAAAGTTGCCACTGTTATTATAACTGAATGCTTTCTAACAGGCTTAATTACATGCTCCTGCTACATACAGCAGGCTGGAAGACCTGAAGCAGCAGGAGTGCTGGCAGGTGGGTGGGAGCCAGAGAGACAAGTAGGCTCCCAGCCTCAAAAGAAAACTAAAGGTGGTGGGTGCCCCGGGTGAGAGCGTGGCACCCAATTAAAAAGAAAACTAAAGAAAATGTGGCTACATGGGGCTGTGAAGACAAAAAGAAAAGCAGCAGAAGACCAGCTGCTAAAATATTCACTGCTTCTGAGAGGAGTGGCCCAGTATGCCCTGGGCATTATTTACATATTTTCTTGGGTTGCGGTGCCCAAAGAAGGACATATTTACTGAAGAATCATGCAACATAACGTAGCAAGGCAGGTTGCTGTGCTGTGTTGCATGAACAGGAGAGAGTTGAACAGGGTCATCCTTACAAAAATATGGCACTGTCCAGCACTCTCTCTGCAGGGGCACACTTGTGGCTGCCTAGTGCCAAAGCAGGCGCAGTGACACAAGGGTGCCTGTATAACGGGAAAGATTGTTTTTGTGCAGGAAGGGATAACATGCTGTACAAAAACAAATCTTAGAGGCTTATTCCTCTTTCCATGTGTCCTGCAGAACACCACACATGGAAAGAGGAGAAATGTAGGAGACAATTGTGGACCTATTGCTTGTGAAGGACTCACATCCATCACACCTAATAACCTGATTTTTTACGTTGGTTTTCATCAGTGGGATCCAGAACTTGTGTTTAGCAGTGCCTTCAATTGAACTGAAAGCAAAAATAGATTTTTACTTGGCATTATGTCTTTGATGGGGTCCTTTTTTATATTTTCAAATTTAAACTTTAAATGTCCAATGGGACATAGAAGTTGATCCAGCTAACCTGGAAACCCACATAGTGGACTGTTGAAAGCCCTATGCAGAGACTTGCAATTTAAATTGGGACTGGATTTCAGGGGAAAGGACTATGTGAAGGCACTCAGGTCTTTGAAGGAAGTCCTAAAGTGTTAGGTCACCTCAGAGGAGACGGTTGAAGGGGTGATGAAACCCCAGGAGTGGTAGAGGTTAGAGGATGCTCTCTCTCAAAGAAGCTTATCATGTGCACTTTTCAGGGTGGGAAATTAAGATGCCCACAGCCTGAGCCCCTCCGAACTGGCAGCATGCTAGACGAAGTTTCTGGACAAGCAGTCAAAGAGTGACCTTCAAGTCAACCTGGCTGCCCTAGCTTTGGAGAAGAACATGATTGCACTGGTGGAGGGGACAACTGGCCCTTGAAGAGAAGAAGGCCACACTGAATCTGACGTCCAGTGAAGATGGTGGCAGCAATAGTGATGTGTCTATGGGCGGGGCAAACATCAATCCCTTGGCCAAAAAGATTGTGCCTGGTTTTGTGGGGGGGGGGGGGGAGGTTGGCATTGACGAATGGTTTGCTTCCTATGAAAGAGCATTAAGAATGTGCAATGTGAACCAGAAGCACTGGGGAGCATTATTGTGGGAGGTAGTACATACACAGGGGAGGCACCCACTGATGACTGTACAGAAAGGGGTAGCTGACTCATATACCCACATGAAGGATGCACTAGGGCAGAAGTTTGGTCTCACTCCTGATGAGTATAAGAAGAAATTCTGGGACATGCGCAAAGAATCACAACAAGCGTGGATGGATTTTGTGAACATCTCCATAAAAGCACTGGTGGGCTGAGTTAAGGGCATGCAGTTGGCACTTATTATGAGCTATACAATTTGGTTATGTCAGAGCACATCTTGAGTAATTGTTCTTCTGAGCTACACCAGCATCTAATGGACACCAAACTTCTTTTTAGAGTCAGTCCTTTGTATATTGGCTGTATTTTGAAATGCTGTTTTGAATCCTATATCTCGAGACACATTGATTCGTGATTTGAAGTTAACACTGTCCCGATCCACCCAGCATCTGGGCGCACCATTGAAATACAGATGTTTCTAGGGTCACAGAGTGCCCACACTGTACAGACTGGACACGTTCTAAGATGTCTGTTTCTGATACAATGATGATTAACAGTTCTTCGTGATTTCTGGCCTGCTCGTGAGCAGATTCTTTTCATGCCCATTGATTCTTTGCAGAACATCTTTCCTCAATCGCTCCTCCTTGCTCCTTCGTTTCATCAGTGGGTTAAAAGTCCCACAGGGCCCAAACTGGCTTGTTTGGAGAGATGCGTAAGGTGGGAACGGCAAAATACTGAATAGGTCGGATATTGAAGCTTTTGTGCGCATCAATCTGCCGCCATGTTTTTTGTATTACATAAATACCGTGAATCCACTTCACCTGTCAGCTCTATTCAAAACACACAATGCCGAGTGAATGGGAAGGGTGTTCTGGGATCTCTCCGATGATTACTGTTGCTAGGAAAAACGGCTTCCTTGATATCTTTGTGTTCAACATATGTGTCTTCTCTTTGTCTACAGTTGTCGGTGACAGGCAAGAAACTTTACGTGACGGTAATAGGAAAATGAGGCAAAGTTTAGACATGTTTAAAAACTATCTATAGTTAGAATATGGAACCCTGAGCAAACGCAGCGCATTCATGTCTGATCTTTTTTCACTGCCTGCCAGCCAGCATTTCCTACCACATGAAAGAACCGAACAGAAACATCATGAAAATGTGCTGCCTTGGGAACTTCACAGCTTCTGCACAGTTCTCTCCTCTTTCTCCATCTCATTGTTTTTAGCATATATTTCTCTCTATTTTCGCACGACTAAGCTTATATCAAACTTATATCCAATAATTGAATGGCTACTAGTCAAAAAAAGATATTCAACATAATTTCATACTGTATTATAGAATGGTGAAATGGGGTCATGTATTTCATCTGGTGTTGTCATACTATTGCAGTAAAAGTTGTGTTGATGCAACAGAAGGCGGTAGATTTTTTAAAAATAGCACAATGCAGCATAGAAAGCAAAGTTGCGGAGCAGAATTGCGATAGACTTGCGATAGAGTTGCAATAGCAGACGAGAACAGCATAGAAGCATATTTACTAAATATGACCTCCTGATGCTCTCTTCCCCTGTGGAGGAGCAAAACCAGGCTGCTTAGTACCATGCACTTTCTCCGCATACCGCAAAGGTGTGTGCATGAGGTCAGGCGGACTTTTTGTACTGGAAAGGTACCATTCCAGTACAAAATACTATGCTTAGACAAACTTTAAAACGTCTCTCACATTGGAGGGCTTATTTAGGAGCCCTTGTGGCACATTTATGCCACTGTTGCGTCACTTTTCGTGACGCTGCAGCGGTGTAAATAATGCACCACGTTGCTCCATATTTACGAAGTGACGCATCGAGGCAGATGCGTCACTTCGTAAAGCCCTGCGCTACTTTATACCTGCGTCAGGTATAATGTATACAGGGTGGGCGCTCCCCCGCATCAAAGCCTCGTAGAAGAGGCGCATTGAAATCTATAAGATTTCAGTGCGCCACTTCTAGGATGCCACTGCGTCAAATCCTTACGTTTGCCTCATTGCAGGCGTAAGGGTGACACAGTGCTATAATCATAGCCCTCCCCCCTGCATTGCTGGAGTTGCATCATGCTTCCGAGACAACTCCAGCAATGCCTCAGTTTTGCGCCGACAGATACGTCAGTAATACTAACGTATCTGTCATTCCTTGCGATATGATGCGTCATATAGTAAATATGACGCATCAATAGTGTCCGAAGGAGGGCGCACTGAGAAGTGTCGTATCGCTGCTTTGTCGCAGCGATGCAACACGTCTCATAAATAAGGCCCTGGATGTGTGCTGTAAAGTGCAGCACACATATGTAATGTGTGAAATGTTAAGAAAATTGTATACATTTCACCTACATAATCCCTGTCTCAAAGAGGCATTTTTTATGCAAAACCAGGCCTGACAATCTTTGTAGGTCTGGCTTTGCATCAAAATGCATGGGTGGCAGCAATGAGATGCCAAAGTACTGTTCATGACATGACACCATGACACAAAGTAGTGCACAAAAGGGCATAGCGCCATTTGCACTAATTAAAGAGCATCTTTCCAGTGAAAGGTTTCATGCTGGTAAGTAAGTAATTTATCAACACATTACGCCACTTTGCGTCACTGCGCGTGACTTTTCTGTGGAGCAAAATCTTGATTAATCTCACCTAAGTCTTTTTACGTGAAGTTATGAGCTGAACAGAACCAGCAAGACTTACTCAAGGAATTGCAGTTAAAGAGGTTTGATATGCATTGTTTCATGCTGCATTGGCATGAAGATATTGCATGTACTCATAAAGCTAGTTATAATTTACTGATTAACTCAACTCTTTTCCCCTGACACAATGGCAAAGCACAGATAACTATTTCAGGTTAAACATAGCCCCATGTATATAGGTAAATTGGAGTATTCTCTAATAAGCATGCTTCATTAAGGGCCTGAAGAAATATGACCATATCACTGCCACACTGATGGAACTCCGCTGCCTTGCTTTGCCGGCCTGCACCATCTTTAAGACCAGCTGATTATCTACAAAGCTATAGCGTCCAGCACCACCACCAATCTGACTAACAAGCTCACAATCTCTGGTAGTTACCGCACACTTATCAATGGGAGACCATCCAACTGGTGGCAAAGAACAATAAAAAGAAAAAAACCACAAGGCTTCTCTGTCTAAGTGCCCAGGATCTGGAACAGCACTGGTGTTTGAGGACTGAGTGAACCCTGCTACAATTTAGGCAACAGGTGAAGACACACCTCCTTGAAGTACATTACAAAATGACACAGTAACATTCCACTTACTCTCTCAGAACCCAGCTACCATTCCAATTTCACATTGACTTTGCCCTCCTCGTTGCAGAGCCTTCCATTGCCCTTTGGCTAGGTTTGCACTATACAAACTTGGATTGTCTCCACTTGTGTTTCAGACAACACAGTGCATAAGACAACGGTAAGAGTGAAGACATTCTTTTATGTGTTAGGACTTCCTTATTTTCAGACCTTCTTTGGGGGACTATGTTGGGAACAATGTGTCAAGTCTGTTTCTCTCTACATTGCTACATCAGTCTTGCATTTAGAGACAAATAGTTGTTTCCTTTTCCCCCTATGTGCAACCAGCAACACAGGATACATGTTATGTAAGGTCTATTACAGGGACAGTAACCTGACTCTGTTGGACCCCATGTGCCCTTTGTTGCTCCGTGGAGCTGGTTTAGAAGGATGTTTGGTATACCAATGTAAGAGCATTAGAGTAGTCCAGCCTGGGATTTACTGCAGCATCAACCCCAATAACTCTAAGTTTTGTGGTAGAAGGAGAGAATAGGTTTGAGCTTATTAATTTGGTAGTAACAGTTCTTGAAAACAGCAGTTGGTCCATCACAACGCCAATAGTCAGTACTTAGAGAAACATGGCTGGTAGGTTTTTTGGTATCGATGTCTTCTCAGTATGAGGAAGAGAAAAGTGTACCAGCCTTATTTGTGGATTTTTGCTAGAAACAATTTTTCAGAAGTTTTTGTAGACTTGCACTTTGTCATCTTTGGATAGCAATTCAACTGCTGATGACCAAACATGCTTTCAATACCCCTGGCTTTAATTTACTCAAATGGTTGAAGGAATGGATATAGGTCTGCAAGCTTTCGAAAACCAGAGTAGATGTTTTAAAAAAAAAAAAAAAAATACAGGTCCATATAAATTGCTGATAAAAAACTAACTGCATCATCTAAGTATGAAATTCCAACATCACATGGCAAGCCCATTTGCAAATGTAAGAATTTTGTGAATAGACATCATATCATGAAAATCAACAAAGGTGCACCTTAGGACGGAGACTCAACTCATCAGCTTTCATGCAAAGAAACGTCTGGTCTCCAAAGTGAAGTGGCTCGATTGGCATGTGTTTAACCAATATAATGACATCCCATCTTCTTCTGAAACCCCAGCATCAATTACCACATAGATCACTTTGAGACTTTCATGAGTGGTTCCCATGCTGACACAATCCCGTAAAATAATCCTGGATAAGGGTGTCCCTCAGGGTTCCTGCCTGAGCCCCACTCTGTTTAATATCTATATGTCTTCCCTTGCCAGGATTGCCAAGTGTTTCGGCTTTGAAATAACATCATATGCGGATGACACCCAGCTGATGTTTACTTTCGACCAGGACTTGATAGCGGTCAAAAAACGTTTCACCCTGGGCATGTTAGCCATCTCTGAGTGGATGAACAGAAATTATCTCCAATTAAACACAGACAAGACGGAGATTATGCTGTTTGGGAAAGCAGCCTCAATTTGGACAAACGATTGGTGGCCTCACCAACTGGGCGTCACTCCTGTGCCTAAACAAGCCATAAAGAACCTGGGCATGAAATTTGACCAAGCTCTCACAATGAAAGAGCACATCTTGACCACCTCGGGAGTATGCTATTATAACATGTGCCTTCTGCGCAGAATATTCCCCTACCTTCCAACACCCCCCCGTAAGACTCTAGTACAAGCCTTGGTAATAAGTATATTGGACTACGGCAACACCCTTTTTGCGGATGTCAATGAGACCCTAGTGGCCAAACTCCAAGTAGTCCAAAATACTGCTTCCAGGCTTGTTCTCAACCGCCCATCAGGCACGTCCTCGGCACCGTTGCTGAGAGAATTGCACTGGCTTCCAGTCCAGGTCCTGTTTTAAGATCTGTTGCCTTACCTATAACGCCCTAAAAGGAAAACTCCCATTATATCTGCAACAAAAAATTAAAACTTACACCCCAGGACGCTGCCTTAGATCCTGTGACAAAGCCTTATTATGTGTACCTCGCATTCGTCTGATGCGTAGTGGAGGAAAGGCGTTTTCCTATCTTGCTCCCCACTACTGGAACAAGCTGCCACTTTATGTTCGTACATGGCAGAACTACTGCAAATTTAGGAAACTTCTCAAATCCCACCTATTCTAATTTCCTCCCTTCTGCTCTGATCCCTGCTTCCGCACAGCGCCGTGATGCCCCCGGGTGATTTGAGCGCTATATTAAATATATTTAACATAGCATACCATAACAATTGAGAAAACATTGTGTCTTTACTGGGCCCTTCACCACTGGGATCCTCTTGACACAAATATCTTCAGCAAATCTACTAAGTCATAAGCTACCTCAGCCACCACAATTCGCAACTATGTGGAGAAGTGTGGCTCAATGGTTAGAGCGGCAGACCCTGATGCAGATATCTGGCCCGGGACCAGGGTTCAATTCCCGCCTCGGCGGGTCTTGGGCTCAATTTCCTCAGACCTGATAATTCTCGCCTCGGTGCCTATTCTAATCATGGGTCCCATTCTGCAACTCTGGGCAATAGCTTGCTTAATCTCCACAACGGCCCCAACAGCGCTGGGATGCCTGGCTTCACCCTGGGGGTGCCCAGGAGTGGACATTTCACAGGGAAAAAGCCAGGAAGGGTTCCACAGCGGTATGCGTACAGCGCCTGGACACCCCTTTGGGGGTATGGGTGCGCTTTACAAGTACAAATTTCAACTACCTGGAACGTGTATTCAATCCCCAAATGCAGTCCTTTGACCAGCTAAAGACTTCAAATAACACTAAGGGCCAGATGTATCAAGAATTGCTTTGCGATTCTTAAATAGCAAATTTTACCGATTCGCTATTTAAGAATCGCAAACTGCAATGTATGTAGGATATGCAAAAAAAATTGCGATTCCTACATATTCCTTAATAGCGAATCGCAAATTGCAATTCGCTATTAAGGAATACCTTCCCATTCATTCCTATGGGCCTAGAGGCCATAGGAATGAATAGGATTGCATTCGCAATTTGCGAGTACCAAATAGGTACTCGCAAATTCCGCATGCAATTTCAAGGGTGCAAAGTGGCCAAAAGGCCACCCTGATGCACCCCCAAAAAAGGTAAGTATGCACATGTGGCGCACATACATGCCCTAAGGGCATGTGTGTGCACCACATGGCACTTAGAAAAATGCAAAAATTTGCATTTTCTAGGAATTTGCAAATTACCACCAACTTGAAGTTGGTGGTAATTTGCAATTCCTAAAGCCAGGTCACAATTTTTTCTTGTTTCCTGCATTGCATTTAAGGAATCGCAAATTGCGATTCCCTAAATGCATTCGGAAAATAGGTAATCACAAAAATTGCGATTCCCTATTTTGCGAATGCCTTTTGGGATGATACATCCCAAAAGGCTTTTTACCGTTCGCAAACGGGCCAATTCTGCGATTTGGCCCGTTTGCGAACGGTAGACCGCTTGATACATCCGGCCCTAAAAGCCTTATTTTGACTTTGGCAGATGGAATACTCTGTCAAAATGTTCCAAATATCCCATCCACCATATTACAAGTGCCATAGGCCATAATGCACTTGTAATGTGGGAGACGGCATAGCCACCATGTTGTAATGGAGAATCTCTTCCACCAAACTCTAAATAAGGCATTTAGACCTTTTTGAGAACACTTTTACTCTGCAATAGACATTAATCAACCCTTAAACTAGACTTTAACTCAAAAGCAGTAGCTCTAATTTCCTAATGGCCTAGTGTGAGGTTTTATCCCTGAGGTCCTACAGTTTTTTTTATACCTTAACTAGTGCGTGTTATATATTTTTGTTGTCTCTGGGATTTCCCTAGTCAGAGCTTCGCATCGTTTTTATCTTTTTAGCAGGAAAAATAAATGTGTTCTGCTCAACCACACATCTCGCGGCAGTGCTTTCTTTGAAGCGTCAGCTGGGTCAAGCTACCAATTGATGTCCTCGGAGGATTCAAGGGAGTCTTTGGCCAATTGCTGCCTATGAAGGGAAGAGTTCAGCTGCTATGGCAAGTCGGGCATAATTAGGTTAATGGAATTATGTGATTCTGCGGCCATTGCTTTTTCCACATAATGATGGATTTGCCACACTCGCCATATAATCACCAATTTGCTGTATAATTTGCAAATTTCAGCAAATAAATAGTTTCTTGTTCTCATGGTTAAAATGCTACTAAAAAGCACCACACATATTGCTGCAGAGAGAGAGATGGTTGGCAAAATGTATTTGATCACCTTTCAGTTGCATATTGCTGTATTCAGTTGTTGAACTGGTACTAGTGAATCAACACTTCTGCCCAGACAATACTAAAATGAAAAAAAATGGAAAAAGAATACTGTCATATAATGTGCTATATTATGAGGCATAATGTACCTTTTTTTGAGGCAAGTCGGATGCATAACTTGGTTCTTCACCACCACATAATTCCAGTGGTCATGCGCATAATGCGGTGAACCCTCAAACTATCCCACTTTTACCGAGTCACAAGAACAGTGCCTGGTCCCCTAGTGTACAGGTGCTGCATTTAATAGATTCAAAAGCTTGATTTTAACTATAGATCCACCATTAATAGTTGAAATTCATATTTGTCTGTACTTAACTTGCTCACACTTTGAGTATAGTACATTATCCACAAAAAGCAAAGTTTTCAGTTTTCAAATATGTTCGACTGCATAGTTTGTAGCTCTTGAGACTTGTTTGAAGTACTAATAATTTCATAAGCACTGAAGCATAATCAAATCTGTTTGGGTGCATAAACTATTTACCAGCTCAAATTACATGTTTTACTGTATTGTAATCTGGAAATTATGCAAATCAGAAGCGGAGCTAACATTCCCTGATTGAAGAGACTGCATCTTATTTGAAATGAATTACAGATTACATTATGTGAGAATGTTACAAAATAGTTGTCTGCTTGCTTCATGGTTAACACTGATCTGCTTATTCTTCCAGAAGTGTCACTTAAAAGTCTGATTACCTGTAAGCAACTCACTTACCACAGAATTTAGAATGTGTTTTCCATAAAGGTGCTTGGTCAGTCTGGGCACAATCCCAAACCTAGACAGCGTATGTATTCAAAATGTTGGCCAGAAGTAGGAATCGTTTTTGCCAGGGCGAAATTGGCTTTATTTTAATTTATGGCTCTTTCATATTTAAGGCTTATTTAAGGTGTGAATGCTACTTCGAGGTATCATGGCCTGTTAGGCAGATATGTTTTTGCATGATTATTTTCCTTTTGCTGATTAACTGAGGTGGAATTTCTGAAGCTAATCAAGTCACATTGCCTCCAATTCTAACCAATGGAGTTACAAAGGAGGAAATTTTGGCGCCCGATGATTAGTTACGGAATATGTATTGATGATACTGGCAATGGCACCTCAGACTTGATTTACATGGGCAGTATTTTCTATTTCCTAAAGGTTAGCCTTATGCCTGCTTAATAAATAAGCATTACTCACGCAAATATGTCAAACTGGGCCTGAGTTAGACTTTGGCTAATGGTGCACTCAGTCGCAGATGGATATACCGGATATCCCGCCCATCTATTCGCAGGACGGGATATCCGTCACATTTATGATGGGGAATCCCTTCCGCCAAACTCTAAATCAGGCCCTTTATTTTTACATGTGAAGGTGCCTGTTGAAGGACTGGCATATTTGTCTGTGTGTGATTGTGAGGTCGAGTGTGTGGATGCATGGATGGATGTTTGGAAAGACCCAGTGGCGTAACGAAACTTGAGGGGGCTCCCCTGCAAAGTACGTGGAGGGCCCCCCCCTGGACTAAATCAGGAGCTCTCCGGCCGGAGTACTGTGCTGAGAGGGCCCCCTGGAGTTTGGGGGCCCTCCTGCTCCGCGGGGGCTGCGGGGGCCTGTCTTACGCCCCTGGAAAGACTGTGTAAAAGCATATGCTATACATTTGCTCAAGAATAATAATGTTATTGTTTTATTTATTAACAATAAAGTATGGGTAAATGTTTGAATGTGTGCATGGATAAATGAGTGGGTGACCAGATGCTTAAATGGAATGTTGTATTAATGGGCGAGTGCATGCATGTATGGATAGATGGATAAATGGAATTTGTTAGCAATGTTCAAATAGCCTGGGTCATGGCTTACCATCAAGAGAGTAAGATGCGAGGTGTCTAGGCTCCTCAACCTTTCAAATATTGTTCAATCCACCATCCACATCGTTACCAGCATGCAAACGTCAGTGCATGTGGAAGGATGCGTGTGTTTTATTTTACTGCTTTGTATATGTAATGTTTCTTTCTGTGCATGTAAAGGTTTCAAATAATCACACAAGATTGAAATTAAAAAGGTAAGAAAAAATGGTAAATGGATGCGCACACTACGCCAAGTATTGCCATTAACAGGAGCGGCCCGTGCAGGAAAGATTAATTTTCCCTCATCATCGTCTGTCGAGTCCCCCCACCCTGCCCCACTGCTCTTACCTGCACGGGCCGCTCCTGGTGAGAAACCGTGCAATTCACTTAGGGCCTCATTTATTAGGCCCCTTGCGCTGTCGGTACGTCACTTTTTGTGATGTTCCGTGGCGCAGGAGCCTGCTCCATATTTATGAGGCAGCACTAAAGCACTTTTTTTGGCTTAATGCTGCCTCGTAAATATTGTCCCCTTTAACACAGTTTTCTTCGTTAAAGGGGTGTGCAATGGGTGTTGCTGTGGCCGTTCCGAGCAACATCCATGGCATTTTGACACTACCCCAGATTTAGGAGAAATCGTAAATCTGAGGCAGGGCCAAAAACGTATCCCTCCCCAGGGGAGGCTTAAGAGAGGCACAACGAGGAGAAATGTCTTTATTTCTCCTTGTGTTTCCTTTTTCTACGTGTGCTGCATTCTGCCGCACACATAGAAAAAGGAAAAAGCCTCTTGTCATTGTTTTCGTGCAGGAAGGTTTCCCTTCCTGCACAAAAACAATAATCCCCTCAACGCAGGCACCCTTGCACCATGGTGCAAAGTTGCCTGCGTTGGCGCACAGCAGCCTATTGTGCGCAGGCGCAGGGGAAAAGGACAGGAATGCGCAGTATCTCAGATATACGGCACATTCCTGCCCTTTTCTTTTGCCATAGGGCAGCGCAGCAGGATGGCCTGCTGCGCTGCCCTTCGGCAAAAACGGTTCACTGACACAACATCGATGTAACAAATATCAATGTTAAAAATATCAAATAAAAAATATAGACAACAAAAATATCGACTCCTATACTTAAACAGGTAAGTACAAAAATATCGACTCAAAATTATCGATGTAAAAAATATAGAGGTATAAAATATTGACTTCTATATCAATATAAAATAAAATAATATGTATTAAATACATTAAATATTAAATATAATATTAACAAAATAAAAGAAATTTAATATACATTTTAATAAAATATAACAAACTTAATAAAAAAACTCACAAACATAATTAATAGATATATATTTACTTTAAAACAATTAATAAACTATTATTTTTAATTTATGTTAAAAGTTTAAAATAATAAAAAAATAAAAATATATATTAATGATTTAAAATATAAAAAAATAAAAATCTATAAGAACTTAAAAAATTAAACTATTAGAAAAATATTTAAACTTACATTTCACAATGCAATCAGTGCAACAGTTGGGAAAGTGTTGGATAGCTATGGGGTAGAAATAACTATTCCCACTCCAGTGAATACAAAAGTAGGGTAAGTGTTGGATAGCAGAGGAATTAAATTTACTATTCTAACTCCAGTGAGTGCAACAGTAGGGAAAGTGTTGGATAGCGGAGGGGTAAAAATTACTATTACCACTCCAGTGAGTGCAACAGTATGGAAAGTACTGGATAGCAAAGGGGAAAAATTTACTATTCCCACTCCAGTGAGTGCAACAGTAGGGAAAGTGCTGGATAGCGGAGGGGTAAAAATTACTATTCCAACTCCAATGAGTGCAACAGTAGGGAAAGTGTTGGATAACGAAGGGGTAAAATTTACTATTCCCACTGCAGTGAGAGCAACAGTAGGGAAAGTGTTGGATAGCGGAGGGGCAAAAATTACTATTCCCACTCCAAAGAGTGCAACAGTAAGGAAAGTGTTGGATAGCAGAGGGGTAAAAATTACTATTCCCAATCCACTGAATGCAACAGTAGGATAAGTGTTGGATAGCAGAGGGTTAAAAAATGTTATTCCCACTCCGGTGAGTGCAACAGTAGGGAAAGTGTTGGATAGCGGAGGGGTAAAAATTACTATTCCCACTCCAGTGAGTGCAACAGTATGGAAAGTACTGGATAGCAAAGGGGAAAAATTTACTATTCCCACTCCAGTGAGTGCAACAGTAGGGAAAGTGCTGGATTGCGGAGGGGTAAAAATTACTATTCCAACTCCAATGAGTGCAACAGTAGGGAAAGTGTTGGATAACGAAGGGGTAAAATTTACTATTCCCACTGCAGTGAGAGCAACAGTAGGGAAAGTGTTGGATAGCGGAGGGGCAAAAATTACTATTCCCACTCCAAAGAGTGCAACAGTAAGGAAAGTGTTGGATAGCAGAGGGGTAAAAATTACTATTCCCAATCCACTGAATGCAACAGTAGGATAAGTGTTGGATAGCAGAGGGTTAAAAAATGTTATTCCCACTCCGGTGAGTGCAACAATAGGGAAAGTGTTGGATAGCGGAGGGGTAAAAATTACTATTCCCACTCCAGAGAGTGCAACAGTAGTTAAAGTGTTAGAGAGTGGAGAGGTAAAAACTACTATTCCAACTCCAGTGAGTGCAACAGTAGGAAAAGTGCTGGATAGCGGAGGGGTAAAAATTACTATTCCAACTCCAGTGAGTGCAACAGTAGGGAAAGTATTGGATAGCAGAGGGGCAAAAATTACTATTCCCACTCCAAAGAATGCAACAGTAGAGAAAGTGTTGGATAGCGGAGGGGTAAAAATTACTATTCCAACTCCAGTGAGTGCAACAGTAGG
The DNA here is from genome assembly GCA_963921515.1 of Calotriton arnoldi. Taxonomy (NCBI): domain Eukaryota; kingdom Metazoa; phylum Chordata; class Amphibia; order Caudata; family Salamandridae; genus Calotriton; species Calotriton arnoldi. Next base: position 1,305,441 of record CAWUFW010000648.1, on the reverse strand, counting down.
AAAAGTGCTGGATAGCGGAGGGGTAAAAATTACTATTCACACTCCAGTAAGTGCAACAGTAGGGAAAGTGCTGGATAGCGGAGGGGTAAAAATTACTATTCCAACTCCAGTGAGTGCAACAGTAGGAAAAGTGCTGGATAGCGGAGGGGTAAACATTACTATTACACTCCAGTGAGTGCAACAGTAGGGAAAATGCTGGATAGCGGAAGGGTAAAAATTACTATTACCACTCCAGTGAGTGCAACAGTAGGGAAAGTATTGGATAGCAGAGGGGCAAAAATTACTATTCCCACTCCAAAGAATGCAACAGTAGAGAAAGTGTTGGATAGCAAAGGGGTAAAAATTACTATTCCAACTCCAGAGAGTGCAACAGTAGTGAAAGTGTTAGATAGCGAAGAGGTAACAATTACTATTCCAACTTCAGTGAGTGCAACAGTAGGAAAAGTGCTGGATAGAGGAGGGGCAAAAATGACTATTCCCACTCCAAAGAATGCAACAGTAAGGAAAGTGCTGGATAGCGGAGGGGTAAAAATTACTATTCCCACTCCAGTGAGTGCAACATTAGGGAAAGTGTTGGATAGCGGAGAGGTAAACATTTCTATTCCAGCTCCAGTGAGTGCAACAGTAGGGAAAATGCTGGATAGCAAAGGGGTAAAAATGACTATTCCCACTCCAGAGAGTGCAACAGTAGGGAAAGTGTTGGATAGCGGAGAGGTAAAAAATACTATTCCAACTCCAGTGAGTGCAACAGTAGGGAAAATGCTGGATAGCGGAGGGGTAAAAATTACTATTCCCACTCCAGTGAGTGCAAAAGTAGGGAAAGTGCTGGATAGCGGAGGGGTAAAAATTACTATTCCCACTCCAGTGAGTGCAACATTAGGGAAAGTGTTGGATAGTGGAGAAACAAAAATTACTATTCACACTCAAACAGTTGAAAAAAATAAAGAAATTACAAATTTAAAATAATCAGAAAAATAAATAAACAATATTTAAAAAAGTAAAAATGTCAAATATATTAAACATATAAAAAGAACACATATTATGAAATGAATTACATATAACAAAAACCTACAAATATTATATAAAATAAAATAATAAATACATTTATAAAAAATAATTCTTTTAAACTAGAAATTATTTACAAACAAAAAAATTAATTAAAACATAAATGTATTTATTTTATTTCCTACCCTATAACAACACACCAATAACAAAACACTTCAACATTTTAATTAAATTTATTTCCATAATTAACATAATTAATAATCAATTAAAAAATATAATTAATACAAAAAAACTAATAAACATTAATTGACTATACAAGCTTTAACACTATAATATCCACAACACAAACCTAAATTAAACTATAAAATAATAAATCACAATTAAAACTTATTTTTAAATTAAAAACTATAACTATTAACAACTAATAATTAAATAATTAAAATTTATTTAATACCCACCTTTTGCCCCTTTAAAAGTAAAAACAACACACATATATATTAGACAAAATAAATCTCAAATAATTAACATTAATTAACAACTATATATTAATTAATTAAACACAAATTACTTCCCACCCTTTACTCCTATAAACACCACAACACACACCTAAAATTAATTACACAATTATCATAATTAATTACCAATTAATTAATTAAAATTAATTAACAACCAATTATTAATTCATAAATTAAAAATAAATTACTTCCCACCCTTTACACCTATAAACACCACAACACACACCTAAAATTACCAATTACCATAATTAATTAGCAATTAATTAATTCAAATTAATTAACAACCAATTATTAATTAATTAATAATAAATTACTTTATACATTTAAAACTATAACATCTCAATTAAACAAATATTAATAAATAAAAAATAATCAATAAATGTAATATAATTAAATTACTTCCCACCCTATTCTCCTTTAAACCCACAACCCGCTACGGAACTAAGGGGCTGATTACGATGGCAGTCGGAAAAGCATTCCGACCGCCGTGGTAGCGGGAAATTTCCACCCGCAGTTACTGGGGCAAAACCGGCGGCCAGATTAGGATGCACCGCCAGAAACTCCCTACCGCGGCGGTCGGATTCCTGGATACACCGCCGGAAACGTGCGGAAAAGCTGAAAATCCATCCGTGCGGTCGGAATTGCTGCGGAAAGACCCCAGACCGCCGTTCGAGCAGCGGTCAGGAGTGTCCGGGAGTAGATCTTCGCTACCTGCAATAGTGCTTCCGCCATCCTCGAATAGCCGGATTCTCCGCTGCGGTGTGATGGGCTGTTTGTGGCAACGTCATTCGACCGGCGGTCGTAACCGCATTCCGCATGGCGGTCCCTCCCTTTTGGCTCCGTCCGCCACTGCTGCGGAAGGGGATTTGGGCAGGTCCCGAAACAGCGCAGAGGACGAGAAATGGGCTATCTTTGCCCATCGTAATATGGAGTACAGAAAAGGGCATTTTCCGCCACCGCGAGCACCCCGGTGGTGCCTCCGCCCGCCATCGTAATCAGCCCCTAAGAACGCAAAATTTAAAAAAAAAAAATTAATAACTACTAAAAATGTAACACATATATTAAAAATACAAACAATTCTTATACAAAAAAACATACATATAAAATATATACTAAAATACATAACATTAATAAAAAAAACATATTTTCAACAACTATAAGGCCCATTACGATACCGGGCGTAAAAAAATCCGCCACCCATGAAAGCGGCAAAAATCCGCCCGCCTACACCTTCTGAATACCGACCCAGCAATCATGATGCCTCGAACCGAAAACCGCCAGCTGCGGAAAAAACACACAAAATACCGCCCGCCCTTGCCCGAGTCGGAGTCAAACCGCCCGCCACGGATGGAAAGACGCACGACAGCACAAAACCGCCCGCCCTCACGGTCGAGACACCGCACGTGAAATTACGATCGCACCGACATGAGCGCGGAAAAACAACAAATACACCGCCCGCCAGCCGAAACAACACTGAAGAAAATGGACACGGCAGAAGCCATGGCGGCCACGTCCCTGCACAGAAACAGCCGCGGACTCAAACAAACACACACAACATGGCAAACAAGTCCACACAGCAACCCACGCACAAATACACAGACAAAGTACACATCCCGAAAACACACCACCCCTGGACAAACAAATAAACTACAAAGCCCAGAACACCAGCCACAACACACCTGAAAACAACAGACCATCAGGACACACCCAAACAGGTAAGTACAAAAGCAGCCCCTCCACAGACCACAACCCCTTGCAACATTGCAAAGCAGAGAGGAGAGGAGAGGACACAGTGACACAGCAAGGACAGCAGCACACCACAGATACGCACACATCACACCCACCACCACCACCACCACCAAACACCGGCACCACAAACCCCCTGCACATCACACATCACACACCGCACCAGCACCACAAACACCATGGCATCACACAGAATGCCCAAGTTCACTTCCACTGAGCTGACGGTCATGGTCGACGAGATCGTCAAGGTGCACACACAAATCTATGGCAACCAGGTCCAGCACACACCACTAGCCACCAGAAACAGAATGTGGAACAGAATTGTAGACCAGGTCAATGCAGTCGGGACCGTACCCAGAAACAGAGGAGAGATAAACAAACGGTGGAACGACATCAAAAGCCTGGTCAAGAAGATGGAGAGCAAAAATCGAGAGCTGGCTGTCACGACTGGCGGAGGGAATCCCGCGCATTACAAGACCTTCAAAGCGTGGGAGGAGAAGGTGCGAGTCATCATCCATCCGGAGATCCTCACCGGATTACCAGGGGAGTGGAGGCTGGTAAGTACAAACAAATGTATACCAGCACACCGCTATGTACTCACATGCACTACCACCATGCCATAGCTCCGAGGGACAAACACCCCCATGTCCAGTACACAATACACAACACATCACACACACATGCAACAGGCACCACCACACACACAGCCCAAACATATCAACTAACAAATCCATGGGGGCATGTGTACACCCAGCCAGCCACGTAACTACCAACAGGTCCCCTAGTACTCCAGAAGCACCACAACGAGCACCCCCCACACCCATGTGGCAGCCGTAGCTGCACCAACCGACAAGTAACAGGTAAGTAGCCGCAACCCAAAGGCAGTGGGTGGGAGGGGGGACAGCTGAAGTACAACACCCACCAGGCCCCTAGTCCTACAGCACAGCAAGGCGGAGCACCCCCCACAGCCCACACCCACATAGCAGCCACTGCAGTGCACACCGGCAGCCGACAGGTAGACATCCCGCCCCAGGACAAACGGTGTCAGTGGGTGTCCAGCCATCACCACGACCCATAACACCGCCCCCACCCCCACAGACCTGCAACATGAAGCACCCCCCCGCCCATAACCATGTTGCATCCAGTCCAGTGCACGCTCAAAAACAACCTGCAGGTGGGAAACTGGACAGGGCGGGGTGACTGGAGGCATGAGGACTGAATTACGACTAACACATGGGACATGTCAAGTAGCAGAGGAACACGCAGCACTGCTCCCTGCCACAACCATGTGAACAATGTGCACACGGACATGAACCACAGAGTCACACCCCACATGACCCATCACAGACACAGCAACACCCAAGGAGCCACGTCTGCATGCACAAGTCACACTGATCACAGAACCACACGGCAGGCACAGTGCAACCCATCACACACAACTGCAACACCATCGAAGTCCTGTCCATGTAGCCCCTACTGCCTGTCAACCACACGTCCCACAACTACGCCCATGTAAGACATACCACACTAGACGCAACAGCGTGGAACAACATAAATGCACACGAACACCACTGGACCCATCAAACACACAGACACACAATGCACATACAACATACCATCCATCTCATCCGTCAGCCCCAGTCACATGAAAGGTATGTCATCCGAACAGCTGGTCCACATACAGTAGTCACGCAAAGAAACATGCCCATGACAAATCATGTGCCAGAAGTGAATGAAGCGCACGTCACACTGTGAGCAACAACACACATAACATGGGCCACACACCCCCGAGCACTGCATTGATGCACATGGCACAGGGCAGCACGCACACCAAGGAATTGGACCATCTGCAATACGTCGTGTGGCACACAACCATCACTCACTCATAACAATGCGTCCAATTACATGGCCAGAAATCACAACAGACAGCAAATATGCAGGGTATGTCAGACATACACACACCTCAGACCATGCACTGTCATGTTGCCACAACACATGTCACGTTCTGCACCCATGGCACACAGTATGTACCCCAAAAGCATAGTTCATCTCAAATGCGTTTCAGGGGCTGACCCCCATTATGCCATCTGCGTTTCTAAGCGTTCCATATGAACCCCCAAAGCATAGTTCATCTCAAATGCGTTTCAGGGGCTGACCCCCATTTTGCCATCTGCGTTTCGAAGCGTTACATTTGAACCCCAAGAGCATAGTACAAACCAACCTCCACGATGGGTCTGGAGTCCGCATACACCAGAGCCACAAAACGCAGGAGCACAGCAACACACCCATCGGCATTGCCAATCCGTCCCATGCCACATGTCCACAGCACACAGTCCCATTGGCATGCCCACACAACAACAAATAGCACAGCCACACACACGGCTCCGGGAAACCTGTGCACGACTGTGCACGAACTGTGGATGTCAGACAACATATACATACTTTGTCATGTGCAACACAATAACATATCTCATTCCCCCACAGGTGACGAACTGCTGGATGCTGGAGATGGAGACAGCAGCCAGCACAGCCAGCCTGCAAGCCCCCAACAAGGACTCACGGATGTGGAGGATCTGTCCTCCGATTCGGACACGGACCACCCAGCAGGCCCATCTGGTGTGGCAGGGCCCAACCGCACCCCAGGCACCCTCCCACCCACCAACCCATCATCCAGGGCTGATGACCACTCACAGCCCCCTGCTGCCACTGTCGTAGCGGCCACTACCACTGTTGTGGCGGCCACTCCCACGGTCGTTGCGGCCACTCCCACTGCCGCAACCACCACCACGTCATCACTGGCCCCAGCCCCAGCGCAAGTGGTGGTCCGGCCAACTGGGTCCACCCTGGGAGCCACAGCGAGGACCGTGGTGAGCAATGTGGCTAGTGGGCAGGTCGGTGGCAGCAGTACTGGTAGGAGGAGCAGGGCTAGGCCAACGCCAACTATGCCTGGGAGCCAAGCCCTGCCGCCAATCGACAGAATCCTTGGGGCCTATGAGGAGGCCCAAGGCGAATGGGCCAGGTCGGCAAGCGACACGCGGGAGGTCCTTGCGGTGTTGAGGTCCATGGACGCCCACATGGCCCAAATCGCGGACCTCATGGGCCAGCTGGTGGTGGGGGGAGGGCACAAGCAAGGCCAGCAACACCACCTCCGCCACCACCTGCTGTGGCGCAGGTTCGTGCAGCATCGCGTTCCCCTGCGTCCACAGCGAGTGAGCACTCCTCAACCACCACCAGCGGAACATCAACACCCCCTCCCAAACGTGGAAGGGACCGTCCGAAGTGGAAACAGGTGTCCAGAGAGGACTTCGCCCGCACCAAACGCCAGTGAGTCAGCCAGCCACCTTGACCACCTACTGCATTGACTTGGAATACGATCCTAGCCCACACTGCCATGTGAATGGCATGTGTCTGTTGGACTGTGGACATAGAACTCCATGTGTACACCTTGACCATCACGCAGCCATGACCGTCAACTCATTGTCACAGCATGCACCACATTTGTCATCACCTTGCACACAATCACATGTCACCACTGTTAATAAATACACCTTGATCACAATCGGCTTAATGTGTCCTGGGTTTATTCCACGATGTGCAATCGCCACCATGAGCAGAATAGCATCTGCTGTGTGGCATGTCGATGGGACAGGAGAGGCTGCAGGGACCTAGGGGTGAAAAACAGAACAAGAGTACATGCAATGAGTGTGTCACACACTCATCACACAGTACTTGTCACCAACTACAAGCAATGCACACACATCTCTGAGAGCAACAGGGCACAATGCTACAGCCACTGACAGTGGCATACCAACCTGGACATGGACCATTGACACACAGCACTCAGTGAACAAAAGGCCCCAGTAACAGAGCACACATACACCTGCACAACTACAGCCACATCAGCCGTCGTACATGGTCACTCACCGTCAAGTGAAGTAGCGGGCGATGAGCTGCTGATGCACATTCACAGCTTCATCCTCTCCACTGTCCTCTTCACTGGAGCTGTCCTGGTGTGCAGGCTGGGGCCCTGGTTGATCTCCGTCATCCACAATTAGGGGATCTGCTTTCGAATGGCCAGATTGTGCAGCATGCAGCAAGCCACCACTATCTGGCACACCTTCTGTGGGGAGTACGCCAGCGCACCCTCGGTGCGGTCCAGGCATCTGAACCTGGACTTGAGGAGGCCAAAGGTACGCTCGACCACACGTCTGGTCCTCCCATGTGCCTCATTGTAGCGGTCATCTGCTGGGGTCCGAGGATTTCGTAATGGACTGAGCAGCCAGGGCCCATTCGGGTAAGCCGAGTCACCTGGGCTTGGGGGACACAGAGAACCGTTGCAATTCAAACAGGACAGTAGACAGCATCCTTAAGCCAGCACGCTACACAACTCCACATACTCACCGACAATCCAGCCACGGTCCTGTTGCAGATTGGTCATCAGTCGTGGTAATATGCTGTTTCGCATGATGTGCGCGTCATGGGCCGAGCCTGTGAACTTTGCACACACGTGGGAGATGACCATGTCCGCAAGGCACACCACTTGCACATTCAGGGAGTGCGTGTGCTTCCGGTTGCGGAAGAGCTGCTCAGTGGCCTGTGGTGGGACAAGGCCAACATGGGTGCAGTCAATGGCACCAACGACGTGTGGGATCCGTCCAAGGGCATAGAATGCACCCTTCACTGCCGCCAACTCACGTGCCCTGGGGAATCGGATGTACCTGTTCCTGTACAGCATCATGGCTGTCAGTACATCCCTCAGCACCATGCTGAACATGGGCTGGGACATCCCACCTCCACTGCCCACTGTGTGCTGGAATGACCCAGTGGCAAAAAAATGCAGTGCAGCCATCACCTTAGTCGTGGGGGTGAATGCTGTCGGATACACCCTGCGAGGACGGAGGTGGGGTTCAAACATGGCACATAGTCGATACAGGGTTGGTCGATCCAGACGAAATTTCCGGATGACCTCAGAATCCTCCATGTCCGCCAACAATTGGTAAGGGCGGTAAATGTTTGGTCTCCGCCTAGGAAAGATGGAAGTGGACACATGTCAAAGCAACACGCCACATGGCATTTTCACATACACATAACTGATATGACAGAGCAAGAACATGAGTCACAGAACAGCTGTCATGCAGGGACAGCACAGCCACAATACACTTACACAGGTCTCCCACCAATAGCAATGGGCAGTGACACAAACCATTGCTATGTGCATGCACATGGGGATCCAGGCCTCAATGACCTGTGAGGCGTGCTGATGGGGACTGACTGCATATTCGGCAAGCGGCAACACCACGGCAACATGACTGGCTGCTGTGCATCACACTGCTTCCGAGGCTGGATAAGTATGGCACACACCAACGACGATGTGGGCACAGGCTGAGCGGCCAAGACAAGTGGGACCTGTGGCACGAGGGGATATGAGACAGTCATTGGTGTCACCACTGCACCCTATGTGCAGCACTGTACGGATCACACCTCCAGAAGCATTGTCAGGTGTACACATTGTACACATTGACAGCCCCATGCCAACACGGCTGTATGCTTGCAAATTCACATCACATGTGACACGTAACCTTGCACGTGCCAAGTGGCAGATGTACATAGTGAGAGATGACATGCGTGTGCATATGCGTATACCATGCACCCATGCCAATGTGCAGATGATGACATGCTAACAGACATGTGGGGGCCGGCCACTGGCCGTCCCTGCCTATGCACACGGCATGTTGTGGCCCCGTCCATTGTGCACCTGCACCCACACGCACATCATGGCAACACCTGCAGATGCAGTGCGCACATCATACTGTGTGGTGCACATGGCATCAGCGGACTGTCACCAACATGGGCCAGGCCATTACGGCCAACTCCGATGACCCTCGCGGTTGCACCCTGCGTGTTCCACTATGGAGGTAGGCGTCCCGGGCCAGCTGGGTGCAGGCCAACGTCTGCAATTGCCAATGCAGGTCTCAGTGCACTTGTTGCTCGTGTGAATGTCAGGCTGGGCCATGCTGCCCCTCTCAGTCCCAGCAAGCCTGGCCTGCACATTGACTGCACAATGCCAGTAGGTGACAGCACCGACTGCCTAGTGGGTTGCATGTGTCTCCTGTTCAGGACCCTCCAGATGGGCGCTAACTCAGTACTGACTATTGGACACACCATGTCTCGTGATAGGGATGTGTGTGTGGGATGGTGGCACTGAATGTGACCTCCTTTGCGTGGTGGGCCATGCACAGGGCGAGTACGTCGATGATTGCGCATTGTTGGTCACAGTGGGTGCACCCACACAGATGTGTTGCCCTATGTTCATTTTCTATGTCCGCATGATAATGGACTGTAGGTGTGGGCAGACTACACATTGGTCGATGTGCTGTCAATTTGAATGTGCCTTCACACCAGGCACAGCTGCCCCTGCACATGTGACCCCTGCTGCACTCGCTGCTGGGTCTGTGGAGCTGATGCACCATCTGTGCGTGGGGCGGACAGCTCTCCTCACTTCTGTCATTGCGCATGTCATCACTTTGCCGCAGGTGACATGGATCATGGAGGGCCCACATGTACGCGTGGGTGGCCTCAACAAGTGTGTCCAATGGTTGTCACCCCCAGTCAGTGCTTCGAATGTGAATGATGTTGTGCTGGTGCTAATTTCAATGTGGTGGGTGGGCGGGGCTAGGTGCGGGCTTACATGCAGGACATGGGAGGGTGATCGGATTGGCGACTAGTTGCAATACACACGGGGCACGTCTTTTCCTGTCCACATCAGGGTCATTCCTTGAACTCATTGACAGTAATACAGTCGTCTTTGTCCCTGTCCTCATGGCCTCCCCTCGCTCCCCCCAATATGCATTTGCACCTGTGGGGCTAGCGCATGCAGATGAAGCCCCAAGCTCGCCCCGGAGAGGCCAAGGAGTGTATGTGTGGGTCCAGTTGAACGAGTGGTCTGTCTCACGGCATGATGTGTGGCGGGACGCCGTCCACCTGCGTGGTGCCCCGACTCGAGACCCGGGCAACATAGACAATGCATAGCAGTCTCCGCAGTCCGGATACACCACCTGCGACACACAGAGGCTGTAGCTGCCCTAGCGGCCCATGCCGCGTCCATCTGGGGCTGATGGACCCACACATTCACTCTTTTGCCTCACTGGGGCGGGCTCGGAGGTGCTTGCGCACGCGCTGGCTTCTCTGTTGCAACGGCATGTGACGTGTGTGGAGATGTAGGCAATGGGTGGGATGGTGCGAGCCACCTTCCGTGACGTCACTCCTGCTCGTGATGTGTGCGTCCCCCAATACTTCCATTTGACTTGTGCCATGCTACACATTGAGGATGTTTTGCCTGCGTGATGTGTCCCGGAGGAGCGCGCCGAGTCCTCTCCCCCACCATGCTCCACTGCCATCCCGTGCCCTGGATTGCCTGTGCAGGTTGACATTTTTGGGGATACACCTGGTCGGCAGGGGCTGTGTGTGCCTTGTCAAGGGCCTGGCGGGCGCACAACAGGATCCAGCTTGTCCACAGAGGGTGGGCTGACGTGTACGCCTGATACCGCATTGTTCGTGTGCCCGGCTGCTGTGCACACATGTGTTCACATCCCCCCCCGACAGGTGGCCTTTAACATTGCCCAGGGAAGCGGTAATGTGCAGTTCCGGACCCCTCCCGACACAGCGTGTTTCAACTTTGCATGTGCGCATCTACCCGTCACACCCACCCACCTGAGCGAAGCGTCACTCCCGCTTCACATGACACATGTGTGTCTTCCACAGTTGTGCTACTCATTTGCGTTAACATCCAATGACAGTGGACTACATAGTCATGTCACGACTGCCGTGTACATCACACACTCTCATCATCTCACATTCGTACTTGTGAAAGGAATCAGCAGAGACAGTTTCTTTCTTCAAACCATGTATTGTGACTTATGTCCTCTGTGATGCAGTATAGTGGACACTACTGGCAGCGGAATGCATGTGGAGGATATACTGAGCATGATTACACATAGCTAAGGGTGTAGGGGTACATGTGATTAGCTGTTGCATGTGGGATGTGGGCTTCAGAGTTACATCTGCTTGGCCGTTGCTGTGCTAATGTTCATTTGCAAATAGCTGCGGTGCTGCGGACTTTGACACAGACGGTATACATTTAGCCTACCAGACCGCTTGGCATCATGGGCACAGTCCATCTCAGTTCCATGTGACAGGTGTGCTGCTGTTGTTACTCATGCACGCGTGCGTGTGAGTTGACATCAGGGCATGGGCTTACGTGCATGCAACGGCGTCCCACTTGTTGTTGCCATATGGTGGCTACTGGACATGTCACAGTCACTGGGGTCGTGTTGTTGTTGTATGCACTTGTCGTCCATGCAAAGGTCCTGTTACGGGATTTCCGGGAGGGGGAGAAGGGGTGCAGCTCTCACATACTCCAGCCGAGCGATTCCTGTCCACTGTGCGGTGCATATGTCCATGGGCGCAGGATCCATGTCATGGCATAGTTGTACGTGCAGTTCTGTCCATGTGGGTGCGATACACATATCCCATGCCACTGCCTCCCCGATACATGCAGAGTTCCTGGATGTGATGGGGAACAGAGTGCATGTCCCGGACACATCCGATGTCATGGCAGTGTCGTTGATGGTGTGGTATCAGTTGCAGGTCGTTTGGTATGGCTGTTGTAGTGGTTACTGGCCAGTCCGTGCGGAAGCTAAGCATGGGTACAGTGTCGGACATCATGGCTCAATTGGGGGATTGCGTCGGGGTCCTACGAATTGACAGGTTGACAGGTATGAGATGGCTTCCTGCAGGGCTTCCATTTCATTGGTGGTATACATGTTTGCCAGCCAATGTAGCGGATGGTGGCTGTCACGGTGTTGTTCATAAGTTGTCCCTTGTAGGAGCATGATGGGGCATGCTGGGTGACATTCGATGTAGCTGTGATCCATGATCCGTTGTGTGGAGGCACAGTGGTCCCATTGCAGTGTGGGTCCGATGTTCGCCACATACGCCATGCCCCCATAGGCTGAACAGACCCTGTCGTGTGCGTCCAGAGGGTGGAATAGTGGTAGCAGGTCCGCCCTTGGACATGCCGGGTTGGAGAGGCACAACTCCACAGGATGGTGGAAGGGACACCTCCGACAGTAGAAGACGGGTATGACGCAGCTGAACAATGCGATGCGGTAAGTCAGTCGGTAACTTACGTTCAGCAGGGATAGGGGTTCGCATCCCATTATCTGTATCAGGTTGTGTTTGTACAGCTTGACCTGTCTGGCGTAGTTGGGTAGGTGTGTTGTAGGTGCCATTTTGCTGCGGGGCGATGTGGTGGCGTGCTCCGGCTGTGTGTGCAGTCTGCAGTGTGCAAGCTCCGAGGTTGCTGTGAGGTCTGTGATGGTCGTAGGGGGCAGGACTTGTGTTCTGTTAGCTTGTGCGGAGGACACGGGCCCTCATCCCACGTGCTTCTCTGAATGTTCAAGGTCAGTGGTGTGTGACTCCTTCCAGATAACTTGCATGGGAACGGCATGGGGGAGTTTTATATTTTTCTTTCCTGTTCGGTATGTTCTTAGGTGATATGCGCTATCTGCCCTGTGGTCGGTTTCCTCTGCATGCCTGTGTTGGTCTTTTTGGGACAATGGCTGTATTCTCCGGCTTGTTTAGTCGGGTTGTGGTTTCGGAGTTGGAATGGAAGGTCATTCAGTGCTGTCTGCTCTCCCGTGTGTGGGCGGCAGGCTGTGTTTCCGCTATGCGTTGGGCCTTGTGTGTGGGTGTCATTCTTGGGTCCACCTGTTGTCGGTCCCCGGGCTCTTTGGTGTTCCGTTGTGTATGTCTGGTTCATGGGTGCAGGGTGGTATGGGTGTTTCTGTGTGGTACTGGCGTACCTCTTCCCGACAGGGCCCATGTTCTACTGGGTGGTGTTGCCGCCGCTGTGTGCTTCGCCATGTTTGTCACACAGGGGTGTGTCCTGATGTTGCGTGACTTCACTGACATGTGGGCGTCGGTTGTGTGACGTTGGGTGTTGTCCGTGAATTGGGCGTTGGGGACATGACTGTGGCAGGCCTGTCACGTGTCATGTGCGTTCTGGGTGTGGCTGGTGTGTGTGGTGCTTGGTTGTGTCCCTGTGTTGTTTGTGTGCGACGCATACATGGCGTTATGGTTGGGCGCTGAGTTGTGCGCATGTGTGGCTGCGTCATCGCCGCTGTGCTGCGGTGCCGTGACGGGGTCGTTAGTTCCTGGTCCCAGGTGGTGTGCCCATGATAGTTGCGAGATGTTGCAATTTGCCCTGTGTTACATTTGTGGGTGCAGTGGTGGATGTGTCTTGTCCACGCAGGGGTGTTGGGGAGTGCCATGTCCTCCTTTTCCGCACTTGCACTGTGTGCGCTGTTTGCGTGCCCTTGTTGTGTGTGTGCCTACCTGCGTCTCCGCGGTACGTTGCCTCCTTGGTGGTGCATCAGGTATAGCATGGGGAGGGCCTGCAGTGCTGGATTCATGCTCGGGGGTCGCCTCTTCGGTGTCTGTGCTCGGCTTTCGGGTTTCCGCCTCACTTTCACGTGCGGTGTCTCTTAGCCGTGGGAGCTGTTTGTTTGCGGCATCGTAATTTGTACGCCGGGCGGTACGTGATTTTGTCTGGCGGTGTGTCTCCATTGGGCTGCGCCGCTACGTGAGCGGGCGCACTTTGATGGCGGACGGCGTCGCTGGCTTGCCGGCGGTGTTTGGCTGCCTTTTCACATCGTAATTTGGCGGGCGTGTGGGCTGCGGCATGCGGGCGGTAACTGGTGGTTTTTGCATCCGCCAGCACGGCGGTGGTACTTCCGCCCGCCATCCTAATGGGCCCCTATATTTTTGCAAACGATATTAAACACTTCAATATTTTTAAAATCGATATTACTTACCTTAAGTCGATATTCTTGACCACGATCTTCTTGCTGTCAATATTTCTGAACCACGATATTAATGACTCGATATTTGTGCAACTTGATATTTTTACTCTATATTCTGTCTCTGCACTGGAAAAACACATAAATGAGGCCCTTAGACTTTAACTATTTGCTAAACTGGTTAGAAGCTGTATTTTTTTCTGAAAAATGCCCTGCATATGCTCCTCCTTTTCAAAAGATTTCAAATTGGTTGGTTCAGGCAGAATAGAGCTATTTTATTACAGTGCTTCTCCAGAAGGCTAGTCAAGGCCCTGCTCAGTAGCCACTGTCATGGTCCATTCTCAGGAGCGGCCCGTGCAGGTAAGGGCGGTGGGGTGGGTGGGGTGGGGGGGACTTGACACATGATGATGAGGGAAAATTATGTATTTATTAAATTTTCCCTCGTCGTCTTCGTTTGTCGAGTCAAGCCGATCTTACTCGTACGGGCCGCTCCTGGCCATTATGATACTAGGGCTAGCATTAAGCCAGAAGTTGGTACCATCATGCCACAGATGACAGAGTAAGCGTTAGGCAAAGATTGATCTCCATAATTTGTCAGTGATAAGCACAAATATGTCATGTCCAGCCTTAGCCAGACTCGAACATCATTATACAATTGCTGCCCCTAACTTGCTTACATTTACCACCTATATCTACCAGGCACTTTTTATGCCATGGGTTGGCACCAATCATGTCATGGGTGTCCGTCAATACACTAAGGGTCCGATTCTGATTCAGGCCGGAAATCTGTCCGACCGAGCCGGACCCGGAGAGATTTCCGACCGAATCGGACTCTGGCAGTCCGACCGAACGAGTACGATGTGCACGCATGCAATCGGACTCGAGTCGGTCGGACTCCCATTGAGTCAATGGGAGCCGGACGTACAATGCGTATGCGGGCTCCCATTGACCCAATGGGTGCGAGGCGAACAAGGGTGCCCCCTACAGCGGGTACGCCTCGAAGCGACTCGCGGCGTACATGCACAGGTAGAGGGGACCCATGTGTCCCCCCCTGTGTGCGACTCGCGCGGCTACGTGTACAGGGGGGTCCGACACGGACCCCCAAAGTGCGGCTCCGACTGCTCTTTCGAGCCGGACGGCGCGAGTCGGTCATACTGCTCGCGGCGCACATCGTACTTGCCCGGCCGGGGAACGTCTCCATCGCGCGGTGCGAGTCGTATCTGTGCGAGTCGGTCGGAGCGCTTCGGACCAGCGAACAAGTCGGTCGGCGATTTCGCGTGCGCTCGCATCGTACTCGCTCGGCCGGACGCACGTACGAATCGGTCGGGAAAGAGGGCTCCGAATCGGATCCGGTTAAGCCAAATCCGATTCGGTGCCCTACCGGCCGAGATCGGAATCGGCCCCTCTGACTGACAGCAGCTATGTGAGGCCCAGTATTATGTCAAAGTGGTTGCCATTATACTATAGGTGTGCATTGTTAGCTGATTTATCACGATTAAATGGCACAAAAGTTATGTGCAGCTGTTTGAGGCCAGAGGACATGTGGCTAAGCAGCTCGAGTTTCCATCTTTGGAAACTGGTGACAAGGTTCGAATCCTGGCCTTAGAGCTGGACTCCACAACGAGTGATTCTGAGCAAATTACAATTTCCCTGTGCCTAAAATTTGTGTAAACACCACTTGATGGATGCAATCTTGTAGATTGTCTCCCAACCATCACATAATGTACAACACTCCTTTGCTTCATAGCTTTATTTACACTATACAATACAGTAATACAAATACACGCATATATACAGCTATAAATTCGATATTACAGGTAAAGACAATGGGTATTTTGCATTTGAAAACTGATTTTCAAGGCTCATGAGTTTCATGAGTTTTTATTTATTGATTTTTTTTCATTCCACATCTATTTCTGGAATGCATCAACTCAATGATGCTCTTGTGCTTTTCATTGTAATAATATCCATTCATTCACTTTAGTATTTGTAAGAAATTGGGTTATTAATTGAGGAGGTGGAGAGTCCCATTCATGCAACAGCACAAACCTTGTCAGGGTGAACCACAAAAAGTTATTAAACTAACTTATGCTTAATCATCTGGTAGCTAGGAACAAAGCTGTCAGACTTGAATCAGAGGCAATGTGCAAAGTATTTATGCAGCACACAAACGGAAATAAAGTAAAAACATAACACAAGAAAAATCAGAACACAATTTAGAAAAATGCGTGCATTTAATAAATAAAATTATATAAGAATGACAAAAATCCAATCAGTAGAACTGGAGATATTCAATTTGAAAGTTTAAAAAAATAGCACAAAAAGCACAAAGCGCCACTTGTGGTCTTCTGGTCCCCCTAGACCTGTAGAAATTTACAGGTTCAGGCCGAGCGCAATGGAGTATGGGCAGATACAAGGACCAAGTTAGTCTCGCTGAAAGTTACTTTCAAAGTCTGGCACGAAGAATCCCATTCATGGTGGAGGAGGCCTCAAAGAAGAGGCTGAGGGTCGTGTATAGTCGCAACTGTAGTGTGAAGAGCCAGTTGGGCATTGCAGGTGGTCATCGCTGTACTGCAAAGAGCCAGTCAAGCATCGTAGATGTTGTTGCTGTAACTTTGTGTTGGTGGTCATCGTGGGCTGTCATTGCTGTAGCGCAAAGTGCAGGTCTTGTGTTGCTGCCTGCTGTGGATAGTCATTGTTGGTGCAAAGAGCAAGTTCCTGTGTGAGCATCGAATTGGTGGTTGTGGCAATGGTAGTGTCTTGGCACTAACGGGCCCATTTGCGGCCGCGAGGAGCCCAAACTTTAGGACTTTCACCTTTTCTTGAATGAAGGAGCTCTGGAGGCACCTCTTGGGTTCCCTCTATCATAGGCAAGCAGCAGGGCTCAGGCAGGTCCAGTTGCAGAACCAGGCAGATCCAGTTGCAGCAGGCCACTTGGGCCATTGCAGGGAGTCCTCTAAAGCTTGCTGAGTACTTGTAGGTCATGTAGTATTACAGGTGCATTAAACTCAAAATCAGGTCCTCAGTCTGAGAATCAATTAGTCAATATTATTTGGATGACACCTACGATATCCAGTGGATGAAAGGGCTGACCTTTTGCTCCTGTCTCTCTTTACGGATTCTGTAAACCATGTGAGACACATAAAGCTGTCTTCGCAGGGGTGGAAAGGAAATCTAGTTCTATGTGTTAGCATCTAAGGCCCTGATTGGAAGTTAGGGGTAAACTTGTGTGGAGATTCCAGATGGCTGGATTACCATTTGTGAGCAATATTTGTACACATATTCACTCCTATTACTAGATAAATCCTTCAGAATGGGAATGACTGTGTGGCCATTGAATTACTATGCCGAATTCTGCACACTATTCCCTTTTCTGGAGGGGTTTAGTACACACATTTACCACCTGCTAGAAGCAGGTGGTAAGTGTGCGCTAGGGCCTCTGTCTGAAACAGGGGAGGAGCACTGAGGTAGGGAAAGTAAGAGAGGGTAGGGTTAAATTAGTTCTGGCAAGTGAGGATAATTGAATGCTCCCCACTTGCAAGAGAAAATTCAGGTGGAGGGTGGGACAAGGCTCAGCTTCTGTAGTACCCAAAGCCCCATGACATTTTACCAGCTGGAATTACCAGCAGTTAAAATCGGGTACACCATTCCCTCACCTGGGAAAATTGGGCTTGGGAACACCAGACCAGATGGGATCAGACAAGGCGGAATCCCATATGAGTTTTCCGCCCTACCTGAATTGCAACCATGGCCTGAAAGCTTTTATCTTAGAAATATACCTCAGCAAATATTGAGCCTTGTTCCAAGAGGAATGCCACGACAAAGAAACAGTGACTATGGGCCTGATGTACAAAGGTTTAACTCCAAACGAGTTGCAAATTAGTTTGCAACCATTAAATACGCCTTCTTTGATGTATTATGGGTAGGAAAACAGTTTCACAAAAATTGCATAGCCAGCCAAATATTTACTGAGTTCTTATTTTGCGATTGCTTTTTGCACATCTTAATTTGCGATTTGTAATTACCAATCCACAAATTGTATGCAATAAGCACTCACAATTTGCAAATAGCTGTAAAAACAGAAAATTGGATGTGCAAATTAATGGATCACTGATGAAATATCGACTACAAAAACATCGGCTTACGAAAATATGCAGTAAAAATATCGTACACACAAATATCGACACCCTATATTTAAACAAGAATTTACACAAAGATCGATAAATAAATATCACCTTATTAAATATCGATTACAAAAATATCGACAGCAAAAATATAGATAACAATAATATCGATAACATTAAATTATAATGAAACACAACAAAAATATCGAGAATACCAATATCGACTACACAAATATCGCTAAAATACATATAAATAATATCGAAAATGCCATTTAACATTGAATAAAGACTATTTACAATTATTTAATTATTTAACATATCCCAAATAATTATAATAAATTATGACATCATATATAAAAAATATTAAATGATTAAAAAAATATAATATAATTATACTATCCCAAATAAGTGAATACATTCACAATATAACATTAAATTACTTTCCAACGATGCGAAAATTACATATATATAATATATAACTATAAATATTATAAATTACATTTATTTACAAATATATTTAAATAACAACAAGAAATAACATAAATATAAACATTAAATAAACGTTACATATATTTACCTAATTAAAAGGTAACTGCTAAAAATTCAAATAACGTATCTCAACCAATGATTTTAAACTAAAACACACAAACCAATAATTTTTTTTAACTAATTAACTAAACACTATAAAAACAAAGAATTCATTAACAACACAGAGGGAGAGCGTTTCTTTGCGAGAGAGAGACCAGAGAAGAAAGAAAATCTACACAAACTACTTTATCAGATTATACTACAACACAGGTTAGAACAAAACTTTTTACAAAATATAAATACCTCGACCTCCTTAACTTAATTAACTAAAATAATGAAATGTTCCCTTTTTTTAAATCAAAACTAAAGTGCAATACAACCACACCGAGAAAATACAACACAAATATGTTATTAAATACCTTATTTAACTCAACATAATTACAAATATAAGTAATTAAATATACAACTTAACCTATAAAGAAAGTAAATAACTCTGATTTTTAAACGTATTAAAAGTACAAAACATAGCTAATAAATACTTTTTCTTCACAGCTTTTACAAACTGCACCTACAAAAAACATCCATGAAATTAAATTCATCAACTACAACTAGTAAGTATTATTTGTTTCATTGCTAAAAATAAAACACTACAAATAAATTAAAACATATGTCACATTTAATTTCACATAAACATTTTACTTTCGTACCAACAGAAAATAGAACAGTGAAAAAACAACGAGCATCAAATAATCCCATCAACAAAAGTCAAACAACACTAATGTAAGTATTTTTTCTATATTATTAATAATACTAGCATATTTATTATTCACAATAGCATATTTACTAAACACATATGTATATATCTTCACAGATATACCCCAAAAATGGCAGAAGGAGCGAAGTTTAATACATCTCAAAAGGGGAAACTAATGCTTTGCTACATGGGTTACACTTACACCCAAGAAAAAGTCATAGGGGCATATTCTCAAGGACTTATCGCCGAGTTAGCGGCACTTTATCGCAGCCAAAGTGGCGATAGATTGATCGCCCTATTCACAAGCTGGTGCTAGCAGCCAATATCGCCAGTTTTCCTGCGATAGTAACCGCAAAAAACATCGCCACGGATGACACCGGCAACTAACGCTAATGAGTTGCAGAGTAGGCGTTCCTGTGCAAAAAGCCGCGAAAACACCACTTCGCAATATTGTCAACGACCAGCCAGATCGGCGATAAGATCCCAAAACAGGCGATAAGGCGTGTTAGCAGCAGGGATTTAACACCTGCTCTTACCTGGTGTTAAGTTGGACGACAACCTGCACCACAAAAGGGAGCCCAGACCAGAGCCACACCTGAAGAACAACAGATGCCATGGAGCTACTGATCATGCAGCTCGGAGCCCCAAGAGGGCCACAACACCCACCGCCACCACACCCAGGCCCGCCAACCCCCCCCGGACTACCACAGAGGCAGCGCAGACAAAGACAGCGGACCTTCAGAAAATGCACCAGCCTCACAGACTTAACACCAGAGGATGTCATTGCCCACTACAGGCTCAAAAGGACAACCATCCTCCGCATCCTGACCATCATTGCCCACAGGCTGACGGTACCAACACAGCGGACAACCAACATCCCTCCGCAGACAAAGCTGCTGGCTGTGCTGCACCTGTTGGCCTCTGATACCTTCCAACCAACAACTGACAGTCGGAGTCTCACAGCCAGCCCTATCCAAGTTCCTCACACCTGTCTTGGATGCCATCATCAGCTTGGTACCCCAGTACCTTCACTTCCCTCACACTGCGCAGGAACAGCTGGAGACCAAGCAAGGCTTCTACGCCCTAGCTGGCTTCCCGCATGTGTTGGGGGCAATCGACTGCACACTTGTACTCCTTGTGCCCCCTGCCACCACTGCACACAATTACCGCAACAGGAAGCACACGCATTCCATCAATGTGCAGCCAATAGTGGACCACCTGGGACTCTTCACCAATGTCGTCGCCAACTACGCAGGCAGTGTGCATGATTCCTTCATCTTCTGACAGTCCATCATCAACCAGCGCTTTGAGGCTGCACCTATGGGAATGCATTGCTCTGTTGTATTCCTCTTAGGGTATCCTTATATAGGCACAATTCGCCCTGCCCTTATATAGGCATAAAATCCCAGCCCTTATTTAGGCATTAAACCATGCACTCCAAATACAGGCATGGTCTCTGACATCCGTCCACCCTAACGTCACAACGAGTTCATGAAGAACAGACCCTTAGGCTGCGGGAGTTTCCCTAGTCCAGGACTATTGATTTCTTCAAGGACTCATATATTATGCATGAACCATTATTCCTTAGGGGTTCATTCATGACGTCTTTCGCTGTCCAACTCACGTCAATGCTAACATTCTTAGGTGCTCTCAGGTATAAATATACCTTCCCTAGCCCCTGTAATCCAGAGGAGACCTCGACTTCAGAGGAGCCCGTTTCCCGGCCTGACGCACTGAGAAGACGCTGCCTTCCCTGCACGCAGAGAGCCCAGCTTCTAGCTTCCAGTGATCTGACTTCCCTTGCGGGGTGTTGGAGTTCGAGTCTGGCAAAGAGATTCCTACCTCTCTCATTCTTCAGGTATGGAGCTGACTAGAACCTAGAGGGACTCTTGGCATACTAGGCATACTAGACTTAACATACTCTTAGTATACCGTAGTAAGGAATACTTCACCTACTTCTTCCCTCTTCCTACACCTAGGTTAGGTTAGGTACATTGGGGTAGAACTAGCTTAGCAACGCATCGTATGAGTACTCGCATTTTTAGTCTGTGTTATTTATGTAACAGCTTATGTACTGAAAGATAATGCTATCGCAGTATTATTTATTTCTACTGCTCACCCTGTACATTATTTATCTCGCATACTGTCTTGTGATCGTAACAGCACATTTTACTTACACCAGAAATAAGACTGTTCAATAAATCCTTTATTGAAACGCCTGTCTATTTCTTTCTGTGTAACTTGGAGAAAACTAAGCATGCACGACTGAGCTGAGTGAAATAGTTATCTATTGTTTCCACGACTCTGGGACACGTTCTGATTCTAAAGGGAAACACAGTGGTCATGTTTTGCGGCTGCCAGAAACTACTCCCTTCTTGTTGTCAAGGAGTTTCTAGTGGCCTCTGAGCTAGCTGGCACAAGTAATTAAGTTTAATATACTCGATAGGGACATACTGACCTTAGTCCTATGTCAAACCTATAGGATATATTATTCCAATGCGCAGAGCCTATTAGGGAAATAGGAGCTACACTACATTGCACCCAACGGTTTGGTAAGGCAGTAATTCAACGTTAGATACTGAGTAACTCAGCCGTGCTTTTTCTCTCAAGACCCCTACCCATATACTCCAAAAGACGTCTGGAGTGGGCAGGGTTAGGTATCCACCACGGCTACATAGGGAAACACCCTATATATTAGCTGTTTGGTTTGCTCAACGTTGAAGGATACAGTGTTCCACAATATTGTGCACCTTATCTTTGTTTCCTTGAAACTTGTTTCTACATTTTTCAAACAACAAAATGCCTGGCTCCGACAATGAAACCGGAGACGGTGGAGCTGTGGCTGATCCAGCCCTAGCAGCAGTTTTTAACTTTACCGGTTTAAATGAAACCGAGGAGGGTGTTATACACATCCATCAAAACTTAAGAAGAGCCATCAATCTAAAACTTATGAAACATGGCCTACCACCAAGAGGCAGTAGAGCAGTTTTCGTGATAGAGGCACATGAATCCTTTCAGACAGAGGTATTCTATTCATGGGTAATATTTCCTGAATCCAATCCAATAACACAGATGTTTCACTTCTACAAAGAAGATGAACCACCAGAGGAATACATTCCTTTCGAGGATATAGAAATTCCATTAACATACCAGGAGCATCAGCTCTGGCTTAAAGGCGCCCTAAAACATCACAAAAACATTACCAGGCTCGGTCCACTAGGTAGACCAGGAGCAACATGGCCGATTTTAGCCGGCTACACACCTCATCCTGAACTGGATATAATGTCAGATGAGGACTTACTTGTTCAAATACAAGAATTAATAAAAATTTACTGACAATTGGTCCAATATGTCATGCAGACTTTTACAGTCCGACCACCATTGACATATCCAAATCCAACTCCCCAACAGGGGAATACACAAAAAATTACACCACAGACTCTATACGCAGTCATGGGTAAAATGCCCACAAAACGTGAGCAAATTCCATTTTGGATAGCTCAAAAAATTACTCAAATCGAAGCAGTATTTCCAAATACTAGCCCGCATGAGAAACACAGAATCCTAACAATCAGTTTACCGATGGGGATCACACCACAACTGGAAGACTGCACCACTTGGGGCTCAGTCTTTGCTGCCATCTATACTAAAACACATGGTATTCCATCAATTGCGGTAATACCTGATGTCCTAAAACAAATTCAAAACGAATACGGGGCAGAGCCTGCTCTAAATTTAGGTATGAAATTACTGAAAAATTTCGACCAGGTCTCAACAATAATATTATCTAATATTAAAGGGAGGCAGCAGCAGTGGCGATCCGCCAAAAATTGAGGGAATTCGATGTTACAGAACATCAAACTGAGCTACCCAGAATTATAGAACAATCTTATGCAGAATTAGGCAGAGATAGTTTGGGTGGAAGACCACTGAAACCAAAACTATCTGAAAGTCCTGAGAAGGACTCAATAAAACAAACTCCTACATCTTCTAAAAAGAAGTGGGAGTCTACTAAACAAAAATCAAACGAGAAACGTTCTCAATCCCGAGGTAGGTCTCCTCAAAAGGAGCCCTCTGAAAGGAGGTATAACCTCAGGAATAGGGATAATTTGAGAAAACCTGATAGGTATCAAGATACTGATACACGTTCCTCTCGTCCCTTTCAGATCTCACCACAGACTTCGGAAAGAAGAGGACGAACAGAACATAAAGAAGAACGCGTGAAATCGAAAGACGACAAACACGCTTCAAAAACCAAAACAAGACCTCAATTCTCCAAAAAGAAGGTAGCAGGTCTGAAGATCAGACATGCCGAGAATACTGAGAACACAACTCAAGAACGGAGAATGGGCTCAGACAATGCTGGACAGTGCAGCAGAAGTCACAATAGTTCGCCAGACCGTGAAGGAACTTCTGGAGATAGTGGACTTGAATGAGTACATCACAGTAGAGACTGTAGACACCAGGGTTAGTACTCCACAAAAGTTATATGAAATAACACTCCGGATGGAGGGAGACAAACCTAGACAGGTGAAAGCACTTTTTGGGAAAGACTATCAAGAGGCTATGACATACTTCTAGCAGAAAAGGACTGGCCACCACAATTTGTCAGGGAGTGCCCACATGGCGAGGACATTATTATGCCTGCCTTCTCCAACCATATTCCTATACATCTAAAATATACATATGCCAGGAAATGGGCAGTGGCCCAGGCCCCAGCATTATATAAAAATCATGTAGGATGGGATGAGGACTCACCTCACCATAAAATACATCTGAAACATGAACCTACTGCACCAAGGCAGTACCAAATAAAGCAAGAAGCTAAAAAACAGGTCAGGGAGATCTTAGATCAACTTGAATATCAAGGGGTGATTGAAACATGCACCTCCTCAAGGAACAATCCTTTGTTTCCTGTCTCCAAACCAGACAATACATATCGTCTAGTTTTGGATTACAGACACCTAAACACTTGTTCTAAAACTTTTGCAGTGCAAAATGCACATAGCACAGCATTAATGAATAACATTGTGCGTAAAAAATATAAAACCACATTAGACATCTCAAATGGTTTCTTTTGTCAAAACATAGCACCTGAAAGCAGTTACTTAACATCATTCTCCATAATGGGGACCCAGCGTCACTTTTGTCGACTCCCACAAGGGTTCAAAAATAGCCCAGGTTTATTCTCAGCGAGGGTAATGGAGTTACTACAAATTTATGACAATGAGGCATTGTCCTATGTCGATGACATATATCTGACAGACGATGACCTGGACAAACACTTGAACAGGGTGAGCACCATTATACTGGGATTCGCCTCTGAGGGCTACAAGTTCAACTTTAAAAAGTCCAGAATTGCCCATCTCAATGTCCTATTTTTAGGATATGAGCTTTCAAGTGAAGGCAAGAGCTTGGCAGCTAACTTTTAGAAAAGTGTGCGCTGCTCCAACCTCCAAAAACGCTAAAAACTTACAATCCATCCTGGGTTTCCTAAATTTTGGAAGAACATACATTCTAAATTATGCAGAAAGGGTTAAACCTCTCTACGCATTAATCAAACCTGATTTTTCAATCAAAAACTGGACACAGGAACACACAGAAATCTTGCGTTCCCTCCAGGCTAACATGTTAGCAACAAATCACTTACAAACACGTGTAAGTCAACGAAATTTGGTGATCCTAATAATTTCGGGTCAATGTGGATTCACCTACTTAACCTTCAATGAGGGTGAGAAAATCCCAATTGCATACAAATCCCATTTGTACACACAAGCGGAAATGCGCTTCAGTTCAACTGAAAAAATTCTGACGGCAGTTCAAACTGCTGTAGCAAAAGAAAGAGCCTTAGCCCAAGGGAAACGCATTATTGTTGTAACCCCAGTACCGGCTTTAGAAGCGGTCACAAAAGCAAGCATTCCAAATGCTAAAGCATTACATCCAAGATGGATACAATGGGTTAATTCTCTTGCTGCAACAGATGTTGAATATGTTTTTGATCCAGATTTAAAAACACAAGCATTCCTACAATATGAACAAGAATGTCCTCTGCCTACTGAAATTCTGCCTCTTGATCAGTACAAATTTATAATTTACACTGACGGATCCGCACAACCCGCAATAGGGGGTAAGCAAGCTTACAGTGCAGCGTGTGCAATCGTTAAAGGTTGCATGCGAGATGGCATCTTCAGACCTATGGTCACAAAAACACAATCTCTAGGGGATTGTACAGCTCAGCGAGCTGAACTACAAGCATTCAAACTGGCACTTGAAAGTACAGATCGAGAATTCCCCACACTAATAGTGTGCGACTCCTTTTACTGTGTTCAGTCGTATAATGAATATATACAAAACTGGCTTGAAAATGGTTTCAAAGATGCGAAAGGTGGCACAATAAAGCATAAATTGCTTTGGGAACAAGTAGTTCAGTTGAAAAACGAACTACCAAAGGCTCACGTGATACACACACTGAGTCATCAACGTGATGGCGTTCACGTTGCAGGGAATTCATTGGCTGACGAAGCCGCAAAGGGGGCTGTGCAAACGGCTTCCGTAGCTGCGATCACTCGTTCAAAAACAAAAATAGACGGTGAGATAATGTTGGCTGTCAATGCATAAAGCAAAGGCAGCAGTGCAGCGTTACCAAAAAGTTTCCACTCAAGTACTCTTATGTAATTGATGCGAACAACGTTCCTTTTGCTCGAATCCCTGGAGTGGGGGATAGGGTAATTCCAAACAAGGAACGAAGATTAGGACTAATCCTAGCAGCACATGAAGGGATAGCATCTGCCCATGCAGGTGTTTCTGCAGCAGTATCTTTACTCAAGCAACGATATTGGTGGCCTGGCATTAGAAAACAAACAAAGAACTATGTTTTAGAATGTGATATATGCCAACAAATGAAAGTCTCCACAGTGAAACGTCCTGCGCAGACACCCTTGTTAATTTCAGATAAACCATTAGCTTGTGTTTACCTTGACCACTGCGGTCCCCTGCAAAGGGACGGTAACTATAAATACATCTTGGTTGCAGTGGATTCATGCTCTAGGTTCCTATGGTTATGGCCTCAGCGCTCGGCTGACGCTCGAACTGTTATAAAAGATTTGCGAGTCTTTATCGGCACATACGCAATAGGCACGCTACATTCTGACCAGGGTCCTGCGTTTAGCTCTAGGGCTTACAAAGAAGCCATGGCCAGTCTGGGCGTTGCATTGCGGTACTCCTCTCCATTCCATCCTGAGGGAAATTCGGTTGTGGAAAGGAAAAACCGGGAAATAAAGCAGTCTATAACAGCTAGG
Organism: Calotriton arnoldi; assembly: GCA_963921515.1. Classification (NCBI taxonomy): domain Eukaryota; kingdom Metazoa; phylum Chordata; class Amphibia; order Caudata; family Salamandridae; genus Calotriton; species Calotriton arnoldi. Next base: position 1,278,612 of record CAWUFW010000648.1, on the reverse strand, counting down.
GTATTAGGTTCGGGTGATGGGTGGGTCAAACACCTTAGTGGCGTACAGCGCGCAATGAACAATCTGCCAAGAAGTTCTCTAGGGGGGGTCACTCCATATGAGATCCTATTTGGGACAAGAATGTGGGTACCAGACCTAGAACACGTAGGCACAGTGGTGGAAAATAACCCATTTGATATCAAAGATCGTTTGGCTGTTTTACAGGACTTAAACAAATTAAGAACGAAACAAAGCAACGTATTCCTACAGTCAACCACCACTGGGGATAAACCGGCTGTCCCAGCAAGGCCTGTCTGGATTCCAAAAGTTGGGGATCTAGTCAGAGAAAAGATTGCGGTCAAGAAGGAATTTGGACCTTCTTACAGACAACCAGTACCTGTCCTAGCAGTTCAAGGAACAAGAACAGTACTTCTGCCGCCCCTTGCTGGAAGAAAGGAGAAAAGATTTGTGTCCATCGACCTCATCAAACCACAGTATGTGGCCAATACTAAATAGTAGGCCTCGTGGACTCCGACCTAGTAGCAAACGCACTCCTCTCGCTACTATCCAAGAGGTTCAGACTGAAAGACTGATAACTATCGAGAATTCAGCTGTAACAGATGGAGGACTATGCAACAACGCTATGGAACTCATCCCTCTTGAACACCAAGTAACAGTTCGTCCAAATACACCTGTCTACACCAACGTAACAAGTGATGAACTGGTTCCAGTGATTTCTACAAATCCTGATGCAATTCCAACAATTGACAGAACTGCTTCTGGCTACTTCATTAACTTTGATACGTTCTCAGAAGATCCGAGTGAACCTGAAACGACGCCAGTGTCATTGAAATTCAAGCAGCAAGTACAAGACTTTCTTCAATTTATGAAAAAGACTTATTTGGTTTCTCCATGGATTGAACTCTGGATTACATCTGGACTTTTTGTTTTCCTGCTCTGGCTAGCTTTGGTAACAACTGTAAGCGTGCTTATAAGTGGCAGATACATCCATGTGAACACTGAAGGAAAGGACATAAACGTACTTTTGAAACCTCATAAATCTTCCCATCGTGAAGCAAGAGACTTATCATCAGTGAACATCACAGCTGTTCCTATACATGATGGTATAGTGTGGGACAAAACAGATTATGATATCTTTGGCCCGAATGAACAATTGAGCATTCCACATTTGTTTAAAATTTCACTAAGTGATCTAATCACGTCCAGTACCTATTCTGATGATTGGGACTTTGAGACTGTGACTGACATTATGTTTGACCTAGAAAAATCTGCTGCATTTTCTAAACATGAATATTTAGAGGGTTCATCAGACTATGAACAAATGTATTGTTATAATCACTATGGTCATCATTATTTGCATAAATCTGCATATCCAAGAAATGTGTTTATGTTTAACCAATGGGAACATTGTCCTACACCACCTAAAGGTAGTTCAAAAACATTTGCTAGTAAGTTTCCATATTTTTCAGGATACAATACATCTGATCCAGAAACGTTTTACTATAAAAATGTAAACAAGACAGGACTGAAAATTATGTTAACAAATACAAAACAGATTTATTCTGCATTTTTTAATGCCCAACTGTCTAGACAGGGTTTCGACTTTTGGAAAGACACAATTGACACAAAAACTGTGTGGGGTACTAAAGATTGGCAAGTGCAGGGGATAGAAGCTTTATTTAGAGCCTGCATCATCCCAGAACAAATAATGTTTTTGAATGAAACTATCCAACAAACATCTTGTCTTGGATTAGCCAAGATAAAAGAGATGAACACACCTTCTGTACCAACACCTGCCAGTGAAAGTAATACAAAGGCAGTGGTGACAGTTGACAATATACTACAACTCAACAGATCTAATCCTGATTGGAAAAAATGGTTGATCTGGCCCACAGACACGAATAACTGTCAGGAAAGATTCCTGAATAAAACTCAGGGCTTTACTATTCATAGGCCAGACCCAAGATACGTCCAAAGACAACATCCGGGGGTAGTAACAACATACAGTGTAGGTAAATTATGCCTCGATTGGCTGCATAAGTCTACACTACAGGATGTGAAACAACACTTAACCTTACTTAAAAAGGACGCAGATCTTAGAGATTTCTTGCTTGGACCAAGAAAACCGCGTCAAAAACGTTTCATATATGCCGGCATTTATGCTGCTTATAATGAAGCTTGGAAGGTATCACAGATAGAGGCCGCAGAATGAATACGTGAACTTGATCGTATTAATTTAGAGAAAACACTCTCTGTGGTCGACAATGGGTTAACAACTTTGTCCTCCAGAATATATTCATTGGATGGCATTGTATCCTCTACTATCGACATACTAGAACAAGATTTGGCGATGTTACAACAAGGCCAATCTCAATTACGTTCTATAATGTTATTAAGCTGGACGCTGCAATCTTTGCGAGCGGGCTATGTGCCTTGGCGTTTCATCAACACAACGGCTCTGTTTGCAGAATACAATCTCACTGATAAACAGATCGAACTGGCACAAAGAGGAGCAAAGTATACAGTGCTAAACATTGAAAAATTGGAGAAGTTACCATTCACAGTGGCAGAAAAACCAGCTACAGAATGGCTTATTCATGGCAAAATAACATTACCTGTGAGTACTTTTCAGTTTCAGTATTGCCTCAGACAAATGCAAGCAGGCAAATATGAAAGGTTGGGTAAGGAATACATTAAGACATCATGGGATTTACCGTATACATTTAGATGTTGGAGTGGGGATCGTGAAGTGTTTTTGAGCGGTTCAAACTGTAAACTTGCACTGAGTGGTTCACTTATATGTCAAGACATTTCCTTGCACGGGGCTTGTAATGGTTCAGTGGAAAATTTGTCTTGCCATCAGCAGGGTACTCCAGCTGCTGTGATTAATCCAACGTTTGGACAACTTTCTAATGGGAGTTACCTCATGTTGAATGATCAGAGCTGCTGCGGAATGCTGCCAGGCATCCCATATCTAGTAACGGTCAACTCCAGGGTCACTTGCTGTATGCAAGTATTGTTTCCCCAATAGACACAGTCAGGAGTTGCCTCTATGGCCTTCGCTGAACGTCTCTTTTATAAGATTTGATACTTTAAGCAGAATGAAAGCCATGCTTTTACAGCAAACAGTGCCTTTGACCTCGGCCAAAGAAACCTATGATCTACAAGTAGCAAGGACTTCGGCTGAGATACAGACTTTAATACGTACAAACTGCCCTATACATTTCGTGGAAATGATATCACGTATCTTTAACATGTCTGATACAACCGGAATTGTACATGTATTTAAGAGCATCTGCTCAGGTCTGTTAGCACCTTTCCAGGCAATACTCGGAATCATCCCGAACTTTGCACATTCGGTGTTTGGTGGCATACCATTAATTCTAGCACTTGTTGCCGGAATTCTATTTCTCTTTCTACTATTGCGCAATGGCCAGCCTATTCGCAGACATCACTCCGAGCGAACTGGAGAAAGCTCTCCTTGAACGAAAGTGCCGTGAGCAGATAGTAAAGCTTTTGGGCATGACTCGTCTACGGGACCTTAATACAACTTGGTTCCTTTCATTCAGACCAATCTGGCAAGATTGCATCTTACCTGTTCTACGATGCCTGCTATGCGGTGAAGAATGCGTGTTGGACACCTGTCTAACATTTCCATCAGCAACGCCAACGGATGTCGATACTCTGCTGGACCCGATAACGGCCCATGCTCTGTGTTGTCCCCAGAGGCTTCCTATCCTGCTGTCAGCATTCATTGAGATCTCACAGACGCTTCCGGCTGCTGCTGAGGTACGAGAAAGAACTCCAGGCACACAGGTAACAACGGACGCGAACATTGCTGAGGCAACCTATGCTGGATGCAAAGCTTCCCATCTCTGTGTAATTAATCTACTACACGAGGTGTTCCAACTGACACCAACAACAGTGGATGATGTTTTGTCTATTGAAATAGATGATCTCATGTTTACACCAGACCCGTGAACTAACTCTGATTCGGCATACAGTGTTCCAGAGCTGCAGTGACAATTTGGCCTTCATTTTTTAAACAACTTGGAACTCTACCAAAATTGAACATTTTCCCCATTTTTTTGAACGAAAATGGCACATCAATCTGCTTAAAGTAGAACTAGCCTTATAATACAGACTTCTAGGTACTTCCACGGACACTTAGTCATCTTGTGTGTCTAAAACAGTTCATTAATTTTTATGACATGAAATGACTTTGATTTTTGAGAAACTTATCGATCATTTTTTGTCAAATGTAATTATTACTGCTTATTTCATTCCAATTGCATTTATTTTCGAACTTTATGCCTGTAATGAAAAGCAATGCTTCAAATGTACAGTACCTTTTGCATTCTAATAGGTTTTTAAATGCCTTTTTTAAATGGTTTTATGAAAAATTTTAGAAATATGCGGTACCCCATTTTAATGTTTAGCATTTTAAATGTTTAGCATTTTAGTATTATCGTACACACGAAAGAGGAGTGGGTGTTGTATTCCTCTTAGGGTATCCATAAACGGGCTTTCCAGTATCATGTCCTTATATAGGCACAATTCGCCCTGCCCTTATATAGGCATAAAATCCCAGCCCTTATTTAGGCATTAAACCATGCACTCCAAATACAGGCATGGTCTCTGACATCTGTCCACCCTAACGTCACAACGAGTTCATGAAGAACAGACCCTTAGGCTGCGGGAGTTTCCCTAGTCCAGGACTATTGATTTCTTCAAGGACTCATATATTATGCATGAACCATTATTCCTTAGGGGTTCATTCATGACGTCTTTCGCTGTCCAACTCACGTCAATGCTAACATTCTTAGGTGCTCTCAGGTATAAATATACCTTCCCTAGCCCCTGTAAACCAGAGGAGACCTCGACTTCAGAGGAGCCCGTTTCCCGGCCTGACGCACTGAGAAGACGCTGCCTTCCCTGCACGCAGAGAGCCCAGCTTCCAGCTTCCAGTGATCTGACTTCCCTTGCGGGGTGTTGGAGTTCGAGTCTGGCAAAGAGATTCCTACCTCTCTCATTCTTCAGGTATGGAGCTGACTAGAACCTAGAGGGACTCTTGGCATACTAGGCATACTAGACTTAACATACTCTTAGTATACCGTAGTAAGGAATACTTCACCGACTTCTTCCCTCTTCCTACACCTAGGTTAGGTTAGGTACATTGGGGTAGAACTAGCTTAGCAACGCATCGTATGAGTACTCGCATTTTTAGTCTGTGTTATTTATGTAACAGCATATGTACTGAAAGATAATGCTATCGCAGTATTATTTATTTCTACTGCTCACCCTGTACATTATTTATCTCGCATACTGTCTTGTGATCGTAACAGCACATTTTACTTACACCAGAAACAAGACTGTTCAATAAATCCTTTATTGAAACGCCCGTCTATTTCTTTCTGTGTAACTTGGAGAAAACTAAGCATGCACGACTGAGCTGAGTGAAATAGTTATCTATTGTTTCCACGACTCTGGGACACGTTCTGATTCTAAAGGGAAACACAGTGGTCATGTTTTGCGGCTGCCAGACACTACTCCCTTCTTGTTGTCAAGGAGTTTCTAGTGGCCTCTGAGCTAGCTGGCACAAGTAATTAAGTTTAATATACTCGATAGGGACATACTGACCTTAGTCCTATGTCAAACCTATAGGATATATTATTCCAATGCGCAGAGCCTATTAGGGAAATAGGAGCTACACTACAGCTCGTTGGTAAGTACCAAATGAACACACCACACACCTCAACTACACAGTCATGCAACTCACGACTCTGGGAATGCACACGTTACAAACTCACATACAACATACCAAGCAACATGCCCGCCTACCAGACATGACAGCACAACTTACTGTGGTAACCTGGGCTAGCCATGTACACAAGGCATCAATGGCATGCCACCTCAGCCACACAATAGCAGAATGTGGGGAGAGGTGGGAACCAGGCATGTGCGAAGGAGGCTAGTGACCCATGAATGAGAATGCACACAATGCCAAGTGTGGCGTGGATGTGCTGGCCAGACTGCAGTATGCAGACCACAGACATGTCCATGTCGACATATACTGCTGGTGTTTGGAGTGTAGTGGACAGTGGACGCAACCATGTCACCCCAGGCAGTGGGGAAGATCGCGGAAATGTAGCTTGTTACGTCCCTCCCTGTAAGCGTGAGCGGAGTGGGCTGGCCCGGCGTACGCCAGGCCAGCGTAGGGTTGTGAATAAAAAGCCCGTTGCTCTGGGCGTGGTTCTCTTCTGGAATGGCCAACGTGTCTGCCAGTGCGGCGCCTCTCACCCCGCCACGAGGCCGACGACGTGAGCGTCGGTGCCTGCGATCCTGTGCGCCTGCTGCACCCCAGGCCGCTGGTCCCCAGACCTGTCTTGGCCACCCCTGCGCAACCAGGCCTCACTGCTCACCTGCCGACACCGGCGTGTGTCAAAGAGGGCCCACCACGTGTCGGTGCAAGCTCCAAGCCTGAGGCCCGCGGCATTGGCAGCCTCCTCAGACCATCACGGCCTCCGGGACACAGGCCCCCAGCACTCCTTTCTCATTGACGTACTCCACCGCTGCCTCCGGCCTACACTGCGGTCCAGTAGGTCACACATTTGGAACTGAGTCTTGATTTCATGATGGCCGAGTTCATATGTTAATGGCAGCATTTATATCTCTGTACTTCCTTCAATCTGGTGCCACCAACTCTGTGCATCGCAAGCCAACAACACGTGGCTGTGGGCCCCTGCTGACCGCTGCCTCCGGCCTACACTGCGGTCAAGTAGGTCACACATTTGGAACTTGTCTGTTAATGGCAGAGTTCATACCATTGTACACACCTCATCACAGACTGCATCCCCTTTCAGCTCTGGTGCCACTAACTCTGTGCACCGAAAATCATGGACACTCACTGGTTGAACTTTGGTGGCGTCTGAGTCTGTGGCCTGGGGGTTGTCTTCATCATCATGTGGCTGGTACTGACTTGGTGTTAAACATGAGTCTGTAGCATTCATCTCCTCCATATTGCCTGTTTCAGCTTGGTTCTGCCCTCTGCATCATGCCCTGGTAGAACACCTTCCACTGTCCCCCGAAACACTCTGTGACATTCAGCTTCGACATCGACGAGGACCCGCTCAGCTCTCGTGGCCCTACCTCAGTGCACCGCAAGTCACCGTCCCATGGCGGTGTGCCTGTGCCGGCCGCAGTGCATCCGGGGCCACTAACTCTGTGCAGCTCAAGTCATGGACCCTTGCTGTTTGAAATTTGAACTTCTGATTGTCTGATCACTGTTGTAGTTGTTGCCAGCACCAACCACTCCCTGAGGGCTGGCTTACACTCACTCCACACCCATCCAGCACAGGCATCACTGGACATGTGACCCTGGCAATAAAAGGGGCCGGGAGCACGTGCCCGTAGCCAGTTCCACAAACTATCTAAGTGTGTCCGTGTGGTCATTATGTATGCATGATGGGCCAGGGCCCTACCACATGACATTGTGCTGTGTACAGCGGGCGCAACCATGTCACCTCAGGCAGTGAGGAAGACCTGGGACATGTAGCTGTGTCGTACCCCCCTGTAAGCGTAAGCGGAGTGGGCTGGCGTACGACAGTCCAGCATAGGGGTGTGGATAATCAGCCCGGGGCTCTGGGCGTTGCTAAGTGTTGGCCTTGCCAAGGAAGTAACTAATGCGTGTGTCTCTGTTGTAGTGTCGGCGCCACCCATCCCGCAACGGACAATGTTGCGATGTAGAATGCCCCCGGAGTGCGGGCTCGGCCAAAGAGATAAATGAAGGAGCGCAAGCCCGCTCAGGGTCCGGGATCATACATGCCAACTGTTGTGTGTGTCGCTATTACCGCAGCATAGGCCAAAGGTCTACCCTCAACCGCATCGCGAGTTCAGCCAGCCATGAACTCTACATCTGTGTCCGCCCTATCCTTACCATAGGCCTACACACACGTGGCCGCCCACCTTCAACGCACAACATCACAGTGTCGTTGTCAGGCTTGTGGACATGCGCAGACAGGCATGACAATGGTGTGCCGTAGGAGTACAAGTGATGCAACCGCGCTGCGCACACTAGTAAATAGGCTCAGGGGGAGGGAGGAGCAGCAGTGAGGCTACGTAATACACATTGATGCCGCTCATTTGCTACAAGCAGTACCTGTCAAACAGGAATCACTAAGTCACACATATCACACACCAATGAACTAGTGAGCCTGCCAACATATCATGCAGAACCAACTTTTGACTCATGTCTCTCTGCACTGTCACAGGTAATCAAGGATATGCACTCTGCCCTTGGATGATGACACCCCTCCGAGCCCCGAACACACAGGCCCAGAGGCAGTACAATGCGGCCCACAAACGCACCAGGGACATCGTGGAACGCACATTTGGCGTGTTGAAGTCACGTTTCAGGTGCCTGGACATCACAGGTGGAAGGCTCCTGTACAGCCCAGGCATCGTGTGCAAGATGATCGTTGCATGTTGTGTGTTGCACAACATATGTGTACGCACCAATGCCCCATGGCAACAAGTGCCAGATGCACCGGACGATGATGAGGAAGATGAGGCAGGTGGACCACACCCCACTGCAGCAGCAGCAGGGATAGCCCGTAGGAACACCATCATTGACAATTTCTTCACATGAGCACGTCACATTGTCACAGTCCTTAGCAATCATGGGACAGTACAAAATGACCACAGGCACAGCATGTGCAAATACATTCATTACAACACACATTCCCTGTGTGCATGTTACTCCTTCTGTACAAGCACATCACTCTGACAAGTGTAAGTGCAACATGTAGTGCTAACAATCTCACTAATTGGAAATAGATGGTGGGTGTGTCACCTCTGTACAGAGAGGCTGTTTAGGGTGTCATATATTCGAAATGCCATTTCTGTGTGTCAAAGATAGTACGGAATCCCACTCATCAGCTTTTCACATGTGTCCCAAATCATTACATATAGGCTGTCATTTGTGACCTACAATTGACAACAGGGCTTCTTTTGGGGTCAAATATGTACCACCATGATGCAGGGATGCACCCTGTGACTCAAGTCCCACAACATGAGCTACATGGACATAAGGGGGAATCACTGCCCCTACATTCGTCCATGCTTTCATACTTGATTAATCATAGACATGACACATCTCTGTGTATTATAATGTATTATTCACGTTCAGTGGAGTGTTGAGGCTGTCTTAGTACTGGGCCATGCAGACAACACTTTACAATGTTGCCCCGTGGAGGGCCAGCCAGAGTCCTTTAGGGATTGACAAGTTACTCGGAAGGGGAAGAGTCCAGTCCGCAGGCTGATTGCTGTGTCATTCTTGAGCATACAAAATATGGCAGTCCATGTCGAAGTCCAAGGTTAGTGTCGCAGAGTGTGTCGGGGGACAGTGGAAGGTGTTATTCCAGGGCATGATGCAGAGGGCAGACCCAAGCAGAAACAAGCCATATGGCAGAGATGAATGCTACTGCTTCCTCCTTACCACTAAGGCAGATTCATCCTCATCTTTGTCCTCTGAAGTTTCATGTGCCTCCCATGTGGGTGGTGGTGTTTGGTTTGCAGCACTGTGTGACACTGACACATCAGGGGCCGGAGATGTGGATGTAGAAGTAGCAGCAGCATTCATCTGCGCAATGTCTTGTGGCAACACTCCCATGATGAGGATCTGCAGGGCATGGAAGATCCCATCTACAGCTTTCTCGTGTGCAGCCGTGGTAGCCATTCTTTGCTCCTGCATCCGCTCCATGTTCTCCATGACCCTCCTTATGTTTCCCAAATCACGGATGACATCGCTGTAGCCACTCTGACTAGACATTTGTTGTTGTCTCCGAGTCATGACTCCAGCGACGCCAGCCATGGATTGTTGGAGGGCATGGGGTGGACTGTGGGTGTCCGTTAGGGAGTGCAAGTGGTCCCTGATGGGACTTAGTCACCCACGTATGGCATCTAGTTTGGCTGCCATGAGGTCGAACCCCACCGCACCTGTTCAGCCAGCTCCTTCTGGCAGTCTAACACACGGCGTTGGAACACCATGTGTTCTTCGGTGAGGTGCTGGGAGCCAGACGTGGTGGTGGGTGCTTCCTGCTGTGTGGTCTGTGCAGGGGGTGGGATCACCTCGATGGTGCTGGGCTGCCCTGCTACTGGAGGTGGGGTGCGGAGGTTGTCCATGAACCGTTGGAGTTCGTCGTAGTCGATGTCCTGGGGGTCGTCTCCATCATCACTGACGTGATTTAGGGTCTGCTCTGCAGGAGGTGTTGATTGTCCCTCTGCAATGTAAAGGGGAGATGCAGTTTCACAGTGTGTTCCATGTATGTTGACACATTGGCGGAGTTTACATACAGACTGCATGACAATGTACATTGTGACTGTTTGTGAGGAGATGCCTATTTGATGCAGGACAGTGGACATTTGTACTACATCACGGATGTTAGGTTGTACTCGTACATTGTCATCTCACAGTTTCCTGCTATGCCAGATGTGATTGGCCATTTTGTACACACATGCGGCACCAGTTGTGTCCTGTGTTCTGTTGTGAAAGTGTTGCAGTTTGTACCACATTGTTGTCAATGTTGAGGTGCTCTTATTCTTATGTGTGTGTGCTGCATTGTGGGTGAGTCGCCCCTGCAGCTCTGATTTGTCTGCCCCTTATCCCTTTCAGGTGGTGTGCCTTTGACTTCTGTGCTTCTACAGTGCTGAGATGTTGCGGACTTGGGTAAATTGGTCTCTTGGTCGAGTTGTGACTCTTGGGCATGGTTTGTCCGCAGATGTGTTGTTGATGTCAGGGGTTGTTTGTGCACGTGGATGTGTCAGAGTGTGACCTGCTCCTTTCCGGATGTGGTCCACACTCAGTCACCTCAGTGTCATGGCGTGCACCATGTCATGATAATTGGACTGCAGCCATGCTAATCGTCATGCAGTGTCACTTTCATTGTCAGTGTGGCTCACAGACCTGCAGCTTTGCTGGGTTCAGCACATGTGTATGGGTTTCTTGTGAGATTAGTGATGTGTGGGGAGGGCCCCCTCCGGGCACATTGTCGATGGGGGCCTACTTGCTGTGTCTATGTGTGCTGCAGTATGCCAAGGAGATCAGGGACATGATCCAGAGTCATTGTGGGTGTGCAGTGTCCTCTACTTAATTGTGCATGTGTGCCATTGTGCCCATCTCCCCCCGTCCCCCCAGTCCCTGGTCCGTACTCAGCCTGTTCATATTGTGTCAGGTCATGTTGAGCAGTGTCCGGATCCACTACTCCTGGCACCGTATCCCGACTGATGACTGTGTCCACCATTTTCTCCATGTCATCCAGCTCCTGGTGTGCCGCTGGACCCCCACTTCCAATCTGTGTTGCTGCTTTCATGTTGGCATCGAGTTTCTTCTTAGTTTTGCCCTTCACATCATTCCAGCGCCTCTTGACCTCTTCCATTGTCCTCCTCAACTCTGCAACTGCAATCACATGGTCCAAGATAGTCTGCCATGTTTGCGTCTTTGTTGCCAATGACACGTTGGAGGTGACGAACAGTTGTTGGTAGTGTTCTATCACCTCCGTAACGATGATCCTGTTTTCCTGCGGACTGAACCGTGTCTTCCTCTTCTCCTTCCCCGACCCCGAGGTTCCTTGCTGGTCATCTGTGGGGCTTGTGGGGTTCGCGTTGTCCTCTGCACTCGGTCCGGGTGCATCCATGGTGCTACGCAGTTTTTTTTTTTTTTTCTGCTTTTATTGTGCATTTTCCCGCACGACGCGTGGCAATTGAGGGCCTGTCGCTGGTTATTGCTGATTTTTGTATCGCGATTTGGGGCATCGCAACTTTTTTCGCGTTTCGCATTTTTTCGGCGTCGCGTTAATTTTAACGCGGTCATTTGGCACGTTATCGTGAGACTATCGCATGGTGCCGCCAGGTTGAGAATACAACGTTAACACGGTGTTATTTTCCCGCAATGGACTGCGATGTGCAAAGTTGCGTTAAGCTAATTTTGCAGTAATTATCAAACGTTCTTGAGAATATCCCCCATAGAAAATAAAACTCATTGGAAATGTAGCAACTATTATTCCAATGCCTGTTATGGGAGAGCTACTACAATAGATATGAATGTTGTGAATGTTAGAGAGTACAACCATCCCCGCAATGTGACTGAAGTGGAAGTAAGAGATGCCCTAGAGACAATAAGGGAAGCAAGCACAAGGTCCCACCAGACAAGTACACAAATACTGAAAAAAATTTTAACCAGAGTACCAGAACATGTCACAGGACAACTACCTTCCATCCCCAATTTAAAAAGATTAATAGCAAAACCTAAGAGAGCTTCAGATCAAACTCCACCTGTCCCCCAAACATTTGGAGAAATCCAAATACTCCCAGAATACACCATCACCCACAAAGAAGAAAAATTCTTGCTTTATGACAACAAGAGTTGTGACAAAAGAATTATTAAGTTTGCAACTAATACTAATTTGCAAAAACTTAAAAACTGCGAAACGTGGATGATGGGCGGAACCTTTAAAGTTTGTCCCAAACCAATTTATCAGCTTTATACAATTCATGGAGAATTTGAAGAGACAAATATCCCATTCATTTACGCATTGCTGCCTAATAAACATAACACCACCTATATTGAAGTACTAACTACAATAAAACAATTCACAGAAAATTACTATCCCCAAAGAATAATAATAGATTTTGAACAGGCAATGATTCAAGCCTTACTCAAACTAAACCCATACCCTGCAATACAAGGTTGCTACTACCATTTTAATCAAAGCATATGGAGGCACCTATAAAAATCTACTTTAAGCATACAATATTCAACTAACAGCAACTTTGCCTACCAAATAAAAAAATTAATAGCCCTGGCCTACGTACCAACTACTGAAGTAGCCAATCACTACAACTTACTAATAGAAAGTCCTTTCTATCAAGCCTATGAAACAAAATTAAGTCCCTCCTCGACTAATTTGAAGACACCTGGGTGGGAAGGTTACATAGGTCAGGGCATCGTAGACAATCTAAATTTCAAATCCCCTGGTGGAATGTGTATGCCAGTACTGTGGCTCAAAAAGCCAAGACAAACAGAAGGATGGCATAATGCCTTCCAAGCCACAATAGGAAGAGGACAACCAACATTACACAAACTTATTGGAGCTATTAAAAAAGAACAAAGCTACCAAGAGCTCAGACTAGAGCAAACTCTAAGCAAAATAGGACCTAAACTAAGAAAACAAATGAAAACTATGTATGAATATCTCCAACATAAAACTAGGATGTATCCAAATACCCAAGGTCTAGAATATCTAGACATGATTGCAAAATCAATTGTTTAAAGTAAACCAAATAGCAAACATTTTAAAAATAGAAAACATAAAAACAAAGTATTTCTCTTTTTTTTATTTAATAAATATAATTATGTCATAAAATTTAAAATATAACACAAAAGTATATGACATAATATAAATATATAAAAAAGAGAATGACAAAAGAAATATTTCCACCCACAGTAATAAAAAAATAATTACTTACAATTATGTAGCTGTAGAATATCCTCGAAAACAATAAAACCCACAGCAAACCAAGCAAAAATTAATCCATTGAATAAGGAAACCCCCCAAAAAATGTAAAAATACAACTGTAGAAAAAGGAATCCAACGCCGCAATCCTCTCAATAACGAAACCCTCAAAAACCCGAAAATAGTTTATAAAAAAACGCTCCAACAACCGGGGAAAAAAAGGAAATGTATAGTAACTTGTTATCAAACAAGAAACAACATTGTCCTTTATTTAAAAAAAAAAAAAAAAAAACGCGTGAGCAACTCCATCCGTTCACCAAAGTCAGTACCTGAAAATAAAAAGTAAACAACACCCACCAACAACAGAAATACAAACCCACAAAAACCAATATCAACAATCATGGGCCGATTCCGATTCCGGTTGGAAACCGTACCGACCGACACGGACCCGGAATGTAGACCGTCCGACACGTACCGGCGCCTTACGACCTGCGCAGTAGGATGCAATGCGTGTGAATTACAACCGACTCGTACAGAACACAAGCCGCACGATCGACCCGTATGGAAAACAGTGATTCGCCCGTAAATGGACCGGGAAACGTACCGACCGACACGCATCAGGAATGGACCCGACCAACACGTACCCGCGCTGTACGACCCACGTAGTACGATGCAATGCGTGTGAAACGAGACCGACTCGCATGGAGCACAATTCGGAAGACCGAGACATACAGAAAACAGTGACTAGCAAACAATATACTCCTTTGCGACCGATGCGTACGCCAACGATGAAACACAGCACAATGTCAGTGTGACAGACTCGGATTACCCCGCAAGAGCCACTGGCAGCGTCCGACCCGGTCAAATGAACGTCTCTATCATGCTCAACAAAACCAAAGGAAAAAAGACAAAAAAAGGACCAAACAAACAATGACAAAGCTAATAAATAAAAATTTTAAAAAAATGGAACAAGGGCACACCCACAACTCCACCTACATAAAGGCCAGAAATCCCTAGCATGATCCTTTGCAAACTACAGACATAGGACAGCAGACAACACCACCACACTGCAGAGACACACCACAACTCACACACCACACAACATCTACACCAGTTGCACCTCTCAAAAAATCAATCACACATTCACAGAGAAACTCACACCCACCACACTCACTTACACCCTCACACACACATCAATACCCACAACCACCCAGCACCATGCCCCCCAAGAAGAATCCAAAGTTCACAGATAGTGAGTTGAAAGTCATGATTGATGAAATACTCAGAGTAGAGCCACAGTTGTTTGGCACATTGGTCCAACAGACCCCCATGTCACAGAAAACCAAGATGTGGGAGAGAATCGTCGACAAGGTCAACGCACAAGCACCTTGTCTGCGCACAAAGGACGATATTCAGAACAGGTACTATGATGTGCGCAGGAGGGTCAAGAAGCTCATCGACAGGGATCACGCCTTGAGCAAGCAGAATGGCGGTGGCCCTCCTGCCAAACCAACACACTTCAGGTTCTGGGAGGAGAAGGTGCGGGCCATCCTACCACCGGAGAGCATCCATTTATTAACAGGAATACCAGAGCCTGGTGAGTACACAACCAATATACCCAATATTGTGCGGCAATACACATATATCACTGTCAAGGGGACAGTGAAACCAAGTACTGTCAGCAAAGCCATAGCAACCGAAAGGCAAGTATCCTGTGACGTGTATGCCAGTCAGACAAACACAATACCTGACATCTCATAGTAATATGGAACCATGACATAACATGTACAAACCTAACAACAAATTCAGCAAGGCAGTGGCATAAATCCCCAACAAACACTGTCAGCCATTTTGCCACCACTGTCACACTACCTCACAGGGAACCTGATTCACAGGAAGGATGGTTTGGTATCTGGGAAGGTAGGTGTATCCGATAGCATGATGGGAGTGGTTGTCACAGCCAATAGTCCACATCCCACATGGACCATCAAGCTCACACTGAACCATGCACACCTCACAGGCAGTGGAAATGTACTGATAAGATGGCTGACTCTGGGCTCTGCTGTGGGGAGCACAAGGCCCTGGTGAGACTTGTGCCCAAACAAACAACAGGACACCAAAGCCTCACATCCTGAGTGTTAACTTCCACTCCCTGCTATGGAAGCATGCTGCATGGTGGGATATCTGGCCTGGGGGGGAGGAGGACCACCAGCTCTGACTACATCTACCAGCAGCCCCCCTCACACACACCCCTCCCACCAACACCAAAATACACACCTGGGATCATGCTCCACAAGAGTGTGAGTGAAAAGCCACTTCCAAGACGTCTGACAATGGCGCTCTGCTGTGGGGAGCATAAGGCCCTGCTGGGACTTGTGCTCAAACAAACAACAGGACACCACTGTCATCCATCTTGGTAGCACCGTTACAGTACCTCACAGGGAAGCAGAGTCAAAAGGAAGGAAGGTTGGGTAGGCTGGGAAGGGGGTGTAGCCACAAGTATGATGGGAGTTGTAGTCACAGCCAAAGTCATCCTCCCACATGGCCCATCAAGCCCACCCTGAACCATGCTCACCTCACAGGGAGTGCAAAAGTACTGACAAGATGGCTGACTCTAGGCCCTGCTTTGGTGAGCACAAGGCCCTGCTGGGACTTGGGCTCAAACTAACAACAGTACACCACTGCCTGACATCCTGAACATTAACCTTCACTCCCTGCAATGGAAGCATGCCTCATGGTGGGATATCTGGCCTAGTGGGAAGGAGTACTGCCAGCTCTGACTACATCTACCAGCAGGTGCTTGCACACACACACCCCTCAACACAAACTCCACACAACTCACCTGGGATAATGCATTCCCTCAGACTCAATTAAAAATCTCACAGAGATTTACCACACTGGGTTCTGCTGTGTGAAGCACATGGGCTTGTTGGGACTTGTGTTCAAACAAACACCAGGACACCACTGTCTGCCATCTTGTCAGCACAGGCACACCACCACACAGGGAAAATGAATCACAGGAAGGAAGGCCAGGTATTGTGGGAAGGTGGGTGTAGCCAAAAGCATGATGGGAGTTGCAGTCACAGCTAAATATCCCCCATCCACATGTCCCAGCAAGCTCACACTGAACCATGCACACCTCACAGGGAGTGGAAATGTACTGACAAGATGGCTGACACTGGGTTCTGCTGTCGGGAGCACGAGGCCCTGCTGGGACCTGTGCTCAAACAAACAACAGGCAATGCCTGACAGCCTGAAAGGTAACTTGCACTCCCTGCAATGGAAGCATGCTTCATGGCGGGATACCTGGCCTGGGGGGAGGAGGACTGCTAGCTCTGACTACATCTACCAGCAGCCCCCGTCATACACACCCCTCCCACCAACACCAAAATACACAAGAGAGTGAGTGGAAAGCCACTTCCAAGATGTCTGACAATGGCGCTCTGCTGTGGGGAGCATAAGGCCCTGCTGGGACTTGTGCTCAAACAAACAACAGGACACCACTGTCAGCCATCTTGGTAGCACCATTACAGTACCTCACAGGGAAGCAGAGTCAAAAGGAAGGAAGGTTGGGTATGCTGGGAAGGGGGGTAGCCAAAAGTATGATGGGAGTTGTAGTCACAGCCAAATGTCATCCTCCCACATGGCCCATCAAGCCCACCATGAACCATGCTCACCTCACAGGGAGTGCAAAAGTACTGACAAGATGGCTGACACTAGGCCCTGCTGTGGGGAGCACAAGGCCCTGCTGGGACTTGGGCTCAAACTAACAACAGGACACTACTGCCTGACATCCTGAACGTAAACTGTGACTCCCTGCAATGGAAGCATGCCACATGGGGGATTACCTGGCCTTTGTGGGTGAAGGAGGTCCTGCAATGACTCCAAATGCTACCAAGGCCGGCTCAAAACACACCTTCTCAGCCAGAACAAATAGCACCCTTGGGACCAGTCACTCCGAAAGTGAATGCCCTGGCAAGATGGCTGACACATGGTCCTGATGTATGAATTGGCTGCAAGTCACACCTACGCACTGGCCAACTCAAACACATTTACACTCACAGCCATTGGAACTGTAGGTATCCTCTCACTGTCTGGGGATGCAGTGTCCCAGGGGTGTCCCCTGACCTGGCTGTGAAGGTGTGTCTCGTAGATGACAATTGGGGAGATGCAGACATAGTACATAGCACCAAGCACACACAATGTCACCTATACATTATTGACAGGGGACACCTGACAGTGACTAGAATGGACACACCCATATAGCTGACATTGTAGCATGGTGTCATTCCCAAAAGGTGCAGTTGTGAGCTGCATTTCAATCCCACATCGTTCTGCGTTGTATGCATCATTCACACAACACATCACTCACTGTCATAGACACTCCAAACACAATGACTAACCTGGACTGCATTGGAGGAGGCATGCAACTCACAGCAGCAGAACTGCAACACACACACCCCTGGCCATCACTGTCATGAGCATGGAAAAGCAAGAGAGCTGCTGTGCTCAATCCCTCTCACCATGGAGGAAATTGACAAGACAAATGACGTTAGCACGTACAAAACTCAGCACCAACATCATCAGCTACGGTAACACCATGACTTGTATGAAATGAGATGTGAACTAGGAACACAGACAACCAAATAGTATCTCCCATTAGATCTCAGGCATACCGGACTCTGACCATGTTGTTCAGACACACCAATGTGACGCACAAAGACAAGCAAAAACTGCCACCACACATGCCCCAAGCTTGCAACATACCCTAAGTGGAATTGTACGTATGTCATTGTCAAAGCACAAATGTGGACAGGGATGACACAGCTGTGTCAGGCATGTGATGGCACTTGAGTAGCAATGGCCATGTACAGACAATTGATCAATACATGAGCTGGTCATGCACACAGCTTGACGTGCACATTGAAATGCCTCAGGTTGCCATGACAAACTGCCTCAACAATATCAACCTCTGTCTGTCACAACTTAGGACAATGCAATGTACAGACTCTCATAATGATGTCCAGTGGCAACTGTCATGTGTGTGAAACGTTGATGTGTGTAGAACCATAATATACATTGTGTGTCTCTTCCAACCACAGGGGATGCTGGGGACACAGCAGGAACTGAAGAAGAGTCCCAGTCCCAGACTCTGGCGGACCCTGAGCTCTCCGGTGTGGATCAGTCTCTGTCCTCTGCGGACGACCACCACGAACGACCTGGCACCTCCGGTGTGAGTCATCGTGCAGCACCAGCAGTAGGAACATCAGCACCCCCTGCAACCACTCCTGCCACATCTGACAACAGACAGAGTACCCCTGCCGACACGGACAGACCAAGGCCACAGAACACCGACGGCACAGGTACACAGGGCGCCCTGGAAGCAACGGACAACACCACCAGCGCCAACACCCAAGGGGGCCCAGTGTTGCCTGTGACAGTCATGGCAGGTCCTGCCCGTGTGGGTAGGGGCGGTGGGAGGGGGGCAGGCAGAGGACACGGCCTGCAGAGGGGGCTGGACTGCATGATGAGCCACACCTGGGACGCATCATAGATGCGTACCATGAAAGCACCGGAGGTTTTGGCAAGGTAGTGGGGATCCTCAAGGACCTCAAACAACAGCAGGCCGCCCATCATGCCCGCTTGGACTCCCACATGTCCCGGGTGGAGACACACATGTCCCGCATGGAGTCCAAGTGGGACAAATTGGATGATCTAACAGCGGTGCATAGGGACATACTAACATGCCTCCGCCAGATCAGCGGCAACATGACCACACCTCCCTGTGCGCCCACGACATCTGTTGCCACAACATCCGCAAGTGCCACAGGGAGGGAGAAGGACTCTGGCGGAGAGTCCTCAGCACCACAGCAGCCTGCACTTGAGGGTCCCCCGAGAAAGAAGAGGGATCGTCCGAAGAAGGGCAAGTGAGACGCTGATGGCCATGCACAACCCCCAGGAACTCAACACCTGTTCTTGATATCGACCTTTGTGTGCAAACCATTTAACCTTGTTGACTGACACCCAACTCACCCACTTGACATGGAGGGTCTAAGTTGGAACAATGCATCAAATTACTGTGGACTTTACTCTGAACATTTCATCTTCCAACACTACCAACTCACCTGTGAACTTTGGATTACCATCACACTGTACAGCACTTCCAATTACGTTCACTATCCTCACACATGTTTGTAAATAAAATGACAATCACACAATACTTGCCTCTGTTGTTATTTAAACTGGGTTTGTGTCATGGAGATGATGATCTGCTAAAGAACACTGTGCATGCAAACTACTACAGCAATGTAAACACTGTTATGTGAGTCATGGTAATGTGACACATATGAGGGAGACACACCACTAGGGCAACACAACACATACTCACCATGGCCATCTAACTCATCGCCTACACTGATGTTGACAGGAAATACAGTGGAATGCACATACACCACACCCATCCTGAGTCAGTGGCAATCAGCCCACAGGTACAGAATGCAAATGACTGTTGGATGTGTGGATACAGACGAAGCACATCCCAAGTGAAGCACAGGTTTATTAAAGATTTACAACCTGAGGATTCCACAACTGATGCAAGGTAACCTCACGTGACAGTGATCAAAAAGTAACCAAGTGGTAAACAATGAAAGTCCAGTGGTGTGTGGCACATCATTGGTTGGGACAACGACTACTTGCACTCTGGAACAGGAATCTGGGTGTCGGGGTTCAGACCTCACCATACAGCAGCCAAAGTACCCTGTGAAGGACAGACAGAAAACACAATCAAATACACAGATTTACAGCATACAACTACAATATACATGCCCAAAACAAATCCCAAGCTACGTAAACACAACCCAGTAATCAGGTAAACACTGTTTGGGAGTACAGACTACCTGAAAGGACACATCACTGCAAGCATCCTGTCAAGTAGCACACAGCCACACTCAAGCAGCACCAGTGCACCACCAACATATATCAGGCAAACACAATACTTTGACAACACATCACTGTATACTGACATTCATGTGAAGAAGTTGTGGATCAGCTGGGTCCGAACATCACCCTCACCCTCATCATCACTGGCATCATGCCCCAGGGCAGGATCCTCCACGGCTGGCGGATGTTGGTCAGCGTCATCTTGGATAAGAGGCAACTCCTTCCTCACTGCCAGGTTGTGTAGCATGCAGCACACTATGATGATTTTGCACACCTTAGCTGGTGCATATGGGAGGGCCCCTCCTGTCTTGTCCAGGCAGCGGAATCTGCTTTTCAGGAGACCAAATGTCCGCTCGATCACTCTCCTGGTCCGACCATGTGCCTCATTGTAGCGCATCTCCGCAGGTGTCACAGGGTTCCTGAGGGGTGTCAGCAACCACGGCATGTTGGGGTACCCGGAGTCACCTACATACAGACAATTGCACATTAGATGAGTTTGAAAACAGGGTGGAAAACAACATTACCAAACACACACAATGGTAAACAGTCAGTACACACCGACAATCCAGGCACGCTGGTTCGGCATCTGTGACATCATCGTCGGGATGCGACTACTCCTCATGATGTAAGCGTCGTGCGCTGAACCTGGGAAACGTGCACACACATGTGAAATGGTCATGTCTGCCAGACATACCACCAGAGCATTGATTGAGTGGAAATGTTTCCTGTTTCGGTATGTCTGCTCATGTGCCTGTGGTGGTACCAAAGCCACATGTGTCCCATCAATGGAGCCAATGACATGTGGCATCCTTCCCAGTGCATAGAAGTCACTCTTGATGTCAGTGAGTTGTTGTGGGGTTGGGAAATGGATGTAGTGGTTGAGGAAATGCAACATCGCCTCCAACACATCTCGGAGCACACGGCTGAACATGGTCTGTGACATCCCACCAGCAGAAGCCACAGTGTATTGGAAGGTACCGGTGGCAAAGAAGTGTAGGGCTGCCATCACCTTCACCTTGGGGGTCAGCGCTGTAGGGTATGGCCGGCCAGGTTGCAAGTGTGGGGCCAACTGCTCCGCCAAATCCTCAATCAGCGGGCTAGTGAAGCGGTACCGTCGGATGCAGTCACGTTCAACCATGGTTGCAAGGTCAGGGAACGGTCTGTGGACAGCTGGTCTCCTGCAGTACATAGATGAGCAAATAAAGGTTGTCAGTTCCCCTATCTATGTGCCAGTGTCCACACTAAAGAGCACATGAAACATCATAACAGGACCCAAGTACCTGATGTGTGTGCTGTTGGGTAGGGGCACATATGTCAGCTACATGCCCATCATCTGACATCTCTGCTCTACATGTCTACACAACAAGGTCCATGTTGTGCTGTAACAAATCTATGGGCTCTGTCACAGTACATCAGTACGAGTGTCACATACCTAACACACACCACAGTGACTAGTGAGGACAGATGTCTTCCCACCATCACAGGTTTTTGACAAACACACACCCGTGGACCTTGTATTGCCACAAGGACACTGTCATGATGTAGCGTCTCATGTACATGCCACAACGCACACATGACACCGACATGAAGTGCCACCTGATTTGTTTGCAGGTCAGACATGGATGTCTGTGACACACAGACGCAACATCAACTCACATTGACAAAACACACGGATTTGGTGACTGTTTGACATTGAGCACATGAAATCAGAGTCAATTGCATTGCAAAATGCACACATACTGTGGATGAACATCACATTTGTGGCACTGGGACACCCTGTGACACACATACCATTCTACCTAAGAGTCAGGGTGTATGTCACATGCCATACACAGTGTACCCCTGGAACTGTGTTCATGCCTTGTGCTCTGAACTGTACAGTTGTCAATCACAGTGGTCATGTGCACAACACACAAAGGTATCTGTCCCCATGACACCTTGCACAGCCTGGGAGTGGGTGCCACTAAGTGCCACATACTAAATCACATGTTGACCCACATACACACACAGGTAATGCAGCCTGACATGCCTTTTGACATATTGTGTCACAGGCTGTATTGTTGTAGGTGTGCACATGGGTCCCTGGCAAGCTATGGTGGGTGGCATCCTTTTGCCCATTGACTGCAATGGTGACAGACGCGGGTGGGTTTTCAAAGACGCGTCGGACACCTAGGGACCAAGGCGTGCGCACGCCTTGGACCCTGAATGTAATGGTGACATACGCGGGTGGGTTTTCAAAAGACGCGTCGGACACCTAGGGACCAAGGCGTGCGCACGCCTTGGACCCTGAATGTAATGGTGACATACGCGGGTGGGTTTTCAAAAGACGCGTCGGACACCTAGGGACCAAGGCGTGCGCATGCCTTGGACCCTGAATGTAATGGTGACATACGCAGGTGGGTTATTAAAAGATGCGTCGGACACCTAGGGACCAAGGCGTGCACACGCCTTGGACCCTGAATGTAATGGTGACATACGCGGGTGGGTTTTCAAAAGACGCGTCGGACACCTAGGGACCAAGGCGTGCGCACGCATTGACTATTGACTGCCATGGAGACTGACGCGGATTTGATACTTGTACGATTCGTGTGCTGAAAAATCCGTTGGCTCCCTACAACAATGTATCAAACTCATTGGTGTCATGAAGTTGAACTTTTTAAACGATGCGGAAGGCATGTATGAGGCGTGCAATGCGATGGATTGGCCAGATTCATAGGATGCAAACGTGTCGGACCATTCACTTTGGACGCATGGTTCATAATCTGCCTCTGCAGCACAGTTATAAGGCTGTCTGTTCCCCTTAGAGCTCACTTGCCTGCACTACATGCATACTTTCATCAAAAAAATATTGAAAATGAAAACTAGCATACATCTATTGACTTATTACAATTTACAAATAAATTTACAAAAATGCTGAATAATAAACAATAATAAATTACCAACTCCAACCCCAAATCCATGTAAACTCAGGGAAAGTGCTGGATAGTAAACCATAATAATTTACTATTCTAACTCCAAATCCAACTTAACTCAGGGAAAGTGCTGGATGGTAAACCATAATAATTTACTATCCTAACTCCAAATCCAACTAAACTCATGGAAAGAGCTGGATACTAAACCATAATAATTTACTATTCTAACTCCAAATCCAACTTAACTCAGGGAAAGTGCTGGATGGTAAACCATAATAATTTACTATCCTAACTCCAAATCCAACTAAACTCATGGAAAGAGCTGGATACTAAACCATAATAATTTACTATTCTAACTCCAAATTTAACTAAACTCAGGGAAAGTGCTGGATAGTAAACCATGATCATTTACTATTCTAACTCCAAATCCAACTAAACTCAGGGAAAGTGCTGGCTAGTAAACCCTAATAATTACTATTGCAACCCCAAACCCAACTAAACTCAGGGAAAATGCTGGATAATAAACCATAATAATTTACTATTCTAACTCCAAATCCAACTAAACTCAGGGAAAGTGCTGGATGGTAAACCATAATAATTTACTATTCTAACTCCAAATTCAACGAAACTCAGGGAAAGTGCTGGATAGTAAACCATAATAATTTACTATTCTAACTCCAAATCTAACTAAACTCAGGGAAAGTGCTGGACAGTAAACCATAATGATTTACTATTCTAACTCCAAATCCAACTAAACTCAGGGAAAGTGCTGGATGGTAAACCATAATAATTTACTATTCTAACTCCAAATCCAACTAAACTCATGGAAAGAGCTGGATAGTAAACCATAATAATTTACTATTCTAGCTCCAAATCCAATTAAACTCATGGAAAGTGCTGGATAGTAAACCATAATAATTTACTATTCTAACTCCAAATCCAACTAAACTCAGAGAAAGTGCTGGATAGTAAACCATAATAATTTACTATTCTAACTCCAAATCCAATAAAACTCATGGACAGTGCTGGATAGTTAACCATAATAATTACTATTCTAACTCCAAATCCAACTAAACTCAGGGAAAGAGCTGGATACTAAACCATAATAATTTACTATTCTAACTCCAAATTTAACTAAACTCAGGGAAAGTGCTGGATAGTAAACCATGATCATTTACTATTCTAACTCCAAATCCAACTAAACTCAGGGAAAGTGCTGGATAGTAAACCCTAATAATTACTATTCCAACCCCAAACACAACTAAACTCAGGGAAAATGCTGGATAATAAACGATAATAATTTACTATTCTAACTCCAAATCCAACTAAACTCAGGAAAGTGCTGGATGGTAAACCATAATAATTTACTATTCTAACTCCAAATTCAACTAAACTCAGGAAAGTGCTGGATAGTAAACCATAATAATTTACTATTCTAACTCCAAATCTAACTAAACTCAGGGAAAGTGCTGGATAGTAAACCATAATGATTTACTATTCTAACTCCAAATCCAACTAAACTGAGGGAAAGTGCTGGATGGTAAACCATAATAATTTACTATTCTAACTCCAAATCCAACTAAACTCATGGAAAGAGCTGGATAGTAAACCATAATAATTTACTATTCTAACTCCAAATCCAATAAAACTCATGGACAGTGCTGGATATTTAACCATAATAAAAACTATTCTAACTCCTAATACAAGTAAACTCAGGGCAAATGCTTGCTAGTAAACCATAATTATTTACTATGCCAACTCCAAATAAAAATAAACTCAAAACAAAAAATTATTAATACCCCCATTCTGATCTTTACAATTAATAAATATATATCCTTAAATAAAAACTTCATTATAAAATTTAATTTATCTTTCAAAATTAGAATAACATTTTAAATTTTATAAAAATAATATTTTATTTTAATTAATAATCCTTAACACAATTTTAAAAAAAGTATTAATAGATTTTTATACAATTCAATAATTTAAACAATAAAAAAAAAAATTATGATTATTTTAAAGATTTGTAACATTTATGAAATTATTATTATTAATAATTTTTATTTAACTAAATTTACAGTAATAATTTCACTACAAATTTAATTTCGAATTTTTAAATTTTTAAAAAAAATATTTAAATATTTGAAAATTAATTATTAAAATGTATTTTACACAAACATTCTTTAATAACTCGAAACCTATATCCCATAAAAACTCTATATACCACAGAAAAAATGTATTTATTATTACTAAATATAATTAAAACCCACAATATTTTCAATTTACTACCCACCCATATCCCCTATAAACCCAATATCCCACTCCTATTAATAAATAAAAATTAAATAAAATATATTACCCCACCAAAATATTTTTATATTACTCCCCATCCTTATCCCCTATAAACCCAACATCCCGCTCCTAAATTATATACAAATTAATAAAATATATTACATTCTAAACATTTTTAAATTACTGCCCACCCTTATCCCCTATAAACCCAACATCCCGCTCCTAAAATATATACTAATTATTAAAATATATTAAATTTTAAACAACATTTTTAAATTTCTACCCACCCTTATCCCCTATAAACCCAACATCCCGCTCCTAAAATTAACATGACAACAAATAAAAAATTAGTTATTTAAACAAAATATTTTTATTTAAACATTATAAATTAACAAAAACTAACATAAAATAAAAATTGGAACTTCAAAAAGAAAACATCAAAAACATAAATTCGATATTACTTACATCGATATTTTTTACATCGATATTTTAAAATTCGACATTACTACATAACAAGAAAATCGTTATTTTTTACATCGATATTACTTACCTCGATATTTAACACCAACGATATTCTTACCTCGATATTCATGCATGTCGATAATTTTGCGTCGACATTCTGTCTGCACCCAAATTAACACCACCCTCAACTAAGTGGTAACCAAGCAAAGATCATCCAAAATGCATTGCAATCCTGCTCAATGGTTGCACTTTATACTATAGTGGGGTGATGTGCATTCTAGGAGCTCAGCAGAGGAGAAGGAGGAGAAGAGAGGGGATTTTTTTGTCCGTGGGGTACTTTGAACAAACAGATGAGAATGTGTATATTTGTAACAGGTGTAGTAAGAAGGTGCTTGTCTGGTTAACATTTGATTTGCATCCTGTTTAAGAAAGGTCCACCAAGCATTTGTGACAATCCCTACATATATTCAGGCTTTATTTTGCCTTCACTATCTTGCATTAAGGAGTTAAAAGTGCACAGTAGCAGCTGCTGGAGGCATATCGCACAGTACTGTTTTGAGACTAATGCACAATTTCTAGATGCTTTACTTGAAAAATTAAATGAGCACATTTCTTTTCATCATATCCCCATTGAATTGCAAGTCACAATGGTGGCTATTTACTCAATAGCAAATTTCCCAAATTTAATTGGATGGGTGAATTGCAAACATATCCTCATTTGCCCGCCATCAAAATATATCTATTGAAATAGAAAATGTCACCATTCCCTAAATATCCAAGTGGCGCAACCCTGAGAAGAACTGATGCATCACTGCCGCTGTGTGGGTCTCATAGTACGTAAACACCTGCCTCGCACTCCTTCGCCTCATCAGAACCACTGCAGCGTAACGCATACTCAGCACAGGCCCCTGCATTCCTTGTTGACGGCAGTCTCGACAGATACGCCAGACTCCGCATCACAGCTCCTCAGAATCGACACACCGCCCTGAGTGTTCGATGCATCCTCCACGATGCCAGACTTCGCATCACAAGCCCTCCTCGATGGGATCCTCGACGACGATGCAAGACCTATCACCACGCCTCGCTGCCTTTTGGAACTGACGCATCGTTTCAGCTCAGTGACGCATCTTCGACTCAGATTCTCACAACCGTCCGCAAAACAGGATTTATAGTACTTTGTTCGGTGGGCCTAAATGGGCAAGGCAGCTCTCCATCGCTGGTGGCCTACACTTGTGACTTTATCCCGGTCTGGCACAACTAGATATCTACAGTTGGCAATTTGTGCTTTTTGGCCCAATTTTCACTGAAATATTTACCATTGCATATCTCCCTTTCTAATGATTGGATTTTCGTAGTTGTGGTCTTGTTGTATTTATTAAAAATAGCTCTATTTTCGTAACTTGGTGTGGGTTTCTTTTTGTGTGGTGTTCTTCACTTTAACACTGTTTCAAGTGTTGCACAAATACTTTACACATTGCCTCTAAGTTAAGCCTGACTGCTCTATGCCAATCTACCTGAGGGTTGAGCACAGGTTAATTTAGGGTTGACTTGTTCCTCACCCTGACAAGGATTGTGGTTGCTGCTTGACCAGGGCTCACATCCCTTGAACAAACAACCCAATTTCTCAAATTGTTTATCAGCTGTGATGATTAGGACCTGTGTTTGTGCCGTGCCATACAGTGATTTTGTGTACACTATCATCCCATATCTTAGACCAATTCAAGTTTTAAATTCTCCCTGATTAGCCTTTTGTTTTTTCAAATCCACCCCTATCCTACATTACTGTTTGTGCCTGGAACTTCACCTGCAAGGATGGAATTTTAGCTCCTCAATCTGGAAAGCTACACTGTGGTGGAGCTCAAGGAGTTTTGCAAGGAGAGGGGGCTGCCCGTCAAAAGGAGCACCAAGCAGGCAAAGCTCCAAAAGGCTTTGAGAGCATGGGCAGAGGCCCACCAGTTGCTAGTCACCACAGAGGACCAGGATAGAGAGGATGATGCGGAGGGCCTGGATATCAGCTCTGCAATGCAGCAGTCAGCTGAGGGGGGTGACTTGACACCCGAGTTGGAACTCTGCCAGAGCAGAGAGCAGTGTGTCTTCTCAAGTCCTATCCCAAAAAGAGCTGGCAGAAAGGAAGGCATAAAGGGAGTTTAGGCTGCAGATGGCCCAATTGATAACTGAAGCAGAGCAAAGGTAACTGGCCGCGGGCACAGAGCAAAAGAAACTGGCCTTAAAGGAAACAAAACTGGCCATGCAGGAAAATAAACTTGCCACAGAGGCTGAGTGAGCCTTGGGGAAGTAAAACAATGATTTGAGTCTGAAGGAGCTGGAAATCAAGGCCAGGTCCAGTAGCGATGGTGGCAGCATACCTGCAGTGTCCTCTGTAGACAAGGGGGCCCATAGGACTTTGTTGTAGGGGACGATATTGACAAGTGGTTTGAAGTTTATGAGGTGGCTTTACATTTCCTTAGGATCCCTGAGGAAGAATGGGGAGCCTCTGGAAGCACATCTCTAGTGAGGGAAGGAGCTCCCTAATGGCCCTATATAAGGGGGACAGGATGAGGTATACCCCCATTGAAGGAAATCCTAGTCAGAAAATATGGCTTCACCACTGAGCAGTACATACAGAAGTTTAGGGACAGCTGTAAGCTGGACCAGCAGTCCTGGGTGGCTTGTGTGGACTCCTTTTGCAAGGCAATAGAAGGTTGGGTGAAGGGCAGTGAGATGAAGAATTATCAGGGGCTGTACAATTTGATAGCGAGAGAGCACATCTTCAGTCTTTGTTTTTGCAGAGCTGCGCCAACACCACATTGATAGTATGCTCACTGACCCCAGGAATCTTGCTAAGGAGTCGGACTGCTGGCTCACCACCAGGATCCATAATAAGGTATCTTGGGGGGATCACCAAAGGGTGGGCAGGGTCCTCGTCAGAAGAAAGAGGAGGGGATAAACATAAAAAACGCGAGTTCTCTAAAGATCCCCAAACTAGCTCTAAGGGTCAGGACTCCCAATCCCCACCTAGACAGAAGACGAAATGGAAGGCCCACCTAAGTGCTATGAGTGGGCGGACACTGGGGTTGGTTAGTGTAGTGATTCGGGAGGAGATTGCCCCAGATAGCGTGGGGCATAGCGTAGAGGTTACACTAGTGTCCCTGGGTGATGGAGATATGGTGCAGAGAACTCACATGCCTAGTAACACTTGGAATTACAGCCAGTGTGTCACCATCGATGAGCAGAGGGCCGAGCCTTTGAGAAAAACTGGAGCCAGCATGACAACTGTCAGATGTCATCTGGTGATCTCAGAGCCTAATAGAGGCAGGACAAGGGGTGTGGGGAACCTGTTCCTGAGACTCCCACTTTCCGGGAGGAAGCTGAACCTGAGGGTGAATCCCCGGAGCCTACAGGGGAGGACATTGCCACCCTGGGGAACCTACCTGAACTGCCCAACTAACAGAAGGATGGGGGTCCCACCAGGGAGGAATTTTGCAAGGCACAGATGGAGTGCCCTACTCTGGAGGGCCTACGGCAGTAGACAGAGGCCCAGGCAGCTGGCAACACTTCTAGAGACCACTTGATCTACGGGGAGAATGGTCTCCTGTATAGCGAGCCTAAGGTTCCTGAGCCTGGTGCAAACCCACTTGTTGGTGGTCCCCCAGTGCTACAAGACTGTTCTACTGATGCTGGCTCATGATGTTCCCCTGGCAGGTCATCTAGGGTAGGGCAAGACCTTTGAAAGGCTGGTCACCCACTTTTTTTGACCCTGGGTGATGGTGGCCTCAGATGTGTTCTGTAGATCATATCCTACCTGCCAAGCCAGTAGTAAGTCAGGAGAAAAGTGCAAAGCTCACCTGCAGCTATTCCCTGTCATTGGCACCCCCTTTGAATGGGTTGGCATCAACATTATTGGGTCTCTGGACCCCAAAACAGTAATTGGCAACAGGTTCTTCCTGGTCTTGGTGGACCATGCCACCTGGTGCCCAGAGACTATACCTCTGAGGACAGTGACTGCGCCCGCGGTGGCCAGGGCACTGATGGGAATATTTACTCATATGGAGTTCCCCAAAGAGTTAGTATCTGACTGACCGTGGTACCAAATTAATGCCTGCATACAAGTACATTTGGAAGGAGTGTGGGGTAACCTATAAGTTCTCTACTCCCTATCACCTCCAAAACGAATGGGCTTGTTGTAAGGTTCAACAAGAACCTAAAAGTCATGATCATGGGCCTGTCACAGCCCATGAGGCGGAAGTGGGACATCCTCCTGCCTTGCCTTTTGTTTACATACAGGGAGGCACCACAGAAGGGGTTGGATTCAGCCCTTTTGAGCTTCTGTACAGGGACCCAGCACAAGGATTCTCAAGCTGGTGAAGAAGGGTTGGGAGCAAGCTGCCAAGAAGGCCCCCAGAATGTGCCCAGCTATATGTTGGCACTCCTTACCCAGAGGAAGTGCTTCTGGAAGAAGGCCAAAGAGAATGTAGAAGCCAGCCAGGAGATAATGTAACAGTGCTATGATCTGAAGGCCACTCTGGTTGAGTTTCAGCCTGGCCAAAAAGTATGGGTGAGGGAGCCTGTGGATCACAGGGCCCTGCAAGACTTCTGGTCTGGGTCCTATGAGGTAAAAGAGCAGAAGAGTGAGATCACCTACTTGGTGGACCTCAAGACTCCCATCAACCCTTTAAGGGCTTTTTACATCACTCGCCTCAATCCCTACTTTGAGAAGTCCAGAATAAACATACTCCTGGTCACGGATGATGGAGTGGAGGAGGAGGGTGAACCTCTCCCTGACCTCCTTTCTTCCGAAGAGTAGGATGGGTCAGTGGAGGGTGTCAGCCTCTCCCCTGCCCGGACCTTAGAACAGCAGAGAGACTGCCGTCAGTTGTTGAGATAGTTTGCCTCGTTTCCCCCTTACCCCAGGACTGACTAGATGGTGCACCCATAATATTGATATTGGGGACAGTAGGCCTGTAAAGACTACAATCTACAGGATATCTAACAAGGTGAGAGTTAGCATTATGGAAGAAGTCTCCAAAATGTTGGAGTTAGAGGTCATTGAGCCCTCAAACAGTGGTGTTGGTCCCTGAGGCTACCCCTCCAGGTGCCACCCCAGAACTACGGCTCTGTGTGGACTACCGGCGGCTCAGTGCAATCACCAAGATAGAAGCACACCCCATCCCCTGAGCTGATGAGCTCATAGATCATTAGGAGCTTGCAAGTTCCTCAGCACATTTGACTTGGTGTATGGGTCCTGGTAGATTGTGTTGACCGAGGAGGCCACAGAGAGGAACTCCAGTTCTGGGTAATGCCCTTCAAGTTGAAGAACGCTCCTACCACCTTCCAGAGATTGGTCAACCGGGTCCTGGCTAGGTTGGGGAACTTCAGTGCCACGTAACTTCAATGCCGCCTATCTAGACAGCATTGCGGAATTCAGTTCTAGCTGGGAGAACCACTTGCACCACCTCAGGGAAGTGCTTCAGGCTTTGCAGAGGGTAGGCATGACTACCAAGGCCAGTAAGTGTCAAATAGGATAGGGTTCAGTGGTCTACTTGGGTCACCAAGTGGGAGAAGGCAAGATACAGCCCCTCCAGGCCAAGATTGAGACCATTCTAGATTGGGAATCCCCAAGACCCAGACAGAAGTAAAAGCTTCCTTTAGTCTTACTGGTTATTGAAGGAGATTTTTCAAGGAGTATGGCACTATTGTTGCATCCTTGACAGAACTGACTTCTAAGAAGCAGCCCAGACAGGTGATCTACACAAAGGCTTGCTAGAACGCTTTTGACACCCTGAAGGAGGCCATGTGCAGAGCATCCGTGCCGAAGGCCCCTGCCTTCTGCAAGGAGTTCATTGTACAGACAGACACCTCTGAGAGCATGGCATAGGAATTGTGCTTACACAGCTGAACAGTGAGGGCCTGGATCAATCTGTAGCCTTCATCAATAGGAGGTATATTAGCTGGGAATAAAGGTGGAGTGCAATAGAAAGGGAAGCTTTGCAGTAGTCTGGGCACTGAAGAAGTTGAGACCATACCTGTTTTGTGCTCACTTCCGGGTTCAGACAGACCACAGACCCCTCAGATGGCTAATGCAAATGAGGGGTGATAACCCAAATGGTTGAGATTGTCCATCTCCCTAGAGAAAATGGACTTTATAGTGGAACACCACTCTGAAACAAACCACTCCAATGCTGATGGCCTCTCCAGGTTTTCCCACCTTAGTGGAGAGAACTCCCAAGGGGTTGGGTAGGTCTCCCCACTTTCAGCTGGGGGAGACCCGTGTGAGACCTGGTATCCTTGGCATGGTTTACACCCTAACTTTTTGCTTCAACCCTCCTGTTTGCTGACTTCATTTTTGCTGGCTTTAGGACTCTGCATACTTTACCACTACTAAACAGTGCTAAAGTCCTTGGGCCCTCTCCTTAAAACATGGTAGAATTGGCTTATACCCATTTGGCATATTTAATTGACTTGTATACCTCTAGTAAAGTGCCACTGCCTGTGTCCAGGGCGTGTAAATTAAATACCACTAGTGGGTCTGCATCACTTATTGTGCCACCCACTTAAGTAGCGGTCTAAGCATGTCTCAGGCCTGCCACTGCAGCCTATGTGTGCAGTTTTAAACTGCTGTTTCTAAGTTGTGAAATAAACCTTTTGCCTGGTCCAAACCTTCCTTTTAATACATGTAAGTCACCCCTAGGGTAGGCCCTTGACAGCCCATAGGGCAAGCTGCAATGTGTTTAAAAAGTAGGACATGAACTTTTAAGTCTTACATGTCCTTGTAGTGAAATACTCCTAAATTCGTTTTTCACTACTGCAAGGCCTACCTTTCAAATAGGACAACTGTGGAGGTACCCTATTACATTTAATAAGCTGTAATTTCCAAATGGAAGCAGGAAACCAGTTCATGTTTGATGTCTTTGGAATTGTAATAAAAAATCCTAACTTATGGTGAAGTCAGATTTTAAATGACAATTTTGAAAATGAACTTTTGGAAAGTTTGTCTTTTCCTGCCTTAGCCATGTAGTGCCTGCAGCCTGACTCTGTGTCACATGACTGGGTGTATTCAGCAGTTGGGCTTTGTGTATTCCTCCTAGACAGTCACACACAATAGAGAGCTTAGGTGTGCCTGGATGGGCTAGCACTGGGAGGATGGGAAAGCATAGCTGGCCACAGCCCTACTCACACTTGAATAGGCTGTGTTCTGCCTCCACACAAAGGGTTGCAAGCCCCCTGTAGTCTGGAGCCAGGACAGTGAAGGCAGGATGACAGGGAACTTCAAATGGAAACCTCTGGAAGCTTCTCCCCACTTCAAAGGCACAACTGGGTAGAAATATTGGACACCAAATCTTCAGTACACTTCTGGACCTGTGGATACTCTGTCAGGAGGAAGAAGTGTTTTGCTGCTGAAAGGACTGACACTCTGCTGGACTGCTGCTCTGAAGGACTGCGGCCCTACAGTGTTGACCTGCTATCTTCTGCCCTCCTGCCTGGATGAGAAGGACCACCCAGGACCACCAGAGTGACTCAAAGGGCTAGTTGGCTGGCCTCCTGACTGGAGCTTCAGGGACCGAAGGCTTCAACTACCTTGACCCCAGCACCTGGACTCTGCAATCAGTGAGTCTACCACACCAAGTGGTGCCGCCCCAATCCTGGACCCTTGAAAGTGGGTATAAGGTACTCTGCCTGTCTCTGTGAATCCGGCAGCACCGGCAATTCACCTCTGCTGTGTGGCATAACCCCTAGCAGAACCGACAAATCTCTGTGCTGCTCGGGTCTCCTCCATCACAAAGACCTGCAACGCAGCCGGTTGCCTCATCAGCACTGCTGCTGTGCGACACATCCTCGGCATAGGCTCTAGCATCCCTCATCGACGGCAGCCTCGACGATAATGATGGACTCTCCATCATAACCTCACAGCCCCACAGAACCGCCGCATCACCCTGACTGCGCGGTGCATCCTCAACTCCGGACTTCGCATCTCAAGCCCTCGTTGAGTGGATCCTCGAAAACGATGCAGGACATTGCACCACAGCCTTGGTTGCACAGCACATCTTCGAAGCAGACCCTCACAATGCTCCGCAATGCAGCTTTTAAGGTACTTTATTCAGTGGGTCTAACTGGGTCCCTGTAGCCAGCCCATTCTCGTACGTGGTTGACCTGAACGTCTGACTTTGACCCGGTCCGGTGTGACCAGATATCCACAGTTGGCGATTGGTGCTTTTGAGAGCTATTTTCACTTAAATCTTTAAAACTGCATAACTCCCATTCCATTTATTGGATTTTTGTTGTTTTGGTCTTGTTGTATTTATGAAAAATAACTCTATGTGGCAAACGTGGTGTGGGATCTTTTTTGTGTGGTGATCTTTGCTTTATCACTGCTTGAAGTGTTGCACAAATACTTTACATTTTCCTATAAGTTAAGCCTGACTGCTCTGTGCCAAGCTACCAGAGGGTTGAACACAGGTTAATTTAGGGTTGGCCTGTGTCTCACCCTGACAAGGATTGTGGTTGCTGCTAGACAAGTGTTCCCACCCAAGTCAACCAGCAACCCAATTTTCCACACCAACATTGCAGGTAGAAGAACCATGCCTTCAGAAATGGTTTCAGATAACTCTGACAATGAGGACCAACATATGATTAGACTTCCACTCCCTAGCCAAAATGCTACCATACTTGTATATGATTTTGCAGAATTGACGTGACTAACAATTATTTTTGAGGTAATAAAAAAATCATCACATTATTTTTCTCACCCAATAATGTTTATTTTTCTACTATAATTCATTTCATTAGTTTTCTTTACATAAAAGAATAACACAAAATATACCATTTTCTTTGGCTACACAATGATAATTAGAACCATAATTCCTTCAATTTGTTTTCAAAAGAATGTAATCATTTAAGTCTAGTACCTCTACAAGTTGATTTTTCAACTGGACGTGATGTTAAACTGGATTTTCAATATAAAGTTAGACTTCCTGTTGTTCTAGTAGGATAAAGCTTGGGTGTAACAGAAACACTTCTAATACTGTACCCTTCTTGTCTTTCATTTTGGCCAATATTTGATGTATTTGACATGTTAGATGTTTGTATTTCTTCAAATATGTGTGTCATTTGTGCCAGACTTCTGGATGCATCTCTACTCTGATGTACAATTTCTACCTTTATGTTAGAGCCACATCTACAGATGTCGACCTTTTCGCTGACCAACATGTAAGCGCTTATCATTTTGTCTTTGTCTACTCCTGTTTGCCTGTGTGTCTGATACTATTGTATGGAATAGATGCCTCACTGCCTGACTAATATCTGACATACCATTTCTTTGACGTTATTCAACAGAAAAAAGATTGGACTACATTACCCATAACTTTGTGTTAAAGGCTTTTGTAAAACCTGACATGGCTTTCTGTCTGAATTTGTTGTAAAAGGTTCCTGTAAATAGCTTTGTAATCTCTGTATTTAAATATATAATGTTAACAAAAAGAATAAGATTCCTCTGAGCTTAGTGGTCCACCTGTGGCAGCTGCCTTTTGTCTCCTGGTGGCTATTTGTTCTTTTGCTCTCCACCTGAGGTCGTACAATCTTTGCCATATCTCTTCCACACTTCTATTTGACACTCCAACAACATTTATCATGATTTGGATTGTTCTCCACGTCTGTTTTTGTAGACTCTAGGACAGTAAGGGAGGAATTCCAACCAAACGTTCATTCTCCACAACACACTCCTCAACAAAGATTACTCACTCCATGCCATTAAATTGTCTACTCCTCTTTCTGCTGACTTCCTCCTATGGCTTCTGTGGGGGCATTTTTTCTTCCCTTTACAGTATTTTGGAAGAGCTACAGAGGTCTGCTCCTTTCCCAGGCTCAGAATGAATGATACAGGAACAGTTCTGAATCTGCGATGCAATCATTCGAAGACACAGTGATATTCGCAAATTGTTAACACCGGTTCTCTAGTTGCGATTAATAAGAGTCACAATTAGAGAATCATTTAAACATAACCATTAGTAAGGAACCACTATTACGCAACCACAACGCAAAATACAACACATTTTGTGATGTGAAAATAGCAATTTAGCGAGAAAAAAATAATAATTCTGAATAGCAAAAACACACTTTTGTACATCTTAGCTTTAAAAAGAATTTTGGAAGAGAATTTACTGTCAGCACTAGCTCTTAACCTTATTGGAATATATTGTAAAAAAGTGATCTAGATATTTGAATGAGTAATATACTAAGATCTTCAGCCTCCATGACATGATTATGTCTGAATCCACTGACCAATATTCCAATCTCTACGTTTCTCTACGGCCGAGGTAATTGCATGTGAATCCATGAGCAAATGACAAATTAATCACACTGATTAGATTCTTATTGATGACTGCAACATATCAAATCATTACCTGGAAAATGAATGCAATGATAAATGTGTTGTTTTTCTTGTTTTATGTGGTGGAGACGATCTTAAGGCCAACAATCTCACCGTCCCCCTTCTCCTTTCCATTCCAAGTTTATCCACAATCAAACCTGATGGGCTTTTGGTGTCGGATGTCAGAGTAAATCTTCCTTATTGGTGAGCAGGACAGTCACAGATCCTTGTTCTGTTCCCAAACCCAATATTTGAAAGGGGGCTCACAGTTCATGATACTGTGTATGTGCATCAGCGTACACTGATGCACACTGTCAGTAATGGCAGTCTGCCTTATGAACTACCCATTTAGTTTTGGTCACCTGTGTAACAGAAAGACAACATGCAGTGCAATGCCCTGCTCAATAATGGAGAAGGTCTGCATAGGTGGTGGTTGCCAAAATTTGTACTCCCTTCTCGGACAACAAAAGTCGCTTCACCCCATATTTCTGCTCTGGATGTGAACTATTAAGGGTAACCTTGACGTTCACTTTCTTTCTTTTTGATGAAGGATTCTCAGTATTAGGATTCCTTCTTTAGTTTTTTGGTCAAACTCATAAATAATAAAAAATCACAGGTGGATTATTTTCTTTGATACAATATAAACAAAGATTTGCTGCTTGACAGATTCAGGTAAAATGGCTACTATCTCAGAATCCTTACATGTTGTCTTTAACATTATATTTAGATACTGGGGCATTAATCTTGTTAACATGAAGTTACACGCATGTTACATTGGACACAAAGGGAATGCACGCAGCCCACCATCTATGGTGGACATGGAAGCTAATTCAATTCCTAAGATTGTTTTAATACCTGCCCAAATTTCACTAATGAGTGAGTGTAAGAAAGAAATTAAAATCCCTCGATAAGGCCTTGGTGAGATTCTGCGCTAATGAAAATGATCATAGATGTTAAAAAGGCCAGTCATGCTCATTGTGCTGGATGGGATGGAAATTGTATGAAGCACTGTTAGGCGACTGCTCAAGGTGATCTCAGTTAATGATTACCCTCAGATGATTAATCCTGAATGCTGAGATCCTACATAGAAGAATTAGGCATTAGGTTACAGATAGTGCATGGTGCCATTGTCCACTTTGCCACAGCCCAAATGCCATACGAGGGTGCACAATTTATTAATATGCAAAAGACCATACCCATGCAAGTTTTCACCAGAGAAGAGATTACTCCCCAATCCCAGCATCGGGCAGCCACTTGCCTCACTTGTGTTGTGCAAGCAACATCTCCTTTCGAAGGCGGCACAGTCTGTGCATGGTAGAGGGGATGCAAGTGTACTCCCGAAGAAGTTGACCATTTCTCCAATGTTGTCGTTCTCATCTTTAACCTTTCTGGTGGCCCACGCCCCCCAGATGGATAAATGCAGTCACTGGGCTCTACAGCATAATACATATTTGTCTATGTGCTATCATTGAGAGAGATGCTCCTCGGAAGGTGTCGGACAAGTAAACGTTCCACATCACAGGCCAAGCAACCTTTCAAGATCAATTCTTGGTCAAATATACAAATACACTGCCGAACTGGTAGGTTGCTCTGCTCTGTCAAATTCTCATTGGTGGGAAAAACACAAGAATAAGAAAGAAAGGCATTCAATCAAGAGGAGACAAATGAGTTAGTGAACAAAAGTATCCAGTCATAAGCAAGCAAGCTGTTCCAAATCCCACTCTACGTATATCGGAAATAATAGGTCTAGCCAACAGACAGCTAAAGCTGGCTATAGCCGACACCTAAAAAGAAAACCATGTCAGACAAGGCAAAAGACCTCTTCACTTGCTCCCTAAATTTTGCAACTTTTACAAATTGAAATATATTTTTTCCTAAAATACCACCAGCATAATGAGACTTTCCCTAAACTCTGATTGTGATGTACAATTAAAAAAAAAAGAATGTTTTCAGCTGTTGCTTTTTTAAACACTTCAAAAGTCAAGAACTATTTTTAGCAGGCAGTGTATACTTCAGTTTTTCATATGGTGACTGTAATGTAATGTAATGTAAGCACTTCTTATATAGCGCACTGCGACCCAGCGAGTATCCTGGCGCTGTGAGACGGGAGGCCTGTGACAAGGGAGTAAGTTAGCCTGATGCTCTGGGATAGAGCCAGGTCTTTATTTTCCTTCTAAACAGCAATAGATCATTCATTTGCCGCAACTCCGTGGGTATGTTGTTCCAAAGCCTTGCTGCAGCAACACTGAAGGCTCGTCCCCCAGTCGAGCTCTTTAAATCGGGGGTACCTTCACCCAGTTGGCCGAGGATGACCGGAGACAACGGGTAGGAGCATACCAGCTGAATTCTTTCTGCAACAGTAAGGGCCCCAATCCATGCAAAGCCTTAAACCAGACACAGAGGGACTTAAAATGAATCCTCTGCAAAACAGGGAGCCAGTGGAGCTCCGTCAGGGCCTGGGAGGCAGAAGACTGGCGAGGTCTCATCAAGGCCAGCTTAGCTGCCGCATTCTGGATTCTTTGTAATCTCCCAATTAAATACTTTGGGGATTCCAATAGTAGCGCATTACAGTAATCCAGTCTGCTCATGATGACGCTCCTGACTACCAATGCGCGTGTCTGAATCGGAAGCATGGGGAGAATTTTCCTAAGGGCCCTGATAAGAAAGAAGCAGCTCCCCATGGCCTTATTGACATGCGTTTCCAAGGTCAACTTCTCATTAAAGCAAATCCCCAGGTTACGGACCGTCTTGGACGGTACCAGAGGAGGGTCAGCAGGAATAGGCCAAAAGTCTGCAGGGAGGGAGTAAGGCACTCTCCCACCTCCAATACATAGGATCTCTGTTTTTTCTGCGTTAAATTGCAGAGAGTTGTTTCTCAGCCAGAGTACCACATCCAACATACAAGCATGGGAGGTGACAAAATGTGCATTAATCGAGGTATCCATTATGAAATGAATTGAAATGAAAAAACATTTATAAAGCGCATGGCTACCCGGGAGCATCCCTGCGCTAGGACTGACACGGGGGAGGCGGAAAGAGCTAAGGAAACAGAAAGGTCTTCAGTTGTTTACGGAAAGCAGAATGATTGGGAACTATGCGAAGATGTAGTGGCAGAGAGTTCCAGAGTTTAGCGGCGTTATAAGAGAAGAGCCATCCACCACTTCTGGCCTTCTTGATCCTAGGAACCTCGGCCAGATGCAATTCATCTGACCGAAGTTTCCTACCGGCTTTGTAGGGACGGATCATGGCTGAGTTGATAGGAGGCCCGTTCCCCTGCATGGATTTCTGTACTAGGCACAAGGCCTTGAATCTAATACGTTCCTGCACTGGGAGCCAATGAAGGGAGAGGAGTGCAGGTTTCGCCGATTGTCTGTTGGTAGCTCCAGTTAAAAGTCTGGCGGCGCTGTTTTGAACAGACTGTAGTTTGGAAACTACTGTTGTGGGGGCACCCAGATATAGTGCGTTACCATAATCCAGTCTGGAAAGTATAAGTGATTGGACCAGTACTTTTTTAGCTTGAAGGGGGAGGAGGGGGAGGACTTTACGGGCCATTCTAAGCAGGCCATAGCAGATGGCTGGCGTCTTCCTAGCCTGTACTCTAAAGTTCAAATCCTGGTCCAACCAGATGCCCAGGCTCTTGATTTCTGACTTAGGGACCGGGGGAGGACCCATACTGACTGGCCACATAGAACTGGATTTAAAGCTAAGGGGGTTGCCCAATATCATGAGCTCAGTTTTTCCGCCATTAAGCTTGAGCTGAGACACGTCCATCCAGTTCGAAACGTCCTCTAGACAAGAATAGAGGCCGTTGGTTTTTTGATCTGCTTGGTTTAACGCTACCACCAATTGTGTATCATCGGCATAGGTCACCATGCGGATTCCAGAGGGGGCTACAATGGCTGCCAGAGGAGCCATATACACATTAAAAAGGGTTGGGCTAAGCGATGAACCCTGAGGGACTCCGCTCGGTAATGAGGTAGGTTTAGATGCAATGTTCTCCTCAAATACCTGAAAGGATCTTCCCTCCAGAAAGGAACACAGCCATTGGAGCACCGTGCCTGTTACTCCTATATTCCTGAGACGATGGGCCAGGATCCTATGGTTCACCGTGTTGAACGCTGCACTCAGGTCAAGGAGTATGATGGCAGACGAACCTCCTGAGTCTAAGATTTTTCTACTTCCCTCCACCACTGCTAACAGGGCCGTTTCGGTGCTCTGACGCGGTCGGAATCCTGTTAGCGAGGAGTGAAGCAGGTTGTAGGTTTCGAGGAAGCCAGAAAGGGTTTGATTAACGTATTTCTCTGCCATCTTACCTATTCCTGGCAGAAGGGAGATAGGGCGATAGTTGCCCATATCCGCCGGGTCCATATTAGGTTTCTTAAGTAGGGCTTTCACCATGGCCCCTTTCCAGTTGGTAGGAACTATTCCTGTGGACAGTGAGGCGTTAATCAGGTCCGTCATGTTAGGGGCTATTATCGAAGCTGCCTGTTTCAGAATGTTAAGCGGTGCGGGATCCTTGGGTGATCCGCTCTTTACCGAGGAAAGCAAGGTAAGGAGTGATTCCTGCGAAAGGGGGGGGAAGACCTCTAGTGTGTGTTCAGAAGGACGAGGGTCGGGATCCATCTGCTTGTAAGGGGTCTTGCCTTTGTCATCCTTATACGGCAGGGATTCAAGAATATTCTGAACCTTTGTGGTGAAATATTCTGCCAGTTTATTGCAACGTAGACCAGAGGTGTCCGGTGCTATTCGTGGGACGGGGGCTTTAAGTAGTTTTTAGGTCTCGCCTACGCAGATGCGCTGCATAGGCAAAAAGATCTTTTGCAATCGATTCGGCTTTTCAGCCAAAAACGTGCACGCGTTCCATTGCCTTCAATGGCAACGCGTGCACGTTTAGCATTCACTTGCGGGAGCGAGCAGCTGGCGCCATATGGTAGCAATTATCGCTCCTGGCGCTGCTCGCTCCCGCAAGTGAAACGCTTTCACTTTTGCCGACACTTGTTTTTTACTTTTAGCGCTGCGCGCGCTTGTTTTTGGATGTTACTGTTTAATGCAGAACGCTTACAAAGATTTCATGTTTAAATTGACTTTTTAAACAATATATTGAAATGATTTGTCAGTATCTTAATTTTGTTGCACCGCATGTAGAAAGTTCTGACTGACCTAAATTCAGCATTTTGCTCTTTTGAAGTTTCTCGGTCAACGCATTCTAATGGGACATGGTCACCTATGGGAACTCATAAAAGCTGTGTATGTATACGTGAGCTTGCCGTTTCGTAGTTGGCTCCAGTGTCCC
This sequence comes from Calotriton arnoldi, assembly GCA_963921515.1. Classification (NCBI taxonomy): domain Eukaryota; kingdom Metazoa; phylum Chordata; class Amphibia; order Caudata; family Salamandridae; genus Calotriton; species Calotriton arnoldi. Next base: position 1,236,840 of record CAWUFW010000648.1, on the reverse strand, counting down.
TCGACCTACGGTGAGGCTTTAAGGTGTCGCAGCCGGGCTCTAGATCTTTTATTTTTAAGTGGTAGTATTTTACTCCCTGTTTTAAAAACCTGGGAGTAAAACGTTTTTTCTTAAATAGTAAAAAGGTGGTTCTAAATACTTGAAAGAGCATATTTTTGTTAGTGCAAAGAAGTATGTAAACCATCGGCATTTTTCTGATGCAATTCATCCTTTCTTTAAAAGACATATATTTAATTTGTAACCCTCTTTCGTTTATGCGGACTATCAGAGCAGTTTGTGGCAAGAGACTGCTGCTTTATTTCACGTATGCCTACGCTGATACGGAAGAATGGCTTTAAGTAAGTGGACCGGGCCCCTTTACCAGTAGTAATTTAAAACTGACATTGAAACTGGTCCTTTTCGGGCCCTGTATTCATGTTCTTAACCTTCCATGTAAAAAAGCTGTTCGATTTCTGACCCATGGGTGGAAAAACGTTAAGGTAATCTGTGGTTCCTGCTTCTATTTGACAAGATTTACTTAATCTTGCATTCCCTATGAGTGCTTTTCCAGGATGTTGCGTTACGGTTTTTCATTCAGCATAATACTCTTGTCTAGTGCATAATTTGAATTGAGTAGCATTCAGTTGTTTCATAATGGGTCGCAATTGACTTTTGGCTAAAGGAAGGGCAAGTTTCTTTCATTGCATGTCAGGGGCAAAAGGTGTTAAGAATACGTGGCCATGCAATACTTGGCCTCTCTGCACAGCGCATAGAGCAATGGTGACAAGGCCAGTTACAGTTGTGATTCTATTGAAATGTGTGGGTAGGGTGGCACTCTACGCAAATTTTAATCTGTATGTTTAAGCACCGCCCTTAATTATATAAGCCCCACCTCTTTCCGGGAGCCTCCACTTTTTTCATCCCACTTAAATCCCTGGCGGGAAAGTTTCTGTTTTTAACTTTTGGCAGAATTTGCATGATATGAGTGAGCAAACAAAGGACCGTCTCATTCTGTTCTGATGGACTAGTGAGGCAACAGAAATGGATAGTTCACTTTAGTGCTGCCATAAAAGTCAGTGTGCTAGAAAGGAAAAAACTTAGTTGAAGCATGTCAGTATAAATGCCATTTGGAGGGGCGATATATATAAACATTTGCAAAATATAGTTAATGGAGTTTTTTGCAATCCATGAGGTGCCTAGAAATGTTAATATTTACTGTTGAGTAACAGGTATTTTACTTGCTCTTTTCCCCTTACTAATTTTAAAAATGGTTTCTTTTCTCAATAACTTCATTATTGTGTATGGTTTTAGCCGTGCTGTTGTGTATTCTCTACACCTGTGAGTTATTCCTGAGTTTATGCCGCCAGGCCCCCCTATTTCACACACACACCTGTGTTCCTGCTGATACAATCTTTTCTTTTTGCAAAAGCCATGAACTCCAAGGGCATAGTTATCATGGGTAATGTTGCAAGAATGTGTTCCAAACTTGTTGATGTCCATCACTTTATTCAGCTCGAAGACCTTCCTTTCTCATACATCCCACCTTATTTGCATCTACACATCTCTCAAATGGAGATTGATACACACATCCTCTTCTGTATGGCAACATTAGAGGGATCCTAATGCTTTACTTAAATTCCTGACCTAATAAAATTATCAGACTCACTTTCATAAATTAATTGGAATAGCTAGCTTACCCCCTCAACGAAGTGTCTTTAATCCAAGCAAAGACCTCCCAATATTTGCTAGTGTTCCTTTTGCCACTAAAGTAGGAAGTCGACTTTGTTCCCCAAACTGATATGGCCACACAATCCACGCTGCAGCGCCACAGCGTCAATCAGCATCACCACAGCAACAGTCAGCACCACCACAGCATCACTCAGAGCCACCACAGCATCACTCAGGGCCAGCACAAATTCACTCAACGCCACCACAGCATCAGTCAGCACCACCACAGCGTCACTCAGCACCACCACAGCATCACTCAGGGCCACCACAGCAGCACTCAGGGCCACCACAGCAGCAGTCAACACCACCACAGCATCAGTCAGCACCACCACATCATCACTCAGCACCACCACAGCATCACTCAGGGCCATCACAGCATCACTCACCTTCACCACAGCATCACTCAGCACCACCACAGCATCACTCAGGAACACCACAGCATCACTCAGTACCACCACAGCATCACTATGCGCTACCACAGCATCACTCTGCAGCACCACAGCATCAATCAGCATCACCACAGCATCAGTCAGGGCCACCACAGCATCACTCAGGGCCACCACAGCATCACTCAGGCCACCAAAGCATCACAAAGGGCCAGCACAGCATCACTCAACGCCACCACAGCATAACTCAGGGCCAGCACAGCATCACTCAATGACACCACAGCATCACTCAGTGCTTCTTACACTTTTTAATTACAACTTCTTAGCATGCTGCACAGCAGCCACACTTCTCTACAGCACAGCTTAGAAACATTGGCAAAGTCAATAGCTCTACCTAAACACTTAAAAGGCGCCCCAATGCATAGCCAATAGGTCTCGCCTTTGGGACATTGTAAGTGTTTAGTTATCCAGCACAATATCCTTCATTAAACAACATCAAGTGTTGCATGGCTAAACACTTAGAAGATCCCAAAAGCGAGACCTATTGGCTATGCCAATGCTTGTTTAATAATAATGAAGGTTTCTCTAGGAGAGTTGGCGGCTGTTAAAATCTTACCCTCGTAATAGGAGGCCTGGGCTTTTTTATTTCTGCTTTATAGACACAAATAGCTGCCCTGTATTCCAACTTTTGCTGGGTAGAAAGTCTTTCCTCCAATGTCTTTCCTTAACCTTACAACGCTGTTTTAAGGTGCGCAGTTCGGAAGAGAATCAAGGGGAATTATGAGGCCCGCTAGTCTTTTTTATCCTAGTCTTCGGAAGGACCGCATCAAGTGACTCCTCTATCCAGCTAGAAAAGTCCTCATTATGCCCTTGTACTAGACTTATACTGACATGTCAGTAGACATATATTTATTTGCACAACAGCTCGCTTCGCACACAGTCTCACCAAATCATGGAACGTGACCAAAAACAGGGAATCTGGGCATTTGTGCCCCATTTAATTTTTTACAGTAATCTATAGTCAATGTTGCTTCATCGAGCACTGACCCAACCACATCAATTTAAAATTTCCACACCATGCTTCCAAGAGAGTATTAGAAGGACACAGTGGTGAGAACCAGGAAGACAAACATCTCCCCTTGCTGAAGATGCTGGCTCTTATGTTCCATGACCCACCTTTAGACTGGTCGGACTCTTACTTCATACTGTATTCCATCTGTTTGACGTAAGATCTATACTCTCTCCCCGAACATCTCTGTTTATGGTCACTGGACATCCCTACCTTCCATTCGCGTTGAGAGTGATATCTATGCATCGCAAAGTGTGGTACAGGTTAAAGATTTTTTGTTAACTTTACACAAGAATAAATTCCAACCTCTGAGTTTTTGGGGGAGATTGAGGGGATGTGAAGAAATATGGTTCACCTCTATACATCATAATATATATTAGTCATACCGGACTTTGTCATGATGGACTTGACAAGGACTATTTTATCATTGAAGCGTTTGTCATTTTTACAGCATTTTAATGATAAAATACAACGTTATTTGTCTTGAATTAATTATTCCTGCATTCGTTTCATTTTTACGCTAACTTGGAAATTACAGACATTCAACTGGCTATTCTGTTCTGGTCTCTGATGAACTAATTACTGGTGTTTGTAAAATTCTCATTATGTGGGAACTAGGTACAGTAATTAGAACTGTCAATGCATGAATTTCCTCCATTGCACGATGATGGCAAAGTCAAGAAGGTGTTAGGATGAGGATAATGCACATTATTATTTGTTCATATTAATAATGATGACTCATGGTATGTAATTACTTACTATTTCTGCTGTGTGTCAGGGAAAATGAATTTGGTAATATAACCAGAGAAACATGCGAAAACCAACTCGTGATTGTTATGAAAACAGAATCTGATTCAAACGTGGCTGCTGGATGTACAAATCCATCAACACTACAGTGTTTTTTTTTAATTTGGCATCTGGATTTTATTATATCTTCCTTTTACAAGTCTACAGAGCCAAGATAAAGGGCTTCTCTTTGTCTATCTTTAGAACAAAGGAGGAAGAGCATTTTCATCTCAGGGTCCTGCACTTTGGAACTCTTTCTTACAAACGTTAATTTATTCGTCCAACATCATCACTTTGAGAAAAGTTCGAAAAACGTATCTCTTATAAAGTAAAGACGTTCAATTAGGCTGTAGGCCTCTTTTTAATCAAACTAAGCATACTTCATTCTTGTTGACCCACAAGTGCACGCTCCACACCAGATTTTCAGGTTATTTATTGGCTAAGGGATTGCTTCACATTTAGGTTCAGGCCCAAAGTTACAGTACCTGTGCACCAGGGTGGCGAAAAGCTTTGACAAGTGGTGAAAAGTGGTACAAAGAGCAGCATTGATCCACTATTGTGTTTTAAAGGTTTTTTTATGTCAAAAAGTTGATGTAAGCAGATTTCAACAAGGCTTTAAATCGGATAGTGCCTAACTTATGTTAATGTATTCCAAGGAGGAGTAAAAGAGATGAAACAGCACAAACAACCATACAATTCGAGACAAAATCAGATTTACAAGGTAGTGCAACCTACTGGTGTAAAATAATAGTGACAAATGAAAGCAGGCACAAAGAATGGGCAAATAGAAAATCGTGTGATCTTCCTATGTGTACTATATGTAATTTCCACAGAATCACCTATAATATATGATCTATGCATGGTCTGTTGTATGTGAGTCAATTGTTTTTACCACAGATTGTCCCTCAAGTGCAAATCTCATGCAAGACACCACTTGCTCGTCTTGTCGCTGAAGACAATGGTTAGTGTTGCAAAAAACTGCTTTTTTATGCAAGCACACCTCTTACCAAATAGGGGTGCTGCTATTTGTGCCCTTTGCTTCACAAAACGCTGTAGATCTTCATTTAACGCTTTACTAAACCAACTTCAGTAAGTTTAGTGCTCAGTGTGTGCAAATTAATCCCAGCAGGATATCCTGGAAATCAGGCATGCATCAGGCCCTCATTTCACAACGGTGGGCACAACTGGTGTACGGGAAAGAGAGATCAGAGGAAGATCTCATGGCACTGTCATGGTCCATCATGCAAGAAAAGGCTGTGACTACAGCAATCAGTCAGTCAGAATAACTTTATTCGGTTCATATGGACCATAAAAGTTTAACATACATACATAGAGCTGTAAAAGAATTTCATATCCAATTCATATAATAAAATAACTAAAATCACTAAGAGCCTAGAGCCAAAATATTTGTTTCAATTTACGGTTTTCTTAAAAAACTGTGGGGCATATTCTCAAGAACGGGCGATAATTATCGCCAACCTAGGTTAACGCAACTTTACATAACGCCGTCTATCGAGGGAAACTAACGCAGTGTTAACGGAGTATTCTCAACACGCCGGCAACAGGCAATAGTATCCCGATAACGCGTCAAATGTCAGCGTAAAAATTACCGGGACGGCGATGAAAAAGGAAACCCGAACGTGAAAAAAGTGGCGATGGGCCCAACAGCGATAAAAACATCAGTGATAAGCAGCGCCAGGCTTGCTATTCCCACGTCAGGCGGGAAATATCACCATAAAAACTGCCCCAAAAAAAAAAAAATACACAAGCTTCTGAGAAGCACCATGGAGGAAGCTGGAGCAAGTACAGAGGCCAACCAGAACCCCACAAACCCCCCGGAGGACCAGCCAGGGACCTCGGGGAAGGAGAAGGGCAAGGAGAAGAAGAAGAGGAACCCGCGATTCAGTCCGCAGGAAAACAAGATCCTGATTACGGAGGTGATAGAACACCACCAACAACTGTTCATCACCTCCACTGTGTCATTGGCAACTAAAAATGCAATATGGCAGTCCATCTTGGCCAACGTGAATGCAGTCGGAGTGAAGAGAAGGGAAGTGGATGACTGCAAGAAGTGCTGGAATGATGTGAAGCGCAAAACCAAGCTGGAACTCGCCAACAACCGGAAAGCAGCAATGCAGACTGGAGGGGGGAGTCCAGCGCCACAGCAGGAGCTGGATGAGATGGAGGAAATGGTGTCCACAGTCATCAGTGGGGAGACGGTGGCAGGAGTTGGGGGACCGGACACTGCTCAACATGACCTGACCCAACAGCAACAGGGTGAGTAACGACCAGGGACTGGGGGGACGGGGGGAGATGGGCACAATGGCACACATGCACAATTAAGTATAGCACAGTGCACACCCACAATGACTCTGGATCCTGTCCCTGATCTCCTTGGCACACTGCAGCACACATAGAAACAGCAAGTAGGCCCCCGTTGGCAATGTGCCCTGAGGGGGCCCTCACCACACATCACTAATCTCACAACAAACCCATGCACATGTGCTGAACCCAGCAAAGCTGCGGGTCCGTGAGCCACACTGACAATGCAAGTGACACTGCATGACGATTAGCATGGCTGCAGTCAAATTATCATGACATGGTGCACGCCACAACACTGAGGTGGCTGAGTGTGGGCCACATCCGTAAAGGAGCAGGTCACACTCTGACACATCCACGTGCACAAACAACCCCTGACGTCATCAAGACATCTGCGGACAAACCATGCCCAAGAGTCCCAACTCCCACCAAGAGCACAATTTACCCAAGTCTGCAACATCTCAGCACTGCATAAGCACAGAAGTGAAAGGCACACCGCCAGAAAGTGATAAGGGCCACCAAAATCAGAGCTGCAGGGGCGACTCTCCCACAATGCAGCACACACACATAAGAAACAGAGCACATCAACATTGACAACAATGTGGTACAGACTGCAACACTTTCACAACAGAACAGAGGACACAACTGCTGCCGCTTGTGTGTAGAAACTGGCCAATCACATTTGGCATAGCAGGAAACTGTGAGATGATAATGTACAAGTACAACCCCACATCCCTGATGGTGTAGAAATGTCCACTGCCCCGCATCAAATAGGCATCTCCTCCCAAACAGTCACAATGTACATTGTCATGCAGTCTGTGTGTAAACTTGTCCAATGCGTGAACATACATGGAACACACTGTTAAACTGCATCTCCCCTTCACATTGCAGAGCGAGAATCAACACCTCCTGCAGAGCAGACCGTACATCTCTTCACTGATGATGAAGAGGACCTCCACACCATCGACACCGACGCCCTCCAACAGCTCATGGACACCCTCAGCACCCCACCCCCAGGAGCAGGGCAGCCCAGCTGCATCAAGGAGACCCCACCCCTGCACAGACCACACTGCAGGAAGCACCCCCCATCATGGCTGTCTCCCAGGACCCCCACGACCAACACATGGCATTCCAACACCGTGTGTTATAGGGCCAGAAGGAGATGGCTGATCAGGTGCAGGTGGGGTTTGACCTCATGGCAGCCAAACTAGATGCCATATGTGGGTGTCTAAGTCCCATCAGGGACCACTTACAGTCCCTAACGGACACCCACAGTCCGCTCCATGCTCTCCAACAAGCCATGGCTGACATCGCTGGAGTCATGACTCTGAGACAAGAACAACTGTCTAGTCAGAGTGGCTCCAGCGATGACAGCCGGGAGTTGGGACGCATGCGGAGGATCATGGAGAACATGGAGCGGATGCAGGCGGAAAGAATGGCTGCCACGGCTGCACACCAGCGAGATGTAGCTGGGATCTTCCATGCCCTGCAGATCCTCATCATGGCATTGCTGCCACAAGGCCCGGCGCAGATGAATGCTGCTGCTACTACTCCATCCACATCTCCGCCCCCTGACGTGTCAGTGCCTCACAGTGCGGCAGACAATCCACCTCCGTCCCCTGATGTGTCACTGCCACACAGTGCAGCAGACATTCCACCTCTGGCCCCTGATGTGTCAGTGCCACACAGTGCTGCTGACAAAACACCACCACCCACATGTGAGGCACATCACACATCAGAGGACGATGATGTGGATGATTCTGCCTTTGTGGTAAGAAGGAAGCGGTAGCATTCATCTCCGCCATATGGCCTGTTTCAGCTTGGTTCTGCCCTCTGCATCATGCCCTGGAACAACACCTTCCACTGTCCCCCGAGACACTCTGCGACACTCACCGTGGCCCTCGACATGGACTGCCATATTTGTTTTGGTTATCAATGACACAGCAATCAGACTGCGGACTGCACTCTTCCTCTTCCGATGAACTTGTCAATCCCTAAAGGACTCTGGCTGGCCCTCCACGGGGCAACAATGTCAAGTGGGGTTTGCATGGCCATGTACTGGTCCAGCTTCAACACTCCACCGAATGTGATTAAAACATTCTAATTCACACAGATGTGTCATGTCAATGATCAAGCAAGCATGAAAGTATGGATGAATATAGGGGCAGTGATTCCAAAAAAGGTACTCCTGGGAACTGATATCAATGCGCATGTTTGACCGTGACCCAGACAGGCAGTGTGATGACTGGGAATGTGTGAACTAGCTGTGGCCTCATTGCTCCTAAACAACAATCTCGCAATTTCCCAACTTAGCCCCACGCCAATGTAGGAAATAGGGCTGTGTGTAAAAAGTCAAAGTCAAAGTTATGTGGATGCCACAGCTCGGAGCAATGATTTGTTTGAGTGTGCAGCGGTTGGACTCCTGGGATGGTCTGTGCGTAAGTGTGAAGGTCATTCCATGCAAGAGAACTGCGAGCAAGGACTTCTGTGTGTGGGGTGTGTATACGTTGGTCTTTGGTTAGCGCTGTGCGTAGTGTGGGAGTCGCCATCAGCTGCTATGGTATCTCTCAGGGGGCGCCGGGCGCATGCAATTCCAAGCTCGGAGGTGCAGATGTGCCACCGCCTTCTAGTCCAGACAAAGGAGCTTTCATCCCTAATGTTAGTTTGTCATCTGCTTGCATTCTGGAAATGTGATGTGGATTGGGGGGGGGGATGTCACTGCTTCGCCTTCCGGCACGGTTGAACCCTTACCAGCCATGTACGTGCCCTCACGGTCAAATTTGCATGCTCTGATGTAGCAGTGTTGTTTTGCTTCAGTCTGACAGTGATGGGTACAGGTAGCTGTAAGGAGGCGCGTGACTACTCACCTTGCACCTATTAGCTGACACTGTTCACTACTATTGATGCTTGACGTCCGTGTACACATGTAATCTGTACATGGCACATATGTCCAGGGGACACCTTGGTGTGTTCTACGCAAGGTATTCCTGCTGGCTTTTTGGCTGGTGTGCATCTCCCATGTTGCTGAGGTGTTCACTGTGCCCCCATCCCCCTTACGTCCATGTTGCTCATGTTGTGGGGCTTGAGTCACAGGGCGCATCTCTGCATCAGGGTGGTTCATATTTGACCCCAAATGACAACCGCAATTTCATATTTGACCCCAAATGACACCTGCAATTTCATATTTGACCCCAAATGACACCAGCAATTTCATATTTGACCCCAAATAACAGCCTGTTGTCTTTTTTTGAACACCAATGACAGCCTTCATGTCATGTTTTTGTACACATGTGATACGCTGATGAGTGGGATTACGTACTACATTTGACACCCTGTGATGGCATTCAGAATACGTGACACCCTGAACAGCCTCTCTGTACAGAGGTGACATACCCACCATCTATTTGCTATTTGTGAGATTGTTAGCACTTAATGTTGCACTTACACCTGTCAGAGTGATGTGCTAATGCTGAGGGCTGACATGCACACAGGGAATGTGTGTTGCAATGAATTTATTTGCACATGCTGTTCATGTGGTCATTTCGTACTGTTCCATGATTGCTAAGGACTGTCACAATGTGACATGCTCATGCGAAGAAATTGTCAATGATTGTGTTCCTTCGGGCTATTCCTGCTGCAGCTGCAGAGGGGTGTGGTCCACCTGCCTCATCTTCCTCATCATCGTCCGGTGCATCTGGCTCTTGGATCCATGGGGCATTGGTGCGTACACATATGTTGTGCAATACACAACATGCAATGATCATCTTGCACACTACTTCTGGGCTGTACAGGAGTCTTCAACCTGTGATGTCCAGGCACCTGAAACGTGACTTTAACACGCCAAATGTGCGCTCAACAATGCCCCTGGTGCGTTTGTGGGCCACATTGTACTGCCTCTGGGCCGGGGTGTTCGGGGCTCGGAGGGGTGTCATCATCCACGGGCACAGTGCATATCCTTGATCACCTGCGAGAGGTAAGTGAGATTAGTGTAAACTGGTGGTTCTGCATGCTGTGTTGGCAGACTTACAAGTTTTGTGGTGTGTGATTTGTGTGACTTTGGGATTCGTGTTTGCCATGTATTGATTCTGGTGAATGTGCGGGGTCAATGTGTATTACGTAGCCTCACAGCTGCTCCTCCTTCCCCCGAGCCTATTTACTTGTGTGCGTTGCGCGGTTGCATCACTTGCACTCCTACGGCACACCATTGTCATGCCTCTCTGCGCATGTCCGCAGGCCTGTCAACAACACTGTAATGTTGGCCGTTGAAGGTGGGCGGCCACATGTGTGTAGGCCTATGGTAAGGATATGGCGGACACAGATGTGGAGTTCAGGCCTGGGTGAACTCGTGCTGCGATTGAGGCTAGGCCTTTGGCTTATGCTGCGGCAATGAAGGTACACACACAACAGTTGGCATCTATGAGCCAAGACCCCGAGCGGTCTTGCACTCCTTTATTTATCCATTCGGGCGAGCCTGCCCTCCGGGTGCATGCTACATTGCAAGTTTGTCGACTAAGGGCTGGGTGGCGCAGAGACCACAACAGAGACACACGCCATAGTTACTTTTGTGGCCAGCCCGGAACTGAACCACGCCCAGAGCCCGGAACTGAACCACGGCCAGAGCCCAGGACTGAACCACGCCCAGAGACCCGGGCCATTTCTTCACACTCCTCACACGCGTATGCGTGCTCCGCCGCCGCGGCGCTGGGATGTCGTGCGCTTCGGAGTACGTCTCCAGACGTTCCTCCCAGGCTTTCCAGAGGCCTGCCTGGGGCGGGGGTGGCCCCGTGACTGTGAGGGGCTCCAGTGGCGTTACCGAGGACATGCTGGTGGCTGCTGGAGGCGGACTTGTGGGGTAGCCCCACGGGACGATGACTTGTGGTGCACTAAGTTAGTGGCACCTGAGGCACTGCGTCCGGCAGGGGCCTACCGCCACGTGGCGATGACTTGCGGTGCACTGAAGTAGGCCCACCTGAAGAGCTGAGTGGGTGTGCAGCCTGCGATGATGCTGTGGCCTGGAGGCTGGACGGTGACTTGCAGTGCACTGAGGTAGTGTCACCTGAAGAGCTGAGTGGGTGTGCAGCCTGCGATGATGCTGTGGCCTGGAGGCTGGACGGTGACTTGCAGTGTACTGAGGTAGTGGCACCTGAAGAGCTGAGCGGGTGTGCAGCCTGCGATGATGTTGTGGCCTGGAGGCTGGACGGTGACTTGCGGTGCACTGAGTTAGTGGCACCTGAGGCACTGCGTCCAGCTGGGGCCTACCGCCACGTGGCGATGACTTGCGGTGCACTGAGGTAGGCCCACCTGAAGAGCTGAGCGAGTGTGCAGCCTGCAATGATGCAGTGCACTTGGGGGGCCGGACTGGAAAGGATTTGTCTGTTAGCCTGCTGGACCGCAGTGGAGGCCGGAGGGAGCAGTCAGCACACACAGAACTCCGTGGTGCGGTGCCGCAGCGTGCGCTGGGGGCCTGTTGTGCAGAAGCCAGCGATCGGCTGAGGATGCTGCCAAGCTCGCGGGCCTCGGCCCTGAAGATTGCACCGACATGTGGTGGGCCCTCTTGGAGACACGCCGGTGGTGGCAGGTGAGCAGTGAGGCCTGGGTGCGCAGAGGCGGGCAATCACCGCTGGGCACCGGACGGGTCTGGGGACCAGCGGGCTGGGGTGCAGCAGGCGCACAGGTGCCACCGGTCACGGCGGCAACCTCATGGCAGGGTGAGGGGCGCCGCCCTGGCAGACACGCCCCTGCAGGCGATGACGAGTTGTGCGCCGGGTGGCGTGTGACGTAGGCTCCTCGTCACCGGTGTTAATTTGGCCGATGAAGGTGGTCGGCCACGTGTGTGTAGGCCTATAGGCCGGATATGGCAGACACAGGGACACACGCAGTAGTTACTTTGGTGGCCATCCCGGAAGTGATCCGTGCCCAGAGCCCCGGGCTATTTATTCACACTCCTACGCTGGACTGCCGTACGCCGGCCCAGTCCACTATGCTTACGCTTACAGGGGGGGCAACATAGCTACATGTCCGAGGTCTTCCCCACTGCCTGAGGTGACATGGTTGCGTCCACTGTCCACAACACTACACACACCAGCTGTATATGTCCACATGGACATGTCTGTGCTCTGCATACTCATGACTGTCCAGCACATCACCGCCACACCTGGCATTGTGTACATTCTTATTCATGGGTCACTTGCCTCCTTCGCACATTCTTGGTTCCCACCTCTCCCCACATACTGCAATTGTGTGGCAGAGGGGCTATGCCTTTGTGGGTGGTTTGTCTACATGTCTGGCCCCTGTTGCCACAGTTACTTGTGTTGTCGTGTCTGGTAGGTGGGCATGTTGGTTGGCATGTTGGATGTGATTTTGTTATGTGTGCATTCCCACAGTTGTGAGTTTTATGATTGTGGAGTTGAGGTGTGTGGTGTGTTCCGTTGGTACTTACCAACGAGCAGTCCATTTCCATAGGTGCCATCCTGAAATCGCTGGTTGATGATGGACTGTTGGAAGATGTAGGAATCATGCACACTGCCTGGGAAGTTTGCGACGACATTGGTGAACAGTCCCCGGTGGTCCACTATTGCCTGCACATTGATGGAATGCGTGTGCTTTCTGTTGCGGTAATTGTGTGCAGTGTCGGCAGGGGGCACAAGTAGGACATGTGTTCAGTCAATTGCCCCGAACACTTGCGGGAGGCCAGCTATGGCGTAGAAGCCTTGCTTGGTCCCCATCTGTTCCTGCGCAGTGTGGGGGAAGTGAAGGTGCTGGGGTATGAAGCTGATGATGGCATCCAAGACAGGTGTGAGGAACTTTGATAGAGCTGGCTGTGAGACTCCTCCGACTCTGGCAGTTGTTGGTTGGAAGGTACCAGAGGCCAACAAGTGCAGCACAGCTAGCAGCTTTGTCTGCGGAGGGATGTTGGTTGTCAGCTGTGTTGGTACCGTCAGCCTGTGGGCAATGTGGGTCAGGATGCGGAGGATGGTTGTCCTTTTGAGCCTGTAGTGGGCAATGACTTCCTCTGGCGTTAAGTCTCTGAGGCTGGTGCGTTTTCGGAAGGTCCGCTGTCTTGTTCTGCGCTGCCTCGGTGGTAGTCCGGGGGGTGGTCCGGGGGTGGGGGTGGTCCTGATGGTGGTGGCAGTGGGTGTTGTGGCCCTCTTGGGTCTCCAAGCTGCATGATTAGTAGCTCCATGGCAGGTGTTGGTCTTCAGATATGGCTCTGGGCTGGGCTCCCTTTCTACTGCAGGTTTTCGTCCTACTTAAGACCAGAAAAAAGCATGTCTTAAGTTCCTGCTGCTAACGCGCCTTATCGCATGTTTTTGGGCCGCATCGCCGATCTGGCTGGTCGTTGTGAATATCGCGAAGTGGTGCTATCGTGAGTTTTTGCATGGGAACGCCTACTCTGCATATGATTAGCGTTAGTTGTCGCTGTCAGCCTTGGCGATGTTTTTAGTGGCAGCTATCGCAGGAAAACTGACGATATGGGCTGTTAGCGCAGGCTTGTGAATAGGGCAATACATCTATCACCACTTTCGTGGCGGTAAAGTGCCGCTAAATCGGCGATGAGTCCTTGAGAATATGCCCCTAAATGTCTAGCTCCCGAATGCTCACAGTTCTACACTACAGGCTTTAGTTCCTCCTGCCACATTCCAATATATCAGTACATTATAAAAATTTAAAACCAATTAAAACACCAATTTATCTAATACAATTCATAAAGTTTTCTTATTGTCAATGCAATTGTGATATAATTAGATACAGCAGTGCAAATAGAAACAGTAGACAAGGAGTGTAAGAAATTAAAACCCTCCTCATAAGTACAAGGGCGGATTTCTCTCAAGATTGGGTTTAGGAATCACGCCCTTGGCTCTTTATAGAGTGTGCAAAACAACATAAAGTGTACCGTGCTCTGTGCAATTAAATTGTCGCATGGACAGGCAGCGAGTTTATCACTCCAGCCTGACTGTTTGGGGAAAGCCGCTAGAAAGTGCAATGTGCAAAGACAAAATCTAGTCATAAGGAAACGAGTCTGTGCATTAATAGTAAAAGATAAATAAAATTGCTGTTGTGTAGGGGACAGAGCTGAGGGGCATTGCATTCTCAAGTGCCTGTGGCGCGTATTTGCCTCGGCATAATATGCTTCTTTTATAATCATTTTCATATTTGTATGAATGCTAGCAGGGTCATCGTAATAATGCCCCAGACCAATCGCATTGAATTTTTCTGTAACAAAATGAAGCCATGATATCGCCAGGGCATTATCAAGATTCATACAGTCCCAGATAATTTCTCTTGAGAACGTTAAGTCCTCAGATGTCCAGATTTTAGACCAAAGAACCAATGGGGCAATATTAATACGATCCTCTATATAATCCAGCCCTACCTCAGAATGACAGAAAGCTGTGGGGGTGCTTTTTGGGGTTATCAACAGTCTTTTTATAAATGTATTTTCTAAAATTTGCAACTGAGTGCTTTTATGATGTCCCCACACTCCTGCCCCATAGGATGCAACAGATAGGCATTTTGATTTATATAAGGTAATCAATTCCGTAACTGGCTTATGACCTAATTTACAGGCAAAGCGGAATAGACCCTCCACTACCCGGCTGGTAAGCTGGGCCCTAGCTGTAACAAGGGGGTCCCAATTCAATTTATTATTAAAAACATTCCCCAAATATATAAAATTAGACACCTTGTCGATGGTCTCACCCTTTACAGTAAATTTTCTGGTTTTGGTTTGATTAGGGCCACACACCATGATATAAGACTTACTAAAATTAACTTTTAGGTCCAGTGCAGACATAAACTCAGTAAAAGCGATCAATGATTTTTGAAGACTATTGGCTGTAAAAGCCATTAAAACAGTATCGTCCACATATGACAGCAAAGGGACCGGGTTGCCTTCTATTCTGGGAAAGTCAAGTGCCTTCTCTGTTAAAAATGCCTCTAGGCCATTTGTGTATAATAAAAAAAGGAAAGGGGCCAGGATGCACCTCTGCCGAACACGTTCTGTGGAGGCAATGGGTTTTGTCTTCTCCCCCCTGGGGCCATATCGTATGCCAACACTGGTGGACGCATGCAACCTACGCAGGAGGGAGATGAGAGCTTCTTCAACACCCATTTTCTCCATCTGAGCCCACAATTTCTCTCGATTGACAGTATCGAAGGCGCTGGATAAATCCATGAAGGCCAGGTGGATAAGCCCCTTCCTGGCCTTCATGTACTTCCCCATAATCAAGGACAAATTAAGACACTGTTCATCTGTCCCTGTCCCCCTCCTAAAACCATATTACGTTTGGGACATAATTCCAGAATTACCTGCCCAAGTCTCGAGATGCACAAGAATAACCCTCCCCAACACCTTTACAGTGGCATCAATTAAGGAAATAGGCCTGTAGCAGGCAGGGTTGTTCTTATTTCCCTTTTTATATACTGGTACCACTATGGCCTCCTTCCAAGATGTTGGGATGGGGCCAATTATTGCTGCCCTGAAGACGCTTGTCAACAGGGGGGCCCAAAGCTGGGGATTGCTTTTAAAGAGGTCTAAAGGTACCCCATCTGGGCCTGGGGCTTTCAGGCAGATGCCCTTCGCCAAGGCGTCCTCAACCTCAATCACTGTAAGAGAGGAGCTGAGTTGGTGAGCCAAGATTGGATCTATTGGCGCCTCCTCTCTTAACTCCTGGGGTGAAATACCATTGGGGTTAAATATGTTTGAGAAATGAGATTCCCAAACTTCCCCCAGTATCGTTGAGTCCATGCCCCTGGCGTCCGTCGAGAATAGAGGGCGATTAATGACCTCCCAAAAGCTCTTGGTGTCTTTAAACGTGCTAGCTCTCTCTCAAGGTCTTCCCAGGGTAACCTCCTCAGTTCGTCTTTCCTTTGATTAATGGTATTTTTATAAACCTGTCTCGCATTTTTAATTTGAATTTTATCACGAGGGATTGCGTGCAGTGCATTTTTAAGATCCTTTTGGGCTCTTGAGCACTCGGCACTAAACCATCGTATCTCCTGGCTTTCCCTTCGCCGTACTGATCTAGTTAAACATTTGGCTACATCCATGGCAAATTAATTGAAAACCCTGTATAACCTTATCTGGGGGAGAATCAGGTTGTAAACATTTCTGAATAGAGCTTAGATTTGCCTTAACAATTTTCTCCTCAAATTGGCTTGGATTTATTTTACCACATTTCAATCTCACCCCTTGATTGGTACTGTACTGGATGGGTCGGCCATCACCTTTCCCCACTTGGGCTATTACACATAGGGAGGCGGTGAGGGGGTTATGGTCACTTGCATTATTCGGCCCCACCTCATAACTACCAACAAGGAAGGCATACTTTATTGATATAAACATAAAATCAATGACACTTTCCCTACCTCCTCCAACGTAGGTGGGGCACTGTGTTAAGGGGCTACTAACCAGGGTATCAATCGGGCACAGATCGTTTACAACAATGATGGCATTTAAGGCCCCGCCCTGTGGTGTGTGTATAAAATGCGCCAGCGGTTGGCCCTCTGTGTCCAGCATCCCGCACGCACGATTTGAACTATGCAAACGTAAGGCGCAATTAAAATCCCCCACCCAAAGAATACACAGGGGCTGCCACTTCCCTGCTATCTTGTTGATTTCTGCCCTAAGGTTTTCGATCACCTCACAACTATTTTGATCAAAGATATTATAATACCAGTTGATCGATAATAGCTTAACCTGAATCAGGTTGGAGATCAAAATAAGTTGATACCAGGGGGAATCAATTATAACCTCTGCTTGGATAGACCCATATTTAACTGAAATAAATGTCACCAGCCCTCCTTTTACCCTCCCTGCCGGTGAAGGGGTTGCATGGACATTAAGAGAGTAGTAACCATCCAAGCTGATGTCATCCTTGTACCAAGTTTCCTGAATACAAATGACATCGAAGACCTTGACATATTCTAACCAGGCCTTCGGGCGGATGCCTGCAATATTCCAGGAAATGATTCTAAAAGGACAGATTTTATGGTCCCTACTCACTGTGTCCACCCTATTACGATTAGCGGCAAACCCAACAGGTGTGGTGACCAAGTCAAATCCCTCCCCTCCTGAATTGTTGGTGGGGGGTGAAATAGGCAAGTAGGTGCCGGGCTCAGGTACGTTTGCATTATTATACATATTAATAGTGCCAAACAAGGAAGGACCCAAGGAATTATCAGCCAACCTATTCCCAGTTATACTAGCAGCTACATTAGGGTCTCTCCCTGGTCTGACACTTGTTTTCTCCGGTTCGAATAGTCTGCTCGGTTGGTCGGGTAGTCAATCTATTTCTGTTAAACCCGAGAGCGCCTCAAAGTGGTTAGGATGAATATATAAAGGGGGCTGGGGGCCAGAATATCTATTCTTGGGTGGCTGCCAGGACTGCTGGCTCATAAGAGTCCCCTGTTGTCAGGGATAAAAAAAAACAAGGGACGAGCCTGTATCTGCTCAGCGGGGGAGTCTCTAAGTTGTTTCAAAGCAAGGACAGTGCACATCCTATCATTAAAATTCAGCACTACACAGTCCCCTTCTCTGTTTTTGGGTGTTTTGCCCAGCCAACTCACCCGCCTTGCCATGATAATGTGTTTGGGCCAATTTATCTGTGACTGGATGTTGCTGGTGCACCAGTGGGCTGATTTATTGATGAGACTTTGGCAACTTTCCTGTTGTCCCGGTGGGAAATTCGGAACCCCTGTCAAAATCAGAGTAAAAGGTGTACACTCCGGGGTTAGATTTAAGATGTTAATCTCGCCCTGCCTATTTAACGCACCAGGCGCAAAACCATATGTGGGCTTATTTTCTTTCAACCGATTCGACCCCCTATGGGGGTCGGATCTCTCATGATTAGCGATCCCTTGCTCCCCACTGGTAATCCCATCTTGTACAGGTGCCCTCACTGGCAGTGCCGTTAAATGATTAGTGTGATTAACTGAGATAGAAGGGAATTCAGGTTGTGTTAGCGCATTGTGAGTGTTTATTGGCCCACTTTTTGTGACCCGCCCTCCCTCAGGAGTGCTAGAGAAAGCATCGCCTCCTGTACCACTAGCTGTAATGGTCTCCCCATTTTGCTTTTTTTTGCGCTGCTGGTTTCCCTATGGTTAACAATAGTCGATCAAGCTGCTCCTCTATACAACCTAGGCGGGATAAAATTGGTTCCAAAGACTCTAACACCACTTTACTGATTTGGTTGGTCAATATGTCCATTTCAGTCCGTGACATAATATTTTCTCCTCCGCTACGGGATCTACCAGCAGTTCCAGGCGGGTTTTGCTTTGTTCTTTTGACCCTAGGTGACTGGCCTCTTGCTTGACGGTCGGACCCCTGCCAATTCGGTGCGCTTCCTTTTGCCCCCTGCTGCGCTCTGGAACCCTATTTTCCCCTTAGATGAGTGTGTGGCAACTTCCACTCCATTTGACACTGCGCCTGGATCACCCTGGTTCAGTATTATCACAGTGGGTGAGAGTGGGGGGGGTTGTGCCACTGAATCAGAAGATGTAACCGGTGAGACTGAGTTGGGGACCCCAGTGGCAGAGACAGGTTGAGCAGTCAGATCAGCGGGAGGGGGTAGTGGAACTAGTGAGAGTCTACGTTCAGCTATTTCAATTTCCTTGTTAATAGCCCCCACTGCTTTCTGTAAAAAACCATCCAGAGTTGCATCGGTGCTTTTGGCAGCTTTTCTTTTCCCCATTATATAAAAATAAGTAAAAAGTCTTGTATGCACGGAGTTAAAAGCCTTGGATTAAAAAACAAGTTAGTCTGTTTACCGTGACGCCCCTCTTCCCAGCTGGGGCTTGGCTTGACACTTGACTCCTTGCCCAAGGTGTCGACCAGTAAAACCAAGAGGGGTGGCCCTGCCCAGCCTCCTCCGGGCTCGGACAGGCACAGACGGGCTCGCCCTTGGCCCGGGCTTAGCCCGGGCACGCCCACGCGCGTCCCGCGCTGCGGGAGCCCGTGGCCGATTTTGAAGCGCCTCCTGGTGCTGGCGCGGTGACGTGGGCGGCTACACGACGCAAGTAATGCTGGTGGTCGTGGTGATGCTCTGCCCTTCAGGCAGAAAGCGGCTCCCATGCTGCGGGAGCCCGAGGCCAATTTTGAAGCACCTCCTGGCACTGGCGCGGTGACGTGGCCGGCTACACGCCACAAGTAATGCTGGTGGTCGTGGTGGTGCTCTCCCCCTCAGGCAGCAATCATCCAACTGGAATGCAGCAATGCATCTTGCGATTGCCAATACTTCCCTCTATGCAACTACCTATTCCATATTTCCTTTTCCTGAGTACCCAACTGAAGGGTCCTCCCCAGCCCCAGTACATGCAAATGATCACTCCACACACAGAGCTTGGTACTGCACGTCTTTATCCCTCAGCGTGTAACCGTTAACTGAACATTCTACATCATGAATTCAATCACTGACGCACTAATGTCACTGTTCTACGCAATCTCTCAGGAAACAAAAGGGTCCCATCATCTCTAACTCACAAGACACTACACCAACCATCCATAGTTTCCGGAGCTCGCCTTGTAAGTTGATAAAGAACACTGAACACACACAGAAGAAATGCTGTTCTCGTTAGAGAGCAGAGGAGACAACCGACAAGTTGGAACATGCTGCAACATCACTATTGCAACTAATGACACTATCTGTCATTCTAGCCACTATAACCCATTGCCAGAAAGAGCAAACAGAGCACACTAGCACCTAGAAATAACCACGTGGCACTTCCAAAAACGTGCTCTATAAAAGGGGATGATGCCACATTGAAATGAGAAAGCATTTTAGTCATTACAGCCCCAATAGTTAGGTAGTGAAACATGACATTGATGGTCGCAAAAACATGTAATGAGGCAAACAATACTGACAATGGTCAACAACTTACGACCAAACAGAGGTGGGCTCTGAGCAGGACACCTTAAATTGAATGCAATCACATTATTGCATACAACCATGCAGGAAAATAAGCAAGCCAAAGAAACCATTTGTACAATTAAGGAGTGGAATAAGGGCCATATGTCAGGCCTCAAAATGGCAGATGCCATTAACAGAGACATTTTAAAG
The DNA here is from genome assembly GCA_963921515.1 of Calotriton arnoldi. NCBI lineage: Eukaryota > Metazoa > Chordata > Amphibia > Caudata > Salamandridae > Calotriton > Calotriton arnoldi. The sequence goes on along the minus strand of CAWUFW010000648.1, from coordinate 1,216,516 downwards.
GCATGGGCAAAGTGGGCAATAGCCCAGAGACCCCACCTTCTAAGGTCGCCATTTTTCTGTCTCATGTCTGTCTATTTCTGTATGTCACCCTTTCTCCCCTCCGCTTACTGCTGTCTTTAACTCTCTTTCTTTGCCAATGTTTATCTTAAGGATTTTTGGGTTCAAGCCATATTTGTTTGTTTTCAAAAACTCTTTTGGTTGGTTTTAACAAATTGTCAGTAGGCATATAGAATATGTTCATCCTTTTACAGGCCAGGCATATCTCAACCGTTTTTTAGTGACCCCATTTCTGCAAGATTTCTTGGTATCATACAGGCTTCAATTAGCAGAAAATAGGTAAGGCAATTCAAAGCAGCTCCCAACAGGGTCCCAAAAATATCTCTTGAAAAGGAAATACTACGGGAAACAGTCTCATACATACCACGCAATTGCACTTATTCACTCTCATAATTAGAGTTGTTATAGCAATTGCTAAACATATTGGGGCATCTCATGCGTTTAAAAAAAAAGTGCAAAATCTCCTACTTTCTGCCGATAACAAGTTAGTTGCAGACTCATGGTAAACTGAGAGCTAAACACAGCCCTAGTCAATTCTGCCCCAACATTTAAAGTTTATATATATCTTACAGCTGTAATTGTGCCCTGCCATTTGGACCAGTCAGTGCACAATGGGGGCCGATTTACTATACTGCCACTCAACGCAGCGCAGCAGCCAAAAATGCTGTGCCGCGTTGTGTGACAGGGAGAGAGCAGAAGCGTGCCATATCTACAGAGATATGGCTCTCTCCCCCCTCTCCGTAGCACCGGCGCAGAATTTTGCTGCCTTTGCGACATAGTGCAAGGGTGTGTACAAGAGTCTAGCATAGGTTTCTTACTGGAAGGGTTCCCACTTTGTATGTGAGCTGTACAGTGGAGCACACATGCAAAGAAGGAAAAAAGCTGAAATAACATTTCTGCTTTAACGCCTGGTTTCAAAAGGCGTTATTTTTATTCACAAAACCCTGTCTCACATTTTTGGTAGATAGGGTTTTGCATCAAAAAGTGTGGGTGGTTACATGAGAACACCCATGTAACACCCCCTTGACGCTAAGTAACGTAAAGCATCACTTTACACTACTTTGTGTTACTTTTAGTCAATTTCCAGCATGAAACAAGTTTTGCGCTGGAAAAAAAGCAAACCCACAACAATATTTTAGTAAATTACCCCCCATGGTGTTTTTACACAGAGTGTGCAGATGCCGTAAGTTTACTGGTTCAATCTATGTGGTCCAACAATGTTGATGCAAAGATGTGCTTACTCCAGAGCAAATAAATTAATTAATTCCCTGCGGTTACCCTCCTTTTTTTGCAGTCATTTAGGTCTTTCATTGATGCTTTAAACCAATGGTGAACACAAGGAGATGATGGACGGAGTGCTGAAACTTTTCAGACACTCACCCTCAGTCACAGATCTGGGTTGAATCCATCATCGTTCCTTAGCTCACTTCGCCACCCCAGTTCAGACCCAGCCATATGCAAATCAGTCTTGACCCTGTGCCTCATGGGCACAGTCCAGCCAGAACTGCCAAGCCAGGTCTTCCCTGGATCGAAAACAAGCATCCTGGGACCGGTTTCAGGGTAACACCCCTCATCAGCCGGGCTAGCTTGAATCCAGTGGCAAAGTGAGCAAGGGACCCACACCTGGGCATACCCTCCCAACTTAGGGCGAACAAAGCAAACACAAGGAGATGATGGACAGAGCGCTGAAACTTTTCAGACACTCACCCCCAGTCACAGATCTGAGTTGAATCCATCATCATTCTTTAGCTCACTTCGCCACCCCACTTCAGACCCAGCCAACCAATGGTGGCAGTTTCCTGTAAATCTTCATAACAGGACAATACTTTCACTCCCACTCGACTTTATACATTTTTCCAAGCATTTCTGGATGGGACTATCCTCTTAAAATTTGTCCCCTTCCACTTTCCCGTTTCAGTACTCTCAGTATTTTGCACTTTATATCTTTATTAGCGTAAAGCCAAGGAAATTGTTTATTTGAGCTATCAAATGGGTACCATGGCAACAGAGTTCTAATCATGGATTTAAAACATGAACACACTATGTGATTCTGGTCAAATAATTTTTTTAGTTCAAAGCTTTTTATGGATTTTTTTGCATGGAACAAGTAATACATAAAATAATACATAAAGACGGAGTAACATAGCAGTCCATAAGGGCAAATTAGCATAGCATTCTTACTTAACTTAAAAGTAATTAACAGAGGTATATCTAAAGTAAATCTAAAGGGTAAGAGGAGTTGGGGGAGGAAGTTGAGAGAGTAGATGTAGGATTTTAATAATAAGCGGACGAAGTGTAGATGTTTCCTGGCACCATGAGTTGTGTGACTAGGTTATGATAGTTTGATGTGTAGATGAGATATGCAATTTAAGTATAAGGGTACGGCAGATGTTTGTTGACTGATGATCTATGCACGCTGCTATAAGGAGCCAGGTTGTGGTTCTCTGTGCAGGTTAAAAGTGTGACCGCGATGCAAAGACTAAAAATAAATAGGGGTAGCCTGATGAACACTTGCGATGTTGTTGCGAGTGAGAGAGGTTAACACAGCAAGGTGTTGTGCTAATATGTGGATGGGGGTGATCTTTTGCATATTTTGGTTGTGAGAGAGGGCTCTATACAGGGATATCTAAGGTGGTTTATTCATGGCGAAGTAGTTGTCTAGTGTATCCCAGATGGGTTTAAAGAGAGTCTTCCATGGTGAGTGTTGGAGAGAGATATTGTCTGCACCTCTAATGTGTGAGATCCAATTAATACAGCAGTTAAACAAGGCTTTGTGTGTGTTTTTCCAGTTGGTTAGGACTATTTTTGTTGCTGATGTTAGCAGTAAATCTAATAGAGCGCTGTCGGCTGGGTTGTCCAGGTTTGTGTCAAGAAATCCTGCGATTAGGGATGCAAGTTCTTTTTTAAGGTGGCAATTAAATAGTACCGATAGGAATGAGAACACTTTGTCCCAGAAGTGGGATAAGGATTTGCAATGAAGAATGAGGTGAGCGAGATCCCCTACTTCTTCCTTGCAGTTCCAGCAGGTGGGATCATCTAATATTTTTAGTGCATTTAAGCGTGCAGGGGTCCAGAATGTCTTGTGAATGAGCCACAGTTAAGTTTGTGATAGTTTGGGGGATATTTTTCGAGATGTAACTGATTTCCAGATTTGGGACCAGTCAGAGTCTGTTAATGGTTTAGTTGAGTGTTGTTCCCAGAAGGATGTTATGTTTTTATTTAATTGCGAAGTTTTGGGGCGTAGGAGTATGTATAGATAGGAAACTTGGTGGCCAGAGCTGTTAATTTTCAGTATAAGGTTTGGTAGAGAAAGAGTATCTCTATGATATTTAGATTTCGAGATGAATTTTAAGGGAATTGTAGAACTCTATTTTATCAAGTTGGTATTTTGTTTGGATTTCAGAGAAAGTTATGGGGTAAGCTAAGGTGCCAATTTGCTGTGGGAAGAAGATGCCCTTATCTATCCATGACTGATAATATATGGTTTTGCCGTTATATTTAATATTCGAGTTGTTCCAAAGTGATACAAGGTTGGAGAGTCTTATGCCGGAGGGAAGTTTCTTATCTATTTTTAGGAGAGATGTATTTGTGTTCTGGAATATGTATTTGGATCTATCAAGATGGGTCGTGTTGGAAGTTAGTAGAGTTAGCGGATTTAGATTGTTTAGGAGAGCTTTTTCTACTTCCAACCAAACTGGTGTATAGTTACTGGGGGGGGAGGGTGGAACCAATAAGAACCCTGTTTTGCGAGAAAAGCAGATTGATAATCTTTAAAATTGGCCAGGTTAACTCCCCCTAGTGAGTTGTGCAATCTAAGATTTTTCAGGGCTATCCTAGCTTTTTTATCTTGCCAGATGAATTTGGAGATCTGCTTGTCTAGTTTGTGGTGGAAGTCCTCTGATAGTAAGAGAGGGAGCATGCTGATGAGGTAGCTGACTATCGGGGTGATCATCATCTTTATAGTTTCAATTCTGCCCCACCAGGTGATAAATTTAGGGGACCACTTGTCCAATAGTTTTTTTGTTTTTTTCTAGGGTAATTTTTTCGTTATGTTTAATGGTGTCTATTAGGTCGGCCCGAACTCAATACCCAGGTATTTTATGTATCCGGATTGCCAAGATAGTCCAGATGTACCCAGTACCTCTTTTGTGCATTGAACATTAAGAGGTTTCACTTATGATTTATCCCCGTTTAGTTTATATCCTGAATGTTCAGAGTAGAGTTCTATGGTGTACATAAGGGCTTGTATGGAGGGGCCCGGATTTTCTGAGACAATCAAGATATCATCTGCATATGCGGCTATTTTAACAAATTATTCATTATTACCAATTCTGGTAATTTCAGGGTTCTGTTTTATATCCTGTAGGAGGGGTTCTAGAGCTAGGAGAAATAAGGATGGGGAAAGTGGGCAACCTTGTCTTGTGCCTTGTTGAAGGTTGAGTGGTTCGGATAGAGAGCTGTTAATTGAGATGTGTGCGGAAGGTTTTTCGTATAGAGCCATGACCATTTTTATGAAGGTTTCGCCGAGTTCAAAGGATTCCATGCATTGTTTTAAAAAAGCCCAAGATACTCTGTCAAATGCTTTTTCTGCGTCTAATGTTATTGTGATAGATGATGAGATAGATTTTTTTGCATTTTCAAGGACGTGGCAAAGAAGACATGTGTTGTCATTTGACATATGATTTTTGAGAAAGCCTATTCGGGAGTTGCTTAATAACTTTGGGAGATGTTCATTAAGTCTTGTAGCCAAGATCTTTGCATACATTTCGCAGTCTAAGTTTATCAGAGAGATCGGTCTGTAGTTTTTTGGAAGTGATGGGTCTTTCCCGTCTTTGGGGATCACAATAATGTTAGCTTCAGTCATCGTATCTGTAACGCTGCTAGAGTTAGCATTGTGATTGAATAGGGACAGCATGGTTGGTTGTAGTAGGTCGGAAAAAGATTTATAAAATTTGGCGGTAAAGCCGTCTGGGCTTGGGGCTTTATTTTCTTTTAGTGTTTTAATAGCTTTTGACACTTCAGTGGAAGATATCGGCTTACCGAGAGCCAATCTGTCGGTTTCAGATAGATGTGGGACTTTAACTCTTTCTAGATATTTTTTTGCATTTTTGCAAGTTTGATCATTCCGATATAAGCATTCATAAAAGTTCTTAAAGGTATCCAGTATTATCTCAGGGTTGGTGTGGGTCATGTTTTTGGAGTGTTTGATTGATGTGATTGTGTTTTGGTTTTGTTTATGTTTGAGGTACGAAGCTAGCATCCTTCCCTCTTTATTAGCTTCGCGTAATTTGAGGCCATTGAATTTATTTATCCACACTCCTGCCCTTTCACTCAAGATCTTGTTATATTCATATTTCTTCTGTGTGAGCCGGGAGAGTGTGTTGTTATCTAAGGAGTTGGGGTGTGATAGCTCTATTTGTTTTATTTCTTGTTCTAGCATTAATAATTTTGCGTTCTTTCGCTTGTTGATTTTAGTTTTGATTTCTATAAGGACACCTCTCAGGGTTGCCTTAAGTGCGTCCCATAGGGTGTTTATATTAGTTTCCGGAAGGTCATTATTTCTGAGGCAATTTGTGATTGTTTCTTCGATTTTGTTCCTGCTACAGGGTCTTACAGTACTTCATTATTGAAGCGCCATGTTTTAATGGATGGTTTTGCATGGCTACCTGCTAAGAGAGTATTGATGCATGAGTGATCAGAGACAAGTTTTGAGGATATGTTAGTTTGGTCAATCAGATAGGTATAAGTACCCGATATTAAGATATAATCTATTCTTGTGTATGAGTTGTGTGGGGCCGAGTAGAAAGTATAATCCCTGGAGTCAGGTTGTTGCCGTCGCCAGGTGTCTTTAAGATTATATCTCCGCCCACTGCAATCAGGTCATCTTGGGGCAGGTGGCCAATCTTACTAGATACGTTTTCCCAAAAAGATCATCTGTGTTCGGCCCGTATATGTTTACAATGTGAAAGGAGTCTTCTCTACGTAAGTTTGTGATCAGGAGTCTACCCTCGTCATCATGGGGGAATGATTCGAGAGTGATACTGGAGTTTCTTGCTATTAGGGTTATTACACCTTTTTTCTTATGATTTGCTGGGGAGTAGATCACGTGAGCGAACCAATTGTTTTTAAGGAACTCAGCGTCTTTGTAACTTAGCTTGGTCTCTTGGAGGACTATAATGTCTCTTTTAGTTTTTGCTAAGAAATCTACAATTTTACTTCGTTTGATCGGATGGTTTAAACCTTTCACATTTAAGGAGATGATGTTGGGATTGTTTGAAATACTATGTGCTACCATATTTGAGTGTGTCGGTGGTGGATGACAAATAAATGCTGTCTCCAGTAAGTTTCTCAGTCTAGTGTAGAAGCATGAATCATGGTAGATAGATAAATCTATATGTATTGCTGTGTTCTCCCACTGGTACTTGAGGGTAAGTTATGGGTGTTACTCCAAATTGTCTTAGTAATGCGTATAAAGAGGCGTTGAATGCGGTAGGTCGGAAGGGAAAAGAAGCTTGGGGTAGAGTCTACTAAAAAGTAAGAAAGAAGTAACAGTTCTATGTATGAGTAAACACTGGTATAGCAACAGATCACAAAGCATGCCAAGAGATAATAGTAAAAACAAGAATAACAGAAACAATAATAATAACAACCACAAAACCCCCACCCCCCTCCCCTGTCCCACCCACCCATCCCATCCCATTCCCTGGAAACATAGATCGCCGGAGGTGCGAAGGCAGGAGTGTCTGTCCTCCAGCCCGGAGTGAGTCGTGGCTAGTTATTAGGGTAGCCATTGAATGCAGTAATTATAGTAAATTTGTGGTAAGATTGTAGGTCATGTTGAGTATGTGGTATTGAATATGAAGTAACTAATGGGGTATGGGCCATACCGCATGTCTGCACCCTTGAGAGTTGGTAAGAGAGTCTGGCTTTGTAATTAGTAGGAACAAAGAATTGTCAGATAGTGGATTGTATTAAGCCAGATAAAATGGCTAATGTAGATTGGTGAAGCTATGCTATGGAACAACTGTCTATGTAGCATCGATGCTTATAAGATGAATTGCCCAAGTAACCTAAAGGCTTGTAAGATAACAATTAACAATAGGTAATAACAGTTAGAATTAGCAAGTATGAGTAGTACCCTTCTTGAGTCAGGGTTAGGTAGATATCTCAGGGACATATGATATGTCAGGGACATATGGTGTGGCTGTTTGTATGGATAAAGGATATTATGACTTCCTTTTGTTGGAGAAAGAGTTAGAATGCTCCATCTCCTGAGAGTTCAGGTTGTCCAGGAAGCTTGAGAGGTCGGATGGGTCAGTGAAGATGTGTTGTTTTCCTTTCGCTGTGATTTTGAATTTGGCAGGACCTGCAAAAGAGAATTGGATGTTCAACTCACGTAGTCTGTCTCTAAGCAAGAGAAAACCTTTCCTGGTTTCGAAGGCAATTTCGAGTAGTCTTGTGTAAATATTATTGTATTTCCATTCCACTTAATCTGGCGGTTTTTACGATCATAGATGATGGTGGCTTCAGCGTGTTTGTATCTCAGGGGCTTACAGATGATCAGTTGTGTTGTGTTCTTTGAGTGAGATTTGAATGTCGGGATTCTGTGGGCTCGTTCCAATTCCAGATCTTTATTGCATTTTATGCCAGTGATTTTTGGGATCCAATTCTCTAGGAAGTTTATGCAAGAGATGGCAGAGCCTTTCGAGCCTTCCAGCACACCAAAAATTCTAATATTGCCCCCCCTGTTGCAACCTTCGAGTTCAGCAATATCTCTTTTCTTGTGAGTTGTGGCAATTAACAGAGATTATATGTCTTTATTGGAGCGCGTAGTAGAGTCTTCCACCTCGCTTATCCTTTGTTCAGAAATTTTCGTGTTAATTGTGTTGATGTCAGCTCTGATGGAGGTCATTTCCAGCTGCATAGCATCCGTATTTTGTTTGGTTGATTTCGCCAAGTCTTGTATCTCTGCCAATTTCTTCAGTATCATTTCCATTGTGCTGTTCACGTCAGCCTTGGGTTTGATGGGAGAGACTGATGAAAGAGGTTCAGTTTTCAAGCGTTTGTAGTGTGATTTGGGTTCTCTTTCTGCCATGATGTCAGTTTTGATTGGCAGATGGTGGGGGACGGCTTAGGTGTAGTCTCACAGTTTTGTAAGAGTAGTTGCAGTCATCGTTTTTAGGTTGTAGATGATTAGAGCCTATATAGTGGAGAGTCTAGATCAGATGGGGTTGTTTAGCGGTGATTGGCTCGGTTGGAATTAGTATGGTTTGATTTGGTTGATGGCCGTACAGCGTGCAATTCAGCACTCAAAGCCTTGCGATGCACAGCGCACTTGCTCAGCACGATTCCCAGGTAGTCGCAGGATCAGTTTGGAGCCTGATAGTTATGGTGTTTGCTTGATTGCCAAGACTCCTAATTGAGTAGGGGAGGGCTACAGAATTGTGAGTGGAGCCACCATGTTCAGGTCAGGCATTATCTTCTGAAGTGTCTTGGGGTATTTAAGTGGAATGTATCTTCCCGCGCTGTGCAGGGTTAGTATTAGGGCAGGAATGTGTGAGGCATGCTTAAATAGAGGTATTAGTGCTGGGTATCTGGTTCAACGCGCTGGTTTCAGGGTAACAGAAGTCTGCCTCTAGGGGGTTCACCATTTTGGGAACTGGCAGGCTTGGATGGCAGAGCTCATGGCTGCTTGATTTCGTCTCTTTGCCCAGCACGGAGATTCATGTGACGCCTTCGCTACATACATGTAGAAATCTCGGTTAACCAAAGACGGGATATGATCCCACCCGGTTTGAGACACCCTCGACATATACTGCCTGGTAATTTGATGTAGTCAGGGGCAAGAAAATGGCTTTTATCTCTCACGAGCACTCCGGGACTGCCTACTGAAGCTCCGGAATGACTCATACCTAAGTCAAGCAGCTGATAACCTCCCACAGGGATCTCCCAGCGGATCACAGGTCGTATGATCACAAGGTACTGTATCAACGCCTTCCTGCTGCTTTGGGGTCAGCTTTACGGTCGCCTCAGCCAAAACTGTGTGCCTGATCCTAAAATGGCAGATACTCTAGAGGTGGACTTCTACTAACACCCCGAAACCAGTGCTCTGACTTGAATGCCCAGCACTAACACCACTTTTCAAGCGAGCAACACTCACTGGATGGTAAGCTGTTGGTAATTTGATGTATCCGGGAACTAGAAAAAGGCTTTGATCTCCCCCTGGCACTCCATTCACAAAATAGCTCCGGACCCGATCGGGGCTTACTGCTGAAGCTCCGATATGCCTGATATTTAGCCAAGCAGCTGACAATCTCCTAGTGGGTCGTGGGACACGTGTTACCAAGGTACTTTTTCAAAGCCTTGCCATTGTCTTGCCATTGACTTGGGAATAGCGCGACGGTCCTCCCTCAGCTAATATTGTTTTGCCTGTCCCCAAAATGGTGGACCCCCTAGAGGCGGACGTCTGGTCAAATCATTTTATCTCCCTGAGCATAACTTCAGCTATCTGGGAAATACAGAGCTGCTGGTTGCCATTTTTGTGTATTGTACAAATGAAAATTTGGACCTTTATTGATATACATTTCATATCACACTTCCTTAATTTGTCATTTAATATAACTTTCCTTTTGTAAATGACCAACTAAATGCAATGTGATATAGAAGTTCGAAGGAAATACAACTGGTCTCATTGTTTAATAATGAAAACCTATTCTGAAGCCATATATTGGAAACATTCCCTACAAGAATTCTTCGTAAAGTTCAATAGACAAGGTGGCTGCATCATTACTCAAACTTAGCATTTTAATATGATGACAGAATCAATACAAATAAGGTTGATGGATCAGAAACAGGAGCAAATTAGAATGAGGAGAAACATGTGCAGTCAATATATATTTACAACAGAGTTGAGACTCATTTGTCACTGATTTGTTTACAGAATAATCAGATTCCGATTCATACCTGACGTTGTACATCTTTCATTAACTATGTTAAGCACTTTGTGGCAACCACAAGCATTTGTTTGTGAAAGCCCTAGGAACTACAAAAGCACTATTGCAGGGCTTGAATGAAGTACCGCATATTGCCCAACTGAAATTGTCATTTTACCCCTTCCAATGCCTGTTGGAGTACATTTGCAACATTCAAGGACCAAACTGTTCCCCCCGCTGTGGTAACTTATGTGGTTGCTTGCAAATGGTCTTGCAGTATGCACAGTATTGGTGTGCACATTCCGGAATATGTGCTCCTCTGGTGGTGTGGTCGACAAAGTGAGATTTGTGATTTGATCCCCCTAATTGGTGTTGTTGACCCTTGATAGAGGGGAAATGTTATTTACATTTTTAAGACAAGCAAAAACTGGATATGACACTTTTTGAGAGAAAATAAATAAACATGCGTCAAATACACGTTATAGAAAAGAATGTCAAAAACAAAGAATTTTAGTTACTGCATCGTAAAAGCATGCAGAAAAAAAGTCTAGATGATATCATACGTATAAGTAACATAAATTGCAATTTACTAAAGAAAAATAATTTTATTTTATTAACGTGTGTTAAAAAACGTGTACATGTTGAATTCTTACGTTATTGAGTTTACCTCTAATTGTTTCAAAATTTTATTTTCATACATGAATAACTAATGAGATTTACGAAATAATATGATTCATCGTGATTCTGATAGTGAATTTTATAATATTAACCTGTGTTTGATAAAATGTGCACTGAAAATGACAAAAGAAAGTGCTACACCTTTCTACTAAAAGATACTTTTGCGAAACTTTCAGAGAATGTTCTTCATACATGTGCTAATAATAATTTCTTGAAACAAGATTTTAAAATATATTTTTAGAATGCATTTAAATGTTTATACCTATTCATGTAGTAGAACCCTATTTCTACTTGAATTATTTTTGATTATACTAAATGTTCTTAAGTGCATCAGAAGTTATACTAGAAACATGACTTCTTCATGTATTGATAAATGTATGCTTATAAATTCTATATATATTACGTTATATTAGCCAATCATGAAGTTTCCTGTCTCCCTAAGCTCAGTGAGCATGAGAGGATTCTCCAATTTAACCACTTGTATGTAACCAATTTCTACTTTTCCTGAGTTCTCATGTATTGCATAAAGATTTTGCTACAATTTGTTACCAATGGATCACATCTGCTTGGGAAACTGCCCTTTTGAACTCTTCTACATGCTTCAGCTAAAGGGGCATTGTTTAACGTTTCACATGCAAGATGACTTAAGGACTACGTAATTGTTCCACCTATTTCCTCTGCATTTTTTGTCTTTTTTGTGTCACCTGATTCACATTCCAATGCGAACTGACCAATGGGCTGAGTGGTCTCATCGGATGAGGTGACACCAGGAGGTGTAATCTCTGGAAATGCTAAGAATATAATATTGCCTGATTTGATGGATTAGTGCGGTTCTGACTTTGCGCATGGATGGATGGAGACTCCCGTGCGCTTGTGCAGTTGATGGTGGTGACAAATGGCTGCTATTCTGCATACATGCTGATTATGAACTGATTCCAGAGATTTGCACAACTTTTGATGCAGACTAATCTGGCTTCCTTTCCAAACTAGGTGCATTTGTTAAATGTGTTCAGTGGTCTCTTCCTTCGGGGATTACTTGAACTGGCAAATTCATGTCCTTTCCTGAACTTGTGAGCTTTGGGTATTGATTGTTCTTTATTGATGTCTTATTTCTATTGATGCACTTTTATTCGTCTAAAGTTTTGATAAACTAAAATATATTAACTAAATTGACTCAGCTATCATGATTTATCCCATAAATGTGAATGAGCATTCTCAATTTAAAGTTTACTAATGACTAAAGAAGATCGGTTTAGAGAGATTTCAGACCACCAAATATTAATGTTTCTATTCTGTATTGCTTTTTCTGAACTCTTAGGGGTCCATTAGTATGGCGGGCAGATCGCCACTGCCCGTATGGTGGTGGCAATCCGCCCGCCATAAAACACCGCCCGCATGAAATATACCCCCGCCTGATTATGTTGGCGGGGGTACCGCGGCGGACGGGAAGACCGTCCGCCGCTTTTCCGCCCGGTCGATGAGTCAACCGGGCGGAAAAGGTTTTAATATGGTGGCGGTGTCTGTTAGACACCGCCATCCATATTACAATACATGCGGGGATGTGCCATGCGGTCTTTGCCATTGGGGGTCCGTAGCGGGCCCCCAGGAAGTTGGGGGGGTGGGGGGTGCACATGGGGGGTACCTATGGTACCCCCCTGCATTTGCATGCACAACATGGCAGGCACCGCGCGGTGCCTGCCACGTTGTGCATGCAAATGCACAACAGGCCTTTTTGGCATTGCGGCGGGTGGTGCTGAAAGCACCGCCCGCTGCAATGTTAAAAATGCAGGATGCGCCCGCCAGTGTGGTGGGCGCATCCTAATCACCCCCACGGGACCGCCGCACTTATGGCGGGCGGTCCCTTTTTACGTCAGGATGGCCTCAGTGTGTATGATTTTGGCTCGCCTATGTCTCTTCAGGAAATTTGGGCCTGCAGTATTGATTGTCTATATACATAGTATTGTGTTGAGAAAAATTAACATGAGTCTGATTTCAAACTTGTAGTTCAGTTATCCAGTTCGTGGTCCTTATTGGATGTATGTTGGAATGCTTTATATCCAACCCCTCTCGGCACACAGCAAGGCCCATCGGAGGACCAAGAGAGTGGAATGATTAAATGCTATAGTTCATGTTAGACAGATTGTCTTGTTAATGGGCCCAGAAAACACCACAGCACCCTTCATATAGGCAGTGCTTGATTTGGTCCGGTGGTTGTAAGTGATCGACTCTGGTGCTTGTTTTTGGGGTCCAAGACTAATTTTTCAACTTCAAACTTTGACATAGAACAAGAGAGAAAGGGGAAGATAAGGGATAAAGAAGGAGGAAGAGAGAGAACAATTGGGTAATTAGTAGTAAAGAAAGAAAAGGTGGTGAAAAAGAACACACAAGAGTAAGATGAAGAGACAGGAAGTGTAGGGTACTGGAAGAAAGAGGCATGAGAGGAAATTAAGAGTATGCAGTCTTAATATTCGGCAGCCCTGGCTTTCAGTAGCACAGGTTGTCAGCTGCCCTGGTGGATGTTTACTAAGAAAGCTTTGGGCACCTGCAGCTATTTTCACAAATTAAGCATTTCCTATGGGTGTGCAGAGCTCTAGTAACCAATCCCTTAAGCTTTAAAGCCTCAAGGGGTCAGTCATAAATGTAGTGCTGCAGTACATGAAAGGAAGAGTAAAATCAAAGCTCTCACCAATGGTGAGTGTCAGCTACTTCAATCCTGTTGTACTGCACGACAATTCCAAGGTGCCAGTAAAACTGGTTACCAAACTTTCATACCAATTGTGCTTCCCTGCTTTTGGGTCATGCTGATTACCCTAGCGTATTTTCATGTCATATCTAAGTGCCTCTACTTTGACTAGGTTACCTCTGCCAATGTCCAAAGTCATTCACCTATTTGATATCCCAGCCAATCAGCCCGGTACAGTATATTGTCTATGCTTAAGCTCGTAGCTCTCTATTCCACTTATTTATTTAACCAAATGTTAACATTGCTATACAAAGAACACACTTCACTTTTGATTTTCAGTGAGTGACTCCAAGTCGTTGTTTCCTGTCTCCTTGTAGTCCTGTACTGGTCTGTGGGACATTTGACCCCTATTCCATCCATTGTTAGATTTGCTCTTCCTTTTCTTGCTGATGCAAACCTTTACCTTAGTACCGGAAACCTGTAATATTCACTTAGGGTTGCAATAAAGCTGAGGCATCTCACCCTATGATGAGAAACACTATTTCATATGGTCCAGTGTTTTCGTAGACCAAACTAGCCTCTGTCAGTCTAGTTTGGTCTTCCAGGCACAATCACTCCTTATTCCCTTGTCATTGGTCTGCCCTACTGACCACCTATCAGAAGCAGTAAGCTAATTGAAACTGTGCCTCTTATTGGGAGCCTCGTAGCCCAACTAAACGCCTTGCTCCTGAGGTCCATTTCTCACCAGCAGCAATTAACCACACCAAGACGAGACTCAACTGGTCAGGCATTATGAGAAGGGCCCAAGGCAGTGTTTCAAGCATTATTCTGTAAGAAGGTCCTCCTTCTGAGATTCAGCGATTTCTATACAGGTGTAACCTCTAGGTTACACGCTGATTGGCATTCTTCAACAATTCAAGACTTTTTGAAGGGACACTAGTAGTGTTCAGCTGTATTATTTCTAGCTACTGAATATTTCTGTCCTCCAAGGCGTTCATTACAAATTCAAGGCTAAATTTCTAATCCCTGTGTTTGCACAGCCATCGGAATTGCGAGTTGGGGAATAATTATCAATCCCTCCTAGATTTTAGCAGATTAATCTTACAAAAAAGGCCCATAAAAAGACAAAACCCAGAATTTTGTGTGTTTAAAAACAATTCTGCATGTCGATCCTCACTTTTATGTTGTAAATACAGAATAGGAGGTATTTACCACACCTCATAAATATCTCACAATGGGGCTATGGTATTTACTGGGTGTGGTAAATACCCCATCCTACTTCACCCAAAATGAAAGGAGAAAGTTAGAAGGAAGGTGCAATTGTGTGGATTGCTTCTTTACTTTGGCATACCCATTTCCATATTTCCACCCTGCTGAATAGAACTAAAGGTATACAACATAAAAGACAACACCACTACACTGCATTAGGCTAACCAGCAGTCATAGTATTTTCATTGATGGTTATAAGCTACCTCAGTAGCTCAGAGCAGTGCTTCGCAAACTCTTTAGAACCTTGCCCCAATTTTTAGAAAAAGAAACTTTCGCAATCCACCTAGCTTTAATGGACATGAGGAGGGGACAATTTTTTAATATCATAACAGCAATTGTTTGTAAATGTGATGACCTTGACCATGCCCTTAGATATCAGATTGTGGCCAAGATATTGATCTGTCTGCAACAATTGTAGATGGTGAACTGCACTGGAGTGTGCAGCTGGAATACATTTCAGAGCGGGGTGCTGGCCTGTGACATCCGTTCACTAAATTCACACGGCTTCTGAAAAATCTTGGTGTTTGAAAATTTGTGTAGAAAATTTGAAAAACGTGTTCTGCTGCAGAGTATGGGGTAAGACCTCATATCAGTTTTTGTGCTAAAACGGAGCGCAGTGGTGCATTTTGAACTCCATCTATGTTGCTGTTTTGGATAGCTCGAATGTGGCCCAATGGGATTAGAGAGATTTACATGAGCACCAGATTAAATTACACAAAGTCAGACCCTTTTCGCTTCAACCATGGAAGATTAAGTGATCTGCCCAGAATCAAAGGATCTTGAGCCAATGCAAGACTTAAACCTGCCTTCCCGGATCCAAAGTCGACAGCCCTGGCCATTTGGCCACATCCATATTTCTCAATTAATGTGTGAATGTCTTTAAAAAGTGGTATGGTTGTTGTAAGAACCAAAAAACAAAGGGATCCACCCTTATCGGAAAGTATAGAAGTGTTCCTCCAGACTACGTGTGTCTCCTACAATGGTGGAAAGCACACAGCTTTGTTTAAATACCCCTCACCCACCGAAAGGACCCTTGGTGGCATGCTTCATCATCGGGGTCTTCCCGTCCTGCTGCGGGACGGGCGTGCTACGACCTACGACTACGTGGGAGCACTGGTTATGAAAAACAATACTATGTGTGGTGTAGGAGTGTGAGTGGAAGGGTCAGAAGTGAGTGAATGGTGAAAAATTAAATAATACCTGGCTCAGTGGAAAAAATAAATTTTAATGTTCCTTTGAGCTGGTATTGTTAAAAGTGGGGAATGAGATGGAGATACTATGCTTTAATGAGCAGTGTCTCCTGTGTCGACATGTTTCGAAGCCCTCCCCTGGCTTCTCATCAGGACCTAGAAGAGATCCCTTCTACACTCAAATCAAAACAACTGTGTATTTACATACAATCCTAACTAAGTGGTGCACATAAATTTAACATGCACAGTATACTAGACCCCAGTAGGTATATTGCTGAATGGGTTCTGGAAGAATAAAAGCAGAGTTAAAATAGCATAACACATCCAAACTGCACCATATGTGGTGTTGACCTGTAAAGAAAAGTGATACATTTCTGTGATATATTCTTCTTCTCTTTATCCGTTATAATTGGTAATCAGTGCTGTGTTATGCCAGCAAGATGGGACAATACAAAAACATACACACACAAAACATAAAACACACACTCTATATCTAAGGACCGCGTGGTGTGTGTATCCATATGATAAGTATAACTGAGAGTATCTGTTAAATATATCTCTCCTTCAAAAAACAGTTTAGTGACAGATAAAGAAGCCTCCAAAGTTTAGGCTGTTTACATACTCTTATATCGCCCATATAATGCCCCATGAGCCTTCAAAACGGGAGGGAAGGGGTACCTATAGTCACACACTGTTAAAAGAAATTGAAAAAGAAAGAGAAAAACTGTTGGTTTTGAGATACTTCCTAATTGAGCAGCGTTTCACTGTTGCAAATCGGCTGTGCCATACTTACAATATCAAGGTTACCTCCTCACCAGGACACTGCCTCGCCGCGGCTCCGTGGAACATTGAGCCAGTGTGGGCAGTGTCCTTAAATACTGAGCATAATTGGTAGTTTTGCCGCCAAAAAACTGCACTAATTGGTACAAACACTAGACCGTCAGAAAATCCAAGATCGGCGACCTAGAATGGCACCTCCGGCTGAATGTGTTTGTTCCTCACTTCCTGTTGCTCGAGGGTGTTTGTTCCTCACTTCCTGTTGCTCAAGGGTGCCTGTTGTATAGCACTAGGAGCGAAAAAGACTAGTGCGCAAACTAAAAGGACACTACCTCTTCCTAACTCTTTAAACTATCCGAGCGTAAAATGTGGACCAGCCGGATAATGAAAAAAATAATAATAATATTAAAAATAAAGTAAACCAGGTCTGGGCAAGTATTTACTAATGGTACATGTAAGCGCGTTTATGGTAGACATTGTACCAATGGAGTGTGCAGCCAGACATGCGGGTTACTCCAAAGTGTTTTTTTCATGTTTCATAATATGCACGACAAAAAGTTGCTTCAAAAGATTTTTATGTAGAGGACATATAGTGGTAATGACACCTCTCTACAGAAGGGTGAGCTTAAGATGGCAAAAGTGAATAGGAGTGGCAAAACGTGTGGCAGGACATTAAATTCCACAAGGTAATGTACAGGCCACATTATTTCAGGGGTGTTTTTCTGCTGGCCCCAAGTGTTTTATAGAAGGTTGGCTAACATAAGGGTTCTGCCCAGTCGTTTCAAGAGTTTCTATGCAGTGTATTTGCAGTAGTTTTCTCTTCCCAGAGATAGTGACAAAAGTCACTGGGAGATACAAATCAGCTAAATTGTCCCCAGGGGATGTCGTCGTTCAGACCTGTAATGTGTGTCCCCAAGCGGAACACCCACCGCTGTTCATTCTCGAGAAGACCATGTTCACTGTTCAGTTGTTTGATAATGGTCCACTGTAGGTCTTCCACTGTGTGTTGGGTTGTCAAGTAGTGGGTAGCCATTTTCGTAGTGCTTCTTTTGCAACGTATGTTGCTCCTGAGCTCTCCTATGCATGTCTTGACAGGTCTAGTTGTCATTCCGACATATTTCATTCCGCATGGGCAAGTGATGATATAAACCACATTCTTGCTGTTGCAGTTCGTAAATCTCCTCTACTCCCATTCCTGAATTTCATACCTTTGCTTTTCTTCGTCAGGTGGCAAGTGCTGCAATTACCACAAGGATAATGGCCCTCCACTGGGGGTAGGAGGGTATTTTCTGCCTCAATTGCTAAGGTGTGTCGTGGTCTTGTGTGGACCAGCATGTCCCTCAGGCTCCTTCCCCTTTTGTGTGCAAACATCGGTTTGGGAAGGTTGAGGTTTCCGCATGCCAGGAGCCTCCAATGTTTGTTTACAATGTTTGTCACTTGATTGGAGTTGGTATTGTAAGTAGTGACACATATTGGTCTCTCTTCTGGGTCCTTAGGTACTCTCGGTTCCAGCAGTGCTTCCCTATTGTTGTTACGTGCCCTCTTCATGGCTCTGTCAATGATTCATGTAGGGTAGTTGCGTTTCTTTAGTTTCTCTTGTAGATCAGTAGCCTGCCTCTTGAAGTCTTTAATCTCCATACAGTTCCTCCGCAAGCGGAGGAACTGTCCGTATGGGAGATTGTCCCGAAGGTGGCGGGGATGGAAGCTGTTATATAACAGCAGACAGTTCTTTGCTGTAACTTTAAAGTGAGTGGTAGTCTTTAAAGTGCCCTCATCTGGGTAGATATTCAAATCCAGGAAGACCAAGTTGGTCCGTGAGGTTGTGCTGGTGAATTTCAGATAGATGTTTTGTTGGTTCAGCCAGGTCATAAAGTTTTCAGTTGATGTAATGTCTCCTTCCCATATAACCAACACATCGTCTATGTAACGTTTCCATGTTTTTATGTTGTTGACAAACGGGTTACTGGGGTGTAGGATCTTCTTCACTTCTAGGTGGTAGACGTACAGGCCAGCTATACTGGGAGCAAATGTGCCCCCCATGCTGGTCTCGTGCTTCTGTAGGTAGATGTTATCCTCATAAGCAAAGAAGTTTTTTGTAAGTGCCAGGAACACACATTCCATAACCACGTTACGTGGTGTGTGGTATCCCCAATTGGCGGTGAAGAGTACCTCCTCAATGATAGTTAGTGTCTCATCATGTGGGAGACTGGTATACAGACTCTCCACGTCCAGTCCCATCAGGAGGTGTCTGTTGGGGTCAAAGTCAATTCCTTGGAGTAGCTGTAGGACTTCCTTTGTATCCTTCAGGTATGTATCAGTTTTTTGGACCAGTGGGCGAAAGAAAGCGTCCGCAAACTTTGATAGTGGTTCTAGTATGGAATCAATGCCTGATACTATGGGGCGGCCTGGAGGTTGCGCAAGGTCCTTGTGGATCTTGGGAATGGTGTAGAAGTAAGGGGTCCTTGGTGATTTTTTGGTGAGGAAACCAGCTTCCTTTTTCGAGATCCAGTTGTGTGCTGTCGCTTCTTCCACCATGGAGGCTATCCGAATCCTGATGGATTCTGTGGGGTCTTCTCGTAGAACTTCATAGTTCCTGCGGTCTTCAAGCAGTCTTCTGCATTCGTTGTCATAAGCAGTGGCGGTTTGTATGACAATTGCCCCGCCTTTGTCTGCTGGTTTGATCACGATGTCACTGTTGGATGAGAGTTGTCGTATTGCTTCTTTTTCTTTCTTGGTTGTGTTATGGAAGGTATGGTTATTCACAGTGGTGATGTTCTCCACTTCTTTCATCACTGCTTTCTCGAAAGTTAGTAGTTCGATAGGGAGTGTTGAGTCAGGAGGGGTGAAGGAGGATTTTACTCGTAGTCCTGTGTCCTGTCGCTCTTCCTCAGATGGTTCTTTTCCTTTAAAGAAAGCGCGTAACTTGAGTTTTCAAATGAATT
This sequence comes from Calotriton arnoldi, assembly GCA_963921515.1. Classification (NCBI taxonomy): domain Eukaryota; kingdom Metazoa; phylum Chordata; class Amphibia; order Caudata; family Salamandridae; genus Calotriton; species Calotriton arnoldi. The sequence goes on along the minus strand of CAWUFW010000648.1, from coordinate 1,196,988 downwards.
CCTTCATTTCGGCACAGAGTTTGAATCTGTCCAGGTTGTTGGTTGGAACAAAACCCAAACCTCGTTCTAGAACAATCCTCTGTGCTGGTGTCAATTCATGGTCTGTTAGGTTGACCACTAAGTTATCTTCCGGCTCGTTGATGGTTGGTTGGGCAGTGCGCCTGTCATGCTCCTGGTGGAGACGCGTGACGCCTCGTCTTCTATGGTTGACCAGTGGACATTGCTGCCCCTCCGGTTCCGACCCCTTCGTGGTCCAGGGCGTGCCCCTAAAAAAGGTGGTGGTCCATAATAATTATAGTCATACTCCTGTGGTGGGGGTAACCAGTGTGGTTAGGCCCCTCCCATTGGTGGTGAGCCGTACTCCTGTTTCGAGAGCGTCCTTTTGTGTCTCCGTAGCTGTTCCGTATGGTATTTGTGAACACCTCCCAGCTTCCTATTCTGTCGGGATCAGCTAATTGCGCTTCTCCGAGGAGTTGTTTTGCAAGGGAAAAGAGGCCTTCTGGGTCGTTTGTTCTACATTTCACTCTTTTCTCGTTATTGGTAAATTCCAGGCAGAATGTATTTGCTGGGAGCAATTTGCGTATTGATGGCGCTTCTACCGTGATTTCCTGGGGCAGATGATCGCTATAATCTAAACTTCCAATGCTATATTCCTTTACTTTTAAGAACATGCAGCGAGAGCAGAATGTATAGTCGATTGTGGACCTTGCTACTGCATTGTGAAATGTTGCTGTCTGTGGGCGATCACCTGAAAATCTGCCGTTTAGCGCACGAAAGCCCAGTTGCTCTAAAAACATCAGAAGCTTTTGAGAAGTTTTTGTGGATCTTCCGTCTGTGTTGTTATCTTGAGGTATTGCATCCCATGCAAATGGGTCCTCTTCTGCATAGTTGTCCTCAGCTCTGTTGTTGAGCATGTTTAGGTTAAAGTCCCCTGTGATGATCCAGCTGTTTACTTTCTCCTCCGTTATTATTTTCACCAGTTCTTCCTTCAATTGTTGACTACCTCTGATTTTATCGCTTGGGTGCAGATAGAGATTTACGAGTATTATATACTCTTTTTTTGTCATCCCCTGTAGGGTAATTCGGAGTGCTTGCATTGCGTTGGGTGGAGCTAGATTGTATGGCATTGGGTCCGCTGCGTAGATGCTCTTAATGGAGCTATATGTCGCAACACCTCCCTTATTGTGGCCGAATATGGCGCTTTTTGTTGCCGGTAAATAGAGCAAGTTGAAACCATACAGTGCAGTTGGTACTTCACAGAGGTGGAGAGGTGTGGTGCATCGGCCAGGGCAGCTGACTTCGGAGCACAGGGTTCACGGTTCGATCCCCGGCTCCGGCGGCAGCTCAGCTCAGCACCATGTGACTCTGGGCAATAGCTCACTTAATTTCCACGACGGCCCCCAGCGCCTTGAGACCCGTAAGGGTGAGTAGCTGCGCTATATAAAAACGGACTTACTTACTTACTTACACCATGTTTCTTGGAGCGCAATGATGTCAAATTTCTGTAGATAAGATTGCAGTTCCGGATCCGAGGTCTTATCTCCCAGACCATTGATATTCCAGGAACAGACTTTCAGGGAGTAACAACAATAGGGAAGCACTGCTGGAACCGAGAGTACCTAAGGGCCCAGAAAAGAGACCAATATGTGTCACTACTTACAATACCAACTCCAATCAAGTGACAAAATATGTAAACAAACATTGGAGGCTCCTGGCATGCGGAAACCTCAACCTTCCCAAACCGATGTTTGCACACAAAAGGGGAAGGAGCCTGAGGGACATGCTGGTCCACACAAGACCACGACACACCTTAGCAATTGAGGCAGAAAATACCCTCCTACCCCCAGTGAAGGACCATTATCCTTGTGGTAATTGCAGCACTTGCCACCTGACGAATAAAAGCGAAAGTATAAAATTCAGGAATGGTATGGAATGGGAACAGAGGAGATTTACGAACTGCAACAGCAAGAATGTGGTTTATATCATCACTTGCCCATGCGGAATGGAATATGTCGGAATGACAACTAGACCTGTCAAGACACGCATAGGAGAGCACAGGAGTAACGTACGTTGCAAAAGAAGCACTACGAAAATGGCTACTGTGGTGAAGAGGCAGGATACAGTTGCTGTCTTGAGTAGTTTATTTGTAGGGTTACATGGAAAAGGAGCTAGCTTGGAAGCAGCCAGCTCCAACAGACACCAACTCAAGAATACTACAAGTACATTCTAAAGTATCTAAGCAGCATCAGAACATTCTAAGAAGAACTCAATGCACACAGGTAAAGGTTACAGTGAAGATCAGGTTAATGCTACAGAGTTAATGTAACCTGACTTAACAGATTACTACATTACCTTCCCTTCTTCTAAAACTTTTTAAAAAAAATTAAAATAAAACAAGTAAGACTTTATTCTCTATACCTTACAGGCTTGACTACATGCCGGGAACTCCTCCTGACATTCTCCACGACAGATTTCGTTCCAGGCGATAAGCTGCTATTCCGCTTGAAAGATACGTCCTGAGTAGGACATTTAACTTTCGCAACTTTGCTTAAGTTCCACCAAAACCCACCTTCTACCTGAATGGCATTCCCCACCATCTTAATTACCTTGACCGGTGGTCCGAATCTGCTTTCACCTTTGCTAACATGAATAGACTTCTTAATTCTAACCGTATCTCCAACTTTTAGAATAGAGATCTTAGAGCCTTTCCTAGTGTCAAAACAACTTTTCTGTTTACCTTGTGTGTCAGCAACGTTACTTTTTACGAGAGAAATCAATTTCTGTACATCAGATTCAGCATTAATCCACTTTGACATCCACCCTGGACGAAAAGAAGTATTAGGCTTCCTCCCCCTCATTAATTCGAAAGGAGACACTTTGGTGGATGAATGTGGGGTGGTCCTGTAAAACCATATCATGCTGTTAAGGGATTTAACAATATCATTGTTGCTGGCTTTAGCCCATTTCACGCAGTCCCCAATCACTCTATTCATCCTCTCAACAAGTCCATTCCCTTGAGGATGATAAAGAGAACTCTTTATGTGCTTAACACCAGAAACGGACAAGAAAGATTCAAAATCCTTACTGACGAACTGTTTCCCATTGTCTGAAACAAGTATTTCAGGAAATCCTTCTCTAGACCAAACCTCGCTTAGAAAATTAATAATGCTTTTAGTGTCAGCTACTTTAACCAATTTGTACTCAGGCCATTTGGATGCATAATCAATCAAGACCAGAATAAATTTAGAATTACCACTTAGTGTCATATAAGGTCCCATGACATCTACACCAAGTTTCATCCAAGGACGATCGGGACACTCAACAGGCATAAGGGGAGGAACTGAAATTTTAAGAGACTTATCAGATGATCTGCAAACACAACAGTCCAATACAAACTCATCAATTTCTGAGTCCATTCCTGGCCACCAAAATGTGTCACGAATACGGCGCTTGGTGAAAGACGAACCTAAATGTCCCTCATGGGCTCTAACAATAATCCCATTCCTGAATGAGTGTGGAGGAATAAGCTTATCATTACGTAATAAAATGCCATCTTCCAATGAAATTTCATCCTCAACTTTAGAAAATGGTTGAAGTGAAGAAGGTAGGACCTTCTCTCTTGGCCACCCACACCTAACAAAATTACAAACATCTTGAAGTACACAATCATTAGAAAATGCTCCCCTCCATTCATCCTCTGAACAAAACTTTAGCTCAGGAATGTCGACTCCTGCTACAAGACAATCTTCACAATCTTCTTCAATGAGGTCAGAAAAGGAAACTTCATCTTCCAGAAAGTTTGTGGGAGGAAAACGAGAAAGAAAATCTGCCCTCCGATTCTTCCCCCCAGCGATGTGTCTGATATCAAATTGATATTGCAGCAATCTCGTAACCATTCTCATGATTCTGGGAGTGCAACACTTACTCAAACTACCACCCAAGATATTGACAAGAGGCTTATGATCAGTCTGGAGTAAAAACGTTTTCCCCACACATATGGGCGAAACTTTTCAATAGCCCATGCGCAGGCAAGCAATTCCTTCTCTATAACTGAGTATTGTACTTCGGGTGACCTCAGTACTCTAGATGCAAACCCAATCATTTTCTCGACACCATCCTCCACTTGTGTCAGGGTTGCACCTAACCCCACTTGACTAGCGTCAACTGTAAGACAACATGGTAAACTGGGGTCGAAAGGTTTAAGTACAGCACTTCTCCTTAACAAATCTTTAACTTCCTCAAATGCCAACACACATTCATCGCTCCAAACAAATTTAGTCCCCTTTTTTAGTAGATTGCTGATGGGGCGAACTATGGTGGCATAATGGGGAATGAACCTAGAGTAATATTCACAAAGACCCAGCAGGGACTTGACTCCAGTTTTATCAGTGGGAGTGGAAGCATTGGTAATGGCCTCCAGGAGTCCAGGTCTGGGCTTTACACCATCTTGAGTGAGAACATGACCTAAGTATTCTACCTCGGTACAAAAGAATTTGCATTTTTCTAGTTTTAAAACAACACCATGTTGCTGAAATAAACCCAACACTTTGTGTAGGATGAGGTCATGTGAAGAAACATCTTTGGCAAAGATGAGTACATCATCTTGAAAGACTAACACCCCTTCTACACCCTTAAGGATGTTACTCATCACCCTCTGAAACACCGACGCAGCCGATGCCAAACCAAATGGCATGCGCCGATACTGAAACGTGCCAAGCGGGAAACAAAAGAAGTAAGGTGACGGGAATCCGGATGCAACTCAACCTGGTGATATGCGCTGGCCAGGTCAAGCTTGGTGAAAAATTTGGCACCTTTGGTGGAAGCAAACAAATCGTTTATTTTAGGAAGAGGATGTGAATCAACCCAGATTTCCTTATTAAGGGACCTCAAGTCAACACACACCCTGAGTTGACCACACCTCTTCCTTGCAACGACCAAAGGTGAAAGCCAAAGGGAGGATTCAATTGGCTCTATAACACCCTTCTCACACAGTTGAAGTAATTCCTTCTCCAAGTCATCTCTGACACTATAGGGTACACCCCTGAGTTTGTGTTTGACTGGTAGAGACCCCTCTTTAACTATGATTCTGTGTTTAAAACCCTGAATTTTGCCTAAATCAGAGCTGAAGACAGAAGGAAACTTGTCCTTGAGAGTTTGGACTTCATCAGAGCACCCGACAACCAGGACTTGTTCTTTGGTTCCAGGTTTAAGGATCATTCCGAAAAGCCCTTGGTGGAACCACCCTAAAATGTTTAGACCTTTGACAGCAACATAGATTTTACCTTTTATTCTCCTTCCCTTAAAGCACAACTCCTCTTCAAAGAAGCCCAAAGGTCAATTTTCCGACCCTCATATGACACAGGCGTGCGATCGGGAGGAAGAAGAGGTTGAGTACCTTCCCACGTTTCATCAAAAAGTTTTTTGTGATCATGGTTATTTTGGCACCAGAGTCGACTAAAAGTTTGATACATTTCGTTCCCACAGAAATGTCAACAATGGGGTCAACACAGGACTTAGGATCACCTTCAAAGACATCACTAGCAATATGATCAGAAACAACAGAAACTACTTCCGAGTCAGATGAAGACTCAGAATCGATTAAGCATACAGCAGGTTTCTTAAATTTTTTTTGACCTTTCAATTTTAGGCAGACTTTAGCAAAATGTCCTACTTTTTTGCAATAATTGCAAGTGACATTGGAACCAGGACACCGTGATCCCTTAGAATGTGGTGGATTACCACATCTTAAACATAACATAGCTTCGCCATTACCTGATCTTCCTGATTTAGTTCCCTTGCCTAAGTTGTCGGTATTGTTTTTATAATTTTTTTTACAGACTTAACAGATGAATTTAGATTAATAGCATTGACTGGTTCAACAACTTTCTCCTCTAATTCTTTTAAAGAGACCATAGAAATTTCTATACTCTTAGCTAATTTAATGGTATCATCTAGAGACGGATCACCCATGGTAAGTAATTTCTGTCTGATGTTTTTGTCTCTACAGTGACACACAAATTGGTCTCTGATGAGTTGATCCGTGAAATTCTCAAAACTGCAGTCAGCTGCCAATCTGCGCAATACAGAAATGTAAGAATCAACATCTTCTCCCTCGCTTTGCTTCCTCTTAAAGAATTTATGCCTGAGGACCATGAGGCTGGGCTGCTTGTCGAAGCGTAATTTGAGCTTCTGTACAGTTTCTCTGTATTCGTCGTTTTGTGCGCCTTCTACTTGTGGTAGATCTGGTAAATGCTTGAATACAGATCTACCTTCAAAACCCAGAGAGTGCAACAGTAGGTATTTTTTCCTATCTGCACTGAATCTAGAAGCACCTATAGCCCCTAAATAAGTTTCGAAGGCGTCATGCCAAACTTCCCATCTGATAGCTGGTTCTCCCGGGGTGTCCAGAAAAGATGGAGGTGGGTTAACAGATTGTAAAGTACACATTGCAAAGAAAAACAATGCAAAATTGGTGTGTGTATCACCGCTGTAGATGTACACGATAAATAACAGAAAGAGAAACAGCAGTAATGATCAACGTTGAAATGTCCTTCTATAAGATGGGTGTACTGCGCGATAAAAAAAAAACTAATAGTGATAGAACCAGAGAATAAAATTGTTTAGAGTTGAGAGTCTATGGATGATCGATATTGACAAAAAAGAAACTCTGTGGAAGATCAATATCAATTCGTAATTTGTAGATAATTTTTAACAAGCTGTGTGCATCAGCGTTGACTCTCTTATACTGTGCACCATCTTTTGCGGTAGACACGAGTGGCCGTGTGCATGGACAACATTTCATGCGGGTTGAGCAACCCTAGACAAGGAACGAGTTAAAATGAAGCCATAATACTGAGCGCGTTAGGAATAGCTGTGCGCGTCAGCGATAGATATTCCTTTTGAATACTGAGCGCGTTAGGAATAGCTGTGCGCATCAGCGATAAATATTCCTTTTGTGGGTTAACGCTGGCGTTTTTGAAAGAAGCGGGCTGTGCGCATCAGCGTTGGGTGGTTGCTAGGAGAGAGACTCTCACCGGCTGTGCGCATCGGCGCTGGACGTTGCTAGGAGACAGTGACGCTGGAGATGACGTTGTGGCGTATTGCGTGGAGACGCAGGGTCGCGCTGGCACAATGCATCAAAAGAAGACATCACAAGGCTCCCAGTGCTTTCCTCAAGAGCTCGGCAATGGAAGACTGCACGCACGAGCTGTTCCAGGTAGGGTGACAGAGTCGTTAGAAGTGGAGCGAGCGCGCATGCGGCGAGAGGCACTTTTTAAAAAACAATTGTGGATTTCTCTGCGCAATACGCTGGGAGCGGGTTGAAAGTGCAGGAAAACACACAGTCTAGACACAGGTAGAGCCAGAAGCGGTAATAAGCTTGAGAAAATGGCAAAAAAAAAATATTCTGAAAAGCGTGAGCGCTGGGTTCCAGTGGGTAGGAGAGAAAACGCCCTACCGTGTCAGTTGAGTTGGCTGGAAGTGCCGCAAATCCTAAGTGTTCAACCTCTTGAAGGGAACAGAAGAGATTTCGGAGGCTAGATGACGCCGGCTTGTAGCTTGTGGCAGAGAGCTTGAGGCTTGACTTGTCTAGAGAGTAGATAGATGTCCTGGATGAGGAATCTTGCACGCAGGGTAATCCATGTAACCAGGATCGTCGCCAATCAAATGTGGTGAAGAGGCAGGATACAGTTGCTGTCTTGAGTAGTTTATTTGTAGGGTTACATGGAAAAGGAGCTAGCTTGGAAGCAGCCAGCTCCAACAGACACCAACTCAAGAATACTACAAGTACATTCTAAAGTATCTAAGCAGCATCAGAACATTCTAAGAAGAACTCAATGCACACAGGTAAAGGTTACAGTGAAGATCAGGTTAATGCTACAGAGTTAATGTAACCTGACTTAACAGATTACTACAGCTACCCACTACTTGACAACCCAACACACAATGGAAGACCTACAGTGGACCATTATCGAACAACTGAACAGTGAACATGGTCTTCTCGAGAAGGAACAGCGGTGGGTGTTCCACTTGGGGACACACATTACAGGTCTGAACGACGACATCCCCTGGGGACAATTTAGCTGATTTGTATCTCCCAGTGACTTTTGTCACTATCTCTTGGAAGAGAAAACTACTGCAAATACACTGCATAGAAACTCTTGAAACGACTGGGCAGAACCCTTATATTAGCCAACCTTCTATTAAACACTTGGGGCCAGCAGAAAAACACCCCTGAAATAATGTGGCCTGTACATTACCCTGTGGAATTTAATGTCCTGCCACACGTTTTTCCACTCCTATTCACTTTTGCCATCTTGAGCTCACCCTTCTGTAGAGAGGTGTCATTACCACTATATGTCCTCTACATAAAAATCCTTTGAAGCAACTTTTGTCGTGCATATTATGAAACATGAAAAAACTCTTTGGAGTAACCCGCATGTCTGGCTGCACACTCCCTTGGTACAATGTCTACCATAAATGCGATTACATGTACCATTAGTAAATACTTGCCCAGACCTGCTTTACTTTATTTTTAATATTATTATTATTTTTTTCATTATCTGGCTGGTCCACATTTTACGCTCGGATAGTTTAAAGAGTTAGGAAGAGGTAGTGTCCTTTTAGTTAGCGCACTAGTCTTTTTCGCTCCTAGGGCTATACAACAGGCACCCTTGAGCAACAGGAAGTGAGGAACAATCAACCTTGAGCAACAGGAAGTGAGGAACAAACACATTCAGCCGGAGGTGCCATTCTAGGTCACCATCTTGGATTTTTTGACGGTCTAGTGTTTGTACCAATTAGTGCAGTTTTTTGGCGGCAAAACTACCAATTATGCTCAGTAGTTAAGGACACTGCCCACACTGGCTCAATGTTCCACGGAGCCGCGGCGAGGCAGTGTCCTGGTGAGGAGGTAACCTTGATATTGTAAGTACGGCACAGCCGATTTGCAACAGTGAAACGCTGCTCAATTAGGGAAGGATCTCAAAACCAACAGTTTTTCTTTTTCTTTTTCAATTTCTTTTAACAGTGTGTGACTATAGGTACCCCTTCCCTCCCGTTTTGAAGGCTCATGGGGCATTATATGGGCGATATAAGAGTATGCAAACAGCCTAAACTTTGGAGGCTTCTTTATCTGTCACTAAACTGTTTTTTGAAGGAGAGATATATTTAACAGATACTCTCAGTTATACTTATCATATGGATACGCACACCACGCGGTCCTTAGATATAGAGGGGCATATTTACGTTCCCTGGCGCATCCCTGCATATCAGCAGGGATGCGCCAGGGAAAATGCGTCACGCAAGTTTACCCTTGCGCCACGTCCGATGCGCCGCATTTACAATGCGGCGCATCGTGGCGCAGGATAAGCAGATGCGTGACGCATCTGCCGGCGGAAGGTTGGCGCAGTGCTGAAGTTGTGTCGCAAGCGCGACGCAACTCCAGCACTGTTCCAACCTTCCCTATCCCTAACATGGTGCGTCAATCCTTACGCCTGCTTGAAGCAGGCGTAAGGATTTGACGCACCAGCTGCCGGAAAAGTGACTGCGTGAAATCTTGTAGATTTCACTACGTCACTTTGCCGAGGCGTTCCTGCGCCGGAACGCCCCCCCCTGCGCCGGTACGCCCACATGAATCCTGACGCAGGTTTCATGTGGCGCAGGGGTTTACTACGTGACGCATCTCCCTAGATGCGTCACGTTGTAAATATAGCGCAACGCGGCGCATGGTTTGCGTCGCCGCTGCGTCCCATGCGTGACGCAACGGCGGTGCAAAAGTGGCGCATGGGGCTTGTAAATATGCCCCAGAGTGTGTGTTTTATGTTTTTGTATTGTCCTATCTTGGTGGCATAACACAGCACTGATTACCAATTATAACGGATAAAGATAAGAAAAATATATCACAGAAATATATCACTTTTCTTTACAGGTCAACACCACATATGGTGCAGTTTGGATGTGTTATGCTATTTTAACTCTGTTTTTATTCTTCCAGAACCCATTCAGCAATATACCTACTGGGGTGTAGTATACTGTGCATGTTAAATTTATATGCACCACTTAGTTAGGATTATAAGTAAATACACAGTTGTTTTGATTTGAGTGTAGAAGGGATCTCTTCTAGGTCCTGATGAGAAGCCAGGGGAGGGCTTCGAAACATGTCGACACAGGAGACACTGCTCATTAAAGCATAGCATCTCCATCTCATTTCCCACTTTTAACGATACCTGCTCAAAGGAACATTAAAATTTATTTTTTCCACTGAGCCAGGTATTATTTAATTTTTCACCATTCACTCACTTCTGACCCTTCCACTCACACTCCTACACCACACATAGTATTGTTTTTCATAACCAGTGCTCCCACGTAGTCGTAGGTCGTAGCACGCCCGACCCGCAGCGGGAAGACCCCGATGAGGAAGCATGCCACCAAGGGTCCGTTTGGTGGGTGAGGGTTATTTAAACAAAGCTGTGTGCTTTCCACCATTGTAGGAGACACACATAGTCTGGAAGAACACTTCTATACTTTCCGATAAGGGTGGATCCCTTTGTTTTTTGACAATATAACTTGAGAAGGACGTATCCACCTCTTCTGCTCTTTTGAGCATTACCTCTACACTCCCTTCTTGTGTTACTTTGATATAACGACAGCGTGCAGCTGTGGGAGCGATCCAGTATTTGTGGCTATTAGGTATTGGAAATATTATCGATACTATAGGAAGTCATTCAACCCTGTAGAATCTCAGACACAATCATAACACACACTTCTATCACCTTTATTTTTCAAGTACCAGAGTCCCAATATTTTGACCATGGCTGAAGCAACCGGCCTCACTTTTTCAGAGGAAGAAGTGGATAGAATCCTGGCTTCCATCAATCCCTTTGAGGGGTTAAATACCTCTGAAACAGGTCCAAATAATGGGGATTGGGATGAGTTGGCAACTTTGAGGAGAACTCAGATCAAGACAGCACTTCATGGTTTGCTGATGACAGAGTATCTCAGGGCGAACGCAGCACCACAGTGCATAATCGTCCACAATGAACCCTTCATATTCCAGCACGATAAGATGTTCAAGAAGGATTGGTCATTGATATCATGGCATTGTACCCGTGACTGGCTCATCCTAATCATCAAAACGGCCACACGGTTGACCCAGGAACTCAATATTCAGACCCAGGCTTTGGAAGTACAACTGAAGAGTTACCAGTCCCCAAGCGTTCTCAAAAAACGCCTGGAAGAATTAAACCAGCAAATGAACGAATTTGAGATAACACTAAAACAAAGCAAATGCAACAAGCTGAAGAAAGACACAGCGCGTTTTAGTCACGAAAAGGTATACCCATACATTCGTGATGACTACGTATCTAGGAACTCAAACCAAGATCAGAGCTCAGAAGGAGATGCATCGGACTCAGGGTCGAATAGTTCCAGTTCCAGCAGAGGGAGCGGCCCAAGATACCAATGAGGGGGCGGACAACACCAAAGACCCCTCAACAGAGGGCGAAGAGGATGGGGGCACTATCAAGGGCCACCAGCATATCCACAATATCCTTATGGCCCACCACCAATGGGAGGGGCCTACCCACACTGGTTACCCCACCACAGGAGTATGACTATAATTATTATGGACCACCACCTCTTTTAGGGGCACGCCCTGGACCACGAAGGGGTCGGAACCTGGAGGGGCAGCAATGTCCCCTGGTCAACCATAGAAGACGAGGCGTCACGTGTCTCCACCAGGAACATGACAGGCGCACTGCCCAACCAACCATCAACGAGCCGGAAGATAACTTAGTGGTCAACCTAACAGACCATGAATTGACACCAGCACAGAGGATTGTTCTAGAACAAAGTTTGGGTTTTGTTCCAACCAACAACATGGACAGATTCAAACTCTGTGCCGAAATGAAGGAATTCATTCGAAAACTCAAGTTACGCGCTTTCTTTAAAGGAAAAGAACCATCTGAGGAAGAGCGAGAGGACACAGGACTACCTGTAAAATCCTCCTTCACCCCTCCTGACTCAACACTCCCTATCGAACTACTAACTTTTGAGAAAGCGGTGATGAAAGAAGTGGAGAACATCACCACCGTGAATAACCATACCTTCCATAACACAAGCAAGAAAGAAAAAGAAGCAATACAACAACTCTCATCCAACAGTGACATCGTGATCAAGCCAGCAGACAAAGCCGGGGCAATTGTCATACAAACCGCCACTGCTTATGACAACGAATGCAGAAGACTGCTTGAAGACCGCAGGAACTATGAAGTTCTACGAGAAGACCCCATAGAATCCATCAGGATTCGGATAGCCTCCATGGTGGAAGAAGCGACAGCACACAACTGGATCTCCAAAAAGGAAGCTGGCTTCCTCACCAAAAAATCACCAAGGACCCCTTACTTCTACACCATTCCCAAGATCCACAAGGACCTTGCGCAACCTCCAGGCCGCCCCATAGTATCAGGCATTGATTCCATACTAGAACCACTATCAAAGTTTGCGGACGCTTTCCTTCGCCCACTGGTCCAAAAAACTGATACATACCTGAAGGATACAAAGGAAGTCCTACAGCTACTCCAAGGAATTGACTTTGACCCCAACAGACACCTCCTGATGGGACTGGACGTGGAGAGTCTGTATACCAGTCTCCCACATGATGAGACACTAACTATCATTGAGGAGGTACTCTTCACCACCGATTGGGGATACCACACACCACGTAACGTGGTTATGGAATGTGTGTTCCTGGCACTTACAAAAAACTTCTTTGCTTACGAGGATACCATCTACCTACAGAAGCACAGGACCAGCATGGGGAGCACATTTGCTCCCAGTATAGCTGGCCTGTACGTCTACCACCTAGAAGTGAAGAAGAGCCTACACCCCAGTAACCCGTTTGTCAACAACATAAAAACATGGAAACGTTACATAGACAATGTGTTGGTTATATGGGAAGGAGACATTACATCAACTGAAAACTTTATGACCTGGCTGAACCAACAAAACATCTATCTGAAATTCACCAGCACAACCTCACGGACCAACTTGGTCTTCCTGGATTTGAATATCTACCCAGATGAGGGCACGTTAAAGACTACCACTCACTTTAAAGTTACAGCAAAGAACTGTCTGCTGTTATATAACAGCTTCCATCCCCGCCACCTTCGGGACAATCTCCCATACGGACAGTTCCTCCGCTTGCGGAGGAGCTTTACGGAGATTAAAGACTTCAAGAGGCAGGCTACTGATCTACAAGAGAAACTAAAGAAACGCAACTACCCTACACGAATCATTGACAGAGCCATGAAGAGGGCACATAAAAACAATAGGGAAGCACTGCTGGAACCAAGAGTACCTAAGGACCCAGAAGAGAGACGAACATGTGTCACTACTTACAATACCAACTCCAATCAAGTGGCAAAAATTGTAAACAAACATTGGAGGCTCCTGACATGCGGAAACCTCAACCTTCCCAAACCGATGTTTGCACACAAAAGGGGAAGGAGCCTGAGGGACATGCTGTTCCACACAAGACCACGACACAACTTAGCAATTGAGGCAGAAAATACCCTCCTACCCCCAGTGAAGGGCTATTATCCTTGTGGTAATTGCAGCACTTGCCACCTGACGAAGAAAAGCAAAAGTATAAAATTCAGGAATGGTATGGAATGGGAGCAGAGGAGATTTACGAACTGCAACAGCAAGAATGTGGTTTATATCATCACTTGCCCATGCGGAATGGAATATGTCGGAATGACAACTAGACCTGTCAAGACATGCATAGGAGAGCACAGGAGCAACGTACGTTGCAAAAGAAGCACTACGAAAATGGCTACCCACTACTTGACAACCCAACACACAATGGAAGACCTACAGTGGACCATTATCGAACAACTGAACAGTGAACATGGTCTTCTCGAGAAGGAACAGCGGTGGGTGTTCCGCTTGGGGACACACATTACAGGCCTGAACGACGACATCCCCTGGGGACAATTTAGCTGATTTGTATCTCCCCGTGACTTTTGTCACTATCTCTGGGAAGAGAAAACTACTGCAAATACACTGCATAGAAACTCTTGAAACGACTGGGCAGAACCCTTATGTTAGCCAACCTTCTATTAAACACTTGGGGCCAGCAGAAACACACCCCTGAAATAATGTGACCTGTACATTACCCTGTGGAATTTAATGTCCTGTCACACGTTTTTCCACTCCTATTCACTTTTGCCATTTTGAGCTCACCCTTCTGTAGAGAGGTGTCATTACCACTATATGTCCTCTACATAAAAATCTTTTGAAGCAACTTTTTGTCGTGCATATTATGAAACAAGAAAAAAACACTTTGGAGTAACCCGCATGTCTGGCTGCACGCTCCCTTGGTACAATGTCTACCATAAACGCGATTACATGTACCATTAGTAAATACTTGCCCAGACCTGGTTTACTTTATTTTTAATATTATTATGATTTTTTTCATTATCCGGCTGGTCCACATTTTACGCTCGGATAGTTTAAAGAGTTAGGAAGAGGTAGTGTCATTTTAGTTAGCGCACTAGTCTTTTTCGCTCCTAGGGCTATACAACAGGCACCCTTGAGCAACAGGAAGTGAGGAACAAACACCCTCGAGCAACAGGAAGTGAGGAACAAACACATTCAGCCGGAGGTGCCATTCTAGGTCACCATCTTGGATTTTCTGACTGTCTAGTGTTTGTACCAATTAGTGCAGTTTTTTGGCGGCAAAACTACCAATTATGCTCAGTATTTAAGGACACTGCCCACACTGGCTCAATGTTCCACGGAGCCGCGGCGAGGCAGTGTCCTGGTGAGGAGGTAACCTTGATATTGTAAGTACGGCACAGCCGATTTGCAACAGTGAAACGCTGCTCAATTAGGAAGGATCTCAAAACCAACAGTTTTTCTTTTTCTTTTTCAATTTCTTTTAACAGTGTGTGACTATAGGTACCCCTTCCCTCCCGTTTTGAAGGCTCATGGGGCATTATATGGGCGATATAAGAGTATGCAAACAGCCTAAACTTTGGAGGCTTCTTTATCTGTCACTAAACTGTTTTTTGAAGGAGAGATATATTTAACAGATACTTTCAGTTATACTTATCATATGGATACGCACACCACGCGGTCCTTAGATATAGAGTGTGTGTTTTATGTTTTGTGTGTGTATGTTTTTGTATTGTTCCATCTTGCTGGCATAACACAGCACTGATTACCAATCATAACGGATAAAGATAAGAAAAATATATCTCAGAAATATATCACTTTTCTTTACAGGTCAACACCACATATGGTGCAGTTTGGATGTGTTATGCTATTTTAACTCTGTTTTTATTCTTCCAAAACCCATTCAGCAATATACCTACTGGGGTATAGTATACTGTGCATGTTAAATTTATGTGCACCACTTAGTTAGGATTATATGTTAATACACAGTTGTTTTGATTTGAGTGTAGAAGGGATCTCTTCTAGGTCCTGATGAGAAGCCAGGGGAGGGCTTCGAAACATGTCGACAAAGGAGACACTGCTCATTAAAGCATAGTATCTCCATCTCATTCCCCACTTTTAACGATACCAGCTCAAAGGAACATTACAATTTATTTTTTCCACTGAGCCAGGTATTTTTTAATTTTTCACCATTCACCATTCACTCACTTCTGACCCTTCCACTCACACTCCTACACCACACATAGTATTGTTTTTCATAACCAGTGCTCCCACGTAGTCGTAGGTCGTAGCACGCCCCGTCCCGCAGCGGGGCGGGAAGACCCCGATGATGAAGCATGCCACCAAGGGTCCTTTTGGTGGATGAGGGGTATTTAAACAAAGCTGTGTGCTTTCCATCATTGTAGGAGACACACGTAGTCTGGAGGAACACTTCTATACTTTCCGATAAGTGTGGATCCCTTTGTTTTTTGACAATATAACTTGAGGAGGACGTATCCACCTCTTCTGCTCTTTTGAGCATTACCTCTTCACTCCCTTCTTGTGTTACTTTGATGTTGTAAGAACCACTCTCAGAGGGCCATGGGGCACGAATGGACTACTGGGCCTAAACGTGGAGGTTGAGGCCTTTTACTCTGTATTCTGAGCAACTGGGCCAAGTACCCCTTCTACACTTGGCTGGCAGTGGTAAACATGGTTGAGATGTCTAAGGCTCCCTCAAGGCGGTGGGGGGAGGTGTGGGTACAGATTAGTGAACAAGGGCTCACAACTCAAAATGCATGCAGCAACAGCAATAAATCAATGTCCAGACAAATACTCACTTTTATGAATAAAGAGAAGTATTTTACTTCAACTGCTACCCACACAAAGGAAAAATTTGACATTCACAAACAATAACATGATTCTCCTTAAGGTCGGGGCGCTAGTGTTTCAATGGCAATTCCCTGTCCCACTCTTCCTTTTTTTTAGCAATAGTGGTTATTTCCTATTCATTTTTGGTAACATCTAGGGAATACCCTACTGGCAGTCCATGTCTCAAGAGTCTACTCTGATACTCAAGTTCAAGTCACAAGTGTCTCAGCAGTGAGCTCTCCCATGGCAGATTGGACTGAAACAATGTCTTCCCTGCTCTGGTAGGAGTGAAGCATGAAGATTCCTGTAGTGTGCACCTTCCGTGAGCTCTAAGATCGGCTTCGGTCTCGATCAGGTGAGTTGGCTACATGCGGACTCAGCGGATGCACTCGGCAGGCGCAGGCTCTCTTATACTCGCAGTCGTGCTCTGGCAACAGTCATAGGATTCCAGTATTCCTCCTGCAGGGTAAATGTAAATGTCTTCATGCTCCCGATTAGGGGAGTGATTCCGAGTCTCCTGTCCTCGATTTCGAACTTGGGTGATTATGCGCCTCCCTTGCTCCAAGAGTTTGGCCATTCACAGGCCTCATTACTCCCAGTGACCTACGGCTCGATCAACACAGCAAAAGTATTCCCAGCAGCTCCTCCTGGCATAGGGGGTTGCAGCTCAGCTGCCACACAAGGCTGCAGCTCTTATCGCACAGCAGTCTTTACCATGGTGGCCACTCCTGGCAGACGGGGTTGCTGCAATATTCCCGCGCAGGCTTCAGCCCTTACCGCACGGCGCTCAATCAATCATTATTCTTTATTTCAGAACTTAGGGCCAGATGTACGACCCGTTTTTGCATGCGCAAACAGGTTTGCGAACCCGTTTGCGCATGCAAAAACATATTGGGCCATGTACATAGCCCATTTAGCGAGTCGCATTTTTTTTGCGACTCACTAAATATGTTTTGCGACTTGCTATTTGGAAGGGGTGTTCCCTTCAAAATTACAAGTGTCAAAACAATGTACTAATGTTTTGCGACCGCAATTGCGGTCGCAAAACACTCGCAATTACCACCTACTTCAAGTAGGTGGTAATGCATTTGCAAATGGGAAGGGGACCCTTCCCCTTTGCAAATGCATGCAAAATAATTTTTTAAGGGCAGGCAGTGGTCCCGGGGACCACTGCCTGCCCTCAAAAAATGAAACGAAAACGTTTCATTTTTTTTTTTTTAAATGCCTCCGGTTTTCCTTTAAGGAAAACGGGCTGCATTTAAAAAAAAAAAAGCTGCTTTATTAAAAAGCATTCCCAGACATGGTGGTCTGCTGAGCCCAGCAGGCTACCATCCCTGGGAGGGCTGGCATTCACAATGGGCTCGCAAAATCCGAGAGGCTCATTAATATTAATAAGCCTCGCAATTTGCGACCCCATTGGGAATCGCAAAACAGTGTAAACACGCTGTTGTACATTTCATTTAGCGCCTCACAATTTGCGACTCGCATTGTGTCGCAAATTGCGAGGCGCTAAATGAAAGGGTCGTACATCTGGCCCTTAGTAAACTCCATAAAAAGTCATCTCAAAATAACACAATCAAAGTAAATGCAGGTTAAAAATATAAATATTTAATTAAAATAAAATAGGACATAAATAAACCACGCCGGAGTGATGTGACGTATGGGAGCCAACAAAATTAGGGTTCCTCAACACATGGTAGGAAATAAAAACGAGCACCTACATAATAATGGACAATCAGCGAACAAATGCCTAATTATGATGGCGTCTGAGAGGAAACTTGCCACAGAATAACATCTAAAATAATCTGCCAGTAATTGAAAAAACATTTCGGCCGCGCAGACTTGTTAGAAAGAGCCATATTTGGTAAAAAACGGTGGAATAAAAGGTCTGTGTGGGGTCACATAAAACAAACGAACCATAACTAAGTGTAATGTGACTTGAACAGAGATAGAGTCACAGTTACAAGGACTTAAGTTCGGCCCGTATAGATGCCTCTTGAGAAGGCTAACAGCCAGTGTAATTGGTTCAGTCTATACCTTCTCAACATAAATAGGTGCTTTGGTATGCTGACCCTAATAAGATAAGGTTCCATCCATTGGACTATTTTTAGTGCATAGTAGGCTTAGACAGACAGTTTCAAAAGTTACCCAGCCTCTCTGTTCTGCTGGCGTGCTGCTGCAAATGTTTCAAACACTGAAGTCCGGTCCAATTTCCTAGCAGCTCTGTACAAACAGTTCTGGGCAGCCCAGGGAAGATAAACAGGATGTAACATACATAAACCAGGGGATTTTTAGGGTGTAGTTGAGGGATAAACAATCTCTTATGATATCCTGATTTAACTTGTTCTCCAGCCGCAGCCAGAATGAGATCCATCTGAAAAAGGGATAGTGAGCTAGTGTGTCTTCTAAGTACTGGGCGCCTAGGTCTTGATCAACAACATAGGCAGGTGTGCATTGAGGTAAGCCCAGAAGCTGTCTCAAAAATGTATTTTTTAGCAATCTGGAGCACTGCAACATCAGTATAGCCCCATGTGTCACAACCATATGCCACTGCCGAAACAAATTTAGCCTGATACATTTTGATAAGAGCCTGCAGTGGTGTCTTACACAATCTTGTAACAAAATTAGTATTGACCATAATTATTTTAGTGAACAAGTTTCTCTTAGTGGTGTTTAGAGGGAGTCAAAAACGGGTGTCATCAAACTGGACCCTAAATAGGAGAAGGAATGGACCTTGGCCAAAACATGGCCCTGAACATAAAAGGTTTTGCCTCTTGACTGCCCAGCTCCTGTAACCATCACAAAGGACTTACTGTAATTTGTTGACAAGTCTAATGAGCGCATAAATATTATTATTTGTACTATAGATATGTACCTATATATGTGTATTGCTTTGTATTAGCATGTAGAATAAATATGTTAAAAAAAATAAAAAAAAATTTTTTTTAAGTACAACACTTCAAAACCAGAGTTTATCAAATGCATCTTTAATCTACATATACTTACTTCCTTTATGCATCTATATACCTTCCATGTACTTGGATCTATATATTTATTACTTTCCTCCCAAAAAAAAAAAATATTATTATTATATGCACTACCCTATTTCTCACCCTATACCTCTATCAATATCTTTAATCTACATATACTTCCTTTCTTTATGCATCTATAAACTTTCCATGTACTTATGGATCTATATATTTATTATTTTCTTTTAATTCAGCATATCCAATGCACTACCCTATTTTCACCCTATACCTCTCTCAATATATCTTCTACCTCAACTCTCTGACTCATCACAAACCTCTTTCTACTACTCTTTCCAATGCACTAGCCTATTTCTCACCCTATACCTCTATCAATATATCCACTACCTTCACTCTCTCATTCATCCCAAACCCCATACCCCTTTCTAGACTCTCCCCTACTCTACCCCTCCTTGCACCACCTGACACCTCTTTTACTAAACTGACCCCCCAAAACAAGCCTTTCTAAACTCTTCCCTCTGACTCTTCCCCTCCACATCCCTTTTTACTCATCCCAACCCTCCCACTACTGCTATGACCTCCAAAAAAAAAAAAAGGTTAAAGCCTTCACTCTTCTATCCCTCCACTATCCTTTTCAATCGAAATAACAGACTAACATGTCCACTTCTCAAATTTCATATTTCACTTTACTAATTCACCACTAATCCTTTATGGGTTCCGGAGTAGCGTGCTACTCACCGAAAACGCGCTTCAACACCCCATTAGGGGTAACAAGCGCTATATAAATGCAAACCTTTTCCCTCTTCTATACCTCCGCTATCCTTCTCAATCCAAATAACTGATTAATATCCACCACTCAAATTACTTTCATATTTCACTATACTAATTCACCACTAATCCTTTATGGGTTCTGGAGTAGCATGCTACTCGCCGAAAAAAGCGATTTAACACCCCATCAGGGGTAACAAGCGCTATATAAATGCAAACCTTTTTCCCTCTTCTATCCCTCCGCTATCCTTCTGAATCCAAATAACTGACTAACCTATCCACCACTCAAATTACTTTCATATTTCACTATACTAACTCAACACTAATCCTTTATGGGTTCCGGAGTAGCGTGCTACTCGCCGAAAAAGTGATTCAACGCCTCGTCAGGGGTAGTAAGCGCTATATAAATGCAATTACAATACAATACAATAAAAGAAACAAAAGAACCAATTAACTTTTGGAGGCCCACAGCTGTTCTGCGTAAAAGCACAGACTCGTCTGCATATATTAAGGCCCGAAGAGGACATGTGCCCACCAATGGATAATCCTGACCATCTTTTGATAACTGGCATTCTAGGCCATTGACATATACCATGAATAGGAATGGTGCCAAAATGCACCCCTGTCATATCACACAGTTCACCTTAAAAGAATCAGAACATAATCTGTCAATGTTATAACGAATTGCAACTGACATATCTTTGTGCAAATCTCTAAGAAAGTGACAATTGTTAAGATCAACTCCTACAGTTAAAAGCGTAGCCCATAATTTATCATGATTAACTCTAGCAAAAGCTTGCGTTAAGTCCATGAAAGCCATGTAAATGGAACCTGGTTTGGTAAATGTGTATTTTGAGATCACTAATTGCACGTTCAGACATAGATCGATGGTATTCATACCCGACTTGAAACCATACAGCAGTCTGATAAAATGTGATTTTAATCAGTCCAAATCAGGAGTCTGTTAAGGACTACCCTTCCAAGTACCTTCACTACGGAGTTTATTTAAGAAATGGGCCGAAAACATTTTGGGTTCTTTTATCCCCTTTCTTGAAGGTTAGGATGAAAATGTATGTGGTCTTGAGGAGAGGGGACCAGCCCTGATCGCTGCATTCAGGATCAGCGTCAATACAGGCGCCCAAAGCTCCAGTTCTCTCAGGTATAAATCTGGGCGTGTCCCATCCGGGCAGGAAGCCTTTTTTTTTTTTACAAACCCAGAGTTTCAACCTTGACTACTACTTGTTGAACCCAGGGTTGACATACCCTGGGTGAATGGCACAGATGAACTGTACTCCATAAGAGTAGGGTTGTAGAGGATTAAGTTTCAGAAAAATTTCTCACCCCACTGTCAGCTGTAATATAAGAGCAGAGCTGAGGTATTTCTTGGGAGGCAAACAGTGGGTGGTTGACTATGTTCCACAATGAGCTACTGACTGCTAAGCAAGCAACATTATTAAGCTAATGCAATATATCCTCCCCCAGAAATGGTTTTCTCCTTTTGATCTCATGTTTGTAGTTTAAGCAACAGATCGCAATCTGCTGTGTATCTCTAGTAGACATCTTCAGC
Source organism: Calotriton arnoldi (assembly GCA_963921515.1). Lineage (NCBI taxonomy): Eukaryota > Metazoa > Chordata > Amphibia > Caudata > Salamandridae > Calotriton > Calotriton arnoldi. The sequence continues at coordinate 1,175,358 of CAWUFW010000648.1, read as the reverse complement.
ACCCTAATTAGGCTTGTATGAGCCCTGCACAAGGGGTGTCAAACCACTTATGGACAGGTTTACAGTGGAAGTATGATGCCAAGACAAGCCGCCAGCCAATTCATCAAATGCTCTTAATATGTCTATCACTTCAGGATCTGCCATTAGGCAAGTGGTAAGCTAGAGGGCACAGCTTTTAAAGAGCTTGGATTAAAAGTCTAAGGCAACTATATTTGTCCATTTAAATCTCCTTCCCTTGGCCACCACCAACACCTCCTCGGGAGCCTTGCTTTGGGGGCTGCCCCCCACCCAAGCACAACCAAGTTCCAAGCTGATAGGTGTATGGTCACTAAAAACTGTGTCATGTACCTTTAGTTCGGGAATGGACCTGAACAGGGGAGGAGAAAGAAAGATAACTTCAATGGTGGTATCACAACCTCTACCTATAAAGATAGGGGGAATAAGTGTAGACCCATGATTAAAAAATAACTCAATAGAAAAAAACCAGGTAGAACTGATGGATAAGAGAATGTAAGCATTCTCCATGGTCTGAATATTCCATGTGCAGAACATTCATATTCAAAGGACAGATGGCAAGAGGGGTACGTACAGGTCGCTCACCTGTACATAAATGAATGATAAAATCCCCTAACAACAGAAACGAAAAAGGAGTGTGAAACTTGTCTGTAAATGAGTTCATAAAAACACTTAAAGCCTGCAGATTGCATAATAAGGAATTAGCGTTGCAGAAGTTGATCTACAGCACATTTCCAGTTTTAAACAACTTGACCAGCACCGCTTGGATGAGAGGGGACCCAGTATCAAACAATATACAATGTACTTTGAGCAACAAAGAGTTCAAAGTGGTCAGCCCTCCTTTTGCTAGGCCCGATGGGGAAGGGGTGGCAGGAACATGGAAAACATTAATAAATCCATCTAGAGAAAAAGTTGATCAGAGGTCCCAAGTCTCCTGAATGCAAATGATATGGAATTTTCTAATACAGTCGAGCCATATTGGGTCACTTGATTTAAAGAGGGAGAGGCCCACCACATTCCAGCTAACTAACCCCAACCTACCCTTGCCACCCTTCCTCCCTATAGATACGCCATTTGAAATATGAGCCGCTTTGCTCGTAGAATGACGTCAGTTGCAATTAGCCAGGGAATGTAGGGTATGAATCTATTGCTTACTGGGAATGAATTTGCAGAAATGGAACCCAAAATGAGGCCTTGTATGTGCAGAGGGGATGGAAGATTAGTGAGTTTGGCTGGGACGGTAAGGAGCCTGTGGGGAGGAACCAGTTGCAGGTTGGCTACGTTGGCAGGGTCAGGTGGGGCCTTTAAAAGAACCCAAAGGAGAGCACTTTAATAGCTGTACCCTGCATCATAAGCCCAGATGTTTGCACTAGAACGCAGTCACCACTGCAGGCAAATTAAAATTTACCATTACGCAATTGATGTTGATGGATTTAATATCATGGTCGATCCATCCCAGCCTCATGGCCATAATAATGTGTTGTACCGCTTTGCGTCCCATACCAACATGTCTGCCTAACCAATGTGACACTTTGTTTTTTTAACTAGTCAAAGTCCTCCGTCATTCTTTCACCTAACGGGGGAACATTGCACATCAGGTTGCCAGTCCCTGGTCCATCAGCCATGAGCTCAGTTGTCGCTTAGGGTAATCCTCTTGTACTAGTAGGCTATGGTATAGGTGGCTTCTTCAGCTGGAAAGTCAGATTGGACAAGGCCTTCTCCACTACCCCAATCCTCTCTAGGTATTGTGCAAACAAACCAATGACCAAGCCCTCAATCTGGGAGTAAAAGTCGGTCAGTTGCTGGTCAACTGGAATGTCAATGGTTTTCTGGATCTCCCCTTAAGCTGCTTAAAAATGCCCAGGTTGGGATTGGAATTCATGCCCGTGGTTGAGCTGGTCAGGAGGTACTGACTTTAACTTCCTAGGGACTGACAGCCAACACTCTGCTGAAGGATTCGTTTTATCATGGGTACTTCCATGGGATGAAAAATTAATCTACGCCACAATAGTCAATAAATTAGGGTCAGTAAGGCTATCAGTGTCATTGGCCTAGTTCCCAATGGTAGACTTACGAGGAGGCAAAATCATATCACCCCCAGACTCACATGACCCCTGATCAGCCCATGTAGTGAGTAGACCTATCTCTTCTTCAACTGTGATCATTTCCTCAGTCACAGCACCTACAGCTGATGTTAAAAAGGACATAATAGAGGATTTGGGACACGAGCATTTACTTGGCAGCATCGCATTCTGGGAGGTAGCAGTGGACTTACGTTTTCCCATCGTTGGCAGGTGTTCGGGAATGGGTGAAAGAGGGGGGGCCTGGCCTGGCCTTCTCCGGCCATGGACGTGTGCAGACAGGCCCGTCTTGGCCTGGGCTTTGCCCGGGTGCAGCCCGGCTGTGTCCCATGCTGTGGGAGAACTCTTGTTTTTATATATCATGTCTCATTCTCCTGGGTCCCCGTAGCACTCTGGGACCTGAGGTCCTGATCGAAGATGGCCACCAATGCACAGTAGAGATTCTGTGCTGTGGGAGAGCACTTGTTGTTAAACAGTATCTCCCTCTCTCCTGGGCCCCCGTGGCACTCTGGGGCCTGTAGTTCTGGGTGAAGAAGGCCACCAACGCATGGCAGTCTTTACCACAGCAGCCCCTCCTGGCATACGGGGTCGCATCAGCGTTACTGCGCAAAGCCTCAGCCCAAGGCAGTCTTTTTCCACAGCTGTCTTCATGGTAGCCATCGCCTGGCATGATGGGGGTGGCTGACTCAGCCCTGCACAAGGGCAATAACCTGATCATTGCAGCAATCATTTCCTCGCACCTCACACAGGAAGTCCACTCAACAGGGCTCCCCACTGGACCATGCTCTGATAAATGATCTCCTACCCCTCACAGGTTACACTGGTCTTAGCAAGCAGGCAGCTACTAGTGCTCCACGCTCTGGGGCAGATGGGGTCAGATTCTATGGGTGATGTCCCCTCACCCTGCAGGGGGACTGGCAGACCTTGGCCCCCAGTCCTAGTCACAGGCAGAAGTCTTGCAGAGCTTCCCCTCCTCACACAACCTACCTGGATGCTTGGCAGATAATGTTTGGTAGCTCAACCACTCCGTCTTATAGTCCATTTCCAGACACCAAAGGTGATTTAGGGTCTGAGTCTTTGAAGTTTTATGGGGTTTTGCTCGTTTTGAAGTGTATAGTCCTTGGCGCCCTCTTCTTGAAAAGCAATCTGTCACAGTAGGGACGTCTCCGAAGCTGATAGACATACACCACAGGTCATGGGAGTGACTCGAGTTCACACCTAGATGTCAGCCACATTGATATGTGCATCAAAAGATTAGCCCAGGGCTCCCAGCCCTACTCTTTATGGTTTGCTTATCAGCCCCATCTCTTTCCTGAGATATGCCCAGGCCACTTCCTTGTGACCTATCACTAAATCAAAGAGCACACTTTGAAGTGTAGAGAGGAGGCCTGGGCCTCCCCAGTGTGTGTCCCACCCAGCTTACAGGAATGTAGCAATCCACAAGTCTGTCTGAGAAGATCCTTCTACCTCCACTCCATGTTTCATCATTCAGGCCTAGGTCTCCTAAAATGGAACTCAGGGCCCTCCATGTATTGTACCATCCACAGGTACACATACACCCAGTGCACATATACAACATACAAGCACTGCACAGTATTGTAACCTCCATGTACTGTACTACTCACAGGCATGCATACATTCACCATAGCCATTTAACATGAACGCACTGCCCAGCCCTGTATCTTTTATGTGGTGTACCACTCACAGGCACACATATATCAAGTCTGCACATTTAACATGCACGCACTACACCCTTCATGTATTGCATCACTCATAGGTACACATACATCCAGCATGTGCCTCTAACATTCACCCACTGTATCCTTCCTGTATTGCACCATTCACAGGTACACATGCAACCATCACATGCATGTATCCTGCCCACACTACACAGAACTACATCCTTCAGGTACTGTGCTACTCACAGGCTCTTGCACCTCCAGCACATGCATACGCCATGCATGCACTGCTTAGCACTGCATGATCCCTGTATGGCACACTCCCCAGGGAAGCATACACCCAATGAAGGTACATCATTTCTGCGCTATGCAGCACTTCACACCAATCTGATGGCCAAGGGTGAGTTAAGCACACCGCAGTAGAACCTTTAAAAAGTGGGTGAGCCTGTATGCCTCACTCCAGTGACAGGTTAAAAAGGACCTGTTCACCCCTACTGATCACTACATGGTATGCTGCCACCAACACGCTCGTGCTTCTTACTGCTGGTGAAGGCAGTTACCTTCTACCCACTTTGAGGGCAGGGCTTTGGGCAACTCTCCCGGTTCAACAAGACCGCAATCCATGAGACAGGCCTATGTCATGGCGAGAATGCATGATCTGTGTTTGCCAATGACAACAAAAATCAGCATTAAGGATCCAGACACCAGCACAGTTGGGCACTCAGGTCAGGGGGAGCACGTTCATCACCATGAAGAGGACTTTTTTGTCCTAACAGTTGTGTATCCTCACGTATAGTAAACGTGTTCTCTGTTGAAATGGCTTTGTGAAGTAAAAAAGAGCAGACACAAGTACTGGAAGCTTCACCCGGAGTCTTGCTTGAGAAGATTTGCAATGGTTTGTTTTAAAACTGGACTTAGGGACATAGTTCAGCACATTTGTACTGGTGCACAAACAGTGCTAATCATCTTAAATATTACTTACATATAGACCAGGAATTTCGCAACCCACTAAAATCATCTCACGTCCCACCACTGGGTCACAACCCACAGTTTGGAAAACACTGACCTAGAGCAAAAGGGGAAAATGCAGGTTATGCTGCACTGGATCACAACATTACCTACGCATGGTAACATGCATGTGTGCGATTCTGAATGAGAAAACAATGCTTAATTAAATTGTTCATGTGAATTTAAGTACATTGAATTCAATCTGCAAAAGTAATTTATAACAGCCTACATCAAGGTGTCAGAAAAATAATTTAAACAAACTTTTACATGTTTAAGTGATTAGCCAGCTCAGTACTGATGCCCAAAGTCCTGCAATTCATTGATAAAGAACATGACAATTTAACAACTCTCAACATTTGCATATCTTTTTAATGAAAATAGGAAGTGAAAAACAAGAAAAGGTGTAGGAGAAACAATAGTGTAAAAAGAACATACAGTGTTAGCCAAAAGGACCATTTTAGGAATAGATTGTTAAAATAAAGAGCACATTTCTGTTCTAACGGTACTGTGCCTGGTAGTAGAAACATTCTTAAATGCATATACTAGTGTAGTAATAATATCTGAGGGATGAACAGTTATCAAGTAGAATATTGTAATGAAAAGCGAGAGTACTTAAAATTCCACAGATGTCACTTTCAAAATATGTTTTTCATATGTTTTTGTAGCTTAAAAATATATATTTTACCACAATTTCGGAGCTGTTACAGACACAAATCTGGGTTAAATGATACAGAAAAATTAGTTAGATGGAATCAGTGGGTTAGCACTGAGTTCTTAAGTATCCCTAATAAGTGAAGCTAGTGATGGGTTTACACAGAATAAATTGGGTACCCTGTGACTCATAAGCAATACTAAAAGAGTAGAAGCACTGTGAATGGTCAAATCGAGTCTGAACAAAATATGTTTTCCCCCTCCACCATCTGGAAGTACTCATCAAAGTCAACTTGTTTTTTTCTTAGTAAAAGTTAAAGTAACAGTTCTTAAGGGACTGAAGACTCGATTCATCAAATTGGGGCTTTAGATCTTTATCAGGATTTCCAAAATATTTTTTTGTTCTGTGAAAGTTTGTTTTTAAATGGATGGTCAAATTGATTAAAACACAACATGTGACAGTTAAGTTGACACTGTCAGTAATTTAAATCTAAGAGTGGAGGGGAAACCTTCAACACCAACTGAGAGCTTAGTGCAAACATTGAAAGATATAGTCTATGTTCAACATACCAGCTCACCCTTTCAGGTGGTACAATTCACCCTTGACTTTACCTTTACATAAATTGGCTCTGTATGTTATTCTGAGGTACATCCGTTAATATGGTCTGTGGTTTGCTTTCAGCTCTGCCAGAAAGCAAACTATCTTAATGGGTCATTTAGACACTGGGTTCTGGTCTGCTGTCACACCAGGTTAGTGGAGGCCTAGGCCTCAACCATGGGCGACGATTCGCCAAAATGCCAGAGGTAGCGGAGGTGAAATCACATACCCTTGGACCTCGCAGTCACTCGCACTCCTCTCATTCCTTCTCACTCACTCTCACTCACACTCTTTAACACTCCCTTAAACTCATTCTTATTCTTTCTCACTCACTCGCTTACAGGCACTCATTCTTACTCATTATGATTCACTCATCCTTACTGACACTAAATCTCACACATTCTCACTCACTGTCACTGACTTTTACTCACACAAGCTCACACATACATTCACACTTACTCATACAAACACATGCTCGCTCACATAAAAACACTCACCCACAAGCAAAACATTTAATTTAAAAGCTTATTTTGCATACCTTAACTGCCACATAGATCCCATTTTCATTTTTTAAAAGTTGTAATACATTACAGCGCAGTCAACATGGTACATTCCATTAGATTTATGTAGTTATAAGCAGTGTTAAGATAAAAGGGATGGCCCGATCTACCTCCTAATGGGTACAATATATGTAGTATATTTATTTATCATCATGTAGGAAACTTGGACCGAGTGCCTGGTCAATCTGCCTCTCCAATAAGTGTTCATAATCCATGTTACACTTTACACATTGTCAGTTCTTCTCTATCAGTTATTTCTGCAGAGATAATTTCTGGCATGGCTCCTATTTATTCCGGGGTCTGGACCCAGAAGACATTAGTAAACTGTATTTCTCAGTTCCATCATTAAAAGACCTGGAACGAGCTCCCTATCAACATCAGACACACCCCCACTCTGCACACCTTCAGGCAGAGCCTCAAGACCTGGCTCTTCGACTGACCCGGAGCTGCACCCCCCCAGCGCATTGAGACCCTCACGGGTAAGTAGCGCGCTTAACAATTCCCTGATTGATTGATTTATTAAATTGGGCTTCTTTTTTTATTACTCAAATAGTGAATAACATAATATTATTCACTATTAGTATAACAGAAAATAGGTAGTGCTGAGCCCTGCATTGTTGGCACTCATTTTGCTATCTCTGAGTCCAGGGGTCGCAAAGGCAGTGCCAGGGGCTGCAGCTATGAGCCCTTAATGACGGCCATTGCCTCAGCTCCCCTGTCAGTGGCCCACCTGTCAAATTTAGAGATCCACACCAGGCACCTTCAGTGAAGCGGGCACCTTATTTATTGCTTAACTCAAAAATAGTATCCTCCGTTCGAAAGAGCAGTGATTAAGGAGAAAGGGAAAAGAAACCCTATACTCCACCGCACTTAGAGGTGGGAAAAGGAGAAACCTCTTTTTATATATAACCCTCACCCACTATAATAATGGTATGCTTCATCATTGGGTTCACCCTAACTCCTAAAGGTCATTATTTATTTATTTAATGCACCAGCTCAGCAAAGCTTTTTGTTTTAAAAAAAACAAACTTGCAAAGTAGGAGTTTGCTTCTGCTTCTTGAAAAACAAATCGTCTTGATGCACAGAGAGTTTTCACCCTGTGAGTTGGGTCATTTATTGATTTCCATACCCAGGACCATGACTCACCTGTCAGTCACAGGTATGCCAATGTAGTGGAGGTCCCCCCGGCCTAATAAGTGGGGATCCTGTGGCAAACAAGCTGTCAGAGCAGGGGTATCTGATGGGTGAGAATCTGGGGTTTCCTCCTTGTCATTTAAATGCTACATGTGGCGGATATAACTGAAGATTCTCGCCAACAGCTATGGGCATGCTGCCACAATCTGGTCATTATTGACCCCTTTTGATACCTATCTCTCATGAGCCCCTCAAGTATGCAAAGGTGTTGTTTGCCCAAGTTTATCCTGCTAGAATTTGTTTTTCCTTTCCTCGCAACTGAATAAAAGCTTAGCAGTGTTTACTATTCTTGGCTGTAGACTATTATTACACTGTAATCTCAATTTGGGGAGTGCAAAATCCTAAAGTGGCAATCTTCAAACCATCCAAATGTAGCAGGTCAACTGCACTTCCTGATGCATGGGCTGAGCATGCCATTCCTCTTTTGAAATAATAGCATAGGCTTCCAGATCAGGAAAGCATCAAACTTAAGATGCCTTTTTTATGTATCATAAAGCCCATCTTCCTACTTGTTTTTCTTTTTTAGCGAGGTATATTAGTAAACCTGTGAGGTAAATACCCATGCTCCTAATGTATTGAATTACAGTGGTGACAGGCAGATGTTTATAATGCTCTACAGTGTGCATATCTTAGGAGCTGACTTCAGAGACATTGATTATGCTAATTTAGATTCATGAATTTAAATTAAGTATATGTACTCATCAGTGAAAAGATGGATGATTGATTTTTGAGGTTGCAATATATTTATCAAATTAACATTTTTAATTAATTTTCATGTGATATTTCGGTTCTGATCAAGCACGATCTTAACAAGCTTATATGAGTAAAGATACATTTTGTGTTCCTACCAGTGAAACATATACAGTTATTTACAATGTTGTCATTTTTTGCAAAACGTTTCTCTGTTAGAATCCTGATACAACATTTTCCTTTATTCAATTTATGTACACTTTTTGAGACTCATCTGTTACTACTCTTACGTACTAAATTCTACACCCTGATTAGGTGAAAGTGCGTGTGACATAGCATGCATTGGCAGGCATTATTTACTGTATGAGACTGTAATGAAAGAAAGCATAATTTTATTGTTTGATTTAGTAACTCATCTGGCTTTCTTGAAGGAATACATTTCACCCACATGCTCCTAAGATATTTAGTTCTTTCAATGATCACTGTTTGAATCCCCCTCTACACAGCTTTGGTCCTGGGTGTGCAACAGAGACACTCTATATTGAGTAAAGATAAATCATTATAAGAACAACACGTTATTTACTATAACCCAAAAGAACAGCACATCCAATGAGAGTACTAGATATGAGACAGTGGGTTGTATAGACTATACCATACTTGTGATCATAGAAAGAACCCATGTATGGAATCCGGCAGGATCAAATTGTAGTATCATTAATGTGAAGTAACAGTAAACATTCCTTGTACTGCTACGGATAATTAGCTCCCATCTTTTTTCTGTAGTTTCTGTGGTGTCCCAAAATATTAGAACACTGGAATGTTTACAGATCCCTTGAAGACAATGTAGCAGCAGTAGACTATAAACACCGGTAAAGGCCCATTGCTGTCAACTTTCCAATGTCCTAATCCACACCCTCTTACTCCCCATCTTCCTTGCTTCTTCACACACTACGTAGATTGTACAGGGGAATGAGAAAGCCAGAGGCTGTTGACAAGGGCACACAGTGAGCCTTACCTCTCCCAGTGTCACTGGTGCCACAAAAAGAGGGAGAGTGGAATTCTGCTCTGCTGCTGCCTCCCCTCCCCCTGTTTCTACCAAATGAAGAAAAACAGCCTGGCCAGAGCCTAAGGAGAACCAGGGGCTGAGTGTTGTTTCACTGCTCCTGCTGTAAAAGTGTGTGCTAGCAACTGTTCCACACACACCCACAGCAGAAACTGTGAAAGGAACTGAAGCTTCAGAGTCATGAGGGGTTGTAAGATCCCCCGCATCTATGAGAAGGATGCTTTTTTCAATAAGGACACAGCTCTCAAGGTGTGTTATATTCCAATAGACTTATAGGTGTCTGTAGTGGGCTGTGTAAGCCATTGAAGGCCTTCCCCCTTGTTGTAGGCCCTGCCTTTCAGATCGGGTCATTAACGCTGGAGCGGGGATTTAATGGCTGGTATAGCTTGCTACAGCCAGCTATACTACTGTAGTATTGGAACCTTTTCAAGGTTTTCACACTAATGTACTAAAAAAATCAACATAGATATATGCAAGTCAAGAACATATGAAAAGATTCTCACTTAGGAACCCTCGCATACGGAAGGGCATCTTTCTTTATCCATTCTTTCTGATAGTGCCATGGTCAGAAAGTTTTATTCCAATATACATGCTCTGAAGACTAGCATCTCCATATCTGAGAATGTTCTTTATGTATGTGAAATAAGTACAGCTAAAATGTTGTAATAAATATAATCCTCACACATACATTGCTACAGCTGAAATTGATTTGATCTACTTCCATGGCTTTATATCTCACATCTATGAAACTGTCCAACTTTCTCGCAAGCACCATCTGTGTAAATGATCTGCTTTCCTTCCTGAACTTATAAATGGGTTCCATTCTCATTTGTGCATGATACTAATTTCTAAATGTTGAGCAATGGACAACACTACGATCTTACCAGGTCAGATATCCTGTCAATTTTATTCAGTATTGTACGTACTTCTTGACCAAAAAAGTCATCAACAACATTCATAGGTAACTATGCATAACTACTGCTGGAAACTTGTGACCACTAATAGTCAAGGGTCCATTTTAGGTTAGAAGTTTGTTCAGATAATACTACCTACTTTAATTACAATCCTGCAAAGAGGTTTCATGGCAAGCTCCGCTGTTATGAAACTTGTTAGGTCTCTGAAATCATTGTCGACTCAAATCTCATGTACAGGCACAAGATTACATTACAGGTTGAATTCTGTCTCTTTCAGTTTAGACAACTGAAGTTAGTTCTTCCTTTTCTGTCATTAAGCCAATGTGTTAGAATGTGTTAGAGCCATGGAGATGTTTATATTATCATGATTGGATCAGAGAATGTGGTGTAACCCATTTTTTCAAAGCAGACTGTTCCCCACCAAATACATATAGTCTGGCCTGATCCATATTTTCAGATTAACATAATTCACTGTACTGTCCCTGGTAGCCACTGAAGTCATCTTCTGAAGACCTTCTCAGTGTTCCATCTTTTCAAACAACTAGAAGAATTAGAGCCCAAAAGTTCCGATCTCATGGCACTGCTCTTTGAAATTGTCTGCCTTTTCGACAACACCAATCCAAATACCAGACAATAATTAAGATTTAACTGTCTACCGCTTACTACTATGTTTTCTTTATTTTTCTTCTGCAATGCTTTCAGACCTCTTTGGAGTGTGTAGACACTCTAGGAAACATAACATAGTGATATGTGATGTGATATGACATAGAATAACATAGTATATTATAGTGAACTTCCCCAAGTCAGCCCTTCAAATGGTTAGCCTCTATGATTTCCTTGTGGGTTAGCCCTATGTCACTATGTCACTCACTCACTCACTCACTCACTCACTCACTCACTCACTCACTCACCATAACTAATTTTCATTGGCAACATAATCAGGCAACTTGGATCAGGGCTCGCACAAAACTGATACAACTCAGCCTTCTTGTTGAAACATCTACATAGATTATTGGCAAGATCTTCTTGAAAGAGGTTATGCAGGATTCATTTGTTTGGTTACTGAGGTGTACAGAAATGTCATTTTAGCTTTGTGCCGGTTAGAGATTTCTTACTCTGAAAACAACATATCAGGTCTATCCATTAGCTGGTAAAAATATTCTTATGGTGGGGTAGTATACACATGTTTAGAATATACTTCAAATACTTACAGATGTTCCCTAATGGTATTCCTTTGGCTATTGCAAGGTGCAACAGGAGATGAATGCTTCAAGCACATTTTCTCAATAATAGACGATGACCAAGGAATTGTACCTTTATATAAGATTAGCACCTATGGCCTCTTCACACTGAGCTCTGTATGCTGTAATTTAAGGATCTTGGGAAAAGGGGAGCGGGGCTACTGAACCACCTTCTTTATAACAAATACGTATATGAGTAACTCATATTCCCTGATTGGCCAAGTAACCAAAAGACTGTCACCTTGTCAGTGGTGTTCGGCCATATGCATGTTAGCCAACTGTTTTGATCATCAGTTAACCCTGTCAGTCCTCCCTGAACTCCTCCGCCACCAGCATCTCTTGCTCAATTTCTGAAAAATGTCTGTTTTCCTGATGGTCAAAGGCCCTGGTGTCAAGGACAGGCTCTTCTGGGGCACTGCATGTTGTAGCCCAAATTAGCTGGCTTTGAGAATCCAAAAAATGGCTACCAGATGGAGCAAACAAGCCTGAAGGCGCAAAAATGGCTGTGGCAGACTCACACTTCTGAAAAATTTACAGGAGTGTGGGGGTTAAACTCCCTTCCCCTATTTTGGCACATCGGCATGATGTGTTTCTTGTTAGTATTGCACCTGCGTTGCCCACAGTGCATTCCCTTTATTACATAGTGTGGTATGGGCCCTACTGCAATGGCCTAGTAGTAAGGCGAATTAATACAGCACATGGTATTGCTAATAGTGGATGGTGTTAATATGGCTTCAAAGAGCCATGACGAGTTATCACACCTTGAATAGAGAATCACATGCAAAAATCACTGTCACAATATAAATAAACAAAACAAGTTGCCAGTACTGCGCAATTATTTTCACTTCAATTCAAGGAACAATGAACAAAACAATTGCCCTTGCAAAACCGCTCTTTCCGTTTGATTTTAATCAAAAACTTTTTCAAATATATTTAATAACACTTTTTCAATATTTTTGATGTCTTTTTTGTTGGAACTACTCAAAATTACAAATCCAAATATATAAAATCGCTATCAATTCTCTTTTTGGAGCCCAAATTAGAATTGAACTACACATTCACTCTCTAAAATACAAACTATATTCACAACATATATACCGTGTCAGAATCATACATTAATTACACTAATCCTCACATCCATCCATGCAATCACACAACATACATACAAAAGTGCCCACCCTGGGGTAGCCTAACAAAACCCTCTTTCTGGTGAACACACTTTCAATTAAATATTGCATAAACGGCAAAACATTGTTTATAATACAAGGCCATCTACCCAATCCAACTTAATTCACAATTTAACGACTGAATACATTCAGATTGGCCTAAGCAATACACTGGTCTACGCGTTTCGAATCTCCCACATTTTGGGGATTCTCCTCAGGACCAACAATTTCTGAAAGACAAAAACAAAAACTATCTTACTTAATACATTCTACAATCCTCCTCCATCATCTACACAACTCTCACAGCCCTTTGCCTCTTACCTCATTGTCTGGGGAAGGGGAATTCGTGTCAATATCTGTAAACATAAAAAAACTATCTTAATTTCCACTCTTAACATTAAGCTTCCATTATGGAATGTGGGGGAATAGAAGTTTCTCTTACTTGTTAAAAATGAATGATAAGGCACAGCTTAATGGTCAGCCACTCAAGTATATGTTGTCCAATTTCTGTGGTCCGATATAGGATTGAGTCAAAGTCAACATAGCACTCGAGATCTGGCAATGAGGTTTATACTTTTGAAAATGTACCTTTTTAAATACAATAGCCCCTTTCAGAGTAACGTTGTGTTCTTTGTTCAGGTCAAATAAAGTACCACCCGACCTGTGGAAAACAAAAACGGAGTTTGTCGGCTATTTCTCTAATATGTGGTGTAGCAAAGTTACAGTACACTCACAATTCACATTGAGGGGACAAATCCAACCACTGGGTCTCCGCTGTCCTATATGTCTTATTACCTATGCCTAAACAATATTAGGGCGGTTCCCGCCTACCTCGTGAGCTCAGGGTTTCATTAGTCAAACGCGATGAGCAGGTTCGCTTTCCTCAGGCTGTATGGCGCTCTATAGCATAATGCTGCCTGCCTCAATTCCCGCCTGCCTCGTGTACTCGGGGCTTCATTAGTCTAACCTGTTAGAAAGTTTCACTTTCCTCGGACTGTGTGGCGCTCTCTAGCATATTCTTACCTAGCTCAATGAACGGAGGCTCCAACTTCGAAGACGACGGGTAAACAATTCCCGATTGCAACGCTTGCCAATCTCGTTCAGACGCTGTTGTTGGACGCAACGTTTATAGCGTCAACCCAGTCCAGCATGCTGGGAATTGTAGTTTGTGAACCTTAAGCTATATGATTTGCTCACGATCTTTACACCGTATTAGAAAACAAATATTGCGTTCTCTTTTGACTTAAGACTTTTAAAAAAACTTATGCTCTCTAAAAAGACTTATTTTAACATTGTCTATTATTTAGCGATTTTTCACGCATGTTTGGTAATACACCCAGATTCGCGTTATATAAAGCTCTCTTTTTGTCATGTGCTTATTAAAAACTTCCATCGCAATGGAACGTAATGCTTCTAGCGTCGACTCTGTGGGGCATGCTGGAAATAACAGTCTCAAGACATCATGTATGATTAACTCACGAACTTGACAGGTATTACAAACCCATGTCATATACGATGTTATCTTAGGCCTTTAAATCTTTGAAAACATTATGATCTCTTTGAAATACTCATTTTATCCTTTTCTGTTTTTAAGGGAATTTTCTCGAGTAGTCAATGCTGCAAAAGTTTTCACATTATGTAAGGCATTCTCCTTTTGTCATGTATATGTTGGAACTGAATCTAAAAAATGATCTCAGCAGGCCTTATCTTAGCACTGCACTACATTCTGCATTTTCCCTCCACTTTCTGGTGCAGTTTACAGGCATATTACCATCTGCTGTTTCCAGATAGATTTGCCCACCTGTAATTGGGTACCTAGGCCCTCATTTATGAGGTTTTGGCACAGGGCAGCACAGCAAGTCACCTTGCTGCACTGCCCTATGTCAAAGTGAAAGGGCAGGAATGCACCAAATGTATCCAATACAGTGCATTCCTGTCCTTTACCCCAGCACTGGCACCATTTCAGCAGCCTAGCGCCAACGCAGGCACCCTTGCACCATGGTGCAAGGGTGCCTGTCTTTTTCTGCAGGATTATTTTTGTGCAGAAAGGGACACCTTCCTGCACAAAAACAATCCTGGAAGGCTTTTACCTCTTTCTATGTGTGCGGCAGAATGCATCATACATGGAAAGAGGAATAAATGAGAAGAAATAAAGTTATTTCTCCTCATTACGCCTCACCTCGGGAGGTGTAAGGTTTTGGTGCATCCCTAGGTTGACATGCTTTTGTAAATCTGAGGAAACCTCAAAATCCATTGGTATTGCATAGGAACACCCACCAAAACACCCATGGAATGCCTCCAAAGGGCAGAGTAGGTAAGGCAATGCAGCAATTTGCACTGCCTTGCCTCACTCCATATCTATGAGGCCATTCAATGCCAGACAAAGTGGCTTTGTGTGGCCTCATAGATATGATTACAAGGTTTGCTCTCCAGGGGCGTTACATAAAGTGATGCTCTGGCAGCGCAAAGGGCTCATAAATATGCCCCCATGTGTTTCCAGGTTGACTCCACAAGGAATATTACTGGACATAAGGAACCGCCTGGAAAAACTGATTCAGAAGGACTGTCTAGCAGGGGTGTAAGAAGGCCCCTGCATCCCCCGCAGTGCGGGCCCCCAGGCTTAACCATACTGGAGGGGGCCCCCTCAGCCCATACTGATGTGAGTGTGAGGTGCCCCTTCAATATCTTGTAGGGGGGCCTGCTCAGGTTTTGTTACGCCACTGCTACCTAGGTAGTATAATCACATAAATAGAGCCCAGATTTACGCTAGGAAATTGTTATTACTACTTACACAATTTTATACTGACCCCCTATCAGTGCTTTGATGCACTTTGGGCCTGGGCTTCGATTGTGAAACTATAAAAATAAAAAAATAACATGGTTATTGAGATCCTGACAGACAACCCTCCAGTCTGACAGGTCAATGGAGGACCTGCACTTTTCTCCCATGGTGGGAGACTGCTGTGAGGGGGGCAGAGAGGCCCTCTAGACACAGAAGAAATATAAATTAATAAACAATTATTGTAATGTGGATCTGACCGCTCTGATATCGAGCAGCGTAGCCTCCTATCCAATAGGGAAAAAACCCAAGAGAGATAAAATGCTTACTAGTGGCACAAATATGTTTACTAAATAGACAAAATGATATAGTGTGGGTAACCTGGCTTCCCAAAACAAGGTATGCCTCTTTCTGGCCTCTTATCACCATCTGGATTTCAGTTTCCCTGAGGTATTAGATTGAGTTGTTATCCCATATTCTGCCCTTGCAGTTACCCTGAACTTTCCTTTTGACACTAGGATTACATTTTGTCAAGTGAAAAAACAGATTGGGTAATTGAGCTTCCTGGTAGAAGGCAATTCTCTCTCTGACCGCCAGCCAAGATTTGTCAGGCTTTTTCTCTGGAGGTGCACATTGGAAGTGTTGTTCATGCCTCTTCTTTTCAGGGCACCTGAAATACTCCCCGGACAGAGGTGTATGATTTTATCAAGTGAAAAAATGGAAAGTGAGTGGGATGCTGGGCTTTTTGGCACATTATCTGCAATTCTTTACCCCACACACAGTCTACATTGCAGCTCGACAAGGGGAGTAGATCAGGTCTCTTACCCCTCCCCCTGCCCTGTAGGTGATCAGAGACCCACTCCATGCAGGATAATTTATTTTCTAAAACAAGGGAGATTACATGGACTGTTGACCATGGTCTGATGTCTGACCACCTTTTGCTCCTCATCCATCTATTCCATGCATCACTCTGTCAAAATCATATCCCATTTGTTCATACCACATTGGAGATGAACATGTCATTGAGTTTTGCAAAGTGGTATGTTTTCTGGTTTTGCCCCTTGTTAACACTTAGCCCAGAAAAAACTACCATCCTTTAAGAAATCAGGTTCTGAGGTTTCTCAGGGTAGGTGGAGTACTGGGTCCCAGTGGTAACAACTGGGGTCTTTTGCCACTGCTGACCACCTTTTACCACTTGATTCTCAAGTTAGCTTTGATATATATAGCCCACACCCAAAGCAAAGCAAAACTCTTCTTGGGTCAATATTTCAGTAACCAAGGAGACAGGCTAAATTCCAAATTTTGCAGGTAAGTTTCTTGTGTGGGCTTCTGCTCTGCTTTCAGCCCTTCTGAGGCATGGGGGATTGCTGGTGGTGCCTTTACCCTTCACGAGGCAACAATGTGGCCAAAAGTGCACCCCAAAGGCTTCTAGGGTACTTCTTTGCCCACAGGCTATCTCCTCAAAGTGACTCGGTCTGTGAAAGATTTCATTTTTTTCCCTTAATTCAAATGTTTGTGCATGCTATTTCTGATAAATGGGTGCTCTAGCCCCATATGGGAGCACTGACACTCAAAAGCTTGGCCATGTGGAAACCCAAGTCAAAGAGACCTGGTTGCCTCACCGTCTGCCTGCACACATGTATGTATGCATGCAGAATGTTTATAGTGCCAACCTAGCCCAAAAGCAGCAGAGCACTGTACTAGGTCAGAGACCAGTATAAAATTAATGAGTGATAGGAGAGGTAGCTTGTTTGTTTGCTAATAATTCATTGTGATGTAGTGTTCTTTGAAGAGGTGTGGCTTCAACTGTTTCCTAAATTGGAGCAGCATTGGGGAAATGCTGAAGGATATGAGGATCTGTTCCAGATCCTTGGTGCATAGATGGGAAAGGCCTGCTCCTTTGTTTTTTTCTTTCTTGCACTTCTAAGGCTGCAGTCTAATGGTGGCCTGGCTACAGGAGTGCTGAGAACCACCTGAGATTGTGTGCTTGTCTGTAAGATAAGTGGGGGTGCTGATCGGGACACCTTTGTAAGTTATGCCTGTGGTTTTGAAGATGGCGCCGGCCGACAATGGGAACAAACACACAAAAGGTGGTGGAAAAAATGTTTGCAATATGTCTAACCACTGGCCTGTCTTTCTTTTGTCCACCATGCCATCTCTGTTTGGATCCAGTAATATGCCAATCAGTCCAGATCCCCTGCTCCAATAGGAACATTCCAGATCAAACTGCCAGGCCTGGTCCATTCTGAACCAGAACACTAGTAACCTAGGATCAAAATTGCCCTGATTGGGCCTCATCAGTTGGGTATAGGTGGTTCCAGTGGCACAGTAAGCACGGAACTCACATCTGGGCATACCCTTGCCACTTAGGAAAAGTGTGGGAACGCTGGTTGTAGGGGCATTTCTCATTCTGACACAGAAGCTTGAAGTAATTTGGTTTTTGAACCCAAACCATGAGGTTTGCACGTGATATTCTCTAAGAAACAACATTGAGATTCAGAGGCGCTACATCACCCTTTATGCTCCCGGGCCACTAGCTTTTAAATATGCCTGGAATGATAGGTTCACAGGGTTCTCCTAACACCGGGCTGAAAAACGGCAGCCATTCCACATGGATTTACAACACCATATCAAGTTCTGTGACTCAAGCTACGAAAAATTGACTTTTGACCTTCTCTTGTGATAGGTGCACACATGCATGTGTATTATGTATTGTATTTGTACCCCAAATTTTAGGTTTGCAGGGAAGTCTGGGAAAATAAAAGTACTGAAATCCGCACAAACTACACAATCCTGGATGCCCTTGTTTCTCTAAATTTAAAAAATGTCTGGGTTTAGCAGGTTTTCCTGTTTGCAGCCTGATCCAAGGACACAACCTGCAGGGTCCAACTTCTGTTTTGATTTTATTTTGAATCATGTGAATCACTCTAGGCAAGGTTGTTGTTTTAGCCCATTATTGTTATGGTTTAAATCTTTTTATTGAAACAGAAGTCAGTTACGGAAAGTAGCAAGAAATTGTGCGTCAACGTAGGCCGCGCAGGGCCATTATGCAATATACAGACTTCCAGCCTTACAAGGAAATCAAATAAAACAGTTTCAAAGTACTGGAAAAGAAAAACCACCCCCACCCTATCCCCGAAAAAGAGGGGTAGAAGAAACAGGGAAAGAATACAGCCCGCCCCCTCCCTTACCCTACCCAGTCCCCAGTGTGGCAGTACAATCTACGGAGTGGAAACCACTTCAGCAGCGGGGGTAATCGGTGCTGTCAGGCGTAACAATCTGAGATATGTCGGGCATGTTAATTCCCTAAAGTCCTGTGCGAGGAGGGACAGGAAAGGTTGCCAAAGGTCACCGAACTCCTCGCCCTTACCAGCTACTGTGAGCGAAATCTTCTCCATACCCAGTATGTGCCATAACCGTTGCAGCCACCCAGAGTGTGTTGGAATACGTGTGGACTTCCAATGTATAAGGATATTTTGTGTGGCGGAACCCAACGCAAGCACAATCTGCCTTCCCCGCCTAGACTTCAAGGGATAGGTAAGTGGATTGGGGACCCCTAGGAGCACATACTCCGGAAGCCGAGGGAGCTCTGTGTCTAAGTATTTATCAATTTCATCAAGGATTTGGGTCCAGTAGATGGTCAGCATTGGGCAGTCCCATAGGAGATGTGTAAGCGTGCCCAGGTTCCCACACCCCCTCCAGCAGTTTGGGCTATGTGTGGTATCAAAGCGGTGTAGTAGTTCGGGAGTATAGTACCAATAGTATGCCAATTTTGTGAGGGTTTCAGTGAGGCCAGTATGAGTCGCCGTGTGTCTCGCCCTATAGCAGATCCCCTCCCATTCCTTATCCGTAAGATCGCGCCCCAGGTCCCTTCCCCAACGCTCTCGGGCCAGCATGAACCACATGAGTATAGCGCGCCAGTAGCATTTTGTATAGATCCGAGATCAGGCCCTTATCCGATGTGCGCGTTATCAGCCAACGCTCGTAGGGAGTGAGACGTCTGTGTGCTTGCGATTTAACCTCCAGGTGGGAAGCCCAGTGTCGCAATTGTAAGTAAAGCAGCCGTTCAGACTCGGGGAGGCCATAATCGACACTGAGCTGGGAGAAGGGGACCACTCCCTCTACATCATATAGGGTACCTAGAGCCCGGCAACCCATGGTTCTCCAGAGGGGGAATGAGGTCTCAGCCAGCCCCGGTCCGAAGTCAGAATTACCAAAGAGAGGAGTAAGGGGAGATGGGAAAGTAGTCAAGCCATGTCGCACGTTCGTCTGGTCCCAAGCCACCATAACAGAGCGAGTCACATGGGAGGCGTATAGATTGGGGGGGCGTTGGTGTTTCCGTAAGAAAGGTATTTTCATGAGGGAGGTGCCAGCCACAGCACGGTCCTGGAAAAGCCAGTGCTTCTCGGACTCGGCTCTACTCCATTCCACCAGCTGACGCAGTTGAGTAGCTTTGAAATAGAGCGTGAGATCGGGGATCCCCAGGCCCCCTTCGTGGGGGGGAGAAAACTGACCAGCCTCTTCATCCGCGGTCTTCGGCCCTGCCAGATGAATTGAGAAAGTTCTGATTGGATTTTCTGCAGCCAACCAATAGGGGCCGTAAGAGGGAGCGCTCGAAAAAGATAAAGTAGCTTGGGGAGGATCGTCATTTTAATAGCAGCGATACGGCCGAGCCAGGAGATAGGATAATGTTTCCAACGCCGCAGTTCTGCTCGGACGTGGGATTGTAATATGCCAGCCCATTATTGTTAGCGAGATAAGCCCATCAACATCTTGCGCTGTTTATTCACAAAAAAACAATCATTTTTTACTCAATGCTTGAGGCAGCGGAGGATTCTGTATAGAAAAAGTGATGATATCCTTACAAGCAACACCACTCTGGATTCTTCACTGTCTGAGTATAAGAAATGTCTGGGCTTAGTCATTTCCTTTAGTATCTGCCAAACTAGGCCCAAGTTCCACAGTGATTCTATATTAGTTTTTTACTCTGTTTGGAGTCCTGTGTACCACAGTAAGCCATTTATTGTCTGATACAATAGGTCCACCATACATATGGGATATCATTATAATCACTAGAAGCATGGGAATACCAAATAGTAGGACAGTTGCTGTTCTTTAAAAATTCCAGTATTGTCTGTCGCACAAATGTGCAGAAATTGTGGTTTTACCTAATGATAGAGGTTTGCAGAGATTCTGGATACCAAACAATGGTAGAGTCCAAATGCCACCTCCTGGTCTCTAGTTTTCAATTATATCTGGCTTTAGTGGATTTCAGTGGGTCTCAAACATTGTAGCCATCCCATGTTAGTTTTCAACTCCATTTCGAGTCCTATAAACCTATCTAGGGAAGTCATGGTTTCACCCCTTTCTTGTCTAGTAGAATAAGCTCACCCACACATGTGGGGTGCCGTTTTTATTGAAATAGTTTTATGAATGCTGGATGATAAGATCTTTGAAGTTCTCTGCAAATTATGCATAAATGTGAGAAAAGTGTGTTTTAGTGTATCAGAGTCGTTAGAGGTCCCTGGGTGCTGACCGGTGCTGTGCCTAAACACTGCATCCATTCTCCAGTGGGCTTTTGTTTCCATTTTGAGTCTTGTGATAACAACAGGCATATTTGCTATTTGAGCCATCTTCTATCTTATGAAGTAGGCCACCCCACACATCAGGTTCGCTTTTTGTATTAAGAGTATTGTGGGTACAAATAATTCTAGGGCATCTTCCATAATCTATTAATTTTCACAAAATGCTTAGAATCAGTTTATAGGTAGAGGTCCACAAAAGACACTTTTTTTTTTAAAGAAAACTCCCTTTCAACTCCCTGCTTTTATAGATAATTCAAAATTCTGAGTGCTGCAAATCACTTATTTCCCTAAACTCAGATTCTAGGGGCTATTACAATATTCATAGCTTTCCTTCATAAAAAAACTTCTATTCATTTGATATTTCATTATTAAGTGATTCACAGTCAGTACACAGCGAAAAATCATTGCAAGCCACGCTCAATTGCTGACTCTGGGTCAAATGGGTTTTTGGACAAATTATAAACATTGTTTCTGTGTTCAAATAAGTCTGTCAAATGTAATGGTGTGTTACTTTAGAGCTCTGTTGTTGATGCGAAAAGGAAATTTTGTCACCAATTTCTCCTTTTCCCCATTGACATTCACTACTTTTTATTTTCACAGTTTGTTTCCTTGGGAATATTTGATCATACTATACAAATGGCTTCTTTCCGAATTCGGAAAGCTGCATGGTTTTCAGAAATATATTTCACTTCCTCCATTTGTTTGACACCTTTTTTGCCCACAAGCAATATTTAGGAACACTTATAAAAACTACAAAATGTGGTGATTTATTCCTACTCTGCAAGTATGTGAAAACCTAGTAAGATTACAGTTTTTGCACACCAAAGCATATATTGGGGCCATTTGTTTTTTAAATTGTTTCTCTGAGAAAAACATAACAGAAGATGTGAAATGTCTGAATTCATCTTAGTCATCAGTAATTTTTGTGAGTTGCCCTTCAGTCTATGCTTTTTCTTCAGTATGACACTCCAGATAGAGAGTAAGAACACCCAAATCAGTATTGGTCCTGCACCAATAGGACTAGTGCAATTAGATTTGTCAGGTAAAATCCGCTCTGATTGGAAATTCAAGTGACTTCAGACTAGTTTCATCATCATTATTAGACTTCATCATTGAGATGAAGCTTATGACCCATGGCAGAGTAAACTAGAAGACCCATGTCTGGGCATACCCGTCACACTTAGGATATCATATTGATAAAAACAAAGAAGTGATGGGTGAAATGCTTGAATTAAATGTGATCATTAGTAATTGCTCAGGGCTGCATTTTAGTCCATTGCTTTTTGCTGACTATGACAATCCAAACAGGGAGCAACCACATGCAAATAAGCGTCTGTCATGCTCCAATAAGAGCAGTACAGCCTGAACTGCCATAAACTAGGTCACCTGAATGGGAACACAAGCAACCCCAGGCTAATTTCAGTTTCATCATTGAAATGCAGTTTGAATCTTATGGCACAGTGAACTACAGAATCCACCTCTGAATTTATCAGTCAAACATAGGGCATCCCATTGAGAAAAGCAAAAAAGTGAATGAATGCTTTAATTCATCTTAACAAATGGAAATTACTCTTGGCTGCATTCTAGTATTTTATTTATTTGCTCACTGTACCACTACAGACAAGAAGACACCATATGCAAATCAGGCTTGATCCTTATCCAAAAGGAACAGTCCAGTCTGATCTGCCAGACATCATCTCCTCTAACCACTTCTATGCACTGCATATTATCCTATATTCTCTAAAGACATGCACATTTTATCTGTTTTCTCAAAACCCTCCAAAAGTAAATCATACACCATGGATACGTTTACAATCACCAATATATTGGAAAAAAGGAAGAAAATTTGGTCTGGGCATAATATTAAGAAAAACATTTATGAATGCGTATGCACTAACTGTCACAGATATCAAAAACATGGACCAGGACTTGGGATGGGACGCTTGCACAAAATGGTTTTTAAACTGTGTTTTTCTTCTTAATCTTCAATACAATTCTGGCTTTCTCAGTTTTCCTTGTTCTGGGATTTCACCAGCTCACCCTACTGTGAGAGGTTAGCTTGGCTTCATCTCTTGTACATCTCCAAATTTTGAATTTCATATTACTAAATCAGTTTGTGTCTATCAATTTTAACATTTCTCTTTTTACAGCAATATCATTTTTCCTCAAGGCAAATGAATATATCTTAGATACCAGACAGCTAAGGACTGATCCACTGCACCATCAGGAAATTCTTGTTTTCTTTCAAACAACAACTTTCTCACCTTCCTGGGTTAGCTGTCCAATAACCCACTACTTTACAGACTCCAACCAATGTAGAGGCAACAATCCATAGTAAAACCCTTATTAGACAAATACATTTATGAGCCCAAACATTAAAGCTTCCTATGGCTTGAAATGGTGATAATTAACTCCAATTCTTTATTGTCCTTCCAATTCACTTCATAAAATACAGCCAACGCGTTTCGCTCACTCAATAAGATCTTCATCAGGGCTGCAATTGACAAAATAACATATTATTAAAAATACATTAGTTTACAATTAAAGAGAAATAGAAAAAAATATTATCTCAATACTACAAGACCCAGTCAAACCGGTCAAGAGACAGATTAACAGCAGAACATAAGCAACTTCAAATATAACACACAGAGAGGAAAATAAAATCTATATTCCGTCTGCAAAGGTACATTATGAAGCTTAGGAATTTATTTGGTTCTGGAATTAGTATCCCATGAAATTCCTTAATTCCATTTTCAAGCTTTTAACATTTTATGCAAACAACATACTAAATTCATCATTGCACTGCTAATTTGCATATTGAGTATAATTTGACATACAATAGCTATGATTTCAAAATATGCCAGTACATCAATTTAAAGATGTTATATTGTTTCAATGCATTCTTAAAACAGTAAGAACAGAACAAAAGTCCCAAATTGCTCAAATAAGAGACACCCATGACTTTACTTCTTTACAAAGTCT
Organism: Calotriton arnoldi; assembly: GCA_963921515.1. Taxonomy (NCBI): domain Eukaryota; kingdom Metazoa; phylum Chordata; class Amphibia; order Caudata; family Salamandridae; genus Calotriton; species Calotriton arnoldi. The sequence goes on along the minus strand of CAWUFW010000648.1, from coordinate 1,151,152 downwards.
TATCTATTGTAGAGAGACCCAGGTGATCCTAATCTCAAACTTCAACATAAATTCCAGTTCAACTTCATCCTAATTCAACCTAACCTCGCTAGAAATGTAACAATGTGTGCTCCACATTACTGATCTGTATGTTGCAATTATTATCATATCACATTTCTAACGCCATTCACAGTTCAATGAGAATGCCAAATTATGGAATGAAAGCAATTCTATCCCATACCGCATTTCAATGAAACGTTTTTGTGACACCAAGTTTGACTGGGTCTTGTAGTGATAATAGTTTTTTCTTTTCTTTGTTTTCAATTGTAACAATGTGCTTTTAATGATTTGTAATTTTGTCAATTGTAGCCTCGATGAAGCTCTTGGTGTGTGAGCAAAATGTGTTGCCTGTATTTTATTAAGTAAATTGGAAGGACAAGAAAGAATTGGATGTTATCATTATTATTTCAAGACGTGTGAAGCTTTAATGTTTGGACTTACTAATATATTTGTCTAATAAGGGATTTACTATGGATCACTGCCTCTCCATTGATTGTATTCAAATGAATATATCCTGCATCAATGCTGTAAATGGACTACTGGTGGGGCTTCCTTTCTCTCCACCTGGCTCCTCCAAAAGCAGTTTTGCGGGCTACAGCATAAGTGGTGGTCAGATCTCATGAATATGAATAGGTCTGCCCCAATTTGACATCTCATAACTTTAAATGTACAAATAATTTGAGTAACAATCACATACCTAAAAAGAAATAAAACAGCTTACACTATAAACTCTACTTAGTGACAAAACACATTAAACGTAGGCAGTTATGTTACTACTGTCCATTGTAGCCGAGATATATACTATGAAACCTCATTTCACATGCAAAGTAAACTTGTGACATGTCAAATATTTTGACTGCCTTTTTAAGAAATGTCTGCTCATATCCTCAAGGAAAAACATTAGAGGAAATGCTGAAAATTAAAGAAAACACCCAAGGAAAGAATATATACGTAATTACAACACATATTATTTTTAGGGTTTTGTATTATAATTGTTATATTTACTATTAAATAGTGATGTGCTAATGATTATAAACTATTTCCTCCAAATAGAGGAGTGATATAATTTACTATTGTAGATACATTCTATACTGGAATGCAGCCCAGAGCTATTACCATTTGTTAGGATGAATTAAAACATTCGATCACTTCTTTGCTTTTCTCAATGTGATGCCCTATGTTTGACTGATAAGTTCAGATGTGGATTCCGTAGTTCACTGTGCCATAAGATTCAAATTGCATATGAATGGTCCATTATAATCCCCAGAATTGTTACTGAGGGATCCCAGTAATTTTAGGATGGAAGAATAACATGGATTATACATTTCTGTGGACTAGCATGCATGAATTGTATCTACTATGACAATTTCTACATGTTTTCCCCAGTAGTCCACCCATAAAGTTTGTCTGCTTGAAGCAGGCTATTTTCCCAGTGGAATACCCATTAAACCTGCAATTCTGATGGGACCTGTACCTGCTGGTACGGGGGCACACCAGTATTACTGGGCCACTTGCAATCAGGGCCTAATTCTTTACCTGAAGCTGAACTATGTGGGGTTGGGCTCACAAGCACAAAGAAATAGTCTACTACTTTAACACATTTGGTAGATATATGCTAACGTTTTTTAAATTATAAATGATCACCAATGATTTTTCTCATTTTATTTTCCTCCTAGAAAGTACAGCAACAATAATAAATGAATTATATATCATATTTTCAACAGGTTTTCTAGTTTTCTGGAGCTGAAAGCAACAGATGTTAATATTAGCCTGCTCCGGTAATTGGCCTCAAAGGCATCAGACACTAGGTGAGCCCATTGCAATTATCATGTAAACTGTAGATTTCTTGAAGAGCAAAACTGTAATCTACTCTACATATTCAATGAAGAAAGTGGAGTGCCACAAGCTGATGAATTCATCTGCCTAACCAAACTCATAGTTATCCTACCCATTTTGAGGTATGGAACCACAGTCCCAGCTGACTCTGTCCATCCAAACCTTGACCTGTGGACCTTTCAAACACTGAGCAGAAGTGAAGGTTGCCTGCCCTACTAAAGGTGGGGCCACCTTCCCTAAATTCTTCTGTCTTGAACAGCTATGCCTTGCATAACATGATTGGACAGGCAGAGTAAAAAATGAAAGGCACAGGCACACAGAGAGAAACTTGTTGCATGCCAGGGACATTCATTGAAAGTATTCATTTTGAAAAAGGAACTCCTGCTTGGGGCAATTGTTTTTTAAAAAGAACCCGAAATTCCCAGGTCCTCAACAACATATTACCTGTTCAGCATGTCCCTCAGTCTACAGTAGAGCCACCAGTGCAGTGGTTCGGATGTAGGATTAGAGATATTAACTGAGCAGGTGAGGTTCTCCAAATAAGTCAGAATTCTTCTGCCAGGGGAGTGGATGCCATAGCCTCCACTGACTTGGCAAGCCTTCCCGCCATATGACAAATGAGGCCCAGTGTGTTTTTAGTGATGTTGCTAGTTTTGTGGTTTTTCACATTGTCCCTTATCTTGAAATTAAAAATTGAAAACTTTCACAAAGTATTCATCAAAATAAAAAGTGTTTTTCCAGACTTACCACAAATACATACAAAAAGAAAAGATTGCACCAGATAACCATGAGAAAAATAGAATATTCTTTGCACTGCTCATATTCAAAAGCGGAGGGTACCCACCTGGTGAAATTTTGCAAATGGATATGGAAGATTTAATGTGAAGCTTCCAGAGAATTATCTTTAAGTACTGAATGGCTATACAAGGGAAAGAAAGATAATCTGAAATTGAAACTAATCTGGTGTTTTGAGATCTTCTCTAAATTCATCATAGATTGTGCTTGATGGCTACTTGCCAGCACTTTCCACAACAAAGGACATTAGTAGAGAAATGGCAGTAACCTGATTAATGTGTTAATTATCCCAAATAAAATCCCTTGCTTTCAAGCAGAGTAGCTTCAGCCCTCAAAGACCATTAGCGAAGTCCTCTTCTTCAGATGAAAAAAGTGAAGAGGGTTTTGGAAGAAGAAGTATGTAGGAGGAAAATATAGTTTCAGGAATTATCTACCTGACTGACGAAACAGAGATGTACCTACCAGTCATAGGAACTTTATCCTTTCAAAATAGGGAAAGTAAAGGCAATGCATGGAATGAAGATAAACTGGCTTTGTCTGTGGTTCTTTTATCCTACAATACTTGGTTGCTAGATTTTACTTTAAGCAGTATGTTACATTAATATAACAATAACTTGCTTTGATGTAACACTTGACATCAGAGTTGAGCTTTTCCCACCTCAATGTTGCGGTTCACTGACAGAATATCAACTTCAAAAATATAGATAAATAAATATTGAGGTAAAAATATAGAATGCAAAAATATCAAAACAGGTAAGTACAAAAATATCGGGAAAAAATCGTCAAAAATATAGTTGTACAAAATATCGTTTTTTATATATATAAAATAAAATAATAAATATTAAATATATTAAATAATAAAATTCATTAAAAAAATTAGATTTAATATACATTTTAACAAATATAACAAATAAACGTAATAAAATAAAAGTTAAAGACAGATACATAATAATTAATCCAACAAAACTCCTCCTCACAAGAAGTACACCGCAGCCTGATCCAAGGGGCTCACAGCGCTTTATTAGACAGCAATCGTTGAGCGATGTGCAATGTTGCCAGTCCAAACGCGTTTTGGCTCCACTCACGAGCATTGTTCACGGGAATCAAATGTACCAGCTCCTTTTGAAATGACCACGTGTTTTCAAGACCACGTAATTTATGTTGAGGTAGTCCTCCGATTATTTGTCTTTCAGCATGCGCAGTGATCTTTAAATAATAATTAAACCCCGTTGCAGTGTTCTAAATATAACAGTTCAAAAGAACCCTGCACAATTTCGAGTTCAGGTAAGTTCAATGCGCACAAATTCAACTTCATTAAAAGGGGGAAAAACATACCGTTCACTGTCTCATGTTGCGCCTTTCCTCTATTGGAATCCGCGAGCCTGGAACACTTTCTGGCTCCATCCCTTGCTCCTTTCCACTTTTCTATGTTCATGGGCACCCCCATACTTGTTCACAGCGGAGGCGAGTAGTCAGGCTCCAACTACCACAATCCACCATCACAAACTCCGTTTGGGAAGCCCAAGACTCTAACAGGGTGGCCGCGGTGTGACGGGTTCGGAGTCTCCCTCCATCACATCCAGCAAAACTCCTCCTCACAAGAAGTACATCGCAGCCAGATCCAAGGGGCTCACAGCTCTTTATTAGACAGCAATCTTTGAGTGATGTGCAATGTTGCCAGTCCCAACGTGTTTTGTCTCCACTCACGAGCATTGTTCACGGGAATCAAATGTACCAGCTCCTTTTGAAATGACCACGTGTTTTCAAGACCACGTAATTTATGTTGAGGTAGTCCTCCGATCATTTGACTTTCAGCATGCGCAGTGATCTTCAATTAATAATTAAACCCAGTTGCAGTGTTCTAAGTATAACAGTTCAAAAGAACCCTGCACAATTTCGAGTTCAGGTAAGTTCAATGCGCACAAATTCAACTTCATTAAAAGGGGGGAAAAACATACAGTTCACTGTCTCATGTTGCGCCTTTCCTCTCTTAGAATCCGCGTGCCTGGAACACTTTCTGGCTCCATCCCTTGCTCCTTTCCACTTACAGCGCTTTATTAGAAAGCAATCTTTGAGCGATGTGCAATGTTGCCAGTTCCAACCCGTTTCGGCTCCACTCATGAGCCTTGTTCACGGGAATCAAATGTACCAGCTCCTTTTTAAATGACCACGTGTTTTCAAGACCACATAATTTATGTTGACGTAGTCCTCCGGTCATTTGTCTTTGAGCATGCGCAGTGATCTTTAATCAATAATTAAACCCTGTTGCAGCGTTCTAAATATAACAGTTCAAAAGAACCCTGCACAATTTCAAGTTCAGGTAAGTTCAATGCGCACAAATTCAACTTCATTAAAAGGGGGGGGAAACATGCTGCTCACTGTCTCATGTTGCGCCTTTCCTCTCTTGGAACACTTTCCGGCTCCATCCCTAACTCCTTTGCTATGTTCATGGGTACCCCCATACTTGTTCGCAGCGGAGTCGAGCGAGTCAGGCTCCAACTACCACAATCCACCATCATAAACTCCGTTTGGGAAGCCCAAGACTCAAACAGGGCAGCACAGTCTTGGGAAAGTGTTGGATAGCGGAGGGGTAAAAATTACTATTCCCACTCCAATGAGTGCAAAAGAATGGAAAGTGTTGGATAGCGTAGGGTTAAAATTTACTATTCCCACTCCAGTGAGTGCAAAAGAAGGGAAAGTGTTGGATAGCCGAGGGGTAAAAATTACTATTCCCACACCTTTTTTTTTTATTAATGCATATTATAAGGCAGTATACATTACAATTAAGATTCATTGTCAGAAACAAACAGAAAAGAGAAAATACGAAAGCAAAAAAATAACCACAATTATGCATTTCTTTTTTTTTACCCCTTTTTTACCCTTCCTAATTAACCCTTCCCGCCCACCTACCCAAAAACAGGAGAGTTGGCCTCACTCTATTATCCTTAATTTCGATTCAGAATTGATTTCCTCTTTATAGATTACCCAGTTTTCTCTATCCATTTGGTCAATGGTGCCCACATTTTTAGGCCTTACATTCGTGAGCGTATTCCCCTTCTTGCATAGATAGCTTTTTCCAGATTGTAGTTCGCTAAAAGACGAGAAAGCCATTGCTGGAACCCGGGGGATTAGGATCCAGCCATGCTGATGCAATACATAAACGGAAAATCACCATACCAATAAACACTAGTTCTTCTCCAGTTACGCCCTGCATGTTCTGGGCTACCCCAAGGCTTATCAAGGTCGGAGAGAGGGAGCAGTCTATCCCTAGGGCCTCTTTAAAAAAGTTGGTGATCTCTTGCTTTAATTTGCTGAGAGCGTCACAGGAGGCGAAGATGTGAATCAAATCTGCCTGATATAATGCACACCGGGGCAGAAGGTTCCTCTCCCTGTCCCCCATTTGGCAATTCTTTTCGGAGTGTAATATAGTGAGAAACAGGGTTTGTAGTATTGTGCCTGTAGCCGGGCCGGGATTAAGACACTCTCTGCCAGTTTGACTGAGTGAAAGAATAGGTCTTCCGAGACCCCAGTCTCCACTTTCCACCTTAGTGCCTGGTTATCCTTATCATCTTTCATTAGCGAATTAAAGAGATTATAAACTACTCGTATAGATAAATCTCTGTTCTCTCTCAATTTATCAATTGTGTCGTTGTTAGAGAATCCAATTGGTCCACCACCTTTCTTATTTCGAAAATCCCTTATTTGGAGATATTTGTAAAAATCCCTCCAATCTATCTCAAACCATTCTTTAAGATTCTCGAAAGAAACCAGACCCGTTGGAGAGAAAAAAGCACCAAGCTTAGTCAGCCCAACTTCACCCCGCCTTTTAATTATTGGGCCTTTAAAAATCTCTGGCAGATTGGGGTTATTGCCAAGTGGTGTATAGTAGTTGAGCCGCCCCACTCCAATCAATCTGCGAACTGACTTCCAAATTCTAAACCCCTCTTGTAGTGTTTTGAAACAAACTTTCTTGTAGTGGTTGTCATTTAGAAATCGCCAGACCCATCCCCATGCTTCCGCCCCCATTATGAGTTCTAGGGGGGTAGGCACTTCTTCGCTCGCTCTATCTTTTGATTTTTCTTGTATAAAACTAAGGACCCCATGCATCAAACGAAATACCGGTCGCAAACGGGCAGATTCTGCAGTATTTTTGCATTTGGGATGCATCATCCCAAATGAAAAAATCGCTAAATAAGGAATCGCAAAATTTGCGATTACTTTAATTGCGATTGCATTTAAGGAATCGCAAATTGCCATTCCTTAACTGCAATGCATTAAAGAAAAAAAATTCCAATTTCGCAATTAAGAATCGCAAATTACCGTCATTTAAAAGGTGATGGTAATTTGCGATTTCTTTGAAAAATGCGCCGAAGTGCATTTTTCGAAGTCCCATGTTACACAGACACATGCCCTTGGGGCATGTGTGTGCGCAACATGTGGCAAAATTGTAATTTCAGGGGTGCAACAGGGTGTCCTTTCGGCACCCTTGCACCCTTGAAATTGCATGCGCAACTTGCGAGTACCTATTGGGTACTCGCAAATTGGGCATGCAATTCCCATTCATTCGTATGGGCCTGTAGGCCCATAGGAATGAATGGGAAGCCATTCCTTAATTGCGACTCGCAATTTGCGACTCGCAATTAAAGAATGTTTAGGAATCGCTATTTTTATAGCGAGTCCTACATGCATAGGCTTTTGCGATTCCTTAATTGCGATTCCTTAACAATCGCAATTAAGGAATCACAAAAGCCTACCTTGATGCATGTGCCCCTAAGTTGTATAATAATGTAGTGGCCCAATAATAAAGTCTTATATTTGGTAGGGCCATTCCTCCCCTTTCCCTAGGTAAAGAAAGAAATGTATATGCCCTTCTTGGCTTAGCATATGCCCAAATGAATCGAGAAAACAAATCTTCAATTTTTTTAAGGCATTCAGCTGTAAATTCCAGCGGGATTGCACGCAGAAGATAAAGGAACTTGGGGAAAAATAGCATTTTAATAATATTGCATCTGCCGATAATAGACAGGTGAAGATTCTGCAGTCTCCCAGATCCAGTTTAGTTTTAACTATTAGTGGGTCTATATTATCTTTAACGATGTTATCTGTGTTTGCAGATATATCAATCGCTAATTATGTTGCATTTTTAACTACTCTAATTTTATTGATTGTTGAATTCTCATTGCCCACTATTTGCCTCTTGCTACGATTAAGGGTATACCCAGAGAGTGCCCCATATCTCGCCGCTTCTTCTTCGATTTCGCCTATAGCAGTTTCAGAGTCGGGAGTCACAAAAGCAATATCATCGGCATATTCAGGACTTTGGTTTCCCAGCCATGCGTTACAATGAGTCTGATAACATTATTGTTTTCCAGCTGACAAAGAAAAGGGTCAATATAGACTGCAAATAGCAGCGGTGCTCCATTAACAAATAGCCGTGCTGTAGGGCAGTAATAAAGCATTTTAATTTCCTGCAATAACCGTTGCCCAACTCCCACCCTTGACAGGGTCTCCCATAAGAAAGGCCAGGAGACCCGGTCAAAGGCGTTTTCTGCATCAAGCAAAATGAGTGCCATTGGGTCCATGGAAATGTTTGTAGCATCCAAGAGTGAGATAACCCTTCTTATGTGATCCATCGTCCCCCGACCTGGGATAAATCCATGTTGCCGGATGGGAATGACCTTATGAATAACCAAAGCCATACGAGTAGCAAGAATTTTTGAGTAGATCTTGCTATCGCAATTAATTAATGTTATGGGGCAGTATGAGCCGGGTTCGCATGATGGTTTATTTTTTTTTCAGAAAGATTACTATTTTCGCTTGTGACCAGGACTCTGGTGGTCTTCCACCCTTGAATACATGTATAAATAGCTGTGTCATACATTCTTTAAGTTGTGACGAGAATTTCTTATAAAATTCGAGAGGTATGCTATCTAGGCCAGTGGCCTTGCCACTGGGGAGGCTGTTAATCCATAGTAATATCTCGATCCATTGCGGGAGTTCACCCAGCAATAGCTGGTCTTCCTGGGAGAATTGCTCCGTTGGGATCGAGTTTAGATATGCCGCAACATCTCCTGCGTCCCTAGGCGAGTCCTCACGATATAACTCTTGATAGTATGTATAGAAAAGATTTTGGATTCCATCTGAGTCTGTGATCATCCCTAGCACAGGATCTGTAACTTCTTGTATTGTATTCCGAGTTGCTTTTTGTCTAGCTCTGATTGCCAGGTGATGCCCAACCTGCTCGCTGCACTCGTACGCTTCCTCCCGCCACACTGCGAGTTTATCAGCGGCATTTTTCGCTATTATCCCCATAATCGCTGACTTAACAGCTGATACTTTTGCCTGTGCTTCTACGGGGTCCCCCCCAGTCTGGAGCACTGTAATCAAATCTTCTTACGTGGCCGCCAGTCTAGTTTGTATGTCATTTATCAATAAGCGTTTTCTTTTATTCAAAGATAATGAGAATCTGAGGGTTCCCCCCGTATTCCAGCTTTTAATGTGTCCCATACAACTTCGATTGCTGCACTCCCTAGATTCTCGGTTAGAAACTGAGGCATCCACTCCCTCATATGATTACAGCATTCTTCATTGACAAGGAGAGCTCGCTCAAAACTCCATGTAATACCCCCCGCGTTTTGACGCTTCCCCCTCAATCTCTACAATTAGAGGATTGTCATCGGCCAAAATGCGTGGGGCTTTCTCAATAAAACAATCTTGGAGAAGGGAGTAAGATACTAATATAAAGTCTAATCTGGCATGTTTGCTGTGTGGAAAGGAAAAATAGGTAAAGCTGGGATCCGAGGGATTCTGCCAATTCCAAAGATCGCAAAGCGCATGCTCTAAGCATAGTGTCCTTAGTGCCCGAAACACTTTCGGTTTCCTACCACTGTATGTCCAGTTAGTTTCTGAACTCAATTTTTTATCAGCTGGTATATTTATATTAAAATCCCCTCATACAATTATAGGGAGCGGCCAGGCAGCTAATTCGTTATTTATGTGTTCAAACACTGCTGGGTCGGCTAAGGTACTACCATAGATTGAGCATATAGTGAGTAAATCCCCATTATTCTTGCGGCATTCCGTTATTACCCACCTCCCTTGCTGGTCCACTGAGTTCGCCTAAATTGAAGGGTAGTGTTAGATATCAAGATCACGACCCCGCATGTCCGAGAGTTTAGTGTCGTTCCCCCCACCAACGTGTAACCAAGTGTTTTTAGTTAGTGCAATTGAGCCCTTTCGATATGAGTTTCCTGCATACAGATAATGTCCGCCTTCAGTAACCGAAGCCCAGCTGCAGTATACTGTCTTTTTTGGAGTTATTGAGGCCACAAATATTAACCGTGGCTATGCCCAGTTTACCCATCTCCCATAAGTGAAAGAGGAAAGATAGAAAGAAACGAGTATCTGTGAGTCTTCTCCCCATTGTGCCAACCCCCTCCTCCCCTAAGTCTCCCCACCCCCTGCCTTACCCTCTCCCCGCCCACCACCTATAGCTGTGGCAGCCTGGCTCAGCCTGAACCAGGATGATGTAATCTGAGCTGTCATAATCCCGCTGTCCTGCAAGTCTTCCCCCTCCCTCACATTACCCTCAAAAAGCGGTGAATCAAATATTTTATCTAACATTGTCAATAATTATTCTAGATCAGCTTCTGTAAAGTTATTATGTTATTAAAGTCTGCTAGTCGCTAGACCCTGCCCCCATTTTGGCCAGTAATCTCCTGTAGATATGCCTGGGCCTGGATTTCAGATATAAAGCTGCGAGTAGTTCCCTTAAAAGCAACCTTTAGCCGAGCTGGATTCTGCAGGTAGACTTCTGCCCCAAGCTGCTGAAAGGGGTAAAGAGTTGTCTAAGCTTCCACCTGCGCTCGACAGTGGCGAAGTCAGGTCTCGTAAAGAAGCTCACTCCATCAAATTCTTTTTTGGCAGTTGGTCTAGCCAAGTCATAAAGAGATTGGCGGAGCAGAAAGTTTCCAAAATATAGAAGCGTTACGCTTGGATGCTGAGGAGTGGATGAGGGGCATTTCGACGGTGTTAACGGGAATCTGTGGGCTCTCTGGATCTCTTTGTCCCAGTCCCAGGTATGCAATTCCGGAAAGGCCCCCTTGAGCAGCGAGATCATATATTTCCTATTCCCACTCCAATGAGTGCAACAGCAGGGAAAGTGTTGGACAGCAGCGGGGTAAAAATTACCATTCCCACTCCAGTGAGTGCAACAGTACGGAAAGTGTTGGATAGCGGAAGGGTAAAAATTACTATTCCCACTCCAATGAGTGCAACAGTAGGGAAAGTGTTGGATAGCGGAGGGGTAAAAATTACTATTCCCACTCCAGTGAAGGCAACAGTAGGGAAAGTGTTGGGTAGCGGAGGGATAAAATTCACTATTTCCACTCCAGTAAGTGCAACAGTAGGGAGAACGTTAGATAGCGGAGGGGTAAAAGTTACCATTCCCACTCGTCAGTTCAAAATTAAAAACAAACAAAATAGTAACAACAACAACAAAAAATTCAAAAACTAAAAATAAATAAAAATATATAAATATGTTAAAAATTAAAATACAAATATATTTAATATTAAAAAATTTAAAAATTAAAACATAATATAATGTTAAATACATATGACAAATACCTACAAATATTATATTAAATAAACAAAAAGTTTTTTTTAAACAAATAAATATTTTTAATGAGAAAATATTTAGAAACAAAACGATTATTTATTACATAAATTTTGTCTTTTTTTTCTACCGTATAACACCACACAATTTACAATCCACATCTAAATTGAAAAAAATGTACTTCCATAAAACTCATAAAAAATTAATTAACTTCCCACACTTCACCCCTATATCCCCACATCCCACAGCTAAAATTAAACTATAAAAAAATTAATTACCGAATTAAAACTTATTTACAATTAAAAAACAAACAGTGTTTAACAACTAATTATAAAGTAAGTAAAATTAATTTACTCCCCACCCTTTACCCCTATGAAAGTAAAACCCACACACCAAAAAATAAACAATTGCCCTAATTAAATATCAATTAATTAATTAGTATCAATGATCAACTAATTATTAATTAATTAAACATACATTACTTCCACCCTTCACCCTTATAAACCCCCAATCCGCACCACAAATTAATCACACAATTTCCATATTTAATTTTCAATTAATGAATTAATATTAATTAAGAACTTATTATTAATTAATTGCAAATAAATTACTTCCCACCCTTTACCCCTATAAAATCCACAACCCGCACCTAAAAAAATTACGCAATTGCCACAATTAGTTACTAATTAATTAATATTAACATCCAAGTAATAACTAATTAAATAATAAATTACTTCCCACAATTAACACTGTAAAATCTCAATGAAATAAATAATAATAAATAAAAAATAATCATGAATTTATTATAATTAAATTACTTCCCACCCTATTCCTACGGAACTAAAAAACGCAAAAGGTAATTAAAATAAAATTGATAACTACTAAAAATTTAACACATATATTAAAAGAGATAAACCATTCTTATACAAAAAAATACATCACATACATTTAAAATATATACTAAAATACATAACACTAATTAAAAAAATCGATATTTTAAACAACTATATTTTTGCAAATGATATTAATGACTTCTATATTTTTACATTCGATATTACTTACCTTCAAATCGATATTCTTGACAACGATATTCTTGCACTTGATATTTCCACTCCACGATATTTCCAACTCGATATTCATGTAGTTCAAATTTTTGGCCTCGATATTCTGTCTCATTACCCAATGTTGCTCATTGCACCAAAATTGGACGGGTTTCACTTTGGTGCTACCTCAAAAAGGAGATCCACTAAAGGATTTCAACAATTATTGGGACATTATAAATGTCACATTTGTTCTGTAAGTACTCTGTCCATAACACAAATGAATTACGGGACTACAGCACACACCTGAAAACAATACACAAATTGTAACTCAACCAATGTAGTGCATGCTATTTGGGGCACTTGTAAATTAATCTATATTGGACCAACCACTTAAAAGTTAAGGCAACTTTTTGTGCAACTTAATTGCAGAATTCACTGTAAGACTGATAATGCCCCACTTGTTCCACACTACATTGCCTACAACCGTACTGAATGTGAATTGAAATGACAAGTTATTGAACAAATCAAATTACCAACTACAGGGGGCAAAATTCAGAGCTTAATTGCTGACAGAGAATGACAATAACTAGATGTAACTCAGTTAACACAGGTTTAAATACCATTGATGAATGGAATACTATGATCTATCTCTAAATTATAATATGAATCTTTTTCGACAGAATTATAACCAATTACTTATTTGAATGTTTCCTATCACTTCTTATGGTTCTTCCTTTTCTCTTTGTGGCTTAGGGGGGATATTTGGCTCACTGCAAACAAAGGGCACCGTATACATTGTTTTACCAATCGCTATGATCATTCAGAATTCGTCCTAATTGAGTAAAGTACATTTTTCTTCTTCCCTCCTACCGTGACACATTTTTATTTATTGGGTCAATTATTGCCACGATTCTTTCCCCGTAATTTAAGAATTTCATATGTTTGGTTATGGCATGACCTTTTTGTTATGTTGTGCAGTTTCCAGTTCACTTTCAATTTGTGACCTTTCAGATTAAACCGTGCCAGGTAATCATGGCCCCCCTGTGACCCTTTAACATCCTTGTAAATTTGCAGAGGCCGTTTTCCTTTGCTGGTTGGTTCCTCCAACACCTCCCGCCTTTTCCCATTCATTTACATCTGTACGCTTATGCACAATCTCAGACGCTTTTTTAAGTATGATGCTTAGTTTGTTTCCAATTTCGGCAACCTTGGAGACTGTACAGATGCATATCCCTCCTAGTTGCCAAGGAATTAAGTGCCCTTCAAGCCTAGATACTTTCCATGTATTTTTTTTTAATTCGCTCCAATATTGAAGGGGCAGTATTCTCAGAGTATTGCACATATTCTGTGCATTCTTTTATCTTTTAATTAAGTACCACCCTTGGAATTTGTTTCTTGTGGCATAGATCCTCAGTGTAAGTACTAATCTGTTTTCCCCTACTTGCAGGATATTTCAAAGCTTCATTGTGATTGAACTGTGAGGCCACTTCACCTTAGTGTGCCATAGAGTGAGCACTATTTACTTAGGATCAGATTAACCATAGTGTTGCGCCCACCTTGCGCCATGTGAGGGGGTGCAAGGGCGTCACCTTGCATGGCTCTGTTTGGCTTGATAAATCTTGAGTAACGCAAGGCAGCGCAAATCGCTTCCTTTGTTACTCTGCCTTAGGGAGGCGTTCCATGGGTGGAGCGTGGGTGTTCCCACGCATTTACCCTTTGATTTTGGCGCCTTCCCAGATTAGCCATACGTGGTAGACCTGGGAATGCATCAAAATGCTACGCCTCCCCAGGGAGTTCTAACGAGGAGAAATATCTTTATTTCTCCTTGTTGTTTCCTCTTTGTATGTGTGCTGCATTCTGCACCACACATAGAAAGAGGAAAATGCCTCTCAGTATTGTTTTTGGGCAGGAAGGTGTTCCTTCCTGCACAAAAAGAATCCTGCTTACAACGCCATAGTGCAAGGGTGACTGCATTGGTGTTAGACAGCCAAAACTGCACTAGCTCAAGAAAAGGAAAGGAATGCACCATATGCTGTTAAATTCGTCTCATTCCTGCCATTATCCTTTCACGCAACACAGAGCAGCAAGGTAGCTTATTGCATAGCACTGCGTGAAAGTATGATAAATATGCCCCTCAGTGTGTTCACATTTCACTTTCACTCCCATTGGGGATTGAATAATTTTCCCCTTTTATCTCCTTTTTTTTTAATAGCTCATTTCTACCTTTCGTTCATAACAGGTATTTGCAATGACATGCATATTAATGGATAGAGTAAAACTATGTATTATTAAAAATTTGCTTTCTGATTACACACTTCTTCTATTCAGTCCTTTGCTGCTACCTGAGCTCAGAAAAAACCTCTTCCTAGTCCTGACGATGGCCTGTTGATTGACATAAGAGTCAAAACCTCATTGACTGCCATATGGTAATGGAGTCACTTGGGATACATACCAGCAAGAACACTATATATTTGTATGAATTTTATCAATTATGAGTGCTCCCTTTACTGAATTTTTTTACAATTGCTTTGCTGTTTTTTTCAAAAATTAAATGTATCAGTGTTTCGGTCCACGATTTTACACAATTAAATACTGTGGGTCCATTTTATGCCCTGAACATGCTTCCTTCAGACATATTTAAGAGATATCATACTAAATATCATGTAAATCGGTTTTACATATTTGTGTAGTCATGTCTTTAACTTCCTTGTGACGTTTTCCATTTGTTGTGATCACACTATACTGCAGGTACTGTGGAAACTGTGCATTTTGTTTAACATTGATACCTATTTGAACATGGTTTTTTACAATTATCCTTGAGAACATATTCATTGATAGTGGTGCACAACTGGCACCAGATGAAAAATATAGAAACATGATCTGAAATATAGTTCACACATTCATTTTAAAATGAGTACATCATTTTAAATGGAAAGCCATTGAGATTAGCTGTTTTTCCATGCTTGCCCATTGCCTATGGCACAGACATTCTCCTGCTCTGAATTCAACAACCTCCAATTCTGCGTATGTGTCAAAGATTGGCTTCATACCAGCTTTCCAACTAGTCAATATTATACGTTTTGAAGAATGATCTTCAGATCACTCTCCTCACCATTATTAAGTTCTAGAACCTAAAGGGTACTCTGGCTACATTGTCGGATTCATTCAGGATTGCTAACACTGCATTTGATGCAAATTGTGTGGGCATAGTATTCTTGGGCAAATGTCTTACTAAGAGTTGTAATGGCCTGAACAGCTTACACCTTAATGAGGAAATGAGGATGGTATGCTTGCTAATAACATGCACAGTATATTTGTTGAGAGCCAAGATTGACAAAATAACAACAGTGCAGATTTCTTTATTATGATTGGTCAAATAGCAATGGCTATATTGGTAGGGAATTGAGACCTAGGTAAGCACCCACTAATAGCAAACACACATCACTGGCACACTTATAAGACACATTGCTTGATGAATTCCAGTCAGGCTTTAGACCTAGACTCACCACAGAATCGGTCGTACTACACATCATGAACGATGCACTCAAAATAATGGACCAGAACAAATCCTGTCTTCTCATCCTCATTTACCTTTCCTCTGCATCTGACACAGTCAGTCATGATTGTCTTCTGGAGCTACTCGAACACAGAATGGGGCTCTTGGGTAACGTACTCAAATGGTTCAACTTCTCTCTATGCAATCACTCAAAGCTAATCAAAGTAGGAGGCTCCAAATTTAATTCATAGCTGATTAATCTGGGACTACCTCAAGGTTCCACTATATCCCACACTCCTTTCAATTTATACATGCAGCCCCTGATGGAGATCCTCAAGCAGGTGAACCTAGCATATCACATGTAGGCGAATGGCATGCAGCTGTATTAAAACATTTCGTCCAGGGAAGATATCACACGACTCAACGACATTCTTGTGAAAGCCCAAACCTGGCTGTCACAAAACCCCCTCAAACTTAACTCCATGAAACAGAATTTCTAATCTTCTCCCCTCCTCACTGCTCACCCCCTATGAAAGAATGGATGATTCACCTAAATGTCCTCAAATGCATACCCACTGCAGTTGAATCTGCAATCTGCAAAATCCCATGGATAACAGTAGGTAAAAACCTGAATATGCTTGCACACATCACCTCATCCACACGCAGTGCATTTCACCAGCTCAACCTCCTGAAGAAGGTAAAACCTTTCATGTCACCACAAGACTTTAAGATAAAGGTTCAATCCCTGGCAGTGTCCATACTAGACTATGGGACTGCAACTTTAGCTAGCCTACCAACATCTCACACAGCACCACTAAAAGAAGCCCTTGATGCTACAGTGAGATTAATAACAGGAAAGAGGATCTTCGACCACATCACAAATGCTCTAAAGTCTCTCTATTGGATCTCATTAGAAGCCAGGGTCCAATTGAAAACAAAAGTGCCTGACACACAAAACCCTTCACCATGATACACTGAGGGACCTCACAAATAAGCTCACGATATCAGAACGCAGTCGCTCCTTACGGAGCGCAAACTCCCTCTTGCTGGAATGTCCCAGATTCAGGAAAAACAAGACCTACGCCTGCATGTTCTCTGGATATGCACTGAGAATATGGAACTCCCTATCTTAGGAGATCAGGTCAAACCCATTGACTTCAAACTTCAAGAAAGTGGTCAAAAGGATTTTATTAAACAGTTTGCTGACTCAAGGTTTCTGGTCTGTGCTCTCCTCACCCACAAGATGTCCTCCCGAAGAGACTCATCTATTTCAGAGAGCACGCACTATCATGCTGCCATAAGCGGTGATTTAGAATTGAACATTTGATACTTATGTGTTGTTTTCTTTTGTTGCATAATTTTTGATCGCCATGAAACAAAATCACCTTATGCTTATGATTGCTTTTGAGAAATGGAATCTGTTGTACACCCATGGGTCACGTTTGCACTTGAGAACACCTTTTAAATAAATAAATTGCTAGACTTTCATGAATGTTCAAGGTTATCTTTAAAAAGGCACTGACTCTGTACAGCCAGTGCCATGCCTGAGGCATCAAAACCAGTCTGTCTAACTGGAAATGCCCTCTCTGAATCGGTTCTCCATGCCTAGGTGTCTCACAATGACACACTGGTTCTGTTATTTTCAACACCTCCTCTTCGTCTCTCGTGAACATATTCAGGAATGTTTCCCTCTACTTCTAATCATGTAGGGAAGACACCAACATCTATATAAAACTCTGCAGAGCAAAAGTTCAGCTCTCTCCCACCTTCAAAATTCTGATACTCCCTCACCAGTAGATGGGAAGCCAATCCCTCAGACACCTGCTAAGCACACAACACATTTCACACATTTCCAATCAGCGCCAAGAACCCCATTCATTAGTGTGCAAGTCACAATTAAAGTCTTCAACAAGGACATAGGTCCTCATAAATGAAAAAAATGGCCATATATGCTTGTTTTCAGCTGAGCAAGTCCTTATCTTTTCATTCCGAGAAATACATGCCACTTTATGCACACAGTGGCCACTGCCAAACTCAAAATACTCAAAGCTCTTCTATGCCACCATTGTAGAATACTAGGTAAGATCAGCAGGAGAGAAAATATGCTCCAATGCTACTAGTGACTCTAACCAAGAAAAGCGATGTCATGGCTCCTGTTCAAAGAATGAATCAACTCTGTTATTATTAGGCTAGAATTGAAAATCCTATTTTTAGCCTACAGATGTACTGCAAGCACAGCCCTAACTAGTGCTGCTGTGTCTAGCTCTTAGATTCCCTATGGGTCTCTTCTTTATTCCTGTGAGGACCAATTTCCGAATGGGACCATCCAGTTGGAGCCCCATCACATCCCTTTCTTGCCACTAGAGGCTACTTTACTGAAGCAGAGAACCTCAGGTTTGTCTTCAGACAACTCCTCTCGGGATGCGTTTAGCAAACCTATGCTGCACACTTGATTTGATTTGCACTTTGTACAGATCTCGAATGCCCTGGGGCGCCTTGCTGCTTCAAGCAAAGGGTCAATACCAGAAGCTCAAACCTAGCAGGAGTTAATTGTTAAAGAACCATGTTTTTAATGATTTCCTAAAAGACAGCAAATTGGGGCCATCCCTAATGTTTAAGGGGAGGGCATTCCATAGTTTAGCTGTTACAACAATAAAACTTCTCCCACTCCACTTGACTCTCTTGGTCCTAGGGATCACCAATAGTTTCACTCCAGAAGAACTTAAGTGTCTGGATGGTAAATACCACCAGAAGCGTTTTTTCAAATACTCAGGACCAATGTTAATTAGGGCCTTTAAAGCAATACATAAGGATGTAAGCTCGATCCTTTTACAAGTGAGAAGCCAATGCAGTTTGGCCAGTTTCTGAGATACCGATTGATACTTAGGGACCCCTAAGAGCAATGACGCTGTGGAATTTTGGAGTACCTGAAGTTTCTGTGTGAGTCTTTTTTGAATATTGAGAAATAATGCGTCCCCAAAGTCCAGTTTAGACAAGCAGTGACCACTGTCTTCTGCAGATCTGGGGGTATAAAATGGCAAATCTTCCTGATCATCTTTAAGATGAAGAAAAATGATGAGATTAAGGCATAGATCTGATCTTTAAAGTTTAGTTTATAATCAAAGATAACCCCTAGATTCTTCACCTTTTTCACTAGATAGCGAAGGGTGTCTAGCTCTGTTGGCCACCATTTGGATGACCAGAAAGAAGAGTTGTTTCCTAAGAGGAGAACCTCTGTTTTCCCAAAATGAAGTTTTAAGCAATTAGTCTTCATCCAATCGTTGATCTTGGTCATACAGGAATTTAAGTGCACTGCAGTTTCTCTGTGGTTGCTTGAAACTGAAAAAATAAGCTAAGAATCTTCAGCATAAAATACAACAGAAAAATCACAAGATTGAATGAGCCTAGCCAGCTCGGTTACATATAGATTGAAAAGAGTAGGGCTCAATACTGAGCCCTCCGGTACCCCACACGGCAACCTGAATTGGGCAGAAGAAAAGGGTTCCAATGTTTCATGTTGTACCCTATCTGACAGGAAAAATGTAATTAACTTAAGAGCAGTGCTCTTTATTCCCAGCTCAGAGAGTCTGTCCATTAGGATATTGTGGTTGACCATGTCGAAGGCCGCCGACAGATCCAATAGGATCAGGGTGGCCTTCCCCCCCCCCCCCCCCCTTCCAGTATTATTCGTAGCTCTTCTGAGGCTGCCACCATGGCGGTCACAGTACTGTATGACTCACAAAATCCGAACTGAGTTGTCACCAGGAGATTATTATTAATAATGCAGAATGCTAATTCTGCATTTAGTGCTGTTTCTAGTACTTTAGAAGGGAATGGCAGTATAGAAATTGGTCTATAACTGCTGGGATCTGATGGATCCAGGTTTAATTTTTTTTATTAATGGGAAAAGGAAAGCCATTTTCCACTCATCTGGGGAAGTGCCTATTTTTAAAATTTTGTTTAGAATACTGGTAAGATGATTGCTAATGATTTCTGGTGTTAGATGAACTATCCGTGAAGGGCAGGGCTCCAAAGCGGAGCCTGATGTAGTTGACATTATTAATTTAAGGACTTGTTCTGCGTTAAGCAGAGAGAACACCTCAAGTATTGTATTATTGTATGTGGGTGAGAGGGAGTCATTGCTTACAGAGGCAATTGGTATATTTTTGGGAGTATTGGTGATGAAGGAGTTAAAAACGTCTTCCACTTTACCCTGAAAGAAATTGGCTAAAGAATAGCAAAGATCTTGACTACATTATTGTTGTTGGGTTCTGGCATCTAGGCTAAGCTTTTAACTGTACAAACGAGTTCTCGGAATGAGTTTTTAGACTGTAATATTTTCAGAGAGAAATATTTGCTTTTCTCTTCCAGAATTAGTTATTTATAATCTAATAATAGATTGTGCATATATCTTTTTATCCAGTGGGTCATAGTTAGCTCATCACTGGCATTCTTTCCTTCGACAAAGCTGTTTTTGTAGTCTAAGTTTTTCTGTGAATAATGGTTCTGATGGTGTTTGGGGGCGTTTAGAAAAAGATTGTATAGGTGCTAATGACTCTACTGCTATGCTGATCCAAGATGGATAAGTATGACCGGAAGGTTAGCGCAGAGGCTTCGCGCTATATTGCTCTATTTTAACGCTTTATTGCAAATATTTTAGCTGTTTTAAATTTTGCTGCTGCCTACATTTGTGTTGTTTTTAACTATTTTACTGGCATACTTGCACTTCTCTGTACCTTTCCGCCCTCTCCCCGGTCCACCGCAGCTCTTCGGGCTGATTGAGTGGAGGGAGAAGAGGCGGAGACAGTTTTCATTCTATCCTCACTTCCTGGGCTTAGTGTAGAGAGGTGGGCGCTCTAGTTGTCAGGCCCTCTTCGATCGGCCACGCTCTCCTGCCTCCCACACTATAAAGCAACAATATGGCGCCGTCGCACAGCGGACGCGCGCAGCGGGCGCGCCGCCGGCGCGCCGAAGGTGCGCCAAAGGCAAGCCCGTTTGCGCCCGTCCGCGCCTGGATCGGGCTTAGGGCCAGGACCTCTGAACCAGGTCGACCAGAGGGTCAGAGGAAGGCAAGATTATATTCCAGCAAGCAATTAATGGCCATTCGTGGTGACAGTAATTATTGCAAGCTGGTCTGTCCCCTTTTTAATCTGGAAACCCCCTCTAACGATGTCACAGGTCTATGCCCGACCTGTGGGTTCAGATTAGAGGCCTATGACAGGATATTAATAGACCCCTTGAAAATGGGACACAATTCGATAATCTCAAAAAACCCTAAAAAGAAGGATACGACTCATTGCGCATTGGTTAACGCGCGCTCTCTCCCTAAACATAAATACGAGATAGCAGAATTACTAGATAAATGTAACCTGGATCTTTTATTCATCACAGAAACATGGGCTGACCCTTCAGCTGGCCCAGATTTTTGTATTGCTACTCCTGAAGGCTTCTCGGTCTACAGATGTGATAGAACCTGGAAGAAAGGAGGAGGATTAGCACTCATCTATCGAGACGAGTTTTCAGTCAGGACTGAGGTGATTACCACTGCAGCCTGTGAAGCATTTAATTTTAATATAATGCTCACTAAACAACAGTCCTTCAAGGGAACCCTTTTATACCGTCCACCAGGCCCCAGGGGAGATTTCCTATCAGCTATAGGCAACCTACTGGAACCGGTGGTGGGCGAACCCAATTTCACGATCCTGGGAGATTTTAACTTCCATTTGGAGGCCCTCAATGATAGAGAGTCTATAGCCCTCAGTTTAGAACTAGAGGTACTAGGACTCTCCCAAAAAGTGATGATGCCTACTCACTCAGCTGGGCACACACTAGACGGTTTGTTCTCAAACAATGACCAAATCTCTATAAGGAAGATACTTCCCCTGACATGATCTGATCATTGTGCAATATTATTTGACATCATGATACTTCAGCCCACTCATATGCACACCGGCTCTATCCCCTCTAAGCAATTTAGGGCCTGGAATAGCATTAATCAAGCCTATCTTAAACAACACTTAATAGACTCACAACCGGAAGCTGTGCCAGACCCTGAACTGGCCTCTACTAATTATACTGAATGGCTCCAAAATACATTTAGCAGATTAGTACCTTACAAAACAGCTTCCAAAAATAGAAAGACTCCCTCGGCGCCATGGTTTACTGAGGCACTTAGATTGGAGAAACAACACTGTAGGAATCAAGAAAGACGCTGGCGCCTAGAATATGATGACACTGAAAAAACACGTTACAAGGCGGCTCTGACAAAATACAAACATCTTATAATTAAAGAAAAAAGTATCTATTATACCAGAAAAATCGAAACAGCACAAAATTCAACTAAACAACTGTTTCAGGTAGTGTCCAATCTGACAGGGCCAGTGGTGAATTCCACTAAGGATGCGTCTCAATCACTCTGTGATTCCTTAGCCAGCTACTTTCAAGACAAAGTGGGCCAAATATATTCCAATTTCTCCGCCCCTACAGCGGGCTGGAACCAATTGGTGGATAATAATAGAGACAGAGATACCCCCATCTTTATGGAATTTAGACCAGTGTCGGTGGAACAGATCACTGATTTAGTTAACACAGTTAAATCAGGTTCCCCGTCTGACCCATGCCCCCCGCTAGTCCTAAAAATGATCCCGGACTTGATAGGCACTAATCTAGCGAACATTTGTAACTCTATGTTCTGCTCAGGCACCTATCCGTCCATTTGGAAAAAGGCTATCATTCAGCCACTGTTAAAAAAAAGTAATCTTGACCTGGGAGAGACCAAAAACTATAGACCAATCGCACGTCTACCTTTTCCAGCAAAGATTTTCGAGAAAATTATGAATATCCAGCTGGCGCAGTATATTGAAGAGAATAAGCTGCTAGATGACACACAATTTGGCTTTAGGAAAGGCCATAGCACGGAGACTGCACTCATTAAAGCATCAGATGAAATTAGAATGGTACTTGATAGAGGAGGTGCTGCAGTCTTGGTGCTTTTGGATCTATCGGCAGCTTTTGACACGGTCGATCATGTTACTTTGATCAACCGTGTCTCAGCCATAGGCATCGGATGGAAGGCTAAAGCACTTCTGGCCTCCTTCCTTTCCAATCGGACCCAGTCAGTCAGTATGGGTACTTTTCACTCATCAGTTTTCTCTCTCCCTTGTGGAGTCCCTCAAGGATCGTCGCTAAGTCCGACTTTGTTTAACATATATGTGACGGACTTGGCACGAGTAATAAAATCCTTTGTGATGAGTCTCACGTCGTATGCTAGATTGAAGATGGCCACAAAACGCTGACTAATGAATGTGCACAGCTCTCTGGTAATACTGCCAGCATCTCTTCTTTTATCTTGTTACCTACGACAATAGGAGCTGTTGTATTGCTGAAACTGCTAAATTAATTTTAAAAATAACTCTTCTTCTTTTTAAATTTGCACTCGCTACGCTTACCTGCACATAAAATTGAATCTCCACATCTCGCTGCTTTAGCGGGAATCGTGAATCGCCGCTTTTTCCAAGCGCCATCTTGGGTGTAGGGACTTGTGGCCTGCTGCACTTCCGGGGTCGCGCTCCAGTGTTTGGGCATTAGTACTCGCCTGCCTATTTAAAACAGGCAATGCAAGCGCGCAGAGCGCGCGCCAGAGGCAAGCCCGTCTGCGCCCGTCCGCGCTCCGGACACGCCCAGCGCTAGCCACGCTGTCCGTCGCAGTCAAAATCAGGGCAGAATAAAATACTCCAGGGAACAGCTACTCAACATGGGTAAGAGGGATGAGGGGGGGAACTGTCAACCTTTTTCTGATAGGGGCTATGATAAAAATAGTCTAAACTGCGGGTTGATCAACTGTAGATCCCTGATGAAACACTACCAAGAGGTATCCAACATGTTAGAAGATATGGATTTGGATGTTCTCTTTTTAACAGAGACTTGGACTAGCACCGACTCTTCAGTACAAATGGGCTTTGCTTGCCCAGATGGATACAAAATATTCCATAAACCGAGGGCTGCTGGAAGAGGAGGGGGGTTTGGGGTGATTTTCAAGGAAAAGTGGAACTTTGCACCTCTACAGGTAGATGAGGTTATAGGGATTGAACTGCTGGGCTTCTCACTTCAAGAGGCTAAAGGTAGGCTAATTACTGGGGTGGTATGCTATAGACCCCCGGGTTCTGATACCCAATTTCAAGCACTATTTAATACCATTACTGATCTGAGCCTAACCCATTCTAGAATGATCCTATTAGAGGATTTTAACTTATGGGATAATGGCAGCTTAGATAACCATCTGAGAGACCTAAGGCATACATGTGAGAATCTTAACTTACACCAACTGGTACAACAATCGACTCATCTAGGAGGGCATGTTTTAGATCTTTTGTTTGCAAACCAGGCCGAGACTGAGGTGGTTGATATACTGCCTCAAAACTGGACCGACCATTTTCTCATACATTTTCGTATCACAATTCCTAGATTGGAGGATAATAATAACCGGTCGGTGATCTATCGAAAGGGAAGAGAATGGGCTAAGCTAGTGAAAAATAGGACATACCCGACCTTTCCGAATCAGAATCTTTTGCCTCCTCTGTATCGGTAGGCGAAAATTATCAAACTTATTGCAACTTTATAGCTGGAACCCTTGATTCAATAGTCCCAGTAAAACGACTTAAAAGCAGGAAAAAAATATCTGCTCCCTGGTATAATGACGAGCTGAAACAGCTACGAGTAGCATGTAAAAAGGCTGAGAGGAAATGGAGGAGGACCTATTTAGAGTCAGATAAGAAGGATCTGAAATTAGTACAGTCACAATACAAGGAGTCCATCTCCAGGGCCAAAGCAGACTTTTACGCTAAAACGATTTTACAGGCACCAAATAGCACAAAGGCACTCTTTAATATTTTCAGGGATCTCTCTAGTCCAGCTTGCACGAACAATAAGGTGGTCGCGTCACAGAAACTCTGCGATGAGATTGCCTTTTATTTTGAAGAAAAAATAATTACAATCGTTGGAGATCTTCACCCCACTGACACCAGTGGCCAAGATGACTCACCCTGGAGGTTAGACGTAGAACCCCAGATAGACACCTCCCTGGAATACTTTCAAGTCCCTACGGAGGACTCTTTCAATCATCTTGCCCAAAGTGTGTCCTCGGGATCCCCCTTAGACCCCCTTCCTCATAAAATCTGGAAAATATTTGGGCAAGAAACCCTCCCCTGGCTACGACAGATTTACTGCCAGTCTTTGGAGGAAGGAGAGGTTCCAGAGGCATGGAAGCAGGCAGTGGTGACCCCCTTGCTCAAAAAACCATCTTTGGACCCTACAATTCCAGCTAATTTTAGACCAATCTCCC
Organism: Calotriton arnoldi; assembly: GCA_963921515.1. Classification (NCBI taxonomy): domain Eukaryota; kingdom Metazoa; phylum Chordata; class Amphibia; order Caudata; family Salamandridae; genus Calotriton; species Calotriton arnoldi. The sequence goes on along the minus strand of CAWUFW010000648.1, from coordinate 1,125,989 downwards.
TCCTGCCATATCAGATCAAAATTCTAGAAAAGGCAGTTAGCAAAATTCTATCATGCTATCTTGAGGATAATTTTTTGCTGGATAGGGACCAATTTGGGTTTCGCCCAGGACACGGCACTGAGACCGCTCTGGCAACCGTAATGGACAATCTACGAATGCGTGCTGACAATGGGAATTCATCTGTCCTAGTGTTATTGGACATGTCAGCCGCATTCGATACGGTGAGCCACACAGTGCTAGTGGAAAGATTGATAAGTATAGGGGTTAAAGGACGGGCTTTGCAGTGGCTACAATCTTATTTGTCAGGAAGACAACAGGCCGTGTCTATGACACCGTTTACCTCTGGCAAGTCCCTAGTACACCGCAGGGCTCGGCAATCAGCCCTGTTCTTTTCAATATCTATCTACGCCCTCTATTCCCCATTATTAAATCTTATGGAATTGACCTGGTCAACTACGCCGATGATACCCAACTGGTGTTTTCCATGGAGGGGAAACAAGCGGTATCTATGGACACCTTCCAGGAGTGTATGCGTCGGACTGTTGGTTGGCTTAGGAAAAATTCCTTACAGTTTAATGGGGGGAAAACAGAGGTGGTGTATTGTCCTGCCACGAGAATGTCCCGACATCTACCGGTGGAGTTTAAGCTTACCCCTGAGGATGAACCCCTGACCCCTGCTAAAATGGTGCGCAACCTGGGGGTCTTGATAGATGAGAACCTCCAAATGGAATCACAGGCTAATAAAACTGTTAGTGTCTGTCTCTCCCTGCTACGCATGTTACGGAAGGTTCTTCCGTTGCTACCAAAAGATACTCGATCTCTTGTAGTGAGGAGTATAAGTTTGAGTAGATTGGACTACTGCAACTCCCTGTACTTGGGAGCACCGCAATATATTCTGCAGGGGTTTCAGAGAGTCCAGTCCATGGCAGCCAAGCTGGTGCTAAATAGACAGCGCAGGTCTTCCACGGCATTGGCCATGGGAGACCTACATTGGCTGCCTATCAAGGAAAGAATTTGCTTCAAATCCCTCTGTATTGTATACAGAGCAGCACATGATCTGGGTCCTGCTCCCCTGCAGGAGATGTTCACCTGGTATAATCCCAGGAGGCAACTTCGCTCTTCGAGTGCAAATCTGATAACAACCACCAGATTTAAGAGATCCAGGATGGGGGGCAGAGCCTTCGGTGTGGCTGCTGCGCGCCTATGGAATGAGTTGCCTCAGAATCTTAGACAGGCCAGTTCTCTGACCTGTTTTAGGCCGAGTCTGAAAACTTGGCTATTTCCAAGGAGTGAACACTAGACCCCTTCTCTGACAATTGGTTCTGCTGTTACAGTGATTATTATTCAATCTAAGCGCCAGGATACCCGTAGGGTGGCAGTTGTTGCGCTATATAAGTTTTTAATTCATTCATTCATGCTGACGACACACAATTGGTGCTTGCAGTGCATAAAGATGGAGAGGCAGTGGCAGCGAGTTTTCATGATGGTATGTTGGCCATTAGCTCATGGATGGCAAATAACTGCCTTAAACTGAACTCCGAAAAAACCGAGGTAATGGTCTTTGGTAACCTTGCCCCAGGATGGTCTCCGACCTGGTGGCCAGCTGAGATGGGACTACCCCCCACCCCTGTTAAGAAGGCTAGAAACCTAGGTATTATATTTGATGATAGCCTATCTTTTAAACACCATGTTAATTTAGTGGTCTCCTCATCCTTCTATGTTTTAAGGACGATAAAGAAACTATTACCTTTCATCCCAATTAATACTGGTAAAACACTCATCAGTGCTTTGGTTATGTCAAAGGTCGACTATTGTAATGGCCTGCTAGTTAATGCCCAAGAAAAAGTTCTAAGTAGGCTGCAACTGATACAGAATGCAGCCGCCAGGATACTGACAGGTACTCCAAAGTTTAAGTCAGTTACTAAAGTGTTACGCCAGCTTCACTGGCTGCCCATAAAAAATAGAACTAAATTTAAGGCGCTTTGTATCGCCTACAAGGCAGTGCACGATGCAGGACCTGAATACCTGAAAAAAGCCTTTCTAGCATATGCGCCCAGTAGAGCCTTGCGCTCAGCAGGTGCCAACCTTCTGATCATCCCCAGAACCAAGAAAGTTAACTGGGGTGATAGAAGATTTACAGTGGCTACGGCTAAACTATGGAACTCGCTTCCCATACAAATTAAGACCAGTCCTACCTTGTTATCATTCAGGAAACAAGTCAAAACTTGGCTCTTTGAACAATAAGCAACCAGTCCTCCGCTAATCTTTACAGTCCATAGCGCCGAGACACCCAAGGGTATTTGTGCGCTCTAGAAGTTGTTTAAATAAATATGAGCTGCTTGATTGACATCTGCACTAATAGTTGGTATAGAGTTCAGCAGATTGGACTATGGCAATGCCCTCTATGCCGGAATCAACAAGAAACTGCCCCGCAAACTCCAGACCGTCCAGAACGCTGCAGCCAGACTAATCATCGACATCCCAAGGCACAACCACATCACCCAACACCTCCGCGACCTCTACTGGCTCCCCGTCGAACGAAGTATAACTTTCAAGCTGCTCACGCACGCACACAAGGCCCTCCACAACATCGCACCTCAATACTTCAACAACCGCCTCTCCTTCCACGCACCCAAGAGAAACCTACGATCAGCCAACCTCTCCCTGGCCACCGTCCCACGCTTCTACAGGAACAGAGCGGGTGGAAGATCCTTCTCCTGCCTTGCAGCCAAGACATGGAACAAGCTCCCCCTCCACCTCCGGCGAAGCCCGACACTGGACCAATTCAGGAAGGACCTCAAGACTTTGCTCTTCGAATGACCCCAACGGAGCTGCACTCTCCCCCCCGCGCCTTGAGACCCTAACGGGTGAGTAGTGCGCTTTACAAAACCCTGATTGATTGAGTTGTACAGAAGAGCTTGAAATTCAAGGGAATCTATTTTATTCCAGACATGGCCGCTGGTACTGGAGGCGCTATTGTTACATCTGGATTGTGGGAGAGAAAAACTAACCTCAAATAGGACCATATTGTAGTCAGACCATAGTACTGGTAAGGCCTCTGTGACTTTCAGTAAATAATTATTTGTAAAAAAGCCATCAAGTGTGTGGCGTGCTGCATGAGTGGCACAACAAATCAACTGCTTTAATTAAAAAATGGTCATCAAATCAATTAGAAAGGCCATATCAACATCATCCTCCTTTTCTAAATGGAAATTAAAATCTCCTAAAATGGTAAAGTTAGATGAGTCCATGCTGGCCTCGATAAAAGAACTTAGATTGCTCAGGAAAACAGTTTGTGATCCTGGTGGTTGGTAAATTAATATGCCTTTATAAGTGTAGTTTTTGCCAAGTTCTATTTTAAAAGAGAGAGTTTCACAGTTCATGGCTCCGCCTACTAAAGAGCCTGTTACATGTAAGTTATCTCTATAGACAATCGCCAACCTTCTCCTCGCCATCGTGTCCTATCAGCTCTAAGAATAGTATAGCCAGCTGGGAGTGCTTGGGCTAGTTCCGGTTCGAAAGACTGGTCAGCCCAAGTCTCCGTGATGAAAATAATATCCAGTTTATATGTGCAGACCAGCTCGGCAAACTCCAGTTTGTGTTTCACCAGTGAGTGTGTGTTGATGAGCGTGCAGCAAACAGAGTTAGCGGGACTTTGTCACATCGGCCCTAAGGATTTTTCAGACTGGTTAGTGGAAATGGTATCATAAGATAGGGAAAGGTTGCAAAGAGCACACCGCATGGGGCCACAATGTGAGTCAAATATCTTACAGTAAATGTCCTTACCTGTTGTATTATGAGCCATAAGTACCTCTCTTGAATATCTTACTGCAGGTAACAATCCTGGTGTAAAACGGGCAGAAGGTGTGGCGTTAGGCGTGGTCCGGGCACAGATGGGCATAGATGGGCTTGCCGTAGGCGCGCCAGCGGCGTGCCTGCTGTTGGGCGTGGACACGCTAGCATCTGGTTTAAATGCCCGCTGAGCCTGCTGAGTGAGGGGGCATGGCCCAAGGGGGTGCGGCTGTGCTCCGAAGAACGCAATCGAAAACCAGGTGGGGGAAATTTGAATGATCGAACCAGGGTCCAGCAACCCCTTAACCCTTTATCAAGCTCCCCTACTGAAGGATTACACTGGTAACAGAAAATTAATAAATGCAACAGTGAAAACGAGAAAACATAAAATGATCAAAATTAGGGTGAAAAATCCTCTCTAAGATGGCACCCAAAGCTACCCGGAGACAAGCATCTCCAAAAAATGGCACACACGTGCCCACATGGAACTTAAATATGGGCGATAGTAGTCAGTGACTCAATGTATTGAGCTTTGCATTACAAGTGCTGCAGATGCGCCAGCATCAGGTTTAAATGCCCGCTGAATGAGGGGGCATAGCCCAAGGGGGCGTGACTGTGCTCCGAAGAGTGCAATCGATAACCAGGTGGGGAAATTAAAATGATCGTACTGGGGTCCAGCACCCCGTTAACCTTTCAGCGGGCTCCCCTGCTGAAGGATTATACTGGTAACTGAAAACTAATCAAAGCAACAGTGAAAACGAGAAAACATAAAATGATTAAAATTAGGGTTCAAAACCCTCTCTAAGACGGCGCCAAAACCGACCAGGAGCCAGGCATCTCCAAAAAATGGCACATATGTGCCTACAAGGAAATTAAATATTTTCACTCCAATGACTCACAAAACACCTCTGCAAAGTATCCCTTATTAGAACATCTACATGAGCAGACACTCATAAAGAATTTCTGCCCTTGCACACTCCTACAATTAGGGGCGGCTCCTCCGCTAAGGCGGCAAAAAAGGAAAAATAAAATGATAATAACAAGATGTTATTATCATTATATTTTTCTGTGCTAGGGCAGTTTTGTGGGGCGGGGATAGGCTGCGCAGGGGGAAGGAGTGATGGCACCCTCCTAAGTGCACATGAATGTTTGACCCTCTGGGGCTGGCCAAAAATTAATGCGCACTTCACATGCACTCGACCCAGGCTGCATTGGAGAACATGCCCAGGCTTCATTCCCCATCTGGATTGCAGCGTTGTGATTGGCTCAGGGAAGCCTGAGTGCTTACCAATCACAATGCTGCATTGCAGTGTTGTGATTGGCTTAGGGGAGCCTATCCTGCTTCCTGCTCCAACAGCAGGCGGGGCGGGGCTGGACGGCCGGCCGGCCGACCGACAGGTATGTGTTGTTTTTTGTTTTTTTTTCCCTTCCCCTCCTTTCCCCCCTCCCTGCCCCACTACCGATTCGTGGGAGCAGCCGTGACTGCCTACAATGCTCCATGGCTATTGCACACGATTATCAGATTCTGACAGACACCAGCGCAGCAATAGACCGGGTGTACAATCAGACTTAAAAATATTCCTATGGAAAATCGGTCCTTGCATGACAATTGGGAGTGCTGATACAAGCGAGCATTATGCAAAAAACAAACATTATGCAACAATCAAGAATGATTTTATAAACGGTTGAATTTAACAAATGAACATGATACATCAAACACACATGAATTAACAAGCAAACATAAAGATGGCAATCACCTACAGTACTGAGATGATTAAAGTCATAGTGTGGATCTAGGAAAAACAATATATCACAGACCATTAGGCCTCCTATCCTAAGAGATACAAGAGCAAACTGAAAATATGTTAGCAGACATTAGTGAACTGTCAATATAGAAGTATTCAAAAACTAAGGAGTTTTTTTTAAAGATATTGAATTTTACCTACATACAATGTGTTTTTGCACTCCTTTTGAGATGTAGCTCACTGTTTCTATTGAATTTGACCCTGGGGCTGTAAGGATACCTCATTAAGATGGAGGCATGCCCACGATAACTTTTCCCTGCTAAACTAAAGGAAAAGTAACTTATGACACAGGAAACATTTTCCAAAATATTACTGTCTCTTGGTTTCTCTGAGGTAGATGTTTGCTTGTATAAATGAGCTTAGATTGAAAAAAATTACAGCTTAATCAGTTAAGGATAATATGTATGCTTGACTTTAAAAAATAATAACTTCTTCTGAGTTAGAAAGATATTGGCATGAGAATAGGCGCATCACTTATATATAATGCTGTTGTTGGATTTCACAGGCAGCATCTTGGTACAATATAGACATTGGATGTGCTTCGCTAGCATTTAACTAATGTTTACAAAAAAAGACATTTTATGACCAAAGTCCAACCTCAATTTTTAGCTCACTCTGAATTACTGGATTGAAAACCTTGGAATAGTCTGGGATACGAACAGCTCCAGTACATATGGCATGGCACAATAAGAACAGTGTGTCACATGGACCCGGGTTTCTTCCTAAAAGAACTCTCTAGTTCACCCTTATGCTACTCTCTACAGTTTTGCTACTACAGTGACTCACATATGTGCCAGCAGAATGGGTGAAGTCCTGTGAGAGAGGCCGTTCAGCCTACTAGATCAAAATGTGAGGGTACTCCATCCCTTCCAAGCTAAATAAGTTACAACGTGATCTGAGCATGATTGCTGACCCAGGACATCTTGAACCTCAATTGAATGAGTGCCAGGGAAGAGGGCATCACCCAAACAGATTAAAAAGGAAGGAGTCTGCCCCAGAATCCAACAAACCCACAGCATAAGGAACATTCATGGTGGCCTACAAGTGTGCCCACTTCAGGGACTCTGTCTGTCCCTCACCACGTGCCAGCTGCAGGTCCTTGGCCATTCTACCCTTATACACGTTTTGGGAGACAAGGACACCTAAATTATAATCCATCAGTAACTCAAGAGAGGACTAGTGCCCACCTGTTCTAATCTAGGAATTCTCCTCAGATCCTCCTCAGTCTGGGGGGGGACCTTCCCCAGGCTTGATCTGTCCCCAAAAGTGCACCCCACTGGTTCCTAACCACGGGTCTCAGAAGGAGTATCAACCCACTATGACATACTCTTACTGTCTGATGATCTCATAATCTCGAAATCAGGGGTCTCCAACCTTTACTGTAATAAGAGGTACTAATGTTCAATAAAAGTAATCCTGAGCTACTAACAAATATTATTGTTGTAATGGTGACTACATCAGACAAGAAAACATTAGTGGACACCTTTTGCAAGATTACCAGTAGTGAGGTCCTTAGTGCATAAGAAGTATGGTAAAACACAATTATAGCAATATGTCTTCTCAATGCAACATAATTTATCATTTATATATTAGCATTGAATACTTTTGGCAGATTGAAGTATTTTCTGCAAATATCAGCTTATGAGTTCTGAAAATACACACATTTTCAAATTGTGTATACACATCTCAGCTAAACCAAGCAAAACCTTCCAATTCAATAGGCTAGGCTGCACAGAGGGGAGCTACTTACTGGTAGTTGGATATCTACCAGTAGCTCACGAGGTACTGGTTGGAGAAGCTTTCTCTAAATAGACTTTCTCAGAAAGGCTCACGACACACACATCTATCTTGCTTGCTAATATATTAATCATACCAGGTTCATTGAAAGCCATGCACTGTCCATGCACACTAATAGGACCTATCTCCCATTGCCAGAAGATACATATTAGCTCTCTCAACCCCACTGGGCTGCGCATATCACTGTGACCTACAAGGATCAACTTGATCAAGCCTCCTGCTCCCTCATAACATGCTAACCATGACCCTTATACCAGTGATTTGATCACTGTTTGCATTTACTGATAAGCTTGGCATTTTAATCATACATGGATTTTTAATCAATAGTTTTATTCTAGAGGTTGCTCCCAGTGCAGTTAACTAGGTTGTGTTATTTCAGCAGTGCCAAGAAACTTATGCACACGTGGCCTCGATTAATTCAGTTAACAAAACATAAGGGAGTAACCCTTATACATAGAACTAAAGGCCTAATGTACGAAGCCATTATCCAGTCACAAACCCTGTGATTCTGTAAATTAAACGGTTTGCAACAGTAAAAATCCCTTATTAAATCTACTAAACCAATTTTGTGATTTGGTAATGGCTTCCTGAATCACAAAGTAGGTTCAGAGATGCATTCCAAATCGCAGTTTGGAAGGAGTCTGTTTAGGTCGCCACTTCTAAATTGCGATTCGGAATGCTATGTGTCAATGGTTTGTAACCACAATGTCAGTTGCAAACCATTAATATGTTAATGACTCCTCAAAGGAGGTAGTGAAATGAAATGAAATGAAAAAGAGATTTCTAAAGCGCAAGTCAATTACCCGAAGGTGTCAAGGCGCTAGCTCCTCAAAACAAACAGACATCGTTAGATCTTGACCAATGGTTAGAGGTTAAACAACCATGTCTTCAGCGCCTTGCTGAATGCTAACAGGTGAGTCGCATCCTTCAATTTCTGGGGGAGAGAGTTCCAGAGTCTAGTTGTCCCTACCAAAAAACTTCTGCCTCCCCAAGCACTTTTCTTAAACCTAGGGATAATCAGATTGTGAGATTGAGCTGAGCGTAGCTGGTCATGCAGGGACATGCAGGCGAAAATGTTGCTTAGAAAAGACTGGCCCTATATCATGAGTTGCTTTAAATGCTATGCACAAGGCTTTAAACTCTATGCGTCGCTTCACTGGTAGCCAGTGCAATTCCTTTAGGGCTGCAGTGGCTGATTTATGCTTAGGGATAGTCAACAGAAGCCTGGCGGCAGCATTTTGAACGATCTGAAGTGTTGTCAGGCATTTAGACCTGAGATTGATAAACAGGCCGTTACAATAGTCGGCCCTGGATAGGACCAAGGCTGTGATCACCAGCTTGCGTAACTCAGCAGGAATGAACGGAAGAATCTTCCTTAGTAATTTTAACATATAGAAAGATGCTGAGGTAACCTGGTTCACATGACCTTCAAATGTGAGCTTTGAGTGGAAGGTAACGCCTAGGTTTTTTACTTTATTTGCGGGGGTGGGCAGAGGGCCCAACTCCGATGGCCAAAGAGTAGGGGACCAAAAGGAGGTGTTGCTGCCGAAGAGCAGCACCTCGGTTTTATTGGAGTTCAATTTCAAGCAGTTGATTGCCATCCAGTCTCCGACTTGACGGAGGCAAGTGTAGAACTGAGCTGCCGTTTCTGATGGTGTCCCTGTCACCGACACCACAATTTGGGTGTCGTCAGCATAGGATATTGCTGAGAAGCCCAGTGATCTGATCAGCTGCGCCAGTGGGGCCACATAAATATTAAAAAGGGTGGGGCTCAATGATGAGCCCTGAGGGACCCCACAAGGCAGTGTAAAATTCTTTGACTTAAGTTCCAAAAGCGCAAAGAATTGTTTTCGGTCAGACAGAAAGGATCTGAGCAGAGATAAGGCTTTCCCTTTGATGCCTATCCTCTCAAGGCATTCCAGTAATTTTATGTGATTCACGGTGTCAAAGGCAGCGGAAAGACCAAGCAGCACCAGTGCTGCGCTACCCCCTGCGTCGACTGTCTGCCTGATCTGCTCCAAAGCAGATATTAGTGCTAGTTCCGTGCTGTGGTGTTTCCGGAAACCAAATTGGGTGGCATCCAGGAAGGTATTTGTCTCAATGTATTCAGATAGTAATGAGTTCATGGCTGCCTCCACTATTTTAGCTGGTAGTGGTAATCTGGAAATTGGCTGATATTTGTTAGGATCCGTCCCATCCAAGTTGGCTTTTTTTAAAAGGGGAAGAACTGACACTAGTTTCCATTTAATGGGAAAAATTCCTGAAGCGAACATTTGGTTAAAAATGAGGGCAAGCTGAGGAGAGATTCTTCCTGATAGGAGTTGAAAGATCTTTGGGGGGCAGGGGTTAAGAGGAGATCCCGATTTAGTAGATAGTAGGTATTTAATGACCTGCTCAACTGTTAGTGAAGGAAAATATACTAATTCTGAAGACTTCGTGCATTTTGGAGTTATTGCCTTGGCTTCTTTAGTTGAGTCAGAGGTGACCGGCTCAGCTAGTTGGGCGGTTGCACAAAGAGATGGGAGAGCAGAGAAGCCACTTTAGACTAATTTCACTTTTACCTGGCAAAAGTAGCCAAAGAGTCACAGAAGGTCTGGCTTTCTGGAGTATTGGCTATATCAGGATGTTTGGCTAATTTCTTCACTGTCGCAAAAAGTTCTTTAGACGAATTCTTGGCTGCACTTATAGCTGCGGAGAAATAACGAGTCTTCTCCTCCTGTATAAGTCGTTTATAGTCTAGTAAAGCTTGTTTGTACAAGGATCTGTCATTTGAGTCATAGTTGGATCTCCACTTCCTTTCCAATCGGCGACAGTTCTGTTTTTGGAGTCTGAGCTGTTCCGAAAACCAAGGTTCTGAGCGTCTAGCTCCTTGGTTTGTGATAGATTTTTCAGGTAAAACCTGGTTGATAGAATTGAGGAGCCAGTTCTCAAATGCAACTGCCGCTATATTGGGGTCGTTATTGAATTTATGAGGATTTGTGGCTAGTGAACTGTCCAGAGTCGTCGAGTTGATTTTGTTCCATGGGCGTAACCGTCTAGCATATTTATTTCTTGAGTTATGAAATCCCAATTGGTGAGGGGAGAGGGAGAACATAACGGCTTTATGGTCGGACCAAGTAAGGGTGAGCAATGAAAAACATTTTAGAGCACTGTTGTTGGAAAAAACACCATCCAACAGGTGCCCTGCTAGGTGAGTGCTGCCAGTAACTTGCTGAGTAAGACCTAAGCTACTCATCATGTCCGAAAAATGTATGGTGTCCTTGTCTAATGGGTCTTCTAAATGTAAGTTGAAATCCCCTAATACAGTAAAGTCAGCCGACTAAGATATCATATCCAGGGACAGCCCCACTAAATTGAGAAAGTCTGCCCTGGGGCCTGGCGGACGGTAGAGTAGCAAGCCATTGAAAGAGTAGCGATTGTCTATTGAAATGGTAAATAGAGCAGATTCTAAGATTGCTTGGTTAGTTTGGGTATTAAAAGTTCCTTTCCAGCTGCTTCGATGTATTATTGCTAGCCCCCCCCCCTTTTCCCCACTCTGTCTTGCTTAAAAATGGTGTAGCCCCTGTAGTAACTTATTCATAAAGGAGACAGAGCCCCTCTAGGACTCCTTCCCCTTTGTACATTAAAATGTTGTTGTTTGGGAGTGGTCCACTGCCAACTCTTTAACAGACTTTCTAAAAAAGATTTTTTTTCCCCTTAAATGCAGTCCCATTTCCTGTAAGGGAAATGGGCTACATTGAAAATAAATTATGAACTTTACTTAAATGCAATCAAGACATGGTGATCTTCTTCTGACACCAGCAGGCCGGCATCCACCATGATGGTATCCAGTCATACAGAGTCACAATTTGCGACCTACCTTATGAATATTGTTAAGGTAGGTCGGATTGCAACATCATACGATTTTGAATTTTGTGAACTGACCTATTAGTTCATAGGTCAGTTCAAAAATCCTTTTCCATCTGTAAAAATTCAATGAGAACTTTGCAAATTTCGACCACTTTTTATGTATGGAAATTCCATACATCAGGCCCTTAACATTTATTTGTAGGAACCCTTAACACTTCCCTTTAGAAAATGATTGGCTAATTAATAAATAATTGTCTTTGGAGCCACAAGGGAAATTCAAAACTGGTACTGAACACCAGAATTTAACACATCACCCATTCACCAGTTTATGTATGGATGCTACATCTTCTATGTCATTAGAGAGGGTATTCAGCCTATACAGGTGCATGGAGAACGGTCCTCACCTGAAACAGTCTAGATTTACAGAGGACACTAATAGGTCTCTTTGGGGTGAACACTGGTTGGCTAGAAACATAATCATACAATACACTAATTGATGACCAAGGCTCCAGTGAGCAGATATCTCATAAAGTAAAGTTGCTGTTGTCACTCTCAATGGTCTCAAAACCGTCAAGGTATACCTTTATGCTGTTTGTGGCTTTTACCTGAAATCTTCATAAAAGATCCTCAATGGATTCAGTCTTCAGCCACCACTTCCCTTCAACATTAACATTACTCTTAATTTCAAGACACACATTACAAATAAGGCACAAACAGAAGGACAATAGTCCTTGCTGTTTTTCCAGGTCAGTGCATTCTTCCTTTAACCAAATTTCAGAAAAGCTGTTCAAGCATGTGTTGCACTAGACCAGAATTGAGACAATTCCTACTCTCAAGTGTGCCAGATTCCCACATGGTTCTTCTGAACATCATCCTCCATGCAGTTGCACAATTCTTCAGTGGTCTAAGGATGTATGATTGCATTACTCACACATTCAAAGGGTTTCACTGTCCCTCATGCCAGCTCATATCACCCCAAGGGCTGATTAATTATTTCCAAAGCTGTGAACTCCAACATGCTGCCTGCAGCAAATTCAAGATCTCTGGTGATCTGGCCAACATTCACAATAGTGATAGTGACAGACTCAAGACAAAGACATGCACGAAGGAAAAGAAAGGATGACAAGCTAAGACCTACTCAGCACCCAAGATCTCAAGTTCCATACCAATGCAGAACTGACAAGCTCCTTCGTTCATTCACTGCCAGAGGGTCTATCAGGAACGTAAACAGATGCACCGTTCTCGTCTTAGTTCTCACATGAAGAGGTACGTGACTTATACGTTGCATTTTTTTCTCTCATATTGCATCCCTTCCCAGACATTGTCCAGAGCAGTGTTGGCTTATAGGTTTGATAGTGCGCCATGTTCTTGTGAAAATTGTAGGGGTGCATCATAATCACCGTTAGTTCGCACCCGCATATGTTTAGATATGTATCAATGAATGGTTAGTTAATGTAGTTGTAATTGGCATTATTATAATGAATAGAAGGATAGTTGTGCTATTTTGATTTACAAATGTAATGCTTAATTGAAATGTGTTTAAACTAATGCATTAGTGGAGTAGGCTATGTATAATCGAGATGCAGAAGTCAACGTGTACTATATATATTAAGTGCATGTGTAGTTCACTTTCCGCATATGAAATGTAATGGATTAATGCTTATAGAAGTACTTATAATTGTGTGTTTGAAGGATGTAAAGGCCCGACTGCATATACGAAAAGGAAAGGCCTGATTCGTTCTTATGTTAGCTTATTTTTGAAGGGAGAAAAGTTCTCTTGGAAAGGTTCTCTGGGTACAGTTGGTAAATTCATGTAGAGGGGAAAAGTTTGTTGAAACGTATCTTCTGTTGCAGGTGCAAGGACAGATGCCTCGTTAGCAACACATTGGCTGTTTGTTTTACGAGTTAGGGTGGTGGGAGGCATTGAGATGGGAGTATACTGGAATGCAGGGATGATGTCTGCAAAGGGAGAAGGTGCCTGGGACTCAAGGTCATCGTAGCCGTCCAGGATGAAGTAAGAGTTTCGATGGAAAAGTACAAGAAGGAAGACCTGGCCGAAGAGGCGTGACAAAAGGCGTGTTCAATTGTATTTGGGTTTTGTATTAGGGATAGTGCCCCGAGGGTGGAGAGCAGAAAAGAGGTAGGGGAGAGCAGAGAAGAGGACAGAGGGGGTTTCGGTGAAGGAGCATCTTAGAATCGAGCTCAAAGTGCTATGTGAGTGCACTTCTTAGGAAGTCTTCACAGCTGACACCTTTCTATTTACTCTTGCCTGGGAAATTCGTTAAGTAGGTATGTCATCTTAGTAGTAGAGTATGGACGGCCAATTGGGTTTATGCTTGTTTAGATAAATGAGGAATAACATAGAGATTGGAGCAGTCATTGCTTGTCTAATACTTCTGGAGCTAACGATTCTCCTTATCCTGAGTCGGATGAGACTACTGCGTAGGATGCTATTTGTATTAGTGCCCATCTATTTCTTTAACCTCGTGTTGAGGTGCTTGCATGTGCAGTTATTCTTGGCTGTAATAAAACCCCAAAATTGAACTCGGAGTCAGTGGTTTTTGTAGGTGAACCAGATTCTAAAAATGATTGCATAACTGACGATTTTCTTCCCTTTACGCTATTCAGCAGGTAAAAAGATCCTGGCGACCTGGGGATCCTTAGAAAAGATAAGATAAGGATCAGCGTTATCAGGTTAATTAGATCATGAAAATACATCTATAAACATACATAAAGTAAAATTGTTTCACTCCGTTTTTAAAGCCACTGCTGCCTAGGTTGTGCCATATCACAGGAGACTGCTCCTTATCTCTGGTTTTCACCTTGGACTGTGTTGTGAATGGGCAGAAGAAATCCACAAGTCCTCAGGTAAATTTCCAATTTGTTTTATTGAAGAAGCGTAAATCCAATCCGAGAGCCCATCCTCAAACGACCTCCATCTCCGTAGTTCCGTTACTGAATGGCGTTAGAAAATGATCGAATCAGCAGCAAGAACCACAGAACATGGAACGCCATTTGTAGGATGCACAGAATATTTAAATGATACAACATATGATCAGGCACCCGCTAAGGCACGCGTCTAACATTACAAGCGCATGTTCATTAGCAATACAGAATACAACACACTACCTTTGAACCATCAAAGAGATGAATCAGGGAACTATTTTCATTGGTTCAATATTCAATGTGTGTTTTTTCCTATCTATCGAATGTTTCACGATTATCCTACTGGTTAAACGTTGGGATCTTAGGCAAAATGGCTGGCCTCCTGTTGCAATTATGAACAGGAAATATGGGCAACCCTTCCAGATGCTTTTCTGTAACTCAGAAAACCAAAGCAAGAAATGTAAATTAAAAACAAGATGTAGTTGTTTGTTCTTCGGAAATGGTGGTGTCTATGGACACCATGGGATCCCTATCCACCTACAGTCAGGTACATGCATGGCATACTACTTAGAGGCCGGGTTACTCAAATCACCCAGCAATTTCAGCACAGATAGACCAGCAATAAAGGCTGCCACCCTAACACAACTCTCCAGCATTTCTAAGAGCTCTGCCACATGAAGGAATAGTAGAACATAGGACTTCATTTATGAAATCAAGTGTTATTTAAAAAAGGAGAAAGTAATGTGACTGGCCAAACATTTGAACAAGGATGATGTTGACACTAAAGTCAAAACTCATTTAAAATATAAGGGGGCAGATTTACAACTTCTGGTGCATCCCTGCAAATCAGCAGGGATGCGCCAGGAAAGATGCATCACACAAAACTAGCCGTGCGCCACCATGGATGCGCTGCATTTATAATGCGGCGCGCCGTGGCGCACGGATAGGCAGATGCGTGACGTATCTGCCGGCGTAAGGTTGGCGCAGTGCGAGAGTCCTGTCTCGCGCGCGACGCAACTCCAGCACTGTTCCAACCCGGCCTATCTCCAACATGATGTGTCACACCTTACGCCTGCTTCAAGCAGGAGCAAGGTTTTGACGCAGCGGCGTCGGAAAAGTGACTGAGTGAAATCTTGTAGATTTCATTGCGCCACTTTTCCGAGGCTTTCCTCCGATGGAACGCCCACACTGCGACGGAACGCCCACATGAAACCTGACGCAGGTTTCATGTGGCGCAGTGCTTTACAACGTGACGCATCTGCCTAGATGCGTCACGTTGTAAATAAGTCGCAATGTGGCGCATGGTTTACGCCGCCGCTGCGTCACAAAAGTGACGTAACGGCGGCGTAAAAGTGTCGCAAGGGGCTTGTAAATCTGCCCCAAGGAATGGATTTCTCCCACTGTCTCGCTTTGTGTTTTGGACGCACGTGTTTGTTGTGTGACTCATCAGATGTGCCTAAGCATCCACATGCAATTCAGTTAAGGGATACTTGCAAAATGGCTGTGTGCTCTTCGCCATTCACTCCAGCTGGGATGAATAGGCGTTGGATTCATTAGACCTTGATGCCAAAGAGACAGTGCCAATTGCAACCACACTCCCCTATATAATGTCAACAGTTGCGGTTTTCAGTGGAATGGTGACTGTTTGATTTTCTCAGGGCCACGATTTATAGCAACCTAAAGTGCCAGTTTAATGGTCTACCTCGCAAAAACAGTTGTAAATGACGACATGCACAATAAACACCAAAGTAAGGGGCAGATTTACAAGCCCCTTGCGCCACTTTTGCGTCACTTTTAACATGGGAAAAGTGACGCAAAAGTGGCGCAAGGGGCTTGTAAATCTGCCCCTAAGTGCGTAATTTATCAGTGGGCAGTCATTGATAGGCAATTTACACATGTTTTCCGATACATTCAATAATGTGAGCTTTTACTACATTGTGCACTTGTACAGTTCAAAAAATGACACATTCACAAATTATTTTCATTTCACATTTTTTTCCCAGAATATCTTTTTTTCCACAGGTGTGATTAATTCTGAACTATTCTTTGCAAAATAGGTGCAACTGGTGCAATTCCACGCTCTCTCTGTAGCATTTATTCTTGTGTTAGTTGAGTTAAAAGTCAGGTGAAAGAGATGGATATCGCGAGTTTTATGAATAAAGCTCAAAGTTCTCACACTCCGCCTCATTGGGAGTACCCGTATGTAGGGCTGTAATTTGTATATTCCTGAGTGATCTCTGGGGGTCCCATAAGCTTTTACGGAGGAATTAACATTGAATCTGAGTTGAATCCTTACAATCGCCTGAGAAATGAAGAAATACTGGGGAATCTGTAATTCTTGGTTTCATTACCCAACAGAATTTGGCAGTTTTCAGCCGCTAGAGGTCTTGAAGAAATATGTACTCGCCATGGCGCTCCTACGAATCATGGAACCCATGTGGGACTAGTAACTTCCTTTGCTGGCCCCAATGGAGAGTTGGACAACATTGTAATAAGGTCCATTGTGTGTGTAAATAAATTTTGCTCTGTATGTCAGTGGCTACTAATCGAACAAGTCCTCTGCAAACACCCACTTCAAGGCAACCATATTACACTTAAGGGGCACAAAATATGGACATTTGCGTATTTTAAGTAATATAGATAACAACTTTGCATGTGCAAAAAAATACCACATATGAAATTTATGAATGGTTTTGGGAGATGGTGTACGTTAATACTGAACAAGGTCTGTAAATCGGGCCATAAGGGAAAGAACCCGGTCTTATCAGGACATTGCAAAAGCATTCCACTTACTCGGAGCAGCTGACAAGGATGCTCTTCCATTTAAAAGGAACTGTTGCATAATCTTTATATTTCGGCGTATATTTATGAGCTCCGCTGTGTCGCCGTTGGACCACGCAACGTAGTGCAAGAGTGAAGCAACTCATAAAAGAGTTTTATGAAGCCACACAAGGCCACCTTGCGTGGCTTCATAAAACTCGAGTAATGTAACGCAGCACAAATTGCTGCATTGCATTACTCTGCACCAGGGAGGCGTTTCCATGGGTGTTCCCACGCAACATGAATATGCAACAACCCATGGTAACTCAAGACTTTAAAATTAGTATCCTATCTGGATAAAGGGCTCACAACAACATGCTAGTAGGGTGAATACAAAACAATAATCTATTCATGATAATTAGCAAAGTTAAGACTATTTAAAAAAAACATGGTTGGATCCAGTCTCATTGTTGGACTAGTGTACATGAGCAGAGTGTATTCATCTGACAAAAATTACCACACTCATATCCAAAATATATCACTACAGTCACATCTTCAGTCATACATCACACCCAAACACAAATAGCAGAGTACACAAAATCAATGCAGTAGTAAAATCTTACACGCAGTGTTTTGAAATTGTATGTATAACGTTCACATAGACAGTCATTATGCGAATATTTTTGAGTACATCAATTTCCATGGATGTCTTATATTCAATCTTCTTGTGGCTTTTTATCAGCTATGTTGTTGTGAGCCCTTATCCAGATAGGATACTAATTTTAAAGTCTTGAGTTGCTATGGGTTATTGTACATTCATGCTTTTTCCCCTACCCTAGGAACTTATACAATTAGCAGGGGGTTTCCCTTCTTCTATATATTATGTTCCCACGCAACATTCATAGATTTTGATGCATTCCCAGATTTACAAGCACAGGTAAGTAAAGGATGTGACCTAAAGGCTAGAGCGGTTGCCCTCGAAGCGGGGAAACCAAATTTGAGTCTTGGCAGGGACGCTCAACATACTGTGATTCTGGAAAAATCACTTAATGTCCCCAGTGCCTAACAAAATTAATGTGTCCGTCTGTAACACAACTGGTGCTCATGTAAAGCGCTCTGATACCTTTGGGTCAAGTTTGCGCTATATAAAACTCAAAAACAAAAAAATGTACAGCGAAATCTGGGAATGTGCCAAAAAGATACACCTCCTCAGGATAAATATCTTTATTTCTCCTCGTTTTTTCCTCCTTCTATGGGTGCTGCATTCTGCACAAAAACAATCCTGGATGCAACGAGGGTGCTCTTGCACCATGGTGCAGGGATGCCTGCGTTGGCACTAGGCAGCCCATTGTGCACCAGTGCAGGGGAAAGGACAGGGTGCATCATATACTTTTAAATACGTCGCATTCCTGCTCTTTCCCTGTTACGCAGCACACCAAGGGAACTTGCTGCGCTGCATGACTTTTTTGTAATTACGCCCCATATTAAATATATAATAAAAGTGTGTAATACAATGTGCAGTGTCTGCAGCTGTCAACATTTTGGAATGTTAGGAACACTTTGCACAACACGAAAAAGAGGTCGACAGGAATGAAAATAATGATGAATTTTAAACTTTGTTTCTCTGTGGAGAGAGTTCCTGTTCAAATGTGTCTGTGGGCAAGTCATCTGACTAAATCGTGCTCCTGGAAGGTGAGACTCATGGCATACCTTTCCCCTCAGACCACTCTTCCTTATAGGGGCCAGCCAGTGACTTTTATCACAAAAACACATCAGACTTCCTCAAGCAAAAAGTCTATCTATTGTTGGTGATTGTTAGCATGCAGAAATGGGTATACAGTACTGATTTTTTTTCTCTATCCTGAATGGGCCCTTTAAAGGTGTGTAGAATTAAGCTCAACTTTCTCTCAATGTCCCCTTGGTCTTCACTCCCTTTTATGGGCTCTAATGGGGCAACCTTAAACTGCATCCTAAGGTGTGCTGCGTTTTAGATAATCATGTGAATAAATGAAATAAAAAAACCGGTGGCACATCCTGCCAGCCTCAGCCACATGTGATGGAACGGAAAAGACAATTCACTTCTGCGAGCAAAGAACGAAGGTGTTTCTTCCAATGGTGGAAAATTCCTCCAGGCTCTGAGATGAGGGAAGGCATTGTCAACAGCCTTTAACATCAAAGCGAACAGTCTCAGTACGAATTCTGAAATGAATAGGCTGCCCAGGAGAAATTTGCCTGTCTCCTATTTCAAAGGGTTTCTTCTTTTCTTTTTATTTTAGAGGAAAGATAATTAAATTGTGATTGTCATAAGTAAGAACTGGATAATGGGGATGTGAATTGAAAATCCTGCACAAACAAGACTTTAAATTGCAGCTCTGTTTTGCTTGATTGAGCCAGTTTGTTACATGATGCAAGCTGGCATACTGTTAGTGACACAGTTAATAAAAGGATTGTCGTGCTGAAGTTTTGTTTATCAGACAAGCGTATAGTGGCGGTATTGATTGGTATTCTTTTATTACTTTAACAAATTCATTTCTCTTCTAAGTCCCACTTCTTAAAGATACTGATTGCTAAAAGAAAGCTATTTGGATGCATCTCACTATTTTTTCTAACTTAGAAATACATTTTTGAAGTCATCAATCATGAGTTCAGAAACCTGACATAATTTCAAAGTAAAATGGCAATCACAAACTCATCTAAGTTTTGACTGCTGGACATAAAAGACCAAAGCAAACAGAAAAAAAATATAATCAATTGTTAATGAAAGTATTGCACATAAGCATTGCATGAAGTACCACAGTTCATGCTACTTGACATCTCTAAAGTGGATAAATGTGAGTTGAGAAATTTGAGCAAGGTTTCGGCTTGCATAGTCTGAGCCCCACGTGTGGGCATTGAGAAGAGATGGGCATTGGGAAGACATCAAAGGAGATAAGGGGGTTACAAGATCTGGAACGATAAAGAATGTTTCTAGACCTGAGAGTCTGGGGATCTAACAATTGAGTGGGCTAAAGAGAAAGGTGGACATTCAACAGGATAGAGCGGGGAGTCTGTCCAACAGAGATGACTGATCATGGGTTCCAGACATCGTCCACTATATTTTTTCTGCACTGCATTCCTAATGAGCTTTCTAAAGTTCCAAGAATTAATGAGGTTAACATCACAGAATTATGGGGCAGATGTATCAACATTGTCTTTTGCGAGTCCTTAATAGCGAATTTTACCGATTCGCTAATAAGGACTCGCAAAATGCAATGTATGTAGGTTTCGCAACTAAAATAGCGATTCCTACGCATTCCTTATTTGCGACTCGCAAATTGCGAGTCGCAAATAAGGAATGGCTTCCCATTCATTTCTATGGGCCAAGAGGCCCATAGAAATGAATGGGAATTGCATGCGCAATTTGCGAGTACCCAATAGGTACTCGCAAATTGCGCATGCAATTTCAAGGGTGCAAGGGTGCCATAAGGACACCCTGTTGCACCCCTGAAATATGCATGTGTGCACATGTGGCGCACATACATGCCCAAAGGGCATGTATATGCGCCACATGACACTTTGAAAAATGCAAAAAAAGTGAATTTTTCAGGAAATCGCAAATTACCACCAACTTGAAGTTGGTGGTAATTTGCGATTCCTTAAGGCGAGATCGCAAATTTTGGGTGCTTCCAAAATTACATTTAAGGAATCGCAATTTGCGATTCCTTAAGTGCATTCGCAAAATAGGGAATCGCAAATTTTGCGATTCCTTATTTTGCGATGGCCTTTTGGGATCATACATCCCAAAAGGCTTTTTCCCGTTCACAAACGGGCCGATTCTGCGAATCGGCCTGTTTGCGAATGGGAAAAACGCTTCATACATCTGGCCCTAAATCCTTTATTGGGGCATCTGGACAGTTTTGAGACGTTGCTAGAAGGCCCAGATTTATTATATTATGTTCAAGCCTTTGATATTATTGGCCTTCAAGAAATCTGGGCCAAGAAATCTGTTGATGTGAAGGGAGATGTGTCCTTAGGGGCGCCAGCATCAAGAAGCTCTAAAAAAGGTCATCGTTTTGGGAGAACTCCCACTGTATATTAGCCCCTCACTGGATATTTTTAACACAACTGGTGTAATCCGCTGACTTTGACAAAGTCTTCCTAAATCACTAGGTTACATAGTGGAAGATCATACGATCCATCTGTTATTGTTCTTTTAGGAAATGTTGACATTAACCCAAACTACAAGCAAAAGTGGAAAAAAGTGGCTGCAAGTGCAAGGTAAGTGGTTTTATTTATTTTTTATTTTATTTTCCCTATTCCTTCGTCCGTCGACTCCCCCCCTCGCCCCACCCCACCGCTCTTACCTGCACCAGCCGCGACTGTATAGAACTCAAATAGATTCTAATTTTGGCTTCATGGAGGACTTTACATTACTGAAAATGATCAAATGAGATGCCAGTCATTGTCAAATGTTTGGAAGATGGAAACTGTTGCCCATACACAAATAATGGGTTAAAACAAACAGACCCAACAGCAAACATTATACCTTTTTTCTTTGATGGTACTGGCTCAATGATAAGATATCTAAATATATCAAAACCCATGAAGGACTTTAACTCAAATAACTGGAAATTAATATCATATGATGGGCTGTTGATTGCTCCACTCCTAAGAACAAAAAATGAGTACCGAAAAAACAGATTTGACTAATATTATAACCACCGGTCAGATCTCAAATTATTATGGAAATCAATATATGCAAGTACAAAAAATCAGTTTGAGAGAGTTTATGTATGAGAGAGAGAAATGTGTAAGTACAAGACATTAGTTTGAGAGAGTTTAGAACAAGAAATCAGTTCGAGAAGCAAAACAGAAGGGTGAGAAACGTAGATGTGTTGAAATTTATGGAATCTCCAGAGTCATTGATGGTAAATTTTGGGTCTTCATAAACTCAATAGAAAGCTCTCATGTTAATTAAAACCTGATTAACATTTCACAGAAAATACTGGCTCTTTTTTTACTTTAAAACGACTTTCGAAGGAGTAATTGAGGTCTATTGAGGTGAAAAATTGGTAGGTGAGGAATTCCTGCTTTATTCTTGAGCGAAATTTTGAGCCTCTAACCTGATACATGGGTGCAAATGAAAATTGAGAATGGTCGTCATTTGTCTGTGAGAATCCACACTATAAAAGGATTGAAGCAGACATACTTGTGAGCACCCCTGTTGTTAAACTTGTACATAGTGGATTCTGCTCAGGCTCTGGTGAATGCTAGATGATATTTCTGCAATATTCAATTAGACCAGGCAATCATTTCTTTGGAGACACAGGGGCAGATTTACAAGAACTGGCGCATCCCTGCATATTAGCAGGGATGCGCCAGTTCATTTGCGACATGTAAAAAAACCCTTGCGCCAACATGGATGCGCCACATTTACAATGCGGCGCACCGTGGCGCAAGGATGGACAGATGCGTGACGCACCTGTTTGGCATAAGGGCAGCGCATTGCTGGAGTCGTGTCGCAAGTACGACGCAACTCCAGCAATGGTTAAGAATGCCTATTCCTAACATGCTGCGTCACTCCTTACGCCTGCTTCAAGCAGGCGCAAGGTTTTGGCGCAGTGGCGTCGTAAAAGTGACTCAGTGAAATCTTGTAGATTTCACTGCGTCACTTTTACGAGGCTTTCCTGCGTGGGAACGCCCACCCTGCATACATTATACCTGACGCAGGTATAATGTAGCGCAGGGCTTTACAACGTGACGCATTTCCCTAGATGCGTCACGTTGTAAATATGTCCCAACGTGGCGCATTAGTTTATGACGCTGCTGCGTCACAGAAGTGACGCAACAGCGGCGTAAAGTTGTCGCAAGGGGCTTGTAAATCTGCCCCACAGTGTTTAAAATCCTGATTTAGTTCAAAAGTGTCAGAGTCTGATTCTCTAAAGAATTTGTGAGGAAAGAGATCCATATTCTTCTCAAAATTCACCCAAACCAACTGCTTAGATTTTGGGACAAGGTTCTTGATAACCTTAGTGTCAGAGAAAACTGTAACAGTTCATACTGATAATTACTGAAAATCCAAAGGTTTGAGGGACCTTATAGTTAGGCTCAGATTTCACTTGTATAAAACCAGTGAAAGTCTGCTGTTATAGTTACCTGAGCTAACTATAATTATGCCCCCGCAATGCACTGCTTATGACCTCGCATTTACATCACTCATTGCATGGTCAGTGACAAAACTGATGGCATCACTGATGACAAATCAAATGACATAACTGATGACATCACGGATGACATCATCCAGTGATTGTGAGTGTTTCCTAAAACTTTCTGAGTGTTAAAGATATATAGTAAAATACTACAAATGTTAAATTAGTAAACTTTGTGTACTACTAATGTGTGGTACTATTTGTAACACATTATGTGAGTGAGTGTGACTGTGGGTATCCTTGTGTGAGTAGGTGCCTGAGTAGCTATATGGGTGTACGAGTGGTTGTATGGGTGAATGAGTGACTGTATTATTGTGTGAGTGGGTGTGTGAGAGGCTGTAAGGGTGAGTGAGTGACTGTGTGTGAGTGAGTGGGTATGGAAGAGGCTGTATAGGTGAGTGATGGGGTGTATTAGTGGCTGTATGAGTGAGTGAGTAGGTGCATAAGTGTATGGGTGAGTGAGTGAGTGGACGTGTGAGTGACTGTATGGGTGCATTTTTTAAATATGAGAGTGGCTGTATGGGCAAGTGTATGCTTGTGTTAGTGACTGTATAGGTGAGTGAGTACATGTGTTAGTATATGTATGAGCAAGTGAGTGGGTGTGTGTGTGAGTAACTGTATTGGTGAGTGAGTGGGTATGTTAGTAGCTATATGGGTGACTGACTCAGTGTGTGAGTGGCTGTATGTGTAGTGTAGTTCCTATTTCCCTAATAGGCTCTGCGCATTGGAATAATATACCCTATAGGTTTGACATAGGACTGAGGTCAGTATGTCCCTATCGAGTATATTAAACTTAATTACTTTGTGCCAGCTAACTCAGAGGCTTGTAGAAACTCCTTGTAAACAAGAAGGGAGTAGTTTCTGGCAACCGCATAAACATGACAACTTTGTTTCCCTTTAGAATCGGAACACTCTCAGAATCGTGGAAACAATAGATAACAGTTTCACTCAGCTAATCGTGCATGCTTAGTTTCTTCAGAGTTACACAGAAAGAATAGACGGGCGTTTCAATAAAAAGGTTTTATTGAACAGTCTTGTTTCTCGTGTAAGAGATATGAGCTGTTATGATCACAAGACAGTATGCAAGATATATAATGTACAGCGTAAGCAGTAGAAAGAAATAATACTGCGCTAGCATTATCTTTTAGCTATGATACATATATTCACATACATAAATAACATAAGCTAAAAATGCGAGTACTCATACGATGCATCTCTAAGCTAGTTCTACCCCAGTGTACCTAACCTAGCCTAGGTGTAGGGCAAGGTAAGAAGTAGGTGTAGTATTCTGTAGTATGGTATACTAAGAGTCTGGTATGCCAAGAGTCCCTCTAGGTTGTAGCTGGATTCTCTGTGAGCAGGGATGACAGCGTCTCTTCTCAGTGCGTCAGGCCAGGATACGGGCTCCTCTGAAGTCGAGGTCTCCTCTAACTTGCTTGGGCAAGGGAAGGTATATTTATACCTGGTAGGTGCCTTGGAATGTTAGCATTGATGTGAAGTCGGACAGAGGAAGATGTCAGGAATGAACCCTTAAGGAATAGTGGTTCATGCATAATAGATGAGTTCTTGGAGAAATCAATAATCCTGTGCCGGGCTTAGGGTTTGGTTTCTAAGAACTCGTTGTGACGTTAGGGTGGACGGATGTCGGTGACCATGCCTGTATTTGGAGTGTATGGCTAATGCCTAAATAAGGACTGGGATCTTATGCCTATATAAGGGCAATGCGAATTGTGCCTATATAAGGACATGTTTCAGGAAAACCTATATACGGACACCTAAAGCGGAATACAACATATGGGTGAGTGAGTGGGTGCATGAGTGGCTGTATGGGTGAGTGGCAGTGTGAGTGAGTGGTTGTGTGAGTGGCTCTAGGGATCAGTGGGTGGGTGTGTGAGTGTTTGTATGGGGGTGTGAGTGATTGTGTGAGTGGTTCTGTGGAAGATATTATCAGTGATGTCATTTGAGATGCCATCAATGATGTCACTGACCATGTCATGAGTGATGTAATATGTGAAGTCATAAGCAGTGCATTGCGGGGGCGTAATGTGTAGTTAGCTCAGGTAACTATAACTGCAGAATTTCACTAATTTTGTATGACTGAAATCTGTGCCTAACTAGAACGTTTTTCAGTGAATTTCTATGTTTTTTTAATTCTATTTCCTAACGATAATGTCCCTGTAACCTTTGTTTTTTTTAGTACATTTCTAAGGTTTTTTTTTTAAATTCTATTTCCTAACTGTAGAATCCCTATAACCATTGTTTTCCTCAGATTTTTTACATTTTATTTCCTAACTGTACCCTGTAAACTTTGAGAATGAGTATGTGAGTAGCTGAATAGGTTGGTGAGTGGGTGCATGAGTGGCTGTATGGGTCCATAAGTGGGTGTCTGTATCGGTCTGTGAGTGGATGTGTGAGTAACTGTATAGGTCTCTGAGTTGGTGTGTGAGTGCCTGTGTGAGTGGGTGCGCGAGTGGCTTTGTGGGTCTGTCACTGGGTCTGTCAGTGGTACTATGGGTCTGTGAGTCAATCAATCAATCAGGAGTTTGTATAGTGCGGCCACTCACCCATGAGGGTCTCAAGGTGCTGGTGGGGCTGCTGATCCATCTGGGTGTGGAGGTTCAGTTGAAGAGCCAGGTCTTGAGGTCCTTCCCTGATTGGGTCAATGGTGCGGATTGCCTGAGGTAGAGGGGGAGGATGTTCCAGGTCTTGGAAGTGAGGTAGGAGAAGGATATTCCTCCAGCTTTGGTCTTGTGGATTCATGGGACGGAGACCAGGACGAGTTGGGCGGAGCAGAGTTGTCTGGTGGGTGTGTGGAATATGAGGCAGTGGTTCAGATATTCTGGTCCTGTGTTGTGCAGAGCTTTATAGGCATGTGTGAGGAGCTTGAAGGTAACTTCTTGTTGATTGAGGGCAAGTGGAGTTGTCTTTGGCAGGGGATGTCAAGGACCAGTCTGGCTGTGGCATTTTGGATGTTCTGTAGTTTCCTGAGCTGTTTCTGGGTGGCGCTGGCTTAGAGTGCGTTGCCGTAGTCAAGTCTGCTGATGATGATTATGTGGGTGACCATCTTTCTGGATTCTGTGGGGATCCATCTGAATGTTTTTCAGACAGGCGTGTGAGGATACTGCATTGATTTGGTGGTTTATTGTAAGCAAGGAGACCAATATAATGCCGAGGTTGTGTGCGTGATCAATAGGGCTAGGAGGGGATCCCAGTGCGGCGGGCTACCAGGAGTCATCCTAGGCTGAGGGGGTGGGTCCCTGGATGAGTACTTTGGTCTTGTCCGAGTTGAGCCTGAGGCAGCTCTCTTTCATCCAGGTATCAACAGCCTTCATTCATGAATGGGTGTGTGAGTGGCTGTGTGGGTCTGTGAGAGGATGTGTGAGTACCTGTGTGTGTCTGTGAGTGGGTGGGTGAGTGGTGCAATGGGTTCGTGAGTGGGTGTGTGAGTGCCTGTGTGGGTCTTTGAGTGGTTGTACAAGTACCTCTGTGTGTCTGTGAGCGGGTGTGTGAGTGGAGCAATGGGTCTGTGAGTGGGTGTATGAGTGCCTGTGTGTGTCTGTGAGGGCGGTGTGAGTAGTGCTATGGATCTGGTAGTGGGTGTGTGAGTGCCTGTGTGGGTCTGTGTGTGGGTGTGTGAGCGGCTGTGTGGGTCTGCGCGTGGGTGTGTAAGTGCCTGTGTATGTCTGTGAGTGGGTGTGTGAGTGATGCTATGGAATTTGGGCATTTGCATACTTAGGGTATTTAAAAGGGAGAACCTTGGACTCTTATCTCACCAGGAGACAACAAGAAATAACCCACTCATCACAGTCACTACAGATCAGATTGCACTTCATTAGATCAATGATGCATTCACCTTCATTAAAGATTTCAGATTGCTTTCCAACGTGGAATACAAGTGGAAATACATTTGATTTGCCTTCATCAAGAAGTTATGAACGTTTGTTCTTTACTGAAGTGGAGCTTCAACTGGGGCACCTGCTATTTTTATATTTATAAGTGCTTCCCGTTGAGGTTTAATTTCTGTGAAATGCACACCAGGGCCAGAATGGAACCTCATTTTTTTCCAAGAAGAGTCCCCAGTTTTGCCAAAAATGTCTAACCAACTGGAGTTCTTTCATCTGGTTAATCAGTAAACCAAAGCCTTATGTAAAGCTGTCCATCAATGTGGGAAAAGAGGGAAGACATTTGCATATTTCTTACAAAAATGGGAAGGTTGATTTTACCTCCGGGGACCCCATCCACTGGTGCCTGGTTGAAATTGAATGTGGAAGCAGGGCCACCTAGGCTCCCTCCCCAGGCCAATTTTGGCCCCGGGGACCCATCCTCTGGGGTCCAGCCTTAATTCAATGGTGGAGGTGGGCTGAATGGCCACCCTCCCTGGGCCGATTTCGGCCCTGGGGACCCAATCCCCCGGGGCCTGGCCACGCCTCACTGGGTGCCCTGGTCCCACCCAGGGCACCCTGTCTGCATGTTGGGGACCGCGGGAGGAGCCTCAAGGCCCCCCTAGTCCTAGCCAGCTCCCGATCCCATGCAGGATCTGGCATTGCTGTCGCACACAAGGAGCTGCTGGAAATGCAGCTCCCTGCGTGCAAGAGCAATACTTTGATATATTTCCCTGCCCACATGTCTGCAGGCAGGGAAAGAGATGAAAACTCTGCATCCAGCAAGCTGGAGCACTTTGACAGCTCCCGCTTGCTGGAATTGTAGTATTTGCTTTTGCTTGGCAAGAGCTGTCAGCTCCCACCAAGCGAAAGCAAACAGCTATCTCCCGATTGTGGGCAACTCAGGAGATAGCATGAGCCGACCCTGGGGGTGGCAGTCCCCAGGGCCATATATGGCTCCAGGAGGGTGGCCGTGCGTCCCCGTCCTCTGATCTGCAGAGGCCAGCCCCAGGGAGGTGGTGGTCTCTGGGGCATATGTGGCCAAGGAGGGGGGCTTCGCGCCCCCCTCCCACTTTTAAAAAATAGTCACTGTCCCAGGAAGGTGGTGGCCCCCGGGGCCTGGAAGTCCACATTGCCCCCCTATCTCTTTTTTTATATATAGCCCTGGTGAGGTGGTTGTCCCCCCGTTTCTTACTAACATGAGCCCTGGGGACGTGGTGCTCCCTGGGACATAAATAAGCCTTTACAAAGGGGTGCCATGCGCCCACCTCCATTATTTTACAAATATCTACATGCCCTCAGGCTCACCAGGGAGCAACTTGGAACACAAGTGCTGGAGATTGCACTCGTTTTTTTTTAATTCACAGCAATATTTGTGAATATTCATGAGTTTAGCCGTGAATGAATACTAAAAATGCTTTTTTGCCCTGCTTGGGTCCCTGTGGGACCCCAGGACCAAGGCTAGGGGCTTAGTGCATTCATACCCTGCCCCCTTTTCTATTTTTTTGCATTTTTGGGGGGACTCGACTGAAGCTGAGTCCCAAGAAGGCTTCCAACACTCCCTGGTTGAAGTGTTTGTAGCCAATTAGAGCTCTGCAGATCTCTGCACAAGCTCATTATTATTTGCGAAGGCTTCGCGACCCTAGAAAGCCAAATTTGGATTTCCTTTAATTTCTCAAAAACAACTGAATGGATTTACACGAAACAACTGAAAGTGTGATCTGAGAACCAAAAGCTACCTTTCTGCCAAATTCGGTGTAATGCCGTCCAGTGGTTCGGGCTGCAGGCGTGTCTAAAGACTCAATTGAAATTAATATAGGAAATGCACTTTTTTTGGCTCCCTCTTTTTCTCTGCCCCCATTTGACGGATCACCCCGAAACTTTCCATGCACAACTAAACCCAACTTGACACTTTTATGGGAAACTTTCGTGAAGATTCGCCAAATGGCACCAAAGTTACAGGCAAGTCAAAAGATGCTTTTCCAATGGAAAAATGCTACTTACTTTAATTGCTACTAAATATATTCACAGAAAAAAACCAACGGTTACACAGACATCATGTTTAGGAAATAAAATATAAAAACCATAGCAATTCAATAAAAAACCAAGTGTTACATGGACATTATAGTTAGATTCACATTTTACATACACAAAACCATAGAAATTCAGCAGTTATAGTTATGGTTACCTCAAGTAATTATAACTGGTACGCCTGCCATGCACAGTTTTCTCAACAATAATTTTACAGCAAGTGTTGAGGGATAATATCAATGATGTCATAGAAGATGTCATAAGTGATGTAATATATGTGGCATTTGGCAGTGCATGGTGAGGCCACTTGCGGCCACGCCCTGTGAGCAACCCCCCGCATGTAGGCAACCCCGCGCCATACATGACCATTGATCGTGCATGGCCCGTGTTGGCCACAGGCCCTGACCTTCGAACAGGCCCTTTGGACAACCCCCCAAAAGATCTCAAGCTGGGCCAATTTCAGCCCTGGGGACCCCAGCCTTTTTTTGGTGAGGGGGATAAGTAGCCCCCCTCCCTGGGCCGCATTTGGACCTGATGACCCCATCCCCCGGGGCCTGTGACTTAAATTATGCATGAAGGGGGCAAGCAACCCCCTCCCCAATGCAATTTCGGCCCAGGGATCCCATTTCCCAGGGCCTGGCCTTATTATAACGGGGAGGCATGCAGCCCCCCTCCCCAGGCCAATATTGGCCCCAGCGACCCCATCTCTGGGGCCCCCCCAATAAATAGTGGGAGCCCAGGAGTCCACCGACGGCACCCACTTCATATTTAAAAGGGGAAGGGGCATGCTGCCCCCCTCTGGGGCCGATTTGGCCCCAGTCGCACCATCTCCATGGGCCCGGCCTTATTCTGGAAGTGGAGCCTGCAGCCCCCCTCCCCAGGCCAATATTAGCCCCGGGGACCCCATCTCCAGAGGCATAGCCAGGCACTAAAGGGGGAAGAGGGCACACAGCTCCCTTCCCTGGGCTAATATTGGCCATGAAGACCCCCATCCCCCGGGCCTGTCCACTACATGGTGGGTGCCCTAAAGCCCACCCAGGGGTCCTACTTGGTTGGAAGTCGCGGGGGGAGCCCTAATGCCCCTGCTGGCTCCCCGCCTCCTGCAGGAGCCGGCATTGCTTCCACCTGCAAGGAGCAGCTCCCTGAGTGTGGGAGCCATTTTTTAATCTGTTTCCTGTTTTTCATTTTTTTTGCTCCCGCCCACTGGGAGTGAACTTATTGTTTGCTCTCACTTGGCGGGATCTTTAAATTGCTCCCGGCAAGCAAGAGCAAACTGAAGTTTCCCTGCCTGCACCGCTATATCCAGAAGGTGGGCACCTCGGGAACTAGCAGGAGCCGGCCCTGGGTGATGGTGGTCCCCAGGGCCATCAATCGCTCCAGGAGGGAGGACGCGTGGCCCTTCCTTCCCGTGGCGGTCCCCGGGGCTGGAAAAGGTCCAAGGAGGGGGGCCGTGCTGCCCCCTCTCCCTTTTCAATAATGGCCTGGCCCTGGGGAGGTGGTGGTCCCCGGGGCCAAAATCAGCCTGGTGAGGGGGACCACAAGCACCCCTCCCCAAATTATATAACTAAATACACTCCCAGCACCTGGGGGGGCATGTACCAAACAAGCGCAGGAGCCAGTGCTTGTTTTATTTTTTAATTTTACCACATATTCTCCGTGAATTCTCTGTAAAATTGAAAAAAGAAAACATTTTTGGCCCCTGGTGGGGTCCCTATGGGACCCAACCATCAGGCCTAGGGGGTCAGGGTACCTTTACCCTGCCCCCCTGTCTTTTTTCATGTTTTTTCTTGGGACTTGGCGGAGTCCAAGCCACCAGCTGGCCGTCAACACTTCCTGGTTGAAGTGTTGGTAGTCAATCAGATCTCATTTTTAGATCTCTGGGATCCACGGACCCTCGACGTCCTTAGATATCTATATTTTTATTAGACCTTTAATGTCTCCAAAAGTACTGAACAGATTTACACCAAAATATTTTTTAAAAGTGCTCTTTCTAGAGCAAGATCTACCTTTCTACCAAATTTTTCGTAATTCCGCTCAGTGGTTCAGGCTGTAGCCGTGTCTCAAAATTGCTAAATCCTCATAGACATTGTAAGGGGAAAAGTGTTCTGTGAGCCCCGTTATTTTGTGAATCATAGAGTTTGCAACCATAGAAGGGCTGTAATCACCTGGTCCTTAGAGCTGAGGTAAAGTTGAACAAGGGAAGTGGCAGTGTTCCTGAAGTGCAAGTCAGGGGTAGCAGAACATGTTCTTAACACTCACTGGCCAATGCAGAATCTGTTTATAGGTTTATGGGTACATACTAGGTGATATATACCTCATGGGAAGTCAGATTTACTTCATTTCTTTAAAAGAAGAAGTAAAGTGCAACATTGTAACAAACTGGGATTATCTAAAAGGTGAAGGGACTATATGGAATTCACTTTCCAGGTCTGTCCTCATGGGACTTGAGAGAGGGATGGCTTTAAAGGGAACATGGATATGGGCAATGTCCCATGGAGTTAGGTGTAGTTCTCGGATGCAACTGCCCAGAGGTCTGGTTGTAAGGCTGAATGATCTTCTGTGAGGTTTTCCCTTAGTGTTTCCATTTCTCTGACTTTTTCTATGCGTACTTGTGTTGATCTCCAGAGTTGGGTTAAAAGAAGCTTGAATGTGTGAGTCTCAAATGCATTGGGCATTACCTCTGGTAGAAAGGAGGAAAGATGGGAGAGAAGTTTGGGACCAAAGACTGAACTGACCATCACTGTCATTCACAAAATAATTAAACTTGAAGCAGAAACATCCTCAAAATGTGAGCGCAACTTCTGAGATATGAGTAAGGAATGTAAATATTGCTAAGGTGCGCAAAGGAACAGATGAATTCACATGTATTAGCAAAGACTAGTAGAGATTAGGATCAGAAAACATATTCAGACATCACTTAGGCACTTCATGCTAATTCAGCAATGAAAGACTAAGTTGATTTTTAACCGGAATCTTCTAGAAATTCATACACTTGGATGTTTTCTGTGTGGAAAAGGGAGTATGCAGCTGAGCATTCTAGAAATGCTTAAAGCTTTGTTGCTGAAAGTTCTCTCTCTGTTGAACAGCCCAAGTCCATGGGTTCTCGAGAATCGCCAAAGCAGGAACTGTGTGGACAGAGAGGGTGATATGTGCTACTAGTAGCTTTTGTCATTCATAAAACCATAATAAGTACCAATATATACTGGCTTGCATGACCAAATTCAGGAAACACAAGGTAGTGGGGTTAGCCTTTGTGATCTCTGGATTTTGGGGATAGGCAAACAATAAAGGATCCGATGCTTAGATGGCGTGCAGGGAACTGGTTGGAGGGAAGCCCGCAAATGGAGCACTTGCTTTGCACCACACCCAGTATCCTCATCAACCAACAAGAATCAACCAACGACTTCAACAGCTTTTAGGCACCTGAGTCTGAAGTCAGCATTTTTTTCTTTATCGCTCTTTCCTCTCTCCTTCCCTCTCTTAGTGGGATGCAGGAATTATGTAGCCTACGGCACTGTATTGGTTGTGACACACCTGACACTGACTGCTTGACAATCCAATATCAACAAACCCATGGTCTTCCATTACTCCAGCTAACATTCTCCTTTAGGCTACTGACAAGATCAGGGTCACTCAGCTGTTATCATTGCAGCAGGGTGATTTAGAAGCTGACAGCAGGAGGTGGATTACATAACATAAACCAACCCTAGGTTGAAGTAAAAAAAATTGAGGAAAAAGGCTCTATTTTTCACAACAATATCAAGTGTGCAAAATTTGCTGGTGCTAATTATAGATCATAATTTTACAAAGGAGCTGTTAATCCAAGATGTATCTTTTTTGCAAATGTAACTCATTAAACGTTGTCGTTTAGCATACTGGTCATTCTATTTCTACTCCCAATTGCAACTATTTACACAAATTAAGCACTGAAAGACTTCTTTAAATGTTTATGTCATGAAGTACATCAGTCCAAGAGTGTTATTTAGACCATGGAGGGTAGAGTTCATAACTTTTTTAAACTTTTCCAACCATGACAGAGGACCGTCTGCCCTTTTTCGAGATCCTAGCCTCTGCTGTAAAAGGAATTCTCACTATTGACTCTCTTTAAAGCACTGAAGGTTTAACAAGTGGGCGTCATGTTTAATGCCCCTGCCCACTGCTTTGTTCTGCTAAAGCACATTCTCAAAATTGGAGTTTATTTTCTGTGACAAAATAACGAATGGCCCTAACACACACTGCTTTCAACTTGAGCATAGGGGACTTTTAATACTTTCTCTGCTCTTGTCTTCCATGTATTGTATGGTGGACGCATGCAAACAATAAGTGACAGTCGTCCGCCTCAATGGGGTACAAGGGAGAATCTGCGGTTCAGTGGCTGACACACTGCTGGGTCATGGGGTACTGTCGACTGAGAATGTGGACGCTATGCAAACGGTAACCTGCAAGGTTCCTGTGACTCAAAATAGAGGTGGAGGAACGCAAGTTTAGTGGGGCGGGACAACCGCTTGTTTATGGTGCTCCTCGCGCCCACCCAAACCCTAAATGTAGCCCCAACTCTTTATTGTACTAAAAATACCCCAAAACAGAATTTTCAGGCTACGACTAAACATAAACAGTGCAATAAAGGACATTCATCGACAAAAGCAACAGAGACTATATCCACTATGCAAGACTTGAAATGCCAACCTTGAATGAGGTACGCAATTATGACTTACATTGGGCTCCCCTACGGGAATACTTATTATCATGCCAAGAAGTGAGCTCTGAGTGAGTGACTGCTCGATGGGTAATTGTTTTGGGTCTGCTGATAACCTGTCATGATGTATGAGCGGTAAGAGCTGCTAGGATGGGGTATATATCCGTTGCAAACTGACCACAGAAAATTGTAGGACAAGTACGGCTTATTGTTTTCTTTTTAGTTGCTGTTGATTGATTATTTCATACATTACAAATGTTGTATATTGTAAAATGGCATTGTGTGCTGAATGTATAACATTGAAATATTCAATAAAAAAAATAAAAAAATATAGAGAAAAAAAAAAAAAAAAAAAAAAAAATTATGACTTACATGTCCTGGGAGGCTCCACTAAAGAAAATCAAGGATGGAACCATAACACCTAGGGCTACCTGCCACAAACATAAATGAACAACAAATCAACTGACAGTAACACAGCATGCCGAAATGATTGGAAGCTGATCAGGTCCCCAACTAAGAGCCATAATCGAACTGCTTGCAATGGATACTATCAGTCATTCCCCTCTCTCACAGCACTCTCAACTTCCCTCTTCCGCACACAATCCATTACAAGTAACCAACCACTAGTGAAGGACTGACCTCTGAAGCCTCGCAACACTGTTCTGTACTAGAGCCTACTAAATTAATGCTTAGGTATAACATCAACTGCAACCAGGGACTCTATACTAAAGTTGCCAGGAAGAAAGAACATGGCTGGATCTGAACTGGGGTGGCGAAGTGAGCTAAAGAACGATGATGGATTCAACCCAGATCTGTGACTGGCGGTGACTGTCTGCAACGTTTCAGCGCTCTGTCCATCATCTCCATGTGTTTGCTTTGTTCGCTCTAAGTTTGCAGGGTATGCCCAGACGTGGGTCCCTTGCTCACTGTGCCACTGGATTCAAGCTAGCCTGGCTGATGAGGGGTGTGACCCCGAAACCGGTCCCAGGATGCTTGTTTGCAGTCCAGGGAGGACCTGGCTTGGCAGTTCGGGCTGAACTGTTCCCATGAGGAACAGGGTCAAGACTGATTTGCATATGGCTGACTCTGAACTGGGGTGGCGAAGTGAGCTAAAGAACGATGATGGATTCAACCCAGATCTCTGACTGGGGGTGAATGTCTGAAAAGTTTCAGCGCTCCGTCTATCATCTCCTTGTGTTTGCGAGGAAGAAATAGTCACTAAACTTGAATGATATTATTTGTGCAGAAATCCCAGTTAATATCCACACCACCAGATACCCCATGGTATCTGCAATTTTCCCTTGTCTACTTCATGACCTCATACAAGAAACGTTGCACATGTGCAACTTTGAACTACTGATTTTCAAACTGCATCTACTTAATTGTAATGTAAAACATTGCTGTATTGACTTGGGCGTGCTAGAAAAATACCCATAAGACACCGCAAGCACAATATTTAAAATGTCTCACATGGACAGCAAGGCTGCCCCTTCAGTGAAATCTTTATACAAGTTTCCTGTTGAAATATGTACATTTACTTGGATAACCACGGTTTCTTTTCATTCTTTACAAGCCTGCTTTATTTAAAGGTATCTTTCGGGAAAACACGCTCAACAAAACTAATTTGACATGTTAATATTCAAGCACAGGTGGGAATAATGTGATTAATGGGCTGTCACTTGACCTTGCTTCCACTTGATAAACATTCCTGGCATCTTGCGAATTCATTTTAAAAGGCCCTGGTTTTTTGGTTAGACACAAGCAAGACGCTGGCTGTTTTGTTCTCAAACAAAAGACCGATATTTATTGGCACTGCTGCAAGTGCAATGGTGTGCTTCACATGACCAAAACAAGAGCTATGCAGAATTACAGTCTCTGATGTATACATTTAAAAGAGTTGCACATCTTCTTGCAATGATGGATTTAAATTGTGTTTTCCAAAAGGTCCCTTGTTTCCAAAGTGGATTTTAAGCCATTTAAGCACTTAACTTCGGTGCATATGAGATTCATATTTTGGTTGTTTTTTAACAATCCATAATTTAAGTGTATAACCAATCTAGAGCCTTGAAAAAAATATTCTTATGAAAATATAATAGATGGCTTTAATGCACAACATTACTGTGCCCCGGTCAACCAGCAAAGGAAGAAGAAACACGTTTCTAAAATATATGCATGTTATCTAAGTACACAGTTAAAACTAATTTTAGTTTTTGTTGTAAAAGTATACACATTCAAAGTCAAAAACATTGATGTGATCACATCTATTTACCATTACTGGTACCGGTATAGGAAACCTGGCATCATTCTTAGAGAAAAAAACTACATCCTTGAGTCCTGCGGGCACGGCAGTCACTTTCAATAAATTTCCAAAAGGCAAGAGTGATAAATGCTAGTTTCACTATCAGTGTCTCTCTAAGAAGCTACCACTAAACCACATTAGACTCTGATTTGTAAATGAATACCCCTAAACATGTGACTGCATCAGGACAAAGGGTATTTTGTGAGTGTGTGGTACTTGTGAAAACCTAAAGGAAGGGCAGAGGAGCGATATACAGAGTCAAATGCAAAGGTACAGTCAACGAGTACTTGTAGGGGTAGCAGAGACATGAGAGTGAAAATTGGGTTACTGAATTGTGATTCTTAAAAGTAGAGCATTGCCCGCCCTTTCTGAATTGGAGCATATATGGGGCATTCCTGATGGATAAAAGCATTTTGTGTTAGATCCTCTGGGGCATATTCTCAAGGACTTATTGCCGAGTTAGCGGCACTTTATCACAGCCAAAGTGGTGATAAATTCATCGCACCATTCACAAGCTGGCACTAACAGCCGAAATCACCAGTATCCCTGCGATAGCAGCCGCAAAAAACATCGCCACAGATGACACAGGCAACTAACGCTAATGAGATGCAGAGTAGGCGTTCCCGTGCAAAAACCCGCGGAAACACCACTTCTCAACATTCACAACGACCAGCCAGATTGGTGATAAGACCACAAAACATGCGATAAGGCGCGCTAGCAGCAGGGATTTAACACCTGCTCCTACCTGGTGTTAAGTCGGACGACAACCTGCACCACAAAAAGGAGCCCAGCCCACAGCCACACCAGAAGAACAACAGATGCCATGGAGCTACTGACCATGCAGCTCTGAGCCTCAAGAGGGCCACATCACCCAGGCCGCTGCACCCCAGCCCCTCCCGCCGCCCAGCGCGGATTGCCCTCCCCTGCGCACCCAGGCCTCACTGCTCACCTTCCGCCACCGGCGTGTCTCCAAGAGGGCACACCACGTCCCGGTGCAAACTCCGAGCCTGGGGCCCGCGACCTTAGCAGCCTCCACATCACGCATCCCCGCAGCGCGGGCCACCAGGCGCACACTTGACTCTGGGTCTTGATTTTGCAATGGCAGAGATCATATCAGTGCACACGTCATCATCGCAGGCTGCACACCCGCTCAGCTCTCTAGGTGCCACTAACTCTGTGAAACGCGAGGCAACGCCACGTGGCGGTAGGCCCTCGCTGCCCGCTGGCTCAGGCCTACATTACGGGCCACCAGGCGCACACTTGACTCTGGGTCTTGATATAGCAATGGCATAGACCATATCAGTGTACACGTCATCATCGCAGGCTGCACACCCGCTCAGCACTTTAGGTGCCCCTACCTCCGTGCACAGTAAGTCACCGTCCCGTGGCGATAGGCCCGTGCCGGCCGCAGTACAACCGGTGCCACCGACTCCGTGCAACGCAAGTCATGTACCCTATATGATTGAGCCTCGTCGTAGGCCAGGCGGACGCAGCCATGTCACCTCAGGCAGTGGTGAAGAACTGGGACACGTAGCGTCGTCGTCCCTCCCTTTATACGTATGCCGAGTGGGCTGGGTCGGCGTACGCCAGGCCAGCGTAGGGGTGTGAACAATTATCCCTGGCCTCTGGGCGTGGTTCATATCTGGGCTGCACAGGAAACCAACTGATGCGTGTGTCTCTGCTGCAGTGTCTGCGCCACATGGCCCGCAATCGACAATGTTGCAATGTTGCATGCAGCCGGAGGGCGTCCGCGCACGAAGGGACTGTACAAGGAGCGCTGGGCCGCTTGGGGTCTTGGCTCATACATGGCAACTGGTGTGTGTGTTCATCGCTTTTGGTGCACCATAAGCCCAAGGCCCTAGCCCCAATTGCAGCGCGATAGCCACATCACATACCCAGGATACAAGCAGTAGTCTGACTAACATTAGGGATGAAAGCCCCCTTGTCTCAATACAGAAGGCGGAAGGACATCTGCACCCCCGACCTTGGAAATGCATGCGGCAGGCACCCCCTAAGAGAGATACCTTGGCAGACGAAGACGACTCCCACACTACACACGGCACCAATGAAAGATCAACTTATCCACACCCCACACACAGAAGTCCTTGCCCGAGGTACTCCTGCATGGAACGGCCTTGACACTTACGTACAGGACAACGCATACGTACAAACTTTACACACTGATACGACTCATTGCTCCGAGCTGTGGCATATCATCCACATAACAGCCACAGGGTGAAGAGTTCCGCTTCTAGGAGTGCGAACAACGCAATGTCAGAACATCCCGGGCACATGCACAACCCCTGCCACATGGAACTGTACCGTGACCGAATGCTGCATTTGTTGGGGGCACTGCCACTGGCAGTGTTGCGCATCAGTTACCGTCTGAGCTTCCGTCTTGCGTACGTCACCTGCGTCCAGCCCTGGTTCCACTGCCGATCATGCATATTCGAGTGGCCCATGGATGTCTGCCTATCCAACACAACGGTATCTGAACTGGATTATGACATGTGTGTGCGCCCCCTGTTGGACCACGACCAGGAGTGTAACCA
The DNA here is from genome assembly GCA_963921515.1 of Calotriton arnoldi. Taxonomy (NCBI): domain Eukaryota; kingdom Metazoa; phylum Chordata; class Amphibia; order Caudata; family Salamandridae; genus Calotriton; species Calotriton arnoldi. The sequence continues at coordinate 1,087,453 of CAWUFW010000648.1, read as the reverse complement.
TGATACCCGTTCATGGGATGCCTTGGAATTGGGCGTATGTGCTGGCAGTTGGGCATGTGAGATCACACAATTCCTCGTGTGCAGTGACCACATCGAAGCGCTCCCCTATTGGGCTGTGTTGCGGATTGGTGAAACGGCGTGGACGGAGCACATCTGTCCGGACCAGCTAATGGATTGGCTCACCCCCGTGTTCGTTGAAGTCGACAACGACGTACTCTTGGAACTGATTGCCCAGGAAGCTGCGCTCGCTTTCATGGACGAGTAACTACGTTCCTGCAGCCACAAAAGATTGTAACCCATGGCACAGGTCCCAACACCCTTTTGCATCTTGGGGAAATGGACACATATCCCACCATGACAGTGGACATGTCTACATTCGCCTGGACTCAGAATGCATGTGCGTGCAGGACTGCGGGTTGACACACACCTGTGCAAGGTGAGTGGACAGCGGCGCCTGGCAACATTCCTCAACCTGACACATCGCTGGAGGGAGAGTACACACATGGCAATGTGGTACTACATGTGACCTTGTTGGACTCCTTCACCTGCTCACTGTCAGCAGAGCAGGCAGTCAGCGCTGTCCGGTGGTACAGGACTATGCAGATCCCATGGGCTGCGAGTGGTGTCCCCTGACACGGTGCAATGAGCTTTCGCCAAACACCACATGACTCGTCCAGGAAGGCAAGGTGGGCTGAGACCGTCGGCATCCATCATGGTTGGTGTTCATTTGTGCCTCCCCATGTCTTGCACCTCTACATGTTCCTTGGCTGCCTGTTAGTGTATGATGCATTGGTCTGCATGTTGTGGCCCTTGTCTTGCCCGTACTGACACGCACATGCTAATAAAGTCTACGCAGCTTCACTAGTGTTCAACTGTGATGAGTGTTGATTTGCATGCCAAATCGTGTGCCCCAATGAGCATTGTACGTACACAGGGAGGAACTGACTGACGGATTTCACTTAGGGGTGAGTCCCTATTGCCAGCTCCACCTCTGTGAGCCAGATATTGTGTTTGGGAGAGTTGCAGGTCGACCTGTGTGCTTACGTGTCTTCAGCAATGTGAGTATGGTGTCCAACTTCTTGCCATGTGGACCAATGTGTTCCATCAAACCAGGCTGTGTGCACACAGTTGAGTGTGTGTAGGTATGCAAAGAGATGTTCTGTTGTCACATGTGATGTGGGACACTACTTTAGGCCTCCTACCAACATATTTACACACAGCCCTATTTAAAACATGGACGTGGGGCTACGTTGGGGGGGTTGCGAGATTGTTGATCATGATCAATGAGGCCACAGCTAGTTCACACCTCCACAGTCATGTAATTGGCCATGTGTGTCACGGTCAAACATGCGCATTGATGTCATTTCCCAGGGTGTACCTTTTTGTGCAATCAATGTCCCTACAGTCATCCATACTGTCATACTTGAGTGGACATAGACATGACACATCTGTGTGATTAGGAATGTTTTATTCAAATCCTGTGGAGTGTCGGAGCTGGAGCAGTACATGGCCATGCACACCCCACATTACATGGTTGCCCAGTGGAGGGCCAAACAGAGTCTTTAAGGGGATGATAAGTTAATCGGTAGAGGAAGAGTTGAGTCCGCAGCCTGTTTGCTGTGTCATTGGTAACCAGAGCAGATATGGCAGTCCATGTCGGGGTCCAGGTGGATGTCGCACAGTGTTTCGGGTGACAGTGGAAGGTGTAGTACCAGGGCATGATGCAGAGGGCTGTACCAAGCAGAAACAGGCCATATGGCGGGGGATGAATGCTACAACCTCCTTTTTGACACAGAGTCATTACCGTCCACATCTTCGTCCTCTGATACGCCTTCTGTGTCAGGTGTGCCAGGTGTGTGTGGTGGTGTTATGGCTGCATCACTGTGTGCCATGGACTCATCAGGGTGCGGAGGTGGTATGGCTGCATCACTGTGTGCCACTGACTCATCAGGGGGCAGAGGTGGTATGGCTGCATCACTGTGTGCCACTGACACATCGGGGTCGGAGATGTGTGTGTCGCAGTTCCTGCAGCAGTCATCTGGGACAGGCTCTGTGGCAGCAATGGCAAGATGAGGATCTGCAGGGCATGGTAGATCCCAGCTACATCTCGCTGGTGTTCAGTCGTGGCAGCCATCCTTCCTGCCTGCATCCGCTCCATGTTCTCCATTGTCCTCCGCATCTGTGCCAACTCTGTGCTGTCGTCCCTGGAGCCTCTCTGCCTAGACAGTTCTTGTATCCGAGTAATGGATCCTGCGAGGTCAGCCAAGGATTGTTGTAGGGCATGGAGCGGACTGTGGGTGTCCGTTAGGGACTGTAAGTGGTCCCTGATGGGACTGAGACACCCACGTATGGCATTTGGTTTGGCTGCCATGAGGTCGAAACCCACCAGCACCTGTTCAGCCAGCCCCCTCTGGCAGTCTGGCACACGGCGTTGGAATGCCATGTGTTCTTCGGTGAGGTGCTGGGAGCCAGCCGTGGTGGTGGGTGCTTCCTGCTGTGTGGTCTGTGCAGGGGGTGGGATCACCTCGATGCAGCTGGGCTGCCCTGCTCCTGGAGGTGGGGTGCAGAGGCTGTCCACGAGCCGTTGGAGGGTGTCGGAGCAGATGGCCAGGGGTTCCTCCTCCTCATCACTGAAGAGATGTCTGGTCTGCTCTGCAGGAGGTGTTGATTGTCCCTCTGCAATGTGAAGGGGAGATGCAGGTTAACAGTGTGTTCCATGTATGTGCACGCATTGTACATGTTTACATACTGACTGCCTGACAATGTACATTGTGACTGTTTTGGAGGAGCTGGGTATTTGATGGGGGACAGTGGACATTCCGACTACATGATGGATGTGAGGTTGTGCTCGTACATTATCATCTGACAGTTTCCTGCTATGCCTGATGTGATTGGCCAGTTCCTACCACGTGCGGCACCAGTTGTGTCCTCTGTTCTGTGGTGTACGTGTGGCACTTTCTACCACATTGTGGTCAATGTTGATGTGCTGTGATTGCTATGTGTGTGTGCTGCATTGTGGGAGAGTCGCCCCTGCAGCTCTGATTTAGCGGCCACTTATCCCTTTGAGGCGGTGTGCGTTTGACTTGTGTGCTTTTACAGTGCTGAGATGTTGGCGACTTGGGTCATTTGTGCTCCTGTACGGATTATGGACTCTTGTGCATTGTTTGTCTGCAGATGTGTTGTTGACGTCAGGGGTTGTATGTGCACGTGGATGTGTCAGAGTGTGACCTGCACCTTTGGGGATGTTATCCACACTGGGCCACCTCAGTGTCGTGCCGTGCACCATGTCATGTATTTTGACTGCAGCCATGCTAGGGGTCATGCAGTGTCACTTGCATTGTCAGTGTGGCTCACCGAGCCGCTGCTTTGCTGGATTCAGCACATGTGCATGGGTACGTTGAGGGATTGGTGAGGGGGGGCATTTGTGCACATGGTGGACGGGGGCCTACTTGGTGTTTCTGTGTGTGCTGCAGTGTGCCAAGGCCATCAGGGACATGTTCCACAGTCATTGTGGGTGTGCAGTGTGCTATTCTTGATTGTGCATGTGTGCCATTGTGCCCGTCTCCCTCCGTCCCCCCAGTCCCTGGTGGTTACTCACCCTGTTGCTGTTGGGTCAGGTCATTTCGGGCAGCGTCCGGACCCCCAACACCTTGCACCGTCTCCGCACTGATGACTGTGGCCACCATTTCCTCCAGCTCATCCAGCTCCTCCTGTGGTGCAGGACTCCCACCTCCAGTGGCCGTTGCTGCCTTCAGGTTGGCAGCACGTTTCTGCTTGGTTTGGCTTTTGACGTCATGCCAGCGCCTCTTGACCTCCTCGACACTCCGACTGCATTCACGTTGTTCACGATGGACTGCCATATTTCCGTTTGTGTTGCCGATGACACAGTGGAGGTGACGTACCGTTGTTGGTAGTGTTCGGTCACCTCCGTGACGATGATCCGGTTTTCCTGCGGACTGAAGCCCGTCTTCCTCTTCCTTTTCTCTTTGCCCTTCTCCGGCCCCGGGGTTCCTGGCTGGTCGTCTGTGGGGCTTGTGGGGTTCGCGTTGTCCTCTGCACTGGGTCCGGGTGTGTCCATGGTGCTACGCAGTTGCATTTATTTGTCTTTTTTTTTCTCTGCTTTTATAGTGCATTCTCACGCATGGCGCGTGGGAATCGCAGGCCTGTCGCTGGTTTTCGCTGATTTTTGTATCGCCATTGGGGTCATCGCAACTTTTTTCGCATTGGGGTTTCGCATTTTTTCGGCGTCGCGTTGATTTTAATGCGGGCATTTGTCGCGTTGGCGTGAGGCTATCGCATGGTGCCGCCGGGTTGGGAATGCTGCGTTAACACAGTGCTATTTTCCCGCGATGGACTGCGATGTGAGAAGTTGCGTTAAGCGATTTTGGCAATAGTTAACACGCGTTCTTGAGAATATCCCCCTCTGTGCGAAGATGGAGAAAGCTTGTTGCTTAGTTTTTCTTTTTTGCACCTCCTCATCTCCATTCAGATGGTCTCCTAGCTGCGTGTGAGCCAGGTAGATGGGGATATATGACTTTGTAGATGATTACGCTGATTTTGATGATGGTGAGGACCAGTATGTGGATCTAAAGAAGTTCCATTAAGGAGGAGGGGTGTCATAATCCTTTAGGACCTTCATGAGGCATGCTGCAGCATGTAGGGTGGTCTTAAAGGGGAGTAGATAAAGTTTGATAGACCATGGAGCAGGACGTTGCCACCATCCAGTTTCTAGAGTACAACAGTTCTGTAATTGTTGTTTGCTGGTCCATGGATTCCGGTGCCTGCTCATCCCACCATCTCTACAATAGTAAGTGCCATAGCCGCATGTTATATCCAAACTTCCATTAAAAGGCATATTTTTGGTAACTGTCACTTTGGTTCCATTTAAACAACCTGTGACAAATGTTTCAAAGGTGAATTGATATGGAGGCTGGTTTGATCAAGTCAGAGAACACCACTTAGCGTGTGAAAACTTTGCAGGTGAAGGACAGTTACTCTCTTTTTGTAGAGATTTTTCATGAAAATGGATTTCTGCTAGATTCAAAGTTTTATCAGGCTTTATATGCTGCTTGTGCAATGGAAAAATTCAGCTTGTGATTTTTGAGATAATTTATAAATTACATTTTTACTGTGCAAATGCATAACAGGGGCATTTGCATTTTTTTTTGTTTAATACGTTTTATTGAGTTTTTAGAGAAAAGAACATTAACAATAACATCAATACAATATCAATATTAAATAGCAACCAGTGGAGAAAAATAGAACATAGTCAAGTAATTTAGAGAATTAACAACAAAAAAAGAAACAATACAGTCAATAAATATATATTGTATTATGCTGTAGAACTATGAAGTATGAAAAAGGGAGGAAAGAAGAAGAGAAAATAGAGAGAGAAAAGAGAAAAAAATTAAAAAAATAAAAAATAATTAAAAAAATAAGATTGATAAATAAATAAAATAAATAAAAGAATAATATAGTAGCTAAGATATAGGTGTATGCGCAGAGAGATAGGAAGTGAAAGGTAGCCACAGTAGATCAGATTTAATTTTCTGAGATAATGAGATAGAAGAAACATTGGCTATTCTGTGTTAATCACATATAAAATTCTACCATATTAATGTTGATAATTTAGAGGTATCTTTCCAACAAGACAGGATCACTTTAAATGCAATAGCAATAAAAAGATCAAGTAACATAGGTTTAGGGAAAATATTGTCAAAATCTGGTGAAGCAGTACCAAGGAAAATATTTTGCGTTGATAATGGAATATTACATTGAAATATTTCTAGACATTTTGACCAGGTAGATTCCCAAAATTTCAACACATTGGGACAATCATATAGTAGGTGAATTAAAGTCCCTGTGAAGGAAGAACAAGACCAGCATAAAGGTGAGGAGGTAGGAGAGAACTTGGATATACATTCAGGAGTAATAAGAGCTCTGTTATAAATGAAAAATAAAGATTGTGTAATACAAGCTGCTTTGGATGTTTTGAATAGTTTAAGCCAAAATTTGTACCAAGTAGGGATATGAAGTAGGATGGATAAATCAGCTTCCCACAGAAGTTCGTTAGGTGTTTTGGATCTTTCAGGGATAGGTGACAACAACATCTTATAGATAAATGCAGCCTTGAGTATAAAGTCATGAGAGATGTTGAATAATGGTGTAGTGGGAATAAGTGGGAGAGAGGTTGGGGGAAAGTTATTAGTTGTGAAGTAAGACTGCAAAGAAGACGATATTAAAAGATATTCATGGAGAAACGAATTTGGTAAATTATACTGTGATTGCAATTGGGAGAAGGGAATAACAGAGTTATGTTGAACAAACTGATTAATAAACATAATACCCTTCTCCTTCCAGTGCTTATCGTAGAATGATTTACGTCTAATTTTGATAAATTTGTTAAACCAGATAGAGGAGGTCAAGAAGCATTGATGAGGATCGAAACCTATAGAAAATACATTATGTAACAATTATTGGGAGTATTTTAGTATAGGGTTATTTGATATAAAATTGCAGTTAGACATATAAATTATGTTTTCAAATGAGAAATCTTTTAATAAAGAGCATTCAAATATAATCCATTGTGGCATTGTGGCATGGGAGTATCACAAAATTCATGAGTTAAGGCAAAAAATTGTCTAATTAGAAATGCGGAATGATATAATTTAAAATCAGGAAAACAAACACTACCCTCGTTCTTGGGACGTTTGAGTTTAGCTAAAGCAATATGGGGATGTTTATTATTCCATAGAAATTTGGCGCAGATTGAATTAATTTGAGAGAAATAAGAAATGGAAATCCTAAAAGGTAACATGGACAATGATTAAAGGATATGAGGAACAATGATCATCTTAATAGTGTCCAGTCTACCCCACCATGGTAAGTGGAGAGGAGTCCATGAGGGAAGTAATTTCTGGAGTGTGGTTATTAATGCATTAAACGTACAACTAATTGTGTTTAAAACAGTAGTGGAGAACCATATTCCAAGATATTTTATTTTGGTAGGACACCAAGTGAAATTAGTGTTAGCGAACATATACTGGTAACATGAGGGGTCTAAGGGTAATACTTCTGTTTTGGAAAAATTCAATCTATATCCAGTGATACTAGAGTATAAATGAATTTCGTGTAAAAAGGGAGGAAGGGAGGAGAGGGGGTTAGACATATAAACCAAAATACCATCAGCATAAGCCGATAGTTTAGTTTCAGTGGAATTATGTACAAAACCTGAGATAAGTGGATTAACACGGATGCGTTCAAGGAAAGGTTCTAAACACAAAACAAATAGCAAAGGGGAAAGAGGACATCCTTGCGTGCACCTCTATGTAGCTGAAAATATTGGGAAAAATAATTATTAACAAAAATACTAGCACGCAAAAGCAGAGTATATTAATTTTACAACTGAAATGAAATTGGGGTCAAAACCATAACACTGAAGAGTAGTAAACATGAATTGCCAATTAATGCGATTGAAGGCCTTTTCAGCATCGAGAGACAATGCAGCTAGGGGGGATTGATGTTTTTTACCAAAAGCAATAACATTTAAAAACATTCTAGCATTATCAGCAGCCAGTCTGCCCTTAACAAAACCAGACTGATCGGTGTTGACCAGTAACAGGACAATAGTCTCAAGACGAGAAGCAAGGATTTTTGCAAATATTTTGCAATCATAATTAATTAATGAAATAGGACAATAGTTTTTACAAAGGGAGGTATCTTTATCAGGTTTGGGAATAAGGACAATCAGGGCTTCTAGAAAGGAACCAGTGGCCTTAGATTCTGCGAGAAAAGAGTTGAAAAGTTCAGGGCATTTGCATTTTGATAGCTGCCATCAGAATCCAAGCTTATGAACCCATAGTTCAATTCAAATAATAAACTAAGGGGCTGAATTAGGTTTTTGGGGGAGGCCTGTCAGCCTGACAGGTTGCAAGAGGTCCGGGCCTCTGCCTCAAGTGGAGGTCTGCCCTTTATAGTTAAAGATCCTCTCATTTAAGCTCATGGCCAGGGAGACTTGCCCTTCCATGAAGAGATCTCCCACGACCTAACATCACATGATCTGGACCTGGGGCAGAACAAATGGTGAACTCTTAGAAAGCCAAGAGGGGCAAAGAGGACTCTTAGGAGCAACTAATGCTGCCACCCTATTAAAAGGATAAAATCTGTTTGAAAAAAACTAACGTTGCCATCCTGTCAAAGAGTACCACTGTGTTCGGGTCATTGACACTTATTATCAGCTCCAAGAAACAATTCAGTTCTCCAATAAAGATCTGATCATGTGAAAAAATATTTCACACAGGTCTGCAGTGAGTGTTTATCCAAATGAACATTTACATTTTTATTTTTTTATTTTTGGTGTACTGCAAATAAAGAATTACATTTCTGTTTTCTAGTTTCATTTTGTGTACTTGGCATCAGTTTTCTGACAGCGCCCATAAATCTGATTCCACTGATCAAGGAAATATCTCCAAGCAGAAACGTCTGTTATTTTTTTTTTAATCTTTTTGCTAAATCTGCACTTTATTCACGTGTAAAAATCTCTGCCCCAAACTTTCAAAGAATTACATTAAAGTTTGCAGGAATCATCTGCAAGCTTCTCAGTGACCTCCTTAGAGCTAGCCATTTGCTGTTTCACAATCCCAGCTGATTGATCCTGCGCATTACAACCACTTGCCACATATCTTATGGATGGGGTGCTACCTGAAATCTCCTCACTGGTGTTCTCTGTCCTGAAGATGATCCTGTGTATTGGATACCCTAGGTCTCAAAATGTCGAACAATTACTTTTGAATTGTTGAAACATGCATTGACAACACCAAGACCATCTTTTAACGTGAACAAGGACTCTCGCTGTGTAAAGTTGTAACAATATAGTCAAACTTCTGTCCTATTATCTAAACTTAGATGTTCTGTTTCTTGCTGTCATTATCACATTTTGCTTCACTTGTATGAGCACTTGGGGCACTACACTACCTCCTTTTGTAGTACTTGCTTATGAAATTCTCTTGTGTGAATATTACATATTTCAAGAACATTTTTGTTTAGTGATTTTTGCACAATACAATTACTCATATGATTTATTTCTTGAATTTGTGAACATAGATACTGTTGGCATTGAGTAAATTTGTGCATAATGTAGGAAAGTGCCCCTTCTTGTATGGTCACCCACCCTACCACTTTTTGCTCCAAATGCTGATCGTTATGACTCTGTTAGTGCACTGGAGTCTGCTGATCCAGACCTCAGTGCCTGTTCTCTCTCCCAAAACTCTTATGTTCGACTTGGTGATCCCAAATTTACAAAGACTTTATCCCCTTATAAGTCCCTAGTATATGGTACCAGTGGTACCCAGGGCATAGGTGGCAAAGGGGTCCCCAGGGCTGACCCAAGCAAACTGACAGCTGGTCTGCCATTACAGACTGCAGGAGCAGTGCAAACTGCTTGAACTCGACTGTGCCCTCACCATGTGCGGCACAGTCATATGCACTATCCTTAATATATGTCAGTCATCCCTAAAGTAGGTCTTTACAAGCCCAGGACACAGGTGCAGTATATTAAAGGTGAGGACAAAAAAGTGCACGCCTATATGTCTCTTTTATGGCATTCCCCATTGAAAACTACTATAAGTGTTAGAGGTCCATAGGATAACAAGGGATGCCGCCCGGGCATTCTCGAGGTTGGCAGCTCCATTATGGTACCCCCAAAATATGTCATGTTTGGTATTAAACAACATCCCTTCTCACCCATGACATGAATCTCATGCCATGACGTGGCATGGATCCAGGTGGCGTCCTTTGAGGTTGCCCACCTGGTTGCCCCAGTTTCACTGCGCTTGGGTTGACCAGCCCGTGCTTTCCTGTGCCTGTTGCAGTCAAGTCAGGATTCTGACCTCCTGACAGGCAGTGTGATCACTCCCAGGAGTCAGAAACAAAGGCTTGGGCAGAAAGGAGGTCACACCTCCCTCTTTCCAAGCAGGCTATTGAAGTGGCACATCAAGGTGAGCTTCAAAGGCTCCACCACCTCTGATATGCATCAAGGCTGACTCTCAGTGGAGGAAACAACCCTACTCCAGGCCCATTTGACCCGGGCAGGTGGGAAATTAGCTACATAGGGGGGTGTACACCCCCAGAAGGCTAGCCATACCTCCAGGGTGAGCAGCCTGGTCTTGTACACCACAATTTGATTTCTGATATTTTTAGGAGCTGCAGAATAGAGGGTTCTGGCTAGAAAAGGTGATCTACACCCCCGGATGTGGTCACCTCAGGGGCGGATAAGCTGCAGGGTCTAGCTGCCCATTGGCTACTAGCTCCCACACCCCAAACTTCCCCTAAATCTAGGATTTAGGGGACCCCTGACACCAGAACCTCAGATCTGAACTTACATCAAGGAAGGACCAAGAGGAGACCCATGTCACTGACAACAGGACTTTGCTCACAGCACCAAAGCAAAAGAGGGATACTTTGTTCCTGTGGCAACAATCTTGGAACTGAGTGAACAACCCTTATCCTCGGCTAAAACTCGGCACTCCCAAAGAGAGGGACCCCTGTGGAAACCAAAAGCACCCGCAGTTTTCCCTTGACTAGTGGCACTAGTCCCCTGCAAACTGCAGGTAAAAACACTCGCCGTATCCTAAGAATCACTGGCCAATGGGCCCTCCATGGGATCACCCAAAATCCAGGTGATCCAGTGCATTGTGGGAGTTGTAGTTTCACCTGCAATGAAGTTTCAGGCCACTACCTCACTCCCCAGGACCCAGTGAAGTTCCAGTACCTTTTTGCTGTGCTTACTACTGCCAAGGATTGTTGGTTGGAAATCTGGCAACTAACTCCCACACTCGAAGCTGCATCTAGAGGGAACACCATGCAACCTTCATCTAACATCAGCAGCTGTGTATCTCTTGTGTTTTTGCATTCTAATTCTTTCAGCACTGTGTAAGCGGTAAAATCAACATTACTGCGGCTCCCGTTCAGGACCAAGGACAGTCAGAACAACTCAGCAACTGGACTCCAAGGGCTAGGTAAAATTGATCATCTGACTGTTGTGACCTGGTCCAGGGGTGACAAATGCAAAAAGAACAATTGATGGACAGAATGTTGAACAATGTCAAACATTCACCCCAGTACAGAGATCTGGGCCTAAATCCATCGTTTTTTTGCTCCCCATGCCTTTCCAGTTTAAACCCAGCCATATGCAAATCAGTCTTGACCCTGCTCCAGATAGGAACAGTCCAGCCCGAACTGCCAGGCCAGGTCCTCCCTGGACTGGAAACAAGCATCCTAGGACCGGTTTCAGGGTTTCACCCCTCATCAGCAGGCTAGCTTGACTCCAGTGGCATGGAGAGCACGTGACCCACGTCTGGGCATACCCGTCCCACTCGGGATGACAAATGCAAAAAGAACAATTGATGGACAGAATGTTGAACAATGGCAAACATTCACCCCAGTACAGAGATCTGGGCCTAAATGACCTTAACCCTGTAATAGTTCCACGTAACTCGACTTGCAAGTGACGGATTATCACTAGTGGTTTTTCCCATTGAAAACAATATGATATTTTTCATGTAATATTTTGCACTGATTTAATATTACTTCACAAATCTATAACTCCAGTTATATGTATGCTATTCTGTTCATTTTGGTGTCTAAATTAAGATAAAAATACACTCTATATTTGGTGTCAGATTTCTCTTGAGTCGTGTCAATTACTTATTGTCCATGCTGGTACCCTGAAATGCTTAACACATGTTCCTTTAGTAAAGCCAGGCTGCTCTTTGCCACACTACCAGAACTGAGCTAAGGATTTATTAATGTGAATCCAAGGACCATCAGTGGGGTATTGCAATAGTATTACATGGTGAGGCCAAACCCCCACACTACATAATACTCCACTTTCCTACACATAGTCCAAAAGATTTAAACATTTCTCAGCTTCAGAGTTCATCGTGTGTTGCACATTTACTTTTGGAAGAGTTTCCACTGGAGATGAGCGCCACCTATTTCTTGGTGTTTCAGAATATATTGTAAATTACATACATGAATAGACTGTATGATTGACAGCCACTTAGCCTAAGTACACACACGACCCGACAATGGTGGGACAGTGAGAGTGTAATGGATGATCATCGATGTAGCACGAAGAGAGAGATAGTCATTGCTGGAGCTTCGCATTGGTGATCAACGCAGGCTGTCGATGCTGTAGCGCGAAGTGCAGATCTCCGACTGCCGGGTGTCTCTGGCAGTCTCTGTGGCACAAAGAGACGGGTTCACTGGATCTTCGCATTGGCGGGTGGAGCGAGCAGCAAGATTTTCGCACGAAAAGGACAGTTTATTATCACAAAGAGGCCAAAACTTCAGGATTTCTACTTTCTGGGGGAGCTCAGCCAATGCCACACCAAAAGATCTAGACAAAAGGGGCACTTCTTGGGGATCAGGTACTCGCTCCAGCAGAGACCAGCAGGGTTCAGACAGGTCCAGTTGCAAGTCCACGAAGCAGGTCTGCTGGGCAGATGCAGGGAGCCTCTGGTGCTTGATATATCCCTGTAGCTCAGATAAGGTCAGTCAGCTGACACCTGGAGACACTTCAGCCTGGGATGAAGGGTGCAGATACAGCCATCCTTCTCAGCAAGTAGGGCAGCAGGCATCAGGTTAGCAGAGCAGCAATGCAGGCGGGTAGTAGTCTTTCTGACAGCAGAGCAGCACATCAGTCATTCTTCTGCAGTATCCACAGGTCCAGAGGTGTTCTGAAGAGTTGGGTCTGAGGGTTCATTATTTATGCCTGGTGCCCTCTTTGATTTAAGATGTTCTAGAGGCTTCCACCCTTAGAAGTGGTTGGAATTTCCTGCCTCCTGTCCTAGCCCCAGCTTGTCTGGGGACAAAAAAAGTCTAGAGTCAAACCCCTTTGTGGGTGTGCTGGGCAGAGCCTTTGTGATGTGTAAATGTGGCTAGTGACAGCTCGCCCCCATCATCAAGTCAGAGATGACCCATCCTGCCAACACCTATTTATTTCTCCCTTTTACCCTCTGTCTGGGAGCAATACACTAAGACCAACTGCCAGCAACACCTGGTCATGTGACACAGGATATAGGCTGCAGGCACCAAATGGGACAAGAAAATGCCAACTTTATATAAGTAGAAAACCATATGAGGATGCACTCCTTCCCTTATTCATTGACTTTTGTTATGAAATCCTTATTTTTAAATGCGTGCGATCAGTAACTGTGAATCGCCCCCAGTCACAGCAGATACTGAAGTAGTCCAAAAGGCACTTTTCTTGCGCACCAAACTGTCGCACTGCGTTGTGGGAAATAATCCCTCCAATATACCAATTTATCCAGGTACTCCAATGTAAACACTTTATACCAAATGTACTTCAAGTCATTACTCTGTTCTTTATCCTTATTCTTTTCACCACTACGGAGACAGTGTGATTGAACTTGAATTCTTTATTCAAATCTTTCTAATGTCAGTTGTATGCCCATGAAGCTTCGTACAATGACACGTGAAGTTCAATCATATTGTGAAATAGGCACGTATATTCACCCAATGCATTTCGAGCCTGTATTGCTCTTCATCAGGGGTCTCTAGAACAAATAAAAACAGCTCAGCTGACTACTCAATACAATCACAATGTGTATAAGCCAATACTATAATGCCCCATGCTGCCCCCAAGAGAGCGACCGTCAAACCTATCTCTAGAAAATATATGCTATATAGCCCAAATACAGCAACCTGAACCCCCTACTCAACCCATAACCCCCGTGCAATTCGTGTTCTGAAAAAACATTCTGCTACCTCAAAAAAACAGAAAAAAACATGATGCCTCCAAATTTACCAGCAACCCATCTCCCCACATTTTGTACCCCCACGTTCACTGTAAATAATCACCCTTCCCTCCCTACCCTGTGACCCATGCAATATACCTTATATATGTGTTGCCTTAAAAATAACTACAACTTTATATAAGTGGCATTTTCAGAATTGTGACTTAAAATCTGACTTTATCATTAAAGAGTGTTTTAAATTTCAATTCTTTAGGTACCAAACTTGACATTCCTGCCTGCTCCCAATTGAACATTATCAGTTATTAAAAGCAATAAGTTAACCAATGTCATCCTATGAGATAGGCAGGCTTTGACAGACAGTGTCTGACATCCACTGTGCACTCACTCTGTCAACTATCACAAAGTCTAAGCTAGAGTATATGTTGTGAGCCTATTCATAATGTGAGAATTCCCAGGACTGGGATTTTGGTCTCTCTATACATTTGTCAGATCTAGATCCTTCCTAACTTGCATCAGTGACTTCTTCATTCTCTGCTTATACGTTTATGCACTGTTTGACCTATCTGCATTTCCACCCAGAACACAATTAAAGTCTTCCAGTCATATCTTTGATGAACCTTAGTACAGAAAGGCAGCTAGCCCAATCCAGGACAGTATGTCTGGTCATCCGTATTGGGACATATAGTGACATGATTGTCAAATCTCTGGCCTTCTAGGTACCATGTACAATTACATAGAAACCCTCACTGTCTTTTATTACCTTGGTTTCCGCAAAAGGCATACATGGTGCCAGCCATTTCCCCACTGCTGGGGCATGTGTACTGTAACCAGTGTGCTAGAACCTCCCTTTCCACTTCTGATTTATTTTATGAGCCTTCTTGTCGAGTTTATGTCTCTCTTGCAGACAGGCAATATGAGCACTTTGTTTAGGTGGATATGCCCCCACCCTTGCTTTTTTGTATATATGTTTAAACCTTGAAATTTCCACGAGGAGTTTTCTTAATGGTTACTCCTTGAGTGCGTAAGTTATTACCATTCTATGGGCTGTCCCTGTGTCAGCCACATTAAATACTTCACCACATCGCAGTTAGATAACTCTTCTTGTGGTTTGTGGGCCTCAACATGTCTCAATTCTCTGTCAGCAGTTGTTGCTCGCCAGTTGAAGTGTATATGTTGCTCTTCATTTCTCTTGTCAAGTCTTCGAAGCCAATCTCATGACTGTTTGGCTGCTGTATAGAAGTGTGTTCCATTGTCTAGCCGGCACCAACTGTTACCTCATTGTTTGTTTTTGTTTTAACTTGTATCATCTTTATTAAGATTTACTGATCCTCAGCATCATTCCAAGTATATGAAATTTAAGGGCATCCATGGTATCAGTTGCGTTTTGCATAATATGCTAAGATGAACCCTCCATTCAGTGCTGTGTGACATATTTGGGGCAACACTTGACTTCCAGAGTACTGTGGTTTTAGGACATATGAACATTTGTGTCACTCTGATTTTCAGTTCGCATTCTAACTTTGTGAGACTGCTATAATTATGTAAATTACTGACCTGCAATGCAATAATGCTATCATTTGGGAGATAGTCAATATTTTTTTATGTAAATTAGGAAAAAAAAATTTCAAGTTCCCTATTAACTCATTCTCCCAAAAACGTCCACCCACTATTTGACTTTGTGGTGATAGCAGTTAGGATATCTGATTTGATTCACAGTCTATTGAGGATGGTACTGGCAAATGTGCTGTCTAATGACTAATGGATGAGCACTACCATATTTGCCAAACATTTTGCAAACTTCTTGTGGGAAGGTCCACATGGTTATAGCTATTTACAGACAAAGCTTACATCTTTAGCACACTATATGTGGCTTACACACACCCTGTGGTGTAGCAGGTTCATGGATTACACACCACAATATTTCACAGAAATATATCATGTTAGTCCATTTTCATCTTCCACCTAGCACACCCTTTGTTCTAAAGTGCTCTGCATACTGGCACATCCATGCTAATTGCCAAAAGACAAGTAGTCCCTCAAATGCACTGTTATATTTGCACAAACTTGCAACAAATTAAGACTTTATCTTTAGACTAGTAGCTTTAAGAAGCTTCAAAACACATGGCTTCCCCATTGATGTTTATTTTTGCTAACTCAGGCCCTGCAGATTATTTGTTCATGGTTTGTCACATAAGAACAGCAGCATTCAACGTTCCCTCATAACTGGTAGTTTCCCAGTTATTTAGGCAGTTTAAAACCCTTTGGCCATGTCGCATGTTACATAGCAACCAAGAACCACTTACATTAGAAGCACATTAACATTTACGGGATAATCATTATCACACTCCGCATGATCATTTGAATGGTGTTGGCATACATTGTGACAGTTTATTTTATATTGCTAGTCATGTAGTAATGTTTAGTCATACAATATATTAATAGAACTTTCTTACCATGATAGATTGGCTATGGTATTTAAAGATGTTTTGCATTTTTTTAAGTACATTGATATTTTGGGGCCTCTCATATTGATTATATAATACTGTCAATTTGTAGTTCACATTGAATTCTGGTACTGAATTAAAAAAAAACCCTGATGAAGGAGACTCATCAGAACTGCATTGGGATAATTTTCACTCTTGAACACATAAGGATAATTAAACAAGATCATGATTGTGATGTATCACATCTAGATTATGCAGGTCAGAAATGAAAAGTACACCACGTTGTGTAAAAGAACTGTAATTGAAAGAAAATCTTGGAATACAAGTCTTAATTTGATTCAGGATTATGCAAATATAGCAGTGCCTACTTGTTTGCTGGCAATTAGCATTGATACTTCTACATAACAACATAACTGTGCATGAGTAGAAAACAACATCTATAAGAATAGGAGCACAGACTTTATTTAGCTCCTCCTGCTGTATGAAGCTGATTATCAATGAGGAGATTGTCAATAATTGCGTGTTTATTAGATTTGGGTGTTCAGTTGATTATGATGATCACTGGAAGAATCTTGTTCTTCAAGAACCTGGGGCATGTCAGAGGGTATCCTTGGACAGGCGTTAATTTGGAAAACCTAATGGGGTAGTCCATAAAGACATTTACAAGTGTGTGTTACTAGTGGTACC
Organism: Calotriton arnoldi; assembly: GCA_963921515.1. Classification (NCBI taxonomy): domain Eukaryota; kingdom Metazoa; phylum Chordata; class Amphibia; order Caudata; family Salamandridae; genus Calotriton; species Calotriton arnoldi. Next base: position 1,070,544 of record CAWUFW010000648.1, on the reverse strand, counting down.
CCTATAGCACTACTTCATGCTCTTGTAATTCTTCTTTTGTTGAAAGCGGGAATGAACAATGGCAAAAAACCTGCTTGTGATTTTATTTGAGCGTGCAGATTATGTGGGGGTGTGGAATCAAAATATACATCTGCATATACACTTTAACAAGTCTAAAGTTTTTGTTAATTTTCTATCACCTAAATTAATATCGAAAATGCTGAGTTATGTGATAGCAGTCATTTCTGAAGCCACGGGCCCCAAGATTTGCTAAGAGGCTTAGAGCCTATAAGTTTTTGAAGAAGTCGCCCTAATATTGGTAAGTAGAGTCAGTCACCTCTATATACAAAATAACTGTATTAAGTATTACTGTTCAACAGTTCAGTTTTTCCTTTGAATGTTCAAGGTAACATTTGCCACTGTTGGTAAAAAGGGAATGCGGAAGGAGAGACTGAATACATAAGTAGCACTAAAGATAAAATGATAAAGAATCACTCAACAGAACAAAATAGCTCTATGACATCAGCAGTGGAAGAATCCAGCTGATCCAATTAAAACACTGTGAAAACAACATATTTCTGAGGTGTAAGAAACACAAGAATAGGGAGGGAAGTAATACAATCAGAAACAAGGAGATGAAATAGGCAAGAAAGTCTTCTAATCATGAGCAAGGGGTGGACCAAAAGCAGAATGTTATAGTATTGTCAACCCTATGTCTTCAACAGAACTGCATCTCTATTATGCATTCTGTTACGTTGTGCGGTAGATGGAGGGAGACCATGTGAAATAACAGTTTCCTTCATCTGTAGTCTCAACTCTGCTATTTACTGAGGTCCGAAGAAAGTGTTCAATGGGGCCAGTTGTCTTAAGCAATTTTTTAGATACAAAGCCTAAGACTTGCAAGATCGCAGGCTAGGGAACAACACAAAATGCAGTTAGCAATGTTAAACCTGTGCTTTCGGAGTTGTAAATATCCTTTTAACTTGGAAAATACATTTTGCAACCCCTAACAACTCATGAAGGAAAGGGGGCGTGTACTGGGAACTCCTCTTTGCAAGTTGATATACAATGCATCAATGGTTTGTTACTGCAGTTGTGGTTACAAACCATTGATTACTTACTGAGGCCTGAAAGTGGGTAGAAAACTGTGGCGGCTCCTCTGCAATGGCAGAGGAACGTCGCCCCACTGCCTGGCTCAGAACCAGCAAATGTAAAATAAAATGATGCTTTTGCATCGTTTTATTTTGCATTTGCCGGCTCTTAGGCAGTGGTGTTGGGAGGGGTGGGGCCTAGTCATGGGAGGGGGGAGGAAGAGTGCTTTCCACTCCCTAAGTGCTCATGTGTGCTTGGCCGGCTGTCTCACGCCGACCAAAACACACATGCGCACTTAGGTTTTCTCCAGCCCAGTTGCACTGAGCAGCCGGGCTGGAAAACCTCCCAGACTCCCTGGTTTGAGCAGGGTGTCTTTCCTGCCTACTCAGACCAATCCCTGCGCTGCTCTGCAGCACGGGGATTGGATGGGAGTCTGGGTCCCAGGGGCTGCTCTGACCGAGGAAGAAGAGGAGAGGCGGCGCGACGAGACGTGATGCTGGAAGTGGCCGGCGGCAAAAGGTACAGTTTTTTTTTAATTTTTTTAAATAATGTATTTCTTACACCCCCCCCCCAAGCAACCCCTCCTGCGCGACCCCACCTGCCCCACCACCCTTTGTTTATGGCGGCAGCCGCTGGTAGGAAAGTATTTGCTAAGTTAACAGCTTCAATCTTGTAAATTGTGGCTGCAGACACCATTATCCTTGCCTAATTATTTTTAACGGAATATTAAAGTTGAAAACTGAAAGGAGACAACTCTTCCAACTGTATCCCTGACACTGGCAACATAGAGAATGAAATACATTTCATGTTCATTTGCTCTCTTTATCTTGATTTTTGGCACTAACATTTTAGACATACTGACTGATTATGGTGTAGGATCATGCCGGGAAGCCCTAAAAATATACAAGTTTGCTTCTGATACCATGATGCACAATTGTCTCACACTATTTCACTTGACATTATGGAAAAACTGATTCATATTGTTAGGTCTTGCAAATTTATTTTAATTGACTTATAGTCCAGAGGCTATACTACCTATTTTGTTTGGTTGAATGTTAATTTTGCTGAATCAATGAATAGGACCTGATCAAATCTTTTGCACAAAACTCTTCGTAAAAAGGATGTCTCAATATTTTCCTCCATGTAGTTTGTTTCAATTCTATCTGTTAAAGATATGGGTATGTCTTGCATGTTTTAGATGTGTTTTGACATGCTTTTAGAATGTTTTTATGGCGTAGCCTGAATAAACTCAAATGTACACTAGCTTAAAAATGCATTAAATACATAACATGGTCATTCATAGACATCTTCTGTCTGACAGAAGATGAAGGGCTAAATATTGCATGGAAGAAAGTAAGAGCATGTATTTTTTCAGTCTGCTGAATGAGGTTAAGTTGGAACAGGCCATCCGGACATTTCTCTTGATGTAGTCCTTTGTGCCTAATTTGACCTCTTGGGACAAGTCAAAGAACATGTGCAGGGTAGGAGGTTACTATCCAAACCTAGATGTATTGAAAGTTTGCAATGAAAGACTCTGATCCCTAAGGTTGCACGTTGTAGTTACATTTGAAAGAAAGAGATTATTTTTATTTTTTAATAGTTTTCCACTTATTTATTTTAAATGGAAGAAGAGGAAGCAGAAGTGCGGTATTGAGAATGTATGCACAGGAGAAGTGGAAGAAGCAGCTGGGCATTAGATTTAGTGATATAAGTACACAGTGCATAGGTGAAATGGAGAGTGATGTATTTGACCTGAGCACATTCTAGAACTCCTATTTCTAGTTTGCACAATGTATGCGGCACTGCATGCGTTCAGGTTGCTTGAATGTTCTTCTCTCACACATGGGCATTAGAACCTTCAAATTAACTTTTTACAGAGAGAAATAAATCAGGAAATGCTTTTGTTTTACTTCGGATTGACAAGAACAGTATATTACCAATCTACATACTCTCGGGTTCCTGAAAAGGTATATTTAAACGTTTGTTCTGGCTAGGGGTGTGTCTTTTTGTGAAAATTATATGTTAAAGCATTTTGCAAGGAAGGACATATTGAACAGAAAAAATAGAGTGTTGTGGGTAAATTGCTGCGTTTCATTTGGAAATTTCTCCTCTTAAACTGGAAGCACTACAGAATTACTTTTTTGTTTTCCATATTTAGTGCCTTATCATTTGATCTGAGTAAGCTGATCACATATTCTCATAATATTTTAGATCATTGGCAGCTGGGAGTTCCATTAATGGCAATTGAGTTTCATTTGTTGAATAGTGGCTGTTGGAAACCCTCTGCTGCAAAACTACAGCACTCTAATGGATTTCTGTTTGTTAGACTCTTATTATTTGGAATATTCCACCTTAAATGGGTGGAATGTTATCGTAGCATTGAATACCTTCTGCTGAAATGTGCTGTCTTTTGTTACATACCTGAGCCAGCAAGGTTGAGGCAATTTAATGACTTGTTCATCCTTCAGGGCCAGACTATTATGCTATATTAAATGCTTCTTTCTTCATCATTGCCATAATGTTAGAATTCATCTAGTAATATTAGAAACTGCACTTAGTAACTCACAATATAAAGTACAAATGAACCAAATTAATGGAGGTGGCTGGATAAGGTCCATGTACTTGACCTTGAGGCTAGTGAGCAGCATGATAAGTCTACAAGTTCCTTTTTGTGTGTCATACATACATCAGTAGAATATATGTTTGCAACAAAATTGTTTGATGGGAAAATCTATTCATTTTATTTTCTCTTCTGTTTGGTTGTATGTCAGAATATTGTATACAGAAATATTGTCCCACATAAATATTGTGTCATAAAGATCAGCACCAGAAAACTGGCTTGGAGATTCCCTGGGCAGGCAGTGGGTACTGGGCCCCATTTGTTTTCCAGTGGTATCCTCAGGCCCCAAAATTGCTGAGCCCTTAATGGAAATCCAGGTACCCCTTGTCAGCACTTGACTCTGAGGCTAGTGAGAAAGTGCAGTCCAAGAGCTAATGAGGGGAAAGTATGTGGGCAAGAGATTCCCACTCAGCAACCCAAAAAATTAACCTCATTACATTGCTAATCAGTCAGTGACTTTTCTTATAAAAAAAAGAAAAAGTACGTTATTATACAAACTAAGAAATACTACACACAAATTTACAAATATATGCACAACGCCGGGTGGAAATGCCTGCTAAAAAGCCACACAACCAATACGAGGCATACTCTAAAGATAGATCCTAGAGATAAGGTAACGCTTAAAGGTACTCTGTATCCCCTGTGCTAGATCCACCTCTAATGTTCAGTGCACCAGAACGCGGTGAACCCTAGAATCACAATAACTTCTTCATGAGCCTAATACAACATAATGGGTGCAGTTAATACATGTTAGCCAAACTGGCTTTTTCAGGATATAGCCACATTAATCAATGAAGAAAAATAAGTTCCTAGAGCAATACAATTATTAATAATACATTTCAATATGGTACTGCTTTTAAGTACTGTTCTTATAATAAATATTTCAATATTCAATACTGTACAGTGTATGAGTCTTTCTTGTACCTTTATACTTGCTGAAAAGCAACCAGAGGACCTAAAACCAATGATTCCTGCACACCAAAGCCAATTGACTGAAGATCCAAGCTCCTAAAGTGCTTTAAAATGATGAAAGTCTTCTTCTGAGTGACTCTTTTTCACCCTGGGAGACTTTGTGCAGCCTAACAAAATTGCCATCCAGGCTCCTAAAGTGGCCCACTGCTCTACTGACAGTCCCCAGAACTGTTTCAAATTATTGGTGGTGCCCCTGTGGGACCACTTTCTCTAATGTGCAAATTCCCCCTCCACCCACAGGTAGCCAACTTGGGCTGTGGTTAGGCTTTTTATCCAGCTGCCTCAGGCCAGTATCTTTTCCTTTATGTTTTTTTCTTCATTGAAAGTGCCTGCTGAAGTACACTTTCTTTTTTTTACTGGGTGCCCAGTCCCACGTGGGCCACCCACGCAAACTACTAAGAGACCACATGTGTGTCAAAGCATGAGTTGCCACTCCAACTTCCAACCTCGCTGGGCACCACCAGTGGGAGAGCCAGATGTTCTTTTGTCTCCTGCCCATGGTCAGTGAGGGTAGGAATCATTGTGCTGCATGCTACGCCTGGAGAGTGGAAAGTTTCAGAAAGTGGAAAACCCAAAGAAAATACATAGGGGCCGATTCCGATCTCGGCCGGTAGGGCTCCGAATCGGATTCGGCTTTACCGGATCCGATTCGGAGCCCTGTTTCCCGACCGAACCGTACGCGGGTCCGGCCGAGCGAGTACGATGCGAATTCGCTGACCGACTCGTCCGGGCGACCCGACCGCTCCGACCGACTCGTTCCCGGCTCGAACCGCACCGACCGAGTCGCTCGGACTCGTCTCGCAGCGCGCAATGGAGACGTTCCCCGGCCGGGGAAGTACGATGCGCGCCGCGAGCAGTCCGACCGAGCCGCGCACTCCGGCTCGAAAGAGCTGTCGGAGCCGTACTTTGGGGGTCCGTGTCGGACCCCCTGTACGCGTAGCCGCGTGAGTCGCACACAGGGGGACCCATGGGTCCCCCTACCTGTGCGTGTACGGCGCGAATCGCTTCGCCGCGTACCCGCTGTAGGGGGCGCCCTTGTCCGACTCGCACCCATTGAGTCAATGGGAGCCCGCGTACGCGTTGTACGACCGGCTCCCATTGACTTCAATGGGAGTCCGACCGACTCGGGTCCGATGGCATACGTGCGCATCGTACTCGTTCGGTCGGACTGCACGGGTCCGATACGGTCGGAAATCTCTCCGGGTCCGGCTCGGTCGGAGAAATTTCCGGCCCGAATCGGAATCGACCCCATAATGTCTCCACTGCTGTTCCATCCCTCCTGCACAGCTTCCTGGGGCTTTTCAAAAAAGGCAACTTTAAGTGGTCAATGCTCAAAGTTCTCTGAGAGTATTGAACCTCACCCCAACTGCTACTGTCAAATTGGGTTCTTCCCACAAAACTAGAAAGAAGCCTTCTGGAGAGAATTGAGACAAAAACATAGCTGCTCACCTACTGTTCCTCTAGAAAGGGCATGCCCAGGATTGTCAGGCAGTGTTAATTCAACTGTTCTATGATTATTCTACACGGGCCCCCCCCCCCCCAAGTCCTCCTCTCCCAAGAACAGGCTTAGTTACCTTTAGACGGGTCTGTTGCATGGGAAAGTCTTAATCTACCTGCTGGCAGAGGAGCAATGAGCTTGCCCAAGCAAGGTAGTTCAAAGTGTGAATTTAATTGATACAGAGAAAATGACCAACATTCAGAGTTTATGATAAAGTGCAAATATGGCCAAATTAGTATTATATTTGCACTTTGAGCCTTTCTTTCACTAGCAAAGCACATGCTAAGCTTCTCTCTATGTTCAGCCAGTGCAACATTGTCATTTTGGTCTAGCTTTCACCTACATTATGAATACAGTAAAGTACTACAGACTTGCAGTAAAGCATGACAGACTTAACCTGTAGCCAATACTAAATGGGAATATTCCTTCCACGCCAAATTACATTGCAAGGCTCTTACTAGCTGTGAGCAATTTATGAAAGGTCCCCACTGCAACAGGCTTCCTGTATGCAAGTGCCGGTCAGAGGTAGATAGTGGTCAAATTAACTCAGCCCACACACCCGTGTGTGCACATGATCATGTGCAACCAGCCCAGAGCCTTTTACTCGAGGTGCGCAGCAGAAGACCTTATTTTAAAAAATGGGCATTAGTAGTTAGTACTCAAAACCATGCTACCAGAGCATACAGTAAGACTCAGTTACTGAGACTCTCTCACAACAAAAATTCCCAAAAATGGGAGGTCCAAAAGCAAAACATCTTGAGGGGAAGGTCAGAAACCGATACTTCACATCCCATTGCAAACATATATTTCTTTTGTGTGTCGATTACATATTAATGACTCCAATGGAATGATATTGTTGTAAATTTATATTTAGGACAATTATTTATGTCAAAGAGTATCTGACTACATTATTATCACACTACACCTCCTGTACGTGGTAGACTGCCACCTCTGTTCTATTAATTCTAGATTTAGACACCATACCTGGAGTGCGGTGTTCATTTCCGTGTGTCTCATGTAGAAAATGTAATACCAATATGGAATCCACATCTGTATTGTGTCCAATTCTAGAGGCCACTTCATTATATTTTCTCCAGCTCTGGCGACCACATTTGGAGCTTTGTGTTCAATTTTGGAGACCACTTCTTTCATCTTTGTTCATTTTGAAGTAGCTTTCTTCCATGAGTAGGTGTGCGATATTCTAGGAAATTGAGGAGAAAATTAAGAGTAAGCCACACTGACTGAGAGAAAAATCCTTCTGAATTGTGTACCATTTTGCTCATTTATGGTCCTTAGCTATGAAGGACTGTGTTTAGCTCTGGTGACTATATTTGAAGTATTATGTGCAGTTCTGGAGGCCTTATCTGGAGAGAAGTCCCTTAACCCGACCCAAAATACTGTGTTATTTTTTAAATGCATCACATGGATTTATGAAAAACATTTGAAAGATCCAAATATGGCATATTATATCTAGTGCTATAAGTGACATCTGGAGTGTTGTGTCAATTTCTGAGGGCTATCTATGATGTCTTGTGTCCAGTCCCAGAAGCCTCATATGAGTATTATGTTGAGTTCCAAAGGTTACATCTGGAGCATTGTATATTTTGTACTGTGGGCCATGTGCATCGTTTCCAGCTCTGACCATCACTTAATTCGTGCTGTATCCACTACTTAAGGCAATAGCTAGCTCTTCATTCTCAATTTCAGAGGCTGTATCTGCAGGGTTCTGTCCAGTCCTGGAAGCTACCGCTAGTATGTGGTTAAAAGTGTTGTGTAAAAAAGTTAGTTTGCTCGTATACATGAATGCACATATTTATTTGGGTGTATAAGTGGCAGGTTATGTAGGAAAGTTGATGAATGTATAGTTAAGTAGGTAGATGGATGAATATAGATAGTGAACTGACATTTGACTGAGTAAACAGATGAATGAGGGTAAGGATGGGATAAATGAGTGAATGGGTGACTATGTTTGATGAATGAATGAGTAGATTGGTGAGGGATTGGATGGACAAGTGACCACTTGATGGCTGATTGGATGAATGGGAAGCTAATGAATGGGTCTATGCATGTCTAGGAAAAGTGGTCCGAATGATAGATGCACATGTGGATGGAATGATGCATTGGTGGATGAATGTGTACAGAAGGGGGTAATAGATAGATGGGTGAATGCATGGGTAGGTAGGAAGATTAATAGATAGGTTGTTGGAAAGATAGGCAGGTGGATTTTTTAAAGCAGATGAATGGAAGGCTAGGTGGATAATGAGTGAGTGTATAATGTTGAGTGTGGAATTTGCTGGGTGAATTGGTGGCTAAAGGGTGAAATAGGTGGGTAAATGAAAGAGTGTAGGTTATCTCTGCATATAGGATGATGAAAATATAGATCTGACTGCTTCCAGTTGGTGGCATTGTGTCAGTTTGTTCACAATGCTAATTGTTACTTCAGCAATTGACTACTGTTACATGGAACAGAATGGGTAAGGCACTGTAGGTATTCTAAATAGTGTAGTGAAAATTATGCTAGACTCTCATGATAAGTGGTCTTATTCTTCAAGCCCATATTTCTTTCCGGTTTTGATCTTTGTATTTTAGATTTACAAAGGCAGTGTGTTGAAGGTCATCTGTGCAACTTGTATATTTGTAACTCTAACCACTAGTATCTGTAGTAGACATATGTACCTACTACCATTCTTATGTGAGTTTAGAGTTTATCTGTTGCTTATTGTTTATGCAATTCAAGTACTCTGAAGCGCTTATGTAAAGTAACTGGCTCTATTGTAAAGCGCTCTGACACCATCGGGTAGAGTTCGCGCTATATAAAAATGCATAAATAAATAAATCTTTAAAGTCCACATTTGAAATCAATGTTCGTAGAGCAGTGGGCATGAGTGCAGCTGCCCCTTCACCATATGAACCATGAATGAAGGTGAAGTTTCTGATTTGCTGCCAGGCACACACTGCTCTCTGCCATTCTTCTGCCATTAATTCGGTCTGGGTTGATGAGCTCAGTGACTGATGAAGTCTTTCGCTTCTCTTGTCTGGTGGCGCGCTGACCAGCGAAACCACGGGCAGGGTACCTAATTCTACATTACCTTCAAATGCATGATCCACCAATGGGCCTCTTTTTATGTGCCCACAACACACCTACCCTCTCTGCCACCAATCTTCTGCGTAAAAAGGAGAACTAACATGCATTAGTATGAGCAGTAAGAGGTAGGGTAAGCATCAAGTATATTGACATCATTAACATAAATGTCTAATGCAGTGCTGCCAATCTACCTAAAAAGTCTTTTACTCTGCTCAGGACAGGCAGTCAGGATGATTGCCAGAGTTGGCAGTTTCAATCTTATTACCCCAATAGTTCAGAGCCTTCATTGGCTTCCAAATGAGGTCAGACTTGTGTTTATGCTTGCCTTTGATTTCTTAGAACCAGAATGCTGGGAATCCCAATAAATCTAGCTTTAAAGATGGAAATGTAAGGCTGTACATGCAAAGAAATTATTTTGAGACTGACTGTCACAAGGTTTATATTGTCAATAAATATGAAAGAGTCATTTACAGGCATGGCCACCATGTTATGAAATTCTCTTTCGCTATCAGTTGAGTTGTTTGGAAGAGATTTTTTAAATTTTCTGTAAAAAAATAACACTTCTTTCTCAATGTTAATAGTTTTTTTTTTACTGGCCTTGCCTATTGTTTTTTTTTTTTATTGTTTTTGTCGGGAGCATAGATAGTAACTATTTTCAGTTTTTGGTTCTTTTTGCAATTGGTCTCGTTATTGTGTTTTTAATGCACTGACCTTTGATATCTGGGGACTCACACAGCGCTTAAAAAAATTACATAAATATGGTAAATGCATAGAAATCACCTGTAGAAAAACTTGCTGATCAATGAGATAGAAAAAGGACAATTTCTTCAGCTTTGGTTCGTGGACAAATGTGTGTTATAGAGCCCTTTCATTTCAATTAAGCAGAATTCGACAAAGTGGAGAAAGAGCACCACTAGGTCAAAGCCTATACCTTCGAGCCCAGATCACAAACAACATTCTGTGAGTATGAGGCATTCACTACTTACTTACATCTGACTTACCGAAGAAGGGTTTCTGAATAAGTCCCACGTGCTGATCAAAGGTAGATAAATGACGATTTGCAAAATAGGAATGAATTACCATATGCATAAAGAACTTAACATAGTTGCAAGATTTTATTCAAGCTCATCCAATTTACAATTCAATAAGCGGGGCAAAGAAACATTATTTGATTTTCCCAAGGTCACACTGGGCGTCCATTTGCAGAACTGGAACTAAAACTGCGGATGCCGAAAACATTTCCTTTAAAAACTATAGCCCACCTATTCCCACTATGCAAAGAGATGATTACAGTGCTATTTTTAGAGGTAAATGGTTTTATGTGCGTGAGAGCAAGAAATAAATTCAAGGCATAGAGGTGTTCATGCTTTTCTCAAATGTCATTATATTAGAGCAAGGCTACTTAATGAATTCATTCAAGGGGCAAAAGCACTGAGTGCAGAAAGGCTATTTGTTCACGGTGGCTGACTCTCACAGTTTGAAATTAATTTTTTGTGTTTATTGTATGCCCACCTGATGTCTTAAACAATTGTTACATTTTCAATGTTTTTATTTAATTATTCACAGAAGGTAGGTGGTGGCAGAGGTAAGGTAATTTTAGTTTCTTGCCCGCGGGGTTTCTGTTTACATATCTTACCTTGTTTAAAGAAGCACAATTTACATTTTACAAACGTAGCAGCCCTGCCTTGGCGATAGAAAAGCGGAGAGCCGTGGGTGTTGTATAAATACCGTCAAGTAATGGCAATATTTTCTATTGTAATGTGTTATTTTTTATGGGAAATATGATACATAATATGTATTTATGGTGTACTATTTTAGTATTTGAAAAGCAAAATTATTATAAGTACCAGGGGCTTTATGTACAATGGTCGCAAATTGTGGGTGCAATTTGTGATCACTAATTTAATGAACATTGTGGAATTTTGTGACCCAACCTAGGTACTAACGGGTCAGCTGGCAAAATTCATGAGTATTAATGAGGTAGGTCACAAGTTGTGACTTACTCTGTTTGGATTCCATCACAAGGATGGTGGCCTCTTGGGGGTCAACGACCACCATGTCTGTAATCTCATTGGAAAATAAACTTTTTTTTAGAAATGCAGCCAGCTTTCCTTATAAGAAACAACGCTGTGTTTAAAAAACTAAGGGGCATATTTTCAAGGACTTATCGCCGAGTCAGCGGCACTTTATCGCAGCCAAAGTGGTGATAAATTCATCGCACCATTCACAAGCTGGTGCTAACAGCAGATATCACCTGTTTTCCTGCGATAGCAGTCGCAAAAAACATCGCCACGTATGACACCGGCAACTAACGCTAATGAGATGCAGAGAAGGCGTTCCCGTGCAAAAAGCCGCGAAAACACCACTTCGCAACATTCCCAACGACCAGCCAGATCGGCGATAAGATCACAAAACATGCGATAAGGCGCGTTAGCAGTAGGGATTTAACACCTGCTCTTACCTGGTGTTAAGTCAGACGACAACCTGCACCATAAAAGGGAGCCCAGCCCACAGCCACACCTGAAGAACAACAGATGCCATGGAGCTACTGATCATGCAGCTCGGAGCCCCAAGAGGGCCACAACACCCACCGCCACCACACCCAGGACCCCCAGCCCCCCCAGGACCCCCCCGGACTACCACAGAGGGAGCGCAGACAAAGACAAAGGACCTTCCGAAAACGCACCAGCCTCGGAGACTTAACGCCAGAGGAAGTCATTGCCCACTACAGGCTCAAAAGGACAACCATCCTCCGCATCCTGACCCTCATTGCAGACAGGCTGACGGTACCAACACAGCAGAGAACCAACATCCCTCCCCAGACAAAGCTGCTGGCCGTGCTGCACCTGTTGGCCTCTGGGACCTTCCAACCAACAACTGCCAGAGTCGGAGGAGTCTCACAGCCAGCCCTGTAAAAGTTCCTCACACCTGTCTTGGATGCCCACATCAGCTTGGTACCCCAGCAACTTTACTTCCCACACACTGCGCAGGAACAGCTGGAGATCAAGCAAGGCTTCTACGCCATAGCTGGCTTCCCACACATCTTGGGGGCAATCGACTGCACACATGTACTCCTCGTGCCCCCTGCTGCCACTGCACACAATTACCGCAACAGGAAACACACGCATTCCATCAATGTGCAGGCAATACTGGACCACCGGGGACTCTTCACCAATGTCGCCGCCAACTACCCAGGCAGTGTGCATGATTCCTTCATCTTCCGACAGTCCATCATCAACCAGCGCTTTCAGGATGCCACCTATGGAAATGCACTGCTCGTCGGTAAGTAACAACTGAACACACCACACACCTCAACTCCACCAACATACAACTCACAACTCTGGGAAGGCACACGTCACAAAATCACATACAACATGACAAGCAACAGTCCCACATTCCAGACACGACAACACAACTTACTGTGGCAACCTGGGCTAGCCATCTACACAAGCCATCAACGGCATGGCACCTCAGCCACACAATAGCAGAATGTGGGGAGAGGTGGGAACCAGGCATGTGCGAAGGAGGCAAGTGACCCATGAATGTGAATGTACACAATGCCAAGTGTCACGTGGATGTGCTGGACAGACTTCAGTATGCAGACCACAGACATTTCCATGTCGACATACACTGCTGGCATCTGCAGTGTACTGGACAGTGGACGCAACCATGTCACCGCAGCCAGTGGGGAAGAATGCGGAAATGTAGCTTGTCATGTCCCCCCCTGTAAGCGTGAGCGGAGTGGGCTGGCCTGGCGTACGCCAGCGCAGGGGTGCGAATAAAAAGCCTGTTACTCTGGGCGTGGTTCTCTTCCGGAATGGCCAACGTGTCTGCCAGGGCGGCGCCTCTCACCCCGCCACGAGGCCGACGCCGTGAGCGGCGGTGCCTGCAATCCTGTGTGCCTGCTGCACCCCAGGCCGCTGGTCCCAAGACCCGCCATGACCGCCCCAGTGCACCAAAGCCGCACTGCTCACCTGCAGACAACGGCATGTGTCAAAGAGGGCCCACCACGTGCCAGTGCAAGCTCCAAGCCTGAGGCCCGCAACCATGGCAGCCTCCTCAGACCATCACGGCCTCCGCGACACAGGCCCCCATTACTCCTTTCTCATTTACGTACTCCACCGCTGCCTCCGGCCTACACTGCGGTCCAGTAGGTCACACATTTGGAACTGAGTCTTGATTATACAATGGCAGAGTACATACGTTTATGGCTGATTTTATATCACCGTACTCCCTTCGATGTGGTGCCACTAACTTTGTGCATCGTAAGCCAAGGACACGTGGCTGGGGGCCCCTGCTGACCGCTGCCTCCGGCCTACACTACGGTCAAGTAGGTCACACATTTGGAACTGAGTCTTGATTTATTAATGGCAGAGTTTATACCATTGTACAGGCCTCATCGCACACTGCATCTCCTTTCAGCTCTGGTGCCACTAACTCTGTGCCCCGAAATCCATGGACACTCTCTGGTTGAACTTTGGTGGCATCTGAGTCTATGGCCTGGGGGTTGTCTTCATCATCATGTAGCTGATACTGACTTGGCGTAAAAAATGAGTCTGTAGCATTCATCTCCTCCATATTGCCTGTGTCTGCTTGGTACTGCCCTCTGTATCATGCCCTGGAAGATCACCTTCCACTGTCCCCCAAAACCCTCCGCGACTTTCACCTTGGACATCGACGAGGACCCGCTCAGCTCTCGTGGCTCTACCTCAGTGCACCGGTAGTCACCGTCCCGTGGAGGTGTTCCATGTGCCAGCCGCTGTGCATCTGGGGCCACTAACTCCGTGCAGCTCAAGTCATGGACCTTGGTGTTTGAACTGTGAACTTCTTATTGTCTGATCACTGTTGTAGTTGTTGCCAGCACCAACCACTCCTTGAGGGCTGGCTCACACTCACCCCACACCCATCCAGCACAGGCGTCACTGGACATGTGACCCTGGCAATAAAAGGGGCCGGGCGCACGTGCCCGTAGCCAGTTCCACAAACTATCTAAGTGTGTCCGTGTGGTCATTGTGTATGCATGAGGGCCCCGGGCCCTGCCACATTGCATTGTGCTGTGTACAGCGGATGCAATAATGTCACCTCAGGCAGTGGGTGAGACCTGGGACATGTAGCTGTGTCTTACCTCCCTGTAGGCGTTGCTGGAGTGGGCTGGCGTACGGGTGTGGATGATCACCCCGGGGCTCTGGGCGTGGTTAAGTGTTGGGCTTGCCGATGAAGTACCTGATGCGTGTGTCTGTATTGTGGTGTCGGCGCCACCCGTCCCGCAATGGACAAAGTTGCAATGAAACATGCCCCCGGTGTGCGGGCTAGGCCGAAGGGATGAATGTATGAGCGCAAGCCCACTCGGGGTCTGGGATCATACATGCCAACTGTTGTGTGTGTATTGCTATTGCAGCAGCATAAGCCAAAGGTCTTGCCTCGACCGCATCGCGAGTTCAGTCAGCCATGAACTCCACATCTGTGTCCGCCCTATCCTTACCATAGGCCTGCACACACGTGGCCGCCCACCTTCAACGGCCAACATCACAGTGTCGTTGTCAGGCTTGTGGACATGCGCAGACAGGCATGACAATGGTGTGCCATAGGAGTGCAAGTGATGCAACCGCGCAGCGCACACAAGTGATTAGGCTTGGGGGTAGGGAGGAGCAGCAGTGAGGCTACGTAATACACATTGATGGCGCTCATTTGCTACAAGCAGTACATGTCACACAGGAATCACTATGACACACATATCACACGCCAATCAACTAGTCAGCCTGCCAACACATCATGCAGAACCAACTATTGACTCATGTCTCTCTGCACTGTCACAGGTGATCAAGGATATGCACTCTGCCCTTGGATGATGACACCCCTCCGAGCCCCGAACACCCAGGCCCAGAGGCAGTACAATTGGGCCCACAAACGCACCAGGGGCATCGTGGAACGCACATTTGGCCTGTTGAAGTTACGTTTCAGGTGCCTGGACATCACAGGTGGGAGGCTCCTGTACAGCCCAGACATCGTGTGCAAGATGATAGTTGCATGTTGTGTGTTGCACAACATATGTGTACGCACCAATGCCCCATGGATACAAGTTCCAGATGCATCGGACGATGATGAGGAAGATGAGGCAGGTGGACCACACCCCACTGCAGCTGCAGCAGGAATAGCCTGTAGGAACACCATAATTGACAATTTCTTCACATGAGGACGTCACATTGTGTCAGTCCTTAGCAATCATGAGACAGTACAAAATGACCACAGGCACAGCATGTGCAAATAAATTAATTTCAACACACATTCCCTGAGTTTCTGTATGTGTGCTGCAGTGTGGCATGGGGATCAGGGACATGGTCCAGAGTCATTGTGGGTGCGCAGTGTGCTGTACTTAATTGTACATGTGTGCCATTGTGCCCATCTCCCCCCGTCCCCCCAGTCCCTGGTCGGTACTCACCCTGTTGATGTTGTGTCAGGTTATGTTGAGCAGTGTCCCGATCCCCGACTCCTGGCACCGTATCCCGACTGATGACTGTGGCCACCATTTTCTCAATGTCATCCAGCTCCTGGTGTGCCGCTGGTCCCCCACCTCCAATCTGTGTTGCTGCTTTCATGTTGGCATCGGGTTTCTTCTTGGTTTTGCCCTTCACATCATTCCAGCGCCTCTTGACCTTTTCCATTGTCCTCCTCGACACTCCGACTGCATTCACGTTGTTCACGGAGTGCTGCCATATTTCCGTTTGTGGGGCCGATGACACAGTGGAGGTGACGAACAGTTGTTGGTAGTGTCCTGTCACCTCCGTGACGATGATCCGGTTTTCATGCGGACTGCCCCGTCTTCCTCTTCTCCTTGCCCTTCCCCGGCACTGGGGTTCCTGGCTGGTCGTCTTTGGGGCTTGTGGGGTTCGGGTTGTCCTCTGCACTCGGTCCGGGTGCGTCCATGGTGCTACGCAGTTGCATAATTCTTTTTTTTAATTTCTCTGCTTATATAGTGCATTTTCCTGCATGTTGCGTGGGAATCGCAGGCCTGTCGCTGGTTATCAATGCTTTTTGTTTCGCGGTTTGGGACACGTTAATTTTAACGCGGCCATTTGTCACGTTCTCATGTGACTATCGCATGGTGCCGCCGGTTTGGGAATTGTGCGTTGACACGGTGTTATTTTCCAGCGATAGACTGCGAAGTGAGAAGTTGCGTTAAGTGATTTTGGCGATAGTTAACACACGTTCTTGAGAATATCCCCCTAAGTTTACTTTTTTTAAAATGTTTGAGATTAAGCAGTGGTCCTCTGGACCAATGCCTACTCCCCAACAAACCATGGGCCAGATTTACTAAGCATTTTTATTGTCTCAAATGCTCTGATTTGGGAATGTTGTGGGCGTCCCTTCCAAATACCAAATCAGTCTGTTATGTATCAATGTTTTGAGACCTGAAATCCAGTCACAAAACATAGAAAACATCAAAGGAGTTAGCAACCCATTCACAAAAAGTGTGAATTAGATAAAAAGTTTGTTGGGGAATAGGCAGTAGTCCAAAGCCTACTCTTTTAAAAAAGCCTTTTATTTTTAAAAGCAGTCCCGTATCTTTTGTGGAATAAAAAAAAAAAAACAATGGTCCTGACATGCAATGAGTTTGCTTTGTGTGCAGTTGGGCCATTGTTTGTTTTCTCAGCCCAGGTCCAAAATGCCTCGCATGATGAACCCAGGCAGCGAATATGAATAATGGATTACCCACCCTAAATAGTGTACAACAACTGTCACTGTGACCTGGCACCCCAATATTCTGATGGATTATCAGATCTAGCGTTTACTAGGGGTGGGTGGAACTTGTGGAGTTTCACTTCTGTGGAGTTACAAAAATACTCCATGAGATTTCACGGAATTCCAGCAATGGGTGGAAAATATCCAGCTCACGCAGCTCGCCCTACAATGAAAAATTTCCTAGCTATCGTAACGGAAAGTTTCAATTCTATTAAGGACTCAGAGGCGAGGATTATGCTCATCGTTCTCTACTTTATTAACAGCAGCCATTTTAACGTTAATGGAAAAAAAACTACTATTCCCATGAACCCTTGGGAATATCACAACAATATCATAGAGTCCAACATATAGAGTGTCAGCTGTAGCTCCACCAATCCGGATAGCCCAGCCTGTTAATAGTCCTTCATCATTGGTTATTCCTCCTCTTTCATCGCGTGAGATCAGCCGTCCTTGACCTCTCATGGGTCGCATTTATTTGTGTCCGAACCTGAAAGTAGATAACACATTTTAAGGGACGACCATGGCTAAGGCTTAGCCCTGAAAGGGAAGAATACATGCAATAGCATCACAGGAACTGTACTTGCAAACAAGCAATATTTGAAGTCCATATGAAATTGAACATAGAGCTTACTTACTCCAGAACGAGGGTGGGAAAATCCAAGCACATTGCTGTACCCTGGGAGGGATAATCCTCGCCTCCGTGTCCTTAATAGAATTGAAACTTTCCGTTACGATAGCTAGGAAATTTTTCATTCTATGTCAGGACCGGAGGCGAGGATTATGCTAGTTTAAAGCTTTCTGACCACCAAGTGGGCCATCTGTAGAACCGGTTTGAAGTAAAACCGTTTGAATGTAGAGTCTGAGGACCAGTCCGCAGCATTGAGTATGTCCTCCAGATGGGCTCCTAGGGAAAAAGCCTTAGAGGCCATCGCCCCCCTAGTCGAGTGAGCTCCGAAGGCCCGGAGGTTTATCCCCGCTTCCTGCATGACCCACCTTACCCAGCGGGCGATGGTGGGTGAGGAGACCGCTCTATGTGGCTTCCGCAAAGCAATGAGAAGCTGTTGCTCCCCGGGTGGCGGAAGTCCTCCAACATTTCCTCATAGGCTTTAAGACACAACACCACACACAACTTGGGACAATCTGGGAAGGCCGGGTACGAGATCGTCTTCGTCCCACATTTGGTTCGTCATCGAATTGTGAAAGTAACTCCTGAGGGAGATAAAATCCTACCGGAGATGTCCAAGGCATGTACGTCCGACACCCGCCTACAGGAGATCAAACAAAGTAACATGGCTAGTTTAGCCGACAGCTCCTTCCTGGAAAGGAACCTGTTGTTTGCCAAGAGAGGAAGAGGTTCAGCACCTGGCTCACATCCCAGAGTGCTGAGTACCTGGGTTCTGGGGGAAGAGAGAGGCGTATTCCCCGCATGAGGTGGCAAACAAAAGGATGTTCTCCCACCGAGGCGCGGTCCACTGCTGAGTGACCCGCAGAGATGGCCAAACAAAAGATGTTAATCGTCCTGCAGGTCAAGCCTTCCATGGGCAAAGATGCAAAAAAATTTAGGACGTGAGTTACATTTGCTGCCACGGGATCGAGATCCCGTGGCAAACACCAACGTGACCATCTCCTCCAGGTGGATCTATACCGCTTGACCATACTGTCCGCCCATGCTTTTGACATAAACTTCTCAGCCGTGCCCGAAAGGCCTGGGACCATCCATCGTCCCCGGTAATACGCCACGCCATAAGAGTGAGAGACTCCTGCATTACGAGCGGGTGAGGTTGCTGCGCTGGATTGAGGAGTAGCACTGGGAATCGGTTAAGAGGGATTGGAGAATCCCAAGAAAGTTCCAGAAGAACTGGAAACCAGGGTTGCGATCTCCAAATTAGTGTGACCATTACCACACTCGCTCCCAGCCGCCGGACCTGAGCCGAGGCCCTGGTTTTCATGGCGAACGGGGGAAAGGCGTAGCCCTGCTCCCCCTGCCAGTCTTGAAGGAATGCATCCGTCTTCTCCGCTCGTGGGTCCGGTTTCCAACTGAAAAACCTGGGCAGTTGATGGTCCAGGCGAGAGGCAAAAAGATCCACTGAGAAGGGGCTCCATTTGCGGTTCAGGTTCCTGAACACCCCTGGGTGGAGTTTCCACAGACTCACATCGTGGAAGTGGCATGACTGGTAATCTGCTGCATGATTGTCCTGACTGGGTAGGTACTCCGCCGTGACCGAAATCTTACGGTCCAGACAATATTGGCAAAAGTTTGCAGCCAGGTCAGAGAGGGCCTTGGACCGAGTGCCTCCGAGGTGATTGATGTACCTGACCGCAGATACGATGTCCATCTTGAGGAGTACGGAGGGCTGGATGGAGTCCTTGGTCCAACATTGGATCACAAACGACCCCGCTAGGAGCTCTAAACAATTTATATGTAGCCGTTGTTCTTCCGGCGACCATAGACCTCCGGTGGTAAACTCTCCACATCTCGCACCCCAGCCTACCCTGCTGGCGTCCGATTCGATGACTATATCTGGCGCTGAACCAAAAATCGCTCTCCCATTCCAAGCTGCCATGTTGGCCAGCCACCAAGTAAGCTCTGCCCTGGCCTCCTGAGTTAGCGAGACCTGTTAGGAATACGAAAGACCTCTGCTGAGGTGCGCAGCTTTCAGGCGCTGGAGGGCCCGGTAGTGTAAGGGCCCTGGGAATATTGCTTGGATTGATGAGGATAGGAGCCCTACAATGCGGGCTACCTGCCTGAGAGAGATGCGCGGCTTCGTTAGTGCCCGCCAAATCTCGTGGCGGATCTTTGTCACCTTCCTGGAGGGGAGGCTGAGAGAAGCTTCGACTGAGTTGATCGAGAAACTGAGAAAAATCACCTTCTGGGAGGGAACCAGGGTGGATTTGGCTTCGTTGATCACAAATCCCAAGCCCTGCAGGAGGTTGACCACAGTCTGCAGCTGCTGGGAGAGAGCTCGAGGACACTGAGCCATCAACAGGATGTCATCAAGGTATACAATGAGTCTGATGCCCAACGCCCAAAGGCGTTCCACCACCGGCCTGAGGAACTTCGTGAAGCACCACGGAGCCAAGGATAGGCCGAAGGGCAGGGTGGTGAACTTGTAGGTCTGGTCTCCCCAAGAGAATTGAAGGAACCTCCTGTGTAGGGGAAAAATAGGAATCGAGAGGTAGGCGTCCTTGAGATCCAGGCGCGCCATCCAATCTCGTGGTCGTAGTAAGTCTCGGAGAAGGTGAATTCCCTCCATCTTGAAGTGGCGATAGATGAGCCACTCGTTGAACTCGCGGAGGTTGATCACTGGGCGTTGCCCACCGTCCGCCTTGTCCACCAAGAAGAGGTTGCTGATAAAACCTCTTGGGTTGGAAAGGGTTCGGGCAAGCGCCCCTTTGACTAGGAGGGACTGCACTTCCTGATCCGCCAAAACGGCGTACGCCGCAGAAAAGTTGATGGGTCGCGGAGGAACGGGTTGTGAGGGGTTCCCGTAAAACTCTATTTGAAATCCCTGAATAGTCTGAAGGACCCAGGCCTCTCCCGTGATGGAAGTCCAAGCTTAGAAAAAATGCCCAAGACGGCCCCCTACCCTTATTAGGGAAGAAGGTAGGACACTCACCTGCAGTGTTGGAGGCACCACCTCCACGGCCACCTCTGTGCTTGCCTTGTCTTCCTCTGGTGGGATAATAGTTTCAGAATCTGGCCTGATCTTGATATCGGCCTTGGTGGGAGCCTTGTCTTGGAGTGCAATGATTGGGTCGGCCAGACGAGCGACCCCTTCCTCGGCCGGCCCCCCTGAAAACACGTGGATGAAATACCTTTTTAATGGAGGACTGTGCCTTGTCCAATGAAGTGAAGGTATTGACAAACCTGCCGAGCTCCTTTATGAAGGGCTCTCCGAAAACGCCCCCCTGCGCCACCAGGCCTGCCTCGGAATCCGCCAGATCTCCGAGTTTGGGATCCACCTTAATAAGCAGAGATCTGCGTCGCTCGGTGGACATACCACAGCGCGTTGCGCCCAAGATGACAAGGTGTCTGGGGAGATGAGGGACCCGGAGGACTTTGCCTCCTCCGCCATGTCAAGGATCTTCGTGAGGGGCCCCAGGGTGTCTAGTAACTTGTCCTGGCATGCCCGCCAGGACCTGTCTATCCCTTTTTTGGGATCTTTGACGAATTTCTGGAGGAAGGTAGCCATGCGTGGGTCAATATCAGGCTTTGCCGCTACCTTGCCTTCCAGAGATGGGCGGGGGCAGTCCGCCCTGAGGCAGTTGTGGGCCTCCTTCTCCAGGGGTCTCCGGATGCGGCTCGCCACGTATTGTGCGACCTTGTTGGAAGGAGCCCAATCCGAAGACCTCGGGTGAAGGATGTCGCCTGGGTCAAGCATGTCTGCACACAGGCCCCGGTCAGGTTGGGCAGGTGGTGGATGGGAGGGGAGCCAGGGGTGTGAAGGGCCTGTGTTGTCATCCATGTCCCTGTGGTCCCCGTCAGAAGGGTCAGGAGGGGGGCTGTCGGGGTGGTACTGTCCAGAAAAGCCGGTTTAAGGCGGGCGAAAGTGTCAGAGTCCACTCCCGCCTCGTGGGTGCGCTTCGCTGGAGGTGGTTGGTTGTCAGGGGGGGTGAGGACGGGGCCGGTTGGCCTGGCAAAGCCCGAGCCAATTTGTCGAATGCCTGCGCAATTTGGAGGGAGAGGCGATTCTCCAGGAGGGCCATGGCCTCTGAGACTGCCCTGTGGATCGATGCGTCCACCGCATCATGGAACTCGTCATCCCATTGTAGGGCAGCAAGGGGGTCCTCCTCCCCCAAATCCGCCGAGTAGTGTTCCATGCTGAAGGTAAGTAACCCCTGAGGTACAAACCTAATAAGGTAAGTATAATTTTGGGGTGCAAACCCACTCAGCTAGGGCCAGTCCCAAGAAAAAAGGAGGGGCAAGTATTTACCCAAATGATTATCAGTCCAGGGCTGGGTGTGCCCAAATATGGGTGGCTGGGTGTCAGCCAATGATATGGTGCAGCGCACTTAAGAGGGCTCATGCCCGGGACCCTGCAACCCTGAAGTTCTGAGGGCAATGAGTGGCTGGGAGGGGTCCCAAAGACACAGGGATACAATACAGACTCCTCTTATATATTTAACTGAGGAGCGTTATTGGCCTAGATATACTGACCCCAAGGCGCAAGGAAAAAGCTGCTAATGCTAATTCCGCGGAATGCGGAGCGCGTGCCGCGGGTAGGGAACGTGACTCGCGTGCCCTCTATAGGCGGGAGGACTACACCGCCAAGCCTGCCACAAACCCAAAAACGGCCGCGAAGGAGCGGGAAGACGCACCCGCGGTCAGACACGGGTCGACCCGAGTAGCGGGTGCCCCGTTGGGGAACAAGGAACGTTCAGCAAATGTGAGGCAAACCTAAGGCTAAGTAACAGGCACACTGAAAACAAAGCGCAATAAACATGTAACGTGCTCACAACAAAGCAAAATAAATCAGCATAAGATCACAGATAACAAAATAAATCCTAGTAATCAACACCAGCAAATCTCATAGCAACATAAAGGCTATACAATATTAATGCCACAATCAACTTCTGAGAGAAAAGAGAGAAGGCACTTATCTTGGCTGCGAGCAGCGAAGAAAGAGGAGGAATAACCAGGGATGAAGGACTAGGAACAGGCTGGGCTATCCGGATTGGTGGAGCTACAGCGGACACTCTATATGTTGGACACTATGATGTTGTTGTGATATTCCCAAGGGTTCATGGGAATAGTAGTTTTTTTCTGTTAACTTTAAAATGGCTGCTGTTAATAAAGTGGAGAAAGATGAGCATAATCCTCGCCTCCGGTCCTGACATAGAATTAAGTGCGCAAGAAGCACTGAAAATCAGTGTGAACAGCATCACGCATTGGGTAAGAGTACGCAGACACTCGAGTTGATTTTGCTGCCACTCAAGTAGCAAATCTACTTGAGCGACAGCAAATCTACTCAAATGGCAGCTCTCTAACAACCGCCCATGTTAAAAATGTCGCTAGGGAATGCCAAATATCGCTTACGCTCACCAGCCCGCATATTATGAAGCCACAGAGGGGGAAAATTCCATCACTCGGTGAATGGCGGAATTTGGCCAGCACTTCTACTTAAAGAGTAAGGCAGTGTGGCCAAAATTCCACTAATTCCGTGGACGGAATGAAAAATTCCCACCCAACCCTAGTGTTTACGAAAGCAGAGTCAGGTGAAGATTTGCTGCCATAAACTCTGAAGATCCCACATCTTTGAAATCAACAGGGGAGTTGAAAGATTGGTGGAGGTGGAATCTGCCATTTATTGGCAGATGACTCGCAGTCATCAAACTCTAAAAAAGGCCAATACTCATTTCATAGGGTACTCATCTAAATCATTATTTTTCCAGCTCAGGCCTTTGGAACATCACCACTCAGAAACCACGTACCGACAAATTGAGCTTGTGCCTTGCTTTAGGGATGAGCTTTATCATTAAAGGGAATTTAGGAGTAGATTTGTATGCAGAATGTCTAATTTCCAGTGCCTATCCAGTCAGAATTTATTTGGGTAGGTGTTGAGGAAGAGAAGGTGCTATTTGTACGTATGTCAGGGAAAATGTTAAGAAGTAATTAAAGATACCGACTCAAATGTCTGCAAAATAATATTCTGATAAGATTATGCAAATTCTGTTATAATATCATCGACTGCTCAAGCTTCTCTCCAGTTGTCCATCTGAGGTCAATTGGAACCTATAGGTGGAAAATAACACGTTATTGACAGGTACCTATTTATAATTGCATATGTTATGTAGCACTGGGTGGTTATCTTACTGGCTGAGGTGCAAAAAAAAAACAGGTTCCCTAGGACCTCTAACTCCAGCCACCGATTCACTATGACAATTCTTTCTAACTGCCTTATGACTCGGTGAGTAAACTCTCACCTCTAACATCTACAGTGAGTGATATGATGATCACAAGTTTGAATCTTAGGAAGGCACACTCAGCACTCAATCCTTTTAGCTTTGTAAATATGAGCACACATAAATTGTGTACTAATAGCATTTTTCCATTTACAGCTCTTAGAAATGGCAGAAATTAGGTTTCAAAAGCTATATATATATAAAAAAAAACTTATTATTATTGCAAGCCAATGCCACCAACCAGGCTCCATCCAGATCATTTAAAGGCTGGTTCTACTCTGAGAGTTGTTATTTTATTTGACTGTTTGCATTGTAATTCCAAAAGGCAAACCTCCACTTGTGGATGGAGAGGGCTTACCTCCATTACATTTGGCAGGCCCTCTATTCAAATAGGATATGCCTGGGAGACATAACCCTGTGGGAATGCTCATCGCTTTGAGTTTTACCACTAGCAAAGCACCCTGCCATGTATGACATGATTCTATGTAATATTCAGGGTTATGCCTGAGCAGTACACTACCTCCCCTTATGGAATATGGCCCGATATATCCAGAGAAAAAGATGTTTTAGTAAAATAAATCTCAATTCACAAAATAATTGCTATATACATTATCTCTGGTTATAGATAATAGTTTGCCTAGTTGATCCCCAATCCAAGCAGTGGATTACAATTATAAAGTATGTAATTTTATAGATTTTACCATCAGATGATGCTATATCTGTAAGAACAAATGAATACATGCAGTGAATTAAATTTGTTTCAAAGGCACATACACACCTCCATAAACATTTTTGCCACATGATCTCGAAAAGGCGTTCAACTCTTTTAATTGGAGTTGCTTGTTTGAAGTGCTCAAATGCTATGGGCTAGATGAGCAGACACTGAGAATGATCCGTCATCTCTCTGATGCACCCTAGGTGCGAGTTCAAACAGGAAGACTGATATTACCCGCAGCCACCCTCTGCCGGGGCATAAAACTGGGCTGCCCTCTATACCCTCTTTTTTTGCCCTCGTGGTTGCCATCAGGCTCTGCACAAAGGGAGCGCCATGGGGAATCCCACTCAGCGATCGCACCCATGCGGTCTCTCGCTCTATACAGACGACATTCTACTCTACACCCGGGACACACAAGCTGACCTATCTACCATCGCACTCACCCTCACCGAGTTTGCCCAAGTCACCGGCCTCCGAGTGAACTGGCAGAAGTCATGCCTCTTCCCTCTGCGCTCCACTATGGACAACCCTGGTGTGAATGTAGGAGGCGGATGACTGTCATGGCAGCTTCAGATGTTCTGATAATTGGGAATCCAGATTTACCACGAAAAGGAGGTGCTACGAGATGGTAATATCGGCAGAGCAGTGAACAGTATACCTGGCCAGACTGCCTCCTGAATCGCTTTGCCTCCACCTGTGGCTGGCAGAGTGGTACTTTCTAAAATGATAATCTTGCCGTGCCTGTTGGATTATTTTGCTAACTTGCACCTTGTCCCCCACACTTCCCTCTTTCGTGCATTAAATTCCATCTTGGGTGATCTCATCAGGGAGGACTCATCGTCCCCAACTATGAACAGTACTACCTAGCATCCCAACTCCAATGGGTGTGACGATTGTTCACGGGGCATCATCTAGATGACACTGCTTCAACCTCCCCACCTTGGAACCTGAGTCATGTGATTTGCCTCTTACACCCTACCCAGGTTAGGCCCCTACTCCTCAGCACCTCCTCTGTGTTGCATTCTTATGCTATAGAAGAAGACTGTGGATCACTAAATTGACACCTTCATATGCCTCAGCGATTCCCCTGCAGGGCTACTTGAGCAGCTGGTACCCGCTGCTGAAGGCGACGCTTAAAGACTGGCAAACTGGGGGCATTTCAATCGTAGGCGATCTTTTTTAGGACGGCGCCCTAATACCTTACGCAGTGGTTGCAGACCCGCTGGGACACTTCCTTGCACATAATGCCGTATTGTGGGCACTCACCGCTACATGGCATATAGCCATCAGTGAACCCTCGTCTCATTTCCTCCTTCAATACCTTCACACACTAGGAACTGGCATTCATTTTATCACCTGGCTATCTGGGGTGCTCTGAGACCTCACGCAGGTGCCCCTTGTGGCCTTGCATGAAATGGGAGTCTGATCCGGACAGAACTTTCCCTGATAAGAGATGGGATAAAACCTTGGCTTACCTGGAGATAGTATTGCATACTGCCAGATTCAAACTTATGCAATTCTTCACGCTTCACAGGGCCTATCTAACCAAGGAGAGAATCAATAGATAATTTCCCAGCACAAATGTAACCTGACCCTGCTACCTAATGTAGGATGCTGACCTATGCCACATGTCCCTGGCGTGCATATTACTCGTTCAATACTGGTCAACAATCTCCTCACGCCTTATGATGCTAACTGATTTAATTCCTCTTTATACCTGGGAGGTCTGTGCCTTGGGCAGCTTCCCACACCCTGCGGGACGATGAGTTGAGGCACATTTTCTGGACCTCGCAATACATTTAGCACAACGCACCATAGTGTGTCATTGGAAGGCTGCTCGATATCCGAGCCCGGCGGCATGGAGGCTCTCAACCTTAGCTTGGGCTGAAGCCCAGAGCACTCAGATTTGCAGAGAGGTGGCTATGGGACTTTGTCAATATCCTATCTCAATGGAGTGTAATACCCAGTTGCGCTTTCGGGAGCTGGAAACACTCACTACAGACTCATCCCAAACCTCGCTCCCACTGCCCCGACAGTACAATAAGTATCTGGGCCACTACCAGAGCCCCTTCTGCAGCTTTGAAGCCCAGACCTTGGGCAGCCAATGACCCTATCTCAATCCGCCTTCCATATGCTATGCCTCACTCTCTACGACTCAACAAGGCCTTGGCATGCTCATGCACTCTGCACAGCGAAACCTCCCTGTTAGAAATTGGGTTACTGGTTGACTGAAGTGTAAGCCCTGGTCAAGAAGCAACCACAATTCTAGTCAAGGTAAGGCACAAGCAAACCTCCAAGTAACCTGTGCTCAACCTGCTGGTAGCTTGGCACAGAGCAGTCAGGCTTAACCTAGAGGCAATGTGTAAAGTATTTGTGCAACACTTCAAACAGTAAAACAGTGAAAACACCACACAAAAAGTATTCCACAACAAAAATAGAGCTTATTTTAATGAATGAAACAAGACCAAAAAGACAAACATCCAATTTGTAGAACCGGAGATATTCCATTTTAAACTTTTAAGTCGAAGAAGTGCCAAAAAGCGCAAAGCGCCAACTGTGAATATATGATTGCGTCGGACCAGGACAAGGCACAAGTTAGGCCCGCTGAACAAAGTACCTTAAATTCTGCTTGTGGAGTGTTGCGTGGATCCGTGTCAAAGATGCGCTGCGCAGCCTGAGCGATACGTGGGTTCTGCGGTGCGAGGTCCTGTGCATTGTCATCAAGAATCCTGTCGATGGGACTTGCAATGGGAAGTCCGATGTTGGGGATGTGGCTCGCAGCTGGTGATGCGTTGGTTACAAAGAGCTGCGAGGCTGCGATGCGGATTCCGGCGTTGTTGTGGAGGTTGCCGTTGGTGAGAGATGCAAGGACTTGGGTCGTGAATGCACCTTGACATTACGTGGAGACGTCGGTTCCGTGGACTGCGGGGGCGATGTGGGTCCTTGTAACGGGTCCAATCCATGCAGCAGTGGTGATGCGTCTGTTCTGCTTGGAGATGCACCACCCAGCAGCAGAAATGTGTTGGTAATGCTTGGAGATGCGTTGCTCAGCAGAGGAGATACATCAGTTTTGCTGGCAAGCACCTAAGGCCCACTTCCAAGGGTTCAGGACTGGGGTGGCACCACTTGGCAGGAGAGACTCACAAATGGCAGAGTCCAGGTGAAGGTGCAAGAATGCTGGGAGCCTGTTATGTCTCTGAGGCTTCAGATCAGGAGGCCAGCCAACTGGCCCTTGGAGTCAGTCTGGGTTCTGGGTTCAAGAGCTGCAGGTCCAGTCCTTTTCTCACAGGTAAGAGGGCAGCAGGGCAGCAAAGCAGAACAGCAGTTCCTTCAGAGCAGTGGTCCGGCAGAGTAGCAGTCCTTCTTCCTGGCAGACTATCCACAGGTTCAGAAGGGTATTGAAGTAGTGGTTACTGAGGTCCTACTTTTATACGCAGTTGTGCCTTTGAAGTGGGGGGAAGCTTCTAAAGGCATGCCTTTGAAGTGCACCTGTGCCCTGCCTTCCCTGTCCTGGCTCCAGACTAACTATAGGGGCTATGCAGCCCATTGTGTGGAGACAGAAAACAGCCTATTCAAGTGTAAGTGAGGCTAGGGCCAGCTCCTCCTCTTCCATTCTGCAAGTGATGGCCCACTCAGTCACACTTAGCTCCTATTGTGTGTGGCTATCTTGGAGGGATACACAAAGTCTAACTGCCAACTCTACCCAGTCATGTGACCAGAGACAGGTTGCAGGCTCCAAATGGCAAAGGCAAGAAAATGCCAACATTCGAACATTTACAGAAAAGCAATTTAGAATCTGACTTCACCTTAAGTTAGGATTTTAAATTGTGATTCCAGAGACACAAAACTTGAAGGGGTTATCTCTTCCCATTTGGAGATTACACTTAAAAAATATAATAAGGTTACATCAATGTTATTCTATGGGTGAGATAGGCCATGCAGAAGTAAAAAACAAATGTAAGAGTTTTTCAATCCCAGGACATGTAAAACTTAAAAGTGCATGTCTAACTTTTTAAATACACTGCACCCCGCCCTTGGAGCAGTCTAGGGTCTACCTTAGGGGTGACTTATATGTATAAAAAATGAAGGTTTGGGTTTGGCAAAAGGTTTATTTCATCAGGTCGATATGGCAGGTTAACTGCACACACAGGCTCTGCAAAGGCAGGCCTGAGACATGTTTAAAGGGCTACTTAAGTGGGTGGTGCAATCAGTGCTCAGACCCACTACTGCAAAAAGAACAGATGAAAGAAGTAATGCTGAAGACAATCAAACATTGACCCCCAGTCACAGATATGGATTAAATCCATTGTTTGCTTGCTCGCCACGCCATTCCAGTTGACCCTGCCATATGCAAATCAGTCTTGACTCTGATCCCCTTGGTAACAGTCCAGCCCGAACTACCATGCCAGGGCCTCCCTGAGCTGGAAACAAGCATCCTGGGACCAGTTCCGGGGTATCACCCCTCATAGCCAGGCTAGCTTCAATTCGGTGGCATAGCGAGGCCGGGCCCCACATCTGGGCATACCCTTCCCACTTAGGGTGACAAATACAAAAAGTACAGCTGATGGACGGAATGCTGAACAAATCAAACATTCACACCTAGTCATGGATCTGGGTTAAATCCATCGTTTATTTGCTCACAGCACCATTCCAGTTTGGACCCTGCCATATGCAAATCAGTCTTGACCCTGCTCCCCATGGGAACAGTCCAGCTCAAACTACCAGGACTGAGCCTCCCTGGACCAGAAACAAGCATCCTCGGACCGGTTTTGGGGTATCACCCCTCATCAGAAAGGCTAGCTTGAATTCGGTGGCATAGCAAGCACGGTCAAGACTGATTTGCATATGGCTGTTTCCAAACTGGGGTGGCGTAGTGAGCAAAACAATGATGGATTAAACCCAGATCTGTGACTGGGTGTGAATGTTTGATTTGTTCAGCATTCCATCCATCATCTGCTCTTTTCGCAGGCCCACTAGTAGCATTTAATTTGCATGCCCTGGGCACATGTAGTGCGCTTTACTAGGCACTTATGAATAAATTAAATATGCCAGTTGGGTATGAGCCAATATTACCATGTTTTAGGGAAAGAGCGCAAGCAATTTAGCACTGGTTGGTAGTGGTAAAGTGCTCAGAGTCGTAAGGCCAGCAAAAACGATGTCAGCAAACAGGTCTGAAAGCAAAATGTTAGGGGGAAACCATGCCAAGGATGCCAGGTCTAACACTCTCCCCTTCTCACCCACCCGACCTAGTCACCTTACCATGCCAGCCTACCCCCACCCACTTCATCCTCCTTCCTCCTCAATGATTAGGCCTTTTGTGGATTGGTCCCACTTACACCTGGCCTCCCTCCTTTTTCGTTCCAACCGCTCCCATCTATCTCTTCTTTCTGGACTACCTTATGATCCCGTCTAACTTACTCTTCTCTCTTCCCTGGCATGGGTTTCTATTCGTTTTATTGTTGTTCTTGCCTTTTAAAAAAGCAATAAAGACCATTTTTTTTTAGATTCACTTTTTAGCCTCATAACGGGTGGGTTACTCTTGCACAATCTGCTGTAAGAAACAAAATAATGATAACACAGTTTGGTTTTTCAACCTTGGCAGTACCTGTAAAAGAAACAGGCTGCAGAAAAGGCTATGTAAGAGCATGAATCTGAAAAGGAATGTTTGTCACGAATATTGGGGCTCATTATGATGGCGGGCGGACATCAGTCCGCCCGCCATCATAACGGTGATGGGACCGACCGCCAGACGTGCGGCGGTCCCACCAGTGCAATTAGGATGCGCTAGCCATACTGGCGGGTGCATCCTGGCCTTTTACCATTGCGGACGATGCTGCTGGCTGCAGCACCGTCCGCAATGGTAAAAGAGCATGCACAGCATTTCCCTGCACCACGTGGCAGGCACCACGTGGTGCCTACCACTTGGTGCATGGAACTGCAGGGGGGTACCATGGGTACCCCCCAGGGCACCCCCCCACAGGGAGGGCCCGCAACGGGCCCCCAAAGCCAATCCCCGCCAGCCTTTCCATGGCGGCATCGCCGCCATGGAAAGGCCTCTCCAACACCCACATCCTAATATGGCGGACGGTGCCTGCTAGGCACCGCCACCATATTAGTGGCCCAGCTCCACCCGGCAGGCAATCGTAACGATTGCCACCGGCAGAAAAGCGGCGGACGGACTTTGCGTCCGCCGCGATACCCACTGCCATCCTAATATGGCGGTGGGTAAATCTCCTTACGATGGCGGAACGATCCCCACCGCCAGCCCGGCGGTGGCGATCGTTCCGCCATCGTAATGAGCCCCATAGTTCTAAACTGTTGGAGGAACTACAGCCTAATATACAGGTTGTTGCTTTTGCATGCATTAACTAGGAAGGCGATAACAAAAGAGAGTGGGCCTTCTCAGGGTGTGGGTTTCCAATGGGGAATTCAACCAGAAAATCTTTCTCATAGTGAAAACAAATTCGAGGAATGGACAAATGCCGGATAATGAGTCCAGTTCCAAGGAAATGTTCCATAGTATGTGACTAAAAATGGTTAAGCAGTTTTTCATCTGAACAGGTTATCTTCTAATTCAGTTGAAAGACTTCCCCTCTGAAGATTTTCTGCAAACATGTTTATGTTACAGTTTGAAAAAATCTTTCTGCATTCACTTATATGCGTAGCTTCGTTATTTATCAGATGATATCAAGTTGTTATTTCATATTTAACTGTTATGAGACTTTGAACACTTTAGCAATACGTTTTCTGCATTAGCAGCTTAGATCTGTAAAATTAGGAGTAGGAGATACTGTCATACAAATAATCCGATGACTTAAAACACAAGTCTGGAGGCTGGTGACTGGCAAATAAACATTTGTAACAAAAACTCCTCAACAGAGAGCAGTATCATTTCCATAAAATTAATATGGCTTCTGCCTTAAAGGCGGGACTTAATTAACACATAAATCACCTTGCTTTAAGCTAATTGCAGTCCTGAGACAAGGTATGCAGTTTCGTATACATGTTTTCTTGGCAATCTTTTAATAGAATACATTTTAGATTTTTAATTTCTTTATGTTTTTTCTCTGTAATATATATTTGTAGAAATCTAATTTTGACCAGTACCGTAAATAATACATTGTACTGGTTTCTAGAGGCATGGTACAATAGAAGTTTGTAAGCCTCAGATGCCTGAATTCAGAACGAATTTTGCCCTGGATTTTTTTTTAAAGCAATCTTACCTCAGGATATTTGTATTGCACTGTTTGCTGTAGCTTCAATGATTGAGGAACACAGTAGTATGTGTAGAGAATCATATAGCAGCAACAACCTTAGAAAGGGAGAAAATATATGGGTGTCAAATATGACACCTACGAATTGAAACTTTCTCAAAATACAAGGGCACCCTGTTTCCTAACAGGTGGTCTGGTGAGTTAAACGCTATGTTGTGATGTACACATCATAAGTTCGAATCTTGTTGGCTCTGTCCCGCCATTTTTATACTTCTGAGAACTCGGTCGCAATAAATTAGGTAATAGTAACACTTGTCATTTACTTGGCTTTAAAACAGCAGAAGAGGATCTAAATGGGAATGTGAAGAAAGGTAGGCTGTAGAATGTCAGCAGTGTTAGGATGCCCAGCGCTCCCTACTGGAGCCATCTCGAGGGTGCAGGGTGGCATCTGATACATATGTTTGAAGACACCACCCCCATAAGAATCTATACACAGCTACCTCAGCGATGCAGACCCATCCTTTTGTGCACAAGAGACCATGGTATTGCACCTGTGTACTTTATCGGGAGAAGTCTGTGTATTCAGATGAATTGGGACCAAATGACTCACTGGTTTAGAAAAGGCATGTAAAAAGTACCCTCAATTTCTTTCCAATTAACAAAAGCCAGTTGCAATTACTTTTATTATCAATGTCTGACTAGAAAGGGTGATAATTACCAAGCACAGTGGTGGCTGTCAGCTGCTTGAACCACTTCTGAGATATTCAAAAATACATTCTAATCTCATCAGTATGAATTTTATTAGGTAATTTGTACATTTTTAGCAGTCAGGGGGCCACAAGTCAGTATTTAAAAGCACTGGTACAATACTATAGATGTGTGTGTGTGTGTGTGTGTGTGTTTGTGTGTGTGTGTGTGTATGTCATACATGCCAACTGTTAGAAATGGGATTTCTGGTTGGCTAGGGCAAGCGCCTAAGCCAGGCAGAGACCACCACTCTACTCAGGGCAAGGGAGTTACACACTGAAGATAACTCCTGCTCACCCCCTTGGTAGCTTGGCACGAGCAGTCAGGCTTATCCCTGAGGCAATGTGTAAAGCGTTTGCGCAACACACTCACACAGCAGCAACACACTAGGCACACCACAAAAGAAACTCCACACAAGGTTATATAAAAAATAGCCTTTGTATTATCCAAAACACATTAGAATCATAATAACACAATATACACTGTGCCAACTGGCACTAGGCACTATTCACAGGGGATTATATACAAGACAGGGCCAATCGGGCCACTGTCAGAACCATCAGAATGCAGGTAGTAAATATAAGACACAACCAGTAACTACTGGCGAAATACTGTACTCAGCATCATCACATTAGGCATAAAACACATTATGCATAAACCTCATAAGCATAAACACATTACGCAACCTCTGTAGGCATAAACACATTATGCGAGAGGCATCACAAGCATAAACACATTATGCAATAGGCATCACCAGCATAAACACATTATGCAATAAGCATTACATTAGGCATAAGACACATTATGCACAAACCTCATAAGCATAAACACATTATGCAATCTCTGTAGGCATACCTTAGGGCCTTGCGCCCTACCAACACTGACCCCCGGCCAACTGGCCTTCTGTGGGTCTCAAATGCCCTCTGTCCAAAATGTCAGGGCTTGTATGGGGGCCTTCCACTGGCCCTTTTGCTACCAATGCAGTCAAAACCACGGTGCGCACTGCGCTGGGGGCGTGGGGTGTTTCTCATCCCTTCCTTATTATGAGGCAACAAACAAAATGCCCCAGGTTGCAGCTGCCCGCTCTCTCTCGCGGTGCAGCTGGAAATTAGGCCTTGGCACCACTGTGCCTCCTGAGTCCCCACTGGGACTCTACAACAATTGTGCCCAACGTGGCAGCTGCCCGCGCTTGTGCGGTGCAGCTGTGATCATGAGGCCTGGCACCACTGTGCCTCTCCGGTCTCCACTCACTGGGGCCTTCTCGGCAGGCACCAGAGGCTACGTTAAGGTAGGCAGGGAGGGGAGCTCCGACTCGGTCTCCCCATCACAGAAAGTAGCCCCAGGACCCCCCAGGCAGCCTCACAACACGGCAGAAGGGGGGAAGAGCTCCGGGCTCACTCACCCGCTTCGAGCTGTCTCCGGTTCCTCTTCGGCCAGCTCCAGGCACCGACAATGTGCCTCGGCGGTCCTGCTTCAATGGACCCTCCTTCACCGGGGAACCTGCGAGGCTCAGTCCTCGCCTCAGCAATACGCGGGGCTCTCCTCTGTCGTACGGGGAGCCCCACCCATGGCCAGGCAACAGCCGCCTGGCCTCCGTCCGCACTGCTTCTTCCTGCCTCCGTGGAGCCTGCGAGGCTCCGGCGCAACTTCCTTCTTGGCTGCAGGAGGCTCCGCCCCACAACCAGGCAAGATGCCTGACTTCCGGGCCGAGGCGGTGCCTTTCGGCAGCTCCTTTCTCCGGGCGAAGTGCAGGGTGGGCTCCCGCCGAAAAATAAATACCAATGCGGGGTGGGCTAACGCTTTTAGGAGCACACAAAATTGCGGGGTGGGCTCCCGCTCCACAGGCAAACGCGGGGTAGGCTCCCGCTTCAATATGAGCACAAATGCGGGGTGGGCTCCCGCTCCTCTGGCAGGCAGCGCAAGGGGAATCCCACATGCCGGGATTCCCTCGGAGCACGTCGCAGCCCAGTGCTGCAGGACACACTCGCCCTCTTCCCCAGTAATAAAAAGATAGCGCTCACGAGGCGCTAAGCCTCCAGTTGTAGAGGGCAGAGCTGGGCACAGGCAGGCCAGCACGTAGGGACCCTCAGGAGCCAGCAGCTGGGTCCCACGGCAGTTCCTCCTGTCGCCCAGCAGTCCTTCGCCCCAGAACAGGTACCAACAAGCACAACCTTCATGGGGTCACAGCCCCAGTATTTACACAACATTTTCTTTGTCTGCCCTGGCACAGGGCTTGGGGAACCAGTCTGAACTGGTTCTGGGGGGTTTTGGAGCACTCTGTTTACAGGGCTTCTCTTCCCCATTGTCAGGTGGGGGCTCGGTCATCAGACCACCACAGGGGGGTGGAGCCTGCATTCACCCAGGCAGGCACAGACCTATTCAGGGTCAGGGGACTACTCCTCCCACTACTCCAAATGCAGATCTCCCATTCAGCCTAGCGCTGACTCACCCTGCCCTCCCTGGAGCCACACACACCTCACCAGCCCCTGTCACTCCAAAGCCAGACATGCAATCCACATCAGGCAGGCAGACACATAGCACACAGAAATGTCAACTTCTAAAAGTGGCATTTCTAAAATGGTGATAATAAATCTGCGCACACCATTGTACAGCATTTATTATTACTATTCCAACCATACCAAACTTGACCACGCTGCTCCTCTCATATCAGGAATTACCACTGAAACACTTATCAGGGAATCCCCAATGCATTCCTATGGGAGGGCAGCCTCACAGCAGTGAGAAACCAAAAATGGCTGTTTGTCACTACCAGGACATGTCACACACTTAAGGTACATGTCCTGCCTTCTACCTACAATGCACCCTGCCCACAGGGCTAGCTAGGGCCTACCTTAGGGGTGACTGACATGCAGTAAAAGGGGGGTCACAGACATGGTACACACTTTAGGTGTCTCATCACAGCGGCAGTAACACTGCGTGCACAGACCCTGCAATGGCAGAGGCCCGAGACAGGTTTGAAAGGCTACTTTGGTGGGTGGCGCAATCAGTGCTACAAGCCCACCAGTAGCATTTAATTTACTGGCCCTGGGTATCTGAGATACCACTTTACAAGGGACTGACAGGTAAATTAAATATGCCAAACATGTGTAGACCAATCTTACCATGTTTACCACAGAGAGCACACGCACTTTACACTGGACAGCAGTGCTAAAGTACCCAGAGTCCACCAACACCATGTCAGAAAAAAGGCTAGGAGGAAGGCAAAACTTCAGGGATGACCCTGCAAAAAGGGCCAAGTCCAACACCAACACTTTAGTAGCGGGAAGTGGGAGATTTAACAAAAATAATTGGAAGAGTGTATTTCCCCCATTGACTTCTATTGGAGCAGAGGCAATTTCAGGAGGGAGACAGCCAAAATAAAACCATTTTTGGATTAAAAAATCGTCAGTCTCCCGCCTGAATCGGGTCTATTGGCATGTATGATATATGTATGTATGTATGCACCTATGTATGTGTTATTTATATAGCACAAACCTAGAAGCATAGCGCTGTACAGGGTCCAAGACAGAGACACAGTCAAGGAGTCATTACAGAGGTAGCAACAGTGGAGTCTTACTGCATGTAGTATTTCTTAAAGAGGTGTGTCTTCAGCTTTTTACTAAATTGGAGCAGAGTTTGGGCATTGTTAATGTCTATGGGCGGGAGATGGAGCTAGGGAAGGCTTGTAGACATGGTTTTCATTTGTGCATCATTTTTGCACTTCTTTGTTGTCAATTGATTGATGTCCTGACGCCAAATGTGTATAGAGTCACTGGAGATGGTGAGCTTTCCAGCCAGACAGGCAGTCGTGCTTTCACGCTTTTGTTGAAACTCAGATAGGAGGGATTTGTGCGTATATCCGGTGGCAGAGAGTTCTATATCCTGGGTATGCTACCAGTGAAGGAGCCGGAGTAGGATTTTTCTTTCTTGAATCTGGGCTGCTCCAGGAGTAGAGACTTTGAGCTTCTCATTGAACAGCTGCCTCTAGAGATGGTGAGTTTCTGGGCCAGGTATTAGGGGCTTCCATGGTGTGACAATTTGTTTGTGAAGCAAGCTATCTTTAGGATACAGCAAGCTTTGATAGGTAGCCACTGAAGAGTAATCAGAGAAGAGGTAATGTGTTCAAAGCGACACTAGTATGATGGTCACATTGAGTGTGGCTTTAGTGGAGCCAGGTGAGATTTCGGTGTGCAGGTTAGCAGTGAATTATCATATTCCAGTAAAGAGACTGCAAGTGCTTGTACTCCATTTTGGAAGACGGATTAAGGAATAAAAGGCTTATGCCCAGATTTACTAAACTTTGACACAAGGCAATGCAGCAAGGGAAGTTGCCAAAAGGGAGAAAGCAGAAATGCACCCAATCTACAAATATATGGAGCTGTTCTACTCTCTGGCAGCACTAGCACACTTCTGACTGTCCGCTGTCAATGCAGGCACCCTGGCACCGTGATGCGAGGGTGGCTGCATTGTGTTCAGAATAGTTTTTGGGCAGGAAAGGGTAGCTTCTTGCATAAAAACTATTCCTTGACGCTAATTCCTCTTAGTATGTGTGCTGCAGAATGCAGCATCGATGTAAAGAGGAAGTAATGAGGAGAAATATCATCCTTGGGTAAGCACATCATTCTGAAGTAAACACATGTTTATTGACTTTAATAAATATTGGTTTGCATCAGAATGCATGGGTGGATGCTCCACCCATGTCACACTTCCCTGATGCAAGGTAACACAAGGCAGTGCTGTGCGCTGTCTTGTGTTACTTTTTTTTACAAATCCATACAGGGCCACGCAAATAGATCTTTGTGTAGCTCAGTAAAATACCAAAATAGATTTTGCATTGGGGTGTGCATCAAAACAGTGAAGCATCCCTGAGTGTAAAGCTTTGTACCATCTGTGAAAAGATGATATGCAATGTTAACCTGGTGGAAGACTGAGGTTAGGGGTTTCATGTAGAGAATGAAGAGTGTTGGAGCTAGAATCAGACTTGAGGAACCCTTTGATTGACAGGCACAGGCTTTGATAGGAAGTCCTT
The DNA here is from genome assembly GCA_963921515.1 of Calotriton arnoldi. NCBI lineage: Eukaryota > Metazoa > Chordata > Amphibia > Caudata > Salamandridae > Calotriton > Calotriton arnoldi. The sequence continues at coordinate 1,032,950 of CAWUFW010000648.1, read as the reverse complement.
TAATTTGATCTGTTGGATGTGGTTTTTGAGATACGAGGACAATTTCAAGACGGTACTGTCCAGCCCCATCCATGACTTTAGGATGGTTAGAAGAATGTTGTGACTGACTGTATCAAAGGTAAGGAAAGGTCGAGGTGTATAATCAGACATGATTCTCCTTGAGAGCCTCGTCCATGATATTGAGGATGGCCATCTCAGCACTGCAGCAAACTCTGAAGCCTGACTGGAAATTGTCTAGGCAGTTGTAGTCTATGATATGTTGGTTGAGTTGTGATAGCACACATTTATTGAGGATTTGACCAGGAGTGGAAGGATGGTCCCCGGGTGGAAGTTGTTCATATTTTCTGGATTGGCTCCGGGTTTTTTGAGTAGGGGTGTAACTTGACCTGTTTTCAGGCGTTTTGGCACTTCCCCTTGTGATAGCGATGTGTTGATTATTGTGGTCCAGAGGAGAATGATGATAAGTCTACACCTCTTGGCTAAAGCAGCTGGTGTGTTGCCAATGTTATATGCAGCACTTGGGGAGGCACCAGGTAAGATGCCTTTCAGGATGGCCAGTGTGGTATATGGGACTCCTAGAGGGAGCATTTTACCCTCCAGATGCAAACATATGAGGGTTATACAAGGGCTTGAACACTTTCTGGGAGGAATGGTTTCATTTCTTTAGTAGAGAAGGTTGCTTCCAGGCTGTCTTGTTCCTTGAAGTGAGATTGGTCTCCAGAGTGAATCCAAGAGACTTGACAATCAATAAAAGTAAGCAGTCTGTCCAAGATCATATTGCTTAGCCAGGTTTGAACCAGCTGAGTTGAAGCATGAACTTATTGAAAGAAGCTGCTCTCACAAAACGTTTCAAAAAGGGGACTGTGCTATGCCTGAAAAGACAGGTCAAAAACTCATCAGCCTAACAATGAATTTGGTCTGCAAAGCCTAACGTCATTGGCTTCCTAAGATTCTGAAACCGCAACCATATAAAACTGAAACAATAAATGGTGAGTTTTCAGTTTGATTAACTCTACATCACGGGTACTCATAGTACGGCCCGCGGGCCGCCAGCGGCCCGGCAAGCCTTACTTGGCGGCCCGCGGACCTTGCAGATATCCTATCTGTGGTTTTTTTTTTTTTTTTTTTTAAGTGTCAGCAAACACCGCCAGTTGCAGCAGCGCTCTGTGGGGGCCGGGCGATTCTTTAAAAGACCATTCACTTGTTAATGAGGCTTTGTTGTATTTCACCTCTACTTAGCGCCCCTGCATCTCCACTCTAAGAAGAGGTGAAATACAACAAAGCCTCATTAACAAGTGAAGGTCATTTAAAGACCTGTGAAGTACTCGGGTGCGGCTGTGTGTGTGCCCGGGAAGCTGCCTCAGCCCGGGCTGACACACACGCGGGGTGAGGTGACAGAGGGTGACAGAGAGGGGGAGACATAGGGTGACAGAGAGAGGGAGACAGACAGAGGGAGGGAGACAGAGAGAGGGAGACAGAGAGAGAGGGAAACGGAGGGAGACAGAGGGAGGCAGAGGGAGAAAGAGGGAGGGAGTCAGGGGGAGACAGAGGGAGACAGAGGGAGACAGACAGAGGGAGACAGAGGGAGACAGACAGAGGGAGACAGAGGGAGACCGAGAGGGAGACAGACAGAGGGAGACAGACAGAGGGAGACAGACAGAGGGAGACAGACAGAGAGACAGAGAGAGAGAGACCGAGAGAGAGAGAGAGAGACCGAGAGAGAGAGGGAGACAGAGAGAGAGGGAGACAGAGAGAGAGGGAGACAGAGAGAGTGAGACAGACAGAGGGAGACAGACAGAGGGAGAGAGAGAGAGAGGGAGACAGAGGGAGGGAGACAGAGGGAGACAGACAGAGGGAGGGAGGGAGACAGAGAGAGGGAGACAGAGAGAGAGGGAAACGGAGGGAGACAGAGGGAGAAAGAGGGAGGGAGTCAGGGGGAGAGAGAGACAGACAGAGGGAGACAGAGGGAGACAGACAGAGGGAGACCGAGAGGGAGACAGACAGAGGGAGACAGACAGAGGGAGACAGACAGAGGGAGACAGACAGGGAGACAGACAGAGAGACAGAGAGAGAGAGAGACCGAGAGAGAGAGAGAGAGAGAGACCGAGAGAGAGAGGGAGACAGAGAGAGAGGGAGACAGAGAGAGAGGGAGACAGAGAGAGGGAGACAGACAGAGGGAGACAGACAGAGGGAGACAGACAGAGGGAGAGAGAGAGAGAGAGCGGGAGACAGAGGGAGGGAGACAGAGAGGGAAACAGAGGGCAACATACAGAGGGCAACAGACAGGGCGACAGACAGAGGGAGACAGACAGAGGGAGGGAGACAGAGGGAGGGAGACAGAGGGAGGGAGACAGAGGGAGGCGGAGACAGAGGGAGAGGGAGACAGAGGGAGGGAGACAGAGGGAGGGAGACAGAGAGAGGGAGACAGAGAGGGAGTCAGAGAGGGAGACTTAGAGAGGGAGGGAGACAGAGAGAGGGAGACAGACAGACAGAGGGAGACAGACAGAGGGAGACAGACAGACAGAGGGAGACAGACAGTCAGAGGGAGACAGACAGACAGAGGGAGACAGACAGAGGGAGAGAGACAGAGGGAGGGAGACAGAGGGAAGGAGACAGAGGGAGGGAGGCAGAGGGAGGGAGTCAGGGGGAGACAGAGGGAGGGAGAGGGAGACAGACAGAGGGAGACAGACAGAGGGAGACAGAGAGAGAGGGAGGGAGACAGAGGGAGGGAGACAGAGAGAGGGAGACAGACAGAGGGAGGGAGACAGAGGGAGGGAGACAGAGGGAGGGAGGGAGACTGAGAGGGAGGGAGAGAGAGAGAGGGAGACAGAGAGAGAGGGAGACAGAGAGAGAGGGAGACAGAGGGAGGGAGGAGGGCGGCAGACAGAGGGAGACAGACAGAGGGAGGAGGGCGACAGACAGAGGGAGGAGGGCGACAGACAGAGGGAGACAGACAGAGGGAGGAGGGCGACAGACAGAGGGAGGGAGACAGATAGAGGGAGGAGGTCGACAGACAGAGGGAGACAGACAGAGGGAGGAGGGCGACAGACAGAGGGAGGGAGACAGATAGAGGGAGACAGAGGGAGGGACACAGACAGAGGGAGACAGACAGAGGGAGACGGAGGGAGACGGAGGTAGGGAGACAGAGGGAGAGAGGGAGGGAGACAGAGAGAGGGAGAGGGAGACAAACAGAGTGAGTGAGACAGAGGGAGAGAGGGAGGGAGAGAGGGAGGGAGACAGAGAGAGGGAGAGGGAGACAAACAGAGTGAGTGAGACAGAGGGAGACAGAGAGAGAGGGAGACAGGGAGGGAGAGAGAGAGAGAGGGAGAGAGAGAGAGAAGAGAGGGAGGGAGGCGGAGAGAGAGAGAGGGAGGGAGAGATAGAGAGAGAGAGGGAGAGATAGAGAGAGGGAGGGAGAGAGAGGGAGGGAGACAGAGCGAGAGAGAGAGAGAGAGATAGATAGAGAGAGATGTGTGTATGCCGGGTCTGGTGGCTCAGTGGACGAAGGCGACCGCTGCAGGGGCCTGTGTTCAACCTCATGGTCATAGTTTTTTTTTGTTGCTCTAGCCCCGCCCCCCTCCCCCACTGACCCCTCCCCCACCGGTGCGGCCCTCGGCCACAAACCACACTGTAAATTTGGCCCCCGAGAGAAAGTTTGTGAGTACCCATGCTCTACATCATGCCTTCCCACATATTTCTTCAGAAAACCACTTTCTTTTAACGTACGGAAATACTCAGCTTCAGATTGTAAATAAGGAGCAGCAGCACCATTCACCCCACAAATATCGACACAGATTTTGTAGGAAAAATGCCCATGCATATTTGCTCATCTTCAGCATAAAGCTCCTCAGAAATAGACGGAGGCATCCCAACATGCAGCAACAGCAAAGCATTTCCAGTTACTTTCTATGTGACTTCAGAATGGACTGCAAATCATAAATTCATAACGTGAGCAGTCAGTGGATTGTAGATGGTGATCAGAATATGCAAATGAAATCAGAATTTGTCCTCCTCCAGTCCAATAAGGTTTTGCTAAAGTAGGGTATATAGTGCATTATAAAAAATCATGCCGCAAAATAACTTTTATCTTGAAAATGGATCTGGTTTTAGCAGCTTATCTTAAGTTAAGTCTAAGACCTCGCCCTAGCTATGACAGAAAGGGTGTATCATAGTGATAAGAAAAGCATGTGAGGAGTCATTGGACATTTATCAAATCATACTGGAACCATGAATAACAAAACAGTGGCTTAATCCCCTTACTCAAAAATTCCAAAATCGGGTGACATTGACATCTTCAGGACTGAGTAAAATGAGGTAAAGACAAGGCTACAAAGAATAAACAGATAGCCTCAGTGCCATTAGTAAATGGATGATGTGGAAGAACAATATGTGCCTGATGAAGATGAAGCATAAGAATGAGGGGTATTATGGAAAAATGAGTTCAAGGAACATTGTGTAACAATAGCAGATAAAAAACAGATCCCCCTGTTCAGAAATATATTCTGCAGTACGTTTGCTGCTCGATCCATTTGATTAAGAATCGGCTAAACCTCTGTTCGGAGAAACATCAAAGGTAAAATGCTGCATAGTTTCCAAATGAAGATGAATTGGAAAAACGAGACACCCTGAGGTAGGCCTTAGTCCCTGTTTTCCATATTAAAAAACAGTGAATAAATGTGTATCAAATGAGAAATGCCCAGGCATCAATTTGCTTCTCACAGAATGCCTTGCAATAAACTGTCCTCAGCAAAAGGGATCTAATACAGATCCCAAATACAATAGGTCAATAAGCCTGATATATCTAGAAAACAAGCTATTTAAAATGATCTTGTTTGAGTCGGGTTCAAAACTTGCGTGATTGAAAAAACAATTCAAAACTTTTGCAGGGTAGGTTTAGTAAATTGCAATATCTAATCCTTATTGTGGTATATCAATAAATCGGTAAACAAGCATAAGAACACGCTTGAATATGTGCATTGTTTAACATCTCACATCCCTTCATATGTTGAATAGAGTCAGGCTCTGTGCAAAGGTAGTGATCTCAAAAGAGATCAAAGTGCAAAATTTTATAACAGAGTAGCATTTTAATACCACAATAAGAATAGATTTTCAAGGGCAAGGTGATTAATTCCATACCCAATGAGTTGTAAAGTTGTAGCTTGTCGCTCCCATCTTCTTAGTAAATGCACCAAATATCGGTGTGATACCCAGAGGTATGTATCCAAAAACATTTCTAGAATAGGTGCTGCAGCACCTTTGCTACTCTAGTTTGCTGAAAACCTTGTATTGTACTATTCTTTCACTTTTTTTAATTCCTTTTTCCTCGATACCTTGGTAACTTCTCTTCATTTGGCTAGTGGGAAATTCTCATCCTTTGTCTTCATCAGGCATATATTGTTCTCTCCAATCATCCATTTTCTAATGATATTGGAGCTATCTTTTGAGTCCTTTTAGCCTTTTCTTCTTATCCTTGTATCCAATCTCAAAGATGCCAATGTCACGATATTTCAGAATGTTTAGGTAAGTGGTTTGTGCCACTCAGTTGACAGCTTGTATGGGGAAACCCGTCAAAGATAGTGGTCAGCCAAAAACAAGAAAAATTATGAATAACTTCAAAAAGGGATTTTGTATTTCTTCTGAGGGCACTAAAAATAATGACAATTGTAAATGAAGAGCATGCTTAGAATTCTGCATTAGAGCAAATACAAACAAAAAGAGGATACAAATAATTTGCTAAAATGTCAGGCAAGAACATGGTAGTGTTTTTGGATTCGGTTATAATTGCTGGAAGCAAAAGTGTGTTATTTTGTGGAGCTGAACATTTGGTAATGCAAACTTCATTAAAGGTCACCTATTTACTGTATATCCTGTGAAATCCAATCACACAATCAAATGCAGGATCACTCAGGAGATGGATCTAGCATTTGTATCCATTTTAGATCAAATACTAATCTGTGTCAGATCCCTACAGGATAAACACAAAGCCTAAAAAGATAGGAGTCAGTATCTTCAGGACAAATTCTCGCCTCTTAATGGACATTATGAAGAAAAGAAAATATGCTTATGTTAAAAGGTGTGTGCAGACAGAATATCGAGTAAAAAATATCGAGTTGCACAAATATTGAGTAATAAATATCATGGCTCAGAAATATCGACAGCAAGAATATCGTGGTCAAGAATATGGACTTAAGGTAAGTAATATCAATTTTAAAAACATCGAGTGTTTTATATCGTTTGCAAAATAATAGTTAAAAATATTGTTTATTTAATTAATGTTATGAATTTTAGTATATATTTATATGTATGTGATGTATGTTTTTTTGTATAAGAATTGTTTGTATTTTTAATATATGTGTTACATTTTTAGTAGTTATTAATTTTTTTAAATTTGAATTTTGCGTTTTTATTTCCGTTGTGGGTTGTGGGTTTATAGGAGAATAGGGTGGGACGTAATTTAATTATATTAAATTATTTGATTATTTATTAATATTTGTTTAATTGAGATGTTATAGTTTTAAATGTGTAAAGTAAGTTATTAATAATTAATTATTGGTTGTTAATTCATTTTAATTAATTAATTGCTAATGAATTATGGTAATTGTGTAATTAATTTCAGGTGTGTGTTGTGGTGTTTATAGGTGGGAAGTAATTTATTTTTAATTTATGGATTAATAATTGGTTGTTAATTAATTTTAATGATTGAATTGATACTTCATTATGGTAATTGTGTAATTAATTTTAGGTGTGTGTTGTGGTGTTTATAGGTGTAAAGGGTGGGAAGCAATTTATTTTTAATTGATGAATTAATAATTGGTTCTTAATTAATTTTAATTAATTAATTGGTAATTAGTTATGGTATTTGTGTAATTAATTTTAGGTGTGAGTTTTGGGGTTTATACGGGTAAAGGGTGTTAAGTAGTTTATTTATTTTTTATTATTAATTTTCTGTTACTTGATATTAAGGGGCCCATTACGATGGCGGGCGGAAGCACAACCGCCGTGCTGGCGGATGCAAAAACCACCAGTTACCGCCGGCACGCAGTAGTCCACACGCCCGCCCAATTACGATGCGAAAAGTAGGCCAAACACCGCCGGCAAGCCAGCAACACCGTCCGCCATCAAAGTGCGTCCGCACACGTAGCGGCGCAGCCCAATTGACACACACCGTCCGACGAAACACGTCCCGCCCGGCGTATAAATTACGATGCCGCAAACAAACGGCTCCCACGGCCAAGAGACACCGTACGACAAACCGAAGCGGTAACACGGACGCCGAGCACGGACAACGAAGAAGCGGCTCCCCGAGCATGAATCCAGCACTGCAGGCCCTCCCCATGCTCCTGCTGATGCACCACCAAAGACGCAACGTACCGCGGAGACGCAGGTAGGCACACACACAACAAGTGCACGCAAACAGCGCACACAGTGCAAGGGCGGAAAAGCGGACAACCCCCACCAGCGCGTGTACACTACACATCCACCATTGCATCCACATATGACACACAGGCCAAATCGTAACATCGCGTAACACAAGTGTACACACCACCTGGGACTAGGAACCAACCACCCCGTCACGGCCCCAAAGCGGCGATGACGCCGCCACACATGCGCACAACGCAGAGGCCAACCGCAGCGCCATGCATGCGTCGCACACAGACACAGGGACACAACCAAGCAGCACACACATCAGCCCCACCACGAACGCACATGACACGTGACAGGCCTGCCACAGACATGTCCCCAACGCCCAATTCACGGACAACACCCAACGCCACACAACCGACGCACACATGTCAGTGAAGTCACGCAACAGCAGGACACACCCCAGTGTAACAAACATGGCGTAGCACACAGCGGCGGCAACACCAACTAGGAGAAGCAGGGCCCTTCGGGAAGAGGAACGCCAGTACCACACTGAAACACCCATACCACCCTGCACATATGAACAAGACATATAAAACGGAACACCAAAGAGCCCGGGGACCGACAACAGGTGGCCCAAGAATAACATTCACACACAAGGCCCAACGCAGAGCGGAAAGGCAGCCTGCCGCCCACACAAGGGAGAGCAGACAGCACTGAATGACCTTCCATTCCAACTCCGAAACCACAGCCCTACGACAGAAGCCGGTGAATACAGCCATTGTCCAAGAATAGACCAACACAGGCATGCCGAGGAGACCGACCACAGGGCAGATAGCGCATATCACAGAAGCACACAACGGACGGGGAAGAAAGAAGAAAACACTCCCCCATGTCGGCCACATGCAAGTTAATTGGAAGGAGTCACACATCACTGACCTTGAACTGTCTGAGAAGCATGTGGGATGAGGGCCCGTGTCCTCCAAACAAGCCAACAGAACACAAGTCCTGTCTCCCTACGACTACACAGAGCTCACAGCAACCTCGGAGCGTGCACATTGCAGACTGCACACACAGCCGGAGCACGCCACCACAACGCACCGCTGCGAAATGGCAACCGCAACACACCTACCCAACTACGCCGAACAGCTCAAGCTGTACAAAACCAACCTGTTACATACATTGGGATGCGATCTCCTGTCCCTGCTGAACGTAAGTTACCGACTGACTTACCGCATCACATTGTTCAGCTGCGTCATGCCCGTCTTCTACTGTCGGAGGTGTCCCTACCAGCATCCCGTCGAGATATGCCTCTCCAACCCGGCATGTCTGAAGGCGGACCTGCTACCACTACTCCTCCCTCTGGACGCACACGACAGGGCCTGCTCTGCCTATGGGGGCATGGCGTATGTGGCCAACATCGCACCCGCACTGAAATGGGACCACTGTGCCTCCACACGACGGATCATCGAGAACAGCTACATCGAATGTCACCCAGCATGCCCCATCATGGTCCTCCAAGGGACAACTTACGAACAACACCTTGACAGCCACCATCCGCTACATTGGCTGGCAAACATGTACACCACCAATGACATGGAAGCCCTGCTGGACGGCATCGCATACCTGACAACCTGTAAATTCGTCGGACCACAACGCAGGTTCCCCGATTGACCTATGATGTCCAACCCCGCACCCATGCTTAGCTTCCGCACGGACTGGCCAGTCACCACCACAACAGCCATACCAAACGACCGGCAACTGTAACCACACCATCAACGACATCGCCATGACATCGGATATGACCGGGACATGCACACTGTTCCCCATCACATCCAGGAACACCGCATGCATCGTGGGAGGCAGTGGCATGGGGTCTGTGTATCGCACCCACATGGACGGAACTGCACGAACAACCAGGACACGACATGGATCCAGCGCCCATGGACACACACACCACTCAGTGGACATGAATAGGTCGCCTGGAGTCTGTGGGTGCTGCACCCCTCCCACCCCCGCCCCGGGAATCCCATACCAGGACCTTTGCATGGACGACAAGTGCATACAACAACAACACGACCCCAGTGACTGTGACATGTCCAGTAACCACCACAGTGCAACAACAAGTGGCACGCCGCTGCATGCACGCAAGCACATGCCCTGATGTCATCTCACATGCACGCGTGCATGAGGAACAACCGCAGCAAACCTGTCACATGGAACTGAGATGGACTGTGCCCATGATGCCAAGCGGTCTGGTAGGCTACATGTATACCGTCTGTGTCAAAGTCCGCAGCTCCGCAGCTATACGTAAATGTACATTAGCACAGCCTTGGCCAAGCAGATGTCACTCTGAAGCCCACATCCCACATGCAACAGCCAATCACATGTAACCCCACACCCTATCCCATTTGCAATCATGCTCAGTATATCCTCAACATGTATTCCGCTGCCAGTAGTGTCCACTATACTGCATCACAGAGGACAGAAGACTCAATATAATGTTTGAAACCAAAACTGTCTCCGCTGACTCATTTCACAAGTACGAATGAGAGAGGATGAGAGTATGTGAAGTACACGGCAGTCGTGACATGACCATGTAGTCCACTGGTATTGGATGTCAACGCAAATGAGTAGCACAACTGTGGAAGACACACATGTGTCGTGTGAAGTCGTATGGACGCAGTGCTCAGGTGGGTGGGTGTGACGGGTAGATGCGCACATGCCAAGTTGGAGCACGCCGTGTTGGGAGGGGTCATGAACAGTACACCACCGCTTCCCTGGGCATTGTGAGAGGACACCTGTCGGGGGGAGTGAACACGTGTGTGCACAGCAGCCGGGCACACGTACAAAGCGGTACCAGGCGCACCTCAGCCCACCCTCTGTGGACAAGCTGGATCCTGTTGTGCGCCCGCCATGCCCCTTGACAAGGCACACACAGCCCCAGTCGACCAGGTGTAACCCCAACATAGTCAATCCGCACAGGCGATACAGGGCACGGGATGGCAGTGGAGCATGGTGTGTGAGAGGTCTCCTCGCGCTCCTCCTGGTCATATCACGCAGGCAATAGAACCTCAACGTCTAGCATGGCACAAGTCAAATGGAAGTGTAGGGGGACGCACCACAGCACGAGCAGCACTGACGTCACGGGAGGTGGCTCGCACCATCCCATCCATTGCCCATTATACCAACCACGCCACATGCCATTGCGACTAAGTGCAAGCGCGTGCGCCACCACCCCCGAGCCCTCCCCAGTGAGGCCAAAGAGTGAATGTGTGGGCCATCAGTCACAGACGGACGCGGCATGGCCGCAAGGGCAGCCACAGCCACTGGGTGTCGCAGGTGGCGGATCCGGAAGGCGAAGACTGTGATGCATAGTCCATGCAGGCCGGGTCTCCATTTGGGGCACCACGCAGGTGGACGGTGTCCCGCAACACATCATACCCTGAGACAGCCCACTCGTGCAACTGGACCCACACATACACTCCTTGCCCTCTCTGGTGCGAGCTTGGGGCTGCCTGTGCAAGCGCTAGCCTCGCAGTTGCACATGCATATTGGGGGAGCGAGGGGAGGACATGAGGGCTGGGGCGAAGATGACTGTATCACTGTCAGTGACTACAAGGGATGACCCAGATGTGGAAAGGAAGAGACGTGTCACGTGTGTACTGCAACTAGTCGCCAATCCAACTACCCCCCCATGTCCGGAATGTAAGCCCGCACCTAGGCCCGCCCATCCGCCACATCGAACATACCACCAGCACGACAAGCTTCCCATTCGAAACACTGACTGGGGGTGGCGACCAGTGAACAATCATGTGTAGCCTACCCACGCGTACATGTGGGCCCTCCATGATCCATGTCACCTGCGGCAAAGTCATGACATGCGCAATGAGGGAAGTGAGGAGAGCTGTCCGCCCCACGCACAGAAGGTGCATCAGCTCCACAGACCCAGCAGCGAGTCCAGCAGGGGTCACATGTGCAGGGGCAGCTGTGCCTGGTGTGAAGGCACATGCATATAGACAGCACATCGACCAATGTGTAGTCTGCCCACATCTACAGTCCATCATCATGCGGACATTGGAATTGAACACAGGGCAACACATCTTAGTGGGTGCACCCACCGTGACCAACAATGCGCAATCATCGACGTACCCGCCCTGTGCATGGCCCCCCACCCAACGGAGGCACATCCAGTGCCACCATCCCACACACAAGCCTTCCACGGAACATGCTGTGTCCAATGGTCAGTACAGAGTCAGCGCCCATCTGGTGGATCCTGAACAGGAGACACATGCACACACATGCCAGCTCCCACTATGTACGTCTGCCACCTGGCACGTGCAATGTAACCTCTCACCTGTGACGTGTGACTGCAAGCACACAGCCGTCTTGGCATGGGGCTGTCAATGTGGACACCTGTCAATGTTTCGGGAGGTGTGATCCGTACAGTGCTGTACATAGGGTGCAGTGCTGACACCTACTACTGTCTCATATCCCCTCGTGCCACAGGTCCCACTTGTTTTGGCCGCTCAGCCTGTGCCCACATCGTCGTCGTCGTGTGCCATACTCATCCAGCCTCGGAAGCAGTTCCATGCTCAGCAGACATTCATGTTGCCGTGGCGTTGCCGCTTGACGAATATGCAGTCAGTCCCCATCAGCACGCCCCGCAAGTCATTGGGGCCTAGATCCCCATGTGCATGCACATGGCAGTGGTCTGTATCACTAGCCATTGCCATTGTTGGGAGACCTGTGTAAGTGTATTGTGGCCGTGCCGTCCCAGCTTGACAGCTGGGCTGTGGCTCATGTGCTTGCTCAGTCATGTCAGTGATGTGTATGCGAAATTGCTATGTGTCGTGTTGCTTTGACATGTGTCCACTGCCATTTTCCCTAGGCGGAGACCGAACATTGACCGCCCATACCAATTGCTGGCGGACATGGACGATACAGAGGTCATTAGGAAGTTTCGGCTGGACAGGCCAACCCTGCATCGACTGTGTGCCATGTTAGAACCCCATCTCCGTCCCCGCAGGGCTGTATCCGACAGCTGTCACCCCCACGGCTAAGGTGATGGCCGCCATGCATTTCTTCGCCACTGGGTCATTCCAGCACACAGTGGGCAGTGGAGGAGGGATGTCCCAGCCCATGTTCAGCAAGGTGCTGAGGGATGTACTGGCAGCCATGATGCTGTACCGAAACAGGTACATCCGCTTCCCCAGGGCTCGTGAATTGGCGGCAGTGAAGGGTGCATTCTATGCCCTTGGCAGAATCCCACACGTCGTTGGAGCCATTGACTGCACACATGTTGGCCTTGTTCCACCACAGGCCACTGAGCACCTGTACCGCAACAGGAAGCACACGCACTCCCTGAATGTGCAAGTGGTGTGCCTTGCGGACATGGTGATCACCCACGTGTGTGCAAAGTTCCCAGGCTCGGCCCATGACGCACACATAATGCGCAACAGCATCTTGCCACGACTGATGTCCAATCTGCAACAGGATCGTGGCTGTATTGTCGGTGAGTATGTGGAGTGGTGTAGCATGCTGGTTGTGCGATGCTGTCCCCTGTCCAGTTGGAATAGCAACGGTTCTCTGTGTCCCTCACACCCAGGTGACTCTGCGTACCCGAATGGGGCATGGCTGCTCAGTCCATTGAGGAATCCTCGCACCCCAGCAGACGATCGCTACAATGAGGCACATGGGAGGACCAGACGTGTGGTCGAGCGTACCTTTGGCCTCCTCAAGTCCAGGTTCAGGTGCCTGGACCGCACCGGGGTGCGCTGGCGTACTCCCCACAGAAGGTGTGCCAGATAGTGGTGGCGTGCTGCATGCTGCACAATCTGGCCATTCGGAAGCAGATCCCCCTCATCGTGGATGACGGAGATCAACCAGGGCCCCAGCCCGCAGACCAGGACAGCTCGAGTGAGGAGGACAGCGGAGAGGAGGAAGCTGGGAATGTGCGGCAGCAGCTCATCGCCCACTACTTCACTTGACGGTGAGTGTCCATGTACGACGGCTGATGTGGCTGTATCTGTGCAGGTGTGTGTGTGCTGTGTCAGGGTGGCCGTTTGTTCACTGCGTGCTGTGTGTCAACGCTCCATGGCCAGGGTAGTATGCCACTGTTGGTGGCTGTGGCATTGTGCCCTATTGCTCTGTGCGATGTGTGTACATTGCTTGTAGTTGTTGACATGTACTGTGTGATGGGTGTGTGACACACTCATTGAATGTGCTCCTGTTCTGTCTCCCACCCCTAGGTCCCTACAGGCCACGCATCAGGTGCCTTTCCGCCCAAGGTGGCCGTTGTATTCCGTACAAATAAAACACAGGGCACAAACAGCAGTTTGTGTAAGAGGTGCATTTATTTCAAACTGTGACATGTGATTGTGTGTAAGGTGATGACAAAAGTGGTGCTTGCAGTGACAATGAGCTGTCGGTCATGGCTGCGTGATGCTCAGGGTGTACCCACTGGTTCTATGTCCATAGTCCAACACACACATGCCATCCAGATGGCTGTGTGGAGTGGGATCGTAGTCCAAGTCAATGCAGTGGGTGGTCAAGGAAGGCTGGCTGGCTGCCTCACTTGCGTCTGGAGCGTGCGAAGTCCTCCCGGGAGATCTGTTTCCTCTTCGGACGGCCCCTTCCACGTTTGCGAGGGGGTGCCTGCTTGCGACATGCTGGTGGTTGAGGTGTGCTCACTGGCTGTGGACGCAGGGGAACTGGACACTGCTGCTCGACCCTGCGCCCCGGCAGGTGGTGGCGGAGGGGAGCTGCTGTCCCTGGCTGTGACCTCACCGCCACCACCAGCTGGCCCATGAGGTCCACGAGTTGGCCCATACGGGCGTCCATGGACCTCAGCACCCCCAGCACCTCACGCGTGTCTGTAGCTGACCTGGCCCATTGTCCTTGGGCCTCTTCATAGGCCCCAAGGACTCTGGCCATTTGAGGCAGGGCATGGCTCCCAGGGGAGGCTGGCGTTTCCCTGACCCTGCTCCTCCTACCAGTCCTGCTGCCACCGGCCTGCCCACTAGCCACATTGCTCACCACGGTCCTCGCTGTGGCTCCCAGGGTGGATCCAGTCGGCCGGGCCACCACCTGCGCTGGGGCTGGTGCCAGCGAAGACGTGGTGGTCGGTGCAGCGATGGTGGCGGTTGCGGCAGTGGTAGTGGCCGCAATGACCGTGGGTGTGGCCGCAATGACCGTGGGTGTGGCCGCAATGACCGTGGGTGTGGCCGCAACGACAGTGGCAGCAGGGGGCTGGGAATGTTCAGCAGCCCTGGATGATGGGTTGGTGGGTAGGAGGGGTCCTGGGGAGCGGCTGGGCCCTGCCACACCAGATGGGCCTGCTTGGTGGTCCGTGTCCGAAGAGGAGGACAGATCCTCCACATCCGTGTGTCCTCATTGGGGGCTTGTAGGCTGGCTGTGCTGGCTGCTGGCTCCATCCCCAGCATCCAGCAGTTCGTCACCTGTGGAGAGAATGAGATTTGTTATTGTGTTGCACCTTGCGAAGTATGTATTTGTCGTCTGACATTAACAGTTCGTGCAATCTCGTACATGGGTTTCCCGGAGGCGTGTGTGTGGCTGTACCATTTGTAGTTGTGTGTGCTTGGCAATGGGACTGTGTGCTGTGCACATGTGGCATGGGACGGATTGGCCATGCCGATGGGTGTGTTGCTGTGCCCCTACTTATTGTGACTCTGGTGAATGCGGGCTCCTGACCCATCCTGGGTCTGGTTTGTACTTTGCTTTTGGGGTTCAAATGGAACGCTTAGGAACGCATATGGCAACATGGGGGCCATGCCCCAGATTCGCATTTGGGATGGAATATGCTTTTGGGGTTCAAATGGAACGCTTAGGAACGCATATGGCAACATGGGGGCCATGCCCCAGATTCGCATTTGGGATGGAATATGCTTTTGGGGTTCAAATGGAACGCTTAGGAACGCATATGGCAACATGGGGGCCATGCCCCAGATTCGCATTTGGGATGGAATATGCTTTTGGGGTTCAAATGGAACGCTTAGGAACGCATATGGCAACATGGGGGCCATGCCCCAGATTCGCATTTGGGATGGAATATGCTTTTGGGGTTCAAATGGAACGCTTAGGAACGCATATGGCAACATGGGGGCCATGCCCCAGATTCACATTTGGGATGGAATATGCTTTTGGGGTTCAAATGGAACGCTTAGGAACGCATATGGCAACATGGGGGCCATGCCCCAGATTCGCATTTGGGAGGGAATATGCTTTTGGGGTACATGCTGTGAGCCATGGGTGCCGAACGTGACATGTGTTGTGGCAGCATGACAGTGCATGGTCTGAGGTGTGTGCATGCCTGACATGGCCTGCATATTTGCTGTCTGTTGTGATTACTGGACATGGCATTGGACGCATCGTTATGAGTGAGTGTTGGTTGTGGGCCAGCCAACGTATTGCAGTTGTCCCATCTCCTTGGTGTGCGTGCTGCCCTGTGCCATGTGCATCACTGCAGTGCTCGGGGGGTGTGGCCCATGTTGTGTGTTGTTGCTCACAGTGTGTCGTGCGCTTCATTGACTTCTGGCACATGGTTGGTCATGGGCATGTATCTTAGCGTGACTGCTGTATGTGTGGCAGCTGTGCGGATGACATGCCTTTCATGAGACTGGGGCTGACGGATGGGATGGATGGTATGTTGTATGTGCATGGTGTGTCTGTGTGTTTGATGGGTTCAGTGGTGTTCGTGTGCATTTATGTTGTTCCGCTCTGTTGCGTCTAGTGTTGTTTGTCTTACATAGGCGTAGTTGTGGGGTGTGTGGTTGACAGGCAGTAGGGGCTACATGGACAGGACTTCAATGGTGTTTCGGTTGTGTGTGATGAGTTGCACAGTGGCTGCAGTGTGGTACTATATTCAGTGTGGCTTGTGCATGCAGACGTGGCTCCTTGGGTGTTGCTGTGTCTGTGATGGGTCATGTGAGGTGTGAGTCTGTGGTTCATGTCCGTGTGCACATTGTTCACTTGTTCGTGACGGTGGGCGGTGTTGCGTGTTCGTCTGCTACGTGACATGTCCCATGTGTTGGTCGTGTTACGGTCCTCATGCCTCCAGTAATCCAGCCCTGTCCAGTTTCCCACCTGCAGGTTGTTCGGGCGTGCACTGTACTGGATGCCACATGGTTCTAAGCGGGGGTGCTCCATGTTGCAGGTCTGTGGGGGTGGGGGGGTGTTGTGGGTCGTGGTGGTGGCTGGACACCCACTGACACCGATTGCTGTGGACCGTGATGTCTACCTTTCGGCTGTCGTTGTGCACTGCGGTGGCTGACACGTGGCTGTGGGGTGTGGGGGATGCTCCTCCTTGCTGTGCTGTGGGACTGGGGCCTGGTGTGTGTTGTACTTGGGCTGTCCACCCTCCCACCCACTGCACTTTGTGTTCCTGCCACTTACCTGTTACTTGTCGGTTAGTGCAGCTGTGGCGGACACATGGGTGTGGTGGGTGCTCGTTGTGGCGCTTCTGGCATATTTGGGGACCTGTTGGTGGTTACGTGGCTGGCTGAGTGTACACATGTCCCCACACATCTTACAGTTGTTCGGTTTGGGCTGTGTGTGGTGGTGTCTGTTGCATGTGTGTGTGATGTGTTGTGTATTGTGTGCTGGTCATGGGGGTGTTTGTCCCTGGGAGCTGTGGCATGGTGGTAGTGCATGTGAGTACATAGCGGTGTGCTGGTATACATTAGTTTGTACTTACCAGCCTCCACTCCCCCTGCTAATCCGGCGAGGATCTCGGGATGTATGATGACTCGCACCTTCTCCTCCCACGCTTTGAAGGTCTTGAAGAGCGCGGGATTCCCTCCGCCAGTGACGGCTGCCAGCTCTCTGTTCTTGGTCTCCTTCTTCTTGACCAGGCTCTTGACGTCATTCCACCGTTTGTTGATTTCGACTCTGTTCCTGGGCAGGGTCCCGACTGCATTGACCTGGTCTACGATCCGGTTCCACATTCTGTTTCTGGTGGCTAGTGGTGTGTGCTGGACCATGTTCCCATAGATTTGTGGGTGCACCTTGATAATCTCGTCGACCATGACCGTCAGCTCCATGGGCGTGAACTTGGGCATTCTTTGTGGTGCCATGGTGTTTGTGGTGCTGGTGCGGTGTGTGTTGTGTAATGTGCAGGGGGTTTGTGGTGCCGGTGTTTGGTGGTGGTGGTGGTGGTGGTGGTTGTGATGTGTGCGTTTCTGTGGTGTGCTGCTGTCCTTGCTGTGTCACTGTGTCCTCTCCTCTCTAGTTTGCAATGTTGCAAGGGGTTGTGGTCTGTGGGAGTGCTGCTTTTGTACTTACCTATGTGGGTGTGTCCTCATGGTCTGTTGTTTTCAGGTGTGTTGTGTCTGGGGTTCTGGCCTTTGTAGTTTTTGTTTGTCCAGGGGGGTGTTTTCGGGATGTGTACTGTGCTTGTGTATTTGTGCGTGCCTTGCTGTGTGGACTTGTTGGCCATGTTGTGTGCAATTGTTTTTGTCAGCGGATGGTTTCTGTGCAGGGACGTGGGCGCCATGGCTTCTGCCGTGTCGATTCTCATCGGCGTTGTTTGCGCTGGCGGGCGGTATATTTGTAGTTTTCACACGCTCATGGCGGTGCGATCGTAATCTCACGTGCGGTGTGTCGGCCGTGAGGGCGGGCGGTTTTGTGTTGTCGTGCGTGTTTCCGTCCGTGGCGGGCGGTTTGACTCCGACTCGGACGATGGCGGGCGGTATTTTGTGGTGATTTTTCCGCCGATGGCGGTTTTCGGTTTGTGTCATCGTAATGGCGTGGTCGGTGTTCAGACGGTGTGTGCGGGCGGATTTTTGCCGCTTCCATGCCTGGCGGATTTTTTTACGCCGGGTATCGTAATGGGCCCCTAAGTAAATTAATTAACATTTTATTATGGTAATTGTGTAAGTAATTTTAGGTGTGTGTTGTGGTGTTTATAGGAGTAAAGGGTGAGAAGTAATTTGTGTTTAATTAATTAATATATAGTTGTTAATTAATGTTAATTATTTGATATTTATTTTGAGTAATTGTTTATTTTTTTGTGTGTTGTTTTACTTATAAAGGGGTAAAGGGTGGGTATTACATAAATTGTAATTAGTTTATTATTAGTTGTTAATAGTAAAAGCTTTTGATTGAAAAATAAGTTTTAATTGTGTTTTATTATTTTATTGTTTAATTTAGGTGTGTGTTGTGGATATTATAGTGTTAAAATGCATGTAGTCAATTAATGTTTATTAGTTTTTTTATTAATAATATTTTTTAATTGATTCTTAATTATGTTAATTATGGAAGTAAATTTAATTTAAAATGTTGAAGTGTTTTGTTTTTGGTGTGGTGTTATAGGGTAGGAAATAAAATAAATACATTTATGTATTAATTAATTTTTTTGTTTGTAAATATTTTCTAGTTTAAAAAAAAATAAAATGTATTTATTTTATTTTAAATAATATTTGTAGGTTTTTGTTATATGTAATTAATATTATAATATGTTTTCTTTTTATATAGCTAATATATTTGATTTATCATTTTTTAAATATTGTTTATTTATTTTTATGATTTTTAAAAAATATAAATATATATATATATATATATATTTTTTTTTACTGTTTGAGTGTGAATAGTAATTTTGACCCCTCCGCTATCTAACACTTTACCTACTGTTGCACTCACTGGAGTGGGAATAGTAATTTTTACCCCTCAGCTATCAAGCACTTTCCCTACTGCTGCACTCATTGGAGTGGGAATAGTAATTTTAACCCCTTTGCTATCCAACACTTTCCCTACTGTTGCACTCACCGGAGTGGGAATACATTTTTTTAACCCTCCGCTATCCAACACTTTCCCTACTGTTGCACTCACTGGATTGGGAATAGTTATTTTTACCCCTTTGCTATCCAACAGTTTCCCTACTGTTGCACTGATTGTATTGTGAAATTCAAGTTTAAATATTTTTCTTGGAGTGGGAATAGTAATTTTTACCCCTCCGCTATCCAACACTTTCTGTACAGTTGTACTCTTTGGAGTGGGAATAGTAATTTTTGCCCATTCGCTATCTAACACTACTGTTGCTCTCACTGGAGTGGGAATAGTAATTTTTACCCCTCCGCTATCCAACGCTTTCCCTACTGTTGCACTCACTGGAGTTGGAATAGTAAATTTAATTCCTCCGCTATCCAACACTTACCCTACTGTTGCACTCACTGGATTGGGAATAGTTATTTTTACCCCTTTGCTATCCAACAGTTTCCCTACTGTTGCACTGATTGTATTGTGAAATTTAAGTTTAAATATTTTTTATTCGTTTCATGTTTTAATTTATTATAGGTTTTTGTTTTTTTATATTTAGTCATTTATATATATTTGTATTTTTTATATTATTTTAAACTTTGACATAAATTAAAAATAATAGTTTATTACATTTTTTAAAGTAAATATATATGTATAAATTATTATGTTTCTGTGTTTATTTTTTTATTAAGTTTATTTGTTATATTTTATTAAAATGTATATTACATTTATTTTATTTTGCTAAAATTATATTTAATATATTTAATATATATATATTTTTTTATATCTATATAAAAGTAGATATTTTATACATCTATTTTTCTACATCGATATTTTGTAGTCAATATTTTTGTACTTACCTGTTTAAGTATAGGAGTCGATAATTTTGTTGTCTATATTTTTTACTCGATATTTTTAACATCGATATTTTTTACATCGATGTTGTGTCAGTGAACCGTTAAAAGGCAAGCATGCCAAGAAGAAGCAGAGATGATAATAATAGAGCAAGGGATTGCAGCAACAAAAAATACTGCGCCGCACTAGAGGAAGAGATCAACGCAAAGCCATATTTACTAAATATGACCTGCTGCTGCTCTTTTCCCTGGGGTAGGCGCACAAACAAACGTGATGTTTTGCATAGACTTTATACTGGATGGGTACCCTTCCAGTACAAAACCCTACCCTTAGACAATTTTCAACATTTCACTCAGTGGAGGTGTAATATCCAGTGCAGCACACTTGTAAACTAATATGATGTTTCGAAACGTTAATACATTTCTCTGACATTGCACCTGCCTCAAGCAGCCATTTTTTCTATTATGCAAATTAGGCCTGCCAATCTTTTGTAGATGTGCCATTGTGTCAAAAACCATGGGTGGTAGGGTTGGACTGCTTCAGTAACGGCCCTTGACATAAAGTAGAACTAAGGGCCCCATTACGATGGCGGGCGGACTTTCTCCGCCCGCCACCGTAACGAAAAATGGGACCGACCGCCAGAGGTGCGGTGGTCCCACGAGGCCAATTAGGATGCGCCCGCCACACAGGCGGGCGCATTCTGGACTTTAACATTGCGGACGGTGCTGCTGGGTGCAGCTCCGTCCGCAATGTTAAAAGTGCATGCTTTGCATTGCCATGCACAACGTGACAGGCACCGCGCGGTGCCTGCCACCTTGTGTATGGCAATGTAGGGGGGTACCATAGGTACCCCCCAAGTGCAGCCCCCCATCCCCCCGGGGGCCGGTAATGGGCCCCGAAAGCAATTTCCGCCGGCCTTTCCATGGCGGCATCGCCGCCGTGTAAAGGCCTTTGAATTTGCACATCATAATATGGATGGCGGTGCCTGCTCGGCACCGCCACCATATTATGCCCCAGATCCGCACGGCAGGCAATCGTAACGATTGCCTGCCGGCGGAAATGCGGCGGACGGTCTTTCCGTCCGCCGCGATACCCCCCGCCATACTAATATGGCGGGGGGTTACTCAGGTACAGATGGCGGGCGGATCGCCACCGCCGATTCGCCCGCCATCATAATAGGCCCCTAAGCTTTAGGGTGCAATGGGCATCACAGCCAACATTTCATGAATGATCAATAAGAACAATATAGTTCAATTAATTGCCAGGATTAACTTCAAAATTAATACTTTTTGGGAAAGCTGATCATTGCTATAGTGAAGTTGCTAAATCATTGTAAGTGGTATCGCAAATGTTATTGGAACAGTTGGCTTACATATTTGCATAGTTTCTTTTATATAGACAAATGAAATGACAAAATGCATCAGTGATACTCGTAATTGACAGTCCACTTTAGGATTTCTTAAGTAAAAACTGCACAGCACAGCGACTCCCCTCTCCCAACCCTGGTAAATAACTAAATTTCCTTTCCTAGCAATTTAGTCAAATGGCAAGAAAAAACAACTCTGTTATTGTGGATAATACCTTTGTTCTACACACCAATAACTGTCAGCAGGGGTCACCTCAAGTAAAATGCCATTTCAAACAAAAAAAAAACATTACTGTCTGTTCGTCTAATTATAATGCAGCACCAATCTAATGCATAATTGCATGATAACAATGTAAGAATGGATGGATAGAAAGCAAGCCTTCGTCTGTTTCTTTCTTGTCGCCATCAGAAACACATCAAATGACAGAAATGTGGCTTTTAGAGAGATCGCTCCAGATACAGAGTCCTCTGTTACTGTCAACTTTAGTCCTGTGACAAAGAAGTGTTTAGTATCATCAGAGGTGTCTTCATAATGCCATGAATAACTCTCAGCGGGTCTTATCTGCTTTGTTGAGAATAAAAGATAAAAAGGCGTCATTTCCTTTTTAAATCTAATTTTTTAAACCTAGGCACATTACACAGACTGTTCATTATTTGAAAAAAGTATACTTGATTTGTCTAAGGCCCTGACTTTTTGTTTTCGTTTACCTACAGCAACACTGTTCTACAGTTTCTCGAGGGGTGTGTGGGTTGTGGTTATAAGGGGACACACAGGGGCACAGGGCACAGGGGCATTGCTTACAAATGATTCTGGTAAGAAAAACATTTTTTTCTCATTCTCTATGAAAAGTGTTCACTGTCTTATTTGTGGCCCAATCAAGATAGACCTGCATTTTATGGGTGCAAATTGTGCACCTGCTAATTAGCCATATTGCGGGTGCTGAAATAAGTGGGTGTGCAGTTCGCTCCAGATTACGGGCCTCATTTATGAAAAATTGGTGTAGGACAGTGCCGCAAGTCTTCTTGCCAAGCTGCCCTACACCAATGTGAAAGGGCAGGAATGCACTGTATTTATGAAATATGTGCATTTCTGTCCTTCCCCCCCTGCGCTGGTGCACAATTTTCTGCCTAGCTCCAACGTAGGCACCATGGTGCAAGGGTGCCTCTGTTTCAAACAGGATTGTTTTCCTCTTTCTAAGTATGCTGCAGAATTCAGCACACATGGAAAGAGATAAAAAAGAGGAGAAATAAAAATATTTTTCATTACTCCTGCTCTGGGAAGGCATAAGCTTTTGGCGCTGCCCCAGGTTTACGTGATTAAGTAAATCTGGGGCAGCGTCAAAATCCATGGGTGTTGCATGAAAACACTCACTGCAACACCCAAGGAACGCCTCCTTGACGCAGAGTAAGGCAAGGCAGTGACTTGCGCTGCTTTGTCTTACTCCATATCAATGAGGCCATGCAAGCCACCTCATAGAAATAATTGAGTGGTTTTCACTGCAAGAGCATCAAAAAAAGTGACGCTCCGGCAGCGCAAGCCTCTCATAAATAAGCCCCTACATGTTTGACACATTTTTGACTGGAGAAAAAAGCACTAATTGCATACTTTGTCTCCATTCCATTATGGGCAAACAGACTGGAAGAGCTATTTGCTTCAGAAATTGTGAGCAACAATCAGGGATTTATCCGGTTTTGGTCTCAAACAGGACTTGAAATGATGTTAGCACTCTTGCTATCACCAATGTACATCTTGTTGTGTTCGATGATTTACTTACATTTCCTGAAAATTGGCTATATATATATGACCAATGCCATCTACATAACATCTTGAAATAGGGTAATGTTAATGTAATATGGAGAGTATATTCTCTCTCCTTTCTTCCTTCTTTTTCTTGCTTCTCTTTTTTCCTTATCTGTTTTTCCTTTTCTTTGTTTCTTTTTCTTTCTTTTGCTCCGGTTAATAGAAACGTTATATTAACTATGTGATATCTCATTTTCTAATGATATCAATATTTCTAAAGTATTAAAAGTTAAGTTCTCCTTCTCAAATGAGATAATTTGTAAACTAAATTATTATTGTCATGTTATTTATTTACTGCCTGATAAATCTTAATAAAATCTTTTATTCACACTTTAAAAAGAAATAGGGTAGTGTAGATCATACTAGGACAACTTGGCTTTTAAAGATTACAGAGACACACTAAAGGGCCACATTTATGCCAATACCATGAACGAGATCTATGCGATCATATAAATTTGTCCATGTTGTCTCCCACACTTATTCATGACTCCAAAATAGGCATAAACATGGAGTGGAGGAAAATATATATTAGATCCTACTAGCAGCCCAAATGTCTTTGCCAAGTTGTCCCAGCATGAATTTTTTATTCTGCTATGTTCCTTGACATACCCACCAATGAACTTGCCATTCTCAAGTCCATTGGTTGTGCTACTTTGTTTTATGTACCTCCTCCATCAGAGTAAACATTGTTGCTATATAGATGATACAAAGTGTACCCCCACCCTTACAGGAGGGTTATTACTGTTCCTTCTCAAAGTTATATGTGCAATATATGGTATAAAGTACCCCCTGTTATACATTATAAGGATATTGCAAGTCACTGAGGAGTTCCTTTATGAGGTTGTGGAACTCTGAGGTGACTTGCAATATCCTTATCATGTACGTCAGAGAGTACTTTATTTCTTATAATACATGGACTCAGCATCCCTATTCCCACAAACCACTTAAATACTTTGTTCATAGCTCTTTCATGAGAAAGATTGAGTATGTTTTCAAACCTGAAGAATAAAAACAGAATCTCTAGTGCAAAATTAAACACATCAAAAAAGATGTTAAATATTTGTTGGAAAAAGATATTAGAATTGGTTTAATAAAAGTCAGTGATTTTAGAAAAGGCGCAGTAGCACAGAATGTGTAGAAACACGCAGAAAGATTTTAACTTTTCTATAACTGGCGTAGGAGTGCAAAGAAAAACATGTTGCCATACATTTCACCTTTTTGTTTGTTATAGTACAGCTATAAAACAAAGCAGAAGGAAAAAAAGCCACCTTTTGTATTTGTCCTTTAAACAGTCGCTGCTATAATGCTCCCCGACCTGAACTGCTTTTCCTCTCGCTGCTGGCTCTGGCAGCAGACATTAAAATACCAGAACTTGAGTGTAATAAGGTATTGTAGTTGAGGTCTGACTTTATCATGGTGATTGGGTGCATCACAAGTCACCGGTTATAAAGAAATTATAGACATGATTTTCATACAGAGATTGTAGAATTCCATGTATTACAGGCAGTTTAGAGTCAAGGAGGGACTCAAAGGATTAATGTCAGAAAGACTACAGCATTTTAAATAGAAGTAAAAAAACATTTAGCATCTAGATAATGCCATTAAGAATACCAATCTAGAGCCAAGATTGAGTATGTTATAATTAGGGATGGATGATATAATGCACTCCACTGGCGGAATTGGCAGAATTTTGGCCACTCTGCCTTACACTTGTAATGCAGAGTTTTGGCCAATTCCACCAACCGCCGCATGGCAGAGTTTTTTCTCATGTATGGCTTGAAAACAGTAAGTTGGCAAGTGTGGCGTCAACTGTCGCTGCTAAATTACAGCGTGAGCAGCACAATGTGCCCATTTCTGACCATTAGTGGAATTCTTCTGAATTGCTAAGTTTTTTTGTAGCTCCATGGAATTCCATGGTGAAACTCCACACGTTCCACTCTGGCCTAGCTATAATCTAGGGGACTGATTCATAAAGGGATTTATGGCTCGTAAAGTTGCGAGTGCAGAGTTTCCGCACTCTTGGGACAATGTTTGCTCTGAGCACAGCAGGGTGATAATTCCACCCTGAGAACAGAGATTCTGCCTCGAGTGTGTAGACTCCGCACTTGTAACTTTACGAGTCGTAAGTTCCTTTGTGAATCGGGCCCTGTTTTTTTCTTCTTTGGAACTAGAAACAAATGCTATCCCATAAGAATGTCACAAATTATACTGATACTTATCACACAATACACATAGTTCATAAAATTGCTTGAGCATTCTAAATCAGACAAAATCCATAAAATTGCTTTGATGGTAAACTATTATTGGTAGTGCATGCTAATACAAAGAATGACACATACAAAGGAAAATGAAGCTAAACATCCATATGTGTTCCAGTCTTCTGCCATTTTCCATGAATTCATTAATCATTGAATCTGGGTGATGAAGCAAACAACAATCCATTTGATTTAAATGAGCCACATTATTCCCAACTCTTGGCTGGAGTTTATGGGTTGTATCACTAGCCAACATACCTGATCCTATATGTGGCCTTGCTCCAAAGGATTTGCCACTGATGGACCAGTCATATTTTTGCATTTTATCCTGCTCCTCTATTGAAGTATACAACATTTGACACGCCGTGTGTGAATGTGTGTGTGTGCCATATTTTTGACAGTTCTTCTTCTGATAGGTGATATGTATTGTACTTGTTAAATTCCTGGCTTGCCAGAATTTATTTTTTAACAGAAGTAATAATCGCATATCACCTTCTGGAACAGCACCAAAACCGCCCTGATCGCAACAACCACCCTGATTTCAGCCATTGACTACATCAGAACCCTCCTCGACCAGGGAGAAACGTCGGCCCTAAACCTCCTCGACCTCTCATCAACGTTTGACACTGTATTCCACCAATTCTTAACCAGAGACTTCACTACATTGGAATCCAAGGAGACACCCTCAAATGGATTGCCTCCTTCCTCACTGGAAGAAGCCGAAGAATCCACCTACACCTTTCTCCTCCGAACCTAAGAATATCACATGCGGCGTCCCTCAAGGCTCGTCCCTCAGCCCGTCACTGTTCAATACCTACATGAAACCCTTGGCTAACATCGTCAAAACCCCTGGACTAAGCATCATATCCTATGCCAATGGCAAACAGCTCATCCTCTCACTAACAGAAGCCCCTTCACCATGATTGCCAACTTCCGCAGATGCATGACAAGTGTCACCAACTGGATGAAGGACAACTGCCTAAAGCTCAGCACTGACAAGACGGAAGTACTGATCTTCGGTAACAACACCTCTCCGTGGAAAGACTCCAGGTGGCCTTCCATACTAGGACCTTCATCCACTCCGACAAACCATGCCCGCAATCTAGGCATCCTCCTGGACAGCAAGCTCACCACGAAGAGCCAGAGCAATGCAGTCTCTTCCACCTGCTCACTTATGCTTCGCATGCTCTGTAAGATCTTCAAATGGCACCCCGTCAACACCAGATGAACTGTTACTCTAGCCCTAGTCACCAGCTGACTGGACTATGGCAACACACTCAGCGTAGGAATCACCTCCTGAAGAGACTGCAGTTCATACAGATATTTAGCCTCCTGACTCATCCTCGACCTCTCCAAGCGGACCCCCATCACCCCCCATCTCAAGAAGCTCCATTGGCTCCCCATCCAGAAGAGATGCAAATTCAAGATGCTGATCCACACCTACAAAGCCCTCCACAACCTAAGATCCACATACATCACTGACCGCCTAAATTTCCACTAATCCTCCAGACTCCTGCGCTCCCCCTCCCTCTCTCTCGCTCACACCCCCTGCATCCGCCAAAGCAACAGTGAAGGACGCTCCTGCTCCTATCTCGCAGCAAAGTGCTGGAACGACCTCCCCCTTCACCTCCGGACCTCATCCTCTCTGCTGGAATTCAGTAACAGACTCAAGACCTGGCAGTTTAAATGATCCCTCTCTAGTAGCAGGGTTTTCGTAGCGCCTGGATACCCTCACGGCTGATTAGCCGTGCTATATAAGTCTGGCTGATTGATTTATTGATTGATTGATTGATTGTAATTGAGGCCTTAATCAGATCCAACACATGGTATTGAACTAAGTATAGAAAACCTGCTGCTTGAGTGCTAAAAAACTTAGGGGCCTATTAACATCTGCATTTTGTAGTATGTTTAGTAGTAGTACAATGCACTACAACAGTTCTATAAAATACAATTCACAAACCTATCTCCACCTCCCCTATCTTTTCTAAGAGCATGTCATCACACATGCAAATTTATTACTTAGTACTAAATGTTAGAGAGACCAGAAGGAGTGGCTGGAAAAATGGGCATACTTACTTCTAAATGGGTGGGGTTTAAGGAGGAGTCAGGAGGGCTTTAGAGAGGGTTAGGGAGGTGTTTTGTTAGGGACATGCATCCACCCACAAAAGAGTAAGCTCATCGCTAATCACAAACAGCACTCCTAAAGTTACTTCAGCAAAAAAGGACCCAAAACAGGAGTAAATTACTCCAGCTCAGAGCTAGAGTAAGTCCAGCAACACACATGGCCAACTATTGGTACAACAACATCCTCTCATAGAAAATATTCAAGGTAGGGAATTAAAATAAACCCAATTGTAATTTTTTTAATAAAAAAAAAAAAAAAAGTTAAAATATAAATAAAAGTAAATTAAAAAAATTATTTCTTATGCATTTATAAAGCAAAATATTTCAATAACCTTTTTTACATTTATAAATTAATGTAACCTTTATTTTCATCAAAATATAATTAAATCACGTTCAGCTATGTTGATACATCACTTTTAATAGTTATTAATGCATAATATTTTTTGTAACTTTAGGTGGGAATTTATTGCTTAAGTTGAACTTCAGAAAAATAAGTTTACTTTAATTTAATATATTTAAATTAATTAAAGGTTTAATATAAATTTAAGTTACTATTGCTGTAGCAATTATTTGCTTTTGCTCTACATTTAAAGTAAATATATAAGTTACATTAATATATTTTTACTAATTTCTTTCTAACTAAATAACCTTTTTACTTTTCCATAGTCTTTACCGTATGGAGATCTTGAACTTGAGGGAAGAGATTTCCTTATATTAAAGTATAGCAAACCTTTTATTATACTTTACCATATGGAGATTTCCACAAAAGGGATGGAGATCTCCCTATAATAAAGTGTAGGGAACATTTCTCCATACTTTACCATACAGAAATCTCTGCCCTGACTGCTGAGTCCTGTATGATAAAGTATAGGGAAAATCCTGAAAGTTTAAAAAATATGGAAACAGTTATTACAGCTATTTCTATGTTCAATATTATTGTAAATTATTTTATGCATTTATATAAATTGTAGAACATAAAAACAAAATGCTACAGCACTAACAACTTAATTTGAATAAAATATTTTACAAAAAATAAATATATTAAACTAAAATTATTTTTCTCAAGTCTAAATTAAAAATAAATTCCAACATAAAGCAAAATGTGTAGTTTTTTTTATTATGCATTAATATCTATTAATAAGGGTGTATAGAAATAAAAATAATGTAATTATATTTTTATAAAATGTAATCATATATTAATCTTTTAATGATTGTTGATGATATTGTATGATTACATAACAAATGTTTTATTTTATTAAATTATATTTATTTACCTTGCTAACTATTTTAAATTATTTAATTTGATCGGATGGTGGTGCAGTACCAGTGGCTGGCCATGTGTGATGCTAGGCTTACCACTGTTCCTTTTTGGAAATAGTAACTTACACTTATACGTTTCGCTCCGCCCTCTTTATCAGTGGTTGAAGACATGTATGCCTACACTTTTAATGACTACAGTCAGATTTCGTGAATGGACCAAAGTAATAACGTTACTTAATTTTATATGAGTACATTACACATGTAAATTAATCACAGGAACAAGTTACCTTAGTAAATCAACTCCTTACAGTGTTTTATTAAGTTCTGCATAAGGAGGCTGTCGGACCCGTACATCCTTGGCATGGTATTCCCCCAAGCTTTTTGCCTTCACACCTCCTATTTGCTGAATTTGTTTTTGTTGGCTTTAACACTCTGTGCACTTTACCACTGCTTGTCCTCTCTCCTTCAAACATGGTAAAATTGGCCTGCACCTAATTTTCACCTTTAATTTACTCATAAGTCCCTAATAAATGGTGCTACATGTGCTCCAGGCCTGTAAATGAAATGCTTCTAGGGGGCCTGCCGCACTCATTGTGCCACCCACTAAAGTAGCACTTTAAAAAAACGTGTCTCAGGGCTGCCATTGCAGGCTGTAGTGCAGTTTTTAACTACCATTTTGACCTGGCAAAATAAACCTTTTATCAGGCCTAAATCATTTTTTTTTAATACTTATAAATCACCCCTAAAGTAGGCTCGAGAAACTCATAGGACAGGGTGTATTGCATTTAAAAAGTAGGGCATGTGTACTTAAGTTTTGCATGTCCTGGCAGTAAAAAACTTCTAAACTGTGATAAGGCCTACCTCTCCCATTGGCCTACAATGGTTTACCTTAGTACATTTAACAAGCGCTAACTTTAGGTTTGGAGCAGTTAGAAATATATATTGTTTACACTCAAATTAATTATAATTTAAATCTTCTGCAATGGTAAAGTCAGATTTTAAGTTAGAAATAGTAAAATACCACTTTTAGAAAGTTGGCCTTTCATTATCCCAACCATTTGTGCCTTCTGCCAGTATCCTGGGTCAAATGATTGTGAATGACTCTGTTGATAGGGTTTGTGTATTGCTTCCAGACAATAACAAAAAGGGTGCTTTGGTATGGACAAGATGGGCCAACCTGGCAGGATGACTGTTCCCAGCCCAACTTACACTTCAATGGGCTTTGCCTCCTGCACACACAAAGTTATCTGAAACCAGGCCTGCCCTGCCTTTGCCACCGCCAGACAGTTTGAAGTCTTGTCAGGGGAAGGGGAAGATCTTTCCAGAACAAGATGTGGGGGCAGCACAAGTAGTCCCCCCTCACAAAGGCTAACACCAGGTATAAAGATTGGGCCTTTACATCCACTCAGCAGAACACTTATGGACCTGTAGAAATTACAGAAGAAGGACTGCCCTGCTGTCATAGAACTGCCCTGCTGCTTGAAGGACTGTCCGTCTGTCACAGAAGAAAGTGTGGACCTACTTGCCTTCATCCAAGGCTACCCAAGGGGCAGTTGAGTGATCTCCTGTGCGGGCCATAGGTGACACAACAAGCTACAAAAGGCCTTTTCCCTTAAGTGTTCAGCTGACCAATAGCAACAGAACCTGCATTTGACCCTGGTGTTGGCCTCTGCCTGACAACCTGAGAGTCTTACGTACCTTACACTGAGGTCCTGGGGGCCGTAGAAGTGTACTCCTGTGGTAGTTTGAGGCACCAGAAAAAAGTTTGGAAACTTTTTTAAAATTTTCCTCCAGAGATTCAGAAGAAACCACTGGTAAAAGTGTCTGACTGGCAGTTCCACAGCGTCGGATTGTATTTCAGCGTCATCCTGCACGGAGAACTTCGCACTGTCAGTGAAATCAACCTGCTTCAGGTATGTAGCAAATGGTTTCACGTTGGCAGCTACAGCTTTAGTGTGCGTGAGAATGTTTGTTGTACATTGGGACTTACAAGAAATGTCACCATTTTTTAAAGAAAGTGACAAAGTCCTTTTCTGAAGTGGGACTTAGAAACATTTTTGAACTTTTTGACTTCCAGACTTTCACCAGGACCAATCCACTTGGTGTATCCAACCCACACTCCATAGTGCTTTGCTTCAAATTGCATGTAGGTCCCGGTCTAATGCAAACATTGACTACCCTACCCTTTGTGATCAGTTATTTTTTGATGCTACGTTCACCTAAAACTTTAAAAACTTATACCTCTGGTTTACCTTATTGGATTTTTTTTATGTTTATGCCATTTTGCTTATTAAATTTAACTTTCTTTTTCTAATTTGTTTTGGCATTTTTATTGCTAGGTATTTTGACTGTATTCTACTGCATAAATAGTTTACACATCGCCCTATGTTAAGCCTATCTGTTCTCTTCCTTTGATACCAGGGCTCAGGTTAATTTTACTTTGAGGTTTCACCCTGATGAGGAGTGTAATCATTCCTTGAGGTGGACAGTCCCCCACCCCAACAAGTAATACACCTATGCTAAGAAGCACAGATATTTGCAGATGCTATTAAGAAAGAAATTAAACTGTTTGTTTTATGCAAGCAAATTGTAATTTTGCATGCTGAAGTGTGTCACCTTTACGTGTCACATTTTGGCACAAATATTTTATTTGCCTCTGTTCTTACACTATTTCTGCACCTCACCTGCAGATAAATATACCATTTACTCACAAACTGTTTCTTTAATCCTCATGAAGTTAGCAGTGCTGCTGTTACATTGATTTATACACGCATTGTGGGTGACAATGACACCGTCTCATTGTCTGTAAATTTTCATCACATATACCTTCAGTGGTTTAGTACCAGCACTTCTCGGCAGGAGTGCCGCCCATGTTATTGCACAGCACTGGCATTTCTAACCAGGTGTGCGTGTTGTAGTTTACTAAACCAGGAATGAGTTTGCTATCTCAGAAGAGAGGCCAAGAACTAAAAGGGTAACGAATCTTTGCTCTCGTTTCACCCTCCAATCTGGCACAATGTAAACTGTGGGCCTGTAAATCTGTTAAGTCTGTTGTCTAAGGACTTTTGCATAAGAAAAGAAACACCTCTGTTGGGTCCCTTCCAAAGAGAATTTTTACATGCAATCCAGATTCTGTATTTCTGTATTTCTGTGTGGTATTTGTAGAGCGCACAATCATCCCGAAGGACATCACAGCGCTAGGATCGCATACCAATTGGTGCAAGGGGAAGTGTTTAATTAAAGCTCCGACTATATTTGAATAGATGACTAAATTGACTTAGTGCCTGGGGAACAAGAAAGTTTTTAGCTTCTTTCTGAAAAGCAAATAATCGCCTGTCAGGCGCAAGTCAAGTGGGAGGTCGTTCCACAGAACAGCGGCTGATTTGGAGAAGGAGCAGTCTCCCATCCTAACTCTTGAGGTGCGTTTGACGTTTCTACGGGCCAGATGGCGCGATCTCAAGTTGCGGGACGGAACATGGAACGCCACTTGTCTCGCAAAATGTGTGGGCCGTTCTCGTTCAAGGTTCTGGGGGCGTAGCAGAGAAGTTTGAATTTGGCTCTTTGGCGCACCGGCAGCCAGTGTAGCTCTTTCAAGCTGTCGGATGCTGAGCTGTATCTGTTTTTATTACAGATCAGTCTAGCGGCTGCGTTCTGGACAACTTGGAGGCGAGAAAAAAGGTAGTCAGGCATGCCCACATAAAGCGCATTTCCGTAGTCCAGCCTACTTAGAAAAAGAGTCTGAGTTATTGTTTTACTGCAGTTCAGAGGAATCCAAGGAAAAAGTCTGCGAAAAAGTTTCAGCGTGGCGTGGTTTTGTTAATTGTTCCATTAGGCAGAAATCCACAAAGGGACGAAATTTCGTATGTCCTGAACCAATTTTTGCCAGGTAAATTGCAGCGGTGTAAAGCAGAGCAAGCAATGAATCAGCATAATCTTTTGAATTTTGTCAAGCAAAGTATTTAGCCCAGTCCTATTCTGTAGTATCCATCTTAGCTGGGAACTTTAATAACAGGTGGATTTTCTGCCAAGCTTTAAGGAACGCGTCTTAATGCTGAAGAAGGAAATATTGAGTTAGTTTAACTAGGATTTTAACCTGTGTGATTGCATGGTGCACACAGTCTAAAGTTTCTTTCAATTGGAAAGTGAAGAATGATTATTTAAAAAGAAAACACTGGCCCTATTCACAAACTGCATTTTGTAGTACGCCTATGTGTAGACACCTTCGTCATAGTTATCTTGTCTGTGTGGAGATGTGGGAGGGACCAAGGACAGTGGCTGAAAAATGGGGAATACTTTCTACTAAAAGGCTGGGGTCTAGGGAGGGAGTAAAGAGAGTTTTAGGGAGGGACATACTGATATAAACGCCCACAAAAGTGTAAGCTGATTGCACTTATAAAGTTACTACAGACAAAAAGGTCCAAAATCAGTATTAAATGCAGTGCAGTCAGCCTAGGAGTCAATGTAGCACAGTACATTGCCACTCACAGGTACTGCAACTGACTCCCATAGAAAATACCTGAGGCACAGACTTAGGGCCTGATAATGTGTCGGGTGGTCCGAGAACCGCCAGACTTGTGGGGTTGTGGTGGAGGCGGTCCAGCCACTGCTGCACCAGCGGTCTGACCGCCCTATTACGACTTTGGCGATTGGACCACCATTGCACCACCTCAACCGCAGGAGAGCTACATTGCCTGGCAGTCCTGCGGTGGTCTGAGGGCCCCAATATGCTTGGTGGTGCCCTGAGGCACCGCCACACATATTACGACTTTCCTCACTGCCAGCAATTACATGGAGGTTCTTCCTGCATGTAACTGCTGCCCCCTATTGCCCCTGTGCACATCGGTGCATGCAGGGGGGCACATGTTGTGCCCCCTGTAGTTTTAGACCCCCAGTTCCTTCACAGGAAGGAATGCACAACATGGTGCATTCCTTCCGGTGCAGGAACATGCACTGGCGGTCCTTTGGCAGTGCTGTTTAAGGCTCACAATGAGCCTTTACACATCACCGCTGCGGGGTGTTATGCCACCCACTAGTCAGACCACAAAATTACTTGTAATCTGGGGGGCAAGCAGCAGCGACTTTTGGCGGTGCAGGAGCGTGGCGGTGGCGTGCTGCCCGCTCCCGCACTGCCAAAAGTCACAATCAGGCCCTTAATGTAACACCGCATGGTAAATAAAATTAAACATTTTGTAATTTTAAAACATTTCCAATTAGCTTTTAAAAAAACTAATTAGATAAAAAATAGAAAATGTTTTACATTTATGCCAAAACACGTAACTATTGATGAAATGTAATACATATTAACTAAATATTAAAATAGTACTGTTTTAAAAAAAAAATGTTAAATAATATTTTGACATTAAATTAAAATATGGCATGGGAGGTCTTTGGTTCCTCGCTGCACACGGGCAATGACCCATTTGGCACAGGGATGATCAGAGCTCTTCTGGCATACAGGTACCGGTGACTTTTTCCTGCACACAGGCAATGACCTGATCAGTGCAGCAGTAGTCTCCTCACACTTCCCTAAGGGAGTCCACTCAACAGAATTCCCCACTGGACCTTACTCCCTCCAACACTCTACTGTTCCTAACAGGGCACACTGGTCTTGGCAAGCAGGCAGGTGCTGGTTCTCCAGGCTCCAGGGCAGGTAGTCTTGGATTACCTGGGTAATGTCCCCAACCCATCGGGGAGACTAGCAGGTCTTGGCCCCAGCACTGGTCACTGGCAGAAGTCTTGCAGAGCTTTTCCTCTTCACGCAGTCCACAATTTGCGCTCCCCTCATTGTTAACTCTTGGTCAACACTGAGGGGAGCGCAAATTGTGGACTGTATGAACCATGATGCAAAGGAGTGAACTTTTCTGGGATATGATGTAGTGTCAGGCCACACCCTTTTCCCTGCCAAAACTGATTTTCATGACCTCTTCTACCATTTTTCACACGTTCCTAATGTTCCTTTTTGTGAAAATTGCATTCCGGCCCATTGATTACTCTTCATCCCGCCCGAGCCGGAGCGTACGACCCAGGCCGGAGAGTACGACTCCAGCCGGAGTGTGTAGCCCGGGTGCAGAGAGTACAACTAAAGCCAGAGATTCCGGCCCAATTGCGGATGTAAAGATACAACTCGTAAATGACCTCTGTGAATACCAAAAGTCGCAAAGTTAGACTTTTGTCTCAGATTGCCTTTGTGAATCGGGCCCAACATGTGGGAGTTACTACAGAGAGAAATCGGAGCAAATACAACAAGTATCTACATGTTACAAAATAATATGATTTAAGCATTAGTAGGCCTTGACGTCCAGGAACTAAAGTAACACAAATTGCCCAGTTCAAATCAAATTGAAATCTGTGATTAAGGAAGCCAAGAAGGAAGTCAGATCTTTGTAAGGCAAAAATCAGTGCATGTGTATCAAAACACTATGTTACATTTAGGAATCCTCAATGATTACAGCAAAGCTGACCAAACTTGCTAATCGATCACAAATGATGCAATTTTTTTACTAGGTATT
Organism: Calotriton arnoldi; assembly: GCA_963921515.1. Lineage (NCBI taxonomy): Eukaryota > Metazoa > Chordata > Amphibia > Caudata > Salamandridae > Calotriton > Calotriton arnoldi. The sequence goes on along the minus strand of CAWUFW010000648.1, from coordinate 997,643 downwards.
CAAATTGATGAGAATCTATCCATGAAATCACAGATAGGAGCCGTAAGGTCCTCTTGTTTCCTCCAACTCAGGAAAATTAGGAAATTCTTCTCAATGGAAGTGATCATTCAAATCATCATTGCGTTAGTCCTATCAAGAATCGACTATGCAAACGCCCTCTACCTGGGACTCCTAACAGGCCTCAATCATAGACTTCAAATGGCGCAAAGTCAAGCAGTAAGAATTGTCTTTCAACAACCTAGACACTGCCATATTAAACCATTGTTAAAGAAGCTACATTGGCTTCCTGTGGCTCAACGGACCATCTTTGAAACAGGCTGTATCATCTTTAAATCACTCCACAACAAAAGCCTGAAGTTTATATTCTCAAAAATCCAGAGCTACATCCCGAAGCGCAATCTCAGATCAGCTCAAATGAACCTTTTAATGGTTCTGCGATTTAAGGAGAAGAGGTTAGAAGGAGTAAGATTCTCAGTGTTAGGTCCCCATATCTGGAACTCACTCCCAACTGAAATCAGACAAGCAGCAAACTATATGTGCTTCAGGAAGCTGCTGAAAGAGTGGGTATTCACACAAGCATATTGCCAATAACCTGATCAGATGTTGCCTTCTTTAACCCAGCGCCAAGAAACCTTTTTGGTGAACGTGTGCTATACAAATTTGCAGAGTTTTATGACTCTACACTCTCCATACTTATGTGTGCATATTTCTCCACCACGACTGTGGAGTCTCTAGGTGCGGTAAACTCCTCACACATAAGTATAGGGAGTGCGGTGTCGTAAAACTCCAAACGTCGCTTGTGAATACCCGAAGGTATTAAACGTACTACAAAGTGTAAGTTTAACTTTAAGCATCAGGACCTTTTTAGAAATATGTCAATAAGGAATGGAGTAACAAGTCCCGCTCAGTCACTGAATTCTGTATTGATACCTCCGACAATTACAGATAGCTACCTAATATAAAATTATTTTAAATTCTTTCTGGAATCGAACATTTAGGGACTTATTTAGAGTATGGCGGAGAGTGTACTCCATTGCAACGGTGCCGGAGTAGAGGTGGGCTGACTATTAGTATCTTGATGAAAGAGCCCCCTCCGGCTCTGTCACTGACATACATCTCTAAAGCTGAGGACGCAGTCAGGTGGCATTTTCGCAATCTGTCACCTCCAGGTAAATGCTGGTGGTAAGGGACAGTAAAAATAACAAAATGTCTTGAACAAAATGGGAGAAAACTCTCATATTGTGCGAGCCCTTAGTTTTACACTTTTCAAAAATAAACTCCTGCTTTGGAAGTTTGTTTTTGAAAAATGTAAAATTTTGGTAAAAGTTTTATGACCATCCATTATGTTTGACAGAACCGTCTGTCAAATGTTTCCTACATAGACAGGAACCACTGTCACAGATCCATGGATTTTGATGCGTTCCCAGATTTACAAGAGCTTGTAAGCCTGGGAATGTGCCAAAAAGATACGCCTCCCAGGAGAAGCATAACGAGGTGAAATATGTTTATTTCTCCTCGTTTTTTCCTCTTTCCATGTGTGCTACATTCTGCAGCACACATAGAAAGAGGATAAAGCCTCTCCGGATTGTTTTTGTGCAGGAAGGTGCCCCTTCCTGCACAAAAACAATCCTACCTGCAACGCAGGCACCCTTGCACCTTGGTGAGAGGGGGCCTGCATTGGCGCTAAGCAGCCCATTGTGCACCTGCGCAGGGGAAAGGACAGGAGTGTGCCGTATTCCCATAAATATGGCATTTTCCTGCTCTTTCCCGGTGATGCAGTGCAGCATAGCAAGGTGACTTGCTGTGCTGCGCCACTTTTTCATAAATATGCCCCTTGTTGTCTTAGGTCCTGAGCGGATGCTTGGCAACCACATGTAAAAACAAAAAATGCACATAATACTGAATCACTAATTTTGGTTAATATTCAAAAGTGGGTCAAAATCAATAGGTCTGCTACTCTCTTACTGATTCATCAATGTTATCATGTTGTCATAAAATCTAAATGTTTATTGTTTAAATGTTTATTTTCATTGTCAAAAGCTGTAGGCCTGATGCTAACATTGTGAATACCCTTGCCAAAGCCAGTAAGTTAGATGGTTCATAACGGAATCACTGTGTATTGTTTGCTATAGGTACCCATATGGGGTATGGTTTTAGCAGTTAGGGTCAGTTGGCACACAGAGGGGCATATTCTCAAGCCCCTATCGCCACGGGAAGGTCACTTTTTCTGACGTTCCTGTGGCGATAGGGTCAGCGCCTTATTCTCAAGGCAGCGTTAACCCACTTAACGTGGCTTTAAGCCACGTTAAGTGGCTTAACGCTGCCTTGAGAATAAGGCCCCTTTCACGCTAAATTTAGCGTGAAAGGGGCTTGCAGTGGGTGTTGCGGTGGGCGTTCCACCGCAACACCCATTGTGATCGACGCTACCTCCTATTATCAAGGGCGGCGATAATAGGTAGCAGCGCCGAACTTAAGACCAGAAAAATCCTGGTCTTAAGGCGGCGAAACGAGGAGAAATGCTTTATTTCTCCTCTTTTTGCTTTTCCATGTGTGCTGCCTTGTGCAGCACACATGGAAAAAGCTAAATGCCATGGTTTGTTCATGTACAGGAAGGTGTCCCTTCCTGTACATGAACAAACCTTTCAGAAATGCCATTTTGTAACTTTGATGTGTGCTGCACGAAGCAGCACACATGAAAGTTACAAAATGGTATTTTAGGATTGTTTATGTGCAGGAAGGGGCACCTTCCTGCACATAAACTCTGGAGTTTGTGTTTTTCATGCTATATAATTAGCAAAGCCCCTTTGGAGGTGCTCCAAATATGCCATTTCATTGATATTTATAATTTTGTACATAGTATTTAGTTGCGTATGCATGAAAGAACTTTTTTCCAAAGTACAACCCCTGACTATACAGTGATGTATTTAGTATTATTTGTTGAGTTACTGAGTTCTGAGGGCCTCATTTACAATATTTTGGTGTCGGGCAGCACCGCATGCCTTCCAGCTGTGTTGCCCTATGTCAAAAGAAAAAGGCAGGAATGTGCCTTATCTATAAGATAAAGCGCATTCCTGTCCTCTTTTACTCCGCTGGCGCTCAAAGGGATGACTTGCGCCAACGCAGGCACCCTTGCACCATAGGAGGGGGGTGGGCGCACACTGCCTCACACTCCAGCACTCAGTTTGCCCCGATGCATCATAATAAATGCAGTGCATGATAACACTTTCTTCGGTGTCAGGCTTTAGTTTTTCACCCTTGTTGGTGCAGCCAGTGCTGTGTATCTCTAGACACGTGTTTCAGGATAATTGTCCTTCTTCAGTAGAGAGCAACACTTTTTCTGGGAGTGCTGGAGATGCTGCCCAAAGTCTTCTCAGGTCTCAGTACCACTCGCTGGGCGCAGGTGCATCAACCAGAGCTCGTCAGCTCGTTAGCTCAAGGGAGCCTTTTCAAATAGGAGGGGGGTGGGCGCACACTGCATCACACTCCAGCACTCAGTTTGCCCCGATGCATCATAATAAATGCAGTGCATGATAACACTTTCTTCGGTGTCAGGCTTTAGTTTTTCACCCTTGTTGGTGCAGCCAGTGCTGTGTATCTCTAGACACGTGTTTCAGGATAATTGTCCTTCTTCAGTAGAGAGCAACACTTTTTCTGGGGGTGCTGGAGATGCTGCCCAAAGTCTTCTCAGGTCTCAGTACCACTCGCTGGGCGCAGGTGCATCAACCAGAGCTCGTCAGCTCGTTAGCTCAAGGGAACCTTTTCAAATAGGAGGGGGGTGGGCGTACACTGCCTCACACTCCAGCACTCAGTTTGCCCCGATGCATCATAATAAATGCAGTGCATGATAACACTTTCTTCGGTGTCAGGCTTTAGTTTTTCACCCTTGTTGGTGCAGTCAGTGCTGTGTATCTCTAGACATGTGTTTCAGGATAATTGTCCTTCTTCAGTAGAGAGCAACACTTTTTTTGGGGGTGCTGGAGATGCTGCCCAAAGTCTTCTCAGGTCTCAGTACCACTCGCTGGGCGCAGGTGCATCAACCAGAGCTCGTCAGCTCGTTAGCTCAAGGGAGCCTTTTCAAATAGGAGGGGGGTGGGCGCACACTGCCTCACACTCCAGCACTCAGTTTGCCCCGATGCATCATAATAAATGCAGTGCATGATAACACTTTCTTCGGTGTCAGGCTTTAGTTTTTCACCCTTGTTGGTGCAGCCAGTGCTGTGTATCTCTAGACACGTGTTTCAGGATAATTGTCCTTCTTCAGTAGAGAGCAACACTTTTTCTGGGGGTGCTGGAGATGCTGCCCAAAGTCTTCTCAGGTCTCAGTACCACTCGCTGGGCGCAGGTGCATCAACCAGAGCTCGTCAGCTCGTTAGCTCAAGGGAGCCTTTTCACTTAGGAGTGGGGTGGGCGCACACTGCCTCACAATCCAGCACTCAGTTTGCCCCGATGCATCATAATAAATGCAGTGCATGATAACACTTTCTTCGGTGTCAGGCTTTAGTTTTTCACCCTTGTTGGTGCAGCCAGTGCTGTGTATCTCTAGACACGTGTTTCAGGATAATTGTCCTTCTTCAGTAGAGAGCAACACTTTTTCTGGGGGTGCTTGCACCATAGTGCAAAGTGTGTCCTTGTTGTGTCCTTGTTGTAGGATGATTGGTTTTGCTCCTGAACAAAAACAAAAACAATCAATGGAGGTGATTTCCTCTTTTTATGTCTGCAGCTGAATGTAGTACACGAGGAAAAACGTAGAGAAATAATGTTGTTTCTCCTCGTTGAGCTTCCGCTACACCTCCCCTGGGGAGGCATAGGCTTTTGATGCATTCCCAGGTTTACAGCATGTTGTAAATCTGAGAATGTGTCAAGTGCCATGGGTGTTTAAGAGGGTACATCCACTGTAACGCACATGGCACGCCTCCCTAACGCAGTGTAAGGCAACGCAGAGACTTGCGCTGCTTTGCCTCACACCATATCTACGAGGCCATACAAAGCCATGCAGGGTGGCTTTACGTGGCCTCTTAGATATGGGTAAGCCCAGTGCACCGCCAGAACATCAATAAAAGTGACGTTCCGGCGACGCCCTTGGCTAGTAAATGAGCCCCTGAGTTTCTAACACCCAGCACCTTTCTGAATCAGACTTGAATTGCTCTGCCTTGCTACCCTGAGAGTTAGCTGGTAAAAGGGCTACTTGGTCTTCAGTTTCAGGGTTAGCAGTACAGGGTTCCTAAGAAAGCAGAAGTCAAAGACCTAATTTTGTATAATGGGGTCTCAGTAACTTCTTATTCCCTTGGGACCTCTTGACCTGGATTTCTTACACTGATTCACAAAGATATCCCCCTGCGCAGGTGTGTCTTACTACTTACTTTTTAATTTTCAGGAGTAAATCACCCTGGCTCAGTAAAGACATTTTTAAGTATCGAACACAATGCGATTTATGTACTCCTTCACTCATTTGGATAGACAGAAGGTTAAACACTAGCGTGGTTGCAATTTCTCACCATTACGTGGTGTTTACAAAGATTGCACCAGTGGAGGTTCCATTTTGCACCAACTTGGGTATCAATATTTCGGCTGACCAAATGAAGTAAAATATATTTTGCGCTGCCCCAAAGGTGGAAATAGTTTGCCATGGTCATGCATCATAATCTTCAGTTCAAAATGGCACCAGCACCACTGCAATATATGTGATCTGGCCCCTGGACCCTAGAATGCATCCATTGATTCTGTGGTAGAAATAACAAGAGGCCGCTTGAAGAAACACTCAATAAATCTAAATTGCTGGAGTTTGCGGCGATAAATGTCCATGAGGCCGGACTGCGAGACTAATCATCAAGATACTGACTGGAAGAGCTAACCCAGTGTAAATATTATGATTCTATTTATAATGGACCAGTGGGTAGCTCTTCACAATGTCACTATTGCTTTCTTTGCTTAGCAACTAACTCTGGGGCATATTATCAACGGCCAGCGATAATTATCGCTGGCCGTGATTAGCGACGTATTCCCTAACGCAGGCTATCTCTGGAATTTATCGCCCTGGTAGCGTGTTATTAACAACGCGTTTCTCCAGGGCGATAAAAATTCCAGAGATAGCGAGGTTATCGCCGTTTTGCAGGGAACATCGCTGGTTTTCCAGCGATGTTCCCAGCAAAACGGCGATAACCTTGCTGATACGACCCTGTGGTCGTATCAGCAGAATCCACCTCCTATGTCTAACATAGGTAAGTCAGGATTGCAGCAGACGTTAGATTTTGGCGAAAACGGCCGTTTTCGCCAAAATTTAACGTCTGCTATAATCCTGTGGGCTGCCTTGTAAATATCGCGATGTGAACATCGGCGATATTTGCAACGTAGCCCATCCGGGGTACGCCCAGTAACGCCCACTTTGCATCTCATTAGAGATGCAAAGATGGGCGTTGGGGGAAAGGGCGATAATGCAAGGATTCACGCGATAGCGTGACCTTGCTGATTAGGCGATAAGATTATCGCCGCTTTTCGTCCGAAAACGGACGCTAAAGCGGCAATAATTGTTTATCGCCTCGTTGATAATATGCCCCTCTATTCGCCCAGCTTCCTGTCTTCTTGGAAATAAATACAGCTCAAATTATAGACTTTTCTGTGACTTGCGTCGCTGAAAGCTCCGTGGGTTGGCTGAGAAGGACCTTGATTCGCGTGACATGGTGTTCTGATGCGAGTAATATTTAGTAGAGGTAATTTGTAAGCAGACATATATCACGCAAGATGTCTGCTTAGCCTCACACTTGTCCGGCATCTGCAGCGGGACCTGAGCCAACACTTTGGGTGATCTTGGCAGGGAGACCATGTCAATGCCTCCCGAAGAGCTCCCCTAATGGAACTGATGGCGTCGAGTCAGACCTGCACATTTCTAAACTTATTCACGCACTTACGAAAGGCTAATGGAGAGAAGGAAACGTAACCTGTGACCCTCGCTGGGCCTTCTGTGCATTTTCAAACCTGCATGGATGTTTCACAGGACAAGACACATATCTTATGTAATGCAACTGGTGCTCATGTAAAGTGCTCGGATACCTTCCAGTGGAGTTCGCGCTATATAAAATTGCAACAAAAAATAAATACAAAAATCAATTTAAAAAAAAAAAAAACGGTGTACATTGTTGTAAAAGTTTAGATCATGATAAAAATCCATTGTGATTCAACCTGGTAAGCATAGGTCGAAAGGAGCTAAAAAGTTTTAAATTTCAGGCTGTTCTTGGCGTCAGCGTGGGTTGGTTACCCATAGCAACAACACATTGCCATATCGTGTTTAAAGTGTAAGGGCCTTATTTATGAGAAGTGTTGAATCTCTGCGACACTTCTCAGTGCGCCCTCCTTGCGACACCATAGATGTGCCATATTTACAGTACGGCGCATCATGTCGCAAGGAGTTACAGCTACGTCAGTATACAAAAGTGACACATTGCTAGGGTGTGTCTGAAAACAGACGCAACTCCAGCAATGTGTCCTTTCACCTGGGGCAAGCCCCATGTGAAAGGGCCTGCGTCACCCTTACGCCTGCCATGAGGCAGGCGTAAGGTTTTGACGCATTGGCGTCCTAGAAATAGCGCAGTGAAATCTCATAGATTTCACTGCGCCACTCCTACGACCCTTTTTTGCGGGGAAATGCCCACCCTGTATACGTTATATCTGACACAGGTATAATGTAGCGCAGGGGTTTACGAAGTGACACATCTGCCTAGATGCGTCACTTCGTAAATATGGCGCAACGTGGCGCATTATTTACACCGCCGCAGCGTCACAAAAAGTGACACCACGGCAGCGTAAATGTGACGCAAGGGCTCATAAATAAGCCCCTATGCATTTTGGTGGTGCTGTATAATTGCTTACAAGTCTGCCACATAAACTCACAGAAAGCACCGTGTCATCGGTTAATATAGAGTGTGGTTGCCAGTTCAAGGTGAGCCACACAATGTATGGAATGTTTCTCTAGGTGTGTTGCGGAAATATATCATGTGCAGCTACAAAGCCCATTATCAGTGACCTTTCACCTACCAAAGGGAAAATCAAACATAGCAACACTACCCAGGAGGGGTGACCTTGTACACGGTTGTGCATGTTTTTTCTTTGACCTTTCTTGAATGGCTTTAGCAAGCAAGTGGTGGGAAGGATGTCAACCTTTTCTAGAAATAGCCGGATTCTTTTATAAAACTGTGGGCCATATGTACGACGAAGTGGCGAAGTGTGTCATTAGCCTCCTGGACTTAACGACACGCTCCGCCACTTCGGAAACACAAGGCTGCACCATATTTACAAGAATGTGGTGCAGCCTTGCGTTTCCCCCTGCAATGGCGCCAAGTTTAACAATTTAGCGCCAATGCAGGCACCCTCGCACCAGAGTGCAATGGTGTCTGTGTGCTGGGAAGGATTGGTTATGTGTAGGAAGGTGTCCCTTCCTGCACATAAACAATCCTAAAATGCCATTTTGTAACTTTCATGTGTGCTGCTTCATGCAGCACACATGAAAGTTACAAAATGGCATTTTTTAAAAAGGTTTGTTTATGTACAGGAAGGGACACCTTCCTGTACATAAACAAACCATGGCATTTTGCTTTTTCCATGTGTGCTGCACAAGGCAGCACACATGGAAAAAGCAAAAACGAGGAGAAATAATGCATTTCTCCTCGTTTCGCCACCTTAAGACCAGGGTTTTCCTGGTCTTAATTTTGGCGCTGCCTCTTATGTATGCCACCCTTGTACATGGGGGGCAGCATCAAATACAATGGGTGTTGCAGTGGAACGCCCACCACAACACCCACTGCACGCCCCTTTCACGCTAAACATAGCGTGAAAGGGTGCCTTATGTACAAGGCAGCGTTACGTCATGTTAAGTGGCTTAACGCTGCCTTGTACATAAGGCAAGGCCCCTATCGCCACGTGAACGTCACAAAAAGTGACGTTCCCGTGGCGATAGGGGCTTGTACATATGCCCCTGTGTGTGCAGACAAACTAAGGAAACCTTGAACCCTGCCAAGCAAAGGGAGTAACACGTTTATCAGTTGTTAAGAGTTTCCAAAGCAGAACTTAAATAAGGAACAAACCAAAAGCTCAAAATGTGTTTCACTAAACAATAGCTATACACAAAGACCAACTCCAGTCAAGACACATATCCCACAGCTAAGTGGTGTTGTGCAAATGCAAAACCAAAGGAGTGAGGAATACCCACCAATAAATGGTAACAAATAACTGAGCATGCTGCTGGAGAGAGAAGGAAGGAAACCAGCAGCCAAAACTACTCTCCACATGCACCTACTTTAAAGCTTTATATGTTAAGGGCACGTACATGTGCAGTTAGGAATCGTAAGCTTAAACTTACCCATATATACCTACCTTCACAAAACAATATTTTGCCAGGATGATTGATTAAACTCGATATTGCAATAGGACACAATTTGCTGATACAGTGACCGACTGCTCCATTATATGGATGACCTGTTTTGTTAGTTGCTGTGCTTACTTTGTGGTTGCCGGTGGGTGTGCACCGGTACTTGTTTTTGAGGACAAGCACTTATTTTTTGTATCATTTACTGAGAGATATAGGCACTGAAAGTAAGGATCCTGAGGGGTGAGGCAGCACCTCCGAAATAACCATGTTGGAGTGCAGTAGGAGAGTCAGCAATAAAGATGTTTGTGACTTTTTGTTTTCATCTTGTTACTTTTGTGGGGCGTTGAATGACAGAGGTAAAATGTCAGTCTCTCTCTTCAGACAAATTGCTGCTCATTCTTTTAAAATGGAGATTGGTGTTTAATTTTTGTTCTCTGACTTCAAAGTTATAGCATTTTGTAAGATGTGCTAGCTGATATTCTTGCTGGGGGCACTGAAATTGAAAGGAAAGGCTGTAGAATGTCAGTTTTTCTTGTAATACACAACAAAATATACATCCCTGTAAATAAACTGTACAAATATTTCAAAATATATTAGCAATTAGGCAAGCACAAATGGAATTTTGCAAGTTTTGTAATTCTGAAGTGTGAGGAAAACAAAGATTTTAAGATGATAAAAACAAATTAAGCCATTTAGTGATTTAAAAATGGTAAATAAGTGCTGAAACCCAATTTCCACATATTATCGTTTGAGCTCTGTGGTTTTATCAGTAAAACTGCAGGTCAGTGCGCATTTTGTGTCCATTACAATGGAAAATCTGCAGTTTGTTAACGTAATAGATTTGTGATAGTGTGATCCAAATTGCACCACCAGCTACATACACATATCAGATCCTTACCACTCTGCTGCTGAATACATTTGCGACACTAAGGGGTCAATCTCGGCCGGTAGGGCACCGAATCGGATTCGGCTGAACCGGATCCGATTCGGAGCCCTCTTTTCCGACCGAGTCGTACGTGTGTCCGGCTGGGCAAGTACGATGCGCGCCGCGAGCAGTCCGACCGACTCGCGCCGTCCGGCTCCAAGAAGCAGTCGGAGCCGTACTTTGGGGGTCCGTGTCGGACCCCCCTATATGCGTAGCCGCGCGAGTCGCACACAGGGGGGACCCATGGGTCCCCCCTACCTGTGCGTGTACGGCACGAGTCGCTTCGCCGCGTACACACTGTAGGGGGCGCCCTTGTTCGCCTCGCACCCATTGAGTCAATGGGAGCCCGCGTACGCGTTGTACGACCGAATCGAGTCCGATAGCATGCGTACGCATCGTACTCGTTCGGTCGGGCTGCTAGGGTCCGATTCGGTCGGAAATCTCTCCGGGTCCGGCTCGGTCGGAGAGATTTCCGGCCCGAATCGGAATCGGCCCCTAATTCTTTTTGTGATACTTGAATTTTTTACAATGGCTGTGACTTCAGTGATGTAACATGGATGGCAGCACCCCCCACTCTGAAAATTGAGAGCAACAGACAGAAAAACAGACAAAGCGGAAAGAGGAGGAAGAGAAAGACAGAAAAACTATCTCAAAAGGAGAAAGCTGGAACCTGCAAGAGTGAGACAAAGGGGCAGACAGTGTCTGGCAGTGGATTAAGGAGGCATGAGGTCTATTTAAGGCTACTCAGCCTTGGTGTTGGGCACACTGACAATTAATTGCACCGACCGCGCGTTTTTGAGCGGAGCTTTAGGTATCGACACTTATTATTTTACAAATTAAGCACTGGTTAGTTGTATGCTCTCCCATTAAATTGTGTTTCCCAACTTAAAATTTCATAGGAATGCTTGAACTGTGAGAATGAATTTATTAAATAACCTGTTAAAGGCTCTCTTACTTGGTGTTCACAAGCACTGCCTGGACAGTGTGTGTGTATTTGTATGTGTTCACATGTGTTGTTAAAAAAGATAAGCTTATTATTTTTATCTGTTTAGCATTTTGTTGTGTTTTTTCAGAACTTTTTTTTAAAGCTGCATCAAAAATTCCCACTACGCAATAAAAGAAAACGCGTTTAGTGATTAATATATATCGCTTTTATGCTTAATAATTGCACAACCAGTCTCTTGAGTGAAATAACTTCTGATACTGCACGGCAACCAATACATTAATCTCTGTGCAGGTGTTTCGCTTTGTGACATCTCCTACTTTCTTTTGAGTCAGTGCAGTTCTCATGTTGCAGATGTTTTCTGTGGTAGTTTCTGCATCATATTGACATTGCAATATATCAATTGAAAAAGAAAACCCTTCTATAGTCCATAAAAATGCAGATTGTGTGCACAATAAAACTCTATGCAGTCTACATAACATGAAATAAGATAAAGCGCCTGTGCTCAATTAGTGTTGAATGCTTGCTAGCAATCATTTATAGGTCTAGCCTGCAGGCAGCGCACATGCGCTGTCACTTGGCAACAACCTATTGTATCTAAAAAAAAAACTCTCTTAAAAGGGGCTTTAAGCCCAACCATTACTTACCATTCGTTTGCATCCTTATCACTTTTTGCTGCATTCTAATTCGGCAGCACTTGCGAAGCATCACTTACTGTGTGACTTCCTTGGGTTTGTGCGGGGCATGGACGAAGTACAGACTGATTTAACTTAATTAGTGTCTGTCCGCTGCTCCTGCTGAATATTGAGATACTATTTATTTTTTTGCATTATTATATAGTGAAAACTCGTCCTGACCAGAAAGTATTGGGCTCTTTACACAAGCACCAATTACATCTCACAAATTCACATACATTTTTTTATCCCGGGAGATTAAGTGATTTGCCCAGAATATTGAGGTGACGCCGCTTGTTTTTTTCAGCCGACGCTCTTCATTGATGCAATTGTTGAGCCATTAACACACCCCATAGGAGGGCTTCAGGCAGTGCTATTTTCAGTCAGCAGCAGTAAACACGGTACCCATGTACTTTCACTCTTCCCATTACAAATCCCATTATGAGGACCGCATTACACTGTCTGAAAAACAACAGGGTTGATGGAAGGCACCCTGTTGGTAAGACAAACTGCATCTATGTGACCTGGTCATTTCATACAGCTAAAACTGTTATCCAGAATGAGGTCCATTTGCATGTTCCATGGTGAATGCTGCTGCTTCGTAATCTTTTCACTCCAATCCACCCCATTCCAACCCAATCTACCCCACCCCAATTTACCCCACTCTTCCCCAATCTACCTCACTGCAGTCTTCCCCAATCTACCAGACTCTACTCCACTCTAACCCACTCCGCCCTACCCCAATCTACCGCACTACAATGTAACCCAATCTACCTCACTCCAATCCACCCTACTCCAATCTACCTCACTCCACTCAACTAAAATCCACCCCACTCTACCCCTACTCCTCTCTATCCCAATCTACCCCACTCCACTCATCCCCAATCTACCCAACTCTACCCTATCCCAATCTACCCCACTCTACCCACCTCCACACTACCTCAATCTACCCCGCTCAAACCCACTCCACTCTACCCCAATCCACTGTAGTCCAATCTACCCCTTTCCACTCTACCACAATCTACTCCACTCTATGCCAATCTAGTCCACTCTACCTCACTCTACCACATTTCACCCCACTTCACTCTACCCCAATCTACCCCCTCCAATCTACCCCACTCTTCCCCAATCTATCCCACTCCACTCTTCCCCAATCAACCCCACTCCACTCCACCCTACCCCATTCCACTCTACCCTGATCTACCCCACTCCACTCTTCCTACCCCACTCTACCCCAATGTACCCCACTCCACTCTACCCCAATCTACCACAATCCACTCTATCCCAATTTACCCCACTCCACTCTACCCCAATCTACCCCACTCCAATCCACCCAAATTTACCCCATTCCAATCTACCCCACTCCACTACAATCTCACCCAATCTACCCCACTCCAATCTACCCTAGTCTACCCAATCTAGCCCCCACTGTACCCAACTCCACTCTACCACAAACTCCCTCACTCCACTCCACTCTACCCCTCTCCACTCCACTCCAATCTACCTTGCACCACTCTACCTCAATCTACCCATTCAAATCTACCTGACTCCACTACAATCTAGCCCACTGTACCCCAAACTACATCAATCCAATCTACTCCAATCTGCCCACCCCAATCTACCCCACTCTACCCCAAACCACCCTACCCCAATCTACCTCCTCCACTGTACCCCAAACCCCACTCCAATCTACCACACACCACTCCACTACAATATACCCCAATCTACCCCACTGTACCTCCCTCTACCCCACTACACTCTAGCCAAATGTACCCCACCCTAATCTACCCCAGTCTACCCAAATTTACCTCAATTCTGGTCTACCCCGATCTACCCCACTCTTCTCTACTCCACTCTACCTCAACCTACCTCACTCCACTCTGCCCAATCTATTCCACTCTACCCCACTCCACTCTACCCCAATCTACCCTACTCCACTCCATTCTACTCCTATCTAACCCTCTCCAATATACCCCACTTTTCCCCAGTCTACCCCACCCAACTCTTCCCAATCTACCTGACTCTACCCCATCCCAATCTGCCCCACTCTACCCCACTCAACCCTACCCCAATCTACCACACTGCAATGTAACCAAATCTACCTCACTCCAATCCACCCTACTCCAATCTATCCCACACCACTCAACTAAAATCTAACCCAATCTACCCCACTCTACCCCTACTCCACTCTATCCCACTCTACCCCACCCCACTCCACTCTTCCCCAATCTACCCAGCTCTACTCACCCCAATCTACTCCACTCAACCCCACTCCACCCTACCCCATTCTACCCAACTCTAACCCACTCCACCCACGACACTCCACCCAATCCACTCTACCCAATCTACCCCACTCCAATCTACCCAAATCTACCCCACTTCAATTTACCTCAGCCTATCCCACTCCACTCCAATCTACCACAATCTACCCCAGCCTACCCCACTCCACACTCACTCTACCTCTATCTACCCCACCCCCAGCTACCGCAATCCACCCCACTCTACCACACTCCACTTCACTCCACTCTTCCCCAACCCACCCCACTTTACTCTACCCCAATCTACCCTTCACTCTATCCCAATATACCCCCCCTCCACTCTCCAATCTACCCCACCCTAAGCTACCACAATCTACCACACTCCACTCTACTCTATGCCAATCTATCTGAATCCACTCTACCCCAATCTAACTCCCTCTCCACTCCACCTCATATATCCCACTCTACCCCACTCCTCTCTACTCCATTCTACCCCACTCCAGCCTACCCCAATCTATCCCACTCCAATCTACCCCACTCCAATCTATCCCACTCCACTCCACTCCAATCTACCCCACTACAATCTACCGAACTCTACCAATTCTACCCCAATACAATCTACCCAACTCTACCCCTCTACCCCAATATATCCCTCTCCTATCTTCTCCACTCCATCCCACACGACTCAACCCAACTCTACCCCATCCCACTCTACCCCACTCTATCCCACTCCAATTCACTCCACTCTACCCAATACCCAATCTACCCCACTCTACTCCAATCTACCCCAATCCACCCTACCCCAATTTTCCCCCTCAACTCTACCCCAGTCTACCCCTTTCCCCATACAATCCTCCACTCTACCCCACTCCATTCTACCCCACCCCAATCTACCACACTCTACCCTTCTACCCCACACTACTCCACTGCGCCCCACTCCGCTGTACCCCAATCTACCCACTCCACTCTACCTCAATCTACTGAATTGCAATCTACCCCAATGTACCCCACTTCAATTCATCCTACTCCACTCCACTTCAATATACCTAGCTCTGCCACACTCTATCCCACGTGACTCTACCCCAATCTACCTCACCCACTCCACCCAATTCTATCCCACTCAATCCTACTCTACCCCACCCCACTCTTCCCCAATCAACCCCACTCTACTCTACCCCAATCCACCCCACTCCATTTTACCCCACTCTTCCGCACTTCAATCTACACCACTTCACTTCACTACAATCTACACCAATCTACCACACTCTACTCTACCCCAATCTATCCCAGCCCAATCTACCCCACTCCACCCCTCTCCACTCTACAGCAATCTACCCCACTCTGCCCCAGTCTACCACACTCCAATCTACCCCAATCCACCCCACTCCAATCAACACCACTCCAATCTACTCCACTTCTATCTACCACAGTCTACTCACTCTGATCTATCCCACTCTACTCCACTCCACTCTACCCAAATCGACCCCACCACACTGTACCCCTCTCTTTCCACTCTACCCACTCTACCCCACTCTACTATACTATACCACACTTCACCCCAACCCCTCCAATGCCCCCCACTTTACTCTACCCTATTCGACTCCACTCCACTCTACCCCAATCTACCCAACTCTACCCCACTTCACTGTACACCAATCTACCCCACTGCATCCAACCCCAATCTACCCCATCCCAAGTTAGCAGAATCTACCACACTCTACCACACTCCACCACACTCCACTCCACTCTGCTCCACTTCACTCTACCCTAATCTACCCCACTCCATCCTACCCCAATCTACCTCACCACAATTTGCCACAATCTACCTGACTCTACCACATTCCACTCCACTCTACCCCACTCCAATCTACCACAGTCTACCAATCTACCCCACCCCACTCTACCCCACTCCACTCTACCCCAATCGCCTTCACTCCACTCTACCCCACTCCACCCCACTCTACCCCAATCTACCTCGCACCACTCAACCCCAATCTGCCCAATTCAAATCTACCCGACTCCACTACAGTCTAGCCCACTATACCCCAATCTACCCCACTCCAATCTACCCCAATCTGCCCCACCCCAATCTACCCCACTCTACCACAAGCCACTCTACCCCAATCTACCTCCTCCACTGCACCCCAATCTACCCCACTCCACTCTATCCCAATCTAACTCACCCAAATCTACCCCATTCCAATCTATCAGACACCAATCCACTACAATCTACCCCAATCTACCCCACTCTACCTCCCTCTACACCACTCCACTCTAGCCCAATCTATCCCACCCTAATCTATCCCAGTCTGCCGCAATCTACCTCACTCTATCCCACTCGACCCCATTCCACTCTACCCCGATCCACCCCACTCCACCATTCCCTACTACACTTTGCCCCAATCTACCTCACTGCACTCTAACCCCAATCTATCCCTCTCCACTCTACCCCAATCTACTTCACTCTACCCCACTCTAGAGGAATTAAATAAAACATTCAAGAGTAGAATAAAAAAAAGGCAGTGTAGGTTTGTAGATGAAAGCTGCAAGATGTGAAATCAAGATTCGGTGGCGAAAGCCTAAGAAAATGTCTATGCCCCTGTACTGACTTATTTGTTTATTTTATATCCATAAAATACACGGCTGTTCCAATATACATTTTTTTAAACAAAACATAAAGTAAATTGCACATCTGTTGCAATGTACTTTTTGTAAACATAACATAATATAATGTAAAATGCACGCCTATTCGAATGTACAAGTTTTTGCAAATTGCAAAACAATATACAGTCTGGTTTTTGGTCTAACGGTTATACTGAAAGCTCTAAGGAGCTTATTAATGAGAGGCTTGTGCAGCTGGGGTGTCACTTTTTTTGGTGCTACTGTGGCGCAAGCCTCTCAGTTATATCTATGAGGCGACCCAAAGCCACCCTGCGTGGCTTTACATGGCCTCATAGATATGGAGTAAGACAAAGCAGCACAAGTCGCTGCGGTGCCTTACTTTGTGTCAAGGAGGCGTTCCATGAGCACTGCGGTGAGTGTTCCCACGCAACACCCATGGATTTTGACACTGGCCCGGATTTACCTAATAACGTAAACCTGGGGCAGCACCAAATACTTATGCCTCCCCACAGCATGCATAACAAGGAGAAATAGTTTGATTTCTCCTTGTTTTTTCTCTTTCCATGTGTGCTGAATTCTGCAGCACGCATAGAAAGAGGAAAACGCCTCTCCGGATTCTTTTTGTGCAGGAAGGTACCCCTTCCTGCACAAAAACAATCCTGCCTTCACCGAAGACGTTGGAGCTAGGCAGCAAATTGTGCACCAGCGCAGGGTAAAAGGGCAGGAATGCATGTATTTCATAAACCCAGTGCACTTGCGGCACTGCACAACGGCAATTCTTCATAAATGAGGCCCTTAGTTCAGAAAAAAATACATTACAGAAGGCATGGGTGTGTTTTTTTTCTGGAAGCAAAGCAAAATGTATTGCCTGGCAGATAAGGCATCATACTGGTTTGCATAGGCATCACCTATTGCAGGAGATATATGCACATTTCTAGTCAGATGGAAAGGAAGTGTCATATATGGCCTAAATTGTACCTATTGCGCTCCAAGCCTTGAAACTCGCCTTAAGTATTATCTTGAGCTGGAAACGGTGCACCTGACTCCGGCTACGACCTTACTTTGTCACCCCTGGTTGCCTGGTGGCTGCGCCAGTTAAGTTGCTTCCTCGCCTTTACAAATTTGTGGCCTTAATTGAGGGGCCTAAACAAACAAATTAATCACTGCAGCCCATAAACATGACAGAATTCATATAGCAGCATTCCGCATTCCCTCCAATTTGTTTTTCTGAAATCCCTGCAGCGATTTATTTGCTGAATATGCGAGTTTTCCCTTATGAAAATTACAAATTGTTGTCAAGGTTAACGAGTTAATATTCTCATTCAATATTTATTTTATGGGGAGGAGGAGTTGCTGCTCTAAAGCGCCTTCCTCTGCAAAGTCTGCTTTCTTAATCAAAATGACAAGGACACTGTCCTTTTGATAATACCCCTGAATCATCGAGAATAAAAAATGAGCTTTATTAATCAACAGCCCTTGATTAATTATTATAAAGTGTTGCTCATACGTTTCCGTACATTTTAATAATTCTTGCAAAAGGCTAACAATGTCCCCTGTGATTTGAAGCCTTTTTGGTTGGGTTTTTTTTTTAGACAATGTCACAATAAATAGACCAAGGATATCAGCTCTTTCTCGCTAATCCACTCTGCTTCAATCCAGCCAATGAGGAAACGCGTCTTTTCCTATTTTCCGTCTATAATTCATCATTTGCATACAGAGTAAGAAGTGTGAATTGGCACCCTCATCAGTTTTCGGACTGTCAAGGGACAAGCAGCTGATTTATAGCAGACGGTGTTATGTTATCTAGTTCATGTAGCTGAAATGGTTGGGATGGGATTGAAAATAAACCCACCTCGAGCCGTGGAATTACTACTATAACTACAGCCTCCAGCAGCGAGCCTTCACATTCGACATGCCCCCACTCTACATCTCAGACTCTGCCTCTTTGTCCCTATCATCACATCCTCTACCTTGAGTTGTTTTGCATGTGCAAAATTTTAATTATGCTTGCAAAAAATGCAATATTTGTAAGTGTAATATTGCGTGAAATGTCATAAAATGTAGCACTGTTCAGTTTCAATTTTTTTTGCCTGAGGGACACTGCTTACAGGAGCAAATGTCTCTGAGAGACATTTTTCATTGCCCCATTCTCCTATGGGCGTCTCGCCTGTCTGTTTTTTTTTTTTTTTTTACCTAGATTTGCCCTTGTGTGAAAATTTGATGAGAAATACCTGCAAAGCACATTTCACGTCATATCTGCATTCCACATAATCGTGAAACTTCTCATACCACTATTTCTCATGTCACTCAAATATGTGAATTTATCTAACAAATTCAGGCTTAGATTTACTAATATATCATGGAACGCAGTGGGCAACACAGTTAGGGCCAAATTTATTAAAGGTTTTGTGTCGCCTTGTGCCAGGCAAGGGGATGCAAGGGCAAAGCAAAACCTAAAATGTGATTTAAAAAGCCACGCAAGGCCACCTTGCATGGCACTGCGTGGCTTGGTAAATCTAGAGTAACACAAGACAGCGGAAACTTCTGCCTTGCGTTACTCTGTGGAAGGGAGGCGTGCCATGGGTGGAGTGTGGGTGTTCCCACACATTCGCCCATGGATTCCGACACATTCCCAGATTTACCAACACTGATAGACTTGGGAATGCACCAGAATTGTACACCTCCCCACCAGAGGCGTAATGAGGAGAACAATCTTTATTTCTCCTGGTTGTTTCCTCTTTCTATGTGTGTAGTACACATAGAAAGAGGAAAATGCCCCTGAGGATTGTCACGTCTAAAAATAGTTGACAAATTTATAAATGCTTTCACAAGAACAAACTCACCTGAATCTCAAGTCTTTTCACGATATCAGGGAGTCAAAGAGGACTCAGAGGCAGGGACTCTTTATATCTGGAAACACACAAATTTAGAACGGCTCAAGCACATTTCCACACCTTTAGGGGGACAGCTACTGCCTTCTGGTACTCCCTCGCTGCTGCTCTCCTGACAAGGGGCCTGAATTAGGATATTAAGGGATTTATATTTCGGCAGACAGAATATCCGTCCCCGTTGTGATGAAGTAACCCGTCCGCCGATATCTAAATCAGGCCCAAAATCTTCACTCATGTGCTACAGAAAAGACTTAAAACTCACTTACCTTTTTTTGTCTTCATTCGAAATAAGACCACCCTACTCTGCCTTCTTCTGTCATTACTGTCTCTTAGAACTCTGCCTCTTTAGACTCTAGCTTTTGTTACTCTTGAAATATATTTTTTCTTCTGTTCAGTTATAAAGCATCCAAATATAACTGTGATGAGTAGGGCTATAAAAGGCTGTTAAGTAAATAAAAAACAAAAAATATGCAGAAGACACTGAGCAGCCGCCATTCAACATGAATACACAAAACATTGTATATATTTTACATTATTCCAAATGTATACTACAAAAAAGCTGTATTTCTATTTGCTACTGCCAGCCGAAATAAATGCAAGATATTCATAGCCAGAGTCAGAGACAAGCCTCACAGTACCATTTATTACTCCTTCTTCATGCCCAAACAACTGCCAGTGAAGAGCAGGGCTCTATTAAAGAACTAGAGCAATGATTCTTAACTTTTTGACTTCTGTGGACCCCCGGTATATCTCAACTGAAAGCTGTGGACCCCACCTAAGCATTTCTACAATTTGAACCTCAAACAATACACAAAAGTACAGAACTAAGTATACATCAACAAATACACAAATTATTAAATGTTCTATTAAATTCACAAAGAAAAGGTTGGTGGACGTCTGCCATCAGGTTTGATAGGTGTTCACTAAACTTTTTCAATAGTTTTTGTTTCTCAAAATCAAATTCCCAAAGCAGAAGTTCGTTTTTTAAAAAGATAGAACTAATTAACTCCACACCATTTTAGGGGGAGGGAGGTATTATTGTTTTTTCTATCCCTGAGCACCAGATTTTTCCTGACAGTGATGGACAGAAAAAGAAAATATTACTCCACCACCCTAAATAGGGCAAGCTGTGTAACGCCCTTCCCCTGATGGTCCCTCCTCCATCGTGCTGTCGGAGGACGTTTTCCATTGATGTAGCTAATGTAGCTTACAAGGACTCTGTTGATGAAAAGTTAAGGTCCGCTCATCTTTAAATGAATTGGCGGACCGGGAGATTGCTGTGCAGAGTACTTCTTAACATTTGTAATAGGGTGCTCTGTCCGCCAAACTCTGTATTAGGCCCTTAATGTTTACACTACACTTTCAAATTCCTTGACATTACAATGCGTTTTAAAATGATAATTGTTCAATTTTGGCTGATTATGTATATTTACTTTAATAATTTGCAAATATTATTTAACTTTGAAAACAGTCACAGACCCCCCGAGTAGATGTTGTGGACCCTCTGGGTTGGCAGACCCCTGGTTAAGAGCCTCTGAACTATAGTGTTCACCTAGCTCATAGAATGATCCCGCACTGAGATGCATGCTGTTAGAGAAGATAACTTTAGAATTCTACATTTTTCTCTGCAGAAGGCTGATTATGTGTATGAAAAAGTGTAGGAAAGTGAAATATTATGTGGTATGGCTGGGTGGCATTACCATGTAAAATTATCACAACACCCCAAAGAGGGTCTTTGGATTCACACTAATAAATCCTTAGCTCAGTCCTGGTAGAGTGGCTTAGAGCAGTCAGGCTTTACTAGAGGAACGTGTTCAGCATTTCAGAGTACCAACATGGACAATAAATAATTGACATGACTCGATTGAAATCCAACACCAATTTATAAAAATAGAGTGTATTTCTATCTTATTTTGGACACCAAAATGAACAAGATATAATACATATAAGCTGAATAATAGATTTTTGATGCAATATTAAATCAGTGCAGCAGTAAAATAAATAGACAAAATAACATTGTGGGCAATGGCAAAATCCACTAGTGACCATTGATCACTTGCAGGTTGAGTTGCTTGGAACCCTTAAAGGGTTATGGTCATGCGGGCCCCAGGACCAGACCACAACAGTTAGATACATTTTAACTAGCCCGTGGAGTCTGGGTGCAGAGTTGTTCTGAACTTCTGACTGCCCTTGGTGCTGAATGGGAGCAGGTGGTGGTATTGTTTTTACTGCTTACACCGTGCTACAAGAAACAAAATGCAAAAACACAACAGGTACACAGCTGCTGACATCGGATGATGGTTGCACGATGTTCTCTGTAGCTGCAGCATCAAGTGTTGGGGTCGGTTACCGGGCTGGTGACCAACAAGCCTTGGCAGCCGTAAGCAAAATGAAAAGCTTTGGGAACTTCACTGGGTCCGGGGGAGTAACTTAACAGCCTGAGACTTCAGGGCAGGCAAGACTACAAGGCCCATAATGCATTGGACCAACTGGATTTGGGCAATCCCTTGGATGGCCTGATAGTCAGCTTTTCTTTAGATCCGGTGGGCATTTTTACCTGCAGTTTGCAGGGGACTAGTGACACTAGTCCAGGGGAGACTGAGGGTGCTTCTGGCTTCTACAAGGGTCCCTCTCTTCGGATGTGTTGAGTTTTAGCCAAGGACGAGGATCGTTCATGCAGTTCCAAGTCTGTTGTCTCAGGGACAAAGTATCCCTCTTTTGCTTTGTGCTGATGGGCAAAGTCCTGTTGTCGGCGACACAGATCTCCTCACGGCCCTTCTTTGAAGTAAGTGGTTCAGATCTGAGGTTCTGGTGTCAGGGGGATCCCTTAAATCCTAGATTAAGGGGAGTTTGGGGTGTGGGAGCTAGTAGACAATGGGCGGCTAGTCCGCCCGTGAGCTGACCACATCCAGTGGTGTAGCTCACCTTTCTACCTAGATCCCACTATTTCTGTCCTTCTAAAGATGGTAGAATTCAATTTTAGGTGTACAGACTAGGCTGCCCATGTTAGAGGTGTGGCCAGGCTACCTAGGAGTGTACACC
Source organism: Calotriton arnoldi (assembly GCA_963921515.1). NCBI lineage: Eukaryota > Metazoa > Chordata > Amphibia > Caudata > Salamandridae > Calotriton > Calotriton arnoldi. The sequence continues at coordinate 974,930 of CAWUFW010000648.1, read as the reverse complement.
TCCTGCATAGCTAATTTCCCACCTTGTCCGGGTGCAAGTGCGCCTGGGGCAAGGGGAGGGCTGTTTCCTCAGACCAGATGCAGATCAGAGGTGGTGTAGCCTTTGATGCTCACCGCTGTTATGTGCCAATTCACTATCCATCAGGGGAGGAGGGAGGTGTGACCTCCTTCCTGCCCAGCCTTTGACTCTGACTCCTGGGAGTGATCACACTGCCTGGCAGAAGGTCAGAATCTTTTCTTGGTGACAGAAGGCATGGGAAAGCATGGGTTGGTCAGCCAGAAAACAGTAAAGCTAGGGGCAACTAGAGAGTAACCTCTAAGGTGCCATCTGGGTGCATGCCATGTCACCTAGGGCACGAGAATCATGTCAGGGGTGAGAAGGCATGCAGTTTGATACCAAACATGACATATTTTAGTGCTACGATCATGGAGCTTCCAATATCGAAGGTGCCAGATTGGCAGTCCACGTTATCATATGGTCTGCTAACACATATAGTGGTTTCCAAAGGAGAACACCTCTATAGAGACATATATGCTTGCATTTACATGTCCACACCTTAAATATAATTCACCCTGCCTGATGGGCTGAGGAGGTCTTCCTTAGGGGTGTCTTGCATGCATTAAAGGCAGTGTATGTGACTGTGCCACACATGGTGACGGCACAGTAGAGTTCGAGCAGTTTGCACTGCTCTTGCCGTATGCAATGGAAGGCCTGCCGTCAGTAGGTTGAATAGGTCACCCAGGGTGGCCCAATCTCGTGCTGCACCCCTGTTGACCCCTTTACCACCAATGATCTGGGTACCTATGGTACCATGTGCTAGGGATTTATAAGGGGGTAAAGCTTTTGCCAATTTGGGATTACCACGTTGAAAATAACAGTTTTGGAAGAGAGCACAGGCACCAGTGTCTGGGAAGCAGACCCCAGTGCACTGTCAGAGTCATAACCATCAGCATTTGTAACAAAAGGTGAGGGTAAGGGTTACTTTCCTACCAAGTGGCTCTCCACTCGGCTGCTACAAGTTCCTACAATTAATGAGTCCCATAAAAACCTCTCTTTCCAGTGATTACTTTATATATTTAAAGTGTTTCGATTCTTTGGAAATTGCGATGTCCATGGCAGTTGTCACTATTTTAAAATAGAGCCTTTATTTACCTGCCTGATATGCAATGTTACTTATTTCAAAATGTTTCAGTTAATTTCCTCTGAATGTAGTTTTCTTTAGACGGACATTTTATAGGCAATAAATATATATAATTTTATAGGTGTTTTATAATATTAATATATATTATACACAATAAATATGATTTTCAAGCTGGTGCACCACTATACAGAGAGATGAAACTATTGGCAGAAGGAAGTGGGAAAAGTAAGCGGAAAACTGGAGTCCAAACAGCAACTTATTCAAAGGGTCCCACAAAGTATAGAAGCCCATATCTATTGCTTTTAAATATTAGATCTGTTTCCAAATAGTCTCCTGCACTTCTAAAAAATCAACTCCCAACTCCCATGGAAGATTAAACAAAACTTTAATGTCTACCAAAATGTTACTATTTTAATATGAAGGGAGTATTAAGCAACAGAGAGGATGGATAGTCTGTGAAACAAATGTGGATGGGGATACTGACCATAAGTAGGGATCGGTCTACTTTTAGGTCCTTAATAATATATTAAGCCATAAATGACTAAAAGTCGTAAGCATTATATTTGAACAAAAATAAAATTAAAATCACTTTTTTAGCTGCCCATTAGTTATAGAACTCTTAGTAATGGAGTGGACCCAGGACCATGGAGACATCAAGGGTTCAAAACTTAAACTTCAAATCAACATTGTAAGACCTTGACCTCTAGACCACAAATGCCTCTTTACTCATAGAGTGTACACTGCTAGCTGTATCATTAACAGAGTCGGATGCAGGGGGGGGGTGCGTGGCCAGGCGCCTCAAGATGGTGGACGGGCCTTAGGGCTGCTCCTCTAGGAGACCCAAAATCCGACAATGCCCGCCACCTTTGAAGACTCACTTTTTGAGGCACTGTAATGGGGAGAGGCTGCAGCATGGCTTAAACTGAACATTGGTGCATTTAGTGCACTGACAACTTGATTGCCGCCTGCAGGCTGCTTTGGGCATGCAGCATGGTCTGCTGCTGGAGTGAAGGGGCCTGTGTCACAGCGCAGCTCTGCTTTTGAGGCCTGGATGTTGGCGGCTGGATTACTGAAGCCCTATACTCGATGACCTGCTGTGGTGGTAGCCTGAGGCAGCCTGGGCGGGATTGCATAGCGGGGGCCGGCGGCAGAGACACAGACAGCTGGACTTGCTCAGACAATACTGGTGTGGTGAGAGGAGATGGGGTCTCTGATACATGTGCAGGCCCCTTATGGCCCTTCCCTCCCCGTTTTAGAGACCTAACCCTGTTGCTGGCCGCCTCCTGTGTTTCGCTCTGGGAGGCGGTGGCTCCCTGTCGCCACATGATAATTAAGACAGGCTCTGTGTTTGGCCTTTCTCTCAGTCACCCCCCACCCACTTCCCATCCTCCTGGAGACTGTGCCCTAATTGAGGGGGGCACGGCTGGAACCCGGTGCGGGTGCGCCTGGCAGGACTTGGACAGACAGACGGGTTGTCTGTGCCGGGCCCTTGTAGCGTGGTGATGGGCATCTTTGGAAGGAACGAGACATAGGCTCTCTCTGGCAGACTGCCACCAGGGCCTGGATGATTTGTTTTTGGGAGGGTGATGGTAGGGACGACCTTTCTCTGTCCCCCCGGAGACACTAGGATGTGCGGGGGAGTGAGAGCCATTTTAATGCCTGAAGGGCGCGCACAGTGGAATAGGCTGCATATTGAGCAATGTAATGGCCTGGATGAGGTTTTGGAGTGCGGAGGCCCACCCTTGCTGAGCTTGAAGCCCCTGTCCTGGGCCCCGGGGGTGATCACTGAGAGGAATGTGGCTGCAACATTGACATGTGGGCATCTGGGGGCTGATGATAACAGAACACATTTGTACTCACTGAGGAGGAATAAGTACTCACTGAGACACTGGTGGAGTCCATGATCCCTCCGCGCTGAGAGCCTGGCCTGGCCCGCTTGTTGATCGGGAGGGGTAAGGAGGCTCGGAAGCTGAACGCCTTCTCCACCTTTTCTTTTGGCATTTTCTAGTGAGCCCTGCTGGGAGTGGAGCAAGGGAGGCGGCCTTGGGACTGCTTGTGCCCCCTGGACTAAGGGACACAGGGGTGTGACAAGAGATACTAACTCAACCTACCTCTGAACTGGGGACCCTGTGCAGGTGTTATAGAGCAGCCTAGGGGATGAGTCTCGCTGTCACAGCTGCAGCAGGGAGGCAGTATGGTGCAACACTAGGAGTGTGAGCCCATTGTCATATGAGCACCTCTACCTCGTAGGACTGCTTGTGCTGCCTCATCACTTGAGAGTGTGGGGGCTGGCGGGTCCAAACTGGCCACCCATTAATACTACTGTACTTCCTAGATCAACAGACTAGACCACAGCGGCCTGGTGGTGGGGCTGATGCTATGGGTCGTAGAGGGGGAGACAGACATCAGCACCAGCAGACCCGGCATGATGCCGAGATGGACAACCCTGGTCGTGTCCAGGGCCCTGCCCCTTCCTTGTCAGAGATATCTACAGACCTTAAATTGGATTAAATACTAGAAGCCATAGTGGACACCCATCAAGATCTGCGTACTAGGGTGGATTTGGTGGAGGTTGAACTGGGACTTACACACGAGGGCCAGCATAAACTAGCATATCGCATCACCCATTCTGATCAGGAGATCACAGAAATGGACCCGACCGTAAGTAACTGGTGGGGCAGGTCCGCTCCCTCACGATAAAGGTGCAAGAACGGAGGCCTGGGTGGAGGACTCGGAGAGGCGCTCACGACGCAACAATCTCCGAATAGTGTGTGTCCCGAAAGGAGCAGAAGGGACTGACCTTGGCAGTTCTTTGAGACCTGGCTATCGTAGAAGGTGGCATAATCTGGAAAAGATCTGGGGCCCCTGTATATAGGATATCTTAGCCCTGACAGGGAATAAACAATAACATGTAAGGACACACCTGGGCACAGTAAAATGCAGGGGATTAATTCATTTCGCTTTAAATAGCGGGCTTTTTAACTTCTAGGTCTGATGTTGTCTATTACTTCATTTAGCCATTTCTGTGACCTGACGAAGGCCATGCCGAAACGCGCGTAGTCTGACAACATACCGCCAGTCTCTGCACATCATTTGATCACTGCCACCTTGAATTATGGATCATGTATTCTCTTTTGTAATGAATTTTTAGCAATATGTTGATGTTTGTCTTTTCATATGTATCCAACGTGAAGTATGACAACAAAGACAGATGTAGATAATGTTATATAAATGAATCATTCATAATATGTATCAAGCATATACACTTATTTATATAAAGTATCATTGACATAAATTGATAAAATCCCCCAAAAATGTCTTACCACTTCATGGAAAATAAACGAATGTAATTTTGATATTAGTTACGATAATCATTGTTTTCATTAATGTCTCAGTTCTAGCGTTTCTTTCCCCGCACCCACTGCATTTTACTGTGCCCAGGTGTGTCCTTACATGTTATCGTAGAAGGTGGCCCCTGGCCAATTGTCCGCCCACTTTCTAAGTTAGCGTGCCCACCGGGTTCCTGCACAGTGGCCCCCAGCGGGGTCCCCCTTGCCCTGTAGTGGCCCGTGTAATGAGCTATGGCGACAAAGACAGAATACTGCAAGCCACCAGAGAGCACACACCACTCCAGTATGAAAACATGAGGGTGTTCATCTTTCCAGATTACACCATGGCAGTGCAGCAACGCAGGGCCTTTTTCTTGGGGGTCAAACGGATGCTCAGACAGGTTGACCTCCATTATTCGCTGCTTTTCCCAGCCAAACTGAAAGTTCTAGTCAGACACAGGAGCTATGTTTTCACAGTGTCGGGAGCTGCATGGGACTGGGTGGAGCAGCGGCGATACAAGACCTCCACTATGCCTTCGCCTGCACCCCGGCAGTGCCCTACCCAAACCCCATGCCGCAGAAACCGTGGGGCTTGTGATCCTGGTGGTGCAAAGGTTCATGGGGCTCCTACCCTGGAGCAGGCCAGGGAAGAACTGGCTCTGGCCCTGATGGCAGCAGTTAATCTGTGAGTTGACCGCTGATCGCCATCAGTCAATGTCTCTAAGGATGGCGTATCTGATTTGGACTCCACTCATTCCACCACAAGTGTCGCCTCTGTGATACTATCAGATGTGATGCCGCAGACAGCAGAGAAAATAGTGTGATAACAAGGAGACCCACAGCTTGCAGGCAGCTGGCCAGAGGAACTGTTGGTGGTGGCCTCCTGATTCCTTCTGACACAGATTGTGAAACACTGGGTCTTCTGGGGGGAATGGCTATGTCTGTCTCCTACACCTTGTCGTTGGAGAGTGGTACTGCAGGCAAGCTGGCTGCCCCTCTCGCCTAACTCATGGCTGATCTTAGTGTGTATGAGCACGCACTCAGGAGCATCCTCTCCATGGGATCATTTGTTACATGTTTTGGCGACCATATGTTTAAAGGTTGCCCTGGGTGGGGAGTTGCGGGTTATGTTATTACAGTTTGTAGGGTTATGCAGTGCACTACACTGCTCCATTCCATGTAACACTGATTTTAAGTTTGCTTGCGCGGCTACGGCGCTGCGACTAGTGGCTCACCTGGGGCCCTAACCACATGCTATATTGCCAAGATGACTAAAGTGAGTATCATTACTTGGAATGTTCTTGGCATGAGCACTGCACGGAAGCAGCATGCAGTTCAGCAGTACCTTAGGCGTTCGGGGCGCGCAGATAGCTCTGCTGCAGGAGACTCATGTGGCTAGCTGCAGGATATTAGATTGCAGAAGTGCTGGGGGGGACAATGTTTCTGTACCACGTATTCTGGGTTTTCACGAGGTGCAATGATATGGATTCGGCCTGAGGTTCCCTTCGGCTACTTTGGGTCTGAGGTTGATCCCGAGGGTCGATATGTGATGGTAGAGGGACAATTAGATGGCAAGACAGTTCTGCTGTGCAGCATATATGGTCCCAATGTGTCTCAACCAACCTTCCTTGTGCGATTATCAGCAATGCTCACTAAATGAGCTCACATCCGGTGGATATTGGGGGGGGACTTTAATTGCGTGCTTGATCCGCAATTGGATCGCTCACATCTGCCACTCCCAGTCTCTCCAGTGGTAAATCTGCGGCTCACCTTTCCCAGTGGCTGAAACACTGTTCTTTAATGGATTGTTGGAGATTGCTGCATCCCGACTCCAGAGAGTACTCCTATTACTCACCCCCAAACGGTTTACATGTCAGATTAGATGGCATAGTCTGTGACCCAGTCACCAGATTGTTGTCGAGGGGTGCGGAATATTTAGGAAAGACCTTTTCCGATCATAAAACCCTACAGCTGGAGTGGGGAGCGCCAAGACCACTGGTCCCTTCTAGGCGACTGCAGCCTGCAATTCTGGAGGACCCAGTGTTTTGGGATCCGACAGCCTAGTCTCTGTCCCTCTGCCTGTCAGACAATAGGGGTACATCCACCTTGAAATGAATAGACTGGGAAGCAATGAAGGCCGACATTCAAAGTCATTTTGTTCGGGTGGTTGTGGGGGCATGGGCAACACTGCAACAGGAACCGGCCCATGTTGAGATGTCTCTGAGTATGCTGGAGGCTGCAGCCCGAGCTGATCATGCATTCACTGTCTAGATTTCCGCATGTACTAAGCAAAAATGCACTCAGATGGGAATAAATTAAGTTGTCTATTAGCCTGGCTGTTGCGTAGCACTACCCCAGTTACCCCGATTACTCTGATCAGAACACCTGACGGGCAGTTGGTCGCGAATCAAGTGGACATACATAACGCATTTACTACCCATTACCAATCCTTATATGACCTCACCACTGGTGGATCGGCGGGATGCCATATGTCACTTTCTTACTGCAGTGACGCTGACCACGGTAACTCCCATAGATAGAGATGAAGTTAACGCTCCTTTTACGTTACAGGAGATTTGCGGCTCTATACGAGGGGCAGCGACTAGTAAAGCTCAACGTCTCGATGGACTCCCTATAAATATTTTAAGGTGTATGAGTCTCAGCTTGCCCCCAAGATGTTGGAATTGTATCAGGAAGCCCAATCGGAGTGTCGACTTCTACCCACGATGCAAGAGTCTCTTTTGGTTTCTCTTCTATGCCTCCTACCGGCCGCTGTCTATGTTGGGGTCTGACTATAAGGTTCTGAGTAACATCATAGCCAGACGACTGTATGAACATGTGCCATGACTGGGACACCCGGACCAGAATGGGTTTGTGCCTAGACAGTCCACCACCTTTAATATCCGCTGCTTACATTGGGTGTTGGAGCTTTCTCGAGTCCAGTGGCCTTATGCTGCCTGTATGGTATTGGACCTGGAGAAGGCTTTTGACACAGTGGATTGAGAGTATCGGTTTTCGACTCTGACTGCATTTGGCATCACCGGGAGACTACAGGGTCTCATACGCCTCCTATTCAACGGGGCTACTGCTCGGGTTAGTATTGGTTAGTGTATATCCAACCCTTTTTGGTGAGCAGGGGGATGAGGTGGGATTGCCTGTTGTGCCCCCCTGCTTTTCACCTTAGCTATGGTGCCTTTGTCCCAAAGGCTTAGACAATAGCCCGTGTTACATAAATTTTGTGTGATGGGTAGTGGCCACAAAATTATCACGTGGCTTTTCCGTGCACTCGCACACTCAACACAGGATCCACTAGCTGTGACCGGGAGGTACTGGGAGGCAAATGTGGGAAGAGGGTTAACACAGAAGGAATGGAAGAATGTGCTACGTTACCCTAGGAAAGTCTTGAGGAATAGAGTCTTTCTTGCTCCAGCTAGTTTGCATCATATATATTGTTCCTCCCCTGGTTGCCATAGGTGTCCACAGGTGGGAACAGACATGATACATATATTCTGGTCCTGTTCAGGAGTGGTGAAGATCCATAGGGGAGTGCCCAAAGCACTGGAGGAAGTGACAGGCCGTTCAGCTGTATGTACACTAGAAGGCTCTTTGTTGGGCTTGTTTAAATGCCCCAAAGGAGCTAAAGCAACCACCAGATTCTTTGACTTAGAGCTACTGATCACTTGTAGGCATATTGCCATGCACTGAAAGGCGCAGACGCTACCAGGGCTAATACATTGGTGTAAGGCGACATTTAAATGGGGGCGCGCAGAGGTGGTGGCGCTCCAGAGAAAGGAGGCCTGCGTATTGCGCAAATACCCAATAGCAGCGGACTGGGAAACAATATTGGCTGATTTGCATACGTACGCTGAAGGTCTGGTTGCCTAATGTTCTCACTTGGCATTAACTGTTGTGTTACTCTAACACATCTGAATTTTTTGTGGTCACCTCCTGGCGTTCACTGCTGCTCTAGGCTTTTATGTCACAACATCTGGTACCATTTTACAGTGACACTGACGCGCGCACATTCTTCAATTATATAGTATAGACTTCCAAATGTTAGCTCAGGAGGTACTGCATGTACTCAGAGGCTCTGCTGGATACTCTGAATATCTACTATGATAGTGACACTCCTGCCACTTATTGAGTGGGCTGTTGTCACCGCATGACCTTGTTGGTTTGATTGGTTATCTTTCTACTAGTTGCAAAGACTGAACCGGAAACTCCTGACATATTGATATTGATGTAATGCAATATTGATTCTGACAATGTGTTAGAAGGCTGAATTTATGCATACCTTTTGGAACTGATGTAATGTATCTGCCTATGATGCTGATAAAATAAATAAAATTGGTTCAGAAAAAAAAAAGAGTCAGGAGAAGTGAATGTGAGAGTGAAAATAAAAGAATCATAGTGCAAGCATAATATCTGACCAGCAAAAAAAAATGAAATTACTTTTTAAGTTGCTCATTGAACTCTTAATACTGGACAAAGCTCAGGGCCAAGGGTTCAATGCTTATCACTTCACAGGGAGAGCCTAAGACCTTAACCACAAGGCCACAAGTGACTCTTTACTGTGCTAGATCAAAACATAGCAATGACATTCAGCTCTAAAATAAGTCAATGTGGTCCCGTAGGTGATTGTACACTGTTAGCTGTAGCATTAACAGGATCTGAGGAAGTGAGTGTTAGAGTGAAAATAAAATATACAGGGGCATATTTACAAGCCCCTTGCGCCACTTTTGCGCCGCCGTTGCATCACGCATGTGACGCAGCGGCGACGCAAACCATGCGCCGCGTTGCGCTATATTTAAAACGTGACGCATCTAGGGAGATGCGTCATGTAGTAAACCCCTGCGTCACATGAAACCTGCATCAGGTTTCATGTGGGCGTACCGGCGCTGGGGGGGGCGTTCCGGCGCAGGAATGCCTCGGAAAAGTGACGTAGTGAAATCTACAAGATTTCACGTAGTCACTTTTCCGACGCTGGTGCGTCAAATCCTTACGCCTGCTTCAAGCAGGCGTAAGGATTGACGCACCATGTTAGGGATAGGGAAGGTTGGAACAGTGCTGGAGTTGCGTCGCGCTTGCGACACAACTTCAGCACTGCGCCAACCTTCCGCCGGCAGATGCGTCACGCATCTGCTTATCCTTGCGCCACGATGCGCCGCATTGTAAATGCTATACCAAAGGGGATGATGGACAGAGTGTTAGAGCAAATCAAACACACCCCCAGTCAACTGATCTGTGTTTAATCCATCATCATTCTTTAGCTCACTCCACCACCCCAGTTCAGACATGGCCATATGCAAATCAGTCTGACCCTGTGCCTCATGGGAACAGTCCAGCCCGAACTGCCAAGCCATGTCTTCCCTGGACCGGAAACAAGCATCCTGGGACCGGTTTCGGGTTCAAAACCCTCATCAGCCAGGCTATCTTGAATCCAGTGGCAAAGTGAGCAAGGGACCCACGTCTGGGTATACCCTGCCAACTTAGGGCGAACAAAGCGATACCAAAGGGGATGATGGACAGAGTGTTAGAGCAAATCAAACACTCACCCCCAGTCAACTGATCTGGGTTTAATCCATCATCATTCTTTAGCTCACTCCACCACCCCAGTTCAGACATGGCCATATGCAAATCAGTCTGACCCTGTGCCTCATGGGAACAGTCCAGCCCAAACTGCCAAGCCATGTCTTCCCTGGACCGGAAACAAGCATCCTGGGACCGGTTTCGGGTTCAAAACCCTCATCAGCCAGGCTATCTTGAATCCAGTGGAAAAGTGAGCAAGGGACCCACGTCTGGGTATACCCTGCCAACTTAGGGCGAACAAAGCGATACAAAAGGGGATGATGGACAGAGTGTTAGAGCAAATCAAACACTCACCCCCAGTCAACTGATCTGGGTTTAATCCATCATCATTCTTTAGCTCACTCCACCACCCCAGTTCAGACATGGCCATATGCAAATCAGTCTGACCCTGTGCCTCATGGGAACAGTCCAGCCCGAACTGCCAAGCCATGTCTTCCCTGGACCGGAAACAAGCATCCTGGGACCGGTTTCGGGTTCAAAACCCTCATCAGCCAGGCTATCTTGAATCCAGTGGCAAAGTGAGCAAGGGACCCACATCTGGGTATACCCTGCCAACTTAGGGCGAACAAAGCGATACCAAAGGGGATGATGGACAGAGTGTTAGAGCAAATCAAACACTCACCCCCAGTCAACTGATCTGGGTTTAATCCATCATCATTCTTTAGCTCACTCCACCACCCCAGTTCAGACATGGCCATATGCAAATCAGTCTGACCCTGTGCCTCATGGGAACAGTCCAGCCCGAACTGCCAAGCCATGTCTTCCCTGGACCCTGCTTGTTTCCGGTCCAGGGAAGACATGGCTTGGCAGTCGAGCTGGACTGTTCCCATGAGCACAGGGTCAGACTGATTTGCATATGGCCATGTCTGAACTGGGGTGGTGGAGTGAGCTAAAGATGATGATGGATTAAACCCAGATCAGTTGACTGGAGGTGAGTGTTTGATTGGCTCAAACGTTCCGTCCATCATCCCTTTTGTATCGCTTTGTTCGCCCTAAGTTGGCGGGTATGCCCAGACGTGGGTCCCTTGCTCACTTTGCCACTGGATTCAAGCAAGCCTGGCTGATGATGACTGGAATGCCAGAAACCGGTCCTAGGATGCTTGTTTCCGGTCCAGGGAAGACATGGCTTGGCAGTTTGGGCTGGACTGTTCCCATGAGGCACAGGGTCAGACTGATTTGCATATGGCCATGTCTGAACTGGGGCGGTGGAGTGAGCTAAAGAATGATGATGGATTAAACCCAGATCAGTTGACTGGGGTGAGTGATTGATTGGCTCAAACGTTCCGTCCATCATCCCCTTTGTATCGCTTTGTTCGCCCTAAGTTGGCGGGGGTATGCCCAGACGTGGGTCCCTTGCTCACTTTGCCACTGGATTCAAGCAAGCCTGGCTGATGGCGGCTGGAATGCCAGAAACCGGTCCTAGGATGCTTGTTTCCGGTCCAGGGAAGACCTGGCTTGGCAGTTCGGGCTGGACTGTTTCCATGAGGCACAGGGCCAGACTGATTTGCATATGGCCATGTCTGAACTGGGGTGGTGGAGTGAGCTAAAGAATGATGATGGATTAAACCCAGGTCAGTTGACTGGGGGTGAGTGTTTGATTGGCTCAAACGTTCCGTCCATCATCCCTTTGTATCGCTTTGTTCGCCCTAAGTTGGCGGGGTATGCCCAGACGTGGGTCCCTTGCTCACTTTGCCACTGGATTCAAGCAAGCCTGGCTGATGGCGGCTGGAATGCCAGAAACCGGTCCTAGGATGCTTGTTTCCGGTCTAGGGAAGACATGGCTTGGCAGTTCGGGCTGGACTGTTCCCATGAGGCACAGGGTCAGACTGATTTGCATATGGCCATGTCTGAACTGGGGTGGTGGAGTGAGCTAAAGAATGATGATGGATTAAACCCAGATCAGTTGACTGGGGGTGAGTGTTTGATTGGCTCAAACGTTCCGTCCATCATCCCTTTTGTATCGCTTTGTTCGCCCTAAGTTGGCGGGGGTATGCCCAGACGTGGGTCCCTTGCTCACTTTGCCACTGGATTCAAGCAAGCCTGGCTGATGACGGCTGGAATGCCAGAAACCGGTCCTAGGATGCTTGTTTCCGGTCCAGGGAAGACATGGCTTGGCAGTTCGGGCTGGACTGTTCCCATGAGGCACAGGGTCAGACTGATTTGCATATGGCCATGTCTGAACTGGGGTGGTGGAGTGAGCTAAAGAATGATGATGGATTAAACCCAGGTCAGTTGACTGGGGGTGAGTGTTTGATTGGCTCAAACGTTCCGTCCATCATCCCCTTTTGTATCGCTTTGTTCGCCCTAAGTTGGCGGGGGTATGCCCAGACGTGGGTCCCTTGCTCACTTTGCCACTGGATTCAAGCAAGCCTGGCTGATGACGGCTGGAATGCCAGAAACCGGTCCTAGGATGCTTGTTTCCGGTCTAGGGAAGACATGGCTTGGCAGTTCGGGCTGGACTGTTCCCATGAGGCACAGGGTCAGACTGATTTGCATATGGCCATGTCTGAACTGGGGTGGTGGAGTGAGCTAAAGAATGATGATGGATTAAACCCAGATCAGTTGACTGGGGGTGAGTGTTTGATTGGCTCAAACGTTCCGTCCATCATCCCCTTTTGTATCGCTTTGTTCGCCCTAAGTTGGCGGGGGTATGCCCAGACGTGGGTCCCTTGCTCACTTTGCCACTGGATTCAAGCAAGCCTGGCTGATGACGGCTGGAATGCCAGAAACCGGTCCTAGGATGCTTGTTTCCGGTCCAGGGAAGACATGGCTTGGCAGTTCGGGCTGGACTGTTCCCATGAGGCACAGGGTCAGACTGATTTGCATATGGCCATGTCTGAACTGGGGTGGTGGAGTGAGCTAAAGAATGATGATGGATTAAACCCAGATCAGTTGACTGGGGGTGAGTGTTTGATTGGCTCAAACGTTCCGTCCATCATCCCCTTTTGCATCGCATTGTAAATGCGGCGCATCGGACGTGGCGCAAGGGTAAACTTGCGTGACGCATTTTCTCTGGCGCATCCCTGCTGATATGCAGGGGTGTGCCAGGGAACGTAAATATGCCCCACATAGTGCTAAGAATAATATTTGACCATCAATAGAAATGAAATTCTTTTTAATATTCTCACTGATTAACGTAACTCTTTGTAATGCACCAGACATACAACCATGGAGACACCAAGAATCAAGCATCTAACCTTCACATTGAAAGCCGCAGACCCTAATCACTAGGCCACAAGTGGCTCTTCATTATGTTGGATCATAGCATTTTTTTAAAATTCTTATTCATCATTTTGAATATGGGCACACCACATACATAACAACCCACAATGTGGGGGAAGAAGTATGTACATTAACAATAACATCAATAATAGAAGGACCATCCAAACAGAAATGTCATCATTACAAAGAGTGCTGCATGTTACAAAGTGACATAAGCGAGAAAGAAACAACAGGCAGGCAAAAATGTGTATGCATGTCTGGAGTTGTGCTAACAGAAACGAGGCAAAAAGGAGCAGATATGAGGTCCTTGCGTAGAGACCAGGTGGCAAAAGAACTGCTCAATCAGACTCCTGCTGTTCACGCTGCTGTAGATTGTCATGAAAAGGTTACCAAATGTCCTTGGGTCAGGCCGAGGGGGGATGTAGGGAAGCATAGATTTCGCTAGTAACATCACAAAAGGTGAGAATCTTAAGACAGCAAGGAGCTATTGGACTGAGCCTGCTACCCAATGCAGAATAATTTCACATTTTGCCAGCAGCAGTGCCAGCGCAGTAAACCTGCCGACCCCCTTTCAGAACATCATGCACATAGCCCAATAGCACCAGGAGTGGGTCAGGTGCTATAACAAATCCAACCACTAAGGAGAGCTGAGAAAATACAGCAAACCAGAATGACCCCACATGGGTGCACGTCCAGGTCAGATGCGCAAAGTCAGCGTCATCGGCATGGCATTTAGGGCAGGTGGGGGACCTTGTGGAGTCTATCTTGGCCAAAGAGCTGGGAGTAGGGTATGTACGCCCAAGGAATTTGAAGCGTATTAGCTTATGTCTGTGGTTGTGGGAAATGAGCTTTGTTTGTTGACAACAATAATACCAAATTTTATCCGGCATAGGCCGCTGCAGCTCACGCGTGGATAAGAGATATGCGTGTGCAGTGCACTATGGATACGGCACAAGCCAAAGTGGTCCATAGGGGTCGCTGCAACAAAACACACATCATCGTCGTGTGAAAGAACATGCTCATGCGGGAAAAGGTCCCCGAACGTGTGTAGTGCAATGACGCCAGTGTACGTTTGACAAGGGTTTCTAGCGCAGGAGGCATCCATTGATTATCCGCACGAGGCAAGGAAAGAGAATATATAAGGTCCCCACCAAGGAGCTTAAGGAGTTTACGCCACACCCAGCAGGTGGTAGAGAAGCTCTAGATGTCTGTGGGATCCAGGTGAATCCCCTGAGGAGGAGAGAGCTCAGTGGCATCCCTCTCGCCTGATCACGTTCAAGTCTGTCATATGGGGGGGGGCGTGGCTTGCACGCACCCGAGATGGCCACATCTCTGTGAGCTCCGGCGCGTCTCTGTGAGGCCGGTCGGATTTCCTGCATCGGAGACCTCGTATGCCGGTTCCTTTTCTGGAAATCGGCGGCAGAATGTGCTAAGGAGGCGGAGGAGGAGTTGTGACGCATTTTGAGCATCTCAGGCGAACTTTTTCTCGTGTTGGTGATTCCCTCAGACGCGGCTCCTAAGATGGCGGCGGCGCGAGGAACACAGACGGAATAACGCCAGAGGCTTTCCTGTCTTTGAAGTATGACGGTGAGAGCGGTGAAGGCTTCTCGCTTAACAATTTTTGGGAACATTGCTGTCTCTCAGGTATGGCACTTTTCCTGAGGTGGTTTCCATCAAGGATGAAGGCAATTTGAGTGGGCTACTACGTTGGCTAGTCTCACCCTCAATCTCCTGAATGTGTGACACAATATATAGATGAGGAGGTTTTCAAGGTCCACATGGTTCCAGGTCCATGTAGAGATAAATGCATTTCTATGGTGACGGCCATTCTTACAACAGTCTCTGCAGTATACCATCTCTGCGCAGGCTTTTTATTTGGCAGTTTCGGATTGTTGCTGGCAATCTAACAGATTAAGGCTATTTGAAGCTGCTCCATACCACTGCCATTCGTTGGATGCCAGCATTCCTGTGTGGTGACCTCATATGGGCACCGGTCAGCAAAATTTGTGGTGATTGCTACATAGTCTGATGTTGTTATTCGCTAATGGTCGTCTAGGTGCCTGATCATCGCTGCTTGTCCTTTGTTAGGCTGGTTCTGAGCTCTTTCCGAGTTGTGCACTGGAAGTATAGTGAAGTGCTTATACGGTGCTGGTGTCTCTCTGTCACTTAATTTGCTTTTTTCCAATGGCTGACAAAATGGGTCTCCCTTCGAAGGACAAAGATACAAAGGGTAATCTTAAGAGACCCAAGCAAACGTCACCCATGCCGGATTCAACACCTGTGGAGTCTGCTACTACTCTTGACACAATTCTCTTACGTCTAAATGCTGTCCATGATATTGCGCAGAGCACTAAAACAAGCACGGATTTACTGCAGGTTGAAGTTGCAGCAATCAGAAATGATTTTAAAAGCTTGTCACTGCATGTTGCGAATGCAGAATCTCGTATAAGTACGGTTGAGGATACCACACATCAACAAGTCAAACATGTGCAGAGCTTGGAGCGCTCTATGGCTTCTTTGAGGAGGGATCTTACGGAGCAGGAAGATAGGAACCGTAGAAGTAATCTACGTATTTTTGGTTTACCAGAGAACTCGGAGAAGGCCGCCCCTTCAATGCTTGATTTTCTATTAGAATGGATTCCTGCAGTTCTGAACATTTCATTTCAGAAAGACTTTGAGATAGAACGTGCTCATAGGGTTCCCTCATTTTGACCTAAATCGTCGTCACATCCCAGACCTGTGGTTTTCAAACCTTTACGACATCAGCATTCGGAGCTGATTCTGGATCAGATGAGGAAAATCAGAGCAATTACATGGGAGGGTCACAGGATTGCTATATCGCAGGATTTTGCTAGAGATACTGTCATCAGGCGGAAGGGTTTCTTGAATCTTCGACGACGACTTCAGGAAATGAACATTCCATTTTCCTTTGCTGGACCCTCACGGTTCAGAATATCTTTCAAGGGTCGCTCTCAGATTTTTTATGAACCCTCTGATTTGACCACTTTTTTAGACAATCAATCTGAGTCAAGAATGGATTCGGACTCTCCTTCAGGCTCTTCTGGTTCTTGAGTGTGATATCTTGTTCCTCCCCTGAGAGATTAGGATCATTTGTATCTATCTTTTTCCTCACAGGTTTTTTAGGTGTGTTCCCTGTGAGAAGTTGGTGGTCCTCTTCTTTTACCAATGTGTATGAATCTTTAATGCTATTATCATATCTCTCTTCGCACGAACTTTTCCTTTGCAGGTTTATTTCTTGACCTACGACTTATGGTGACCGCTTTCTTTAGGGGTCTGGATCAGAGGTATTAGATAAGGTGTTTATATAAAGTGCGTTTTAAAATAATGTTATGCATTCAGTTTCTCTACTCAATGGTAATTCTAGTATATGTGTTTATGCACTTCTCTAGTTGCCTTCTAGTTGTTATCTGTAATATTTGCTCATTTTTTCTTTCGTATGTACCATGAATTTGTTGTTGTATGAATGATATTTTACATTATAGGTGGGTTTGCTGTTTTTCTTAATGGATTATCTAATCTTGCACAATATTGTTGAAGCTTTTAATTATCTGATTCCTTCAGGTACTTTTATTTTATGTTATTGTCGCATTAGTTTCATGATCTCCCTTTTTTTAGAATATTTTTAAGTCTTTAGATTCTTTACTCCATAGTAACTTTCTATAGGTATTGATGAATTTTTTCTAGATGTCCACAATTTGATCTTTATATGCAATTGTTCATTCCTTATACCGCATATCCCATGACTTTGCTGATCTACGGATAAGATGTTTGTTTTTCTCTCCGAGTGGTGTCGTGTATATTAGATAATTGCTCTTTATGCGGTTTGGTTATTTATTGCTGTTGGGGGTTCCTCAATAAATTTTTTCTCCACAGGTATTAGATAATGTGCTTATATACATTACTTTTTTATTATCTTTCTTGTTTTGTGATATCGCTTTTTGGGAAATGTTGTTATGTATTCAGACTATCTACTCAATGGTATGCTAATATCTGTACTTATGAACTTATTGCTCAGTTCTTATTTTGCATATTCCATGAATTTGTTGTTTTATTGATGTTCTTTTACATGTATGATAATTTTAGTGTTCTTCTAAATGGATTATCTGTATTTACACAAATTCTGTTGGAACTTTTAATTATCTGATTTATTAATTTAATGTTATGTATATGTAAATGTTGTTTTTCTTCTCTCCGGTACCTTCCTTTTATCTTATCCTATTAATGGCTAGTGGTAAATAATGGCCTCTTTGGTTGCTCTTTCATGTTTTTCCCTCACATGTTTTTGGTCTTTTATGGACTTCCCCGGGTGGGGCTTCTCTTCTCGTTGGTTCAGTTTTTGGTTCTTTCCTCTTTTCTTGTTTCTCTCTTCTTTCCACTCTTGTCTTATTTTTACTTGATTCCTCTCTTTCTAGGGATTCCAGCCTTAATTTCTTACGTATATTTGTTTGGGTTTCCTCCTTCATTTGATCCTCTCCAACAACGTATACACTCTATTCTCTCTCATTCACTGAATACTCTTCTTTCTGTTAATTTTTCGTGTTTATGGCTGGTCTAAATGTTCTTTCACTTAATGTACGTGGTTTAAATCACCCA
The DNA here is from genome assembly GCA_963921515.1 of Calotriton arnoldi. Classification (NCBI taxonomy): domain Eukaryota; kingdom Metazoa; phylum Chordata; class Amphibia; order Caudata; family Salamandridae; genus Calotriton; species Calotriton arnoldi. The sequence continues at coordinate 957,035 of CAWUFW010000648.1, read as the reverse complement.
GTGAAGAGGTCAAAAATATTGGATTATTGTAAAAGTCTTGCTACTGATATAGTGGTATTGCAAGAAACCAAAGTAGCGTATAAAGAGGCTTTATTGTTGCGAAAGGAGTAGGTTCTTGATGTGGCATGTTCAGAGGCCTCTGGTAAGAGAAATGGGGTGGTGACATTGATCTCTAAAACCTCGGGTCTTTCTATTGTTTCTGCGGAACATGACACTGATGGTAGGTGGTTACTTACGCGTTTATCCAATGGGCCATCTGATATTTATATTATGAACATCTATGCACCCAATAATGATGACCCGTCTTTTTGGTGTACAATAACCAAAAAACTTTCTGAAGTATCTTTGAGTGATAAGCTGATTGTAGGAGGTGACTTTAATCTTCCAATGGATCCTATCTTGGATAGAAACTCTGCATTTAAATTCCGCCCACTTAGGGCTCATAAGCAGATGCTTAATATGTGTTCCGCCCAACGGCTTACTGATGTTTGGAGAATGCATAATCCCAGTGGTAGTGATTTTACCTTTTTTTCTTCTCCTCACTCTAGTTTCTCTCGCATTGATTACCTCCTGATTCGCGCTAACTTGTTGAGACATACTACAAATGTGATTATTCATCCTATAGTTGTCTCTGATCATGCGGCAGTTTCATTCACTCTTCTTAATTTCATGGAGAGTTGTGGGCCACGTGCTTGGCGTTTCAATACGGAACTCTTACACGATGATAAAGAGGTTGAGGCGCTTAATGTAGCTATTCACACTTTTTTTCGAGAAAATGTGGCCTCTGTGACACCCCCGGTAGTTTTATGGGACGCTTTCAAATGTACTCTTAGAGGTAACATTATTCAAATAATGGCAAGACGGAATGCGGCTATTAAGAAGGAGCTGTTTTCTTTAGCAGACAGTATTAAGCATAAGGAGTCCTTATACAGAAGCTCCAAGGAGAAAATATTACTACAAGATATTAAAAATCTTAAATATTCTTATAACTCTATTTTAACTAAGAGGGCACACATTGGTGTACAAGTACAAAAATCTAAACGTCTCTTATTAAAGAATCGAGCAGGTAAAGTTCTGGCGGCAACTTTAAAGTATCAGGAGACCAACATTAAATCCGCTCAGATTTCTTGTATTAAGGACAGTGCGGGTGCTAGGAAACTTCAGACTAAAGATATTCTGGAAGTATTCCGTGATTTCTACTGTAAGCTTTATTCTCCTCCGCACCAATCTTCTCTGGTCCAGTGCCAGCAATTCCTGACCTCTATTCCTACTCACAGGATTTCTGACGCTGATATAGAGTCTCTGAGTAAACCTATTGACTCCGAAGAAATTATTCAAGCCATTAAGGCTACTAGGTCGGGGAAGGCTCCAGGACCTGATGGGTTTTCTATTGATTTTTATAAGCAATTTCTATCGTCTTTAACCCCACATCTCAAAGATGTTTTTGATCACTTTGTTTCCTCAGGGAAGGTGTCGGGGTCGGCTACTGAGGCGACTATAGTGGTTATCCCCAAAGAGGGTAAGGACCATTTAGATCCTAAGAACTTCCGTCCAATTTCTCTATTAAATATGGAAGCAAAAATTTTCGCAAAAATTTTAGCCAAACGGTTGGAGGGCCATATTCCGTCACTTATTCATCCCTCTCAGGTGGGATTTGTTAAGGGGCGATTGGCTAGGGATAATATCCGGACTTTCTGTCATATTCTAGAGAAAGCAAAGTTGGCTAACTCTCCATCGGCAGCCATTGCCCTTGATGCTGAGAAGGCTTTTGACAAGGTCTCCTGGCCTTTCCTCCAAGCAGTACTTCAATCTCATAACTTAGGAGATGTATTTATTGGTATGGTTATGTCACTTTATGCACAACCTAAAGCTAATATTAGAATTAATGGAGCTACTTCAGCCTTTTTTGGTCTTGGCCAGGGCACCCGGCAGGGTTGCCCATTATCACCGCTTCTGTTCTTGCTCTCTATTGATCCGCTTCTTCGTTTACTTAATCTAAATCAAGACATTCGGGGCTTTCAATTTGGTACACAGAACATTAAAACGGCCGCGTATGCGGATGATGTGCTTATCTTCACGGAGGATATAGAAAATGCAATACCTGCTATTTCTCATATTATTAAAGAATTTTCTCTTGTTTCAGGATATAGTCTGAATAAAGATAAAACCGAAATGTTCCCTCTTAATCGGTTATGTTTTTCTTCTCATATGGGAGAGGCTGGTTTTAAGTGGCAAGCTGATCGGATTAAATACTTAGGCATTGGGTTCTGTACTAATTTGGTAGACACTGTTGCATATAATGAGGCCCAGGTGATTGCTAAAGTTAAGCAATTGTTGGAGGCCTGGTCGCCTAAATTCATCTCCTGGTGGGGACGTCTTCAAACATTGAAAATGATGATAACTCCTATTGTCAATTTTGTGTCTTCTATGCTCCCTATGAAGTTGTCCTCCTCTTTTTTTCATGAACTGGATGTGATCTCCTCAAGATTTTTATGGAGTAATAAGCGTGCTAGGTTTTCGTATAAACAATTACGGAAATCCTATGTTTGGGGTGGGTGTAATCTCCCGTATTGGAGTTTATATCAATCGGCGTTCTTGGCGTCTCAGGGTGCTTTATGGTTTTCTTCTGAGTCTAGACATATTCCACTGTGGTTGTATATTGAACAACATCTGGCTTCCCCCTTATCTACTTCTGCTATGTTGACTGCATCTACACTACCTTTACCCTTTTCTGGACGTATCATATCCGATACCATTGCTGCTTTGAAAGTGATTGATAAGAGGGTTTCCTTGCGTATACATAAATCTAGATGGTCTTCTTTGTGGTTTAACCCCAAAATCAAGATTGAGGTTGACGCAGAGACAAGATCACATTGGGCTAGCAAAGGCATTACATTGGTCAAACATCTTTATGATGATCATCATGATTCTTTACCTTTTTCATCATTGGCTACAATGCATAATCTTAGTAATATAGATTTCTATTCATTTCTTAAAATAAAAGTGGCTTTGTCCAAGGGGACTTATCATCCGGATTCACATACTATTTCTCTTCTCCAGTTGTGGCATAAGGCAGGGCATGTTGCCTCTAGGATCTATAAATTTTTGGTAACTACCTCGCCTTCACAATCTACGGTTACGCACCATAAATGGTTACATCATTTAGATCCTGATATATTCAAGCATATTACACCGGAAACTTGGAAAGTCATTGGGAAATTTTCCCTACGTAATAAAATTGCTCCTTCTCTAATTCAATCTAAGTTTTTTACCATCAACCTTCTCCATTGGACCCCGGCTCGTCTATATTCACTCAATCTCAAAGAGGATGATCTGTGCTGGAGCTGCAAGAGTGCTGCTGGTACATATCAACATATGTTTTTTGAATGCTCCCTTCTCAAATCGTTTTGGGATCTGATCCATAAACATTTATTGTTAATCTTTGATATCCAATTTGAGCTTTCCTTTCTGTTGGTTGTGTTGGGCCCGTGGGCAGCTCCATCTCCACTTCCTCTAGATGAGTTAGATTTACAACTCTTAGATTTGCTGTTATCCATAGCGATTAAGATTATCTTGACGGAATGGAAATCCTTTAACTCTATATCTTATCACACATGGTGGGCATGGGTATCATTTCTTCGAGGAGCTCACACGTCGGTGGAAGAAAGAAAATATACTCCTTCTATTTCTTCTGGTGTTTGGAGATCACTAGATAAATATATGGAGTTAGCTTCTCAAGGCCTGGTGGCTCAATACCCTTTTCAGATCTCTGCTTGATTCTCCTCTTTCATTAAGGTTGGAATCCCTGCTCTCCTTTTCTTTCCTTTTCTCTTATTTATTTTTCTTCTTTTCCCTCTTTCTACTTCTTTCTTGCTGGGTTTTTCCCGGTTGCTATCTTTGTTTTTCTTTTTTGTGATGATTTATCTTTTCTCCAATGTAATACAAATGAAATATTTGGGTCTCTATGTTTTTTGTAATGGACTTTATTGATGCATATCCATTATTTATAACATTGCTTCTATGTATTCTTTTTATTAATTAGGGATTATTTATTGTTCAAATCTCTTTTTAAATGTATTGCATATTGTGATATCTTAACTATTTATATTCTCTCTCGTTCGATTCCGTATGTCATAATAAATTGTGGAAGATTCTCGAAGTAATGGGAGTCGAACTAGCCTTAATTCAAGTTGTGAGAGAATTATATTCTGGGGCTAGTTCTAGAGTACGGTATGGATCAAATGGGGAATACACAGCTACATTTGCAGTAGACAGGGGGTAAGACAGGGCTGTGTCCTGGCACCCTTCTTGTTCACCATGTATACTAACGGCCTTGAGCAGGTGATGCTTGAGGGGTGCCAGGATCTACCACAGGTGAAAGGTCGACCCATTCCTATCTTACTCTATGCCGATGATGCGGTGATAATGGCCCGAACACCACTTGAGCTACAGCGGGCTATAAATAAATATAATGCTTATATGGAAAGCCTTGACCTAAAGATCAACGTTACTAAAACTTTTACAATGAGCTGTGGGAAAACTACCAAGAAAGAAAGACCCATTTTTATTGGAAATAATAAGCTAGAAACAACAAAAACATATCCTTATTTAGGTATTCTTGTGGATAATAAGGGTACATGGCTGCAGGCTATAAGGGCAAAAAAATTGACATTTATGAAAACTACAACAGCACTTGTAAATTTTGCTCAGAAATTAGGAAAACGGCCACCTTTGGAACTGGTTAAAATCTACCAATCCAAGTGCCTCAGTGCTGTACTGTACGGGGCGGGGATCTGGGGATACTGTAACGTAGTAGACATACAGAAAGTGGAAAATGCTTTTATCCGTTATATATTGGCTGTCCCTCGCTCGACTTCAACCTTTGTATGTCACAAGGAGTTGGGGCTAGAATACATCACGGACAAAATAAGGGTCCAGCCAGTTTTATTATGGCATCGAATCTGGACCTCAACAAAAACTACATTTAATCAAAGGGTCTTAAAAGATTCTCTTAAATTGGACCAAGCCTTAACTATTAAATGGTTGAAGTACATTAAAGATTTTATGGGGGACTTAGGACAGCTAGAATTTTTTGAAGATCCTTTAAAGATGACTAATATTTCTAGGAAAGATTTTAAAAAACGATGTATGTCACACTTGGAAGAACTTAGATATGAAAGCGAAGCCCACAAACCGACAGTTCTCCAAAACCAGATGATCCTCGTTTCCACTGAAATGCAACCTTATTTGACCTACTATGGAACTGGGTATGACAGATTCGTGCTCGCACGTTTTAGATTAGATTCCTTTCATCGTTTAGTAGCGTTTCCCATAATAAACGATTGGACAAAAAATTTAGAAGTTTGCCCATGTGATGGTGAAGCATCCCAAATGACAATTCATATTGTTTTATTTTGTAAATATTACAGGGAATGCAGAAAAAGGTGGATTTACCCTATTTTAAAAATCTGGGGTCTGAGGCAATGTCGCCCCGCCTATCTTGCATTGCAATTATTGGATAGTGAATGTTTTACTAGAAATATTGCAATATTTTTAAAAGCGGTAATCAAGTGTAGGAAACAATTGTAATATTTTTATCCATTGGTTTTATCTGTATAAATTGTTTTAATGAACTTAGCCTGATTTGGTCAGTCGTTTCATACTTGAAAAATCGAACAAAGAAGTACTATTATTATCTGGTGGTTCGTACTTTTTTAACAATGATTTTAAAATTGAATGTTTAAAATGTATAATGCTGTAATTTTGTATTTGTGTACTGTGCTTTTATGATTCTTCTTATCCAAAAATGAAAATCGAATAAAGCGAATTTGAATTGAATATTCTCTCTCTTAAATTAATAAAATTTATTGAACAAAAAAAAAAGTATGTCATATGGGAGCTGTGCATCCCAATGGCACCAATGATGAGCATATTGGCATTGTCCCACTAAATCTTAGCGTTGAAGGTGCAGTACCCCAAACCTTCATCTCTCATAAGGGAGCATCAGAGCGTCCCAACTCACCCGCGGTCTACGGCCCACCCAGATTAACCTCAGAAGCAAGCCCCTCAGCTTAGCAAAAAAAGCATTAGTGAGAAGGATAGGGATATTTAGGAAAAGATACAAAAAACGGGGGAGAACCACCATTTTTATAATAGCTATGCAACCCGCTTTGGAGAGTGCTAGGCATATCCATCCTTCAACCTGTGTCCTCAGTCTGGCGAGTGCTAAACCAAAATTCACCCAGAGGACCTGTTCTTTATCACCATGACCATGGATGCCCAAGTATTTGACTGAGTCGTCGCACCAATTCAAGGGAAACTTGCATACCATAGGTGCTGTGGCATGAGTGAGTGGGTACAGCTCAGTTTTTTCCAAATTTATATTGAGCCCAAAAAATTGGGCAAATCGTAAAATCTTATGGACGATGGGAGTCCTATAATCCGCGGGATGTCGCACAAACACCAATATGTCGTCTGCAGATAACGAGAGGAGCAAGGGGCCAGCTGTCTCGGTGGAGATTTTTTTTCCTTTAGATGCCAGACCAGAGGGTCCATGGCCATGATAAATATTAGCCGGGACATCGAACAGCCCTGTCTCGTCCCCCTAGCAATCGTAGAGTGGTGATCGAGCCATTGGCTTGTATGTGAATCGATGGTTGAGAATAGAGGAGCATATTTTTGAAGTGGGTCAAGCAAGAAAGGCCATTCGAGCAAGTTGAAGGCCTTCTCTGCATTGAGGAGTGCCACTGCTGCTAGGATTTCTGGAGAAAACAGGGCACATAAGTTGAGAGACAAACAAATCCTGACTGTAAGGGCGAAATAATAGTATCCAGCAAAAGGGAAAGCTGGGTCACAATAATTTTGGCCAGGATCTTGTTATCGAAATTAGTAAAGAAAGAGGTCTATATGACTGACAGTACAGCGTGTCCTTACTGGGCTTCACAAGAAGTGCGATTACAGCTTTGCGTAAAGTATGAGGCAGGACCCCAGCATCCAATGACTAGACGTACATTGCCAGTGGGTGTAGTGTGAGGAGGTGTTTATAGGTCTTATAAAAAACACTCATGTGGCTGTCCAAACCTGGGGCCTTGAACCCGTTCAGGGCATCAATGTCGTTAATCATCTCTTCTTCGGATATTGGCTCGCTAAGGAACTGCAGTTGGACACTGGAGAGCCAGATCAAGGCGATACCCAAGAGATAATCGACCACGTCCACACCATCTCCAGAATGTTGAGAGGTATATAAATGTGTATAATAGTGGAGGAGCTCCACAAGCACAGTGCTGTAATCCATTGTGCGTGCCCCGTCATCCGGCAGCAGCTCAGAAACATAGCTACTGCCCCTCGGGATGAGGGGCGAAGCAATCAGGCCAGCGTGCGACGTGGGCACTCGTCATCACCATAGATTCTAGCCCTGGCGTGTTCCCCTAAATGTGCCACTTCGTGCTCGGACAGTTCCTGAAAATCATCCATCAGAGACTCACGGTGCTGAATCTGCTGGCCATCGCATTGCTGGGCATCTGCATCATCAAGATCACGCAGTGCAGTCTCGACCCGCAATAAGGCCCTGCGTATATCGTGCATGACACCGGCATGCTTGGAAATGCAAATCCCTCAAATGTAGGTCTTGACGGACTCCCATAGAGTAGCCTGCATTGTAACCGATTCAGCATGAGTACGTAGTATTCGACTATCGTCCGCCAAAGCTCCTCATGGTAAATATCATCATGGAGGGCATTGCAGGGGAAGCGCCAACCATGCTCAACACCGCTCCCAAAGGGGACAGTCAGTACAATGCAAACCGGGGCATGGTCCGAGAGAGTGCGTGGAAGATGGGCCACACTGCCAGGCCAATGGAGGTCCACCACAGAATGTAACCAATAGTTTATGCGAGACCAAGTGTTCTATGATGCAGAATAGAATGAGTATCCCAGTGTCTCAGCATGATGGAAGCACTAGGAGGCCCGGAGAGAGTAGGAATCGCAAATATCGTGCAGGATGCATAGTGATTTCCGCTTGCCACTGGGAGCCACTGCAGTTGGGTTTAGGAGGGGGTCCAGGAGCATATTGAGGTCACTTGCCAGTATGACATGGTTGGCATCCACACATCCCAGTAAGGACTGCAGAGCCTGAAAAAATTCAAGGAAGTCAATGTTCGGGACATAGACGTTGAGTAACAACAAACTGTAACCAGCCAAAAGTCCTGTGATGGCAAGATACCTGCCATCTATATAACTGGCTCTGGGGGTAAAAGGAAACAATCAATGAATTAAAATGTAGACCCAGCGGGGGTAAGTGCTGTATGTAGAGAAATATCTATGTGGGCCCCTGGATGAAGCGAAAGCTTGTGACGTACCGGGGGAGATGGGTCTCTTGTAAAAATTCTATCTTCACTCCATGGCAAGTGAGGTACTGTAGCACTTACTTACCCTTGCGGGGTTGTCAGTAATGTCTCTCAACCCAAGGGTCGGTGGCGCTACGTGACATGGTCTTGCAGTGTATAACTGAGGAAAAGAACATCACTCAGCCAGAGTAGTAGATCCTTCCGCATAAACAAACATTCAAACATGACCCAAATAAGGAATTTCCACCGCCCCCACCTCCACCCTCACCAGGCCCAGAAATGCCCAGCGGAACCCCATGGTTCAAAGACAACAAACAATAACAAATACAAAAAGGTACACAGCATGGTGTACACCACAGGGGGTGAGCAACACTGCGGCAACTGGTCCCCAGTGTTGTCATGGAGAGGAAACAATGGAGTCAGGATTAAGGCCAATCGTTTCTGAGTTCAGATTCCACATTTTGGAACTGAGCGACCTAGTAAAAACTGTGCAGTTACTGCTATAACTCCACTGCTGGGGTTCAGCAAACAGAGACCAGACAGCAGCCCCTGGGGTCAGATCAGCTCGGCGGGAATAAATCAGAGCTCTTCGTAGCATGCAAATCAGGCAGTGAGCGCTCCAGAGTGTTGCGGCGGGTAGGCAGTTGGTCCCTGGCATATTGTTTGCAAAAGCCTGGGCATCTGCAGGACTGTCAAAGAATTGCACCCTACTGCTGACATCGACACGCAAGCAGGCAGGGTACAGCATTCCATACATCAGACCCAGCCCTCGAAGCGTTGATTTGGTGTCCGTAAACTTGTGGCGTGCCTCCTGGACCATCAAGGTGAAATCAGAAAAGAAGGATAGTTTGGTGCCTTGATATTGCACCTGGCCAAGCTGACGTACCAAGCGGAGTGCAGTATCACAGTCTCTGAAACTTAGCAGACTGGCAACTATAGGGCGCGGGGGCCTCTGTGAGGGCCAAGGTAACAATGGGCACGCTCCACTACGAAGGTAGAAGTAAAGTGTTCATGACCAAAAAGGTCCATTAGAAGGCGTTCCACGAACTGGTCCATCCTGCCTGTATCTGTAGACTCCGCCTGCCCACTATTCCTAAGTGATTATGGCACGAGCTGGCTTCCAAGTCTTCTCTTCGTTTTTTATAGCAACGGTTTTGAGGAGGAGCTCTAGCTTGTACAGTCGCTTCGCCTTTTTTGCTCCGCCATTTTCCAACGTTGAGAGGTGTTCTTCAGCGCCATCAAGGTGGGTCTGGTGGCGATCTAGGAGTCTCCCATACCATCCGGCTGGCAGTGAGGGCATCAAAACGTGCATCCATGGCATGGAACCCCGACCATATCTATGCCATTAGGGCATCTGTGCTGCTCTGCTGCTCAGGGCCAAGAGGCCCGGTCACACTCTCCACCATATCAGCTGGAACCTCAGTTCTATTGTGCATAGGGCCTGATATAGAACTTGGGGGTAATGGTCCTGCCATCGCTTTTCCGTCTGATTCCCCGCCCGCCTCCTTGGTGGTCCGTCCACTGTATTGAGATGTTTGCAAGTCAATAGATGGAAGACTGCCTGAGTCATCCGACTCCGCCAGGATTGTTCGCCAGCTAAATACGGCGGGCTGGACTCCGTCAGCTCTACATAGTAGTCGAAAACGCCGCCACAGAGGGACGGCAGGAGTCCTGCCTTGATCTAAATCAGGTCCCAAGTGCTTCAAAATTGTTGCAGGCAAATAAATACCATCCTATAAGGTAGATCTTGTTATTATAATGAAGAGATTTGAAAAGACATATAACACAAAGCTGTCACTCAAATGTCAACCAGGCATCTTTCAAAGTTAAATTAATGAAATAATATCTTCTTCACCAAATTAGTTACAATAGGCATCCTATATAGCCACACTGTTATGATACTAAAATAAACATTCAATTCATATGATTACACTAGACAACAAAACCATAATTATAAGGTGCACAATACTGGGGTGGGTTTACCAAACAATAGATTTGCATGTAAATTTACTGTTACCATGCAGTACAATCGCCCTTGTACTGTGCGTGTACAGCTTCATGGAATGGGGGAATGACTTCATGGGTTCATATACAAAAAAACGGAGTGTTAATTGAAGGGGATGAGAATGCACTTCAAATAATAATCACAAACTGTCTCAGGGTGATGCTTTGAAGTCACTAAATAAACCTGTGCTTAACCCTCTGGTATCTTGGTACAAAGCTGTCAGGTTTAAACTTTGAGGCAATGTGTAAATTAGTTATGCGCGCTCAAACAGTAATAGAGTGAAAACACAAGAAAAATCCCAAACCAATTTAGAAAAATACAGAATATTTTAATAAATAAATGACACCCCATAGAAAATCTAATATGCAGAACTGGCTATATGAATTTTTCAAGTTTCAATTAAAAATAGCCCAAAGAACAGGTTCACCTTGGTGTAAAGTTTATGTTCTGACGTAGACACTTTTAAGGAGAAAAAGTAGGTGTTTATAAGTTTTTGGCAGGGTGAGCTGCAAGCTGGATCCAAAGCAAGGATACTCAATGTCAGTCCTGGTGAATCCATCCATGCTCTAATTTAGAATCTCTTCTTCACTTTAGATCTCCTTCAGTGGGGCAAACTGGCAAGTTGAGGCCACTCAGCGATTCAATGTCAATGGTTGTGGTTTTGATGGCAACAGGCAAAAAGTAGGCAACAAGTTTCTAAGTCCCACTTCCTCCAGTTTGGGTACAGGAGGAGTGCACTCTAAAATGAGTCAAGGGTCCAGGATGTGGAGGGCACCACTTGGGGGTTAGCACTCACTCCAACAGAGAGTAGCAGCAGGGTCCAGGGCAGGTCCAATTGAATCTGATCCACTTGCCAGTTGCAGGGAGAGAGGCCTCTGGAAATGTGTTGTGTCCCTGTAGCTGAAAGAGGAGGAGAGTCAAGTGACTGTTGGAGTCACTGCTTGGGCCCTGGGTACAAGGCAAACAAGACCAGTCTTCCTTCAGGTTCTTATGAAAGCAAGGCAGCCCTCCGCCTGATTCCTCACAGATCCAGGAGTGTTTTAAGAAGGGGTTTATGGAATCCACATTTATGCCCAGTACCAGCCTGTGAGTGCAGGGCAATCCTTGCCCACCCTCTAAACAAGTTCTGGTCAGTTCATCACCACCCACTGGGTTTGGAGTTAGTCTGATTAGAGAAACAAAAGGGAGACAGTCCTAGGTGTGAGCTTTATCTGCCAGTGGCAGGGTAGGCATCCTTTGAAGCTCAGGACTAGGCTGGATGCAGCCCCCAGGCCATCCTGTCAAGGCAGGAGACTACCACCCCACTCCCAGAGACTTTGGTCACTGTCTGGGAGCAATACACATCACACCACCGGGGAACCATCATGGGTCAGGTGACAGCTGGACTCTGATGTCAAAGCCTTTTCTATTTAGAAAAGAAAATGGCAACTTTCTAAAAGTGTCTTTCGAAAAATAAAATCTGACTTGGGGGCTGCTGTGTGTACTTGTGCTTTGGGACATGCTCAAGGGGATTACAAATGTGGGAGCTATCATCTCCCATCCTTATAGCCAGCAAGGGATAAGCGCAGGAAGAGTCACTGCCATTTGTAGCCGCTGGGGACTACGAGTCCTAGAAGCGCCGCAACTACACACCTGCACCTGGTTACTGACTACCTGCCCTATAAAGGAGTGCCCCGGTCCCGGTGTGCGGGACGCGCCCTGGCTAAGGGCCAGCCCGTGTACGCCTGTCAGCGGTCAGAAGAGGCCGCGCCGGGCCCTCCCTCTGGGCTCTCTAATACCCCGAGCTAGTCTACTGTCCCGACATCATGCCGAAGAGAAAAAATGCTTCAAGAGACTTGGGTGGGAAAAAGACTACTACATTAGATTCCTTTCTTCTCTCCTTAGAAGAGGTAAGGAGTGGATTTGCAAGTCTCACTATTCTTTTGCCATCATCAACAGAGGAAGCCTGGTTAGAGCCTGGTCCCTCTATCACCCCCATAAGACCTAATCTAAGATCCAGTGAGGTGTGCAGTCTTTTTCGAGAGAACTCTTTGACAACAAAAGCCCAAAAGGGGTTACAAGACACTAAGAAGACTAAGGCAAAGGGTCAAGTATCTATTTCTCCGCCAGTTTCCTCCAACGCAGATGATCTGTATTACAAGATGGAACATTTGTTCACCTCACCTTTACAACCATTAATTAATAGACTAGACACTATAGAGGCTTGTATGACCCAATTATTGAATAGCTTCACAAGTAACATGTTGAGTGGTGCTTTTCACATCCCAGTTGCAGCCGAGATGCCCTATTATCCCCCAAAGCAAAAATTGCCCATCACTAGTTTCCAATTCTGTCCCCCTGTGCCCTCCGACTGTTAAACCCCCTGTTTGGGTAGCTCTTGAGGGAACGTGGAGGTCTGTTTCTAGGATGGGAGATGAAGGAAGGGGCCAGCCAACAGGTTTTGGTGTCAGGAAGGCCCAAATTTTGGATTTACCCCCAGCCCTTGCCCCTATGATCTGATCCTAGCTAATCTCCCTGGATTGAAATCTCCACATAGCAAGACCACTGACCAGCTGAATTGCAAGGCATCGCATTGGTTGGAAAAAGCCTGGGGAATTGATTATGGTCTAAGTGAACATATTATAATGGTAAGGAGAACTGACTGGGTAGGGTTATCTCTTAAAACAATACCAGGAGACTGTGCAGTTGTAAACTTTGATGCCCAAAGGTAAGTGGCCGCCCTTTTACAGCAGCTCCCGCCCTCTCCCTCAAGAATGTCCCAAATATTTGTCCTACCTTTAAGGTTTTTCTACAAATCACGGCCCTATGCCGCCTCCCCTACAGGTCCTGGGAGGCTGACACCTTCACCCCCAAATGTGGTCAAACGTATTCCTCACAGACCGGAATTGACGCTAAGGAACAGATATGCACCTTTGGATGGGTTGAGCACTTGTGATTGACTGGATACAGATACAAATGAAGCAGTGCCAGATGAGGGTGAGGTGGGCCGGAACCACCCATGGTTACCTCCTCTCAATGTAGCAGGACATGATGTGTCAATGAAATTTGCATCTTGGAATATTGCAGGCTTGAAGCGAAAACAGGCTAACCAGGATTGGGTTAGGGAAGTTGCTAGGTATGATCTTGTATGTCTCCATGAAACATGGGAGGTTGAGCCCAGATTTTTAGATGAGTTCCAATCCTTCCACACCCCTGCCATCCCATCTAGGGTAGGCAGAGCCAAAGGTGGCATCCTTACTTTGTTAGCAAATAGTTTTATAATGATTCCCCGTATTTTCATTGTTTAGTCAGTGGGGTGGGTGAGTATTGGGATTTGTTAATTGTTAACTTTTACAATCATTGCTTTACTGGTGATCCTACTCAGGTGGTGTTCTCACTTGAGTCTGTCATCGGATCCATCGGTTGTTACCATTCCAAACCTTTGTACTTAATCTGGTCGGGAAATGAATGTGGCAACATGGTTCACTTTGCACACAATGAATACAGTGATTGTTTCAATGGCCTCCTGGTGAAAATGAACCTTATGAAAATGAATGCAGTGGATAATGAACAGGGCTGCTTGTCTCCAACTTTTAGATGCCCAGAGGCTTTAGATTATATAACTGCCTCAGAAGCTGTTTGCTGTCTTCCAACAGAACCTGTGGTGACACATCTGGGGTTCAGGGATCACTCCTTACTATCACGTTCTTTGAAGGTGGAGGGTATATCTAAATACCAGAATAATATGGCCTCAAGGAAGAATGGCTTCATGCTTAGATGGGACAAAGTGGATAAATCCAGGTTTCTTTCAGGGGCTTTAAGATGTAACTACACAGAGGTTCTCATATGTTTGAAACCAGTGGTCCCCCAAGACAGATTATTTCAGATTTTATTGAGGTTCTGTTAAGCATAAAACAATTTATCTTTGGCAATGCTTGGGTCTCAGACGACGCTGTTTGATATGAGGAATTGATTAAATATATGATGTTATTGACCTATGAATTTGACCACTACGGCAGACTGAATGTATTTTCTCTTTTGTCTCATGTATCTTAAAGAAAGTGGTTTTTATTATGTGTTCTATAGCATTGTTTGTTTTAACTATTATCTTAGCAATGGATGAACTGATATCCATGAGATATGTTAATGCTTATCTTACTAATGTTGACAATATATTTGAAATGTACTCCTTTTTATATGTAATCTTTATGCAACGGAAACGTAGCGAAATAAAGATGTTATGATGATGATGATGATGATGACTTCACCATTAAGTTGGATTTTAAATTTCGATTAAATTTCAAGCTATTCCTAAACTGAATTTAGCACTTATTAAATGTAATGATGCAATAGTGTAAACAAGTGTTAAGCAATAGGAGAGCAAGACTTGCCACAGTGAAATGCAACTTTGGATACTTTTCACTGCCAGGACATTTAAAATATTAAATATACATGTCCCACTTTTAAATACCATGCACCCTTCCCTATGTGAATGTAAGGCCTACTTTAAGGGTGACTTATGGGTATTAAAGAGGAAGGTTTAGGCCTGGTAAAATGTTTATTTTGCAAGGTTAAAATGGACATTTAAAACTGCATATCTAGGGTGCAGTGGCCAGCCTGACGACATGTTTTACAGTGCTACTTTAGTTGGTGGCACAGTGAATGCTGCACCCCACTAGTAGGATTTAATTTGCAGGTCCTGGATACAGGTGGTCCCATATACTAGGGACTTACAAGCAAATTAAATGTGCCAACCAGATGTATACCAATTTTAACATGATGGAAAGAGAGAGCGCAAAAACTTTACCCTTGGTTTGCAGGTATAAAGAGCACAGAGTCCTATGGCCAACAAAAACAGGTTTAGCAACAGAAGGCAAAAATCTGGGGGAATTCCATGCTAAAGATGATCATTTCCAAAAGATCCATTTTTTCGGTCACGAAGCAAAACAGAATTCGCAATTCCATGGACATTTTCTGTGTACCTTTGCCACGTGCTGTAAGCAGGGGTAGATGTATGTGGTGTTGTTGTATGGTGTGGAGAGTGAGAGAGAGGTTTGGAAAGGAAAGGTTTTCTCCAGCAGGAGAAACCATTGTATGCTTTAACCCCCTGCTATATAAAAAAGCAGACTGAGACTTGGCTGCTGCTGCCACCAAGGTCTCATGTTAAGCTTCTATCCATTTTTAATGGCCAGACAAATTAGGTCAGGTTCTTCCACACCTAGTAAAACAGGGTGTGAATAAACCCAACCAGTAATAATCAGGGGGTGTGAAATGAGTGCATAAAAGCATGCCTGGATTTTGTTTCACCTGACTTGTAATCAGGCCTCAGGCAGTGAAACAGGTGAGTATAAGAAATGCTTATGGTGCAGATAGTAATCATAGGATCCATTTTCACTCAAGATCTTCTATTCTTATTATACCACATACATGAGATATGCAGAGGCAAATAAAGACAATTTATTAGGAGAATTGGGAGTACATGTAGATAAAAAATTACATGTTGCTGAGAAATATTAGTGCTGGTGAAATCAATGCTGATTCCACACTGCAGGGACCTATGTCGTCGAAGATGTTGGCTGGGAACCAAAAATATGGCCAGAGGCATAGAAGGCCACCCATTGGGATGCAAAGTGTTGATGCTACTTCCTGTCAGGAAGGAGATCAGGAGGCATGGCTTACTGCTAACGGCTCTGTGGGCGTGAAGAATAAAGCTTGAAACATGCTGTGCTGAGTTTACATCAAGCACTGGAAGTCTGGCAGTGTCAGCACAGCCTAGCAAAAGACTTTGAACTTGAGGAGAGTAAAATATGTGGCAGCATTCGACAGCAAAGCTACAACTCCCAAAAACCGTGAAACTGTCACAATATTTGGAGAACTTGGTTTATTGGGGCTAACTTTCATTGTGTTTTGCAAACGTGCTATAATAATGTGCAACCAGGACCCTGCTGTTTGGATTCCTGAATCACTTTGGAAGAACAATTACTTTTCTTGACAAGTTGCTGAAGGACACTTGCAATGCAGAGAAATATTCTGGAAACCAAGGGGCATATTAGCAAGAAGAGGCGATAATCATCGCTAACCCTGCTTAGCGTGATTTTTTTTATCGCCGGCTATCGCTGGAATATATCGCCACGCTAACGCTGTATTAGCAACGATTAGCGCTATGGCGATGAATATTCCAGCGATAGCGAGGGAATTGGCCAACATCGCTGAAAAACCAGCGATGTTGCATGGAGAAGGGAGAACACCTTGCTGATACGACCCTGTGGTCGTATCAGCATAATCCACCCCCCATGTTAGGTATGGCTAACACCTGCTAATTGCAGGTGTTAAATAAATGGCGATGACCCCGGTTAGCGCGACTTTTCACGTCGCTAACTGGGGCCATGGCCACCTTGCTAATAGGCGATAGGCCTGTTAGCGAGTGTTTCCCAGGTTTGTTCGTCGGGAACGCCCACTTTGCATGTCATTAGCGATAAATATCGCTGACATGCAAAGCGGTAAAAAAACGGGCGCTAATGCCCGCAAACTGTCGCTAACCGCTGTTAGAGACAGTTTGCTGATAGGGCGATATAAATATTGCCGCTTTAGCGGCAAAAAGTGCCGCTAAAGCGGCAATAGTGCCCTTGCTAATATGCCCCTAAGTTGTATTGGAAAAAGGACTTCGATCTATTTACTGAATTAATGTCCTTAGTAGTCTAGGACATTTAGGATTGCTTACTATTTATTTTTTATGTGAGAGATTAGAAGATTCCTACGATCAAGACTGTGGTTACTTATGCTGTGCGTAAATGAGCGTGCATGCAAGGTACAAGTGCCATTTAGTAACTGATACGTGTTGCTACAAATGGTTATCACTGGATATTTAAAGATGTTAATTACTTTCCAGTTGCAGAAAAGACAAGCTTTGATGTAAGCTAATCAGAGTCAATAGACACACACATATGAAGCCACCAGTAGATATCTTGCTAATAGAGAATGAAGTTTCAAGAACTTAAAGATAGTCACTTACAAACTGTTATGCTTCAGTTTCCGGAAGTCAGCTTCAGACCAAGATCACAGAGAGGTGGTTGCACAGGAATATCTTTAAAGTATGTCTTATCACTGTTAAGGTTAGGTACAGAATATTCATCTCATATTACTAAAGTATCTTTTGTCATCTTTAGATAATCATTCCAACTTGTAAGTGTCAGCCCAGTGGTGTAACAATAGCCCCTGCAGCCCCTGCAGTGCGAGGGGGGCCCCAGCTCCAAGGGGTCCCCTACGGGACTGTGCATGGGCCCCTGGCCTGAGAGATCCTTACTGTGTCTGGGGCGTGAGGGAGGGCTCTATGTAGTTTGCGGGGGGGGGCTCAAGTTTTATTACACCACTGTGTCAGGGCAGCGCAGAGTGACTAGTCAAAGTGGTGATATCGAGTCTTTCTCTTTTCTGTCTTATCTCATTTCCCTTTCCCCGTTCCTATTATTGTCCAACCTATTATTTTGGGTGTGGTCAGTGGTGGTTGTAATGCACGGTGGAAGAGTGCACCTCTCCCGTCCGTGCTCTCTGAGGCGACTACTGAAACATCTCAGTGAAGTTTTTCAAAAATGTTTTTTTTTCTAGAACACACTAAAAGAGGTAGCCTAATGTATTTATTCCTAATGTCCAAAAAGAAATAATAAGAAATCGGCAGTGCCATAGAAAAATGTTGTCATAATCTGTCAAATACAATTCTAAGTTTGAGAAAAAGCAGAAAAGATTAGTTTTATTGCCTTTTGAAAGGGAGAAATTTTGTGGCGGCTTCATGCATACTAACAGAAAGAGCTATTGGTTTTCTGCAACATCTTTGAAATTTGATAGAGTGGTTTGGATGTTTTGAATCTTAAGGATTCCAGTAACTTTGACCCGAAGGCATATTTTCTACCAATTTGGAAGTAGACCTATTGAACTATTTAGGTGGGTGGCTTGGCTCAGGAGATCTACACTAACCATAGTTGATCTAGGATAAGAACGAAGCATATATTGTAGAGACATGAAGGGTTGATGTTAGAAAGGTAAGGATCTGAAATATTTCCTTAGGGTTATGGAAGCATCCTTTACCACTACTACTACTTAAGGTTTCTGCGTCTTTGGGTATTTGAGCACTGCACTAGGGGGCATATTCTCAAGAACGTGTGATAACTACCACAAAAGTTGCTTAACGCAACCCTTCACATCGCAGTACATCGCAGGAAAATAACACTGTGTCAACGTGGTATTCCCAACCCTGCGGCACCATGCTATAGTAGCAGGATAACGTGCCAAATGACTGCCCAAAAACAAACGTGACGCAGAAACAATGCAAAACACGAACGCGAAAAAACCTGCGATGTCCCAAACCGCGATACAAAACTCAGCCACAACCAGCCACAGGCCCGCAAATCCCACGCGTCATGCGTGAAAATGCACTATAAGAGCAACCAAAAAATAAACACCATAAACAAAACAAACTGCGTAGCACCATGGATGCACCCGGACCGAGTGCAGAGGACAACCCGAACCCCACAAGCCCCACGGAGGACCAGCCAGGAACCCCGTGTGCGGGGAAGGGCAAGGAGAAGAGGAAGAGGAAGACGGGGTTCAGTCCGCAGGAAGACCGGATCATTGTCACGGAGGTGATAGAACTCTACCAACAACTGTTCATCACCTCCACTGCGTCATTGGCAACACAAACGGAAAGATGGCAGTCCATCGTCACCAACGTGAATGCAGTTGTAGTGTCGAGGAGGTCAATGGAGGAGGTCAAGAGGCGCTGGCATGAAGTGCACAGCCAAACCAAACAGAAACTCGCTGCCAACATGAAGGCAGCAAAGGCGACTGGAGGTGGGAGTCCTGCGCCACAGGAGGAGCTGGATGAGCTGGAGGAAATGGTGGCCACAGTCATCAGCGTGGAGACGGTGCAAGGAGTCAGGGGTCAGGACACAGCCTGATATGACCTGACCCAACAGCAACAGGGTGAGTAACGACCAGGGACTGGGGGGACGGGGGCAGATGGGCACAATGCCACACATTCACAATCATGTGCAGCACACTGCACACCCACAATGACTGTGGAGCATGTCCCTGATACCCTTGGCACACTGCAGCACACATAGAAACACCAAGTAGTCCCCCGTCCACAATCTGCACAAATGGGCCCCCCTCCATATCACCAATGCCACAACCTACCCATGCACATGTGCTGAATCCCGAAAAGCAGCGGCTCTGTGAGCCACACCGACAATGCAAGTGACACTGCATGACAGATAGCATGGCTGAAGTCACAATACATGACATGGTGCACGAGACGACAATGAGGTGGCTGAGTGTGGACCACATCCTCAAAGGAGCAGGTCACACTCTGACACATCCACGTGCACCTACGAACCATGACGTAAAAACACATTTGCAGACAAACAATGCACAAGAGTACCAAATATCTCCAGTAGCACAAATGACCCAAGTCGCAAACATCCCAGCACCCGAAAAGCACACAAGTCAAATGCACACCAACTCAAAGGGATAAGGGTCCGCCAATGCAGAGCTGCAGGGGCGAATCGGCAACAATGCAGCACACACACATAGCAATCACAGTACATCAACATTGACGACAATGTGGGACAGAGTGCAACCCCTACACCACAGGACAGAGGACACAACTGGTGCCGCTCGTGCGTAGAAACTGGCCAATCACAACTGGCAATGCATGACACTGTGAGCTGATAACGTACGAGTACAACCACACATCCGTCATGTAGTCGAAATGTCCACTGACTCCCATCAAATAGCCAGCTGCACCAAAACAGTCACAATGTACACCGTCATGCAGTCTGAATGCAAACATCTACAATGTGTCAACATACATGGAACACACTGTTAACCTGCATCTCTCCTTTACATTGCAGAGGGACAATCAACACCTCCTGCAGAGCAGACCACACATCTCCTCAGTGATGATGAAGAGGACACCCTGCACATTTGCACAGACACCCTCCAATGGCTCGTGGACAGCCTCCGCACCCCACCTCCAGGAGCAGGGCAGCCCAGCTGCATCGCGGTGATCCCACACCCTGCACAGACCACACCGCAGGAAGCACACACCACCACGGCTGCCTCCCAGGACCCCCACGACCAACACACTGATTTCAAACTCCGTGTGTTAGGGTGCCAGGAGAAGATGGCAGATCAGCTGCGGCTGGGTTTCGAGCTCATGGCAGACAAACTCGATGCCATACATGGGTACCTGAGTCCCATCAGGGAGCACCTACAGTCCCTAACGGATACCCACTGTCCGCACCATGCTCACCAACAATCCTTGGCTGACATCGCTGGGTCCATTACTCGGTTACAAGAACTGTCTAGGCAGACAGGCCCAAGCGATGACAGCACAGAGTTGGCACAGATGCGGAGGTCAATGGAGACCATGGAGCCGATGCAGGCTGGAAGTATGGCTGCCACTGCTGAACACCAGCGAGATGTAGCTGCGATCTTCCATGCTTTGCAGATCCTCATCTTGCCATTGCTGCCACTGAGCCTGTTCCAGGTCACTGCTTCAGGAACCTCGACACACACATATCCTCCCCCTGATGTGTCAGTGGCACACAGTGATGCAGCCCAATCACCTTCGCACCCTGATGTGTCAGTGGCACACAGTGATGCAGCCCTATCACCTTCGCACCCTGATGTGTCAGTGGCACACAGTGATGCAGCCCTATCACCTTCGCACTCTGATGTGTCAGTGGCACACAGTGACGCAGCCATAACCCCACCACACACACCTGACACACCGGACACAGAAGACGTCTCAGAGGAGTAAGATGTGGAGGGTAATGACTGTGTGAGGAAGGAGGTAGTAGCATCCGGCCCCCCCCATATGGCCTGTCGCTGCCTGGTAGTGCTCTCTGCATCATGCCCTGGAACAACACCTCCCACTGTCCCCCGAAACACTCTGCGACCTTCACATGGACCCCGACATGGACTGCCATATCTGCTCTGGTACCAATGACACAGCAACCCGGCGGCGGACAGCACCCTTCCTCTTCAGATCAACTTTGCCTTGCCACAAGAACTCTGGTTGGCCCACCACTGGGAAACAATGTTATGTGGGCTTGAAGTGGCCATGTACTGCTCCAAGTCCGACACCCCCCAAAATGTGAATAAAACATTCCAAATCACACAGATGTGTCATGTCTATGTTCACTCACGAATAAATGTTTGGATGAATGTAGGGACATCGATAGCACTAAAAGGTACACCCTGGTAGATGGCTTCAATGCGCATGTTTCACCCTGACCCACCTGGCCACTTAGATGACTGTGAAGGTGTGAACTAGCTGTGGCCACATTGCACAGTGACAACAATCCCGTTGCCCCCAAACGTAGCACCACGTCCATGTATCAAATAGGGCTGTGTGTGGAAATGTCACATTCGGTAGCAGTCCACAAGTGGTGTCCCCCATCACATGTGACAACAGAACGTCTCTTCGCATGCCTACTCACACATATCTGTGTGGACACAGTCTGTTTTGATGGATGACCTTGTTCTACATGGCGGGAAGTTAGACACCATACACACATTGCTGGGGACACGTAGGAGCACAGGTCTGCCACCAACTATCCCAGCCACAATGTCTGGCTCACAGAGGTGGAGCTGGCAATAGGGACTCACCCCCAATTCACAAGCGTCAGTCAATGCCTCCCTGTGTACGGACGATGCACATGTAGGCACATGATCTGTCATTATAATCAACACTCATCACAGTTGTACACAGGTGAAGTTGCGTAGACTTTATTAGCATGTGCGTGTCAGTACGGTCAAGGCAAGGGCCACAACATGCAGACCAATGTTTAAGACACTTACAGGCAGCTTAGGAACATGTCGAGGTGCAAGTAATGGGGTGGCAAAAGTGCACACAATTCATTACGGATGCCAACGGTCTCAGCCCACCTTGCCTTGCTGGACGAGTCATGTGATGTTTAGCGTCTGCTCATCGGCCTGTGTCAGGGGACACGACTCACAGTCCATGGGATCTGCATAGTGCTGTAGCACCGGACTGCACTGACTGTGTGCTCTGCTGACAGTGAGCAGGTGAAGGGATCCTACAAAGTCACATGTCGTGCTACATTGCCATGTGTGTACTCTCCCCCCAGCAGTTTCTCCGCTTTTGGAACGTTGCCAGGCGGCGCTGTACTGCTCCGCCCATGGGACTGCATCACCTTGCACAGGTGTGTGTACACACGCGTAGGTCCACGCACATGCATTCTGAGTCCAGGCGAAGGCAGACATGTCCACTGTTGTGGTGGGATATGTGGAAATTCCTCCGAGATGCTACAAGGTGTGGGGACCTGTGCTGTGGGTGACAATCAATTGTGGCTGCAGGAACGTAGTTACTTGTCCATGTATGCGAGCGTTGCTTCATGGGCAATCTGTTCCAAGAGTACATCGTTGTCGAGGTCTAGGTACGTGAGGGTGAACCAGTCCATTAGCTGGTCCGGGCAGCTGTGCTCTGTCCACGCCGTTTCACCAATCCGCAACACAGCCCAATAGGGGAGCGCCTCGATGTGGTCACTGCACACGAGGAGTTGTGCAATCTCCCATGCCCAACTGCCTGCACATACGCCAAATATCAAGGCATCCCATGCACGGGTGTCACGGTTACACTCCTGTTCGTGGGCCAATATGGGGCGCACACACGTGTCATAATCCAGTTCAGCTACCATTGTGTTGGATAGGCAGACATCCATGGGCCACTCGAATGTGCATGATTGACAGTGGAACCAGGGCTGGACGCAGGTGACGTACGCAAGACGGAAACTCAGACGGTAACTGATGCGCAACACTGCCAGTGGCAGTGATCCCAACAGGTTCAGCATTCGGTCACGGTACAGTTCCACGTGACAGGGGTTGTGCATGTGCCCGGAATTGCCGGCCATTGCCTTTGGTGGTCTCGTAGCACCGGCACACTTCTGACAGGCGGCAGTTGTGTGGATGAGATGCCACTGCTCGGAGCAATGAGTCGTGTTTATGTGCAACGTTTGGGCGTATGGGTTATTTCTTACTTATGTGTCAGGGGCATCCCAAGCAGGTGTGCCTCAGGCAGGGACAAGTGTGTGTGGGGTGTGGAAATGTTGGTCTTTCATTCGCGCTGTACGTGGTGTGGGAGTCATCACGATCTGGTTTGGTATCTCTCGCAGGGAGTGCCAGCGGCATTCAGGACCAAAGTCGGGGGTTCAGGTGTCCTTCAGCCTTGTGTATTGAGACAATGGAGCTTTCATTCCTGATTTTGGTCTGACTACTGCTTGCATTTTTGAAATGTGATGCGGCCTTCGCGTTGCTATTGATGCCAGGCCTTTGACTTAGTGTGCACCAATAGAGATACACACACAACAGTTGGCATGTATGAGCCAGGAGCCCGATTGGCCTTGCGCTCCTTGTACAATTTCTCTATTCCTCTCTCTCACTCCCTCTCCCTCTCTTTCTCCCACTCTCTCTTTCTCTCTCTCTCTCACTTTCGTTCGCTCTCTCTGTCCTTTGATGAGCGCATGACACACCTTCTTATCTGGGAATTTGTTTTGCAGGCTGTGACTTCCAGATTGTCCTGGGTGGACCCGCCATGACTCTTCAAAATTGTTATTTTGTGTTTATTCTGTGTGAAACGAATTATTTGCTGAGTCTAAGATGAATGTATGATTCTCATTTTTCTGACGACACGTAGGTTAGGTGTTGTTATTGTGCGACATCGTGCACATTGTTTTGTTCATGATTTCGTGAGGTTGATGTGACATATCTTTGTCCGGTTGTGGGTGGGGGGTCCCCGGAGTGGGGCCCCGGGGGTCCTGGGTGTGGTGGCGGTGGGTGTTGTTGCCCTCTCGGGGCTCCGGGATGCATGGTAGGTGGCTCCATGGCATCTGTTGTTCTTCATGTGTGGCTGTGGGCTGGGCTCCTTTGTCTGTTGCAGGTTTTCGTCCGACTTTGCACCAGGTAAGAGCAGGTGTTAATTTCCTGCTGCTAACGCGCCTTATCGCATGTTTTGTGGTCTTATCGCGGATCGGGCTGGTCGTTGAGAATGTTGTGGAGTGGTGTTGTCGCTGCTTTTTGCTTGGGAACGCCTACTCTGCATATCATTAGCGTTAGTTGCCGGGGGCATCTGTGGCGATGTTTTTTGCGACTGCTATCGCAGGTAAACTGGTGTTATGGGCTGTTAGCACCAGCTTGGGAATGGGGAGATAAATTTATCGCGGATTTGGCTGCGATAACGTGCCGATAACTCGGCGATAGCTCCTTGAGAATATGCCCCCTAGGTATCTTAGCACCTGAGTCAGTTCTAAGCAGTGGTACGTAGTGCTGGCCAAAGAATGGAGCCTGTAAAGTAATCAAGACATTTTGTTTAGTTTAATTACAGATGGTTTACTAGCATCCTTTATTTGATAGCTATGAGAAATGTAATTATTTATTTGAGAAATTTTATATAGCATAAACATGACTTGTCAGGGTATCAGCGCCCTGTACAAAGAAGCAGACATGCTAAACAAGAATAGATACAAATAGTAAATACTGTACATATAACAACAGGCTAAGCATACAAAATGAGAAAAGGAACAAGCAACATCGTAGATATAAAGTAACAAAATTGCATAGTAGAATGGGAGTCCAGGGCTCTCTACCCGAACAAATAGTCATTTGAGTGGCTTCAGGTCTATTGTTGAAGGCATTTATTCAGGAGCAACCGTTTTACTTCTCTTTTGAATGGGGAGGTCGAAGGGTCAGATCTGGTTTCAGGAGGAAGTGCGTTCCATATTCTCGAGGCATGACCAGAGAAGGAGCGGTTAGAAGTTCTTTTCTTTTTGAATATCTGTGGTTTCAACAGGAGTGTTAGAACTTCTTAGGGACCGACTCATACCATTCTGTACGGTATATTATGTGCATGTGAATAGGAACAAATCCCTGATGAAGTACTCTTATGTCCTGAGAAGAGTGGCTTCCATGTTCAAGATTTATGATGCACTGCTAGACCACTTGCTGGCTTGGAAGATGGGCACTTCTGGTGAACCAGTGGCACTATGGTGATCACTCCTTGTTTCTCTCTTTAGATATGTAGACTACCTGACTTCTACCTTTGCTGAGGCTACAGATGCCTAATTTATTTCCATAGTATTTCTCACTTGATTGCTTTGCAACATTATCATCAAATTCAAATTACTATTTAATTGCTCTTAGGGGCATCTTGGCAAACCCACTGGGCAGCATGTATACAATCACACTGAAATTCCTTAGTTGAATTGCTTGTTTGATTTCTTTCTGAGTCTTTTGGTCTCTTACCTTTCTGATTCAAACTTGCAAATCCCACAGAAAGGGTCTGGAGTTGGTATTTGTGTGTCTTGGAGATTTGTGTGTCAGGACGAAAGGCTGGAGATTAATGGACTACAGTAACTATAATCAATTTTAATATTGTCATAGTCTGGAAGTCCTCATTGGCTAGGCTAAAATGATATTGTGATGTTCTAGTTTGCCCTGATCATTAGGCAATTGTCCAAAATAGAGGTGGAATACTTTTATTGCTTAGGTGGTTAAGGGGGTCATCTTTATCAAACTGTATGCTCACTGGTCGAGGTCCTTTATTGCCTCTCTAATTGTTAAATATAGTCTTGGGTTCACTGGTACAGACTGAAGTGTAAATTGGGAATCCAGATAACTGATAGCTGAGTCAACTATCCAAAAGGTTCCTAATGGCTTTACATTCACTAGATACTTGAAGTATTACGAGACAGATGCTGTTTTTTCCAGATCCACTCGTGGCACCATACTTAATAGTGGTGGCTGGATTGAAACACTGAAATTTAAAAGGGCAATAATGCTTCTCTTGTAACACTATACCTCAATGTTATACAATGTCTTAGGTTCACCAGACCTACTCAGGCAGCAGAGATGCCACATTGCTATCTTTAGGTGGATCTTAATAAATCCCAGCTGGTACAGTCTTTGTGGTGTGCTTCATCTTAACTGATCAGTGGAACCCCTGCAAGTGTCTTTGCAGCCTGACCCAACACCTGGCTTTGGCAAAGTTTTGGGCTGCACTATACCTGGTCATGGTTTTGGTAATCATTAAAATTTGCATGCAGCAGGACTTTAGCTGAATCAAAATGTAGTCTCTTTCAGACTTTTCTCATGCAAATGCCCCTGGAGGAAGTCTTACTTGATCACTATTCTTCGCACACCAAGTTCTGATGTTCTTGTGGACTCATCAGTCCTTCATCTTGTGTTTTATCTGGATCCCCCTCATGGCAGATGTAGTCTCATTCTTGAATGGCTTTTGTCATTTCCTGCATTGCCAGGCCTTGTGGGGAGGCCTCTGATTTTGTCCACCTCTCAGACACCAGTGTCACATGAGCTTATGGGATATTTCTTGTGTTTCTTAATGTGCACCTATAACACTAGGGGCCAGATGTATGACCCTTCTATTTTGCGAGTCGCAAATTCCATCATTTTGCGACTCGCAATTTGCGACTCGCAAAATGGAATGTGCAACAGTGTCTCAGACACTGTTTGCGATTCCCAATGGGGTCGTAAACGACCTGCCTTATTAATATTCCTGAGGCAGGTCGCAATTTGCGACCCCATTGGGAATGGCCAGCACTCACAGGGATAGTGGCCTGCTGGGGTCAGCAGACCATCATGTCTGTGACTGCTTTTTAACTAAAGCAGTTTTTTTTTAAATGCAGCTGGTTTTCCTTGCATTTAAAAAAGAAAAATGAAACGTTTCCTTGGAACCACTGCCTGCCCTTAAAAAATATTTTTGCTGCCAGTCACAAAGGGGAAGGGGTCCACTGGGGCCCCTTCCTGTTTGCGAGTGGCTTATCACCTTTTTGAAGTAGGTGGTAAACTGCAAGTGTTTTGCAACCCCAAATGTGTTCGCAAAACAATCG
This sequence comes from Calotriton arnoldi, assembly GCA_963921515.1. Lineage (NCBI taxonomy): Eukaryota > Metazoa > Chordata > Amphibia > Caudata > Salamandridae > Calotriton > Calotriton arnoldi. The sequence continues at coordinate 929,788 of CAWUFW010000648.1, read as the reverse complement.
TACATAGAAGTGCGACTTGCTATTAGGAAGGGATGACCTTGGCACACCCCTTCCTAATAGTGAGTCGCAAACCCTATATTGCGAGTTGGTATTAGGTTATGGACTCACAAAATAGGGCTTATACATTGTACAGACATTGTTTGCGGTTGCAAACGGGCCTATTATCCGTTTGCGACTGCAAAAATTGGTCGTACATCTGGCACGTATTGGGCAATTTTTGAGTAAACCTGCCCATTCTCATTTGTGCACCACTTTCGCTGCCTGGGACTACAAGCTCCAGACTCCCAGGGGGCCTGCTGATGCCCACGTAATCGCCAGCGCCTGGAGGCACTTTAAAAACTGGCACGGGCTCCTGCAGTGTGGGAAGCCCGTTCTCATTTGAGCACCACTTTCGCTGCCTGGGACTACAAGCTCCAGATTCCCAGGGGGCCTGCTGACGCCCACGTAATCGCAATCGCCTGGAGGCGCTTTAAAAACCAGCACGGGCTCCCGCAGCACGGGCCGCGCGCGTGCATGGGGCGGGCCCGTCTGCGCCCATCAGAGCCCGTAGGAGGCCAGGCCGAACTCCCACTCTTGGCTGTGATATCTGGGGGGCTGGACCATCAAGGACTACAACTGACGTCGCAGCCAGGAGCCTTGAGTGTAATAAGCTCTGTTCGATCCCAAAACTTCGCCCATCAGCTCCACCCAGCACCAGATACTCAAGCCTCTAGTGGTGCAAGGTAAGCCACTTGGCATCACGTTGCATCTTTTTGTAAGCCTCTTCCCCGCAAGTTATAGTGCTGTTATTGTTCCTTGCCAACAGTTACTTGGGCCTTGGAAAGAAGGGACTGATTAAAGACGGAGGCCTGAAACTATGGGAAATCTTGCACTTACATCTTCATACGGCTCAGGGTGGGTAAAATGGGTAAGTGCAAAACGGCTGTGGTCCACGAAGCGCCAACCACTAGAACAATGGACTGTTTTTTACAAAGAGCAGCGGGGGTTCCTGAAAAAGAAATTGAACTTGTGTCCCGCAGACTTTCCCAGTCCCCGGTGAATCATCTTCTACCCTGTGCCTCTAATATTGGGCTTCAGTGCGCTGAGGAGGGAACCGAGACAACAGCCACCTCTCCACGTCTTACCACCATCGATAAGCAGCTTGATTGTGATGAGCTAACTGTGGGGCTTACATTAGAGAGTAGGTTACCAGCTCAAACCAAAGCCCCTTGTGTAGTCGTTCAGGAGGGGCAGTCTTGTGGCGGGGTTGGATCTGGGGCCAAGTGCAAATACACCACCACCGGGGCTAAGGCGAAACGATCCAAAGTGGACACACCAATGCCAAATATCCAGAGTGCAGTCCCCGTGTCGAAAGACGACCTGGCGGTCATGTTTGAGGCCGGTCTGAGTTCCCTTCTTGATCGCTTGGACCTTAAGTTGGAACCAATTAAGCAAAGGCTGTCTTTTATATAGAGAGATCTTCTAAATCTGTCTCAATTTTTCAAAACATCCAATCCTACGTTTTGATTCCTGTGATGCAGCTGATGCATCTGCCGGCTCGGCTCCAGCTACTTCTGCCTCAAGTAAAGCGCATATTGCCCAAACCTCCAACCCAGTAAGCTCCATCTCCCTACCTGGCCCATCTACAAGCATCGGACAACTCCTACCTTCCACATGTGGTTCGCAGGCGAGGTCACGAAATCAGGTTTCTTCTAGACCAGAGGCCAATCATTGTAGGGAGTCAGCTCCTCATGTGAAGGGGGTAGAAGGGGACGCCCCAATCTCTGCCGCTGTTAATCAGGACAGAGTGCTCCAGGGTCCAAACTCCATCCATCTACCCCTGGAAGCACACCGTATGTAGTGGTTTTAGGTAACGTGCCAGTCCTAAAGCCGGACACCACCGAGGATTTTTACCAATTAAAGAACAAGGTCCTTTACTGGCTTAACAACAACACACCCCTGGGCCTTAGAGTGGAAAGGGACATCATCATGGTTAGGAGGGTGGCCTGGATAGGAGGCTGGAAAAAGAGTAGTGATGGTGATTGTATAATCATCAATTTCAACAGACCACATCTGGCAGAAAGGATTCTCCATGCAGATAACCATTGTAATAGAACAGGCCCTTTCTCCTCTATAAGAGCAGTGCCCTTGGATTACTTTTACCCACCCATACCCATGGTATTGCATCCAAGGAAATTAGTGACCCCGACCCCATTTGGATGGTCTCAACAACCGCCTCCGGTCCCTTTATTCAATTGATTTGAGCCGCTGGGTCAACTTGACCACTGTGATTAACTGGGTGGACCGGGTTCAAGGAAATCCACGGTGCCTTTACAAATGGACTTAAAGAATTAGCCGGCTCAGGTGAACCATTGCAGCCATCCGCTGGGTAATAACTTCTGCAACATCATTTAATGGAACATAGCCGGTTTGGCAAGCAAGTTCTCAGATCCGGGGTGGTTGGCTTTCATAAAAAAATATGACATTATCTGTTTCCAAGAGACATGGACCATTGATAATACTTATTTTTTTGAGGGCTTTAAGCTTTTTAACATCCCTGCAATTCCTTCAAGGACGGGACGCCCAACGGGGGGTCTCGCAGTTTATGTGTCACTTAGTCTAGGAGGTGGTATTGTGGTATTGAACACGGATAACCCATGTCTTCAGGCGTTAACCTTCTCCTCAGGGTCACATAGTCTACTGCTTTTGAACTTTTATAATGCCACTTCTCTTCTCCCTGTGGTGTGTAATGTCACTCGCTTATGTTAATTTTTAACGAATTGTGGGGCCCTGCCACGCAAGTCTGGTAATATAGTCCTGGTAGGGGACTTTAATGCGCATATATGTGGGGCCTTAAGGCAGGAGGGCCCAGGGGTTTGTGAGGATTCCTCTTGTCCTCTAGTAGATGGTGTGCATTTTGAACATTGCAGGCAGGGGGAGAAATTAAACGCATTGGTTTGTGATTTGGATCTGCAACTAACTATTGGGAAATTGACCCCCTCTAGGCGATATCTTATTCCAACCTTCAAGGGGCTGGGTCGGGAACCCTCGATTATTGATTTTATCTTAATCTCTACCCCCTTTATCATCTGATCTCAGAGTTTTCAATAACAGCCAGTAGCTACAGCGATCATAATCCCCTGTGTATTAAAGGTATATGGCCCACTTTTGACTTAAAAAGACAGATCACAGGAGGAGGGGTTCTACGGGCAACAGACGGAGGGAGATGACTCAGATGGGGGCAGATTTCCCCAGACATTCTGTGCAGGTGTCTACTGGAGATGTGCCAGAGTGAATTTCAGATCTGTCAAAACACGAAGGTAGAGTCAGACGAGTCTATCATCCGTGCCTTCGAATCAATATCCGGCTCCGTTGCTAAATTATTGGCTGTCCCATTCCAGGGAGTTCAGAGGGAAAGGGGATCTAGATGGTTTAACCCAGAATGTTCGTTGGCTGCCAGGAGGCTGAAATTAGCTCTTCATGCCTCCCCGAGGAATGCCGCGCTAGTTAAAATCCGAAGAAAGCAGTACAAACTAGCCATTAGTAAACGCAGGGCGGCTCTGAAGGAAGAAGCTTGGGGCAACCTTATTCAAGCAACAACTTATAAGTGCAGTGCAAAGTTTTGGAGCATTATTAATAGCCCCATTCTGGGAGAAGAGGCTGCAAATGTTTTAGAAGCTCATATCACTGAAAACAAATGGGTCAGTCATTTTGAGGATATGTTCATGGGAGACTCGGCCCTGCCGCCTTTACTTAATCCTGGTGGCACACAAAAAAAACTAGTGGTAATGGAAGAAGAAGTAAGGCAAGGTATCACTGGACTGACACGTAATAAGGCCCCGGGCCCTGATGGAATCCCACCTGATTTTCAGTTGTCGGATGTGGCACTTTGGGCACCAGTGCTCACTTACGTAATTAATGCAGTTGCTAGGTTTGGCACCCCGTCCTCATGGGCGACCTCTAGCATTGTGCCAATTTTTAAAAAGGGGGATAGGGACAGCACTGTCTGTTATAGACCCATCTCACTGTTAGATTTGGTGGTAAAAGGGATTGGTAGGATTCTGCTGGGTAGGTTATCGATCTGGGCTACTGACTATAACATCCTGTCGGACGCCCAATATGGGTTCCGCCCTGGGCGTTCCACGATCGAACAATCTTTGGACCAATTTCTAATAACCAGTAAATACACAGTTGCTCGTAGGGGTACCATCTTCCTGGCTTTCATGGATCTGTCCTCCGCATTTGATTGCGTAAATAGGGGCAAATTATGGCAGATCCTTTTAGCCTTGGGCGCAGACAGGGAGATAGTCTCCTTCCTCTATGACCTCCACCAGGACACCAAGGCGGTTGTGCGATATTCGTCGAGTTTGAACGTATCTCGTTCATTCCCCGTTAGGGGCGGTGTCCGTCAAGGCTGTATATTGGCCCCGTTTCTTTTTAATCTCTACATTAATAACTTGGAGAAAATCCTCCTGGAGACTAAGGTTGATTATCCCCGGATCGGACGGCGAGGTCTCCCGGTTCTGCTATATGCAGACGACGCCCTCTTGATGGCTTGCACAGAGAGCGGTTTACAAACCATCTTATCTATGTTCGCTCAGTTTATGGGAGCTCTGGACCTAAAAGTTAACAATTCCAAATCATACATCATGCAACTGGGGATGTGGCCTAGTAGATCTTATGCCTTTAAGGTAGGGTCTGCCCCGATTCCTAAAACATCCGCTTTATCCTACCTGGGGGTACTCCTGGATGATAAATTGAACTGGGGCCCACAACTCACACGTAAGAGAAATGACTTCAATAGGGATATCGCCGCAATTTTTAATTTTGCAGTTAGATTGGGTAAAAGACATGTGGGGGCTCTTTTGGAGCTCTACAGGGCAAAGTGTCTGTCAAAAGTACTTTACGGCAGCGAAATTTGGGGATATGCTGAAGTAAAGGATGTCCAAATAGCGGAAAACAAATTTATGAGACGTTTGCTGACAGTTCCCCAGGGTATCCCCTCCATTATTGCCCATGAAGAGTTAGGAATGCCCTATATTAAAGATCAGATAGCATTTCGCCCGCTGTTACTTTGGTTAAAAATATGGGTCAAGGCGGGGGATTCTCTAAATAAGGCAATCCTTAAAGATTGCCTGGCCCTGTGTCAAGTATTAAGGATACCATGGCTGAAATATATCAAAAGGAGTCTAATGAACCTGGGAAGAGGAGACCTTTTTTCTAATACTGAGGGAACACGAAAGGTAGATATACCCCTTCTTAAAACGGCGTTTAATACGTGTCAGACCATGTTAAGGGAGGAGAGGGAGCTCATGAAGCCAAGTGTCCGCCACTTTGTCATATTAAGGTCCACAGAGAAGGCTGGGCCGTATATACTTGGTTTCGTGAACTCTTACGATAGATTCCTTCTGACCAGGTTTCGGTTTGATCTGTTTTATTTACTTCTTACTTGCCCAAGGGGCACAAATAGAGGGCAATCCTTTCCGCCCTGCAGCTGCGATGGAATTTCTCCGCAGCAAAAGTTACATTTTACTATGTTTTGTCCATTTTACGACACCCCTAGAAAATCATATCTAATACCCATCCTGAAACAGGCCAACTTTAAACAAGTTCGGCCCGCCTTTATATTTCTCCAGATGTTGACGGGCAATACTGTATTTCATGTTTTAAGTTTTTTTAAATCCGCCATCAAGCTTAGGGCGAGTTGTGGTTAACCAGCTCGTCCCTTGTCACCATTTTTGGTTTTATGCATTTGTACAGCTAATTGTTCGCGGATCTAGTTAATGGTTTTTATGTACTGTTTTTAGACGTTTTATCCTAATATAATTGGTGTTTGGGATTTTAGATGCAATTTGTACACATAAGATGAATTCTGACCTTTTACAGGCTTGCTTTCTTGATTGTACATATTGTACTATACCATTTTAATCCCGGTTTTCACATTGTGCTTTTATGGTTTTATGTATTATGAAACTGAATAAAGATATTTGATTTGATTTGATTTGATTTGAGTAACCTTGTGCAAACATTGGTGGCATTCGTCTTTTGATTTGTGACTTTGCCTATTACATATAAAAGGGTGTACAGAATACACCTTTAAAGATTTATACAGAAGTCAGTAGGGTGGTCAATGGGTTAATGTATTTTGTGCATGAAGTGGACCTACCCATAAATGGGTGCAGCCAATGAAACAAGAATCATATAAGTAAACCAAAGCTAGATTAAAGGAATAGCCAATGTTTTACTGTCTGCTGGTATACAGGCAAGGCAGAATCTGGTGACTGTGAATTAATAAGGAAGTCTAAACCTTAAAGTCAAAAACAACAAACTCCCTGTAACCATGAGAAACACACCTGGTATGGGAACAGACAACTGCAATTGATCCACTGTGTGCAGGGCTCTTCGGGGCCTCTATGACATTAATTTATCTGATAAATAACAAAAGCCGAAACCATGCAAACAAATACATATTGTTACCTTAAAGAATACTTACATAGCACACCATTGGCCATTAGTATGGCAATGCAGCATTTACATTGGTCAGGAAACAAATTACCAGTGTCAAGGTAGTAAACATCACCCCTACTTTAGAGTCAGCCAATGCTGGGGTCAATAGAGCTGATTAATCGATTCCTAGCATTTCAAATAAAAAACATTCTATCTCTCTATGCATTACATTATTTCAGTGTATTTCTGTAATTCAACATTGAATTGACAAGACAGCCCACAAACCCATGGTGGGATTCTCTTGGCAGGAATGGGAATTCTCACCCAAGCAGATGAACTTTAATAGTCTTTTACTGAGTGGATTGCCATACCAAGATCTCTCACTAGGCCCATTAAATACCTTACATGAATGTTAAGTAAGAGAGCACATAAGTGGTACCCACTGACAGCAGAGAAGATATAAATGACATTATCTACCGCAAGAGGCAACTCTATCCACAAAGCACACAAACTATTCCAGAACAGCTCATCCCCAAAACACCGAACACAGATATTGTACCATGCATGCAGAATGCTTTTATTAAATGGTGCTGAGAGATTCAACATGTTTACAAGATAAAGATTCTTCCTACATGGCAGGACAAGAATATCATCCCATATGATGACCAGTGCCATCTTTGTCTCTTGCAAGGGCAGAATTCACATAGAAAGTGGTGCAATAAATTGTGTAGACAGTTGACATTTTGCAGGCAGTCACCCATTGCCTTCCTCAAAATCCTTCACCAATTAGAATAGGCCAAAGGATTGTTTTGGACCTCTGTGTTAGCTGAAGTATAACAATTAATTAAGAGAAAACAGAACACCTCCTCAATGAGGTATTAACCATTTTGGTATCAAACAGCATAAGGGCAACCAAATGTTCTTCGAAGGAATTTTTAGGAAAGAACTCTCCAGGCATCAACTGGGCCTAGGCACATCCAACAATTATTTACGCTCTTCTTCAGTGAATGCGTGGAAACTGAAGTGTTTATGTAAACATTTAAAATCAATCATGATGGTAATAATGTCATGCCCCATATCAATCAATCAATCAGGATTTATAGAGCGCTGATAGCCACCCACACAGTCTTGGGAAGGTCATTCTTGCATGATGGAGAAAATAGAAGTACCTCTCTTTGAACCATCCAGGAACCATCCCTGTGTGTCCCAATAAGCATGACGAGGAAACATGTAGCCAAGAATTGCGACTAGGGCCAGCTTTCCTTTCAGTGTTCTCCTCTTAATCAGAGCAAGAGAGAAAACTCCCTTCCTCACAGGAGGAGAGATCACCTAAGCCTTGGTTTTGTAATAAAATTGTGTTCCTGCTCAGTGTGAGTGGATCCCTGATGGCTGCCTTCTGAAAATATTGCCGAAACAATCAGTTGCTCTTGACGATATGACTGAATACCAAGGGAACTCAGCTTTATTTCAAATGAATATAGAGATGAAGTTCCATAAACCAAACCATGGCTTGTAGATTTCAATTCTCTAACAAACACCACTGACATGGAGTGCTAGGTATACGAAGCCCTGTTGTTGAACCCAGGCATAGGAAATGCCACTTACTAAACTTTGAACAAGTGGATTAGTTAAATGGCTCTCTTCCTCACAGGGCCTAAAACCTGGAGAGTTAAAATCGAGAGGCTCACTCCTGGGGTGGGCCTTGCATTTCATAGTCTTACATTAGGGTTTAAATCCTTACATGTTTCCAGCCCTTGAGGCGGATGATAGCTGAGGTTTAGAAAGAACCACTATTTCCCCCAAAACAGACTGAACACAGAAAACATTGAAATAGTGAACATCCGTAAATCCTAAGCAATGGAAAGAGCAAACAGCTGAAACTCAGCAAAACAAACAGATAGTCCACAAAGACTGCCACTGCCTCTCTCTTCTGGTAGACGTCAATAGGAGTATTGGTTACAGGAGAGCTCTGGTTCCCTATTCTTGGGAACAACCTTTCGTTTGCTCTTTCATAGACAAAGCAGGCACACAGGGGACTGATAATCACTACAGTCAATCAGTCGGTGACTTACTTTAAGCACCTACCTATATTGACTCAAACAATTCAGGTCACACATACATCTATCTAATTATTGCATCCAGAAGTGACATCTGCAATGGACATAATCAGAGTCTTAACCACAAGTTTAAATGCATATCTTACATACAGACAATTACACTGCATAACCACCCCTGGCAAATGGACACTCTCACCACACAATTCAAGAACAGATTTTTTTTTTATTTGAGCACTGGTTCTAGTAATCAAAATGGCAGCCTACACAGTGAAACTACTATGTGATCGTGCATTTGAATGGATCCATTTGTACATGGTGTATCCTTTTGCATCGTATAGAGGAGATGGAAACATCTTTAAATTGACATAGAAATCCTGATACTTTTTCTTAGACTCATACCACACTCCAGAAAGCTCTGCTAATATAATTGAAATGCAGATCTGTACTTATGTGAAGAGCTGCTCAGCTGATATGTTTTCTTTTACAATCAAAACACTGCTAATTTTACATGGCATTACATAATAGTAGTCAGACCCCCCAAATGAAGTCATGCCCTCCCCCCCGCCCAGAACGGAAAATATTGTTCTCAGGGGATAACTTGCAATTGGCTACGCAATGACAAACGCCCAAAGGAAGAAGAGGACACTTACAAATACTTCGGAATAGTGACAACAGATATGTGTGCGAAGCCTCATATGAACTCCCTCTGGGGAATCTGGACACATTCAGTTTTGCAGTTAATGTTTGTAATTCCGGTATGCTTGACTAATATGTCAGAGAGCTGGTGTGGCTTCTCTCTTAGCGCGTTTAATTAAAGAGTTCTGAAATGGCTTTTGTACCCAATTTATTAAAGGGACCAGAAGAATAATGTTTTTAATTGCATTAGAATGCTGACTGACAGGCCGCGCTGCATTACTGCTCTTGCTTTTTACCCTGTAGAAATAGGGATTCTGATCACTGCTAACAGCTCAAATGAGATTATGATGTTAGTTCTCTCTGGAGAGAACAGCAGCCCCGGTCATAAAAGCACCATATGGCAGCTTTGGCACTTTTTTTTCCAAGGTGCATGGTTTAATTATCACGCAGACAGGCTCGGTGTCCCTCTTGTAAGTGCTCGGGTCCTCCAGTGCCAAAGATGGGCAACACAATTAACAGAAAATAGCGAATTGGATTTGGCTGATAGATTAGCAACGTGCTATGGCAGCCCAGCGATTGCCTCATATTTCATTCATGGCTGGGTTCTTAACTTTAGCTGCTGGAAAGCTGCTCTTTACAGTTGTGTGTAAGGCAGCTTGTAGAAGTGTTATGAAACAGGAAAGTACATTTTACAACAGATGTAACATTTTTAAAAGGGAGTGCTGCTTTTCTGACTTTCATAAATCATTAATTCTGTAGAAGTAACAATTCTGAGAGCTGCGGTTTTCCACTGAGGCCTCCTTGATTTTAAATGCCGGCCTACGCTACAGGGAGGCGGGCTGAAGAGAGCCGCAGCACTGCATTTGCAATTTGTGTGTGTGTGTGTTTCTGTGTAGGGGGGTGGGGGTGGGACGGAATGGCATATTTTGTTGCCCTTGTTCCAGGACCTGCAGTGCAGTGCAGGGTTCAGGGTTCACAGCAAGGGGAAGGGGTAAGGAGGATTAAGGCGTGGTGCACGTATTTACAAGTCACACCAAGGGGCATATTTACAAGCCCCTATCGCCACCACAACGTCACTTTTAGTTAAGTTGTGCTGGTGATAGGGGCTTCGCCTTATTTACAAGGCAGAGTTAAGCCACTTTACGTGGCTTAACGCTGCCTTGTAAATAAGGCACCTTTTCACGCTGTACTTAGCATGAAATGGGAGGGCAATGGGTGTTGCGGTGGGCGTTCCACCACAACACCCATTGATTTTGATGCTGCCCCCTATTTACAAGGGTGGGGTAAATTGGAGGCAGCTCCATAATTAAGATCAGGGAAATCTGGTCTTAACAGGCGAAATGAGGAGAATTGCTTTATTTTTCCTCGTTTTTGCTGTTTCCATGTGTGGTGCGTGGTGCAGCACACATAGAAACAGCAAATTGCCATTGATTGTTTATGGGCAGGAAGGTGTTCCTTCCTGCACATAAACAATAAAAAAAATGATGCTTTGCAACTTCTATGTGTGCTGCATTTAGCAGCACACATAAAAGTTACAAAACGTTATTTAAAGATTGTTTATGTGCAGGAAGGGAGAACTTCCTGCACATAAACAATCTTCCCCTCAACGCACACACCCTTGCACTATGGTGCAAGGGTGCCTTCGTTGGCGCTAGGCTGCTGAGTTTAGCGCCAGGGCAGGGGGAAACACAGGGCTGCACCATATTGTTGTAAATATGGTGCAGCCCTGCTTTTCTGACGTGGCGGAGTGCAGCGTTAAGCCAAGAAGGCTAACGCCGCACTCCGTCACTTCGTTGTAAATATGCCTAGAAGTGTTGTTTTCTCACCTCTTACCCCTCCTCTCTACAGCTCTATTAGGAGGTGGGGGGCTGTGCCAGTCCTACTTCAAGGCAGAGCTATTTCCATTAAAATTGCTGTTTTTCAATTAATGACACATGGGCCATAGCTGCCTATGTGGACATATTTGCAAAAAAAGCCCTTGCGACTCACAATAAAACAATGGGACTCATGATGGTATAGTGCCACAGACAGATGCTAGAGTAACTTTCAAAATTGGTGATTGGGCATATTTATGAAGGTTTTGTGTCGTCCTTGCACCACGCAAGGGGCAAAAACGAATTCAGATTTATGAAGCATGCAAGGCCACCTTGCGTCGCCCTGCATGATTTGAAAAATCCTGAGCAATGCAGCACAAATCACTGCATTGCACTACTCTGCACTGGAACATGGGTGGAGCATGGGAGTCCCAATGCATTCACCCATGGACTTTGGCACATTCCCAGATTTACCAACACTGGTAAACCTAGGACTGCATCAACATGCTATACCTCACCAGCAGAGGCGTAACGAGGAGAAATGTTTATTTCTCCAAATTCTTTCCTCTTTCTATGTGTGCTGCACATTGCAGCACACATAGAAAGAGGGGAATGCCTCAGGGCGTGTTTTTGTGCATGAAGGTGCACCTTCCTGCGCAAAAACATTCCTGCTTACAATGTAGGCACTCTTGCACCATGGTGCAAAAGTGTCTGCATTAGCACTAAGCAGCCAAAAGGGTGCCAGCGCAAGGAAAGGATAGGAATGCACTGTATTATGTTAAATACTGCACATTCCTGTCGTTTTCCTTTCACGCACCGCAGCAAGGTAACTTGCTGCACTGCGTGAAAGATGCATAAATATGCCCCTTAGTGCCTAAGAGTTAAAGCCGCTGGCCTGTGACCATTGCCATGACAGATGGCAAGACATTACTGCATGTGAGATATGGGGCAAGCTGTCATTTGCAACTATTAAACAACAACCAAAATGCTGCTAGACCCACATTCCACCTGGGACTTTGCGCTGCGCAGAGGCCAGAGAGTGAGAGCGCTTCATCTCAACTTACGGGATTTCAGAATGGCATATTTTGGTTCTGTCCAGTCAACCCAATAGTGAAAAACAGTCTACTGCTCTGCAGGGTTTAACTGTCTGTGCTAGTGTATTCAAGGCTCACCCCTCTCACTGAAGCTCGGGGTGCCCCCGCAAAATATGATGGTGGACCTGAGTTTCACATTTCTCACATATATTCATTGGCCTTGGGCTGAATGGTGGCCCTGTTGAATCATTGGGGCCCCAATGAAGGATTGGGGGCCTTCCTGCACCACAGGGGCTGCAGGGGGCTACATCGCGCCCCTGTATACCACAGTCTTCTACTGCATATTGTTACACAGTCGGGTGCCTACAGACTGTGCAGTCATTATTTAGTTGGCAAATGCTCCCTATCCCCTGCTATTTATACGAATGACACACTCTCTTGTGATTCACAGACTGTGCCTTATAAGGAAGAGAGATTGGTGTGTAAATGTAAGCTACTTTAACTAATCATTAAAATACCATGGGTGTATTCAATTTGCCCAAATTTCAAGTGTGCAAGATTCAGAGTCATATTGGTGACATCTGAATGTAGTGTAAATAGAACATAATCATGGAGTGTAGAATTGGGCATCACGATCCAAGCTAAGTTATTAAACTTACAAAAACGGGGGCAGTAGAGAAGGCTGATTTGTGCCAGAGGTGCACCCTTCCACTAGCACTAGAAAGCACAAAAGTATCCCTCACAGAAGGGAATGGATACTGGCCCCCTCATATAAGCTGCTGTTACCTTAAGGGCAGAGACTCATGTTAGGGCCTTCCCTAAAAAGGTAAACAGGATGAAGGCCGTAACTTACCTACTGCAAAGCTAAATCAAATCAGTAAACCATTGAAGATAAACATGACCTATTTTTCTAAAGTTAACAACCATCACAAGTACAGTGTTACATCCTCTACAATAAGGCATTTGAAAATTACAGAATGCAATGATTGAGCAAGGTCTGTGAGTAGTTGCACAGGGGTCTTGTGGGTTTTGTGTGACACTTTTGTTTTGGACCTATTCGGCACAATTCTTTACACACCTGTAGGAAAGTGGAGAATTATGTGGTGTGGGAGTTAGACCTCACCATGTAACACTATCACAATACCCCAGAGATGGTCCTTGGATTCACACTAATAAATCCTTAGCTCATTCCTGGTAGTTTGATAAAGAGCAGTCAGGCTTTACTAGAGGGACATGTGTTAAGCATTTCAAAGTACCAACATGGATGATAAGTAATTGACACGGTTTGAGAGAAATCCCACATCATTTTATAAATATAAAGTGTATTTTTATCTTAATTTAGATACTAAAACAAACTAAATCGCATAGATGTAATTGGAGTTATGAATTTTAGAAGCAATATTAAATCAGTGCAACATAATACATAAAAAATATAACATTACGGGTGCAGAGTTGTCCTCGCTGTCCGAGGTGATGAACGAGAGCCAGGGGAAACTGGTTTTACTGCTTACACAGTGCTTCAAAAAAAAAGAAGACAAAAACACAACAGATACACAGCTGTTGACTTCGGATGAAGGTTGCACAGTCTTCTCTGTAGATGCAGCATCAAGTGTGGGGGTTCGTTGTCGGATTGGCGATCAACAAGCCTTGGCAGTGGTAAGCACAGCAAAAAGGTATTGTAACTTCATTGGGTCCTGGGAAGTGAGGTAAAGGACTGAAATTTCCTGGCAGGCAAGACTACAACTCCCCCAATTCACTGGACCACCTGTATTTGGGTGGTCCCACGGAGGGCCCAATGGCCAGCAATTCTTTAGATCCGGTGAGTGTTTTTACCTGCAGTTTGAGAGACTAGTGGCACTTGTCAAGGGGAGTCTGAGGGTGCTTTTGGCTTCTACAAGGGTCCCTCTCTCAGGGAGTGCCAAGTTTTAGTTAAGGACGAGGGTCTTTCACTCAGTTCCAAGTCTGTTGCCACAGGGACAAAGTATCCCTCTTTTGCTTTGGTGCTGTGGGCAAAGTCCTGTGGTGGCAACACGGGTCTCCTATTGGTCCTTTCTTCCTTGATGCAAGTTGTACAGATATAAAGCTCTGGTGTTGGGGGGGTCCCTTACATCCTAGATTTAAGGGAGGTAGGGGTGTGGCATCTAGTAGCCAATGGGCAGCTAGTCCCTGCAGCTAGTTCACCACTGAGGTGACCACAACCAGGGTTGTAGGTCACCTTTTCTACCCAGAACCCTCTATTCTGCCATTCCTAAAGGTGGCAAAATCAAATTTCAGTGTACAGACCACGCTGCTCACCCTGGGGTGTGGGTAGCCTTTTTGGACTGTACACTTCCTTGCATATCTAATTTCCCACCTGCTCGAATGCAAATGTGCCTGGGGCTGGGGGAGGGCTGTTTCCCTCACTGGGAGACATCCCTGAAGCATATCAGTGGGGAACAGCCTTTGATGTGCCCCTTAACTAGCCTGCTTGGGAGGAGTGAGGTGTGACCTCCACCCTGCCCAAGCCTTTGATCCTGACTCTTGGGAGCGATCACACTGCCTGGCAGGAGGTCAGAATCCTGACTTGGAGGCATCAGGCATGAGAAACGTGAGAATGCCAACCAGAGCACAGAGAAGCTGGGGCAACCAGGTGGGCAACCTCTAAGTTAGCCACCTGGGTGCATGTCACGTCACCCAGGGCACAAGATTCATGTCAGGGGTGAGAAGGCACGGTGTTTAATACCAAACATGACATAGTTTGGCAGTACCATAATGGAGCTGCCAGCTTCAAGAATGCCCGGGTGGCAGCTCATGTTATCCTGTAGACCGCTCACACTTATAGCAGTTTCCAGTGGGGAACACTGCTAAAGGGACACATAGGCTTGCACTTATATGTCCTCATCTTTAATATACTGCATACTGACTCCTGGGCTGAGGAGACCTACCTTAGGGGTGCCTGACATATATTGAAGGTACAATTTCATGCAAAAGGTGTTGAGGCAATAAGTTACCGCACCTACCACCTCAGTGGGAAAAGTTATCAAACACTTGAAATGGTGCACAGAACCGGAAGTTCAGCCCCTTTCAACTTCCAATGGAGAAAATACTCCTTAAACATTAAAAGATTCAAATGGTTCAGCACCACTATTCAACAGAATGTATCACTTTTTGTTCATGATAGTTCAGCACAATTGTTATATCAATCCACACATACAGTACATATAATTCACAATCTCCAATAGATATGTTTTGAAGAAAGTTCTTTATTCATATTCTTCTTCTTTTATTAATCTCCTTAAAACAGAAGCCTTTAATATACTGCACACTGGCTCCTGGGCTGAGGAGACCTACCTTAGGGGTGCCTGACATATATTGAAGGTAGTGTATTTGACTGATTCATACGTGGTGAGGGCACCATCGAGCAGTTTGCACTGCTCCTGCAGTCTGCAGTGGCAGTCCTGCTGTCAGTAGTTTGCTTGGGTCACCCAGGGTGGCACAAAACTGTACTGCATCCCCGGGGACCCCTTTCCCACCTATGCTCTGGGTACTCCTGGTACCATATACTAGGGGCTTATAAGAGGGCAAAGTGTTTGCCAATTTGGAATTATCAAGTTAAACATAACAGTTTTAGGATAGAGCACAGGCACTGAGGTCTGGGAAGCATATCCCAATCATAGCCGTAACCAACAGAATTTTGGATCAAAAGGTGGGGGGATGACCATAAAAAAGGCACTTTCCTACAACACCTTTACACTGTGTGGTCATTCTTGGCCACCAGTAGGAGTGGTATGCCAGTCCCAATGTCTTATGAATGTCAACATGGCCAGAACATTTCATCGTGGCTTCTCAGACTGAGCACACAATAGAGTTCCTAAGTAAGTTAATGCAAGATTTATAAGTGCCTCAGGTCTACAATGAGCCAGTGGTAAAAGTCAATATCTACTATGAGTTGGATGTTTTTTCCAGGTAGAAACCAGTTGTCAATTTTTTCAAGAAACATACTAGGGAGCAAGACTAGTTGTTAGCAGTGTTTATAATGGTATTCTGGTAGCTGTGGCAGGAAAGTGCATCTACTTTGCTATTTTTTAATCAATCCTTAATTGCAATATGCACAAAACAGAGTACAGTGAAGCTGTCTTGTGCTAATTGCTCTTGCTGACACTGGCAGTTTGTAGTGATATAGGTAAATGCCTTCACAGAGGAGGTCCTGACTCCAAATGCACCCATTTGCAAACAGTTGTCTGAAATACCATAATTCAACTCAAAGGTATTTATTTTCTGCAAACAAAAAGGTACGGAATGCGGCTGGCCCATGCCAGGTTTTTACTGTTATAAAACTGCCCCAACATAAAATTTTAAAGTTCCTGATAAAGCATTGCTCATTTGTGTGTAGTGCCAATTATAGGTGCTGTTGTACAACAGTTATTTAAGGTAACAAAGGTTTTTTCTGTTTTCGAAAATCACATAAACATGGAACCATTATATTTTAGAAAAATAGTGATCAGTTTGAGGATAAATATAAACCACATAAAAAATTGTAACATATTCATAAATTACAAATATCTGAAATGATCTTCAACTTTTCCCCTGCCTCTTTGTATGTCTTGTTAGAACAACTGTCATAGGGAAAGGGAGGCAGAATAGGGATTCATTTTGGCTTGCGCAGCTATCTCTGGTACCAACAATGTAATTAACTCACTTTATTTGATGTTAACTGACGTAGCAATCAATATATTTACAAGAAAATCTTCTGTTATACTAAGCAGAAGAGAGATCAATGGCTTTCATTTGTTCTCTTTCAAAGCTACCACAAAACGCTATTCAGGTACATTTCAAAGATGCAACCCAAAGCCTCCTAATGTATCCTTGTCTCACAGCTGGTTAGTATGCTAGGAATAAGACTTTCTCTGAGGGAGCTGCTGGAAGTGCAAGGATAAACAAATTAACAAAGCAGAGCAAATAAAGAAAAGGAAGTAAAAAAAAAATGTAAGTCCGTTTTTATATAGTGCAGCTACTCACCCTTACGGGTCTCAAGGCGCTGGGGGCCGTAGTGGAAATTAAGTGAGCTATTGCCCAGAGTCACATGGTGCTGAGCTGCTGCCGGAGCTGGGGATTGAACTGTGAACCCTGTGCTCCGAAGTCAGCTGCCCTGGTCGCTGCACCACACCTCTCCAAGGAGAGGTCTAAAACAAACCTGGTGAAGAAACTGATAATGGGACACTGGTGAACAAAGGTACATGCATTTGAAATAAAGAGAATGGGGGAGGGGGCGACTATTACATAAAACCTCATTGAAATCAATGCTCTTATGTTTAAAATGCCATGCAATGATCAATAATCATAGAAAATATTTATGATTAGTGTTACAATAAAGAGCAAATTGTATGTAATGTACATGATACACAGTCAGTATCTTAGATACCATCGTAGTGACAGGATCTGTGTAGGCTTATGTTGAATGTGTGTTTCTGGAGTGTCTTTACAAAAAGAGAAGGGTGATTAAAATATATATAGAGTACATTTCTATTTAGAATATGCACCTGTGAAGTGCCTGGATACCCTCACAGGTGGTTAGCGCTCTCTACAAATATACTTAACATAATATAACGTGACATAACATCTGACTGAGCGCCTGATTTATAATTTAGCAAATGGGTTAGGGCTTCTCAAATGTGATGTATATTTCATTTTTCCTATTACAAGTGCATTATATTCTATGGCACTCTAAATCTGGGCCTAAGTCTATGAAATGGAAGTCAAAATCCTTCAGTGTGGAAAAGTTCAAGGCCTTGGCCGGCGAGAGCCACACAAAGTTGAATCTGTTGCTGTTGAGCTTCTGCTGAACCTGTTGATTTTGATGCTGAAGACTCTGAGAAGTACAAAGCTTGATTTCATGGTTGCTGAGGTCCCTTCGCTTTGTGGCTAAATTTCTCATTTCATCTTAGTACTTAGTCACCATTTCAGTTCTCAAAATCCTCCAATGAGGCACTGCTGGAAGTTGTAGCCTGACAGGGCTCCAGGGGGCCAAATATCTTTACAGTGAGGTCTAACTGATTCTGTTCTCAATGCTGAAAAATCTCTGAGCAGGAAAAACCTGTTTTTCTAGGCACCTGGGTATGCCATCCCTCAGCAAACCTCAGTGCCTTGCCCCAGGCATACAGGGGAGAAATGAGTCAGTCCTTAAGCCCTCAGGTTCTCAGGGCAGGCTTCTGGGCAATAGATCTCTCTCCACAGGGCTCCTGCGGGGTCCAGCTCTCTATAGTCAGCTGAGCACTTTTAGGGTCAGGAGTCCTTCTGTTTTTGTGTTCCTGGAGCAGACTAACATAAGGCTAACCATTTGGCCCTTGGGGAGTAATTCCAGTCCTTCAGTAGCCGCAGGTGAAAAAATAAAAAGCTCTAATTAATAAGGTCTGAAATGTCCCATCCTAGGAGGAAACCACGTTGACATGGTGAAAGGGACAAACAAGCTGAATTGTCTGGAAAGCTATTTAGATAGGTTCCTACCATCTTTTCGCAATGATACGGCCTGGTAACATCCACACGCAGCCTCACTTTTTCTTTGCTCTTGAATTTCATAGACTAGTGCAGTCAGCAATTGAAACTTATTACCGACACTAAGTTCTATTTGTGTTGTTTTTTTAACCCATGTGAGGTGCAAAACATGCTTTGCGCCATTCTACACTTTAATGTATTCAAGGCGGTCCTGTCACAATGGAACAACCATAAAACCCAGGCAAAGTGATATGCTGTTCACATGCAAAGCAATGCCAACTAGTTCAAAGGCCTATCTGCACGGAATAAAATGCAAGCTCAAAGCAGGTGCAACATTCAGGGTTAACCTCAGCAGTCTTATATAAAGAAACCATAGTCAATAATTCTGACACTACAAATAGCCATGGAGGTTGTTATCATGTGACACAGTCAGTGGCTATATCAACTTGCCAGAACAAGATGACAGAGAAAGGAGAGCATATTCATGAAGAGGGTCACCTCCCCTTTCTTTGTCAGAGAGGATATTGCATCATCAAGATTTAGCAGCACAATAAAGACACAATCCTAGCTTTGTTCAACCAAACCAGACTCATTTTGGAGCCCACCACAGCCAGGTTAAATTCCAAACACCTCATGTCAACTTTTTGGTGGTACACCAACAACTTCGCTCTGCATGGTATCAGAGCACATCATTTCGGTGGTGCCAAAGTAGTAGGCCTCTTCCAGAGTCCACGTTCTGAATTCCTGTCATCTGTTTTAGATGCCATCCTGAAATTCACACCCAATCACCTCTGCTTCCTAAAATATGGACCTGAACATGAACAGGTGAAGCAAGGCTTCTGAAAAATAGCACCATCCCCCCCACGTACTGCATGCAATGGATTGCACCCATGTGACTTTAATCACACCACCAACCACTGATCACTTCTGCTGGGATTAAAGAACACCCACTCTATCAAGGTGCAGGCTATATGCCATGACTGGACCCTGCATCACCAATTTTGTAGTCAAATAATATGGGAGTGCACACAACTCCTACATCTCCTGACACTCCACCATCACAAGTTAGAGAGCGGGATTTCTTTGACACAGCCTACTGCTTGGTAAGTGGATGTGGAATGTAAAGCTCTCACTGAAAATGTATTATGCTATCTTTGCTACATACACATAGAAATCATAACACATAAAAGTCACTACTGTGCTGATTCCAAACACACATGCGCATCAGGTATTGGCAAGCAACACAAAAACAACATTTGGATTAGGTAAAATGTAACGTTTTATTTGGGCAGAAGTATATCCAGGGCAACGACATAAAACTGAAAGATATTCATATATGTATACGTATTTATGTACATATGTCAAATTGGGGGGCAGATACTCGAAGTCATACTCAAAAATTGAAAATGAAGGCGATCTAAGAAGGTGTTGGCTCACAAGACTGCCAATAATAGTGTGTGTTCTATTAAAGCGCCTACATAAGAAAAGTAAACCTATGTTTGCTTCTTAACATGTGTATATGTGTGTGTCTGATGTCACTGTCTCAAAACGCAATGTACATTTAAATATATGCAACCTATCAAGAGTACAATTAGCAGCTCCAATGAGTCTGAGTCAATGTCATGTGCAACATATACAATTTTACTGTGCAATGCCATGACAGGGTAACATGTGTCTCCAAATTGATGTCACTTGTCGAACATACAAATGTCATTTACAGTGTTATTGTGCTGCAACATGAAGCACCACGTATTGACTCTTTCTCCACTTGTGAGTATTGATTTCAGTGGCTCAACAATCGCTTTGTTCAACAAAAGAAATGCCACGTAAAAGAACTACATTTGTTAATCACACGTAAAGAAGCAATGTTCCAAATCTAAATGGTATTGCATCATCTTGACTCACCGAGATGTGTTGTGTTTACGTCAGTTAATCACAAGAGTAGATTATCATAACAATAATTTAAAAAATTTACATTTTTCTTTCTATAAATGATGACCATCGGTTTTTGTACATTGATATGTATTTAAAGCAGTAGAGGTATTCTGTAAACTCACACACGCACTGCCACAAACAGACTGTGAGGCATATTACACAAAAGACAGACTACAATTTTTAGAAACTGTGTAAGATACAAAATCACAACACCAATTAAAACATAACCTTGCTTGGACCTCAGTACAAAAAACAAGATTAATATGAAATAAAACACATTTGTAGATTTCTGGAGCAGAAGCAACATCATGGCTTAACATTTGCAAGCAGTCTGATGTTATGTAAAACTTCAGGTACCATGGTTGGAGATACAGAATTATCTATATAAAATGATAGTTGTATAGCTGAAGCATGCCGGCAATGGAGGAAAGCATGCATCTTGTCCTTAGACAGTACGCCCTGTTTAAATAGTGCGTTACTCAACAACCAAAACTAAGTACACATACAAAATGATTAAAGTCATTCAATAAGCAACATATAACCTGGGTAACAGCAAAAAATCATCCAGTGCCTTTATAGTTCTTTAGAGAAAGCAAACTCGTGGAATGAAGATTACATGCTATTCACAGAAAACAAAACAGAATTAGTCATAAATAGATCATATATCACATATGATGTTCAAAAAATCAATTCAATGTGTTCTTATGTGTTCTTCATTTTTTATTATATATACTTATTTTCAATGGTGTTCCTCACTGAAACATCTGACAATGTTGTAAAGCATGTCTTGTTCCCTGTATGTGGAGGCGATCTGGGAAAGTCAGTCGTGCACCTCTTACATAGTCACGCCACCTATGGTGAATGACAATAAACTGCATATTACAAGTTATATGTTCTATGGTAAATCTATCAAATGAGTGCTGTTGTGCAACATAACTAATCCGTAACTTATCACTCACCGAAAGTGGCCACTTAGATGCCTTTTGACAATGACTCAAAAGGCCATTTGGTAGCTCAGGATTCCTGCAAGGGTATTCTACAACTCTACACATTAAAAAACAAAATCCATCATAGGATGAACATTTAGGATCCTCAAGTCATATTTGTGTTGCCTCAGTCTGTCTCGTGAAAGGCGAGTGAACAGTCCTAAAGTTTCCTACATGATAATAATTGTTTGTGCAATAAATAATACTGCTGTGACGGGGCTATGCTCATTGACGCGGATTCTAAAACAGAAATTGAAGAATATTCTTTGCAATTGTCCTTCCATGTGTACTCTGACACACAGGAGGGATAAAGAAGGAGACATGCCATCGTTTATAATTTTCTTTTATAAGCATTTGACTTCATTGTCTAAGCAGCAAAAGGACCTAATTAATATCGAATGTAAATGTCCATGACAGTAATAAATAATATTGGGGCATATTAGCAAGACCGGCGATAAAATTATCGCCGTTTTAGCGGCAGGAAACTGCCGCTAAAACGGCGATAATGGGCTTGCTAATATGCGTTATAGAATTGCAATAGAAGCCCAGGTTAGATGTCCTGCACATCTAACCTGGGCTTCTATTGGAATTCTATAACGCATATTAGCAAGCCCATTATCGCCGGTTTAGCGGCAGTTTCCTGCCGCTAAAACGGCGATAATTTTATCGCCGGTCTTGCTAATATGCCCCAATATTATTTTTGACAATTATAAAGTTTTTTTGTTGGATTGTAATTTAGTAGTTGAAATAATTAGAGCGGATGTTGTGTACTTGAAAATCTCTGTCAACGAAGTCAGTGATAAACACATATTTCGTCCCAAGAAGAAGGGATATGTGGTTGACATAAATCTATTATAAATTTCTACATCCATTTGACATCCCACGTCACATATGAATCGCTGATAAAAATCGTAGCCAGTACGTTAACCATCTCAGTGTGGTGGACAAGATGCTTACATTATTCACACTTTGTAATCAGTGAATGTCTCATCAACCCACTATAGCCAGGAGTGTAGTTATCACAGAGGCTGAAAGTGAAAGCAGCTGGAGTCATAATCCCACCCCTAAAAGGCCCAGCAGTCTTTCTGCCCCCCACCCGGAAGCCAGATTGGAGCTTTACTCCAATATTACTATTTGGAGGGGCAGAAATCGCAGTAGACACCAGGGCATTTTATATTATTAAAAAAGAAATGTGGTGGGGGCCAGCCTGTCCATGCAGTGTACCTTCTCTGCCTTCTCTGGTGAACAGATTGGGAGGTTTACTGTCAACCTGCCTACTCAGGGAACATAAAGCCCACTAGAAGCCAGCTTTTATTTTTAAATAAAAGAACGGCATTGGGGTCAGGTTATCCTGACATCAAGCCAGACCCTCATCCCTAAAGTCCCCAACAGTCTTTCTGCCCCCCCTGGGTGGAAGATTGGGTATTTACCACTAATTTGCTATGCAGGGGGAGCAGAAGGCACACTAGGTACTAGGGATCGACTTTTAAAAGAAAGTAAAGCCCCAAAAGTCTTTCTGCCTCACAAGAGCCTAGAGTCTGAATTCTGCAGACATTCCTATGGTAACTGAGTGGAAATTTAGATTTGTTTGGCTGTAATTTTTATATATGCATCAGAAGAGATGGGTTAATCCTGCCCCTCCCCCGGCTGGCAGAAAGTCTTGCTGTTGCCCCGGAATGGGGCAGCACTGCAGTGTACTAACAAGCAAGGCTTGCACCCCATTCTGTTTAGTCTGGTGGGCTTTCCAGCCACTCGCGATGGTCAGATAGGTATTAAACACGACAATCTAACCTTCCATGTGGTCTAAAAGCTGCCCAGATGGCTACCAAAGAGCAAAAAGTGAGAAAAGGAATGAATAGGTTCACTGGGCCACTTTTGAATCAGACCACACGCCTGGGCACTAGACAGCACTTCAGCATTCATGGTAAGGCAGAATTTGGAGATTGGCCCATCTCTGTCAGTCCATATGTCAAATTACTCCCAAAGAAATTCCAATTTCCTCTCACTTGCCATGGTGAATGGCTGCACTGTTTTGAATTTGGGTCAACCAAAAGCTAGGGATCTCTCCCAACCCTGGAGATTTCTGAAGCCTAGAACTCAGAGGAATCTAAGTGGTATGACTTTGTGAATGACAGCACATTTTTGTGCCCATAAAGCACTGTAAACAATGAAATATGGGTCCAAAAACTCTGTGTTTTCCATAATCATGTACTAGAAAACTTGGACATTCCCCGCCAATGGTTAAAGTTTTACCACACAGTTTTTCCACACTTCTCCAGATTATAACACTGTTCCCCTTATATGGGTATACATAACACATGTCATAGAAACAGGTAAAAACTGTTACTATTTGAGACTTCATTGACCCCACATTCAGTTCACATGGTCTTAGCTCTTTGCTAGTTCCAGTTGGAGACGATAGCCTACCGACACAAGTGGAGTACCGTTTTTATCAGGGAAATATTTGAACACTGGTTGGTAGGAATTTAGTCGATCCCCATTGATTTTGAGACTTATCCTAACAGAAATGTGAAAAGAATGAATGATTTTAGCTAGAGCTTGATATTTCCATTATATTTAGATTATGAAAATGTATTGGGAACCACACAAGTCACACCATTCTCCATTTCCCAGGGTGTCTAGTTTTCAGAAATGTCTGGGGTTGGTAGGTTTTCCGGGGTGGCAGCCAAACATAGGCCCAAATACTGCAGCTATCCACATTGCCAGAATGAGTAAATTTGAAAGTAAAAATCTTGATTTTTCCTTGCTGCGTTTTGACGCTTTTAATGATGCCAACCATAAGGGCCATTCACAGAAGTGGGGAACTGTTTTTATCAGGAGAAGTGTGGGAATCCTGGGTCTTTGCTCACAGAAACCAGATTTTTCATTGACGTTTGCATGGAATTATGGGTAGGGAAACATAATGGGAGCCACGCAAATCACAGCACCATGGTGTCCTCTGAGAGTATAATTTTTCGAAATGTCTGGTCTTGGTAAACTTATCAGGGAGTCGTCTGAGCCCGGCATCAAATACCTCAGCTAGCTCCATCGGAGAATGAGTGAATTTGAAAGAAAAAAATCACAATGTTTCCTTGTTGTGTTTTTGGGGTCTTTCCTGTCACAGGCGTTAGGCTTATTTACACAGATCGGTGGATGTCTGTTTTATCAGGAGAGGTGTGGGAACACCTAATAGTAGCATATTTGGTATTTTCAATTGAATTTCTCTCTATTTTTGGCTTTCAAATAAAAGCCATTGTGCCAGCAGGAGCACATTTTGAGAAATTTCCTCTTGATCACATGATATTATGTGCAACACCAAATTCAGGGCTGTACAAATAACCACAATTCTTAAACTCTTAATCTTGGGCACATTTTTAAAAAATGCCTAGGTTTGCTTCATGCCCATTTTAATAATGAGATTTTACCCTATGAACTGATCCATATTTGGTACACAATAGAAAATCAATATGAGCTGCAACTCAGTTGATGCCTCTGTCTATTGTGTGTTTTGGACAATATCCAAACACTATTTATTCCTGTGACCAGAAGAGTCTGACTTTGTAAATCGGCCACTCGTGCTAAATATTATAGATGAAAATATTGTAAGCTACTTCTCCTATTTATTTTCATTATGTTTTGATTTCAATTATTAATTTAGTTGGAAAACTTTGAGCGATCTACACAAATGATCTCTTGCTGAATTCAGAATTCTGTTTACTTTTCAGAAATGCACAGCTTTCCTCCATGTTCACCCGTGGGCTTCACACCTGTTATCACCACATACGGCAAGTAGGACAAAACCACAGAAATAGGAGAAATTGACTACTGTCATAATTTTTGATTGCAATTCTTGTGGAGGAGGAACTGGGGGTGATGGTGATGCTGGAGCAACTGTAGGACTTTGCCTTCTCTCCTGTCTTTCGTGCTCATGTAGAAATCTCTTGCATCAAAATCCTCAGGCCACTGCCTAAATTAATAAGTACCTGGCCTGTCCAAGAGCCTGGAAACATATATCAGCAGCATCCCCATTACTTGAAATTATAATACAAAACTTGTAATAACTTGTATCAAATCTTTAAAAGAATTTCTTCATCGTATGCACAAAGAGAGTGTTACAAAGAGCTAGAAAGGAATTAAAAACGGTAAGAACAGAAAGACACAAAAAGAAGTTCTTCACCTACTTAAAAAACTTTAAAAAAGATTTCTTTGATGTAGTGAATGCAGAACCAAAGTGAAAGAAGGGAACTTGCCAACTTATTTTCTTTTCGTATTAGATGGAGAGGTAATTGTAGCAGAGAAATTATAGTCCGCTTTCCACTTTTTTGATATATATTCACTTTTATATTTAGCAGCACCAGTGTTTTCTGGATGCCAAGTAAACTAGAATATTTTGTGTGTGCAATATTATCCATGACAGTAATGAAATTATTATTACTTCTAATAGGTCAAAATAAGGGTCAAAGACACACAGAATGGAAGAAGAGGGAAAAGAATCTACAATGCTTGAGTTCATTAACCTTGGACCTAGGCTGATGAAATTTTCCGACTACCAAGAAACTGGAGATTTGGATGGGAAAAATTGAGAGTTAAACTAAAAGGCATGCTAAAATGATTTGCCCATAGTAGGAAGTAGAGGGGCATGGAGAAAAAAAGTAGATTGAGGATATGGGGTCTAGCAAATACCCTGTATAATGTGTGGGCAGGTTAACAAGCTGGCTCAAACCTAAGGTGACAAAAGAATATAAGAAATAAGACACACCACAAGTTATGTGATATCGTTTAATTCCAAATTCGAATAACTACACCTTGTAAATTTTGAATCTCAAATACTGATATCAGACAAACATTTCTTCAACGCTCTAATGTCCAATATTTTCACGGCCTCAAATAATAAAAGTTAACATTTATAAGCACTCTTTCCCTATTGAACCTCTTCCTTATGCAAGGATACGTCCCTCTAGCTTTCAAAGAAGCAGTGGTTATACCGCTTAAAAAAAAACCTGGCAAGAACCCGCAAAAATGCCTAGAGGCGCATGTAGCAAAACATCTTTGTTTCTTCTTAAAAGTGACTAATTTTCTTGACCCTCACCAGGCAGTCTTTCGGCCCTCTCACTCCACGGAAACAATCATCTTATCTGTGGTGGGCTACTTAAAAAGCAGGGCAGATGAGGGATGCACACAGGCACTGGTCCTACTAGACTATCAGCAGCATTGGATACCGTTAACCACAGGATTTTAGCGGATTGAATTGCTGCAGCAGGTAACTGCTTTAAATTGGATGAAATCCTTTTTAAAAGATTGTACCCAGTCAGTCCGCCTCTCACCTTACAGCTCTGCTATAGTCAGCGTGAATTGCAGGGTACCACAGGGCTCCTCCCTGTCCCCTATCTCTTTAGTCTTTATAATCACCCCTTTTATACATACCTTACAACAAAAAAAGGTAAAAATGTATAACTATGCGGATGATATGCAGCTGATTTTTACAATTGATGAGACATCGGACTCTAAGGAATTCTTTCAGAATACTATGCTATTCATCAGAGACTGGATGAAAAGCAACCAGCTAAAACTTAACTCTGACAAAACAGAGATTGTCATCCCCAACAATAAATTAAACTATTGGACTCCTGCTTACTGGCCAACAGAGTTAGGTCCCCCACCTAACCCCAAGAGCACGGTAAAAAGTCTTGGCGTTAAAATTGATGTGGACCTATCCATGCAACCCCAGATTAGCATGGTTACATCCTCTTGTTTTCTTCAATTTAGGAAGTTCAGAAAAATTTGAAGATTTTTCACTAGAGAAGCCAGCATTCTAATCATAATTGCTTTGATTTTGTCCGGAATTGATTACACCAATGCGCTCTATCTGGGTCTCCCTATTAACCAAAATCATAGACTTCAGATGGTACAAAATCAAGCGGCAAGAATCATTTTTCAACAACCAAGATATTGCCACACAAAGCCTCTGATGAAGGAGCTTCTTTGGCTCCCAGTGGCGCAGCGCTCCATGTTTCAAACAGGATGCATTTTTTTCAAAGCGATCTACAGCAAAGGTCTCAAGTACTTATCCGCAAGGATCCATAGATATTCCCCGAAACATAATCTCAGATCTGCCCAAATGAATTTACTGTTGGTCCTGAGATTTATACTCGAAAGGATGGGAGGGACATGGTTCTCCACGTTAGGCCCCCAACTCTGGAACTCTCTGCCCATCACAATCAGAAAAGCAGCAAACTACATGTGTTTTAGAAAGATGTTGAAAACATGGCCATTTACTCAAGCTTATAGCTAGGTGCGGGTTCAGATGACGACGGTTTACTAACTCAGCGCCAAGAGACCTGTTGGTGTACGTGCGCTCTACAAATTCCCCTTAACATAACATAGCATAACATAACATACCACTGAATGCCCATTTAGGAAAACTTTTCAACTTGTAGCTTCTGGTGTAAAGTTGGCAGAAATTTACAGGACCCTGAGTTATATGAGGGTGGCAACAACAGATGATATTGTACATCCAGTTCGCATGACTTTGTGCATCCAATCCACACTACCGTATACATGCTAACTAACTTAAAACATACTTTACAAGTGACACAGGTAGAAATTCACTAATGCTAAGATTGACTTGAGACCTTGACATTACCTTTTACTGTAATGTAGGTTATATTAAACTTTATATTCAATGATTTATAATCAAAGATTCATTCTTTCTCTATCCAACCTAGACTGACCACTGTCTTATTCCTTTCAAGTTCACCTTTAATGTGTTCTCTGTCCTGCACACTGTTCTGTCTCTCGGCAACTGACCCAATTTACTGAGGTCTTAGAATCTCAACCCTGCATCAGTAGCATCTCACAGATGAAATTTGCAGTTAATTACAACTCCTGGTTATATCACGCTCCAAATTCTCTTATACATATCAAACAATGTACAATTACCCTATAACGCCCCTTAGCTTCAAGATATCCGTCTGATCTGACTTAAGCCAAATGCCACTAGAAAGCTCTTGAGTGGGCTTGGCATTGCAAATGTTCTCTTGATGAATGCCTTCACTACATTGCTGCCCTTAAACATTATAAGAAACACCTCAAGACTGCATGCTCTTAGTACTCTTGTTAGAAATGGGGTTTCTGATTGTCACAGGAACCACCACTCTAGTCAGGGCAAGCTAGATATGCACTAAAAGAGCCCATGCTCACACTCTGGTAGCTTGGCACAGAGCAGTCAGGCTTATTTAAAGAGCCAATGTGTAAAGTATTTGTGCAACACGCACACACACAGTTGATGCATCGTATTCGATCACATGGATACAGGCGATGCATCAGTTTCAATCTGCGCAGTTGATGAAGGCTTTGTCGACTAACCCTTTACGATGCAGGCTATGTGTTGTCATTGAGCTGCGCAGTCCGTCATCGTCGAGCCACGCAGTCCATCAAAGCGATGTAGTTGAGCGGCAGCTGTGTCGATGTCAAAGGACGATATGTTGGTTTGAATGGCTCAAAGTCGTCGAGGCGTCAGTTATGATGGATCAGCACAGCAGAAATAACGGTTCAAGGGTCCAGGACTGCATTGGCACCACTTGGCAGGGCAGGACTTACTGATGGCAGAGTTCAGGTGCTGATGCAGGATTGAAGGAAGCCTTTGGTGGCCCTAGGACTTCAGAACAGGGGGCATACCAGCAAACCCTTGGAAGCACTCTGGGTTCAAGTGAGATGGGTCCAGTTCTGGTCCTCAGTAGGCCAATGATCAGTAGGCAGCAGGGCAGCACAGCAAAGCAGCTCTTCCGGAACAGCAGTCGAGCACAGTGGTAATCCTTGTAGCACAGCAGTCTTTACTCCTGGCAGAGTTCTTCACAGGTCCAGTAGGGTACTGTCTTGGTAGGGTCAGAGCCCTAGTACTTATACCTAGTTGTGCCTTTGAAGTGGGGGTGACTTTTAATAATGGTCTTTGAAGTGCACTTAGGCCCTTTCTTCCCAGCCCTGGCTCAAGGCTATCAGAATATCAGTAGGGGGTAATCAGCCCTTTGTGTGGAAAACAGGACCCTGCCTATTCAGGTGTGTCAGCTCCCCCCTCTCTTCCTGCCCAGGATGAGCTATCAGAATGCAGATGAGTTCTCTGTCCCACCTACCCTTCCTGTGTTTGTGGCTGTCTAGAGAGAATGCACAAAGCGTAGCTGTCACCCATCCCAGACGTGAAATGGAGACAGGTTGCAGGCACACAGAGCAGTAAGAGCTGAGAAATGTCCACTTTCTAAAAGGGGCATTTCTAAAATATTAGTGTTAAATCTAACTTTACCAGTAAAGAGGGTTTATCATTAGTACAAAGATATGAAACATGATGCACCTACTCCTTTCTAATCAGGAATTATAGCTTAAAAGCGGATTAAGGAATTACCAATATTAACCTATGAGAGGAGTAGGCCTCACAGTAGTGAAAAATCAATTTGGGTGTTTGTCACTACCAGGACATGCAAAACTTAAAAGCACATATCCTACATTTTACTTACACAGCACCCAGCCTCCACAAGCAACCTAGGGTCTACCTTAGGAGTGACTTATGTGTAATGAAAGGGGAGTTCAAGGATTGGCAAGTAGTTTTAAATGCCATATCAAGGTGGCAGTAAACTGCACACACAGGCCCTGCAGTGGCAGGCATGAGACAGGTTTGAAAGGCTACTTCTGTGGGTGGCACAGTTAGTGCTGCAGGCCTACCAGTAGCATTTAATTTACAGGCCCTGGGTATATGGTATACCACTTTACAAGGTACTTACAAGTAAATTGAATATGCCAATTGTGCACGAGCCAATGTTACCATGTTTAAAGGAGAAAGCACATGCACTTTAGCACTGGTTAGCCATGGTAAAGTGCTCAGAGTCCTAAGGCCAACAAAACGAAGGTCAGAAAAAGAGGAGGAAGGCAAAATGTTTGGGTAGATTCTTCAGAGAGCGCCATTTTTCAATAACACTTCTGTCAGAATTAAGAAAGCTAGCATATATACCTTTGAAGTCCTTATCTCAGACTGAAAGCATTTCTTAGCCCGTGCAAAACTTGCTCCATCACTGCTTCTTCTCAGATTTTTGAAGCCCTTTTTAATTTCTGTAATTAAACATTAGTGACCATTCCTGTCAATTTATTTCTCCTTGCTCCACTTAGTGTATTCCCCTTCCCACTACTTTCTTCCAACTACTACATTAAATCCAGTTTTTATTTTGGATCCCTGTCCACCATCCATAGTTCTGGGACCAGTCTCTGCCAATGTCCCTACCTAGTTCTGTGACCAGTCTCTACCAATTCCCCTACTCCTACTGACCACAGCAAACTCTTCTATCAGCACTGTCACGGCCCGAACAACGTGAAAATATGCATGATTATCCATCTCCTTCAATTCTATCTGCTGACCTGCATATCTTAGTAGTTTTTGTCCTATCTCTGTTTTGCCTTACCCTTAATAAAATTCTGGAGCAACACATTAGCTCAGATCTTTTCTTTCTTTGAAGCTCACCTTCTCCTTTACCCCTCTAAATACGGCTTCTAGGACCTTCACAGCACTGAATTGGTGTCTTTGCTTGGGCCAACGATCTAAGTATGAATTTATATTAGGGTGTGTTGTTTCCTTGATACTTCTAGATTTGTCTGTGGCTTTCAACACTGTATTCCATCTTCTTCTATCTCAACCCTCACAGTTTAGTGTTGAGAACCAAGCACTGCCCTGATCAAATGTAAACGGTTCACCTTCCTCCTTTTCACTGTAATTCCAAATTCCTTTTTTGTGAGTAAATTAAAAATCCTCTGTGAGCCCAACTCTATTTATTATTTATGCCTCTCACTTTCTTTAACTATGGAAACTTTTGGTCTGAAATTCATGTCAAACACTGAGGACACCTAGATCTTACTTTGACAGGGTGGGAACACTCACCTTTGCTAAAACAATTTCTGAATGTGTCTCTCAGCGATAGTCTCATAGATAAATACTAACATGCTCAAACTCGAGTCGGATAAGACAGAAGTGCTGTTTGTGGGTGGCCCCTCATTATGGTCTTCTGCCTGGACGCCTTCTAACCTTGGCCCCACTTCAGCTCCTTCGGCCACAGTCTGTAATCTTAGTGTACTCTTTGACTCTGTTCTTTCACCCACCCTGCACATCACCCAAATTTCAGCCAACATCTTCTTCTACATGCATCTTCTCTGTAAAACAATATGCCCTTTTCCTCTTGATTTCAGGAAAATCTTGTTTTAAGCTGTCATTCGTTTTGCCTGCATAAGGGATACCTTCTCTTTCTTGGGATGCCTCATCAACTCCCCTGCCAACTCTAAGCCATTGAAAATGCTGCAGTTGGCCTCGATTTCAAACGTCATCGCCACTCATCTATATCTCATCTTCTAGCCAAACTTTATTAGTTCCTATCCCACATCATTCTATTTTCAAAGCACACTGCTTTACCGTTAGGCTGTCCTTTCCACTGGCGCTCTCTATCTACAGGAAATACATTTCCTTACTAGCCCTCTTGTCTCCCCTTTGCTTCTCTGGTCCAATTAGTGGTTCCTAAGATTTGCTGCGCCAGATGAGGTGGCTGTGTCTTCTCTTATTGAGCTCCAAAATACTAGGATCCTCTCCCTGTCACACTTCATAAACAGAATAACTTTCTGGTCTTCTGAAAGTCTCTAAAAACCTGCCTTTTCCCCTGTTAATTTGCTCTTTTATTACCCTCCTTAGTCTTTGTTCAGTTCTTCTTCTCCAGAAAGCGTAATGCTAGGATTCCCTTACCCGGGCAATCAGGTGCTTACAAAGCCCCATCATATGTTAACAGCATGTACATCATGCACATGATGTATGATCAGAGTTTGATGTAACAGTAAAAAATGGGCATTGATTGAAAGACTTGGTATGAATAACAGCCAAATAAAGAAAATTATTTAGAAGTCTATGTGCGATGTAAAATGTTCTCAGAACAAAATTGTCAGAAGTGAATGACACCTAGAATAAGCGCTTATCAGGGTCAATACAAATATTTTTTTATGTCAAAGAACTGTAACAGCTCATGTATGCAATAACATTTTTTGAAGGACCATTAAATACCATTTTATATCAAAGAACCATGAAAGAATAATTTGAGATATTACAGAAAAATTAAAATAATCATATTACATGGAAAACTAAGACATCTTCGCATGTCAGAATTTCAGTGATTAACTTATTTCATGTGCTCTTTGCAAAAATATATTTCTAAATGAGCTTTGTGGTAAGATTTTGTTAAATCCATTGACTTGACGATCCGCACCTCAGCTATTTCATTAGCGATCAATAGAGAAATGGTTACAGTAAACACAAGTTCCTAATAATTCTTCATATCACATTTCTCCAAATGTTTTTCAGAATGAGGAGGTGTCTAAGCCCTCTTTATGTATGATTTGTATTTATTCATTACAACTTGTCTATTTATAACTGCTTTCAGGAACTTTACCTAAACTTTCTGATTTCTATTTTCTCATTTATAATAGTCTATAATTGTTTACATAATATTGTTATCAGTACACTTTTCCTTTCTTTTTCCATTTTCCGTTTTTTCCTAATATATATTACATATAAATATTGTTTCTTATTGTATATTATGATATGTTGGCATGTCAGGTGGTGTATTATCAAAATTTAATAACACTTTTGAACATACAATTTCTTTTAATAATGATTGAATGCATCTCTAGTGATACATTTAAAACCAAGTGATGCCACCAATGTTTAATTATTTTCCAATATCTAAATAACATAGTGCTCCAATAAAAGTTACATTACTAATTAAACACACATTATAATCAAATCAAACTATTTTTCAACACAAACATTAAAACTAATGTTGATACAGAAGAGTAGTACATAATCCATGAAATAGACTACCTTATTACGGCATTATTGTTTAATTTGGGCACTCAGAAAGGAAGGCAAAAATACTTCAACAATAATCTCATATAAAAGACTTACAATATGTTATTAAAAAGTCTATCAGTTATGGAGAACAACAACACTGGTTAGGTAAACAGAGGCCAATGAAGCTGTAAAAAACATGTTTTCCCAACACAAATTTGTACAGACAACTAGGCAACATCATGTGGCTTATTTTAGAATATATTGCGTGGGTGCTTGTGTAACACAAAGAGACGCAAAACATTGTGCACAGCTACTTAACATTAAAATGCTCACATCTGCAGTGTAACATTGAGCAGCGCCTATTGAGCACCACACATACCTCCCAAAATGTAGGCCCAAATGTACAAATCCAGATTTACATATGTACAGGATGCTGAGCATCATGCAGAATGAACTCAATGCACAAGTGTAGTTGTAGTAACCATTAAGACTAACACTTTTAAAACCTTACGACATTATGGAAATATATTAAAACATAACTATATTTTTATACTTGCATGGAAATAGCTGCTTAAAAATGACTTCTAGAAAATAAATGACAAATCAATTTGAATGTACTCACCTATTGCTTCTGCAACCTCTGCTACACGGTGTGGATCAGATCACCCCCTCGTGCCACCACACCTGCTCACTGGTGCTTGACCTTTTGTAGGCTCTTTTCTACACCACTGACTTGCTCCAATCAAGTCTGCATCTTTTGCCACCTTGGTCTACGTTCACATAAATGGTACTCCATCCATCTGGACCCCTGCATACAGCATCCTGTGGAGGAGATGGATGAGAAACAACCACAAAATGGGCCCACCTCTCCTTCATCACATTTGGACCCGCTATGCTCAGATTGGCCAGGAGGCATCATGCCTATCAATATAGGTGCCAGGGGTAGACAAACATGCAAAAAATAAACAGAAAACTGTTCAGAAACAAACTTCAAACACAAACAAAACATAGCAGGTAGAATTAAGGAATGCGGATCAAGGTCCACAAGGGATCAGAAAAACACAGTTGCAGGTTAGGAAGAAGTTAGAGAAGAAAAACAACAATCACTTCCAGTCATAAAATCTCAGAATATCATCAATCACACTTGCACACCCTTTTCAAGACTCTGAAGTCACCCACAAATGAAAGTGGTCTTTGCCCGCCTCTTGCTTTTTCTAATTCAGTTTGGGATTTACTTTGGTTTAGATAGGCAATTTGATGCCTTACATTGCTTTTCTTTATGATACAATGGGCCACTTTGCACTACTCAAAGATTATGGAGCGGTAACTCCCCACCGTGGAGTACCCTCAGAAATTAGGAATATCCGGTAGAATTAGAAATACTGGACCCAGTTCCATAGGGGTTTCCTCATTTCCCCCAAAGTTTCACCTGGAGACTTCCAACAACGGGCCTATAGCATTACTGTCGACTTGGAATTTCAGCAGAATTAAAAGGCAACTCAAAAATGAGGCCCTTAGTTTTCATAGAAGATGTTTAACTTTTTAAGACTCACTTGTGTTGCAATATGTGATCTTAGTCAAAATAGATAGTATTTTAGCAGGAAACAACCTACTGTTACATAGCATGTCTGATGAAAAAGGTAGTAAAATGGTCCAAAACAATTGGTCCTTTAAGGAGCTATTGGATTCAGATTTGGAAAAAAAATCAAACACCAGGAAACGTCTATTTCTGATTAATGCGGTTTTATCTTTCCAATGGAAACTAAAATCTGGGCCTAACATTCTGTGAGGTTCTTTCTGCTCCAGGTAAACAAGTAATGAATGGCCTGCCACTTTCATTAGTATCAAGAGCCCTCAGAGATTCAACCGTGCCATGTCATAAAATATGCAGATGATGGTGGGGAAAGAGGAGCAGAGGCTTTGAAAATAATTCACGCAGGCTAAGAAGGATGCTGAAAAGGCTGGAATTAAGTATTCACAAAGTGAAAGAAATTAAGGCATTTTAACTGCTAGAAAATGGAAGTGAAATGATTCACGTGCATCAGGCTGATGAGAAGAGGATGATTACAGATCTGTCAGGAAGTTCTAATCCTGACACAGCGTGATGTCAAGGTGCGAGCTGACTTGTGAGGGTGAGGAATTAGGTAGGGGACACGCCGTGCAATACTGACAGATCAGAGCCAATGGCAAGAAGACAGTGCAGTGATTAGCATCGGTCTGAAATCTGTTTCAAGGATGAACCGAGTATCCGTAGAATGAATGCTAATTAGGGGAACACAACACAAACCTTTAGCGATTAGTTTACACTGGAAACACCAATGAATGGAAATAATTCTGCTTCCCAATATGCCTATCTACTATACACTGCCTATTTTAAACTTTGAGCCTATTTTGAAATGTTTACATTAAAATATGGTTTGTTTAGTTTAATGCACAGATGGCTGTGGTATCTGTATTGTGACGTGCATACTTTTATTTTATTTCACAGTCTTGTTTTACATCTGCATTCACCAAAACTACGACAGTGGGTTTAGATGTGGTCTCGAGTGCCATATCACAGGGAGAGTTTCGAGGAAACATTGGTACATATTTATGAGAGGAGCTGCGTCGCTGTTGCACCACACAACATGGTGGAAGCATGACGCAAGTCCAAAATGAGATTTATGAAGCCACACAAGGGCCACCTTCCAAGGCCGTGAGTGGCTTCATAAATCCGGCAAATCCTGCATTGAGTTACTCTGCCCTGGGAAGGCGTTCCATGGGTGTTACATGGGTGTTCCTACGCAAATCCCAGGGTTTTTGGCACATTTCCACATTTACCAGAACTGGTAAACCTGGGAATGTGCCAAAAAGATACACCTTTGCAAAAGAGGTGTAACAAGGAGAAAAAAAAACAAAAAAAACACTTACCTGGGCCGGCCGGCCACCGTCTCTCCTCCGTCTTCTTCTTCTTGTCTCAGGAAGCAGCATGAAGCACCCGGGCTCCCAGACTCCCCGCAGCCAATCACAACACTGCAATGCAGATGGGGACTGGGAGGCTTTGCATGTCTCTCACCAGGCTGTGTAATGCAAGCCTGGTGGGTAGGATGCAAAGTGTGCAGGACTGTTTGGCCGGCCCAAAAGGGCCGGCCAAGCAGTTATGCGCACTTAAGGAGTGCAAACCACTCCTCTCCCTACTCTGGCCAGCCACGCCCGAGGGCCACTGACTTCAATAGGAAAAATAAAATGATAATAATGATAAGTTTTGAGCAGTGGGGCGACGCTCCTCCACCTTAGCGGAGGAGCCGTCACTGCCATAGTCTCCAGCGGCTAAAGTGCCAGCACAGAACATCTCCCAGCTTTGTTTACTAACTGAAAATGAGAAGATGGTGGGCGGGTAGGTTATGCTGTTAGTGTACTCCTGGAAGGATAGGTATTGGGTACTTTTCTATGAGCCCATAAGCTTTTCAAAATGTACAGTTACTTAAGTGTGGTACTTGAGACCACTGTTGAGATATTACAAAAGTACTCACAGAGGAGAAATCATGAGTTTTTGGAAAGGTGAAGATAAACGCACTTACCAAATAACTCCAATTTTTAGGTTTCACCTCAGTGGTAGCCCAAATGAAATGGTGCAAGGAAGAAGAAAATCCTTCTACTAGTGCTGTACTGAACACACTCTCCCCCAGGGAGCTCACAACAACTGCCCATCCTTGCCTGTAGATTCGCCCATGCCTTCACACCACCCACATTTGCAGGAGTCATTCAACTCCAACCCCTGGCAGTTATTGTCACTCCTGCTAATCACTTCTCTCCTGTCTACAAGACATTCCCGTTTTCCTGCTCAGCCTGGAGTGTGTGAGACACTTCCAGCTTCCCCTTCTCCAGACACTTTCAAAAACAGCACCTATGGACTACCGCAAAAGGCAAGCATGAAAAAAGTACTGAATGGTGTGTGTTTGTGTGTGTGTGCACATTTATGAGTATTTGTGGGTGTGCTCTTGTGCCTTTCTATGTTATGTCTTTTGTTATGTTATGTTATATTATGTTATGTTATGTGTACTTGTAAAGTGCACTATCCCCCACAAGGGTATACTGGCACAGAGCAGGTATGCACCCAGACATGCCTATGGTATGTTGGTTAATTGAACAGCCAGGTCTTCAGCTTCTTGCAGAAGAGAGGAGATGGCTCTGATAGGGAGTGGGAAGTCATTACACACATTAGGAGTGATGTAAAAGAATTTGTCTGATTTTGTCGAAGTTTCTAACTGCCTCGATGCATCTCAGTCGGGCTTTCGACCCAGACACAGTACGGAGACTGCCTTGATTGAAGTTACCGATAACATCAGAATGTCCCTAGACAACGGACAAGCGGTACTGCTAGTGTTACTTGACTTATCGGCAGCCTTCGATACCATCTCTCATCAGACCTTGCTCAGGAGGCTTGGGGAAATCGGCATCCATGGGAGTGCTTTGAAATGGATGATGAGTTTTCTGTCTGAAAGAACTCAAACTCTAAACCTGGGCCTGTTGTGTTCCAAAACCACACAATTGACCAAGGGAGTGCCGCAGGGCTCATGTTTGAGTCCCACACTATTCAACATTTATGTTGCCCCCTTAGCAAGACTGCTAAAGAACTTAGGCTTTGTCCCTATGTCCTATGCTGATGACACCCAGCTTCTATTCTCGTTTGATAGGAACAATCCCAATGCCCAGATAATCTTCGCAGAGGGCATGCGCTCCATTGAAAGATGGATGCGAAATAACTTTCTCCAGCTTAATGCAGGAAAAACAGAGATAATACAGTTTGGCGAGGCAATGTTGAGGTGGTCTCCTGGGTGGTGGCCCGAGGAAATGGGCACCGCACCCACGCCTAAATTAGTAGCAAAAAACTTGGGGGTCCGCTTGGACCAAAAGTTGACTATGAAAGAGCACGCAACATCTACGGTAGGGTCATGTTTTTATGTGTTGGGGCTTCTAAGGAAGGTATTTCCCTTTCTGCCTCTACACACGCGAAAAACTCTCATCCAGGCGTTAGTGTTAAGCCGGCTAGATTACTGTAACTCTCTGATGATTTCAGCAAATGAAGCATCTTTGAATAGGCTGCAAGTAGTTCAAAACACTGCGGCCCGTTTGGTAGCCAACTGCCCCCCACAAACTTCTTCTCTGCCCCTTTTGCGACAGTTACACTGGCTGCCAATAGGAATGCGAATTCAGTTTAAGATTTGTTGCATTGTGCACAAATCCTTGAATGGAAAATGCCCCAACTACTTAACGAAGAAATTGACCAACTACCTGCCGACCCGATCGCTCCGTTCAGGATCCAACTCTCTCCTTGTCACTCCTCGCTATAAGAAAAAGCGCCTGGGAGGGAAAGCTTTCTCCTATGTAGCCCCAACCCTCTGGAATGCACTACCAGTGCACCTCCGACTCTGCCCGGATTACTTACAGTTTAGAAAACACCTTAAAACCCTATTGTTCTAACGCTCTCTAGATGTGACTGGTAGCAGCAATCCGACAGCGCGGAGATACCCCTGAGGGGGTGATTCAGGCGCTCTATAAGAAATCAAATCAAATCAAATATCTGCCCTCCTGATCTGATTCTATGTATGCAAGGAATGTGTGAGTAGGAGTCCTGCGGAGTGGACGTTTCTGGGTAGTTGGTGGAAGGTGATACAACTGTTCAAGTATATGAGACCTAAGTTTTGTAGTGACTTGAATGTGTGTGTGAGGAGTTCGAAATGTGAGTGTTCTGTATCGGGAGCCATTGAAACTCCCTGAGGTGTGGTATGATGTGAGCTCTGTTTGGGAGGTTGAGGATGAGTCTGGCTGCTGAGTTCAGGATGATTTGTAGCCTTCTGGTGAGTTGCCAATGGGTTGGTCTGGCTATGTGTTTGTGTAGTTTTGTAGTGCTCATGTATTTTTGAGTGAGTGTCTGTGAGTGTGCACGCATAAGTAGTGTGTATAAATATGCTGCTGATTGCCATCAGTGGTAAATGGTGTCCCTGGTGCAATACAAGAGACAAGAGACAAGACAAGAGTACAAGAGACCTGAGCTGCCTCATAGATATGATTGAGAGGCCTGCGCCACCGGATCATCACAAAAAGAGGCGCAGGCCTCTTGTAAATGAGAGACTTCGAAACGGTTCTCATTCGAGAAGGGCCAGATATCTATATAGGTTACTGTGGCATGATACAGGCTATCTCTGTTACATACACTGACCATGCCAAAGGGGCCTGTTCATAGGGGCATCACATCAGGCAAAACCTACCATGCAGTGCAGGGGAGGCCCATAGCTGATGTGGGACCCATCTAGCACTGCACAGGTAGCATTGTCACATGGCCTGGTAGGTCATTACAGACTTAAAACTGTGGGGGCCATGTATGTTGCAGTGGAGTGTGCTCACTAGTCATCAGGCCACAGGTTGGACAGGGTGTTTGGTTCCACCTCAATGGTCACACATACTTCTATGTGTAAAAAAAAGCTAATCATTCATGCCTGAGCCCGTATGGGCCTTGATTGATCATTGTTCATGTACAGTGCACTGGTCACATGTAGGGACCTAAGTGAAGAAGACAAACAAGCATAGGTACTCTCTGATGTGTGTAGTGCTTTAAAGAAAACATATTGACTTGAGAAGGTCCCATCATTGTTATACTATGCAGAGTACGGTCCCTCAAATTAGACTGTTCACATAGCCATCAAAGCCTGGCACCCTTGGACCATGTCGCAAGCTTGGCTCGTCTTGTACCTTGTATGCACTGTGTGCATCTCATATGTGATGTGCTTGCTATCATCTGAATACACTGAAGCATGGAATACACAGGTCCATGTTCCAACTGTGCCTCATGCTACAAGTCTAACGTATAGACAGTACCAGGCATTTGTGACGTCAATGTACTTTGCTTCATATGTACACAGTGTACATGTTCAGCATTCACAGAGCAATGTACCATGTTTTTGTCTTGTAGGTGGACCAGACCCATACACCCGTGGTGAGGTGGTGACCTTCCGAGATCCCAATGCTACTAGTGTCACCTGATTGTTTCTGTGCTCTGTAAGGATTTTATGTGTTTGCTTAAATGGGGTGCTTAAATGCGGTGCAGTGAGATGTGAAAGGGCTTTCATCACTATATGGAAAAAAGCTGTACCTTACATGTGGAACAGAAGTAGGACAAAGTTGAATGTGCAATTGACCGGGCCTAATTGCTATGTGGAATCATTTCCAATGTATGTAGGCCCACATGATGTATGCCTCTTAACCCCTTCGCTACTAGGCTTTTTTGGCTATTTGAGGTAGTTTGCGCTTAGGCTCCTGTAACTTTCTATCCACATAAGGTATCCACACCAAATTTGTGCCCTACTCTTCCAACATCCTGAGGGTTCTAAAGGTACCCAAGGTCTGTGGATTCCCCTGGAGGAGAATGAGAAATTAGCCAAAATACAGCAAAATGTTGTTTCCTGGGGGAAAAATGGGGGAAAAGTGCTGCAGAAGAAAACGGCTGTTTTTTCCCCCCTGCAAATGGTATCAACGAAGGGTTTGCAGTGCTAAAATTACCATCTTCCAAGCTTTTAGGAACAGATATACTTATGTCAAAAAACCAACATTTCTAGCACAGTTCTGACTTTTTA
Source organism: Calotriton arnoldi (assembly GCA_963921515.1). Taxonomy (NCBI): domain Eukaryota; kingdom Metazoa; phylum Chordata; class Amphibia; order Caudata; family Salamandridae; genus Calotriton; species Calotriton arnoldi. Next base: position 888,953 of record CAWUFW010000648.1, on the reverse strand, counting down.
GTGGGACATTTTTCCTATTTTTTGTGCTTTCAACCTCCTTCCAGTTAGTGGTAGAAATGGGTATAAAACCAGTTATGGATCCTGGAAAGCTATACATTTCTGAAACGTAGGTAAAATTCTGAATTCAGCAAGAGTTCACTTGTGTAGATCCTTCAAGGTTTTCCTATAGAATGGGCGTGGCTTGGCCGAGCAGCAAGATGGCCGCTTGCTGAGTAGGCTCTGCCGGCCGGGCTCCTAATCCTGTAATAATCCTATGATCATGGGACAAGTGTGCTCCACGACACCGTGAGCTGCATCGGGCAAATCTGAAGAAGTGCGGAGAGCTGTGAATTGTGAACCGGAGCCGAAGCACACGGCGGATACTGCCTGTGTGGCCTCAGTGCGACGCACATCGGAGCTCGGCCGGAGCTCGCCTATTGCGGAGGAGAATGTCGATCCCGCCGCCCATCGGGCGCCGTGTTAAGCACCTTCATCGGCGCTGCGGTGCCGTTCGCCCTGCATGGGGATCGCTGCAGCAAGGTTCGTGGGAGACCGGCGAAGACAGATGGGCTAAGGCCGAGGGTGAGGCCCGGTGAGACTATGCACTGCAGCGGAGTGGGGATGGTGCCTTGCCCTCTCGCTCACGGCGACTGCCCCGAGTGCGTGGACCCCTGCTGAAAATGTGATGCGGCAGGTCAGACTTCTCATGTGCCGGCGTGACCTGGATGCCTTCACCTGCATCGGTAGTGGGAGATAACGTGAACCGTCCAGAAGCGAAGGGCCGTAGCTGAGGCCCACTGGACTGTGTCAGGCCAAATCGGATGTGATCCCTGCTGCGCCAGTGATTGCTGCTGCCCGCGGTGAGTGGAGTCCTGCTGCAGGTCCTCTGTGTCGTCCCGAGCTGCCATGCCTAGACACACATACCTGCGCTGAGGGCCGGCACTGGCAGAGTCTGCTTCTGGACAAGAGGCCGGAGCTGCGGCCTATTAGAGCGTAACTGTATCGCGCTGAAGGCTCGGGCGGGGTGCTGCCTGGCGCCTCGCCATACCACTGCTTGCTGCTGACCGCATTGCTCAGGGCTCACCGCAGGGTTGCTGCGGTGGCCCAGGCTGCCTAAACACCAGCGTGCCCTGATTACACTCCCACACATTTGAAGCTGTGGTGGGGTGGAGCGTTGGTGAGCAGAAGGCCGTGACTGCGCTGGCACAGATCGGCAGGCGAGGAGAAGGAGGCCCAGAATCGATCGGTTGACGACTTGGTGAGTTGGCCTTCACACCCTGGGGTGCGGCTGGTTCGGGGCGCGGGCGGGCGGGCTTACCCCAACATCGGGGCACTGTCATCTGACGCTCCCCTAGCTGCCGGGGGTGCACGTGGCTCGTGGGCCAGGTTGGTAGCCCTGTAGGGCGGAGAGTGCTGTGTGGGGGGGTGGGTACCTGCGCTGACGTTGGTTTGGGATGGCACGGGGCGCTGAGTACCCAGGCAAATTGGTTGTCCACTTGTACTGGGGCTGTGGCATGACCGTGTTCCCTCCCTTGCTGAACGCTGGGTGCTGTCCTCGCTTCCCCTCTGGCCCCGGGGCCTGATTGGATCAGTGGTAGTCTGGCGCAGTCCCTTCGGTGTACACCTCCCTGCCGGGAACCCTGCGAAGTGGCAACCTAGCTGTGAAAGTGTCTGCTGGGACCCAGTGTCTGGGTGGCACCTACCGGCTACACTATGGGCAAGAACGACCCCAAGCAGTTCAAACTATCCTTTGAAAATATACGCCACACTCACACTACATACACTGGATCAGAACCCGAAACAGACTCCAACAATGGGGGAGACAAGCAGGAAGAGGACTTGCGCACGATAATGCTAGAGGTCCGCACTAACCCCAAATCGATTGACACCAAACTTGACGCGCTCTCCACCAGACTTTACTCGGTGAAGCGCAAAGTGTATACCCACGAGACCAGAATAGATGCGCTGGAGAACCGTGCCTTGGAAGCCCACGAATTCCAAGTAGACTCCAAAGTCCTAACAGTGATCAAGGCGAAGAATGAAGATTTGGAGGCGCGGTCCCAGCTCAACAATTTACGCATCGCCGGAATTCCAGAGACCACAGCTATACCAAAGATGGAACTTTATGTCGAATCCCTGTTGCGCAAATTGTTCCCTACTGCCCTTTCAGATATCTTCATGGTGAAATGAGCGCACAGGTCTCTAGGGCCTAAACCTCCAGTCGGTGGCACGCCTAGACCCATAATCGTGCGTATACTCAACTACCGTGATAGGGACTCCGTACTGAGGGCAGCAAGGGACCACAGTCCCATTAACCATCAAGGGAATAATATATCCATTTTTCCGGACTTTACCCCACTGGTTCAAGCTGCACGCAAAGAATTTTTCCCCACAAAACGGCTTCTGCAGTGCGCCGAAATCCTGTACGCAATGCTGTACCCGGCAAAACTGGAAATCCCATATGAAGGTCAGCCCCATTTTTTCACAGATGCCAAATCCGCTCATAAGTTTGCCAAGCACGTCTGCTCCAAGAAACATCTGCCTGAGCATCCCAATAGGCAGACGCCGAGAATGGACTCAGTGACAATGATTGAATAGATTAGAGGGACTGAAGGAGGCTACTAGTGTCACAGTCTCACGACTGCCCTCTCCGGAGCTCGCGTGCCATTTTAAGGGGTGTGAGCCACTATTGATATCGTCCCGTTGGCTCAATTTTTCACCTTGTTATTTCAAACCCGTAACACTGTACAACTCAGCCACCCTGCCACCCATGCAGGGCAGTTCGCAGGCGACCCATGTCCCCACAGGGAGATCTTCCATGGTTTGACAAGTTTCTCTTCTTTCTGGGTTTGTTGGGGAGGGGGGGTTGGGCAAACACAACCTGATTGGGGGGTTGGTGTGGGTGGAGGGGTGGGCAGGGTGGTTGGGGATGGGAGGGGGGTCGTTGAAAGCAAAAAGTTAAGGGTATTGATTTTGGTATGCATGCGAAGAGACAGGGCACACAGCTTGACAGAGTTCTTCTATTTTCTGCAGGGCTACCACACCCAGCCACCAACACACAGCTAACAGCTCACTTCAGGCGTACACACTGCATTATTAATTGCAACGGATGACGGCGGTCCAGTTCCTAACTTGGAACATATGCTGCGGTTTAAACAATCACAGGAAAGCGAGGCTAGTACACACCTATCTAATCAGACACCAGATCGATATATGTTTTCTACAAGAAACACACCTCCTGAGCAACACTGACCCCAAGTTAAATAACAGGTACTGGGGGAGACACACTCGGCTGCGTATTCCAACTATGCACGCAGAACGGCAATCCTGATAAGACGCAACGTAGGTTGGGCTACCACCAGCTCAGTTATTGACCCTGAGGGCTGATATGTCATACTGAGAGGTACACTACACACAACTTTGATGACATTGGTTGCCGTCTATGGCCCCAATACCGATGACCCTTTTTTTAAAAAAACTATTTGGTCTAAGATTACACTGATAGGCGCAGATACGGTGGTATCGGGTGGCGACTTTAACGCTGTTATGCGGGACTCTCTTGACCGTGTGGGAATCCCCCGACAACTGCATCCCAAATCTACAGATGTTCTTACTACCATCTCCCAGGAATGCGGGCTGACAGATAAATGGCGGGCCTGGCACCCGGAGGTGAGGGAGGGGACTTGCATATCAACAGGTCACAATGCGTGGTCTAGACTAGACTATTGGTTAGTTACCAGCGACATTGCGTCTTGGGCCACGGACATTATACACCTGCCACGCACCCTGCCAGACCATGCCCCTGTCCAGCTCACCTGGACTATACCAATGTCTGCACCACGGGCCTTCAGCTGGCGTTTGCCACCACATGTGTTAAACGATGCAGCATTTAGAGAAGAGGTGCGGGCGGAGCTTTTACAATACTTTGCCACCAATGAAAAATCAGTTGATTCCCTCTCCACACTGTGGGATGCCTTCAAGGCCATTATAAGGGGAACCTGCATCGCCAAACAATCAGGGATACTAAAATCAATCAGGTCCACCCTGGAAAGGATAGAGAAAGATATAAACCAGGTGGAACTCCTATATTATCAGGACGGATTGCCTACGCATTTGGCAACCATGTGCGTGAAAATATCCAAATATGACACTGAAGCTGCTCGCGAGACGCACCTTTTGGGGAAGCAATCTCGTGTCCGCAGGTATGGGGAGGAGGATCGCCCAGGCAGGGCCCTAGCTAACACACTTAGGCAATCTCGCTCTTCGCCTTTCGTTACTGAATTGCTAGATAATGACTCCAACCCTGTCCGCGGGCAGACGGCCACGCTAGAAAGACTAAAGGAATTCTACATATCCTTTTACACTGCCACACAAAGCAGCCCAAACCCGGAGCTACAGGCTTACTTAGAATCCATTGAGTTGGTGTGGCTGAGTGACGCCCACCGGAAATACCTAGATTTGCCCTTCATGGTGTAAGACATCACACAGGTTATAAAAAGTATGCCCGGAGATAAAGCACCTGTTCTGGACGGACTGTCAGCTTCTTTCTATAAGACATACGCTGATGAGCTTGCCCCTTATTTACTGGCGGTATATCAGGAATCACTTGAACGAGGTCACCTCCCGCCAACAATGCGCGAAGCCGTGATTATCACAATCTTAAAGCCAGATAAACCAGCTAATGAAAGTGATTCTTATCGCCCACTCTCCCTTATTAACATTAATGTTAAGATACTAGCCAAACTTATCACTAATAAATTTCAACCCTTACTCCCGATAATTGCCAGACCGGACCAATCCGGATTCATTCCGGGAGATCCACTACGAATAATTTACATGCCTTTTTTGCTATCCTCCATCAGCTGAACCCTGATCTGCCAGCCCTAGCTGCCTTCCTGGACACAACCAAGGCATTCGACTCCCTCGAGTGGGCGTATCTTTTCACTATACTGACCAGAATAGGCATCAGTACCAATTTTCTAAAGCTAATTCAGCTGCTTTATACCCATCCCACTGCCAGACTCAGAGCCACCGACCTAGTATCTGACTCGTTCCACATATTGCGTGGCACTAGACAGGGTTGCCCCCTCTCGCCCCTATTATTCGCAATAGCGATGGAGCCCCTCGCTGCCCGGGTGCGACAGCATCATACGGCTAGGGGATTGGGCCTCTCTGACAGGGGGTTGATAATTTCAATGTACGGCGATGATATTATGCTATACATACGTGAGCCCGAAGTGAACCTCAATCCTGTGCTGCGGGAAATCCTCCTGTTCGGCAGCATGTCAGGTATACAGGTCAACTGGGCTAAGTCGACGCTCCTGCCCCTGACGCCGGCCCCAATTGCGCTTGACATGGACTTCCCATTGACCTGGGCTGTAGGAGCGGTTAAATATGTGGGGATATGGCTCAGCAGGGAGGTGCAAGAGATCTGGCAAATGAACTACGGCCGGCTGACTGCCTGGCTAGAGAGTAAAATAGCCCTATGGGCCAGACTGCCACTCTCTCTGGCTGACAGAATAGCCATCGCAAAAATAATAATCTTACCTAAATTCTTGTACCTTTTTGTTAATATCCCTCTTCCTCTTACACAGGCCTTTTTTAAGTAACTGCGGTCCCTTCTTGTGACGCATGTGTGGGCGGGTAAACAACCATGCATCACCTGGGAAGTGCTGACACTGCCACTCGCGCAAGGAGGGCTGGGAGCACCGGACCTTGAGCTTTACGCTTTAAGCACTCAGGCCCAATACCTCCATTACTGGACCCATCCTATCCCGTTTCAGCCTCATGTGGCGGTTGAAAAAGACGTTGCCTGGCCTGCCCCACTGCGAGCGGCTATCTACCACACCTATAAATGACCACGCAAAGAGATAAATACTGTGGAAGTCCTACGCTGGGCATGGGATGGTCTTAGACAGTGCGTAAAAGCCCCCTTACTGTATGCACCATCGATGCCACTGGCATACCATCCTAGCTTCCCCCCAATACACGACACCGGCTCTATCCGGCAAGCACGCCAAATGCAGTTGGCCACTTTTGACGACATCTACCCAGAAAATGTGTTTTTAGCTAGACCACTAGGCCCTGACGGCACTCAGACTCCCGCTCTGGAACTCCTTTTATATTATCAACTCAAGGCAAACAGCAGGAAAGCTCATACTTCCTTCCCCTCGGCAACACCGACGCTAGCAGCGCTAGAAAATATATTAGCGAACCCGTCGCCCAAGAAACTGATCACACGTATTTATAACGCCACACAAAAACTTCGCCGATCATTACACCCAAAGCGCTGGAGCAATGGTGCGCTGACTTGGATCCACCACCCACAGCGGATCAATGGGCATTCTGCTGCTCACAACTTCAATATCTCCCTCCCAACTACAAGCTGAAATTCATTCATTTTAAATATCTTCACAGACTTTACCGCACGCCACTACAACTATTCAAAAAGGGTCTGAGACCTGACACCAAATGTTGGAGATGCGCCAACACACAGACATCTCACCTCCACCTTGCGTGGTACTGCCCACCCATCTCGCATTTCTGGGACACAGTACTTGACATTACCCAGGAGGTAACAGGGTACCGGCTAGACTGCTCCCCGCTAATAGCCTTATTAGGGATGTGGCAGACGCTCCTCCGGACACAAAACGTCTATCGGCCATGATGCTCCTCTTGGCCAAGCGTCGCATCCCGATGCACTGGGGTTCACCTAGGGCACCCACTTTAGACACCTGGATTCACGACATAACATACTGTCAAGAAATGCTGTCGACATACTGGGATCTCATGCCCATGGCGTCGAGACCCATAGATATTTGGGCTCCATTTGTGGCATGGGCCAACGCGCGTAAAGAGAGGGTTATCCCTGAGACCTCACAGGACATGAACACATCATCTTAAGCTGCTGTGCTGCTTGTCCTTAACTCTCAACCTTAGTCCTAAGATTATTCGTGAATTTATCACTCGCTCATATTGCACATCAGGTCAAGCCGCTGTGTATAGAACTGGGATATAGCACGCTCGGAGGCGTAGCCGAGCACGCCTTGCTGTATAATTATTGTCACCTGTTTGCTGTCATTTCAAAATGTACAAAGCTGTAGACTGCTCACCTTTCTCAATGTGTAAATTTGGTGTGCATGACTGTCCATCGGATACAGAGTAATTATGCCCGCCTGTCACCACTTTCTTCTCTGGTATGGATGTGTGCCGCCCTGTTTTTGCTGTGTACTGATTTCTGCTGCAAAATCAATAAATAAAGTTTAAAAAAAAAAAAGGTTTTCCTATAGAAAGTAGCAGTTGATATAAAAATAATATTGAAATTGCGTAGAAAAAAACTGCCATTTGTGGCTACGTTTTCACCTGTAACTTTTTCTAAGTATGGCAGATTATTGAAAGCAATATACTGTTATGTCCGCTTGACCCTTCTGGTTGCGGGGATATATAGGACTTGTAGGTTCACCAACAACCCAAGGTACCCAAAGCCAATAACTGAGCTGCGACTTGCAATGATTTTTCATTGTGTACCGGGTATACAGCAATTCATTTGGTAAAATATAAACAGTGAGAAATGGGTTTCAAGGAAACCTATGTATTTCCGAAATGGGAACAACATATGGGGTTTAGAAGCAGTGGTTATATGCACATCTCCGAATTTGTGGGTACCCATAGTCGCATGTGAATATAGAGGGCATTTTTCAAAATGATGTATTTTTTACACACTGTCTTACATTTGGAAAACGTATAAAATGAAAAACTGAGGGGGAACCAAAGCGGATCCATAAGGGCAGGTTTTTTTCATACGTTTTTAGTCTGACTCTGCTTTGGGCACCCACACAAGTGAAGTATCTTTTTTATCAGGAGATCGAGGGGAACGCTGCGTGGTAGGAAATTTGTTCTGGTGTGGTGATCTTTCAACTCTCCCACACAAATATGTGAGGAAAATGTGGCTTTTTAGCTACATTTGTGGTTTGTAGAGGATTCTGGGTAAAAAAAATCACTTGGGGATCTATGCAAGCCCCACCACCAGGCAAGCGATAGTCCACACACACCGACAGCCAAGTGCCAGTCCACGCACGCCACCAGCCAAACGCCATCCACGCACAACACCAGCCGAGCACCATCCAAAGCACACCGCCAGCCAAGCGCCAGTCTACACACACCACCAGGCAAGCACCAGTCTACACATGCCGCCACCAAGCGCTAGTCCACACACACTGCCAGCAAAATGCCAGTACATAAAGAGCCAGTCAAACGTTAGTAGATACAGACCATCAGCCGAACTCCAGTTCAGACACACAGAAACTGTCCCTGGTATCTAGTGGTTTTCCACCCCTTTGCCGGCAGATGAGCCTAAAAATATCACTGAGCCGAAACAGCTAAAATGAGTGCATAAAAAAAGAGGAGTGACCCTTGACTATGGGGCCGCTCCCTAACATGCCCATAAACAAATCCCTGGTGCCTAGAGAGCTATATGCCCACACCAGGGGGGCAGATCGGGTGTAATAACCACCATCTGCCCCCAGGGGGGCAGAAAGACTGTGCCCATTTTGTTTGAGAGGAGGGGGCAATTACATGCCCGTTCTGGGCAGCCCCACCCCCACAGAAATTTTAAAAAGTCCCTGGTGTCTAGTGGGCTTTCTGCTCAGGGGGGCAGATCAGGGGCTGTTGCCCATATCTGCCCCTGGGGGCAGAGAGACTGAGCCCATTTTTATGGGGGGGGGTTTGAGGGCATTCACATGCCCCTTCAGGGCAGCCCCCACCTTGATATGTCCCTGGGGAGGCAGAAAAGCTGTGTCCATTTTTTGTGGGGAGATGGGGGCATTGGCATGATAATTTTAGGGAGCCCCCACCCCTACACGAAGGAACATATAGTCCCTGGTGCCTTGTGGGCTTTCTGCCCCTCCCAGGGGTAGATCAGGGGATATTGCCCCCATATGCCCCCGGGGGCAGAAAGACTGTGCCCATTTTTGGGGGGAGTGGGGGCATTGGCACTCCCATTCTGGGCAGCCCCTATCCCTCTTTTATAAAAAAAAGTCCTTGGGTCTAGTGGGCTCCCCTGGGGGGCAGATATGGGGTAATAATGCCCATCTGCCCCCTGGGGGAGGTAGAAAGACTGTCCATTTTGTGTTGTGGGGTGGGGGCATTGGCATTTCCATTGTGGGCAGCCCCCACCCCTTTTATGAAAAAAAACAATAATCCTTGGTGCCTAATGGGCTTTCTGCCACCCCGGGCCAGATCGGGGGCTACTGCCCCCATCTTTCCCCCGGGGGCAAGAAAGACTAATCTGGCCAAAACAATATGGGGGGAGCAAAAGCCCTTGCCCAAGGGGCCTCTCCCCCTTCCCTGATGCCTAATGGAGTGGATCCCTGCTTGGGGATCGGCCTCCTGCGGCGATCCCCAAGCAGGGATCCACTAGGGAAAGATACCATTGGAAATGGGCGATTCTCTTCGTTTCAAAGATACCTCTCCCATCTGCCGAGGTGCTGGGGGGCCTGAGATAGACCCACAGGCACATAGGCAATGAAAGTGAAATGAGCCAATCGGCTCATTTCACTTTCAATGTAATGAGTCAGCGCGCCATGCACACCAATCTTCATTACATTGAAAAAAAATGCTTCAGGCAGCAGGGAAAGCTCTTTCCCAGCTCCCAAGACTGAAAAAGAAAAAAATGAAATTCCGTCCTCAGCACACGACCACCGTGGCTCAGGACGGAACCGTTCCATCCTGAGCATGCACGGGGTTGATATGCTGTGCAACTGTTGTTTCAGCTATGGTGTGGATGCTTATGGCACATGTACTATCACCTGCCCCAAAATTAAGTGATGGTTCTAATGTCTCCCACACATACTATGGACAGAAAGTGCCAACATGTTAGCTGAAATATGTGACACAGATGTTGCCTGGGATAGACTGTGATTTCCCTAACAGAGTATGTTTGCCCAAGTTCAAATTTGAGCTGGATAAAGGTGTGTTTGGGGTATAACACATATCCCAAATCATAGCTCGAAATGTAAACACCACATCGATTGTTGACATGTGCCCAGTGGACATTTTACCAAAATATGTGTACTCCTATTGCGTATTCACATCAGAACATGCACATGCCTGCAGATTAACATCCTCCACCCTACCAACATTGTTATACTCTAAGTAATTGAAGACATGCCAGACATTCATGATACTCAAACAGCAAATTGTTTTGTGATCCATACATGTACTTGTAATACAGTGTCTACTCAAAGTTTGGACTCCAATGGCCTTGGGGTACCATGTGAGCAGGCTCGGTATACCAAAACATGATTCCATCTTAATATAGATTCTGCATATGTATTTGTGCGGTGGCCAGTGGTTAATTTGTAAAATAATAAGTGCCGGGGCTCTCGTCAGGAGGCAGCTTTCATCAGCCCATGTCTCCTGTTAGCGCTGCCTAAAAACAGAACCAACTACTGACCATGAATGGGGAGAGGATGTGGTGTAATGGCCAGAGCTGCCTGACCAGGTTCGAGTCTCTGCGTCGGCTCAACATTCTGGGCAAATCACTTAATCTCCTGTGCCTACAAAAAATGAGTGTGCCCTCAACTGGTGCTCATGAAAAGCTTTCCGACTGGATTGAGTTTACTCTATAAGCGCCAGTGTTGATGATCAAGTGCTGGTGCTAAGCAGCGGAAACCACCGACTCAAATTAAGCACTGGAGGTGGCATAGTTAAGATGTATCATTCATGATAGCATAACCAGTGGGCAAGTTACATATCCCCATTTGTTGCATTGAGTACATAAGTCCATTGTTCATGCTAATGACTTACTTGGGGTCACCCCTTAGCCGACATTGATCATGATATGTGGCAATTGTTATCCTGCATCATGCGTACCAGCGCATGCCTCAGAGTGCTGCACATCTGCGGCATGTGATATGGGGTGCCAGAAGTAATATTCCCAATATAGGATGGTGGTACATAGGAAGTTGTGATGAAACTCAATGTGAACATGGAATTGGAGGGATGACCTTCTATCTGCTTGTCTGTTGCACATTGCTACTGTAGGCGTACACATTGGAATTTATGGCACTTTTTGTGTGGCAGGTCCACATAGGCTGTGATGAATCATACACCAGTGCAAACTCAATAGGTATGAGTGGATGTGGACATGTCACCAGTCCACACCCCAGTGCAGTGTTTTGTGAGAAATGAGGCCAATGTGTCAAGTATCACAGGCATATATGCACTGTGTTGTCAGCATACAGGCCATTTCAAAGTCCACCTACTATTGCTGTTACCAATACTGTCACCCCCATGGAATGTTACCATTGAACCATTTTTGCAAATTACCTGCAAGATACAGAAGAATATACTCATTGGAGAAGTGTACAGCAGATCTGTTGATTTGGAGGTAGCTAGCCACACTCTAACTGGGTCTCAACGACCTGGCGCAGTGGTAATCTATGCTGCAATGTGTGTGGCCTTGTGTATCTGCCATAACAGTGAAGCATTGCTGAGGCACAATATGTGTACATGCTACACATTACCAATTACACATTGGTGATAGGCCATTGATTTTACCCTGTAATTCGAGTGACTGGTGGAGGGAGGTGGTGATACTGACCTCGCTGGGCAACTCGGTTGTTAACTGGGGTATGCTTGGATTTCTTGTTATGAATTTGTCCTTTTAGTCTTTTAAACCTTTTAACAGCATATTTTTAGCTATAAATACTTTAGCTGCACTTGTACTTTCTTTCTACTGATAGCGCTGCTGGGGAAATCGCGCTACCAAACTGACCTGCGGTGCCTGTATGTAAGAGCGGGCCCGCCTCCCTAAAGGTCAGCGCTCCAGCTTCTGGCTCACGTGGGGGATAAAAATACATGCTGACGCAACTGCGCCGCGGATGCGCGCAGCGGGCGCACCTCCGGCGCGCCAACGGCAAGCCTGTCTGTGCCCGCCAGCGCCTGGAATGCGCCATGCGCCAGGACCCCTGGTCATTTCTCCCCCCAAACCTACTCTAGAGATCAACTGCTTGCCCTGGATAAAGGTAAGGGCTGTCCCCCTCTTTCGTGGGATGGGAAGAGGGCTGACCCCGTCTATTGTAATGGCTGTGGGTTCACCATGCCAGATAGGAATGCAGCTGTTAACCTCAGAGGGAACAGAGACTCTAGACTTTGTTCAGGAGACAACAATAGCTTAGATACTGTGGTTGGATCTCCTCCCAGAAGGGAGCCCTTACACGCTCCTGAGCAGAGGAATACAATTAACGAGAGAGGTGGGAGCACGCCACTTGCTTGTTGCCTGCTGAATACTAGCTCTATAATTAAGCATAGACTCGAGTTTGAGGATTGGTTGCAGACATATAAACCGGACCTGGTTTTCTTGACCGAAACCTGGGCTACAGATACGTCAGAACCAGACTGGAATGAGGCACTGCCATATGGCTACAAACTGTACAGCTTGGACAGGAAAGGGAATAAGGGAGGAGGCATTGCCATTGTCTACCGCTCTTGCTTTAAGGCCACTTGCAACCCCATCCAGCTGACTGACGCTGAAGCTGTGGTGTTCAATAATAAAATTGATAATATCCACAGCTTCCCTGGTCTGTTCCTATACCGGCCACCAGGGCCGCATGCGTCTTTCATGCAGGCACTACACACTTTCATGGAATCTAGCTTTGAGTTCCAAAGTTTTACAGCCCTTGGGGACTTCAATTTTCATTTGGAATGTGGGAACAGCGGAGACACTTTCACCCTGCTAGATAACATGGAAAGTCTTGGTCTGACCCAGATAGTCACTGGCCCCACCCATGACGCCGGTCATACTCTGGACGGCTTTTTTACGAATAACCCCCATATTGGATATGATAAAATTCTCCCACTCACATGGACAGATCACAAGGCGGTGTATTTCACACTCCGCTGTCCAGTTAGAGGAATGAGGCACCGAGAGAAAATAAAAATTGATAAAGTCTCGACCCTGGCATAAAATTACTAAAACTAACCTTGAGGAAGCTCTTGGAACTGACCCTCCCAGCCCAGCCTTAGACAATAACAAGGCGGCAGAAGACTTTGACAGCTGGATTAGGTCCGCGGTAGATTGTCTGGCCCCAGAAATTACCACCAAACAATGACGGGCTCAACCGTCGGCGCCTTGGTATAGTATTGAACTAAAAACCATCAAATCTAAATGTAGGCACCTAGAGCGCGCCTGGAGAGTGGATTACGCTGAGCAAAATAAACTGAGCTATAAAATTGCCCTAGTTGAATACAAAGAAGCTATTATGCTTGCTAAAAAGAACTATTTCACCACTAAAATTGAGGCTGCCAAAAGTTCTTCTAGAGAATTATTTAAAACCATCACCACGCTCTCCAAACTGCAGCAAACCAATCAATTTACTCCTGATCCAGCTTTCTGTAATAGGTTAGCTAATTTCTATCAGGACAAGGTTGAAACCATCTATAAGGAGCTTGCAGTAACTACCTCTAACACAGATAGCAGAACTAAAATAGAGGGACCCATTGTAGATGAACCCCCTCCTTGCCAATTACCAGCTTTTTTGCCATTGACACAGGAGACTGAATGCAAATTGCTAAAAATAATAAAATCTGGCTCCCGGGCGGACTCCTGCCCCCCTCACATTCTCCAGATGGTTGCAGACAGGGTAAGCTCATATTTGACCCCCCTTATAAATAATGTACGCTTATCCGGCTCCTTTCCCTCCACATGGAAGAAAGCCTCCATAAGGCCCATATTGAAGAAACTGTCTTTAGATCCCTCTGAAGCTAGGAACTACCGGCCTATTTCGTGCCTACCGTTCGCTGCAAAAATCCTAGAAAGATCCATCAATCAGCAGCTAACCACCTACCTTGAATCCAACAATCTTCTTGACCCCGCCCAACACGGGTTCAGATCATGTCACTCTACGGAGTCGGCCCTGGCCTTGGCTACGGAGGAGATCCGCAAACAAGTTGATAGCGGGGGGAGGGCTGTCCTCATCTTACTGGATCTCTCTGCAGCGTTCGATACGGTCAACCATCAGGTACTAATACGCCGGCTAGAGAGTCTAGGTGTGGGGGGGACGGCCCTGGCCCTACTCACCTCATTTCTCACTGACAGAGAACAGAGGTTGTGTTGGGGTGATCTGATTTCTGAACCCTTCTTCCTTCCTGGGGGTGTCCCACAGGGGTCAGCCCTATCACCAACCCTGTTTAATATCTATGTGTCCCCTCTGGCTAGATTGGTCGAAGCACATGGTTTCGCTTTGATCTCATACGCAGATGACACACAGATAGTGATATCCATATCCACGAAGATAGAAACGGTGGCGAATAGGTTCCATAACTGTATGAAACACATCATTGAATGGATGCATCTCAACTCCCTCAAGCTGAACACCGAAAAAACTGAGGTGGTGGAATTTGGAAAAGGCCCTCCCCTATGGAATTCTTTATGGTGGCCAGCAAATGCTGGGTGCTGCCCGTTGCCACAAAGAAGACAAGAAACCTGGGCATTGTGTTCGATGATCAAGTAAATTTTGCTGGCCAGTGTATCTCCCTAACCTCTTCATGCTTTTTTCTCATGAAGGTGTTGCGTAAGGTCTTACCTTTTATTCCTACAGGCCTTCGCAGAACGGTGGTAGTAGCACGGATACTCTCCAGAATTGATTATTGCAATGTACTATTTCTTGGCATTGACAAAGGCCAAATACTGAAACTTCAAGCCTTGCAAAATGCTGCTGCGCGGCTGCTTCTTAACATTCCTAAATACCACCCCATCTCTAACAGCCTTAGGGAGCTCCACTGGCTCCCGGTCCAGAAGTGCATTGAATTCAAGGCTATCTGCTTCGTACATAAGGCACTCTATGGAGGAGGATCTCTGAGTTTTCAGCCACTGTTTCGCTGGTATGTCCCATCACGCGCATTGAGGTCGGTGAATAAAGGACTAGTCCTGGTCCCGAAAATCCATAGAGCCAGATGGGGAGGAAGAACCCTCTCATGCAAGGCAGCCAAACTCTGGAACACAATGCTGATCGCTATCAGGCTACAACGCCATAGAGTTATGTTTAGGAGGATGATCAAAACCTGGCTGTTTCCTACGACATCCGCCTAATCTCGGCCCGCCACGTACCAGCCACCACTCCCTTTGCAGTTCAGCGCCAAGACGCCTCGGCAATAGTTGGCTCTATAAATGCTTTCATTCATTCATTCATTCATTCATTCATTCATTCATTCATTCATCCATTCATTTATTCATTCATTCATACCCTCTTGCATACTACATTACTATCCCCAGAGAGTACATAGATGGACCGTGAGTACCATTCCATGTGTACCCTACATAATTGTGCAGAATCTGTCTTAATATGCACAGTGCAAATAGGCAGCGTTTATTAGACCAGACACTGCCATTTCATATACCTTCAAGGCCAAGACCTGAGTGCTTACGTATTGTAACTTTAGGATCAGTACATGCTTCTTGTAACGTTTAGTCATGATTAATTCCATAGATGCCTCATATTTAGCTGAACATGCCATTTGCGCAGCTAATTGTAATTCATGCAAGTACTTGATGGAAAGCTAGACAATTTCAGCTTGGTCTGATACATATGTTCTTCCATCCCAACAGACAACATGACAACTGAGCAGGAACAGAAAGGTGAGGCTCCGCCACATCAGGCACGTGGCCAAGGTCTTCCAGAGGATAGGGAGGCAGTACAAGAAGGCAAGGGCAGCAGGGGCCTGGAAGTCACACCTTGGGCCCCGACAGCACAAGACAGGGCAAGAACCAGGCCTGAAGTGGCCCTCTCACATGCATCTGATCTCGGTGCCGTAGCAGGACCATCCACAGCACCGACAGCAGTGGCAACACAGGCAGTGATCCCTATTCCGGCTCAGCCTTTGGACTTTGAGAGGCAAGCCCTCAAGGACAATGCCTATATGAAATTGAGGCTGGTAGGGCTTAAACTACAGATGGCAACACTGTTGCAGATAGTGAAAACACTGCAGCAATCAGTGGACAAAAATGGCGAGCTCACGTAGGCCCTCCCTCCAACATTCTGTCCTTCCCAAGTTGTTTTTTTTATATTTCATATTGTATATAGTTTTAACATAGGTTAAGATAGGTTTTAGATTAGTGATGGGGTAGGTAAGTTTTAGTATTTTTACAGATTTTTATATTTATGTGTTGTTAGGTGGGGATATGGGTGGATTGGTTGTTTAGTGGGCTGGGAGTTAATGTTTAGTATGTGAATAAAAAAAAACATATATATTTGTTTTAATGTTTAGGTATTTTTGTGTAAAGGTGTAGTTTATGTTTGTGTCATGTGCAAATGTGTATTAAGGGGAATGGGGGGGTTGATTTTTAACCTGTCTATTGTGGTATATGTGTAGAATAGTATGAGTTAAGGTTAGGTAGGTTAGTATTAAATTAGGATAGTTTAATTGCTTTAGCATAGGTTAGTGTAGGCATAGTTTAGGTAGGGATAGTTAGTGTAGTTTAGTTAGTTTAGGATATTATTTTTTAATGGTGTTAAATAAAAAATGTTTAGCACTTTCACAAATGCTTGCTTATTGACTGTGTGGCAGTTGTCATATATTCTTTGTTTGGGTAGAGCATATGCTGTAGGATTTCCTGGCAGTGTTTGTAAACATGTGTAACTAGGTGAGGCACCTAAGGAGTGGATCCTGACCAGTTTGCAATAGAGTCACTTAAGGGATCTACAAACATAGCTGAGCACTGTAAGTGGCACTATTACTGTGAATGGATAGACTTGTGGAAACAGGTATTCACCTACTGTTGCACTGTGTGTGTGAATCATGTGACATGCATTTGAGGGGTGTTGATGTCAAAGCATTGTCAGTAATCAATGATTCTTTGGGTCACACAATGATGCAGGCCCTTTACACGCTCACCCTTGCATCATTTGCTTGTCACAGCAGTGATGTTAGCTGGCTAGTATCCATGGATGTGCTCACCACCAGTTCTGTGATTTCATTCACCATTAACATTGACTGCATGCTACTTGTTTCACTTTATGTGACCTTGAGTAACTACTTGCTAGTCTTGGTACACATACGGTTCACCAAATATATTCCTCTCGGCCTGTGTAGCTTTGCCCATGACTCAATGACACACATGTACCTTTGTGGAGTAGTTGGTGTCTTTGGCTCACAAAATCTACCATGTTGTACTTACTCCAGACACCAACAGACATCCCACATACATGTTGAACTCAGTGCATTTATTTACATGTGCAATATTGTTTGGAATCACAGGCACAGTACTTTCGAAAACAACCCCAAAAGTTGTTTTGAGCCATTGGATGTCCAGACAGACTCCATGGGGTATACACTGAATGGGACATGTAGAGGAGAGGAGAGTTTCAGTGAGGAAGAGGATGAACAAATTGGCAATAGGGAAGATAGGCTACATTGACAGCCCACAAATGGGTGTGATCAACAGGTGAGGCAGGAAATTGAAGACAGTACCAGTTGGGAAGTACAATGGCATGGTTATCAGCACTATACAAAGGAGAAAGTGCCAATTTGTCACAGAGAAATGCTACTGGGTAGATTTACATTGGAAAGAGCTGAAGACCACATCTTCCTCCTCTGATGTGTGTGGTGCTTCCTGGACGGGGGTGTTGTAGGTGCCAGAGGCAAAGGAGGCACACACACTTCAGAGGTTAAAGATATGGAGCAGCTGTCCGCAGCAGCATTTCTCTGTGATAACAAGTGAGGCAGTAATGCACTGAGAAAGGCCTGCTGGTTTGCCAGCACAGCAGTAACATCGCGGTGGTAGGCACCCATAGTTACAATGTATGTGTCCTGCTTCCGCTCCATGGACTCCAGGATGTTACGAATGGCCCCCAGCTCTCTGGCAACCTCACTGGTGCCACTTTGGCAGGGCAGTTGTTCATGCCTCTGCCTCATGATACCAGTTATGTCAGCCAGGGACTGACTGAGTCCACAGAGAGGAGGGTAGGTGCCCCTTATAGTGGCTGAAGTGTCCTTACTGTGACTGAGACACCTACAAACTGCCTCTAGAGTGCCCATCGTGGTCTCCATCCCCACCCACCCCACATCTACCATCTCCCGCTGGACTCCTACCTCACAGCATTGGAATTCTACTAGGGGGTCCTTGGAGTCCAGGGCTGGGGGTGGGCTGCAGGTGGTGATTGTTGGATGATGGATGGATCCTCTGGAGACACCGCAATGCTGTTGGCCCTTCCCGCAACCAGAGATCGTGTTTCAAAGAAGGGTAGGATTTGCCAGAAGGTCTCTTGGTCAAGAGTTGGCAGGCTGTCATCCTCAGCCAGATCGTCATCCTGCACAGGCAGCTCGTCATGAGGTGTAGGTACATCCTTTGCAATGAGATAAAGAAACGTTAATGGTGTTCTATTTTAGATGTTTACATGAGTGAAGGACAATTTGACTTGCTAATATTTGACTTTTAATACAACATCGATGCATTGGATGTTTGTTACACTGAGGTATAGAGTCTAAGTTGGACTGAAGTTGTCTTTCAGATGGCAGTATCTCTGCATACTTCGTACAACCACTGTGTGACAAGGCTGACTTTTTTGTCTCATGACACATATTGCAACACAGTTACATAGGTCAATGGGCCTGCCATTCCCAGACGTATAGGAAGAGGTCAGGTCCACATCTGCCAAGGTGATTTGCACTCTTATTTATGATACCTATGCTGATTGTGTTTTGACATATTGACACCACTACTGGTCACATTTCACCTAATCCCCAGGGTGCCTGCATTCTCTGTGGCCAGTATTCAGCCCACTGCTCCTCTGCAGGTGATGTTGGTCTGGTTGTGAGTTAATTATGATCCTTAATTATGATCCTGCCATCTGTCTTTTAAACTGGGCACTATGGCACTCTGCCTTGTTGTGCTGTCTTGCATGCACATTGTGCATTCATGTGGGCAAGGGTTGATTTTGTAACACATATCCTGCACAATTCTAAACACCCACCAACCTTGCTACACTGCAGGAATGTGTGAGGGCATGTACTTACCATGTATTTTATATTTGTGGATACTCATCTGCTTTGATGGGATACACATTTGGCTTCATCTTTGTGGACAGTGGGCACTGTGTACCAAATCTGTGAGGATGGGCCCTGTCACACTAGGTAAGTTGCAAGCACTGACACTCACCCCAGTTAATACTTGTCAGAGTTGGGTATCTGCATAGTATAACACATCCCGTGAGTCAGGCATGCTCACTTGTACATGCCTCCTCTGCCCCTCCTAATTTTGTGCCAGTAACTCAACTTAATGCCACAGAGTGATGTAACACAGATCATACATTGACTCTCATGTGCCTACAACACCATCAATATATGTGACCCTATCCAATGGACTGATATGGCTGGCAGTTAATGAGGGCTATGGACCAAGCTGTACCCCACATAGTAGTAGCATGGAATTGGTAACATGCATCTACCCAGGTTTGGAACATAACTGGGCACATTCACCTCTGTCTCCAACCATAGTTGACTCCCGCCCTTTGTGGTGGCAGACTAGTTTTTCATGTCCATTGACATATCCCTACTTCACATTCTCAGACTAAGACATATGTGCCATGTTCCCTTCCAAATCCCCCCTGGCACATGCTACATCTTCACCTAGGACCATATCACATTTAGGATGTAGTACCCCAATTGGCTCTTAACTGTCATCCTTTCCCAGCTGCAATACAAGTGTGACACTGTCACACACAGCAGTGCCTGTGTATTAGTTAGGCTACCTTGCCAAACACATATCCATTCTGACCTCCTTTCTATGCAATGTCTCGCCATTCAGACACAGTGGCAGTTCAAACTATTCAGCCAGCACTTACAATGCACTGCACAACCTGGGGCCCACCAGGGCCAAACATCATCTTTGGTTTCAATACACATGGTCCTCTGGTGTGCATCACTTGCATTAATTCAGGAAGCATGGGAAAGTAGGATTGAACGAACAGCATTCAGCCGGATCACCAACCCCTCACCAAACAAGTTGTCATATTTACATGCCAAAAACATTTTCGCAAAGAGACGGCATGCTTGGGTAGTGATAAACTCTTACAAAAACCTGAGACCCCAAGCATACGTCAAGGCTCACTTCCCCCAGCTTTAAAACAAAGTTTCATGCTTTATCGTTTCGGGCACTTCGATTCCAAAGACCTGCGACTGACATGGAAGGGTAGGCCGCCAGACCCAAGTTGCCAGTAATACAGTTACAAACTGGAGTCAATATATCACTTGCCCAACAGTTGTGGACCAAAGGAAGATACTTTGCAAACCAAGATTTTTTAATCTGAATATCCACACCTGTAGGCAAGCAGTTACTAGCTAGTTGGGTGGTGCCTCGATTCCTCTGGCATGCCGAGGAGTAAATCTTTTAAACCTGGTGAATGAACAACTCTGCAGTGTTGAAAAGGAAAACAATTAGGGTTCAAAAAGCACATCAAGAAACTATTTTATTGAAATCGACTGCATGTAATGTATACGTTATTTTAAAACAAGTGCAGATTAATCCATGGTGCTCACGAAAACCAAGGATCCAGGGAGCAGTACAATGGTGGAGGAGTATTTGAAAGTCTGTTTAGACTCCAAATGCACACTGCACTATAAAAGAAGAAAGGGAGCCCCTGGAACTTGTGAACTGTCACCCCGTGAGGAGGAGTATTTGAAAGACTGTTTTGACTCCAAATGCACACTGCACTTTAAAAGAGGAAGGGGAGTCCCTGGAATTTGTGAACTGTCCCACGCAAAGGCATTTTAGTAAGTGACTTGGACTAACGAGTCAGGCAGGGAATCCCCGATCTAAATTTTGGAACTGGTTATGTTATGTTTCATATAGGTACCCCAATATAGGCTCAGGTAAAAACCTAAACTTTCACCTATATTCTCCCCTACCATTACACTACATAATGGTTCTTGGGACTGACCTTTTACCCAGTTATGGTACTGCTTACAGGACGTGGGGTTTTCCCTGAAAACTAGCCTCATCCATTATGCATGAGGATTCTTGGAAACTCAGCAGGACTACCATCTCCTGCATAATAACTATGTATAAGGGTCATTCCTTCCGTCATCCTAAGTCTGACATGACACAGCAAGGTAGATCCCCTGAGGGTACCACTTTGGGTATATAAACACCATATCTTTGCTGAGGCAGGGAGAGGAGAAAAGGACTTCCATGCTGACACACTGACGCGAGACGCTGACGTTCCTACATGCAGACACTCCAGCTTGCAGTGGTCTGACATCCCTCGCGGGGTGTCCATCTCGAGACCAAGACGGGGTCCCACAGACTCTCACTTCAGGTAATGGGGTTGACTATATTCTAGAGGGATTCTTGGCTCTCCCCTACATACATGCTAGGTACACTAAGGTACATCTAGTTAGGGTCGCATCATAGGAGTACGCATATTTACTGTCATGTATTTTTATACTTATGTATTCATTGTTTTAGCACTATGGAAGAAATCTACCATCCTTTTACTCTATTGTTGCTTATAATCATTTATATCTGTTTCTGTCTAATGGTTGTTTCAGCACACCTATTTTACACTAGAATGACACTGGTTCAATAAATGCTTATTGAAACGTCCCCACTGTTTGTTCTGTGTATCTCTCTGAGAAAAAGTGAGCACGATTGACTGAGCGAAAAGTAATGTACTGTTTCCACAATCCCTGATGGGACAGAGTTGTCATGTTCGATAGTTGCCAAGAACTATTCTCTCCTTGGTAAGAGGGGTTTCTAGTGGCACTGTGAGCTAGCTGGTATACAGGCAAACATACTAGGTGGGGGTGTCTGGAATCAGTCTGAACATCAATCCCACAGACTATGTTGTCTAAACGTGCAGATCCTATATAGGTTTATAGGAACTACACGACTGTCATATGCCGCTATATGTAATAAGCTGATTGGTTTTAACTAATCAAGTGATTTTATATATTTAAATTGTGTTTTAACGAACTATTGTATTCAAGTTATTCACTTTATGGTTAGAAATAGCTGAATAAAGTTTATTTTTCTCTCTTACTTGCATTAATCCTGATCCTGTCAGATTTAGTACATGGCATGAGTTCTGGTGGTCTCTACCATGGCAACTGACACATGTGTGGTCTCACTTTGCACGTCAGGACAGCTGTGTACTATGTATTATCATGCCAGATAATGTACATATGGCTCTGGGCATGTTCCTATGTGTTAATACTTCACTTGCCCCACGCCTTTCCCCCCCTCCAGGTGAGCTGTTTCTCCTGTGACAAGCCCATGCCATTTGTTTACTTTATAGTGCAGATTTGTGTGCATGGGCCTAAGTAACACATAGTAGCATCATGGTGCAAGATGGCCTGCATTGTCACCATCAATTTGTGTAGGGTTCAAGTGTCCATGCATGATGTGTTGTTTCAGTCCATGGAGCATACATATTCACCTGCAGCTGGCACCACTGGTGCATCACTTTTTGCCACACACTTGCAGAACAGGCTGCAGACTCATATCTAGAAGGCCAAACAAAGGCACTTTGCATGTCTTTTCATGGCTTTGTAGCTATGGAGTAAGGCAAGGCAGCTCAAGTCCCTGTGTTGCCTTACTCTGCGTAAGGCGGGTGTTGCAGTTGGTTTTGCCATGCAGCACCCATGGGTACTGATGCATTTCCAGATTTACAAGGATATGTACACCTGGAAATGCATCAAAAGCCTATGCCTCCCCACGGGTAGGGTAAAAGTTGTTTTTGTGAAAGAAGGTGCCACTTCCTGCACAAATGCAACCTGATTTCAACACATGCACCCTTGCACTATGGTGCAAGGGTGCCTGCGATAGCGCCAGGCAGCCATTTGTGTGCCATCGCACTGTAAGAGGACAGGAATGCACCCTATCTCATAGATACAGAGCATTCCTTCACTTTTATTTTGATGCAGGGCAGCGCAGCACATTGACGTGCAGCGCTTTCCTGCGTAAAATTGTAGTATATAAGCCCCACATTTATGCAATCCATTACATGTGCCACTATACAAAGGTGGAGCAAAACTGGTGCTGCACTTCACCCATGGAATGGAGAAATATGACGAAGCTGGACAGTGCTGTACAACATGTAACTGTGCAGTGTGAGTGACATTTCTGAGCCATTTAACGGTACATGATCCAGATTCCTGCCCTTTGCACTGCACACAGCATAGTGGAGTGCTGGGAGATAACTGGGTGCACCTCACAACATGACATTTTTGACCACATTGTCCCTTGTTAATATTTACCCTGCGGCTGTGGTTCTTCCTCGTGTGCTGCACTGTTGTATCCTGGTACTCCAGTCACCAACTCGTCTGGGATGACAGCTGCCACCCGCTCCTCCAAGGCATCCAGCTCCTCCTGGGGCACTGGGATCCCTCCTCTGGTCTGCATTGCTGCCTTCAGGTTATTGGCCAGTTTCTCCTTCGTTTGGCGCTTATCATCATGCCAGCGCTCCTTGCAGTCAGTGACAGTCCTCTTCACTTGCCCCACACTGTTGATCTTCTCCACGATGGACTGCCAAATGGCCTCTTTTCTCCTTACTGGCAATTTGGATACAACAAAGAGCTGATGTTGGTGCTCTGTCACCTCCGTGATCAAGATGTCATTCTCCTCCTCACTGAAGTTGGACTTCCTCTTCCCCTGGGAGTCTGCCTGTACATCCTGGCTGGCGCTGGGGTTGTTGACCTTGCTTCTGCTGCCTACTGTAAAGTGTGCCATTTTTTTAACCATGATGCATTCCGCACTCAAAAGTGCTGTAGAGCCAATTTGCATAATTTTACGTCCTGTAAGTCAGCCTTGCATCACTTTTGCAGCAGAAGCGTCAGATTTAATTAAGACATGGCCCACATATGTCATTTTTTTTTACACTCACAGATCCTTATGCCATGGTGCGCCATGTTGTAAGTACGATGCATCCATGGT
This sequence comes from Calotriton arnoldi, assembly GCA_963921515.1. NCBI lineage: Eukaryota > Metazoa > Chordata > Amphibia > Caudata > Salamandridae > Calotriton > Calotriton arnoldi. The sequence goes on along the minus strand of CAWUFW010000648.1, from coordinate 865,045 downwards.
GATCGATTCTGTCGTGACAAAGCGCAAGTTGTGTTGAAGCCGCGCTTACACATCGCAGTGATGCGTCATATCTTGTAAATATACCCCTTCGTACTTTGTGAAGTGGGTTGTCTTGAATGTGTGGTGCTTTGTTATGTGGATTGTGACAAAATTATTATGTTGTCTTGCGGTGTGGCATGTGATTTAAATTGAGTATTTCTTCTGCGACGTGGTGAAAATTGAAGTAGTGTCATGTTATTGGTGTTTATGCTTTCACGTTAACACTGGTGCAACACGTCAAAATCTGCTTGTGTCAAAACTGAAATCTGTATTGCATTGTAACATTTTCTGTGGATTGTTGAAAAAATTGTGTTTGATGAAAATGTTACAATTGAATTTGTTTTTTGGGTTTATATATAAGGTTAATGGATTGAAAGAAATCCAAGATTTTGAGATGAATATTTAAGGTGTGTGGCATTAGGTCAAGTTTACTAGTTAGAGTCATATAATTCCTTAATGTTCTAGATGTGACTGAACTAATTAGGGTTGTGTTCTATATTTCTTAGTGCACTGGAAATCGACACTGACTCGAAGGTGGATTGGCACTGGTCGGAATCCTATCTTAGTATGATTGAAGGTGTTTTTAATGTTTTCCCCAGTTTTGGGGTGAGTTTGATTTCCTGTCTTGTATCCTGGTAGAGAGACAAGGTGTCTGTTGTGGACTGTAGGTTGCGTCTAAAATTTCGTTTTGATATCGTATTGCGATTGACTGATTTTAGTTTTTGCTTTAGAGTTAGGTTGAGTGAAAAATTGGTTTCACTTTAAAAAACACTAAAACCCCTGTTTGTGAAGGCGATATGGTACCACCTGAGGCTTCACTTAGATTTGAGCCTGGCTGGCAAGAAGGACAATAGAGGAAGCAGGAGGATATGTGAGCTACATCTTCCTGTGATTCAACAGACTCCTTTGAAGATAATTATGTTCCTGGGCACTGCCCAGATAGTCATCTTGTCAGGGAAACAGGACATCTCCCCACGCCCAAGTGATGTGTCTCAGCCCTGGGAGTCAATTCACACCTAATGAAGGAGCCATTCAGCTCCTGGATGACAGTTGGAATCTCAGGCAAATGGGCTTCGAGAGTCTTTAGCCAGGCTAAAAGTACCTTTTTAAAAGTATGTTTTAAAAATGTTTGTTACAAATCCAACTTTACCAATAAATTGGGTTGGTAATACATATTTTAAAAAGCCCAAGAATGGTCCTTTGATCTGCTTCCAAACGTTACTATCTTTAATAAATTATCCCAATGATTTCCTATGGAACAGCTCACCCTGGTACAGTGAAAGTAGCCTTTAGGGCATTGTCACTCCAAGGACGTGCTTAACATTAACTTTTACATGTCTTACTTTTACAATAGTTCATTGATCTTTACTCAGTATAAAATGAAGCCATAAAAGAAGACAATACAAAGACAATTAAAAATAGCCATGAATAAAATGCATCTAAAAAACAGCAGTGGAACAGCCTGCGAGAATACACATCACACAGCAAATAAAGTTTTCCTCTAGCGGACTTCACCAGATAACAAATTAGCTCAATTAAAACAAGTCAATACATCCGGTAATAGCAATTGCTAAAACAAACCAGGACAAACTTGTACAAACTGTTTATCAACAACCAATGGGACAATAAAAAGCTTTCTTAGTCTTTTATAGAAAGTGCAAAACATAGTAAAGTGCAAAGTATCCTGGGCCGAATGGTTGACACAGCTACAGGGGATAAAGGTAGTGCCATATAAACTTCCCTGAGGAACTGCCAATAAGTGATGCATTAGATTTGATCTAAAATGAATTCGCAGAAACCGATAGTGATCAGACAGGTTAAATAAAAGATATGGTCCAATTACAAGGGTGGTCTGTACTGGTAAAAATGCTTTAACAGACGACTTTTCCTTGACCAATGATATCCTCTCCCGAGCCCTCCAAGTTGCAGAAGCTTTTTTAGGCCATGAGTAATCCTCCTTAGTGAGAGACCCTGGTTGATAACAAAATTCAGGACGGCCCAGCTTGATAAAACAATCCTTTACATAATTGATCCTATGAATACTCCTAGCTCGATCAAGTGCCAAACAGTCTTTTAACAACAATCGATTTAGTTGTTTGATGGGGCAAAGCCACACCGAGAACCATAAGAGTAAGGGCCGCAAAATCAAAATGTCCTCTAAAAAGACTGGGGCATATTCTCAAGGAGCTATCGCCGAGTTATCGGCACTTTAACGCATCCAAAGTCACGCTAAATTTATCGCCCCATTCATAAGCTGGTGCTAACAGCCCATTACACCAGTTTTCCTGCGAAAGCAGTCGCAAAAAACATCGCCACAGATGACCCCGGCAACTAACACTAATGAGATGCAGAGTAGGCGTTCCCGAGCAAAAAGCCGCGACAACACCACAACGCAACATTCTCAACGACCAGCCACATCGGCGATAGGAACACAAAACAGGCGATATGGCGCGTTACCAGCAGGAAATTAACACCTGCTCTGACCTGGTGCAAAGTCGGACGTCAACATGCACAAGAAAAGGGAGCCCAGCCCACAGCCACACCTGAAGAACAACAGATGCCATGGAGCCACTCACCATGCACCCCGGAGCCCGAGAGGGCAACAACACCCACCGCCACCACCCCCAGGACCGCCACCCCCCCAACTGACCCCCCCTCGGACCACCACAGAGGCATGCAGACAAAGACAGCGGACCTTCAGGAAATTCACCAGCCCCACAGACCTAATACCAGACAATGCCAATGCCCACTACAGGCCCAAAAGGACAACCATCCTCCGCATCCTGAACATCATTGCCCACAGGCTGATGGTACCAACACAGCGGACAACCAACATCCCTCCGCAGACAAAGCTGCTGGCTGTGCTGCACCTGTTGGCCTCTGGTATCCTCCCAAACAACAACCGCCCGAGTCGGAGGAGTCTCACAGCCAGCCCCATCCAAGTGCCTCACACCTATCCTGGATGCCCTCACCAGCTAGGGACCCCAGCACCCATATGTCCCCCACAATGCGCAGGAACAGCTGGAGACCAAGCAAGGACTATACGCCATAGCTGGATCCCCGCACGTGTCGGGGGCAATCGACTGCACACTTGTCCCACTTGTGCCCCCTGCCAACACCGCACACAATTACCGCAACAGAAAGCACACACATCCCATCAACGTGCAGGCAATAGTGGACCACAGGGGACTCCTCACCAATGTCATAGCCAACTACCCAGGCAGTGTGCATGATCCCTTCATCTTCCGACAGTCCAACATCAACCAGCGCCTCCAGGATGGCACCCATGGGAATGCACTGCTCGTTGGCAAGTACCAAATGAATACACCACACACCTCATCCCCACAATCATGCAACTCACAACTCTGGCACTGCACAAGTCACAAAATCACATACAACATGCCAAACAACATGCCCCCCCACCAGACACGACAGCACAACTTACTGTGGCAACCTTGGTTAGCCATGTACATGAGCCATCTACGGCATGGCACCTCAGCCACACAATACCGGAATGTGGGGAGAGGTGGGAACCAGGCATGTGCGAAGGAGGCAAGTGACCCATGAATGAGTATGTACACAATGCCAAGTGTGGCAGAGATGTGCTGGACAGACTGCAGTATGCAGACCACAGACATAGCCATGTCTACATGCACTGCTGGTGTTTGGAGTGTAGTGGACAGTGGACGCAACCATGTCACCCCAGCCAGTGGGGAAGATCGTGGACATGTAGCTTGTGACGTCCCCCCCTGTAAGCGTTTGCGGAGTGGGCTGGCCCGGCGTACGCCAGGCCAGCGCAGGGGTGTGAATAAAAAGCACGTAGCTCTGGGCGTAGTTCTCTTCCGGAATGCCCAACGTGTCTGCCAGGGCAGCACCTCCCACCCCGCCACGAGGCCGACGCCATCGCTGTGAGCGGTGTGGCCTGCGATCCTGTGCACCTGCTGCACCCTGGGCCGCAGGTCCCCGGACCCGTCATGCCCGCCCCTGCGCAGCCAGGCCTCACTGCTCACCTGCCGACACCGGCGTGTGTCAAAGAGGGCCCCCCACGTGCCGGCGCAAGCTCCAAGCCCGAGGCCCGCGACCTTCGCAGCCTCCTCAGACCATCACCGCGACACAGGCCCGCTTTACTCCTTTTTCGTTGACGTACTCCACCGCTGCCTCGGCCCTACACTACGCCCAAGTAGGTCACACATTTGGAACTGAGTCTTGATTATGCTATGGCAGAGTACACACTTTATGGCAGCGTTTATATCACTGTACTCCCTTCGATGTGGTGCCACCAACTCTGTGCATAGCATCCCAACCACACGTGTCTGTGGGCCCCTGATGACTACGCCTTCGGCCTACACTGCGGACGAGTAGGTCACACATGTTGAACTGATCTGTGATTTCTGCATGGCGGAGTACATATCATTGTACGCAAGGAGACGAGTTGGAGGAAGACGCGGTTCAGTCCGGAGGAGAAAAGGACCATCGTTAAGGAGGTGTTCGAACACTGCTGACAACTGCCCTGGTGTCACCAACCCTGTGCATCGCGGACCAACGACACGTGGCTGTGGGCCCCTGCTGACCGCTGCCTTGGGCCTACGCTGCCGTCAAGTAGGTCACACATTTGGAACTGAGTCTTGATTACACAATGGCCGAGTACACACTTTATGGCGGAGTTTATATCACTATACTCCCTTCGATGTGGTGACACAAAGTATGTGCATGGCATCCCAACCACATGTGTCTGTGGCCCTTGATGACAACGCATTCGGTCTACACTGCGGTCGAGTAGGTCACACATTGGGAATTCAGTCATGAATCATTTATGGCAGACTTGACATCATTGTACTGGCCTCATCGCAGACTGCATCCCCTTTCCACTCCGGTGCCACTAAGTCTGTTCCCCGACATCCATGGCCACTTTCTGGTTGAACTTGGGTGGCGACTGAGTCTATGGACTGGGGGTTGTCTTCTTCATCATGTCGGTGATACTGTCTATGTGGCCAAAACGAGGCTGTAGCATTCCACTCCTCCATTTGCCGCTTCCGGACGGCTCCTGCCCTCTGCATCATGTCCTGGAGGACACCTTCCACTGTCCCCCGCAAACCTCCACTACATTCACCTTCGACATCGACGAGGACCCGCTCACCTCGTGTGGCCCTAACTCACTGCACTGCAAGTCACCGTCCCATGGCGGTGTGCCTGTGCCGGCCGCAGTGCATCCAGGGCCACTAACTCTGTGCAGCTCAAACCATGGCCCCAGTCTGATGGCATGGTGGATGGCCTCTGGGTCGATGGTCTGGGGGTCATCAACGCCATGTGTCTGTGGCCCTGCGCTGTCCGCTGCCTCCAGCCTCAACTGCGGTCCACCTGGGCTCACACATCAAATCGAGTCCTGACCTGCCCCCATGTCGCATCACCGCAGGATGCACACGCCACCACCGCCAGGAACAACTGAAAACGACAGGTGCCAGAGTCGGAAGTGTCTTACTGCCAGACTGTCAGAGTTGCTCACACCTGTCGTGGGTGCCATCATCAGCTTGATACCCTGCTCAGCTCTTCAGGTGCCACTAACTCAGTGCACCACAAATCAAGAAACATTCTGCTTGCATGTTGGGTGAACACTGTACTCCCTCCGGCTACCACCATGATGCTTCACAGTTGTTTCTGTTGTGCTGGTGTTTTATGTTTCTGCTTCAATTGTGATCACTGTTCAAGTTGTTGCCAGCACCAACGACTCCATGAGGGCTGACTTACACTCACCCCACACACATCCAGTACATGCGTCACTGTACATGTGACCATGCCAATAAAGGTGTCGAGCGCACGTGCCCGTGGCCAGTTCAATGAACTATCTGTGTGTGTCCGTGTGCTCATGATGTATGCATTAGGGCCCCAGCCCCACAACCTTACATCGTGCCGTGTACAGAGGATGCAGCCATGTCACCGCAGGCAGAGGGTGGGGCATTTCTCATGTTGCATTATCGTCCCCCATTCAATACGTAAGTGGAGTGAACTTGGCCGGCGTACGCCAGTCCGGCGTGGGGGTGTGGGTGTTTGTCACGTGGCTCTGGGTGTGGTTCAGTACTGGAAATGTGCAAAGGCATGTGTCTCTGTCGCAGTGTGGGTCTCCGTTGGGGAGTGTAGGTGGGCCCTGATGGGACTTAGACACCCACGTATGTGATCTGGTTCGGCTTCCATGAGGTAGTACCCCATCCGCACATGTTTGGCCACCCCCTTCTGGCAGTCTGACACCTGGCCTTGGAATGCAATGCGTGCTTTGGTGGGCTGCTGGGACCCAGCCGGGGTGGTGGGTGCGTCCAGCTGTGTTGTCTGTGCAGGGGGTGGGGTGTCCCCAATGCAGCGGTGCTGCCCTGCTCCTGGAGGTCGATTGCCTAAGATGTCCATGGACTGTTGTGGGGCGTAGGTGTTGGAAGTGTGGTGGTCCTCTTCAGCATCACTGTAGAGTTGTCTGGTCTGCTCTGCTGGAGGTGTTGTTTGTCCCTCTGCAATGTGAAGGGGAGATGCTTGTTGACATTGTGTTGGCATGTATGTTTCCGCATTGTTCAAGTTTACATTCAGACTTCATGACAATGTACATTGTGACTGTTTGGGAGGGGCGGACTATTTGATGCGGGACAGTGGACATTTGGACTACATGACGTAGGTGAGGTTGTACACGTACATTTGCATCTCACAGTTTCCTGCTATGTCAGATGTGATTGGCCATTTTCTACGCACAGGCGGACCCAGTTGTGTCCTCTGTTCTGCAGTGTAGGTGTTGGACTGTGTACCACATTGTCGTCCATGTGGGTGTGAGGTAATTGCTATGTGTGTGTGCTGCTTTGTGTGGGAGTCGCACCTGCAGCTGTGATTTTTCTGCCCCTTATCCCTTGGAGGCGGTGTACCTTTGGCTTTTGTGCTTTTGAGGTGCTGTGATGTTGGCGACTTGGGTCATTTGTGCTCTTGGACGGTTTTTGTACTCTTGTGCATTGTTTGTCTGCAGATGTGTTGTTGACGTCAGTGGTTGTTTGTGCAGGTGGATGTGTCAGAGTATGACCTGCTCCTTTCCGGATGTGGTCCACACTCAGCCACCTCAGTCTCGTGGCGTGCACAGTGTCATGGTGATTGTACTCCAGCCATGCTGCTGGTCATGTGGTGTCACTTGCATTGTCAGTGTGGCTCTCACATACGCATCTTTGCTGTGTTTCGCACGGGTGCATGTGTGTGTTGTGTAATTGGTCATGTGTGGGGTGGGACCCCTTTGGGCACATGGTGAATGGGGTCCTACTTGATGTTTGTATGTGTGCTGCAGTGTGCCACGGGGATAAGGGACATGACCCAGGGTTATTGTGGGTGTGCGGTGTGCTACACGTCGTTGTGCATGTGTGCCATTGTGCCCGTCCTGCCCCCGTCCCCACAGTCCCTGTTCGTTACTCACCCTGTTGCTGTTGTGTCAGGTCCTGTCGAGCAGTGTCCGGACTCCCGACTCCTTGCACCGTCTCCACACTGATGACTGTGGGCGCCATTTGCTCCAGCTCCTCTTGTGGCGCAGGACTCCCACCTCCATTCGCCGTTGCTGCCTTCCTGTTGGCAGCGGGATTCTGCTTGGTTTGGCTTTTCACATCGTGCCAGCGCATATTGGCCTCCTCGGCACTCCGACTGCATTCACGATGGGATGCCATTTTTCTGTCTGTATTGCCAATGACACGGTGGTGGTGACGGACAGTTGTTGGTGGTGCTCTGTCACCTCCGTGACGACGATCGGGTTTTCCTGCGGACTGTACCCCGCTTCCTCTTCCTCTTCTCCTTGGCCTTCCCCGACCCCGAGGTTCATTGCTGGTGGTCTGTGGGGCTTGTGGGGTTTGCGTTGACCTGGGCACTCGTTCCGGGTGCATCCATGTTGCTGCGCAGCTTGATTTGTCTATGGTGTGTTTTTCTTGTTCAGCTTTTATGGTGCATTTTCCCGCCGGACGCGTGGGAATTTCAGGCCTATCACTGCTTGTCGCTGTTTTTTTTTCCGTGGTTGGCCTCATCGCAACTTTATTCGCGTTGGTGTTTCGCATTTTTTCGGCGTCGCGTTATTTTTAACGCGGTCATTTGACGCGTTATCGTGGGACTATCGCATGGTGACGCCAGGTCGAGAATGCTACGTTAACACGATGTTGTTTTCCCGCGATGGACTGCGATGTGAAAAGTTGCGTTAAGCTAAACTTGCAGTGGTTATCACACGTTCTTGTGAATATGCCCCACAAATTCCAATTCCTCATGAATAATAAAAGAGGATGCACTCTGTGGGAGGGAGAGGAGCTTCCTTAAGAACTTGTTCTCAAGAACTTGCAAAGAAGATACATCCGTATATCCCCTAAGTTCACAACCATAAGCAGCTACAGAAACACACTTCACTCTATAAATGTCAACTAAGGATTTGACATGCTTGCATCCCAACCTGGAGGCAAAGTTGGACATTGAATCAATGTTTCCAGAAAAATGGGCAGTCCTGCAGATATCAAAGAAGACCAAGACAAAGAAGAATCACATAAAACACCCAAGTAAGAGAAAACAGGAACACAACTAACAGTATTGATGTTAATACACTCAGGGGCCGATTCCGATCTCGGCCGTTAGTGCTCCGAATCGGATTCGGATTTACCGGATCCGATTCGGAGCCCTGTTTCCCGACCGAATCGTACGCGGGTCCGGCCGAGCGAGTACGATGCAAGCTCCCGCGAAATCGCCGACCGACTCGTACGCGGCTTCAACACGCTCCGACCGACTCGCACGGACACGACTCGCACCGCGCTATGGAGACGTTTCCCGGCCGGGTAAGTACGATGCGCGCCGCGAGCAGTCCGACCGACTCGAGCCGTCCGGCTCGAAAGAGCTGTCGGAGCCGGTCTTTGGGGGTCCGCGTCGGACCCCCCTGTACGCGTAGGCGCGCGAGTCGCACACAGGGGGGACCCATGGGTCCCCCCTATCTGTGCATGTACGCCGCGATGCGCATGGACGCGTACCCGCTGTAGGCGGCGCCCTTGTTCGCCTCGCACCCATTGAGTCAATGGGAGCCCGCGTACGCATTGTACGACCGGCTCCCATTGACTTCAATGGGAGTCCGACCGAATCGAGTCCGATAGCATGCGAATGCATCGTACTCGTCCGGTCGGACTGCTAGGGTCCGATTCGGTCGGAATTCTCTCCGGGTCCGGCTCGGTCGGAGAGATTTCCGGCCGGAATCGGAATCGGCCCCTCAGTCTTTGTTTTGGTGGACCACAGACCTATAACCATTACATGAGACTTGGAAAGGTTTATGCTTAGGTCAAGACTTTCCATAAATACCACAAATTGATTAGGCAAAACCTCTAGCCCCAGTTCAGTACGCGAGATAAGAACTGCATCATCTGCATAAAGCAAAACTCGAGCTGGGCAAGAACCTATTTAGTACATGTCCCAACCGACTTCAATCAGTGACTTTTCCGAGATGTGAACATAAAGGGTCAAGAAAAACGGGGGCAAGATGCAGCCTTGACGAATGCCCCGATTAAGTTTAAAGTGCTCCATGCATTCACCTCCCTCACTAAATCTCACAGATGCTGAAAGGTCAGAATAAAAGTCTCTTAAAAAAATGAGCTAAGGGTGTTTGCTCCTTTTCCAACATGATGTCCCAAACCTTCTCCCTGTTCACCTTATCAAATGCTGTGCTAAGGTCAATGAATGCGACATGTAAAGCCCGTTGTTTCGCAATGGTATACTTAACAGCAATCAAATACAAATTAAGGCATTGATCAGTAGTGCCTAGCCCCGGCCGGAAGCCACACTGAATATCAGTTTAACATTCTGCTCCGATGCCCAATCGACAAGCCTGTTCAACAAAATGTGGGCAACTATTTTAACTGAGGAGCTAATTAATTAAATGGGCCTATAACAGCTGGGGTCTGAATGGTTGCCCTTCTTAAAAACGGGGTAGATTACAGAAATAGACCAAGCTTCAGGGATACACACTTTTACTAGTCAAAAAACCAGCAGCGTCAGTGCAAAAAAAAAATGGGGGTGATCATGAAAAAGAGGCATTATTCCTACCGCAATGATGGATCATTGACATAATATTTATGTAAAATATATAGATTTACAAAAATATTGAAAAATAAATATTGTTTACAAAAATATAATCTTCCTATACTTAATTAAAAACACAAATATCGATAACCAAGATGACGCTGTCAAAAAAACCTATTTTCCCTTCTATTTATAACAAAAATATCAGAAACAAAAATGGCATAACCTTTAAATAAACATTTAAATATTAACAAATATCGGAACAAAAAATATCAACTATATTAATATTGGGAATTATCAACAGTCTTAATGAAAAAACGTAACAATAACAACATTTCACTTTACAAAAATTACCATTTAATAAATCTAAAAATATTCGAACTCAATTATAACAATTTTACAATACTAAAATAAAAAGAAATAACCCAAATGAAATGCACTTCAACATGTAAAAATATTTTCAAAAATGTATATTTACAAGTGTTAACATTTAAACATTAAACAAAATTAATCTATTATATTTAAATGAATGATATATTTAATTTAAACATATACACCAAAATATATAGCCAACATTATAAAATAAACACTGAATAGCATTCACCATAAAAGGCAATAACTGAAAAAAAGTCTAACTAAAAGAAGACTAACCAATCAAATCACACCTCAAACAAAATAAACCAGCAAATTTATACAATCAATTAAACTAACAATATATAAGGCATACAAAATGTAACTATTCACTTCTCCCAAAACTTTTTAAAAAATGCGAGAAGATGATACTCTGCCTGGATTTTCCAGACAAGACCATAAAACAGAAGTGTAAAATTATATACAACTACCTGCCGAAGTAAGTAAAACATTTATTTATCCTAACTTAAAACTTAATTATTTTTAAGAGTAAAATAAAAATTATTAACTAAACTCTCTACTGCTGTGATACAACAACAAAATTACTACAGAGTTAAGAAACTACTAATCTACAGAAAAACAACAGAAATTGCATACCTGCAAATACGTAATCAAAAAGTAAGTTATTTAAAACAAGTAATAAACAGAATGTAACCCTAAAATAGTTATGATCTAAGTAAACTCCTTCAGCCCCCACTAACTACCAACAAACAATCATTTAAAATAAAACTAAATGCATTTTTTTCCTCTATCAGAAAAGGACACAGCTGAGTAACATTACAAGGACCCCAAAGGAACGCCTGAAAATAAAAACTGCAATTTCCAGTACGAATGCCTATGCAAGTATAAAATAAAATACAAAAAACAAAATGCTAAGTGTCAATATGAAATTATTTATACATTTTTAAACATTTAATACTTAATATTGTTACACTATTTTCAGACAAAATGACAGAAAGAACAAGATACCTCATATCACAGAAAGGAAAACAATTACTCTCTCACATGGGCTACACTTACAGCAAAGGAAGTACAAGCACGGAAACCACCAATTGGAAATGTACTATAAATATTACTCTCATGATCCATCTCTCAGACATAGAGGCAAACCAGCAGGAGAAAATTGAGAGGAATTAAATTAGAGAGTCATTCATCAGTAGAGGCACCTAATTCTTACCAAGTGGGGTGGGCACAAAGTGGGCATGTATGCGCACACTCACTTCCACCTGTCCACTCACATGTGCACACACATACTCACACCACCCCATCCACAAGAATACTCACACACATCCACTCACAAGAGCACACACAAAGTCACATTAACCCATCCACATGCACACTCACTCACATTCATCCATTCACAAGCATACACATCACATTCACCATTCACAAGCACATATACATACACCCTTGCACACACCCATCCACATGCTCACAAATACACATACATTCATACATACAAGCATGCACCCAAACATTAAAAAAGCCCTACCAGGCTACAGCAGTGATGTCAGGGCCAGCGGATGGTGGAAGGGGAAAGCAAAAGGCACTGGAAAGATTTGGGTGCTTTGGGGAGAGAAGGGAAATCTAAATAAATTGCACCACCTCCACTCATTGGTTCACCTTGTCATGGGCCAGCCACTGAGAGGAAGAACTTTCACATCTCCTCACAGAGTGAGGTGATGTCTGTGAAATTTGCTCAACCCACTCTGACAAGGTGTTATTGAATGACAGTCATTTCTGAGCAACTCAGGGTGTAAACCTAAAGTGCTCAGTGCTAACTCTGTTGGTGACATGAGAGAAACAACCTCAGGAGCTTTACTAATCTGATGAGGTCACTGCTCCTCAGGGCTGTGAAATCTTGAACTCGGCAAAGCATGGCTCAAGCTGCAAGGCACTTGCGTTAGGGCTTGTAAAGCACCTGACTGGCTGACCCTGATATGGTGAGTGTCTGTCAGGCTGACCTTTGCTCACCTGAAAAACAACCATCATGCTTTGGAAAAGAAGGCATTTGGTGCCCCACTACCCATAATAACAGGCCACCACTGTCATTCATCCAAGGAATAGTAGACACGACTATCTGTGGAAGCAATGATATCTGAGGTGGAGAGTACATCAGGTTACTGAAGCAGAACCTGACAGGGGTTATAACGATAAAACTTCTGCCGCTCAGGAAAATGAATATTTTCTTAGCCAGCAGACAGAGGATAGGAATCTTGGGTTGAGTCCTTAGAGAACTGTCCCCTTCTCTGAGCCTGGTATATAAAATATTACTCACTGCTACTAACGGGCAAAGTTAGCTGAAAGATTTTACATTGGCTAAGAACTTCCTTGAGCGTGAAGTTGGATGAGAATTTTGATTTGTTACTTGTTCCGCCAAGAGCTATTAGATCTACTTAAAGGATTGCTTCATATGCTCTTGTTTACATAGTAGAAAGCAGGTGTTATGGGATGGGTCTTAGAGATTATGGCCTGGGCCTTTGGAATTAAGTTATTCTGCTGCTGCAGCGTTTTTTGCATAACTATACATTTGCCATATAATTCATTACCTGCTCCATAATTCCTGCGATCCTGATTATGGCATATTCTGCATTGGTAAAGTCTCCAGGGCCAATTTTGATGGCTAAGTGGAGTTGGAGCCAAACTCTATGAACAATTTTCATTTTAACTTCATCAACTGGTATTTGTCACATTCTTACACAGTAGTAACCTTGCTTGTGATCCATGGTGAAAGAGCTTTCTTCCCATGACTAATAGATGTGTTTACGTTTTCATTGATCTTTAAGCTGTTTAATGGTGATATCTGCCAGAGATGGAACTGTGTATCATATTCAGATACATAAAATAGTAACTTATCAATCAATCAGGATTTGTATAGCGTGGCTGCTTCACCCTTGAGGGTCTCAAGGCACTGTGGGGTCCTGCTGTGGGATCACGCTGCCTGTTCCTATTGGTTGAACATTCAGGTCTAGATGTCCTTCCTGAACTGATGGAGCAACAGTAATGCTCTGAGGTGCAGTGGGAAGTTGTTCCAGGTCTTAGTCGCCAGGTGGGAGAAGGAGCGGCCTCAGCTGTTAGCCCGGCAGATGTACTGGGTAGCTGCTAGGGAGAGGGATCTGGAATGATATCTCTGGTAGGTTAGTGGAAATTCACTTGTTTGTTGAGTTATGCCGGTTCTTCGTTGGAAGTGCCTTGTAAGCCTGGGTGAGCTGCTTGAGCTGGCTTGAACTGGCATCTCTTCACGAATGGTAGCCAACGGAGTTTCCTGAGGTGAGGGATGATGTGCGTGTCTGGAGAGGTCGAGGATGAGTCTGGCTGCTGTGTTCTGGATGGTCTGGAGTTTCCTCAAGATTTGGGTGGTGATTCCTACGTAGAGGAAGTTGCGGTAGTCGAGTCTGCTAGTCGAGTCTGCTGTTGACGTGAGCTTGCGTGACAGTTCACCTCGAGTTGGTTAGGAACCATCTGAAGACCTTCCTGAGCATTTGGAGGGTGAGGAAGCAAGCTTAGGAGACGGTGCTGACCTGCTTCTTCATGGATAGCTGGCTGTCGTGGATGACGCTGAGGATGCAGGCATGTTTGGTGGGTTTGGGGGTTGGGCCCCACTCAGGTGGCCACCATTCGTTGCTCCATAGTAAGTATGTAAGTAAGTAAAAATTTATTGCGCAGTTAATTAAAACCATTACAAACAATCTCCATTTGACACAGTTTCAAGCTAAAAGAAAGGAGAGAACAACAAATTACAAAAGAAGGTCATCACTAAAAGACTACTTGTTCAAAGTACACAGTAAAAACTATAAAAGCATGTAATTAGTAGTTTATAGGCTTCAAATATCCCTAAAGGCTAACCCAGAGCCTCCTCTATCGGAGCCTCTTATACCACAGGGGATGTTCAGTGGGGAATAAAGTGCCATGCGCGCTAGTCACTAAGAGCCTTGGTCAGGCGACCGGAGGGCAGTGGGAGTGTTTTCATTCCTCAATGCCCAAGTGTGGTTGTACTGGAGTTAAGAGCAGTTAGCCAGATCTTTCTATGCGAAATTGCCTTGCAGATGTATTAGACGGAAAAATAAGGGCATATTTAAAGTTTGTGCTTGGGTGCTAGTTTACAAATATTTTTAGGAATAGACATCTTTGCAAACTCAGCCTGGCATGGGCTAAGCAGTGGAGAGTATCTAATTCCAAGATCATCAGAGGGGGGTACAATGCATTAATGGTTGGCACTTGGGGCTTAGCGCAAAATGCAAAGTGTGCTTAAATTACAGTTATTTATTTCTGGACACAGAGCTTCTTGCCAGAATAAGCCAACAAGGTCTAAGAAATGACGGGTACTTGTTGCGAGAGAGGACATTGGCGGTTGTTGCGGGGCAGCAGGGGTAAACCCCCCCAGAGTGATTTAAGCTTGCTGGGTCTCCATATCAGACCAGCTAGTTATTAGAGCCTACAATGCAAGGGGGAGGCATGAGATAACCCACCGCATGATCTTAAACTATTCTTCTTTGGGTTCATCAAATGTTCAAAACGTGTAGTTCTAAAAAACACTCATTAAAACAGAGTAAAAAATAGATGTCCGATTAACAACGCTGTATTTCCTATTTCTTCGCTGAAGCATTCAAGAACTTTTCTCCGTGTGGGTCAAGACGGTATGTTCTCCTCTGCATCCATACTCCTATTTCCTTGAAATACTTTTTAATTTTTTAGGCGTGCTTCAGCGGCTGCTAGAAATTTTACCATCCGGCAACTCAGTTGGATGTCATCACCGCAAAAGCATGCCAACACCGCTTGCCTGCAAGACCGTATCCGTTTTCTGTTGAAAAGCGGTCTCAAGAGGTCCCGTCGTTCTTGTAGTAGTTCCCTACAGATAGTTATCAGATGCACTATGTTTTCTTCACCTTCTCCACAAAGACGGCACTTTGCTGGTGTCTGAGCGCGTAGCCAGGGGGGTAGATGATTTGCCGATTGGAACAGCCCTAGGCGCAGCTTCAAAAACTTCTCTTTAGTTTTTTTTGAGAAGCCAGTCTGGAGGTATCTTTGGGGTGCGAGTTTAATGTAGGATTGAATGGTAAGCCAGCCATGTGCACGCTCTACCAGGGACGCTTTGTCCTGCCAGAGTGATTCTTTCCTGACAGTCTTGTTAACTACTTTTTTAAAGCCCGCTGGGGCCCCTGGGAGTTCCCAAAGCTGTCGTAGCCCCATATGGTTGATGGCGGCCTCCAGATATAGCCTTGCAGGGCAAATTTCTTTGGTTTGTAGCTCCTTCCACAGGAGAGCATTTAGTGTTTTCGGCTCTCCCCTGCTTATTTTATGCCAGCTTTTTATGTATGATCCTTGGCGTGCCAGCTCTTCTCTTGGGAGCCCGAATTCAAGCCTCATCTGTGCGGGAGATGTGTAACTTGGCAGGCCGAAGATCATGTGCAGTGCTCTTGCTACGGTGCTGTCGACTGTAGCAGCATCCCTCCCTCTCATAGCCTCACTGCCGTAAGTAATGGCTGGAATTAGTTTAGCTTGAATTACCTTAATAAGAGGGTGGAGGCTTGGGCCAGTGATCTTGTTTTTAAGTTTCTTAAAGCTACCGCAGTCATTAGACCTTTCTTTTTATGGCCTCGCATTGTGGCTTGAAGTTGCCCTTGTCATCTATAATGACCCCCAAGTATCTGTATTCACAAAAGGTGTCCAGCTTCCTGGAAGCCAGGAAGCAGTTATTTATTCTTCTCTTTTTATGGGTGTTAATGCACATGACTTTGGATTTCATTTGGTTAATGCTAAGCATATTTGTTGCAGAGTATCGTGACGTAATATCCAACAGCCGCTGTAAAGCTACCGGGGTGTGGATAATTAGTACCAGATTATCTGCGTAGAAAAGGTTGGACAGCTGAGTGCCCCCTAACTTAGGTGCATGCGCATTGCTTTCGTTCACCAAAGTTGATAGCTCTCCCATAAATAGATTAAAAAGTGTTGGGGCTAGCACACAGCCTTGTTTAACCCCTGTGCTTGTTGGGATCTTCCTCGATAGATATTCTCCATTACCTAGTTTAACTTGTACCCACGTGTTCGCTATGCAAGAGAATTAGCTGGTTTAAGAGCCGTGGAGGAATGTTCATTATTTTTTAATTTTTGCCACAGAAGGTTTCTATTAACGTGGTCAAATGCAGAGCTGTAATCAATGTAGCACAGGTATAAGGGTTGCTTTACTGCGAGAGCGGCGTCAATCATTAGGGATAGAGCTAGTATATTGGTAGTCGTCCCTGTATTTTTACAGAAGCCGGTTTGATTGTATGGGATTGCGGAAGCTTCTGCTGCCCATGATGTTAGTTCCTGGAAAATAGGCCCAGGAAGTATTTGGCCTCGTTGTCAAGTAGGGATACTAGCCGGTAGCTTCTTGGGTCATTCCTGTTTCCTTTTTTGTAGATTGGGGAGATGATGGCCCCCCTCCAGGATGATGGGATTATTGACGTTTGTAAGATCTTATCGAACATTGGTTTTAGGACAGCCGCCCAAAATTCCGGCTCTTGTTTAAACATAATGGGGGGGATCCCATTTGGCCCTGGCGCGCCCTCTCGTCTTCCTTTTGATATTCTTTTACAGATCTGCAGTCATAGTTGAGATTTCTTGTGCTGGTGCCTGATTTTCATGATTTGTAGTAGCAAGACTTTAGAGTCATGGACGGGATTGTGTGGCCCTTGCCTGATTTCTTGTGTTTCATTAAAATGTGAGCCAAGAAAAACTGTCCATGCTTCTTCTGTGGCGTAAGAATCAATACCCTGACTCTGCTCGCTAGTCAGATCATTGATCTTTTGCCAAAACTGTGCACTGTTGCCGGTTTTAATATCATGTAAAAGTTTGGCCCACAGAGTCTCTTCTGTTTCTTGTTTAAGTCGCCAGATCAACTTCCTGCGGTCCCCCTTTAGTCGTTTCAGATCTTGTTGAGCGGCAGGGTCTATCCTTAATCTTCGAAATGTTTGGTTGATCTAAGTCTTAAGCTTTTTCAGATGAATGTTGTTTCTAAAATTTAAGTGGCTCTTATGCCTCATCGCTTTGTCAGCCCCTTCTGCATGGCCATTGCCCTTTTTTGTTCCTGTTTTATTTCGTAATATTTTTGAAAACTTCTCCCAGCTCTCAATTAAATCTGTTGTTGCGGTATGCACTTCGCCTAATACCTGTTTAGCGTGAAGTAAGAGACTTTGTGGGTCATCCATTCTGCATTTTACCCGCCTCTCATTCACAGTATATTCTAAGCTGTGTGCTTTAGCTGTAGGTGGGCTTACTATTGAAATGGCATCAATCGTGACTTCCTGGGGCAGATGGTCGCTGTAGTCTAGTGAGCCAATGTGGAAATCCCTTGCCCTTCGATACAAACTGCGTGAAAAGAATGTGAAATCAATTGTGGAACTGGCCGTTGTACTGTGAAAGGTTGCTGTTTGAGGGCGATCCCCTGGGAGTCTACCATATAGGGGCCGATTCCAATTCGGGCCGGAAATCTCTCCGACCGAGCCGGACCCGGAGAGATTCCCGACCGAATCGGACCCCAGCAGCCCGACCGAACGAGTACGATGCGCACGTATGCCATCGGACTCGATTCGGTCGGACTCCCATTGAAGTCAATGGGAGCCGGTCGTACAACGCGTACGCGGGCTCCCATTGACTCAATGGGTGCGAGGCGGACAAGGGCGCCCCCTACAGCGGCTACGCGTCCATGCGCATCGCGGCGTACATGCACAGGTAGGGGGACCCATGGCTCTCCCTTGTGTGCGACTCGCGCGCCTACGCGTACAGGGGGGTCCGACGCGGACCCCCAAAGTCCGGCTCCGACAGCTTTTTGAGCCGGACGGCGCGAGTCGGTCGGACTGCTAGCGGCGCGCATCGTACTTACCCGGCCGGGAAACGTCTCCATAGCGCGGTGCGAGTCGTGTCCATGCGAGTCGGTCAGAGCGTGTTGAAGCCGCGTTCGAGTCGGACGGCGATTTCGCGGGTGCTTGCATCGTACTCGCTTGGCCGGACCCGCGTACGATTCGGTCGGGAAACAGGGCTCCGAATCGGATCCGGTGAATCCGAATCCGATTCGGAGCACTACCGGCCGAGATCGGAATCGGCCCCTAAGTGCTCGGAAGCCCAGCTCTTCTAGTGTTGAGAGAAGTCTCTGGGCTGTTTTCGAGCTTCTGCCCCCAGAGGTGTTATCTTGAGAGTTTGGCTCCCAGGCGAAAGGATCCTCCTCATAGATGGTGTCTATAGTTGGGTTGCTAAGCATGTTTAGATTAAAATCCCCACTGATAATCCAACTGTTTGTTTGCTCAACGTTTAATAGTTTTGTGAGCTCTTCTTTCAACTGCTGCGCACCGCTGGTTTTTTCTCGGGGATGTAAGTAGAGGTTTATCAAAATGATGTCTTCCTTTTCGGCCCTCCCCTGAATAGAGATTCGTAGCGCTTGCATTACATTTGGCGGGGTTAGCTTGTGTGCAAGGGGCACTACTGCATAAATGCTCCCTATATAACTGTATATAGCAAGGCCGCCCTTTTTATGACCAAACAGTGCGTTTTGCGTGGGAGGAATGAAGTTCAGGTTGTAACCAGGAAGTGCTGACGGGTTATCGGACCACGGGGGATATTACCAAGGAATAGCGATAATTATCGCTAAGCGCGCTTAGCGCTGTTTTTTTATCGCCGGCTATCGCTGGATTTCATCGCGGAGATAATGCGTTATTATCAACGCTTATCTCCAAGGCGATAAAAAATCCAGCGATAGCGGCGAAACCCAGCAATAGCGCGAGGAATCCAGCGATAAATTCCCAGCGCTAATGAAAAGCTTGCTAATAGGCAGGTGAGGTCTTAACCTTACAATCCACCTTCCATTGACAAGAATGGTTAAGTCAAGTTTTTAGCAGGTGTTAAAATCCAGCGATAATCGCGGTTAGCGCGACTTTTTTTATCGCTTCGTGGGCATTGCTAATAGGGGGAAGTTGTGTTTGCGACTGTTTCCAGCCGTTTTTAGTTGGGAACGCTTACTTTTCATGTCATTAGCGATAATTATCGCTGACATGCAAAGCGGCACCAAAATGGTCGCTTTCGCCATAAAGCTGTCGCTAACAGCTGTTAGCGACAGCTTGCTAATAGGGCGATAGAAATATCGCCGCTAAAGCGGCGATACCGCCCTTGCTAATATGCCCCCACATTTCTTGCAGTGCGATGATATCGAATCTTTGCAGATAGGTATAAAGTTCCGTGTCTGTAAACTTATCTCCTAGGCATTGATATTCCAAGAGCACAGTTTAAGAGTGTTACAAGAGTTCTCATCATTGAACTTATTTTGTCATTGATTTTCTGTTTTGACATTTATAGTCCTGGAGAGCCAGCTCCAGTCTTGGTGGACTGGGCTTTTCGTGACGAATTACCTCTTATTACGTCGCTCTCTGTGATCTGGGATGTCAGGGGTATTGCTGCGAGCCCCACGCAGTACCGAAAGTAATCGTGGATTCGGTGGGGCTTGACCTTCCTCTCTCCGTTGTTGGCTGTCAGGTGCCAGGGGATCGGGGTATCTTGGTTTTGAGAATGGTTGGAGCTTTATACCCCAGGTGTTGAACTTGGCTTGTTCATTTAGTATTCTCTGAGCCACTTCTGCTGTTGACCAAACAGTTTTTGTTGCTTCAGCCCCCGAGCAATCCAATGATTCTATGAACTCAACTGACTCCAAGTCGCTGGTGGATATATTTTTTAGGCTGATTATGGAATTCAGTAAGCGTAGTATATTACCCCTATTAAGGGTGTCTGTCGGGCCTTTTGATTTATACTCCGGGAAGAACACGATTGTGGGGCTGTCTGCCTGCCCCATCTCGAGTGTTGGACTGTCCTGAGTGATAGTGAGAGCGTCCCCTAAGCCATGGTTTCCCTCGTTCGAAACTCCACGACCCTGAGCGCTATTTTCCTTTGCCTGTGTTGACTCTAGGCCGGTGATAATTACTGATGTTATTGTGGCCCCTTGTAGTTGACCTTCTTCATTTCTGTGAGCAGAGCTAGAAACGAGTTTGCTGTTTCGAGTGCTATATTTTTCTTTTTGCATCTCTTCCTGGTTCGAACTTCCTCTGGGGTCATGGACCTTCTATATTTCATTGCTCCTCTGAAGGTGACCTGCTTAATTTTTGTGAATGGCGCTAGAGGCCGTTTTTCCATTACGAGTGGTATTATTCTTGGTCTTTTGCCTCTCCTTTTTGTTTGAAGTTTCATTTAGATCATGATCCATATCTATTTCATTGCAGTTCTGGAATAATATATCTCTTGTTGGTTCCGATGTCATATCCCCCGTACTGTTGTTCTTGCCCCTGAGTATTGCGGGGATTTTTTTCTTTTGGTTACGGCCCTTCCTTCTCTGCTTTCTCCCTGGTTTTGTAGCCCGGAGGTGTTCCGGTGATTCTTTGTTTTGAGGGGTTTCTCCCTGTGGCGTTGTGTTAATAGGTGGTGATACTTGGCATCCTCCGTTACTCAAGCTCCTGTTTGGTCCTTGCTTTGTTGAATCAGCGGCTTCCCTCCCCTGATGTGCTTCTTGAGTAGATTTTAGGGTCGCCAGCCTTGATGCCCAAGAGCCTACACTCTGTGACGCCCATGCTTTATTTCTTGGCTGGTCCAATCCCGGTGGTGAATTATTCTTTGTAGCCTCCCTGATGTCTGAGAGGAGATTACCCATTGCCGTTGGAAGGGTGGCCAATTTGTCTATGATTGTTATGCATGAGCAGTTAGTTTGTACGAGTTTTGTCTCTGCTTGTGCCCTTTTGACCAAATTATTGAGCTCTGCTAACTTGCCGTCAATATTGGCAACAAAGATTGAAAGTGAGTTGAGGACAGACAATTGGAGGTCCATCTTGTCTGATTGATATTGGATTGCGGTTACGGACATTTGCATTGTATGCAAAAGAGATGCCCAAATGTCTTCTTTTGCTTGTGATGTTTCCTTGCCGGATTTGGGGTTTGGGGCACTATTGTTCAAATCTGGGAGTTCCTCATGTGGGGCCGCGGAGTAGGAGGCTACCAATTCTTCCCACTCTTCATGAGTGAGATACGAGGATTCGGTGTCCATGATCTGCATTGGTATAGTGAATGGGGTGACTTGTCCTGAAATTTGAGTTTGCATTTGACTAGCAGCGTGGCTTGTCTTTAGTTCCTCGAGGTATTGATCTGATTGATGGTCAGTTAAAAGAGGTATGTGCCGTTCTTGCACTGAAGTTGCAGTGAGATTGATGTGTGTGGAGACCTTCTCTTTATCGTATCAACTGATATGATATCTCTCTTTCCCTTGATGTTCTCTTGCCGTGTCCCCATGTAATCAGGCATTGGGAATATATTCTTGTCGCGCTCTGACTCCGCTTGAGGTATAGGATCACCATATCCTCTGGTTGTTATGTCACCCTTATTTGGTGTATTAAGATTCCTGGGCACGTTAGTCGCTGGCTCTGCTTGTCCTTCGGTATTGCCCAGCGGGCCTTCGCTGTCATCTGGCGGTTCTGTTGCGCCAAGGCTTGCTGAACCTGGAGGACTCATCTTCCGGTATTTTTCCTTTTCTGAACCAGGACTTGGGCAGAGGCCTTGGCACTCGCTTTCATATTTAGTTTTGCTTCCTTGCCCAATGACATTTGGCATTAGTCTTGCATCCTGCCGATCCTGCTCCTGGTCCTGCATTTTTGGGCTCGAGGGAACAGCATTTTCGAGCCCCATTTTGGACTCTGCTTTGCTTGTGTGGGCTGCCCCTTCCAAATCGTTCACCTCTTCTCCACCTTCAACTTCTCTTTTGGGATCCGACTCCTTCTCCGGATGCCTTTGTTGCTTAGGGGGAAGGGCCTTGCTGGGTTCCAGCGGGGTTGGCAGGCTGCTTGCGTTGCGGCTATTCAGACATATGACTGAGCCGACATCTTTGATAAATGAAAACTTTGTGTAGATTTTCGGTTGGTAGCCAAGTCTAGGCAGGTTAGATGCACTTGCTGCTCCTCTCAGTTTGCTGTCTAAAAGAGGTTGTGAACTTGTAATTAGAGGGGTCAGAGGGGTCCGGGGGTTCAAAGAGATCAAGAGTGCGTCTTCCTTCTCCTCCACCCCTTTCCTCAGGTTATCCTCACTGACCCTCATAAGGTCTCTTTGAGTTTCTTATTTGTCCTCCTTGTTCTTTTGATAGGATTAACAAGTGGCGGTTGGTCCCTTGACTTCCCCAACCTCATCACTTCTTTTCCTTAATTGGTCTTGGCCTTCTTGATCCTCTTAATGCTCTCTATCTCCCCTTGACCCTTGCTCGCCTCGTCCTTGTCCTTTTGCTCCTTGCGCTTTTCCTCTTTTCCACTTTCCTCTTTTCCACCTTTTCCGCCTTTGCCCCGAGTGCCCACTTTCTGGTCTGTTCTGTGGTGTCAGCTGCGAATCTCCCAGGCTTTCCCAGGCTTAGAGGTGCAAGATGGTTATGAGGGGAATGTGAATGTGAATGGGAGTAGCTTGTAGCTTGCAATAAAGAAACCGTACTGTGCCGCTGAAGCGGAGGCACCAGCGGGGCACCAGACACTGTAACACGCAGTGTAGAGGTATGTCGGGTAGAGGTATATCGAGCTAGGTCAAGCTGGAAGCGGGAAGGCTGGTGGCTGATGGTGGCTGATGGTGGCTGGTGGCTGGCGGCTGGTGACTGATAGTTGATGGTTAATGGTTGATCCCTGGCTGATCACTGATGGTGGTTTTACAAGCAGGTATTTGCAGGCGGCTGATGGGAGCAAATGAGTGCGAATGGGAGCAGTTTAGTGATGATCATAGGCTGGCCTTCTGGCCCTCTGGTTACTGATAGTCCAACAATCTGGTAGCCCGATAGTCCAAAAGGCCCTTTTCCTTTCCCAAGAAAGAAATAGTGGCAGCCGGAGGGGCCTCTGGGCTAGAGAGGGCAATGAGCAGTGGCACAGTAGCAGCCAGTAGCTGCCTGTAACAGGCAAGTTGGCCGAGAAGAGGAGGGGAGGGTAAGGTAGAGGGCAGAGGGTGGAGGACGGAAGGGTGGAAGCGAGGAAGAGGAAGAGAGGGAGTCGGAGAGTGAGGCGGAGAGCAGGGCGCACTGGAAGCCGCAAGCTGCCCCCAGCCTGGCTGGGTCGCTTCCGCGAGCTTACCTGGGCTCTACACTTAGCAGCCCCCTCTAAGGGTGACCGCGCTCCCACACCCCCACCCCCGCTGCTCACCTGCAACTTCTGCTCCACACCACAAACCACGCTTCAAAACTGCCAAACTCTGCGCCGGTCTCTCCCTCTGGCTCTTTAAGTCCCTTGTAGATCCTTGTAGATCCTTGAACTCTCTTATCACCTTGTCGCCTTATCGCCCAGTAGCCCAGTAGCCCAACTGCCCTCTTTACCTTGTAAAGCCTTGTAGAGCCTTGTGGTAGAGCCTTGTGGTGCCTCGCGGACATCCCGCTTCCGCTGCTGACTGCCGACTGACTGCTGACCCCGCGTTTCCCCCTGCTCTGCTCCGCTGCAGCAACTGCCACTTCCTTGATCTACGGCAGGTCAGTGCCGAGCAGAACTAAAGAGGCTGTAACACCACAGGGCTCGGCGGCCGCGGCCCCGGCTTCGGTTTTAATCCTCAGGCTGCAAGCGGTGGGCTGCAGGCTTGCGGGGATGCGGGGGTACGGAAATATGGCGATATGGCGATACAGTCTACGAGCAGCGGACTCGAGCGTCTTTCCTCTTGCACTCCGTTCGCGCTCTGAAACTGTCACGCCCACTCCAATAGCACTCCTTGTGATAGGATCGTTGCTCCATAGGGTCTCCTTGCCTTTTCTGGAAATGAGAACTTCTGTCTTGTCTGTGTTGAGTTTGAGACAGTTGTTGTTCATCCAGACGGCCACATCCTTTATGCATCCTTGAAGCCTGTCTTTGATGGTCATTGGGTCATTTGTCAGGGAGAGGATGAGTTCAGTGTCGTCGGCATAGGAGATGATGTTGAGTCCATGGCTCCTGACGATGTTGGCCAGGGGTGTCATGTATACATTGAAGAGGGTTGGGTTGAAGGATGACCCCGCAGGTGATGTTCTTAGGAAGCAAGGAGTAGGGAGAAATGATGATCTTCTGCGCTCTTCCTGTGAGGTAGGAAGCAATCCACTTGAGGGCTGCTGCTTTGGAATCTGATATGTTGTTTTATTGGATGTATGTAAGTGTTCAGCAGTAGAGACATTTCAGTAAAACTATATGGCACACCACACAGTCCATCCAGTTAGGGGACTGATGGCAGCCTGTACTAATTTATTGCCTACGTACTGTAAGTGAGAAAGCATGTGCACTAATATAGTCCCACTGAGTCACACTTACTCTTGCAGTCATTGCAAAAGTATGTTTTGATCTACTCTGAAATGTGGCACATAAGAGTCAGGAGGCTGTACCTTAGCATGGTTCTAGCTGTGTACTTTGGTACTGGTTAGGTTAGCTACCATGCTGTGATGTTATTAGTGCATGGTATGTTTTATACATGTAGGTAGTTGGTTCTCTGTTTTGGATTTCCAATAGTATGTTGAAGAGCGCCTAGTAGTAAATAATTCTTCTCGGAAAACGAAGTGTGTGAGTTTCCTCGAGGGTACCTCTTCACTACCTAAAGGCATATGTTAAGGTTTAAATGTATATCTCTCACTTTGTCTTTTTCTCTCTGAAATATCTTTTCACCAGCATAGTATCAGAATGTTTCAGTGCTGTTTTCGGAAGAATGGAAATTACTGAGCCAAACTCTGCATTCAGTCTTGCATGAGCGATGTCTTCAATAGTAGGTTTCTACAGATTTATTGTTATAAAATACGTGTTACTTTTGTATTCCTTGATTTTTTCTTCCCTACTTTGGGTTCAGCCTTCAATGCTGTAATTCTTTTATGAGTTTGAAGCAAATAATTTGTTTTCCAGATGTCATATTTCATAACATTTGAAATGAGTATTACTTTCTGTCGACTGTCTTCTAGTTAGGAGAATAGAACACTCTGAAAAGAATTACAATCTTGCCCTCCGCGTTTCTTGGGGTTAACCAAAGCGGTATGGCCTTGTTTGTTGATCATTTACATAGTTAAGGTTTCCTTCTTTGTTCAGCCTGGTTATACAATTATACACACAAGCTGACCTAGTTAATCCAGTGATCATGAGTAATGTTTTTATTTCTGAGAATAACCAGAGAAAAATTACCCACCGGGGAATAACAAGATGGTATTGTGAAATCAACATTTCACATATAGACAAGTCAAATTAAACACCGCCTTAAAGCATAATGGAAAACACTGATAGGTGTGGTCAAAGTGAAAAGTATATTGGTCACTCTGCAAGCATGTGAGGCATATATCCATCTACATAATGTAATTTTATATGCTGCACATATGATGCCAGCATGGTTACACACTATCAATAAGTGCCTGTTCATATTAAGTTACCTATTCTTGGTAAAGCAGAACTATGTGAAACATGTAATGAATTATCACGTTTTTGGAAAATCAAATTATGTTCGTTTGGTTCAGCATCTACTAGGATGTAAATTAGTAGGGTTCTGAAATGAGAGATTGTAAAAGATAGCAGGCCAGGTTACCTGGGGCCAGATGTACTAACATTTGACGCAACTCAACGCAGCAAGATAACTTGCTGTGCTGCATCAAATGGAGAGAGACAGATTGTACAAAATTTTTAAGACATGGCACATTTCTGCTCTCTCTCTGCACTGCCACATTGTGTGTAGCATAGCACCAAAGCAGGCACCCTTGTGCCACGGTTCAAAGGTGCCTGCATTACAGGCAGGATTCTGTTTGTGCAGGCAAGAGTTCCCTCCTGCACAAAAACAATCCTGATAGGCATTTCCTCTTTCTATGTGTGCTGCAGAATATAGTAAATGTAGAAAGAGGAAATAGCGAGGAGAAATACACACAATTTACCTTGTTATGCCCCGTTGTGGATGGCATAGCATTTTTACGCATTTCTAGGTTTAGTACCCTTAGCAAATCTGGGGCTGCTCCAAAATCTATTGTGGATGAGTGGGAACGTCCACACTCAACCGAGAGATCACCTTCCTAATGCAGAGTAATGCAAGGCAGTGATTTACAATGCCTTGTGTTACTCTGGATTTACGAAGTCACGCAGAGTTACATAAGGTGGCTTTGCATGGGTTAGTAAATATCACTTCTGCCTTTGTGTTGCTCTTGTCGCCTTGCGTGACACGATGGCAATGCAAGAGCTTAGTAAATCAGAGTGTGGCACAATTTATACTCTAGCCAGCATAATTATGCTGTGGGCATGCAATTCTATTTTGTAAGTCCTGCTGTTACGGCCAGGTGCACATTTTCACAGATCTTGAACTAGGCTAAAGTATCACTAATGCAGATCCTCAAAGTTGCAGCTCTGACAGTTTGCCCACACACACCCAACTTGGCTTCTGCTTGGAGAGAGCAGACAATTGTGAGTGATGAGTTAGAATCAAAATCAAATCAAGATTTATTCGATTTTTGTAGAAGAAAAAAATCATAAAAGCATACATAGTGTTGCAAAAATAAATATAACATTTTGACACAATGTTAAAATTAGTTCATTGGACAATCATAGTTACATAAAAACTAAAAACAAATGGTGCTACGTCAAATCATTTTACATTAACTCGCTAAAATTGTTTTCCTGGAGTGATTGTACTTTTTAAAAATGAAGCTATGTCTCTTATAAAACATTCATTGTCTAAAATATGCAGTGCAATAAAAGCCGGATGGCATTGCTTCAGGCCCCATAGTTTTAAAATGGGTATAATCCATCTCCTTCTATTTGCAATGTAGAATTTGCAAAATAATACTACATGCATTGTAGTTTGCTGGGACACCTCATCGCACGGGCAAAAGCACAATGTTTTAGACCAATCGTTTGTAAATGGAAAACTTACCAAACGATGGAGAGTGCTCAGTCTAAGGCGGGTCAAAACTAATCTATCGTACCCACTTGGTATATTAGTTAGATAAGGCTGAATGCCATGGGTACTTAAAAGCATTTGGTTTAAAAGTACCGTTGGGCGTGAAGCTTCCCCAGCAGATCTGATTGCCTCCAAGTGGGCCATACAAAACTTTTAAAAAGCTTTTCTAGAGATGGAGCCCATAGAAGGGGGGTCATCAAAATAGCCCGGTTGCCCCATATCATTCGTGAAGTCTTTTATGTATTTCAGCCAACGTATTTCAAGTGCATAATCTAATTTAAGGCTGTCTCTTAAGACTTCACGATTAAATGCTGTATTAGTTGTGGACCAAATGCGATGCCAAAGGAGGACCGGTTGTGCTTTTATTATATCTGTTATATACGCAACTCCCAATTCTGCATGACAGATATAGGTCGAAGTGCTGCGTGGAACTGCCAACAAGAATCTTAGAAAGGCATTCTCTGTCTTTTGAATAGAGTTTACATCGCAATGACCCCATATCCCAGCGCCATGTATGGCCGTACTAACGCATTTCGCACTATAAATGTGGAGCAGTTCAGCTGGGGTTTTTATCCCTAATTTCTTGGAGAAATTTACCAAGGCTGACGTTGCTCGCATAAAATGCAGGTTTCTAATTTTAATGGCTTGGCTCCAGGATCCCTTGGAATCAAATAAAATTCCTAAATAGGGATATGTGGTGGTCTTTGCTACCTTTTTTTTGTCGATATAAATGGCTCTGCTCTTCGCGTTACCTTTTCCACAGCTCATTATAAAGGTTTTGGTAATATTCACTCTCAAGCCCAGATTTTTCATGTAATCATTATAAATGTCAAGGGCCCGTTGTAGGCCCAGTGGGGTACGGGCCATTATCACGGCGTCGTCCGCGTAGAGAAGGGCAGGTAGGGGGCGGCTGGCTATCTGTGGTAAATCGCGGCACTTCTCAACCATTATCTGCTCTAATCCATTAGTATATAATGTAAATAGAAAAGGAGCCAAGACGCAGCCCTGTCTAACCCCCCTCTCCACGCTGAAGGGCTCCGTACACTCACCGCTGGACCCGTACCGGACTCTAGCAGTCGCATTGCTGTACAACTGCCTCAAAAATTGAATTAGTGGTGCCTCCACCCCCATGATGGCTAATGTGTTCCATAATTTCTCATGGGTGACACAATCGAAGGCGGCCGTGAGGTCTACGAAAACCAGGTATAATTGGCCCTTTCTTTATCTCGTATATTTGCCCATCAAAATAGTGAGATTTAGGCCTTGCTCTAATGTGCCCAATCCTTTCCTAAATCCAAATTGCAGATCGGATAGAACATCATTGTCCTCCACCCATTCTTGCAATCGATTAAGCACTATGCGCCCTGCCACCTTAGCAAGAGAGTCAAGCAACGAAATAGGGCGATAGCAAGCTGGATTTTGCTTATCGCCTTTTTTGAAAATAGGTACCACTATAGATTCTGACCATGTTTTAATGAAGCCAGTTGCACAACAAGCTGCTAACACTTGCGTTAAAAGTGGGCCCCATAGGTCGGTGTTAAACTTAAAAAGATCTATGGGTACCCCATCTGGGCCTGGTGCCTTGCCTCCCTTGCTGGCATTGATTGCATAGAGTACCTCCTCCAGAGTGAAAGTTAAAGCTATAGGGTAATTTAATGTTGGCATAGGAACTTGTGTGTCAGCACTCGGATCTTTGCCGTCCTCGTCCTCTGCCCGTCTATACATACTTGAAAAATGTTCTACCCAAAGTCCTTCCTCAATGGCAATTTCTATACATGGAATGTCATTGGTTTCAAAGAATGGAGCTTTCACCACCCGCCAGAAGGCTGTGCTGTTCTTATTTTTGCTAACCTCTTGTAAGTCAGCCCAGGCTTTGTCTTTTAGTTCGGTTTTACGTAGTTTCAGAGCATACTTATAATCCCTCCTGCACGCTCTAATTTCGTTAGTATCCCTATTAGTTTTATGTAGAGCGTTTTTGAGGTTTGAATATGCTTTTGTGCATTTATGGTCGAACCACCCTAGAGTCCTATCATGGCTTTTGACCTCAACCCTTAGAGTATTTCTTATTGTCTCCGTGATCTGGGCATAGAACTCCATGATTCCTTCATGTGTCGTAGACTCATCTAAGCAAGTTTCAAAAAATTCATAACTGCTCTTTACAATTTTCTCAGTGAAATCAGTAGGCTCTATGTTCTTCCATCTCAAGGAGTAGCCATTGTATTTGGCCAAAACTATATCCTGGGCCGCATGTATCGTTTTTCTCTGGGAAAATCGCAACTTGGTAAGTATAGATATAGTCACACTCAGGGGAAAGTGGTCACTCGTGGCATTCTTGTGCGTTTTGTAGCCCAAAATTCGGTTTGAATACCTATTGGGAGTAATTATAAAATCTATGGTAGAACTCAGACCTCTCCCATTAAAGGTCTGAGTAAAAGGGATTGGTGAGGAACATAATAGATTGGTAAAATCCAAGTCAAATGCAAATATCATTCTGTTTAAAAAGTCCCCATATAGAGAATGGGGAAAGTGAGGTAGGCTACAATAATCATCATCCATTAAACCACAAGTAATATCACTATCTGCTGGACACAAAGCAACATTAAAGTCCCCTCCCCAGACAATAAAAACATCATCAGCCCATTCATTCTGTATATCATATACATCGTTCATGAGTTGTTTCAAGATGTCCACCACTTTTCCTTTCGGAACGTTATTATAAAAATTGATCAACACAAAACAGTTCCGGTTGCCCAACTTTAAGATCACAATTTGATAATACGTTTCCGATTTAGTAAATAGTATCTTTTGCATGTTCAACATGTTTGAGATATAGATACTAAGACCCCCTTTAGGCCTTCAGTGACTTGACGGGATGGCAGGCGTGTGAAAGGTTTTAAAGCCATTTATGTGTGTTGGATCCACAGACCAAGTTTCTTGGAGGCAAAGTATGTTAAAATTCTCAGCAAAATTGAGCCATAGAGGGTTTACCAGTTTGGATCGTAGACCGGCAACATTCCAAAATAGGGCAGAGACACTATGCCCGTTATTGTTAAAGCTAGTTACCCTGACATGCGATATAATATCGGGGACAGTAGCCTCGTTCCTCTGATCGTTGACTGATGTAAGTCCTACATCCCTCCCAGGGATGGAAGGATCCATGCCATTGTAGGTAGTACTTACACAGGACTCCCCACATTCCTTACCTAAATCCTGTGATTCTGGGGAGGACTCCATGAAGCTATGGCCATATTTGTCCGGGACTACAATTGAATGGGCAGGCAGTCTGGCGGAATCAGCTGTAGCGATTTTATTCAGTCAATCTATTTCATCAAGGGAAGGGAGGAGTTCAAAGCGATTTCCCACCTCCACGTTATACACATAATTAGATCTTTCATGAGTGTCTCTTGTTTTATTGCCCCACCCCTGTCTAAGTGGGGGTTGATAAAAGAAGCCCAGAGGGAGTATATTAATACCAGTTGTTGTTATTGTATTATTGCCTGCCCTCCATAAGATATTCTCCACTAATTGGGGAGTCTTAAATGTTAGTACCACGCAGTCCCTGGAAAGGATTTTACGGTCTCTGCCGAGCCAGTGTACTCTACGGGCCATCTTAAATTCCATGAAGAGTTGTTCAGTGAGCCCTATCTTTGTACTCAGCCAGTGCAGGGATTTATTTCTTAATGTATCCCACGCTTCCATGTCTTGTGCCCCCAGACTAGGTACGTTTGCTAGAATGACTGTGTACGGTGTAACTGCTGGAGGTAGATCCAGGCGGATTTGGTCAGCTTTCTCTGGGTTAATGAATAGAGGCATGGGGCTATGATTGTACAATATCTGCCTGGGTTTACTAGCTTGTAGGTCAAAGGCCTTATTGTCCCTATTTGACATGGCTTTCGGATTAGCAGTGCAAAGCCCTGTAGCTTGTTCAATCTGTACTACAGTGTGGGGTTCATTATGGTTTTTTAATCTCTGATTATAACATGGTTCCTCTGGACACTCGAGGCTGCTGTGGTGAGCAGTACGGTTGGCTGCCCCCTGCTTAACTGAGAAATTAGCCAAACTTTCTTCTATCTGGGCGACTCTTTCCTCCAATGATGATAGTGAGGTTCTTATGAAGGAATCTAATTTTTCCACATTCGAAGTTAAATTACCCACTTCGTTAACCTGGGATTTAGACTTAGTCCTGTTTCCTGCTTCTGACGGGAGACGTTTTTTGTTGGCCTTAGACGTCTTTTTATGTGAATTAAGTGGTGTAGATCTACATACCATACTATTTTTCCCATCCTTCTCAACAGCCTTACTAGTCTTGCTCGCGGCTACCAGTGTTTTATGACGCTTATATGGAGGCTGTGCAAGAGAATCTTGGTCGCTCAGTGTAATATGATCTGACATATTTGCAATACAGCCGTTCTGAGGGGCGATGGCTTGTGGGAGCGCAGTAGAGGAACCAGCCACTATAGGTGTCTCATCATTCAACGTGTCCTTTGCACCTAGTGTACCTGCGATCAGTGACTCCTCGACCTTAGATATCTGTTTCTCAATGGCCCCATGGCCCCTGTGAGATAGCTCATCAGTGTATGATGCGTTTTTGTGACTGCCTTTTTTGCATGTTGAGACAAAACAATAGTAGCCTTTCTCTTCCCCATTTTTTCCCTCCAAGAACTTTAACCAGAATAGGACAATAAAAGTAAGTGACCAGAACAGCCAGTTAATAACTCTTGTACATGCGCATAAACAGGCACATTAAACTGACAGATTGATTGATTACTATCCAAAATACGATTTTTTGACAGTTCGTTGGACCTCAAAACGTCTGTATATGTATATGAGTCAGGTGTTTGTAGGCTGTGAGCTATAGTCACCTACAATCCGGTGTTAAATATACGTTGTTACAAGTTGTCCGCTAATGGGCTGGCCGGAATAAAAGTCACGGAAGTCCAAGACCTCCCTTACCTTATATTCGAAAATGGGGAGGTCTCTCAAAACAAGATGTCCACAAACCAAGAGAATAAGCCTCATTCGGTCGCGGACGGGCGCAGACGGGCCCAAACGCACGTATCCCGCGCTGCGGGAGCCCGCGCTGGTTTTTAAAGCGCCTCCGGGCGCTAAGAGGTGACGTGGGCAGCTCCGGCATTGCAGACTGGGACAGGTAGTCTGTGTCCCCCTCTGGACGTATGCAGCAAGGCAAAGCAGCAGGGCAGTAAAGACGGGCTTCCCGCGCTGCGGGAGCCAGCGCTGGTTTTTAAAGCGCCTCCGGGCACTAAGAGGTGACGTGGGCAGCTCCGGTGTTGCAGACTTGGACGGGTAGTCTGTGTCCCCCTCTGGAAGTATGCAGCAATGCAAAGCAGCAGGGCAGTAAAGACGGGCTTCCCGCGCTGCGGGAGCCCGCGCTGGTTTTTAAAGCGACTCTGGGCGCTAAGAGGTAACGTGGGCAGCTCCGGCGTTGCAGACTGGGACGGGTAGTCTGTGTTCCCCTCTGGACGTATGCAGCAAGGCAAAGCAGCAGGGCAGTAAAGACGGGCTCTATGCCCATTAACAGGCTTGTATTGGAGGAGTCAGTAGAGGTTATTGAGATATTATATTGCATTTTCATACTTTGGGGTGCGTGGGAATTGCATTGGAATCTTGACACACCCAGCAGAAAGTTCCTCAAGAAGATTCATAGCTTCAAATCTACAGCAAGATGTTAATATAGTCAGTGCCAATCAGGGCTGGACTGGGACCGCAAACCACCCCTGGCAATTACGTCCGACCGGCCCTCTCGGAGGGGGGAGTCTGGGGAGGGGGGTCGGTCGTACCGGCCTCCAGCAAAGAAAACGACCCTCACCGGTACAAAACTGCCCCCCACCCTACCGGGGTGTATTAAATCCTCCGATCTACTTCCCAGCTCTTCAGTGTATAAGGTCTGATAAAAGTTATAAAAGGCGTTTTGTACCTCACCATCTTCCAAAACCTAGCCCAAAATAGGATCCCTCACAGTACTGATCTCTTTGTATATAAGTTCCTTTCTAGTTCTCACTGCAAGTAAATGACCCACCATTTCACTACACTCATACATTTCCTCACGCTTTGCCATTGTCTTGTCTATTGCCTTTTCCAGCAATTTCTCACCAAATGCGGCTTTAGCAAAAGCTACTTCTATTTGGGCTTCAACAACCCCTCTATTCACTTGCAGGGCAGTAATCAATTTGCCTTCTGCCTGGACTAGGTTTTGTTGGGCCAACCACATATAATCCCTGTCCTTGTTTCTCCTCCTGATCACGAACTGAATTCAACTGAAGTGTTTAATCCCCCAAACACCTGCTTTAAGGTGCCCCAGACTATACCCAGTGAGGCTGTTCCCAGATTCTTTTGCAAAATGTCTGGAATCCACGCCTTCATATGTCCTACAGAGCTTACATTCAAGGGCCGCCCCCCTTCATCTCTAATACTAGTGGATTGTGGTCTGAAAGAAATCTGGGAAGGATTCAATTGTGGTCTTCTGCCTAACCAAAGATGATACCAAAAACGAATCCAATCCAACATGTTTTTGATGAGGAGCAGAGAAATATGTAAACCCGTGTTCTAAAGGTCTCTTTTCGGCCCGTGCATTGCACAAACCATGAGCTTGACAAAGGTTACATAATACATGAAACACTTTTGGCTTTCTCCCCATATATTTTTGCCCATGCCCCCCGTCACATGTAAGATTGATGTTAAGGCCTCCACATAATACAATGGGGAGTTGCCAGTGCAATAATTAATTAGATATTCACCCTAATAAGGAAGGGTCATCAATGTTACTACTATATAAGGAGCATAGTGTGAAGCTGGGAAACCCTGGGGCTCTACACTCAGCAATGACCCACCGCCCCATTGCATCCCCCTGGACTCGGGGAAACTATATCCTTTTGTTGCGAGTTAGAATTGCAACCCCCCCAGGTGCGAGTCCCTTGTGTGGTTGCCCCCACGATGTCATAGCCCAAATATTTTAGCAGGGCCTTCTGTTTGTCCTCTAGATGAGTCTCTTGCAGGCAGAGAATGTCTGCCTGCAATAATTGCAGCCCTTGTGCTACCATCTGCCTTTTTTGAAAATCATTTAACCCACAGATATTTATTGTTGCTATTCGTAATCTACCTATCATTGAGTTCTACAAATTCTTCGTATGCATTTAACCTTCGGCAACCCACCTAAATGCCCCAAATACCCCATATAACACTCACCTAGTCCCGATCCTTTTAAGGCCATCACCTGTCTATATCCCTCCACACCCCCCCATGTGTAAACCACCCTACCCCCCTCTCCCCCCCCAAAAAAAACGGGCAATCAGGCATAGCCTGAGCGTTGTGCATCTGGCATTCTGCCCCACCGCCTCTCTCATAACAATATTAGTAAGTCCAGTGAAGCCAGCTACTTAGTCCCACTGTTCAACTTAGCGCCAGAGGAGTTCATCCTGGAGGCTATCCTTTTATTTAGATGGGTCACCCCCTTTCTACTTTCCTCTTAATTCTTCCAGGTATTCCTGTGCTTGAATTTCAGATGTAAAGCTGCGTATAGATCCTTTGTATTTAATTTTGAGTTTTGCTGGATTTTGGAGAAACACCTCAGCCCCCGTTTTTTGAAAGGGGAAAACAGCTGTTGTAGATGCTAGTGCCTTTCCACTGTAGCGTGGGCAAAATCTGGTTTGACGAAAAATGATACACCATTACTAGATTTCGGGGCATTGGGGGGTGCTTGTTCATATACCAGCTGTCTCAGTAGGAAGTTCCTGAAAAATACCGGCATCGCTCTAGGTCTCTCTTGCGGGTGTTTTTTCATCCTTAAAGGGAATCGGTGAGCTCGCTGGATTTTGGATTCCCAGTCCCAGTTCAGATGCTCAGGGAAGGTGCTTTTTAAGAGATTTGCCATATAGATTCTAGGATTGGAACCTTCTACACCCTCCATAATCCCTAAAAAGCGCAAGTTGTTTCTGCGCTGGCGATTTTCTTGCTCCTCCAGCTTAAGCATTTCATCTGACATGGTCGCTCCTTGTCCGGTGCTTTGTTGTTTCAGAGATTCGACCTCGACTTCTAGAATCTCGGTCCGTGTTTCCACAGAGGTCAAACGTTCCGCGATTTTGCCACATGTTTTATTTAATTTACGCAGACCAGCTTGTACCTTTTTTGCAGTGACTCTTGCTCTTTGCCCATCGTTCCTGGTGTCTTCTTGAACTTGTCATATGGACATAAAAATAGCTGTCAGTGAAGGTTCTTGAGACTGTATATCTTCCTTTGGGCCCAACTTTTGGTGTTCTTCAGCCCCTTCTTCATGAGATATCGGGCAAGTGTCTGAGTAGTTCCATTTTAGCTGTTTGCCGGTGCTCTTCCTCTGGCTATCTTTCCCCTTTTTCTTCTTTTTTCCAGCAGATTTCTTCCTCTGTGTCACTAGAACTTCATCGGCTGATGTATTACTGCCGGAGTCCGAGAGGGGATCGCTGCTTGAGAGCGTGTTTCCCTGATCAGTAGAGTCCGAGTCCTCTGTTAGCGAGAAAAACTTCTCTCCTGGGAGTTCGGGCGACATCTCCCCCCTGGCTAGCCGTAAGGCTTTGGAGGTCCCTACGTTCGCTGGTGTATTCCATTTTAAATTTCCAGCACCTCTTTTCACCGGACCAGATATCTCAACATCGGTTATTTGTACTGATTTGTGGTCTTTCGTGGCTGATTGTTTTGTTCCGTTATTCTCTCCTAAGTTCTCTATTGAGTTCTTAGAGTACAGATCAGATATGGCCTCTGGGATTTTGAGGCCGTCTACCCCACCGTCCAGCAGCCCACAGGGTACCACGTCCACTATATCCCTCTCCTTCCTGCCACCTTTCTCCTCCACTGTGTTTCCTGCTCCCCCCACCTCCGGTGAGACATTATTTTTCTGTAAGTCAGCAGTCAAACGTAAAAACATAGAAGCAACAGTAGGTTGTACCGAATCCTCCTCTACCTGAGTTGCCACCTTGACAGTTGCTTTCTTTGGTCCCATTTCCTGTTTTGGCTTTCCAGCCCCACCACGCTGTCTCACATTGGCCTTTGATCCTCAGGCTTCTGCTGGCTGACTGCCCACCGCCGTTGACGCGTCTCTGCTGAGGATACCTGCGGTCCGTGTTCTCCCCAGTTTTCCGCATCTACCTGCCATTGATTGAATCTGCGGGAGCCACCCCTCCCCTTTAAATGTTGAATGATTTTCATAGTGTGGTGGCATTGGCAAAGCCAATTTGGCACCCGGCCATCTTCAAGGAAGAGAAAAAAGTAATTTTACTGGACTTAAAACATAACTGTCACATCAACACGCAATGTGCTGGCAAGCTTAAAAGTAAAGAGAATTACATTTCATATACTTAAAAAGTGTCCGGCACACTGCATGAGCCAACAAGATATTACGCAATGTTGCAGGCATCAGTATAAAAAAAAGATCTTTCAAATTGTCAGGTCATTTCTACTGCCTTTGCCAGTGCTGACACATTGCAAAGATTTCGTCATTACAAAAACAATAGCAGTGAGCACCAAACATTCACAGAGTGAGACCAATTGGCTGTGCCAATGCTTCTTTTGCTTCACCAGGGCTCAGCTCTGGCATGCCCTGATCTATTTGTAGTGGAAGTAGATCCGTTCTGCAGTTTTGGAGTGAGTTTTATTCGCATAGGCAGATGTATGCAAATCTGGTTAGGCCATATAGTTTTCGGTTGGTAACAATCTATGATCATGCAATTTGTTCTGAAAAATTGGCACTATATGCTGTTCCATTGCTGTGGGCTAAACTGTCAATAATTAAAAACAAGTTCACTTTGAGACAGAGCTTTTCTTGTGCCGGTGGCAATAGGTGGTGGGCACCAGCACTCATATCTGGAGACCAGTAATTATTTTGAATCATCAGACTTTGCATCAGAGCAGTACAGAGGAAAGAGAAGAGGGAGAAAGAAAGCAGAACAATATGATAGGAAAACAGAGAGAAACGGGGTAAGCCCGGACGATGAAACAGAATTTGCCAGACTGAGATAAACAGCCAGGAAGTGTGTAGTGATTAAAATAAAGAGGCGTGGAGTAGAATCAAGAGTGGGCAGCCTCGGTATCAGGCGGCCATGACATTTGATAACCTTGTTTTTCCACAGTGCCACCGGCGGGTTGAAAGAAAAACATTGACCCCTGCATTTATCTTTTTTGAGCATTGCTTTGAGAGTAGCAGCCCTCCTTATATTTGTCTTAACAGCAGAGTCATGAAATAGATTCTATTGTTATTGAAGGGAATAGTAGCTGGGAAATTGATTTAATCTAACAGCAAGTCTATTTCCTGTTACAGCATGCAGAATGATGCTAGAGTACCTCTTTTAATTACTGCCTTCACATTATTTACAAAGTATGTTTAAGCCTCATCATATCAGCAAGTAGAGGGCATACACCTTGAACTCCGGTCCCACTTGCATAGTAATCTACCTCTCTACCAACCAGAAGCTCTAGGAGACGAGCACAAAATGTTGTCCCACTGCAGATTTTGTTGGACTTGACAGTAATGGGATTTATCATGACATTAAGGGGCCGATTCCGATCTCGCTCGGACAGCCCTCCGAGAGCTGCCCGTGGCGTTACCTTCCGCCCGACGCATTCCCGGAGCCGGTCCGTCCGGCCAATGAAGTACGATGCGCAAATGTGTCAAAATCCCGATCGTCACGTACGCTCCAATTCCAGCCACATTTCCCGTACGAGCCGGATCCGAAAACGCAGAATAGAGTCGCACGGAAGCTATTTCACAGCAGTTTC
The DNA here is from genome assembly GCA_963921515.1 of Calotriton arnoldi. Taxonomy (NCBI): domain Eukaryota; kingdom Metazoa; phylum Chordata; class Amphibia; order Caudata; family Salamandridae; genus Calotriton; species Calotriton arnoldi. Next base: position 826,900 of record CAWUFW010000648.1, on the reverse strand, counting down.
CGGCCGGCCAAGTACAATGCGTACTTCCTACGGGCCGAACGTGTCGCCACCTCCAGCACGTCTCAGCATCCGGAAGAGCAGTATGTAAGGTCCGATTCGCGCCACAACACGATCTACGGCTACGAGACGGACCAACTATCAACGCATACGAGACAAACCAACGATCAACGCCTACGAGACGAACCAACCATGAATCCGATCGCGCAGATTATCCCTGTACTGTACATCTATGACAGGATCAACAACAGGAACCGACGCGTACGTCGCAGACGGTAAGTCAGACACCCACCACACAAACAAACGTCACAAACCAGCGAAATGCAACACACACATAGGGGGCGGATATCCCTCTCCACCAGCATTGCCCAACCCATAGGGGTTGGATGGCAATCACTACCAGCATTCCCTACTCATAGGGGGGTGGGTGCCTATCACTACCAGTACTCACACACATAGGGGTGGATGCCTATCACTACCAGCAGTCCCTACTCATGGGGGGATGCCTATCACTACCAGTACTCACACACATAGGGGGGTGGATGCCTATCACTACCAGTACTCCCCACTCATAGGGGGGTGGATGCCTAGCACCAACAGTACACCCTACTCATAGGGGGGGGGTGGCTATCACTACCACCATTGTCCAGCCCATAGGGGGCTGGATGCCTATCACTAACAGTACACCCTATTCATAGGGGGGGTGGCTATCACTACCACCATTGTCCAGCCCACAGGGGGCTGGATGCCTATCACTACCAGCAGTTTCCACTCATAGCGGGGGATGGCTATCACTACCACCATTGCCCAGCCCATAGGGGGCTGGATGCCTATCATTAACAGTACACCCTACTCATGGTGGCTATCACTACCACCATTGTCCAGCCCATAGGGGGCTGGATGCCTATCACTACCAGCAGTTTCAACTCATAAGGGGGGATGGCTATCACTACCACCATTATCCAGCCCATAGGGGGCTGGATGCCCATCACAACCAGCAGTCCCCACTCATGGGGGGGATGCCTATCACTACCAGTACTCACGCACATGGGGGGTGGATGCCTATCACTACCAGTACTCCTCACTCATAGGGGGCTGGATGCCTATCACTAACAGTACTCCCTACTCATAGGGGGCTGGATGCCTATCACTACCAGCAGTCCCTACTCATAGGGGGGGTATGGCTATCACTGTAAATCCGTATTTTGTAAAGCGCGAACTACTCACCCTTACGGGTCTCAAGGCGCTGGGGGCCGTCGTGGAAATTAAGTGAGCTATTGCCCAGAGTCACATGGTGCTAAGCTGCCCTGCCGCCGGAGCCGGGGATCGAACCATGAGCCCTGTGCTTCGAAGTCAGCTGCCCTGGCCGCTGCACCACACCTCTCACTACCACCATTGTCCAGCCCATAGGGGGCTGGATGCCTATCACTACCAGCAGTCCCTACTCATAGGGGGGGGGCTATCACTACCACCATTGTCCAGCCCATAGGGGGCTGGATGCCTATCACTAACAGTACTCCTCACTCATAGGGGGCTGGATGCCTATCACTACCAGCAGTCCCCACTCATGGGGGGGATGCCTATCACTACCAGTACTCACACACATAGGGGGCTGGATGCCTATCACCACCAGCAGTCCCACACATAGAGGTTGTAGACAACACACACCCCCCTACCATCATGGCAAGATTGTGTGTCAACTGCCTGCAACACTGACACTGAAAGGGAAAACATAATGTCACTCCCATCACAGTTGCGACCAAAAGGTGAATGTGAGGGTTAAACCCCAAGCAGTTACCGTAACAGTGTTGTAATGGGGTTTAAGCCCCCCTAACTGCAGTGACCAAAAGGTGAGTGTGGGGTGCAAGACTCCAGCATTTCAGGAACATTGTGGTAATGGGGTTTAAACCCCCTCACTACAGTGACCAAAAGGTGAGTGTGGGGTTCAAAAATCCAGCATTTTAGGAACATTGTAGTAATGGGGTTTAAACTCCCACTCACTACAGTGACCAAAAGGTGAGTGTGGGGTTCAAAGATCCAGTATTTTAGGAACATTGTGGTAATGGGGTTTAAACCCCCCCCCCTCACTACAGTGACCAAAAGGTGAGTGTGGTCATAAAAATAGCAGCATCTGCAAACCAGCATGTATGAATCCTGGTCCGAACACCACAAGCAATGTAGTGGCAAAGTAGTTGTTGTGTGCCATACAAACATAGATATGTTGATGGAAAGATTGTTGTGTATAAAAAAATACCCTCTGCCATGTGCAGACAAGCATCGCCCATGGGGGCTGACAATGCCTCCAGTGTCCAATTAGACAACGTAAGAAGTGACCCTCACAATGCATACACACATATCTTCACGAACAGACACACAAGCTAAGGAATCCTGTGGAGACTGTAGATGTTAGGTGACCAAGTCCCATACCATGGCAGCAATGGGACATACCAACCATAATGAATGTGCAGACTGATGAGGTAGGAGACCCAGGGACAGTAGGGAAAAACCTCCAAACAACATCCAGCCAATAGCCCACAAAAGCCATACCAATGCATTGGCGCAGATGCACAAACACAAACAGGCAGCCACACACTGCATATCAAACCCAACATGTGTGTGTGTGTCAGTGTCCCCAGGCTGGTACACAACACATGAGGGGGTGCTGAACTCCAAAGACACATATGTGTACACAGTGCCATACTAAGGTAACACATTAATTGGGTACCCATCTGTGGGCAATCAGGCAGTGTTAGATGAGTGGGATCACAACAGACTCATGTGACACAAGCTGGGCGGAACAGCAACCAACACAGCAAGGGACAGACCCACTCCATCATTACCCTCAAGGACCCTACATTGTGGTGACAGTAGCCTGTATGATAATGCCTCTGTGATGACAAATTTGGATGTTGCCCATACTGTGGAGCACAGTCACCTGTGCACACTGGGTCATGTGTCTTGACAGACTAACTTCCATCACACTTACACAAACACAAATCACTGGGCATGGCCTGTAATCCAAGGCCAAAATGTAGGTAGGTGCCTAGCCATGACACAACTCACATTTGGCCACTCTTAACACCACACACCTTGATCTGCACCAATGTGCATCAGCTAAGCCCACATGGACTGGTGACATTGCACATGTACCTATGACAATCCCAGGGGTGGTGGGGGATCTAAGGTGCACAAACTCATCACACATGGCCAGTCAACAACCCTTGTGAATGTCTGCCACACTGCACAGTATGCGGTACATGTGCATGACGTGAAATGTATCTGAATCATTGGGATCCCTGCCACAGTCCCAGACCAATGACGAACCCAAGGAGACCCACAAAGAACACATGTTGACACATTCCAACATTGCAGCTTCGAATCTGAGGAGTGGGAGCAGTCACACACACATACAAGTGACCCAGTCAGAGACAGATACCGCATAGTGAAAACTACCTGATTGTGTAAACACAAAAGTGCCTTGGGGAATCCTGAATATGTCCCACGTGCGTTTGCCCACATCCCAGGCCCTTACAACAAACACACCTAGGGATGACACCCTAATGACCAGTAGTTTGCCATGCACCTACATCCCAGAAAACCCAGGTCAAAGATGTTGGATGAACACAGGACAACTCAGCAACCATCACAAACAGGAAAATCTGTAGGGAATACAGGCTGTGTATAAAAAGGGAAGGGAACACACAGAGACATGCTCACAGAACATACACCATGGGCTCAGGCAATTTCACTGAATGACACACTGCCATGAGGTGACTCCACTCCTGCGGAAGGTCAGGTGTGCCAAACGTTGTCTGTGCAGGGCCCTGTCATGTCAGCATAAAACTTGGTCAGTGAGCCAATAATTACAGCACACTGAAAGCTCTGGTCACATCAGCCTGTGTACAGGAGTGTCTCTTAAGTCATTTGCACATACTCAATACACATGTATAGCAAGTTGCACTGATGACACAGATGACTTGTTCACCATTGATGCGCAAACCTGCATGTCCAGTGGAGATGTACCCACAGTCAGGAAAATTCAGAATGTGCACAATTGTTAGCCCGACATATGTGCAACAGTGCAAGCCACAGATGTGAAGTTGCGAATAAAAGGTGACACTCCCTGTGCCAAAATATTGGGATCATGACACCCTCAAGTTGCAGCAAAGGATGACATGGATACATACCGTAATAGGACACATATACCATGGACCTAATGGAGTCCATCACATCACCAAATCAATCATTAGCAACAAAAAAGTATCACAACAGCAACTTCATGACACCCATCAGCAACATCATGTACATTCAATGCAAAACGACAAAATTAACAAAAATCAGCTTTATTCAGCTTGCCAAAAAAACTTTTGTGAACTCATGAATAATCCAAAGGCCAATGGCCAGTCCATTCCAATAGTCCATTGTGTGTGACATATGACTGCCTGTCACACATTGCTTGCCTGCACTGCTATGGACAGGGGACATCTCCCCTTGGAGGGGCATACATCGGGGCAGGCCAGGCACCGCAGGGACATGATCAGGGGATAGCAGTATGGCGCAGGGGAGGGGTGGTGGGTGCAGGAGTGTCAGTGGCTACTGCAGTGGAGGTGTCTGACACAGTCGGCGCCGTCACCACTGCAGTGCCCAAGTCAGACGGAGTGGACGGGGTCTCCACTGCAGTGCCAATGTCCAAAGGAGTGGTTTGGGGCTCAGATGAAGTGTGCAGGACAGATGGGGGGGACACAGTTTCCACAGCAGTTGCAGGAACAGGCAGAGGTTGTGAGGTGGGGTGGAAGTGCATGTGGCAGGGGGGGAGGGCCTAATCATTTTGGGGATGGTGTACCTGTGTGTGGGTGAACCTGGGGCAGGGTGTGGCGTGGGAACCGTTGGAGTGGTGGCCTGGGGGCTGGAGGACGGAGACTGTGTGGTGGAAGTGTGGGATTGTGGTGGGGTCTTGCTCTTCCTGGTCCGGGGGGATTTGCGGGTGGGGCCTCAGTGTTCCTGCTCCTGGGAGTGGGTGTCCGTGTGGCAGGGGAACTCCCCTCCGTGTGTGGTGACTTCCTCTTCCCCTTGTGAGTTGGATCAGATGGATCTGTGGGGAAGAGGCCAAGGTCACAGAGGAAAAGCTTCTGGGAAGGTGGGGTTGCAGGTGAGGCAAGGGAAGGGGTTTTGGAGGGAGAGGTATCTGAGGACTGCGGAGTGGTTGTGGATGCCTGTCTGTGTGTCTGTGCCCCATCCCCTATGTGTGTGCTATCAGTCCCCGGAGTGTGCATGCTTGCGCGTCTTGACTTTGGCTTGCGTTGCTGTGTGCTGCCTGGGCCTGTGTGAGTGTGCGTTGGGCAGGTAGGGTAGTGGGGATTGTGGATGGGGCAGAGGTAGGAGGGGTGAGGGACTGTTGGAGGAGGGACACTGCTGCCGTCAATGAGGAGGCCATGGACTGATTGCTCCGCTGTCGGGCAGACATGTTTGCTGAGATGCCCTCCATGAAGGACACCAATTGTGTCAACAGACCGGTGTGAGAATGGAGGACACTCAGCATCGATGTCTGCCCTACATGGATCTGCTTAAGCAAGTCCACAGACTCCACACTCAGGGCAGCAGGGGAGACAGAGGCAGGGGGTGCGGTGCCTGGACTGAAGGAGACATGCTCCCTGACACGGGAGCCTCCACGGACATCAGGGATGGGAGCATCTGGGAGGGTGGAGATGGTGCTGGTGGCGGGGACAGACATGCTAGCTGTTGTCTGTGGTCTGCTGGCACCCGCCTCCACAAGGGAGTCCTCACTGGAGCTGGAGTGTTCCTCAGCTGAGGTGGTTGTAGCTGAGTGTCCCTCAGTGTGGCTCCCCTCAACCTCCGTGCCACTGGGTCCCTCTGCCTCCTCCACAGCAGACCCAGTCTGGCTCTGCGGCTCCTCTTGGTCCGTGCAGCTGTCTCCTCCAGTAGCCGTAGATGATGCTGCAAACAATAATGAAAAACAGATTCACATTAGTCACCTGTATTGACCTGACACATGACTGTAATTGCAGCACATCACAGAGCAAGCCCTGGCATCAAATGATAACCATTGCTAACATGACTGACACATATGTGAAGCAGGCACTTGTCAGTCTGCCAGTCAACCATCCCCCTCATACCCATCCTGGCAATGGACCCATCTGTCTGGTGCATGTATGATGTCACTAATAATATGTGCAAACATGCCCCACATTGCCAGTTGTCTGATCTGCAAGGATTGTGATTGTAATGTGTCACTACACACATATCCCATCTCCTGCCAGTGACTCAGTACATGTGTCAGGAAATGGGATGGCCAAAGTCATTGTTGACATGATGGATATGCTTCCATCCCCAGACACCATGATGGCCTCATGTCCTGATAGTCAATGCTACAATGCAGTGCATGCAGGACAACTGACAATACTGCAGGATCCAGATTTGCATGTGGCACACCATGCCACAGGGCTGTCTGGCCACTCAGTCAGTACTGGCTCCTGTCACTGGGGCAGTGCATCCAAAAACAACAGTGTGCACTGTGTCACACTCATGTTTTTGCGGGGGAATGCAAGCTCTGTAGCTGTCAAGTACACATGTTCACCCCCTGCTACCCACATCATCAAGAATCAGATGATCCCAGGGTATCCAAATGAGACATTTGAGTTTGTGCTAACACAAATCAGTAAACATGAACACATCACAGGCTGACGAGAACAAAGCAAAGCTGCTTGCACATTAATGTTGAATCCACCATTAGGCACACTCAAGTAATCACACACCTATGTTTTGCCCCATGTGCAGATCCAACAGCCACATATCAGATGGCTGTCCATCCTAAACATTTTAACACTCTTGAAGTCCAAGAAGCTATGCCAATACACAATGACACAGAGGCAGACACCTGATTGCACATTTCACAATGCTCAAAATGTTGGCTGACACACAGAATTGGGAGGACAGAGTGTCTCATATGGCCGGAGTTGGCATACCTGTCCTGGTCCATGTGCAACATGTGATTACCAGGAACAGTAGGCAGGTGGCTATGCATGTGTTACACTCATGATGTTCATTCTTCAGAGGCCCCAACATTGGTCTTACCTGATGCATGGGTGTGTGGTAAATACCTCAGACACCTCTGGTGACCCAGATCAGCAATTAGAACACATATGTATGGCCAACACAGAGTACATGTCAGATATCTGGCAATGTGCAGACACATGTCAAGCTATTGCCCCACCCATGAAGCCCAAAACGATGCACCTGTGGCAGATGCTGTTCCCAACATTAACCTTGGCCAACAGCAAGGACACACAACCCAAGTGACACAAGTCACAGACCGAAAGGGCCACACCTGGTTATCAGATGAGAATGGGGCATCACCAAATTTAGCCACATGAGTCTTGTCTCAGCAGACAGATGAACTGTGGGAGTGTCACCAGGCAGAAGGAGTGCAAATAGCATGTTAGACATAGTTCACCAAAAAGGCATGAACTTACCCCCTCCTTGCTGCTGTCTGTCCTTCAACTGTCCATCCAGGTCAGGGAAGACCACGGTCAGAATCCAGAGCATGTGGGGGGTCAGTGTCCGTCGTCCGCCCCGTCTGCGTGGAGGCGACAGCTTCAGCTGGACCCTGGCTATCCTCCTGGTCCAGCCACGAAGGTCCTGCCACCTCTTCTGGCAGTGGTGGATGCGGTGTTTGAAGACCCCCACAGATCTAACCGCCCGGATGATGGTCTGCCAAATCTCCTGTTTCTGATGGGCATCAACCTGTGAGGATGGCAAAGTAAGACACCATTACTACACATGCAACATGTTTGTTCATCACACAGTTGGACATACATGTCGTTATCACAAGGGCACATGATGTATACAGGCAGTGCAACTATGGTCATGGGCAGTTGTCCTGTGTGCAAGCCTGCATTAACAACATGAAAACAGTACCTGGAAATCAAAAACATGGAAATATACACTTTTTCATCACTATACCTGTACAGAACATGTATCTACACACTTGGAGACTTACAATTACTCAGTGAGCATGCTTGCCCTAGGTGAACACAATGCTAGTAGTGCTAGTCAGATAACATGCACAATTAGGAAGGCAGTGGACTGCGCACTCACCTGCTCCCCTGGTTTCCCATACAGCTTGCTGTACTGTGGAAGGAGGCTGTCCAGCAGGGCCTGGTTCTCCTCCTCGGTGAAAGCTGGGGCCCTCTCCACAGTACGTGCCATTGCAGGACCCAGAGGATGCAGAGACAGCAGCAGTGGTAGCAGAGATGTAATGCTGTAGCAGGTGGTGCAGGCAAGTGAAGTCTCTGGGGAACAGACAGTCTTATATCTGTGCTGCAGAGGCAGAATCTGTCCCATGCGTCCAAAGTGATAGGTCCGACACGTTTGCATTTTCTGAAATTGGCCAATCTATTGCATTGCACGCTTCGTACACGCTTTCCGCATCGTTCAAATATTCCCCACCATGACACCATTGACTTTGATACATTGTTGAAGGGAGCCAACGGAATTTTCTGAAGACGAATCGTACAAGTTTTAAATCCGCGTCCGTCTCCATGACATTCAATAGCCAATGCGTGCGCACGGCTTGGTCCGTAAGTGTACGACGCGTCTTTTGAAAACTCACACGCACCCGTAACCATTACAGTCAATAGCCAATGCGTACGCCCGGATCGGACCCTAAGTGAACGTCGCGTCTTTTGGATACTCACCCGCGTCTGTCACCATTACAGTCAATAGCCAATGCGTACGCCCGGATCAGACCCTAAGTGAACGTCGCGTCTTTTGGAAACTCACCCGCGTCTGTCACCATTACAGTCAATAGCCAATGCGTACGCCCGGATCGGACCCTAAGTGAACGTCGCGTCTTCTGGATACTCACCCGCGTCTGTCACCATTACAGTCAATAGCCAATGCGTACGCCCGGATCGGACCCTAAGTGAACGTCGCGTCTTTTGGAAACTCACCCACGTCTGTCACCATTACAGTCAATAGCCAAAGGATGCCACCCACAATATCTTGGCAGGGACTCCGGTGCCCTACAACAACCATACAGCCTGTCACACAGTATATGAAATGACATTTCAGGCCTCATGACATGTATGGGTATATGGCTCCACATTTCATATTGGACGGGGAACTTAGTGGCACACACTGCCAGGGAGTGCCATGTTTAATGGGGACAAAAACCATTGTGTGTGAGGCACATCACTACTGTGAGTGCCAACTTTCCAGATCAAACCCCGAGCCCTGTACACAGTACAAGGTGCACATTGTGTGATGACATGTTACATACACCCTGACTCATAGGTGAAATGGACTGTGTGTCACAGGGTGTCCCAGAGCTAGCATTGTGGGGTAAATCCAGAGTATATCCGTATTGTGCTACACACATGTCTCTGATTGTATGTGGTAGATGTCAATTGTTTACAACATCCATGTGATTTGGCCATGTGAGTTGCTGTTGTGTCTGTGTGTCACAGACATCCATGTATGCCCTGCTAACAAATCTGGTAGCACATCATGTGTGCTTCATGGGTGTGTTGTTACGTGTACATTAGACTCTACATCATGACAGTGTCCTTGTGGCACCACAAGATCCTTGTGTGTGTGACAGTCAAAGCACCTGTCATGTGGGGAACACATCTATCCTTACTAGTCACTGAGGTGTGTGTTTGGTATGTGACATTTGAGCAGATGCACTGTGACAGACCCCATAGATTGTTCACAGCACAGCATTGCACTTGTTGTGTAACCATGTTGAGCTGAGATGTCAGGTGAGGGGCACATAGCCGACATATGTGTCCATGCCCAACAGCACACACATCAAGTAATTGTGTCTTGCTATGATGTAGCATGTGTATTTTGCATGGTCATTGCCACATATGTAGGGGAACTGACAATCTTTCTTTGCTCACCTATGTACTGCACGAGACCAGCTGTCCATAGACCTTGCAACCATGTCTGAACGTGACTGCATCCGACGGTACCGCTTCACCAGACCACTAATTGAGGAGTTGGCGGAGCAGTTGGCCCCACATTTACAACCTGGCCGGACATATCCATCAGCGCTGACCCCCAAGGTGAAGGTGATGGCAGCCCCACACTTCTTTGCCACCGGTACCTTCCAGCACACTGTGGCTTCTGCTGGTGGGATGTCACAGACCATGTTCAGCCGTGTGCTTTGCGATGTTTTGGAGGCGATGTTGCATTTCCTGAACCGGTACATCCAATTCCCAACCCCAGGACAATTCACTGCCATAAAGAGTGATTTTTATGCACTGGGAAGGATGCCACATGTCATAGGCTCCATAGATGGAACACATGTGGCTTTGGTACCACCACATGCACATGAGCAGACATACCGGAACAGAAAACATTTCCACTCCATCAATGCCCTGGTGGTATGTCTGCTGGACATGACAATTTCACATGTGTGTGCACATTTCCCTGGTTCAGCACACAACGCTTACATCATGCGGACTAGTCGGATCCCAACAATGATGTCACAGCTGCAGAACCAGCGTGGCTGGCTTGTCGGTCTGCAATATCTGTTTCCCTTGTGTGTTTTTGGTAAATTATTTTTCAAACTCTTTTCAGACCCATTAAATGTTTTTTTGTTTGTATGTAGGTGACTCAGGATACCCAAACATGCCGTGGTTGCTGACACCCCTCAGGAACCCTGTGACACCGGCGGAGATACGTTATAATGAGGCACATGGGCGGACCAGGAGAGTGATAGAGCGGACATTTGGGTTGCTGAAAAGCAGATTCCGCTGCCTGGACAGGACTGGAGGGGCCCTCCCATATGCCCCTGAGAAGGTGTGCAAAATCATAATTGTGTGCTGCATGCTACACAACCTGGCAGTGAGGGAGGAGTTGGCTCTCATCCAGGATGATGATGACCAACAGCCGCCAGCCGTGGAGGATCCTGCTCTGGGTCATGTTGCCAGTGATGATGAGGGTTGCTGACACCCCTCAGGAACCCTGTGACACCGGCGGAGATACGTTATAATGAGGCACATGGGTGGACCAGGAGAGTGATAGAGCGGACATTTGGGTTGCTGAAAAGCAGATTCCGCTGCCTGGACAGGACTGGAGGGGCCCTCCCATATGCCCCTGAGAAGGTGTGCAAAATCATAATTGTGTGCTGCATGCTACACAACCTGGCAGTGAGGGAGGAGTTGGCTCTCATCCAGGATGATGATGACCAACAGCCGCCAGCCGTGGAGGATCCTGCTCTGGGTCATGTTGCCAGTGATGATGAGGGTGAGGGGATGTTCAGACACAGCTCATCAACAACTTTTTCACATGATTGTGAGTATACAGTGATGTGTTGTCTACGTTTTGTAATGGCCTGATATGTGTAGGTGGTGCAATGTTGCTGCATATGTGTGGCTGTGTGCTACTTGACAGGATGCTTGCAGTGATGTGTCCTTTAAGTTAGTATGTACTCCCAAACAGTGTTGACATGATTACTAGGTTGTGTTCACGTATCTTAAGATTTGTGTTTGGCATGTGTATTGCAGATGTATGCTGTTATTTTGTGATATTAATAGTGTTGTATGTCGGTCCTTCACAGGGTCCTTTGGCTGTAGTTTGGTCACGTGTGACCCCCGAAACAAGGATTCCTGTTACAGAGTGCAAGTTGTCGTTGTCAAACCGATGATGTGCCACACACCCCTGGACTTTCATTGTTTACCACTTGGTTACTTTGTGCTCACTGTCACGTGAGGTTACCTTCCATATGTTGTGGAGTTCACATGTGGTGATTGTGTATTAAACCTGTGCGTCACTTTGGACTGTGCTTTGTCTGTGTCCACTAACCCTGGGCAAAGCACTATGCTACGCTCGCGTAGTTTGTGAAGTTTGCGCTACTTCGCACAACGCGAATTGCACGTAGCACAGTGCAAACACGCGTAGCGTAGTGCAGCGGTCATTTTTTGCTTGCTCGCGGTCCTCAACGTCAAGTTGGCGACCGCGAGCAAGCAAATGACATCCCGGCGAGACTTTTTCGCTCGTTCGCGATCAGCAACATCAAGTTGCCGATCGCGAGTGTGGAAAATAAACCTCCGGTGAGATTTTCAACGCGGGAGGTCAGGTTTCTCATTGCGAGTGGTCGCGTATGCTCGCGACCGCTCGCGATGAGAAACTACCAGTCCGCGTTGAGAAAGCTGCCGCTCGAGTAAAAATCTACTCGAGCGGCAGTAAAAGACAGCTCGCACTGTGCAAGATGCCGTTTTCAATGATTGCACAGTGCGGACAAGCATCCGGCACTGTGCAATCATTGCGAACAGTGCACTACGCAGTTCGCGTAGTGCTACGCGTAGCTCGCGTAGTGCGAACTGCACTTTGCGTAGCTTCGCGTACCGCTACTTCGCGAACTACGCCCAGGCTTAGTGTCCACACACCCAACAATCAATTCCATACTGTACCTGTACCTGATTGCCACTGACTCAGGATGGGTGTTGTGTATGTGCATTCCACTGTATTTTCAGTTCACAAAAGTGTAGGCGATGAGTTAGATGGCCATGGTAAGTATGTGTCATGTTGACTTAGTGGTGTGTCTCCCTCATATGTGTCACATCACCATGACTCACATAACTGTGTTTACATTGCTGTAGTAGTGATCATGCACAGTATACTTTTAGCAGGTCATCATCTCTATGACACAAACCAAGTTAAAGTCACAACAGAAGCAAGTTTTGTGTGATTGTGAATTTATTAACATGCATGTGTTAGAATAGTATACGTAAATGAAAGTGCTGTACCGTGCGATAGGAATCCAAAGTTCACAGAGGAGTTGGTAGTGTTGGTAGATGAAATTTCAAGAGTAAAGTCCACAGTCAGTTGTAACATTGGTCCAACTTAGACACTCCATCACATGTGTGGGAGTTTAGCGACAGTCAACAAGGTGAACGCTTTGCACACAATGGAGGATGTCTGGAACAGGTATTCACTTCCTGGGGGTATGCGTGGCCATCTGCCTCTCACTTGTCCTTCTTCGGACGACCCCTCTTCTTCTTTTAGGGGACCCTCAGGTGCAGGCTGCTGCCGCGCCGGGACTCTCCGCTAGAGTCCTCATCCCTCCCTGTGGCAGTTGCAGATGTAGTGGCAACAGATGTAGTGGGCACACAGGGAGGTGTGGTCATGTTGTCAGATATCTTGCGGAGGCATGTTAGTATGTCCCTTTGCACGGCCGTGAGTTCATCGAGTTTGTCCATTTTGAACTCCATTATGGACATGTGGGAGTCCGATCTGGCATGATGGGCAGCCTGCTGTTGTTGCATGTCCCTGAGGATCCCCAATACCTGGCCAAAGCCTCTGGTGCTTTCCTGGTACGCATCTATGATGCGTCCCAACTGTGGATCATCCTGCAGTCCAGCCCCATCTGCAGGCTGTGGCCTCAGTCTGCCCACACTCACACCACCCCTGCCCACACGGGCAGAACCTGCCGTGGCAGGCACAGATGACACTGGGCCCCCTTCTGTGTTGGCACTGGTGGTGTTGTCCCTCACCTCCAGGGTGCCCTGCGTAGCTGTGCGGTCGGTGTTCTGTTGCCTTGGTCTGTCTGTGTCGACAGAGGTAATTGGTGTGTCTGCAGATGTGGCAGGAGTGGTGGCAGGGGGTGCTGATGTTACAGCTGCTGGGGCTGGACGCAGAGCCACACCGGAGGGGCCAGGTCGTTCGCCGTCGTCCGAAGAGGACTGTGAGACATCCACACCAGAGAGCTCAGGGTCGACCAGAGTCTGGGCCTGGGATCCTTCTTTGGTCCCTGCAGTGTCCCCAGCATCCCCTGTGGGTGGAAGAGACACACAATGTATGTTGTGGTTCAGCACACATCAACAGATCACACACATTACAGTTGCTACTGTACTTCATGATGAGTGTATGTACATTGCATTGTCCTCCATTGTCACAGACAGAGGTCTATATTGCTTAAGCACATTGTCATGGCAACCTGATGCGTTTTGATGGGCAGTTGGAGCTGTGTGCGTGGTCAGCACATGTATTGATTCAAGTACTGTACATGGCCATTGCTGCTCAAGTGCTATCCCGTGCCTGACACAGGTGTGTTTACCTTATCATCATTTGTGCTTTGACAAGGACATACGTGCACTTCCTCTTACGATGTGTTCCAAGATTGGGGCATGTGTGCTGGCCTTTGTGCATGTTTATTTGAGTCACATTGGTGTGTCGGAACAACATGGTCACAGTCCGGTATGTCAGGAATCTCTTGTGAGCTACCATATTGATGTACGTGTTCCTGGTTTACATCTCGTTGCACACATGTGATGGTGTTACCATAGCAAATTATGTTGCTGCTGAGCTTTGTACGTGATAACGTCATTTATCTTGTCAATGTCCTCCATGGGAAGATGAGTTAACCAAGGCAGCCCTCTTGATTTTCAATGCTCATGACAGTGAGGGCCAGAGGTTTGTGTGTTTGGGTTATGCTGCTGTAAGTTATGTGGCTCCTCCTACCCAGTCCACGTTACTCCTTCTGTTGCAAGTGTCAATGACAGTAAGGGGAGTGTTGTGTCAAGGATGCTGACAACGCTGCATGATGTAGGAGTGGGATGCAGCTCACAACAGCACCTTGTGTACATGACACCATGCAGCAGTGTCAGCTATCTTAAGGTGGCCATTCCATTCACTGTCCTATGTCCCCTGTCAATGATGTATATGTAGCTTTGTGTGTGTGTTTTGATATGTGCTATGTCTGCATCTCCCCAATTGTCATGTAACCCACACACCTTCACAGCCAGGCCAGGGGGCACCCCTGGGACACTGCTTCCCCAGACAGTGAGTGGAAACAGACAGTTGTGGTGGCCGTGGGTGTGATCGTGTTTGTGGGGGCCAGTGCCTATGTGTGACTTGCAGCCAATTCATACATCAGGCCCATGTGTCAGCCATCTTGTCAGTCTCTTTCCACTCCCTGTGAGGTGAGCATGGTTCAGGGTGGGCTTGATGGACCATGTGGGAGGGGGACTGTTGGCTGTGACTGCAACTCCCACCATGCTTTTGGCTACACCCACCTTCCCAGCATACCCAACCTCCCTTCCTGTGACTCAGTTTCCCTGTGTGGTGGTGTAACAGTGCTGGCAAGATGGCTGACAGTGGTGTCCTGTTGTTTGTTTGAGCAGCACTCCCACCAGGGCCTAGTGCTCCCCAGAGAAGAGCCCAGTGTCAGCCATCTTGTCAGTCTCTTTCCACTTCCTGTGAGGTGAGCATGGTTCAGGGTGGGCTTGATGGGCCATGTGGGAGGGGGACTGTTGGCTGTGACTGCAACTCCCATCATGCTTTTGGCTACACCCACCTTCCCAGCATACCCAACCTCCCTTCCTGTGACTCAGCTTCCCTGTGAGGTGGTGTAACAGTGCTGGCAAGATGGCTGACAGTGGTGTCCTGTTGTTTGTTTGAGCAGTACTCCCACCAGGGCCTACTGCTCCCCACAGCAGAGCCCAGTGTCAGCCATCTTGTCAGTCTCTTTCCACTCCCTGTGAGGTGAGCATGGTTCAGGGTGGGCTTGATGGGCCATGTGGGAGGGGGACTGTTGGCTGTGAGTGCAACTCCCATCATGCTTTTGGCTACACCCACCTTCCCAGCATCCCCAATCTCCCTTCCTGTGACTCAGCTTCCCTGTGAGGTGGTGTAACAGTGCTGGCAAAATGGCTGACAGTGTTTGTTGGTGTTTTGGGCCAATGCCTTGCTGTATTTGTTAGTAAGTTTGTACATGTTATGACATGGTTTCATTTTACTATGAGATTGCAGGTATTGTGTTTATCTAAGTGGCATACACATTGCAGGATGATTAGCTTTCGGTTGCTATGGCTTTGCAAACAGATATTGGTTTCACTGTCCCCTTGACAGTGAAGTCTGTAAGGGTATTGCCTCGCAATATTGGCTAGTTGGTTATGTACTCACCATGCTCTGGTATTCCTGTTAATCCATGGATGCCCTCCGGTGGATGGATGGCCCGCACCTTCTCCTCCCAGGAAGTGAAGTGTGTTGGTTTTGCAGGAGGGCCACCACCAGTCCGCTGGCTCAGGGCATGGTCTCTGGAAATCAGCTTCTTGACCCTCCTTCGCACATCGTAGTACCTGTTCTTGATATCCTCCATTGTGCGCAGGCAAGGTGCTTGTGCATTCACCTTGTCGACAATCCTCTCCCACATCTTTGTTTTCTGTGTCATGGGGGTCTGTTGGACCAATGTGCCAAATAAATGTGGCTCTACTCTGAGGATTTCATCAACCAAAACTTCCAACTCACTATCGGTGAACTTTGGATTCTTCTTTGGGGGCATGGTGATGGGTGGTTGTGACGATTGATGTGTGTGTGAGGGTGAAAGTGAGGGTGGGTGGGTGTCAGTTTATCTGGGTGTTTGTGAGTGTGTTTTTGAGAGGTGCAAATGGTGTGAAGGTTGTGTGGTGGGTGAGTTGTGAGTGTGTCTCTGAGTGCAGGTTGGTGGTGTTCTCTGCTGTCATATGTGTGGAATTTGCAAAGGATCATGGTAGGCATTTTGGCCCTTTATGTATGTGTAGTTGTGGGTGTGTCTTTGTTCCATTATTTTTTTATTTTTTATTTATTGACTTTGTCAATGCTTGTTTGGTCTTTTTCAGTTTGTTTCTATGCCATTTTGGTGAACATGACGGACACGTTCAGTTGTCCGGGACAGACGCTTACAGCGGCAATTGCGGGCTAATCCGAGTGTGTCACACTCACATTATGCTATGTTGCAGCATTCGCGTACGCGTCGGTCGCGACTGGATCTTTTACGTGGTAGTCAGTATGTCCCGTACGTTTCGGTCTTGCGATTTGTGCTCCGTGCGAGTCATTAGTATTTCACACGCATTGCATCGTACTGGGCCGGACGTACAGCGCGTGTACGTGTCGCTCGGACCCATTCCCGGTCCGTTCGGAATGGTTCCCGGTCAGTTTACGGCCGAATAACGATTTTCCGTCCGTGTCGGTCGTGCGGATTGTGCTCCGTGCGAGTCGTTTGTGATTTACAGGACTTGCATCGTACTCGGCCGGTCGTACTGCGCCGGTACATGTCGCTCGGACTCCAGGCCTGGTCTGTGTCGGTCGGTACGGTTTCCAACCGGGATCGGAATCGGCCCCTAAGTAGTAAAGGGCAGAAAGTCTTGCATAAACCATAATTAAAAAAAAACATTCTTATATGGATTTTAATTCCACAGCAGGTCATTCAGATGTACAGTATGAACAATTTGCAGTGTTGACAAGTTTTTCATTTCCCTTCATTTCGATAGATTGATGAAAGATTTTAAAGGAAAGCTGTTCAAATTGCACCCTTTCTCTGTGGCAAAATGCCAGGGTGTTTTCGAATTTATTTTCAGCCAGTATACAAAGTTGTGAATATCTCCTTAATGGTTCACCAAATAAAAAATGAGAGTGTATATCATTTTGTCACTTTCAAGTGTTTCAAGTGTTTTTAGTATCAGAAACATGCCAAAATTGATAGTTGCACATATGATATAAATATTCTCTTGTGAAACTATAGGACAAAGAGGTCGGGCAGCATCTACTAAGGACTGATGCATGGAATCGCAAGAGTTTAAGAAACATAGCCCTTGAAATAGTTGCAGTCACTCGCACAATGCAATATAATTTAGAGCTACTCATCTGAGATGCTTTAAGGCATGGACAACATGGGCAATTGCCCAGGGCTCCATATTTCAAGGAGCCCCTTAAGAAAGTTAAAATCATTTCTATTTCTTCTCCATTCTCCATTTCTCTATTGCAATATCTACTCTTTTGTTAGCCTACCTGTACCTCAGACTCTGCCTTTTTCAATCCAGTGCCATCTAAAGGATTTATGGGCCCGAGAAAGATATATTTTGGCTTATTTTATGTGACCTATTTTCTGAAAATGCAACGTATAATTCAGTATTGTTTGGCATCTTGCAGGCGTAGGCTTGAATTAACAGAAAAAGGGAAATAAAATTGAAAGTTGCTGCAAACAAGGGGCCCAAAAATATGTTGACTACCAGCACCCACACCCCTAACGCCCCTAAATCCAGGATTGAAGGGTCTCCCCTGGCACCAGAACCTCAGATCTGCTTGAATTACGACCAAGGACAAAGAAGAAACCCGTGACTGTGACTTCAGGACATGCACAAAGCAAAAGCGCTATACTCTGCACCTGTGGCAACTGCCCTGCAACTGCACAACCATGACTAGTCCTGGACGAGAGCCTGGCACCAAAGGAAAGAGGAACCTCTCTGTAAGCCAAATGCAACTCCAGAACTTCCTCGGACTAGAGGTACTACTCCCCTGCATCCTGCAGGCAAATCACACTACTGTTACCAAAGAGTAACTGGCCATCGGTCCCACCGAGGGATCGCCCAAAAGTAAAGGGTCTAGTGCATTTGTGGGAAACATAGTTCTGACCTCCAGCAAGTGTCAGGCGGCTACTGTTTTCCCCCAGACTCCAGGATGTTGAAGTAACCGAACGCTGTGTTTGGTACTACCAAGGCTTGTTGGTGGCCAGCCCGGCAACCACTACCATTACTCGACGCTGAACCTCGAGGGAACCCTGCAACACCTTCAGCCTGATGCTCCAGTGACCCAGTTGTCAAGCTTTTGCAACCCTTTCCTAACCAGTGTCTTCCAAGAAGCAAAACCAGCACCCGCTGCTTTCGCGTTCAGCACCAGGAACAGCCGCCAACGCTTTGCTATGAGCAAAGGAAAATTCAACTGACTGTCGGAGTCCGGTCCTAGGACCCGCATCACCTTATCACCTTACACCCTCAGTGGTTTTTACTGGACTCAACCTGCAAGTGACAGAGTGTCGCTAGTGTGTTTTCCCATTGACTGCAACGTTATCGTTTTACAAGAGTTAAAAATCCATAGCTCCAGCTATACTCATCTGATTGTCTTCATTTTGATGTCTAATTTTATATTAAAATCTGCTTTAGTTTTATAGATTGGTGTTGGATTTTTTTAGAGTCGTGTCAACTAGTTATCATCCATGTTGGTACTCTGAAATGCATAACAGATGTTCCTTTAGTAAAGCCTGACTGTTCTGTGCCACACTGCCAGGACTGCGGTAGGGATTTATTAGTGTGAATCCAAAGGACCTATCTGGGGTAACGTGAAGGTATTGCATAGTGAAGCCTAACCTGCCTTACTACATAATACCCCACTTTCCGGCACAGACACCCTTCCGCCATGTTGCAAGGATCCCTGTGAGACAGGCAGGATTGTTTTTGTGCAGGAAGGGATACCTTACTGCACAAAAGCAATCTTTTGAGGCAGTGCAGCACACATTGAAAGAGGAAAAACAAGGAGAAATAAAATTATTTCTCCTCATTACACCACTGTTGAGAAGGCGTACTATTTCAATGCATTCCCAGGTTTACACGTCTTTGTAAATTTGGGAATTACACCAAAATCCATGGGTGGATGCATGGGAATGCCCCTGCTCCACACATGGAACGCCTTCCCAGTGCAGAGTAATGCAAGGCAGTGATTTTAGCTGAATTGTGTTACTCTGGATTTACTAAGCCACACTGAGCCATGTAGGGTGGCTTTGCGTGGCTTAGTAAATCTCACTTAAGCCCTTGCATTGCCTTGTGTCACCTTGTGTGACGCAAGGGCAAAGCAAGGGCTTTGTAACTGTCGCTCTTCCTTCACTTTGAGCTTCAGAGTTCATCATTCCACACTGCCTAAAGTAAAAGCCAAAACGCCTCCTTTTCATCAAACATATTGTTTCCGGTTGATCTGGTAATCTCCGATGGTAATCTCTGAAGCACCAACAAGTTTGCGGTAATCAAAGGTTTTGTTATTTGTAAACAATACTAAATTTCTTAACATGCAGTGACATCTTTGTAAACAAATATTTCTGATTTATATGTATTATTTGTGAATTAATTTGTTTTGAATTGTTTTTTGCAGGTCTTCTCTCCGTTTCTGTTTGTAATTGTTGATGTTTAATTATAATACGTGGTAGTTGTGGAATCAATAGTTCCATAATGTCTTCTTGTCTTCTCTCTACGGGGGGGTCTTGCTTTAAAAGAAACCATGAATAAATGAAGAAGAACAAACAATGGCAAAGCCAATAGGTCTTGCCCACTAAAGCTATTGGCCCTGGCAAAGTTTAGTAGCCATGCTGCACAGCCGCACGGATGCTCTGCACTGTGGCTAAAAACACTTTTGAAAAGTGCTATGATGCAGCCAGGGCCAATCTACTCTCTCTTTTTTTTTTAAACGTGCATTAGTTGTGGATGCATCATAGACCCTTTTTCATCATTATTATTTTTAGCCGTGCTTAGCAGCATGACAACAAACCATTGCCAAAACTGGCAATGCACATGCTGTACAGCACAAACAAAAGGCAATGGCAGAGACAATAGTCTTAAAGAAAAGACCCATTGGCCTTGCCAATGCCATTCAGGTCCCTGCAAAACACCCTGTGAGTCTGATCAAATCAGTTAATCTCCCCATGCAGGAAAAGAAAAAATAATAGAAATAAATGTCCCTTGGTAGAAAGATCTATGAGATACAATGCTAGGTCTCAAAGTACCTAGCCAGAGAACTTTATAGCCCATATAATAGGTCATAAAAAGGTTGTACATACAACTATAACAATTGTGAATTATATATTAAAATATATTGTTTATTTAAAACCAACAAATATTACAAAAAACACTATAAAAATTAATTACACTAGCAGCAGAGGCATAATCCTATATTCCATCAACAAGAACCTATAATTGACTTTAAAAATGATTACAAAAACATTGGTGACAAATTCATATACGATAAAATAATATATGTTATCCAAGAGCCTAATACATCATATTTGGTTGGACGTACCAAAGAAAAACAATCAACAGAGAGACAAAAACAGACAGTACATTTTGTCATCTAAAGACACATCCGATCTGAACAATTACATAGCTGGTCCTGGATACAAACTATTATTATTATCTACAGGATAAGCTAAATCCGCGGATTGTGTTTGCTGAAGCGTTGACGCGTTTCGATGATTCTATAGATGTCCCATCTTTGTCAAGACAGTATATAAATATCTCTCTTTAATGGCACTGTTTGGTTGCCTGTGGTTTCAATCCTGTATAAAGCAAATACAATGTATTCATTTATTGTATTCAACTTCATAGGTTACTCAATACCTACTATATTAAAAACACTCAATTGTACATTATTACTTGTCATTTTTACTTTTTAGCTATTCTGTATGGGTTCCGAGGTCAGTTTGTTCAATTTGCAAATTGCAAATTATAATAACATTATGAATATAACATGCAGCTCTTCGCCAACTCTTATAATAATTCATCTTAACTCTATCAGATGGGCTTATTCTAAATTGTGCCTATGACCCCATGTAAGAACACCCATAGTTTAAATCCAAAGGGACACCCTCATTCCCAAAACCTGACCAAAAATGTTTTTATGCACAAGGTATTTTACCTTATTTCATGTTACTGACACATCAGTTCACTTGTTCTGTCGGGCATATTATTAGCCCTTAAGCCAGAGAGTCTGAAAAGAATTTTATATATACCAGCCATGAGTATCCATCACATTATTATTTTCACGGGCTAATCTGTATTCTAAACATCATTCACGCTATGACTCTACTCTCACCTGATAAGGTCAGTGTGTAGTCCTTGTTATTCAATTTCTGTATGGATAATCTTCCTTAATAGCGTTGGACTTGAAACTCATAAATTTAAAATCTAAAGATTGATGGACAGAATGCAGAACAAAGGCTGCTGAACACCGCCTTTGCAGGTATTCGGAGGTTGAGGCTGCACAGGGGCTCGTCTCACTCTCATCGCCAGTGTGGTGCTGGGGTATGATGGCCTACCAATACCCCACACAGAATAATAATAATAATACCTAATATTAGTCCTATGTTTCTTCATTGTGTAATATATTCTTAATTTATAAATTAAGCGGCCTAGAATACCTGTAAGAACTTGCTTCCTTGCTCACAATCTTTTAGTCCTATCAGTATAATCCTCTAAAGAAGCCACAGTCTTGTACAGTCTCTTTCATTAATATGCACTAAAGGACAAAAAAAGAAGAGAGCCCAAACTCGTTAAGGTTTTTTTTAAGGATTATTAAAATCATAAAAATACGATTTCCCTTGATCCAAATCCTTCCTCTTTTACCTTGGAATTCCGCTAGCGAGGCTCCAATGTGTCCCAATGCTGCAGGTAAGCCGACTGAACAAGCGTATGCGTTCTGTCTTTAAATATCTTAGTTGCAGCAACTATAACAAAGAGCATTGAAAAATAAGTTCATACTTGAGAAAGTGAATATAAGCAGGAGAGGAGGGAAATTTAGATGCCATCAGAAAAATGCGGGAACAATGGTATATGTGCCACCTAGATACCATTGAGAAAGGATTAAATTCAAGAGAAGACTGGATGAAACTGATTGCGAATCAGTAAAAAAAACAGTCCCTGATATGAGTAGTTCTAAAAAAAAAATTTAATCATTTCATTTTTCATTCTTTCCAAGCAGGTGTGTTGTTTTTTTTTCTTTTTAAATAAAAGTAGTATAAACTAATGAATTATTAGCGGACCAATTGCAAAGAGAGACAAGAATTGATATATAGGGTGTGTAAGAAAGTGTCCCACCAATTAGAATAGGCAGGTAGTTCAGAAGTAATAGAGATAGCTGCGCGCATGAGACTGGCTCGATAATAGTGCTGCGTTTGCAGTAGGAGTGAAGAGTGTAAGCGAATGGTTGTTATTAATGGAATTTGATTGCTTATTATAAAAACTGTTTTATTTGTGTATTTCCACAAGTGAACTCCCAAAACTAAATTAATCACTCTAGGGCGAATTAGTCCATTTGTAAAAGAGATAAGATTATGGGCAAAGCGATCACTGAATTATGTTCGATTTATTAGAAATTATCAAATTGGCAAAATAAATAGTTAAATTCAATCAGGACGAGCAGCAAGCCTTTAAACTTCATTTATTTCCTTGGTGTGTCGAGTTCCGGGGCAACTGAGGCGGAGAATGAGATGTCTCCGAGACATAACCCGATTACTTCCGGGTAAATAGAGGCGGACAATGTGCTGCCACTATGTTATAACCCGAGTATGTAACTTCCGGGTTAAAAGGGGCAGAGGCAGCGGCCCAATGCGAGAAGTTCTAAAAAACAGCTGCTACTAATTAGTAGACAATAGGTAGAGCCAATCGCGTTGCTGCAACTAAGATATTTAAAGACAGAACGCATACGCTCGTTCAGTCGGCTTACCTGCAGCATTGGGACACGTTGGAGCCTCGCTAGCGGAATTCCAAGGTAAAAGAGGAAGGATTTGGATCAAGGGAAATCGTATTTTTATGATTTTAATAATCCTTAAAAAAACCTTAACGAGTTTGGGCTCTCTTCTTTTTTGTCCTTTAGTGCATATTAATGAAAGAGACTGTACAAGACTGTGGCTTCTTTGGAGGATTATACTGATAGGACTAAAAGATTGTGAGCAAGGAAGCAAGTTCTTACAGGTATTCTAGGCCGCTTAATTTATAAATTAAGAATATATTACACAATGAAGAAACATAGGACTAATATTAGGTTTTATTATTATTATTCTTTAGATTTTAAATTTATGAGTTTCAAGTCCAACGCTATTAAGGAAGATTATCCATACAGAAATTGAATAACAAGGATTACACACTGACCTTATCAGGTGAGAGTAGAGTCATAGCGTGAATGATGTTTAGAATACAGATTAGCCCGTGAAAATAATAATGTGATGGATACTCATGGCTGGTATATATAAAATTCTTTTCAGACTCTCTGGCTTAAGGGCTAATAATATGCCCGACAGAACAAGTGAACTGATGTGTCAGTAACATAAAATAAGGTAAAATACCTTGTGCATAAAAACATTTTTGGTCAGGTTTTGGGAATGAGGGTGTCCCTTTGGATTTAAACTATGGGTGTTCTTACATGGGGTCATAGGCACAATTTAGAATAAGCCCATCTGATAGAGTTAAGATGAATTATTATAAGAGTTGGCGAAGAGCTGCATGTTATATTCATAATGTTATTATAATTTGCAAATTGAACAAACTGACCTCGGAACCCATACAGAATAGCTAAAAAGTAAAAATGACAAGTAAAAATGTACAATTGAGTGTTTTTAATATAGTAGGTATTGAGTAACCTATGAAGTTGAATACAATAAATGAATACATTGTATTTGCTTTATACAGGATTGAAACCACAGGCAACCAAACAGTGCCATTAAAGAGAGATATTTATATACTGTCTTGACAAAGATGGGACATCTATAGAACCATCGAAACGCGTCGACGCTTCAGCAAACACAATCCGTGGATTTAGCTTATCCTGTAGATAATAATAATAGTTTGTATCCAGGACCAGCTATGTAATTGTTCAGATCGGATGTGTCTTTAGATGACAAAATGTACTGTCTGTTTTTGTCTCTCTGTTGATTGTTTTTCTTTGGTACGTCCAATCAAATATGATGTATTAGGCTCTTGGATAACATATATTATTTTATCGTATATGAATTTGTCACCAATGTTTTTGTAATAATTTTTAAAGTCAATTATAGGTTCTTGTTGATGGAATATAGGATTATGCCTCTGCTGCTAGTGTAATTAATTTTGATAGTGTTTTTTGTAATATTTGTTGGTTTTAAATAAACAATATATTTTAATATATAATTCACAATTGTTATAGTTGTATGTACAACCTTTTTATGACCTATTATATGGGCTATAAAGTTCTCTGGCTAGGTACTTTGAGACCTAGCATTGTATCTCATAGATCTTTCTACCAAGGGACATTTATTTCTACTTGCTAGTAGTACCCCATTCCCCTGGTTCGGCACAAGGGGTCCCTCTCAAGAATATTTTATTCATATTTGTGGTACAGCCTTTTGGGTTGGAGAGGACTTTCCTGGATATCCAGGTTCACAGTCCGATAGGTAGTGAGTAGGCCGTCCCGATGACCCATATGGACAATTTTAAAACGTTCGGGTTCACTGAAGATCAATTTAACAGGCTTATAAATCAAAACCCACGAACGGGGGTAAATCCATGATTAATAGTAATAGTCATGAACAAATAATAAAAATTCTTAACCTTAAGAAAAAATTAATAAGGACGGAACTCCATGCTGAATTTTTAATTGAATATCTAAAAGTTGGAGTAATCCCTATAGGACTACGTATTAGGAACGAGCCTGGGTTATTCACTGAAAATAAAAAATTCCTAGAGGTTTGGACACATATAGCGAACCGTTGTAGTAGGGATTGGTTAATTCTAATAATTGAAACTGCACAAGAAGTAATGATCATTGAGAGAAAACAAATAGAGGAGCTAGAAACAGCACTCAAATTGAACACAGCCCTTGAAGATGCAAAGAAAAAATTAGAGGAATTAGAATTAGAAACCAATGGTTACCGGGATTATCTTATTAATAAAAAGACTATTAAATTGAGGAAGGATATAGAAAATTTTTATGTGGAAACAGTATATCCATTCCTTGGTAAAGAATATTATAATACTAAGAAGGAACCAAGGTGGGATAAACCACAGTATCAGAGACAAGTATACTCCAGAGGGGGCAATAAGAGAATAACATTCTCTGAGTCCTCAGGTTCAAGCAGTGAGGAAGAACAAATAAATGAGCAATCTGGAAGATTAGCCCCTAACTTTGAGCGTGAGCCTTTTTTAGGCGGGCGCCAGAATCGAGGTCAGAGGAACTATCAGAACCGTGCCAGGGAAGAGCCAATGAGGAACCATCCACCTCAAAATTATTCAGCTCAGGATTATCTCAAGACCAGGAACCAGCGGTATTGGAGGTAGATGAATTTCCTATTATTAATCTGTCGCATAGGATACTGACAGTTGAGGAGCAGGAGGTTTTAAAGAAAGGGTTTAGTTTTGCCCCCACTGCTCCTCCTAATAAATTTGAATTAGAAAAAGATATGAGTTTTTTTAGAAAAATTAGACTAAATAGGTTTTTTGCAGATAAGGTCTATGATCCAGGAAACAATGTTTCAGGTTTTAAACCAAAATCAATTTTTACTCCCAGCTTGAGCCAGGTGGAAAAAAATGTGGAAATATTTGAGAAAGTAGTAGAGATTGAAATTAAGAACATTGTAGAGAATGAGTACTGTCAGAATAATAACCTCTCGCTATGTCACAGAAAGGCTCTGAGATCATTGCAAGACTATGATCAAATAACTATCAAACCCGCCGATAAGGGCGGGGGGTTGTGGTTTTAGATACTAGCGATTATGAAAATAGAATGAGAATACTGTTAAATGTAAGAAATCATTACAAACGTGTCCCTTTCAAAATGATTGATGATCTAAAAAAGGAGGTAGTACTACTTTTAGATAGCGGCAGAGAAGAGTCCTGGATTTGTGACAATGAATATAAGTTTTTATTCAATAACAACCCCATTATTCCAGCCATTTATGGGCTGCCTAAAATACATAAAGACTTAGTGAATCCACCAATGAGACCTATTGTGAGTAGTCTGGGCTCACTTCTTGAGCCACTCAGCAAATATGCTGACTTTTTTTTTAGACCTATCGTCCAAAAACAAAAATCATATTTGAAAGATACAGCCCATACAATCTCGATCTTTGAAGGGCAGGGCTTCGATAGGGTGACCCAACTTTTGGTCACCTTGGATATCGAAGCCCTGTACACGAATATCCCCCAAGATGACACCATTGGGGTGATGTCGTCTATTCTAGACGAGGAAAATCTGAATGGGGGACATAAAGACTTCATTTTGAGTTGTATTTGTATGGTTTTAAAAAACAATATCTTTCTTTTCAAAGATGAACTTTACAAACAGATCAAGGGGACCAGCATGGGGGCGACCTGTGCCCCCAGTCTGGCTTGCCTCTATGTGAGTAACTTTGAAAAGAAACACATTTATAATGAAGTAGCACCATATTATGAGAATGTCTCCTGCTGGCACCGATTTATAGATGACATTATTTTCATTAGGAACGGAGCTAGCGAAGATTTGATATTGTTTTTAGAATGGCTTAATTTGGGTGATAACAATCTGAAGTTTACAGCCAAGTACAGCGATACTAGTGTAGAGTTTCTAGACATTCGCCTGAAAGACACGCAAGGCTTTCTGGAGGTTGAGTTGTTTTCTAAACCTACTGACAAGAATACTTTATTATGGTATGAAAGCAATCACCCTAGATCACAAAAGGATAATATCCCCTTCGGAGAGTTTTTAAGGTTACGCCGTAATTGCACGAATCTCACCGATTTTTATCACCATTCACAAATCATGGAAAAAAAATTAAAGGATAGGGGCTATCCTAAAAAATTAATTAAACACTCTTTCAAGCGTGCTAGGTTCTATGATAGGGATCATCTTCTAAATGTTAACAAAGACAAAAAGAACAAAACCTTAGAAAGAATAGTCTTTGTAAGCCAGTATTCAGGCATGAGCAATAAAATAAAAAACGTAATAAATCGGAACTGGAAAATCCTTAACAGTGGATTACCGACGCCATTGATGAAACCTCTTTTTTCCTTCAGGCGTAATAAGACCATAAGAAATGCTTTAGTCAAAACATACAAAAAAACTGATGGCGAGAACCAAACTACTTTGTACAATCAAAAAGCTATAGGAAACTACAGGTGTGGTACTTGTTCAATATGTCCACACTGCATTGAGGCAAAAAATTTGAACTTCAATGGGAAAACATTAACATCAAAGACGCTCAATAACTGTCGGAGCAAGAACGTAGTATACCTGCTTGTCTGCCCATGTGGCATGGGTTACGTCGGTGAGACGAGCAGGGAACTGCGTGTCCGCCTGTTAGAACACAAATCAGCATTGAAAAATAACAAAGAAAATGCACCTCTGACAGAACATTTTTTGAAAAAGAACCACAACTGTAACCAGTTTAGTTGGTTCATACTTGAGAAAGTGAATATAAGCAGGAGAGGAGGGAATTTAGATGCCATCAGAAAAATGCGGGAACAATGGTATATGTGGCACCTAGATACCATTGAGAAAGGATTAAATTCAAGAGAAGACTGGATGAAACTGATTGCAAATCAGTAAAAAAAACAGTCCCTGATATGAGTAGTTCTAAAAAATTTTTTTAATCATTTCATTTTTCATTCTTTGCAAGCAGGTGTGTTGGGTTTTTTTCTTTTTAAATAAAAGTAGTATAAACTAATGAATTATTAGCGGACCAATTGCAAATAGAGACAAGAATTGATATATAGGGTGTGTAAGAAAGTGTCCCACCAATTAGAATAGGCAGGTAGTTTAGAAGTAATAGAGATAGCTGCGCGCATGAGACTGGCTCGATAATAGTGCTGCGTTTGCAGTAGGAGTGAAGAGTGTAAGCGAATGGTTGTTATTAATGGAATTTGATTGCTTATTAGAAATCATTCTGTTATAAAAAACGTTTCATTTGTGTATTTCCACAAGTGAACTCCCAAAACTAAATTAATCACTCTAGGGCGAATTAGTCCATTTGTAAAAGAGATAAGATTATGGGCAAAGCGATCACTGAATTATGTTCGATTTATTAGAAATTATCAAATTGGCAAAATAAATAGTTAAATTCAATCAGGACGAGCAGCAAGCCTTTAAACTTCATTTATTTTCTTGGTGTGTCGAGTTCCGGGGCAACTGAGGCGGAGAATGAGATGTCTCCGAGACATAACCCGATTACTTCCGGGTAAATAGAGGCGGACAATGTGCTGCTACTATGTTATAACCCGAGTATGTAACTTCCGGGTTAAAAGGGGCAGAGGCAGCGGCCCAATGCGAGAAGTTCTAAAAAACAGCTGCTACTAATTAGTAGACAATAGGTAGAGCCAATCGCGTTGCTGCAACTAAGATATTTAAAGACAGAACGCATACGCTCGTTCAGTCGGCTTACCTGCAGCATTGGGACACGTTGGAGCCTCGCTAGCGGAATTCCAAGGTAAAAGAGGAAGGATTTGGATCAAGGGAAATCGTATTTTTATGATTTTAATAATCCTTAAAAAAACCTTAACGAGTTTGGGCTCTCTTCTTTTTTGTCCTTTAGTGCATATTAATGAAAGAGACTGTACAAGACTGTGGCTTCTTTGGAGGATTATACTGATAGGACTAAAAGATTGTGAGCAAGGAAGCAAGTTCTTACAGGTATTCTAGGCCGCTTAATTTATAAATTGAGAATATATTACACAATGAAGAAACATAGGACTAATATTAGGTTTTATTATTATTATTCTTTAGATTTAAAATTTATGAGTTTCAAGTCCAACGCTATTAAGGAAGATTATCCATACAGAAATTGAATAACAAGGATTACACACTGACCTTATCAGGTGAGAGTAGAGTCATAGCGTGAATGATGTTTAGAATACAGATTAGCCCGTGAAAATAATAATGTGATGGATACTCATGGCTGGTCTATATAAAATTATTTTCAGACTCTCTGGCTTAAGGGCTAATAATATGCCCGACAGAACAAGTGAACTGATGTGTCAGTAACATGAAATAAGGTAAAATACCTTGTGCATAAAAACATTTTTGGTCAGGTTTTGGGAATGAGGGTGTCCCTTTGGATTTAAACTATGGGTGTTCTTACATGGGGTCATAGGCACAATTTAGAATAAGCCCATCTGATAGAGTTAAGATGAATTATTATAAGAGTTGGCGAAGAGCTGCATGTTATATTCATAATGTTATTATAATTTGCAAATTGAACAAACTGACCTCGGAACCCATACAGAATAGCTAAAAAGTAAAAATGACAAGTAATAATGTACAATTGAGTGTTTTTAATATAGTAGGTATTGAGTAACCTATGAAGTTGAATACAATAAATGAATACATTGTATTTGCTTTATACAGGATTGAAACCACAGGCAACCAAACAGTGCCATTAAAGAGAGATATTTATATACTGTCTTGACAAAGATGGGACATCTATAGAACCATCGAAACGCGTCGACGCTTCAGCAAACACAATCCGCGGATTTAGCTTATCCTGTAGATAATAATAATAGTTTGTATCCAGGACCAGCTATGTAATTGTTCAGATCGGATGTGTCTTTAGATGACAAAATGTACTGTCTGTTTTTGTCTCTCTGTTGATTGTTTTTCTTTGGTACGTCCAACCAAATATGATGTATTAGGCTCTTGGATAACATATATTATTTTATCGTATATGAATTTGTCACCAATGTTTTTGTAATCATTTTTAAAGTCAATTATAGGTTCTTGTTGATGGAATATAGGATTATGTCTCTGCTGCTAGTGTAATTAATTTTTATAGTGTTTTTTGTAATATTTGTTGGTTTTAAATAAACAATATATTTTAATATATAATTCACAATTGTTATAGTTGTATGTACAACCTTTTTATGACCTATTATATGGGCTATAAAGTTCTCTGGCTAGGTACTTTGAGACCTAGCATTGTATCTCATAGATCTTTCTACCAAGGGACATTTATTTCTACTTGCTAGTAGTACCCCATTCCCCTGGTTCGGCACAAGGGGTCCCTCTCAAGAATATTTTATTCATATAAAGAAAAAATAATGACATTTGACAAACAATCCTACCACATTGAGAAAACGATTGCACCCTTGTCCATGTCCTTATGAAAATATATTTTGAAGCAGATAATATCTGTTTCCACATTAAAAGAAGATACTTTCTTTTGTTATACTAAACATTCAAGGAGGAAAGAGCTTCTTTGAAATTTGTGTGCCACAGTAAAACATATGGGGGAAGTGTAGCCTTTGACTTCCACAGCAAAGTGTTAGGATAAGGGTACAAACACCTGTAACACAATTAACTCAAAATTATACATTTATTTTATTTAACTTATTTTTAGAAACTTTCAATACAATTCATTAGATTTCAAACAATTTTAAGGTGCTCCTAGAGAGTGACGACTCAGTGAAAGTGACTATTGGTGGAAAAAGTGCATATGTGCTATGTACAGAAATATATACATGTGGCTGATATGGATAGTAGGATATTTCGAGTCAGCACCCGTGGAGCAAGTGTTGCTATCCACCATCAATATATAAAAAACAGTCCACATGCGTTATTTTGTCAACCTTTCGACCTCCTAAACATGTGTAATTCAAAACGGAGTCATCATCAGGCCAAAAATACATAGGAGACACCTGAAACTAAACAAACATATATCAATACGGAGAAGTATTTATTTAAAATAAACATACTTTTTTGGATGGGAGTTTATATAGCACGAATTCGACCCAAAGGTATTAGAGCGCTTTACATGTGCACCAGTTTCGTAACAGACAGAAACATTAATTTTTTATGTTATACACAGGGAGATTAAA
Source organism: Calotriton arnoldi (assembly GCA_963921515.1). Lineage (NCBI taxonomy): Eukaryota > Metazoa > Chordata > Amphibia > Caudata > Salamandridae > Calotriton > Calotriton arnoldi. Next base: position 795,548 of record CAWUFW010000648.1, on the reverse strand, counting down.
TGATTTACCCAGAATCACAGGATGTTGAGCGTCCCTGCCGAGACTCAGTCCAGGTTCCCCAGCTTCGAGGTCGACTGCTCTAGCCATTTGTCCACATCCTCTCCCCTGAGATGTAGTAAAATCATGGTGACTAGACCGGTATGTATGAATTACATACTAATTGATAGGGACAGCTAGTCCCACAGTCAAGGGAGTATTAAACCTCAAAATATCTTAAATATTTCATGCTGCAACATAAATAGCACTAATTATGTAACATATACAGTCCACCTAGAATCTTTAATGAGAGGAAAAGAAAATCTAATGTATTCCTAGGATGGCTGTATGACCGGCAGTATTTAAGTTTGAACAAAAATGCCCAGGGGAAAAGACAGTGACCATATATGATAAAACATGGGTTTCCATACATGTTGTAATGAAAGGGAAAGGAGTCCAATGGATGGTGTGTCTGGACTCTACCAAATGAGGAATCAAATTGCAGAAAGAAAGAGACCCTGGTAGGTTTATAGCAGGTGAGTAGACAGCATGCTAGTATTACAGAGGCAAAAGGTTTCTTTTTATTGTCAACAAGGAGAGTAAGGAAAAATGGCACATGTCCTCTATTCTAGTTGGGGACAGTTGGAAAAACAGTGACATCCTCAGAGGTAAGAAAGAGAAAGAAGAGAAAAAAACTCACTAGGCCCATCAGAGTCGAGGCCTAAGGCTTTCCAAAGGTGCAAAGGTCAACTGAAGTTTGGATCGGTCAAGTGCGCTTCAAAACTCGCACTGTAAAGGAAGAAGGAAAAAGTATTCAAAAGACAAAAGAAAATTAGTGTGACTCACTTTTCTTTTTATATCTATTTCCGCAATTCAATTCCCCTTTTTGTATGGTCCAGACACACCATCCATTGGACACCTTTACTTTTCATTACAACATGTATGGAAACCCATGTTTTGTCATGGTTCATTGACAGAATATCGATGAAAAAAATATAGAAGTAAAAAATATCGATGAAAAAATATAGAATGCAAAAATATCGACTCCCTATACTTAAACAGGTAGGTACAAAAATATCGGAAAAAAAATATCGATGTTAAAAATGTAGTTGTACAAAATATCGATTTTTAGATATATATAAAATAAAATAATAAATATTAAATATATTAAATAATAATAATTTTAATAAACAAAGTGGATTTAATATACATTTTGACAAATATAACAAATAAACGAAATTAAAAAAATTAAACACAGATGCATTAATCAATAAATATATATATATATATATATATATACATATTTACTTTAAAACAATTACTAAACAATTAATTGTAGTTTATTTTATAATTTTAAAGTTGTATAAAAATTTACACAGATATATATAAATATACATATATATATATCAATCCAACTCAGTGGTCGTGACCAGTAACGATAAACTGGCTCTTACAACACCACAGTACCGCAATTCAAATCTTCATCAGCGTATTTATTTAACACTGGCAGCAAAACATTCCCCCAACGCGTTTCGGAGTTCCCTCACTCCTTGGTCACGGGTTAGGTGAGTGCTGCATTTCCGCTTCAATTTAAAGAAACAGAGCGTGTGTCTCAAGACCAACATCGGCATAGACATAAACAAAATACTTTTGCTGTCAGTTTCAAATTTTGTCAATAAAGAATTCATTCAAATGCAGAAGAATCAATGTCTTAAACTGACCGATATTTTCTCTTGCCAGAAACAAATTGGTGCCAGGTAGTTTGTGCATTATGTAATATTACCGTAATGCCAATGCCGTTTATAGTATTACAAAATGCTTTTTGTATTTTACATCCTCAGTTTTTAAATAATTACATTTGTGGCATCATCATTTCGCCCAAGTGGGCTTAAACAGAACATTTCAACACAACCACAATAAACACCATAAATCGGAGGTATTAAATAATACCTTCTGTGATTATATTTTCCCGTTTGTGTTACTTTGAAAGATTCTATAGGTGACACATTAGTTTTCACTTTGTCATCCTGACAGGTTAATGCCCATCGGAAGCAGGAACTCTGGAAGGACATCGTCCGGGCTGTCCGGTCCGTGGGGGTCTACAAGCGCCGGATCCGCAACTGCCAGAAGAGGTGGCAGGACCTTCGGGGCTGGACCCGGAGGATTGCACGGGTCCAGCTGAAGCTGTCGCCTCCTCGCAGGAGGGGCGGAACACGGACCCTGACCCCCACATGCTCCAGATCCTGGCGGTGGTCTTTCCAGACCTGGATGGGCAGCTGAAGGCCAGACAGCAGCAAGGAGGGGGTGAGTCAAAGACTGCACTGTGAACTCTGTATTACATGCTTTGTGCCCTCCTCTGGCCTGGTTCAACTGCCACAGTGCAGCAGTCATGTTGTCCAGGAGCCATGTCCCTCTATTGTGCACTGCCCACTGCTCATCTGATACCCAGGTGTGGCCCTTACAGTCAGGGAATTGTGTCACTTGGGACTGTGTCCTTGCAGTTTGCTTCACTAAAGGTGGGGGACAGCATCTGTTTCCCTGACTCTGTTGTGGGCATCATGGGTGGGTCCATTGTTCACACAACGCCTGGTTTTGGACATGTGATCTGCGTGTTGCTTTGATATGCGGTCCACTTGCTGAGCTGAGCCACCACATGTGCCTGGGGTATGTGGCACACGCCCATGCAGCGGGTGGGAACAATGTTTGGGCCCCAGGAGTGTGCAGATTACGTGTGTCACACATACATAGCCAGCTATCCACTGTCCAGGGCACATCCCTCATTCATGTGGAGCAGGACAGTCATGCCTACTCCAGGCCATGCAATGCACTCTGTACTCCCACTCCCGTGTATCAGCTGACACATTGTGCACAGTGATTTGACCCCTCCGGTGTCTGCCTCTGTGTCAGTGTGCTGTGGATTAGTTGCCAGGACTGCTGTGGTGTTTCTTGGTAGGGGCTCAGCATGCCCCTGGAGATGTGACCATAGGAGACGATACTTGTGTGTCACATAGGTGTTTGATCAGCTGCCCGTGCAGACTGGGGTATGCGAATGTGATGTTCAGGCAGCTGTTCCCCATTCACAGCAAATTGTGAGGGGCTCAGGTTCAGAGGGTAGTGTCACAGGTCTCCCATATGTCCAATAGGTGTGACCTGGACAGATGAGGGTTGAGATGATGTGTTGTGTGGGGGATGTACATGTGCACTTGTGCAGCTCCAGGACTTGCATTCCCCATGACCTACTATTGTGACACAGTGCATAGTGTTGTTGTCTGGCTGCCAAGTCATACATCACAGAGACAGTGATGTATGACTTAACAGTCATGCCTCTGCCATGGCATGTGTCAACTTATTTGTGGTCCTGCAGGGGAGTGACATGTGCTACATGCACACCATAGTGGCGCTGGCTATCAGGACATGGGTGCATCATGGTGTCTATCGCTGGTATGCATCACATGCATTTCCTATTTGACTCTGGGCATCCCTTTCATCCGGAAACCTGTACTGACTCAGTGGCAAGAGCTGTGATGTGTCCACACCGTGTCCTCTGCACTGTCCAACTACTGTGTACTTGGTGCATGTGTCCACACTGGGGTGTTGCAATCCAACAGACACCAGACAGATGGGTGCAAGGCCATGTGGGATGTGAGTGCCATGCTTGGCATCAGACTGACAATTGGCTTCTCCTGTTCAGTTAGGGCACTTTTAGCAATGTACAACTAATGATGCCAGGGCTTGCTCTGTGATGTGCTGTGCTCACAGTGGTGTGTGCGTTTGGTGCAGGTGACTGATGTCTGTCTGTTTCCCCATTGTTTGCAGATACATCCACGGCCACGGAAGGGGACAGCTCCACGGACCAGGAGGAGCCAGAGAGCCAGACTGGGTCAGCAGCCGAGGAGTGGTCGGAGGGACCCAGTGGCACGGAGGGCGAGGGGAGCCACACCGAGGAGTCCTCAGCACCATCCACCTCAGCTGAGGACCAGAGCAACTCAGAGGATGACTCCCTTGTGGAGGCGGGTGTCAGCAGCCACCACACCCCAGCTAGTGTTGCTGTCCCCGCCACCACCAGCACCACCACCGCCCTCCCATCGGCTCCCATTCCCCAGGTCCGTGGAGGCTCCCATGTTCGGGAGCGTGTCTCCTTTGGGCCAGGCACCGCACCCCCTGCCCCTGTGTCCCCTGCTGCCCTGAGTGAGGAGTCTGTGTACCTCCTTCGCCAGCTCCATGTAGGGCAGACAGCCATGCTGAGTGTCCTCCATGCGCACACCGCACTGTTGACTCAGCTGGTGTCGTTCATGGAGGGCATCTCATCGGGCATGTCTGACCTACAGAGGGGCAACAGGTCCATGGACTCCTCCCTGACGGCAGCAGTGTCCCTCCTCAGACAGTCCCTCACCCCTCCTGCCTCTGCTCCATCCACACTCCCCAGCACCTTGCCCGTCCCAAGCACACACACACCGGCACAGGCACACACCAGCACACACACATCCAGCACACAGACACACACGCCACAAACTAAACGCACACGCACGCACAGTCAGGGGACTGAAACCAGACTCACAGGGGATGGGGCCCTGGTACACACACACGCATCCACGGGCACTGCGCAGTCCTCAGTTGCCTCTCCCTCCAAAGCACCCTCCCTTGCCTCACCTGCAACCCCAAAGACCCAGCGCCTCTTCCTCAGTGACCTCGGCCTCTTCCCCTCCGATCCAGCTGCCCCAGCATCCAGGGGGAAGAGGAAGCCCCCACACGGAGCAGAGTGCCCCTCGCCCCGGACACCCTCCCCCAGGCGCAGACAGACTGAGGCCCCCACCCGCAAGTCCCCCGGAGTGGTAAGAGCAAGACCCCGCCGCCGCCCTGCAGCTCAAGCACCAGGTCACCTTCCTCCATCCCTCAGGCCCCCACTCCACAGGTGCCCCCGCCACACCCTGCCCCAGGTTCCCCCACCCACAGATATACCATCCCCAAGAGGCTCCGGCCTTCTCCCCCTGCCACTTGCTCTCCCGGCACCACACCCCCTGCTGCGCTCGTCTGTGCCACTGATGTGGTGAGGGTGTCCTCCCCCTCTGTCCAGCCCACCTTGCCTGTTCCCCATTCTCCTCCCCTGGTGGTAGGCACTGCAGTGGAGTCCACTACCACCCTGTCTGACTTGGGCACTGCAGTGGCGGACCTGTCCACTCCATCTGCAGGGTCCACTGCAGTCGTGCCGGCACCCACAACATCTGAGCCATGCCCCCCAGTTGTGCCGGCACACACCATGTCAGACACCTCCACTGCAGTTGTCAGTGGCTCTCCAGCACCCACCACCCCTTCCCTGCTTCCTCCTGGTGAGCCCTGATCCTGTCCCCCCGGTTGCCCCTCCTAGTGGATTGTCCCTGGTTTTGTGCAGGCATGTGTAGGGTGGCATCTGCCACTGTCACCCACTTGTGACTTTGTTGATGGACTGGCCATTGGCCTTTGTTTATGTTCTACCGGACTTCTACTTTTAATGCCACATATGCTGAATAAAGCAACTTTCTGTTCTCTAGTGCTTTTGCTTCTGATGTACATGATGTTGATGATGCTAAGAATGCCCTTGCTGCAGTGATGGTGATATTTGGTCTCATGATAATGAAGTGTTACTGTGCAGGAACCCATGTGGTCCAGGGGTTATGTGTCCTATCCTGTGGTGTATCCATGTCATCCATAGCAGCATCTGAGGGTGTCATGTGTTCAGTATTTGGCAATGAGATTTCCTACTTAGATTGGCAACTTCACATCTGTGGCTTCCACCCCTGCACATCTGTTGTGCCTGCCATTGTTCTATTCGTCTACTTCCCTGACCGTGTGGCCATCTCCAGTGAACATGCAGGTTTGGGCATCAATGGGGAAGGACTCATCTGTGTTGTCAGTGCAACATTGCTATACAAGTGTGTTGGATCTGTGCTGATGATTCCGTTGGCACTTCCATGACCAGGCTGATGGGACGGGAGCCCTCATTTGTTGCTAATTGTTGATTGTGTGTCCCATTGCTGCCATGGTATGGTATCTGTTCGCCTCACATCTGCAGTCTCCACAGGGTATCTGCATGTGTGTGCCCATTGGTGCAAATATGTGGGTCTGCATTCGGATGGTCACTTCTGTCATTGTGTCATTGATGATTGTTGACGGTGTCAGCCCCCATAGGTGTTGTTTGTCTGCACATGGCCAAGGTTATGTCTTATTTGCACTGCAGGATTTGGCTCCCCCAATTTATGTTGCAATGGGACACATACACTACTTTGCCACTGATGTGTTTGTTGTTCTGTGACCAGGAATCATCCATGCAGTTTGGCAGTTGCACCTCTTACTTTGTCAACACGTGCCTTTTGGTCACTGTGATGATGGGGGTTTGGACCCCATTGCCACAATGTTCAAAATGTGCTTCAGCTATGGACCCCACACTTACATTTTGGTCACTGTGATGATGGGGTTTGGTCCCCATTGCCACAATGTTCAAAATGTGCTTCAGCTATGGACCCCACACTTACATTTTGGTCACTGTGATGATGGGGTTTGGACCCCATTGCCACAATGTTCAAAATGTGCTTCAGCTATGGACCCCACACTTACATTTTGGTCACTGTGATGATGGGGGTTTGGTCCCCATTGCCACAATGTTCAAAATGTGCTTCAGCTATGGACCCCACACTTACATTTTGGTCACTGTGATGATGGGGGTTTGGTCCCCATTGCCACAATGTTCAAAATGTGCTTCAGCTATGGACCCCACACTTACATTTTGGTCACTGTGATGATGGGGTTTGGTCCCCATTGCCACAATGTTCAAAATGTGCTTCAGCTATGGACCCCACACTTACATTTTGGTCACTGTGATGATGGGGGTTTGGTCCCCATTGCCACAATGTTCAAAATGTGCTTCAGCTATGGACCCCACACTTACATTTTGGTCACTGTGATGATGGGGGTTTGGACCCCATTGCCACAATGTTCAAAATGTGCTTCAGCTATGGACCCCACACTTACATTTTGGTCACTGTGATGATGGGGGTTTGGTCCCCATTGCCACAATGTTCAAAATGTGCTTCAGCTATGGACCCCACACTTACATTTTGGTCACTGTGATGATGGGGGTTTGGACCCCATTGCCACAATGTTCAAAATGTGCTTCAGCTATGGACCCCACACTTACATTTTGGTCACTGTGATGATGGGGGTTTGGACCCCATTGCCACAATGGTCATGGCCTGCTTAGCATTGTGGGTGCCACACAAATATTTGTGTGGCACATGTGCTAGGGGGTCACATTGTATGTTCAAAGTCATGTTCGGTGTTGTAGGCATTTGACACAGTCTACACACGCTTGTCATGGTGTTGGGGGATGTCTCCTTCTTGCATTCCCTAGGTTGTGGTGTGCTGGTTGTGTCATGCATTGTCCATCCTATGATTGGGGGTGGTAGTAGTGGTAGGCATCCTGCCCCCCTGGCTAAGGGTGGTAGTAGTGGTAGGCATCCTGCCCCCCTGGGTAAGGGTGGTAGTAGTGGTAGGCATCCTGCCCCCCTGGCTAAGGGTGGTAGTAGTGGTAGGCATCCTGCCCCCCTGGGTGAGGGTGGTAGTAGTGGTAGGCATCCTGCCCCCTGGGTAAGGGTGGTAGTAGTGGTAGGCATCCTGCCCGCCCCTGGGTAAGGGTGGTAGTAGTGGTAGGCATCCTGCCCCCCCTGGTTGATGGTGGTAGTAGTGGTAGGCATCCTGCCCCCCCTGGGTGAGGGTGGTAGTAGTGGTGGGCATCCTTCCCCCCCTGGGTGAGGGTGGTAGTAGTGGTGGGCATCCTGTCCCCCTGGCTAAGGGTGGTAGTAGTGGTAGGCATCCTGCCCCCTGGGTGAGGGTGGTAGTAGTGGTAGGCATCCTGCCCCCTGTGTAAGGGTGGTAGTAGTGGTAGGCATCCTGCCCCCCTGGCTAAGGGTGGTGGTAGGCATCCTGCCCCCCTGGGTGAGGGTGGTAGTAGTGGTAGGCATCCTGCCCCCTGGCTAATGGTGGTGGTAGGCATACAGCCCCCCTGGGTGAGGGTGGTAGTAGTGGTAGGCATCCTGCCCCCCTGGCTAAGGGTGGTGGTAGGCATCCAGCCCCCTGGGTGAGGGTGGTAGTAGTGGTAGGCATCCTGCCCCCCTGGCTAAGGGTGGTAGTAGTGGTAGGCATCCTGCCCCCTGGGTAAGGGTGGTAGTAGTGGTAGGCATCCTGCCCCCCTGGCTAAGGGTGGTAGTAGTGGTAGGCATCCTGCCCCCCTGGCTAAGGGTGGTAGTAGTGGTAGGCATCCTGCCCCCCTGGGTGAGGGTGGTAGTAGTGGTAGGCATCCTGCCCCCCTGGGTGAGGGTGGTAGTAGTGGTAGGCATCCTGCCCCCTGGCTAAGGGTGGTGGTAGGCATCCTGCCCCCCTGGGTGAGGGTGGTAGTAGTGGTAGGCATCCTGCCCCCCTGTGTAAGGGTGGTAGTAGTGGTAGGCATCCTGCCCCCCTGGCTAAGGGTGGTGGTAGGCATCCTGCCCCCCTGGGTGAGGGTGGTAGTAGTGGTAGGCATCCTGCCCCCTGGGTAAGGGTGGTAGTAGTGGTAGGCATCCTGCCCCCCTGGGTGATGGTGGTAGTAGTGGTAGGCATCCTGCCCCCCTGGGTGAGGGTGGTAGTAGTGGTGGGCATCCTGCCCCCCTGGGTGAGGGTGGTAGTAGTGGTGGGCATCCTGCCCCCTGGCTAAGGGTGGTAGTAGTGGTAGGCATCCTGCCCCCCTGGGTGAGGGTGGTAGTAGTGGTAGGCATCCTGCCCCCCTGGCTAAGGGTGGTAGTAGTGGTAGGCATCCTGCCCCCCTGGCTAAGGGTGGTAGTAGTGGTAGGCATCCTGCCCCCCTGGGTGAGGGTGGTAGTAGTGGTAGGCATCCTGCCCCCTGGGTGAGGGTGGTAGTAGTGGTAGGCATCCTGCCCACCTGGCTAAGGGTGGTGGTAGGCATCCTGCCCCCCTGGGTGAGGGTGGTAGTAGTGGTAGGCATCCTGCCCCCCTGTGTAAGGGTGGTAGTAGTGGTAGGCATCCTGCCCCCCTGGCTAAGGGTGGTGGTAGGCATCCTGCCCCCCTGGGTGAGGGTGGTAGTAATGGTAGGCATCCTGCCCCCCTGGCTAAGGGTGGTGGTAGGCATCCAGCCCCCCTAGGTGAGGGTGGTAGTAGTGGTAGGCATCCTGCCCCCTGGCTAAGGGTGATGGTAGGCATCCAGCCCCCTGGGTGAGGGTGGTAGTAGTGGTAGGCATCCTGCCCCCCTGGCTAAGGGTGGTAGTAGTGGTAGGCATCCTGCCCCCCTGGGTAAGGGTGGTAGTAGTGGTAGGCATCCTGCCCCCCTGGCTAAGGGTGGTAGTAGTGGTAGGCATCCTGCCCCCCTGGCTAAGGGTGGTAGTAGTGGTAGGCATCCTGCCCCCCTGGGTGAGGGTGGTAGTAGTGGTAGGCATCCTACCCCCTGGGTGAGGGTGGTAGTAGTGGTAGGCATCCTGCCCCCTGGCTAAGGGTGGTGGTAGGCATCCTGCCCCCCTGGGTGAGGGTGGTAGTAGTGGTAGGCATCCTGCCCCCTGGGTAAGGGTGGTAGTAGTGGTAGGCATCCTGCCCCCCTGGGTAAGGGTGGTAGTAGTGGTGGGCATCCTGCCCCCTGGCTAAGGGTGGTAGTAGTGGTAGGCATCCTGCCCCCCTGGGTGAGGGTGGTAGTAGTGGTAGGCATCCTGCCCCCCTGTGTAAGGGTGGTAGTAGTGGTAGGCATCCTGCCCCCCCTGGCTAAGGGTGGTGGTAGGCATCCAGCCCCCCCTGGGTGAGGGTGGTAGTAGTGGTGGGCATCCTGCCTCCCTGGCTAAGGGTGGTAGTAGTGGTAGGCATCCTGCCCCCCCTGGGTGAGGGTGGTAATAGTGGTAGGCATCCTGCCCCCCTGTGTAAGGGTGGTAGTAGTGGTAGGCATCCTGCCCCCCTGGGTGAGGGTGGTTGTGGTGGTAGGCATCATGCCACCTCTGGGTGAGGGTGGTAGTGGTGGTAGGCATCATGCCACCCCTGGGTAGGGGTGGTGGTGCGCATTCAGGCCCCTGTGTGCATATGTGGCATTGGTGATGGGCATCCCGCCCCTATGGTGCTGCTGTTGCTGGTGTAAGTATATTCAGCATCCCCGTGTGTGTGTGTGATGTGTCGTGTACGTGTTGTATGTGTTTTGTGGTTGGTGTCTGGCTTACCTTCTGCGCCGTACGCATCCGTGCCTGTTCCGGTAGTAAATGTAGAATATTGGTATGATCGGGACGAAGGGATTCATGGTTGGTTCGTGTCGTTCGTCCTTCTCGTTGCTTCGCGTCGTCCTCGTCGCTTCGCCTCGTCCTCGTCGCTTCGCGTCGTCCTCGTCGCTGCCGTGTTCGTCTCGTAGCCGTGGATCGTGTTGTGGCGCGAATCGGAGCTTATGTGCGCCTCTCCCGGATGCTTTGACGTGCCGTGCGTAGCGACGGGTTCGGCGCGTACGGAAAGCGCATCGTACTTGTCCGGCCGGACGGGGCTGCATTTTTCCTTCCGTGCGACTCGATTCGGGCGTTTCCGGATTCGCCTCGGTCGGAGAACAGGACCTGGTTTGGGTGAGTACGGCTCGGCCGGATTTTTTGCTGTTGTGCGCATCGTACTTGCTCGTTCGGTGTGCTGTACGGATCGGTCGGGAAACAGGCTTTCGCATGGCTTTTTTCCCGACCGAATGGTATTGGGTGCGCCTCCGACCGAGATCGGAATCGGCCCCTCTGTCAGTTATACAATCAATTTTACAAAAACAAATCATCCATTTAGACACTTATATACCCATTTATTCTTCCATCAACCTTGAGATATACATATATAAAACATATTTAATTTTCAGAAAAACACACATTCACTGGATGATGTCATCAGTGATGTCATCAGTGATGTCATTTGAGATGTCATCAGTGATGTCATGAGTGATGTCACTGACCATGTCATGAGTGATGTAATATGTGACGTCATCAGCAATGCATTGCGGGCACGCGAGTTATAGTTAGCTGAACTAACTATAACGGGGGAATTTCTATGGTTTTGTTCGAGTGAAATGTCCAACTAACTATAACGCCCCTGAAACCTATGGTTTTTTCAGTGAATTTCTAAGGTTTTTTAAATGCTAATTTCTAACTATAACGTGCCTGAAACCTATGGTTTTTTCAGTGAATTTCCAAGGTTTTTTAAATGCTAATTTCTAACTATAACGTGCCTGAAACCTATGGTTTTTTCAGTGAATATATATATTTTTATTATACTTTGTATACATGTGAAAATGTCTCGGTCCCCTGTTTGCCTCGGTGGCACGGAAAAAATGGGTGGAACTGACGTCAGCACGCCGACGAGGTCCTCTTATGGCTCCGATGACGTCATACGGTGTCGCGAGCAGAGCCGTGCTATTATGACGTCCTCGTTCACGTGGGAGAGCTAGGAAAGAATTTCCGTGGAATGCTGGTGCAGGGGATATTCACCTAAGTGTTCAGGCTAGTCCTTTGGGAGCAACTGTTTATGTTGCCACTCCAGAAACCGAAACCAGTGATCTGAGGGCAGAGGCCCTGCAGATGGCACACGAGGTGGGGTGCCCAGTCGTGTGCACCGGCGGGGCAGCGAAGTGACAAGCACCACAACCCACAAAAAAGGTAACGAGGGCACTGAATAACACAGGATCTTCTGTTTGTATCTGGCAGGAACAATGAAGTTAAAATGCCCTAGTACCAAAATGTAGAATTAGTGCTACAACGGTCTTCAAGAGGACCTGCGATGCCGTTCTGCCTCCCGTACCCTGGAGGCGGCACATGGGTCACGCGGTACGGTCATACTGCGGTGGGACGCACACTCGTTGACCTCTCATGGCACTGCTCCACACTTCAGGGAGGACGCTTTCCATTAGCTATGTTTTCTGATGACATGTTGCGCCGGCCCCGTCCAACAACAGAACTCCTTTAGATCCAAACAGATTCTTCCACTCTCTCACCGGAAGTGAAACCAGGCCACGCGGACACTTTCACAATACAACAGCTGGGAATGCACTTTTCGGTAAAAAAAAACACATTCCTTCCTCCTAATTAATCAAATAAACGTCTCACTGAAGAACAGGGGCCAGCTTCGATCGGTAAACAGCCGTTACAACGACTTTTTAACTTTGCGATACCATTACAATGCATGCATTACCACGCATGCGTTGTACATCACGAAGTCATTACTACGCATTTTTTTAGAACGCAGGGTCATTTACCACGCATGCCTTTACAACAAATTTTGTTGTAAAGGTATGTATGGTAAATGACCATGCATTCTAAAAAACATGTAGATGATCCATGTCGTTGTAAGGAAACAGAGGCTGTTCCGTTTCCTCACAACGACGTGCACCGCCCCTCAGAGACGACGTGAAGCAGGAACCACGAGGAGAGAGGAACCACGAGGAGTGAGAGGTAAGGGGGATTGGGCATGGGGTGGGGGTTTCTTTTCTAGGGTTTAGGGTAGTGCAGTGGTGTTTGTGTAGTGTAGGGGGTCATGCTGGGGGTAGTGTTTTATGGTTTAGGGTAGTGCAGTGGTGTTTGGGTAGTGTAGGGGGTCGTGCTGGGGGTGAATTTAGGGTTTAGGGTAGTGCAGTGGTGTTTGGGTAGTATAGGGAGTCGTGCTGGGGTAGTGTTTTAGGGTTTAGGGTAGTGCAGTGGTGTTTGTGTAGTGTAGGGGGTTGTGCTGGGGGTAGTGTTTTAGGGTTTATGTTAGTGCAGTGGTGTTTGGGTAGTGTAGGGGGTAGTGCTGGGCTAGTGTTTTAGGTTTTAGGGTAGTGCAGTGGCGTTTGTGTAGTGTAGGGGGTCGTGTTTTAGGGTATAGGGTAGTGCAGTGGTGTTTGGGTAGTGTAGGGGGTCATGCTGGGGTTAGTGTTTTAGGGTTTAGGGTAGTGCAGTGGTGTTTGGGTAGTGTAGGGGGTCGTGCTGGGGGTAGTGTTTTAGGGTTTAGGGTAGTGCAGTGGTGTTTGTGTAGTGTGGGAGGTCATACTGGGGGTAGATTTAGGGTTTAGTGTAGTGCAGTGGTGTTTGGGTAGTGTAGGGAGTCGTGCTGGGGTAGTGTTTTAGGGTTTAGGGTAGTCCAGTGGTGTTTGTGTAGTGTAGGGAGTCGTGCTGGGGGTAGTGTTTTAGGGTTTAGGGTAGTGCAGTGGTGTTTGGGTAGTGTAGGGGGTCGTGCTGGGGGTAGTGTTTTAGGGTTTAGGGTAGTGCAGTGGTGTTTGGGTAGTGTAGGGGTAGTGCTGGGGTAGTGTTTTGGGTTTACGGTAGTGCAGTGGTGTTTGTGTAGTGTAGGGGGTTGTGCTGGGGGTAGTGTTTTAGGGTTTAGGGTAGTGCAGTGGTGTTTGTGTAGTGAAGGGGTTGTGCTGGGGGTAGTGTTTTAGGGTTTAGGGTAGTGCAGTGGTGTTTGTGTAGTGTAGGGGGTTGTGCTGTGGGTAGATTTAGGGTTTGGGGTAGTGCAGTGGTGTTTGGGTAGTGTAGGGAGTCGTGCTGGTGGTAGTGTTTTAGGGTTTAGGGTAGTGCAGGTATGTTTGGGTAGTGTAGGGTGTCGTGCTGGGGGTAGTGTTTTAGGGTTTAGGGTAGTGCAGTGGTGTTTGGGTAGTGGAGGGGGTAGTGTTTTAGTGTTTAGGGTAGTGCGCCCAACCAGCCACAATATCCGTGGACAAAGGGGATCCTGACTCTTTGGAACGCTCCGTCAATTGAATAATTTGGGTCAAGGGCCCTACCACGTCCAAGACCTATCAATTCCTTTCTTGGGATCCCTCATATACTTGGAGAAAAAGGTACATAGTTTCTCATGAATTTCAGGCGTGTGTGCCACCTTCCCCTTCAGTGAGGGCCTGGGGCATTCTCCCCTCATCCTATTCCTGACCTCCCTTTCAAGGGGTTGATGGATTTTCCCCACCACATACTCTGCCACTTTGGCGTCAGGTGTCCACTCCGCCGACTTAGGATGGTAAAGTTGGGTAGGCTCGAACATGTCCGAGTGGACCCCGTCCCCAACCGGGGACTGAGAGGAGTGGGACTCTGGACGCCAGGGACGCCCCGAGTCCTTATCCTCATCGGAGGAGAAATCGTCCTCCGATACACCCTCTCCCTCTAAGGGAAACCTGCTGTCGGGGTCTACAACAGTGGTGACAGTGTCGCAATTTTCTCCGGGCCCCTCCTCCTCCCGGCAGGGTGCATGGTTTAGCGTTCGCGCACTCTTGAGGAAGGTCTCCGTAAGTTTATCAAATCCTTCCAAGTGCCCCGTGTTATGCTTAACGGCCCTTTTATTCCCCATCTGGGAGCTACCTGGACCCGCCACCACCAGATCTGGATCACTGAACATCCCAGGGATGCTTTTCGCCAGCTTATCAACCTGATCCCTAAGAGGAGCCAGCGCCCTAGAAATAGCCAGAGAGAGGGCTTGGTCCACTGCTGGAGGGAGAAGTTGGGGGGCCATTCCTCCTCCACTTCCTGGTAGGAGGAGTAAAAATGGTCTTCTGGAGAAGACATGATAGCAGAGGGTGTGAGCATAGAACAAATGCCCTTAAAATCCTTAAGGCAGCCCCCTCGCCGGTGCTCCAACAGCTGGGCTTTCCCCGAAGCTGTTATAAGAATAGACTGAGGCGCAATACCAATTACCACCACTAACGTGGCCGTGTGGGGAAATCACCGCGTAGCGGTGTCAAAATTAGGCGAGGGTTGGTCGGGAATCAAGCGGACACTAAAGGAGTGACCGGATTCCCAAACGCGCGTAAAGACCAGCGGGATCGCTCGACGGAGCTGCCTCGCTCGGACCAGACGCGCCTGACAGGATCTCACCGCGCGCAGAGCACACAGCGGGAGAAACTGCGAGGGGGAGAACGCGCTCGGGCAAGAGCCTGCTGCGCAGGGAATATGAAACAATACCAAGGCAATAATGCTAATAACGTGCACAAGAAACCGCTATACAAACAGCAACAACGTCAGATTAAGCCAAGAATGTAAGGAATGCACTTAACTGACGAGCAGTGAAGAAAGAGGAAGCGGAAGGGACGTCACGATATTATATACGATGGACTGTGATATGATTGGACTATAGTTGCCTTGGAGACTACCCCCTAATGGTTCATGCGTTGTGTAGTCTTTTGTTTAATGATTGTTGTGTTACGTTTTCTTTGA
Organism: Calotriton arnoldi; assembly: GCA_963921515.1. NCBI lineage: Eukaryota > Metazoa > Chordata > Amphibia > Caudata > Salamandridae > Calotriton > Calotriton arnoldi. The sequence continues at coordinate 780,387 of CAWUFW010000648.1, read as the reverse complement.
ACTGCTGTGCAAATAAAGTGAGGAAAGATATGCATAATCCTCGCCTCCGTCCTGCCATAGAATTCATTAAACTTTATTTGATCTGATTTAGAAACATAGATCATAAAAGTGTACATAAAAACAGTAAATCCTCTTTCCTAATACAATACAGTGAGAATTAATTAAAACCAGTAGGTAAAAACGGGTGTTACAAAGCCCGGTTCAGAGCAACTTCAGGTTAACAGAATCGTAAAGTTCAATGTTTCGCAAGATCAATCTCATGTACTTCGTGCAAAATACGCAATAAGGGGTCCAAGTAAGATGTAACGCTCCAATACCTGACCAGTTTGCACTATATAAAACTGCAGAAAAACTAAAAATAAAAAGTGTTTTGCACACTTCTGTCATTGGGCTATATGTGGGCTACATCTGGGTGATATTTGTGCTACATTTGGGCTCTTTTTTTCTCCGGTGGCCATCTTGGGAGACTTATTTGTTATGAAGTTTCCTAATTTCGTCATTTACTGCAGTCTCCTCAGTAGGAAATGCTTTCAGTTTTTACTTTGATTCCATCAAGAAGGCATTCAGATGTGTCACACATTTGCCATAAATTCAGAATGTTAGCACTCTAGTTGTTCATTAGATCACTGTAGTAAAGCTACTGCTCATCAGGGAGTTAACTGGAAGTCTACTGCTGGTATTGAAAGTGATTGTTTCCGTCTGCATGTCAGAATTTTCTAATGAAATAGAAGAGGATTTGAGATCTCACTTAAAACATGCCCTAAATTTTCTTTCTGCAGCACTAACCATAATTTCTATGGCAAAATGAACCCCCTCATTTTGTTCCTTTTTAAATTAAATGTTTTAAGTGTTACCAGTTTATTCCAATCAAGATGGCTTCAGGTGTGCCATACTTTTGTCATAAGTAAGACTGTTAGCGCTCTAGTTGTTCTTTAGAACACTATGGGAAGCTGCAGTAGAACACAAAGGCATCAACTGACAGGCTGCTCCTGTTGAAATAAAACAGGAAGATATTTGAGATCTCACTTAAAACATGTCCTAATTTTTCTTTCTACAGCACTAACCATAATTTCTATGACAAAATGAACCCCCTCATTTTGTTCCTTTTTAAATTAAATGTTTTAAGAGTTACCAGTTTATTCCAATCAAGATGGCTTCAGGTGTGCCATAATTTTGTCATAAATAAGACTGTTAGCGCTCTAGTTGTTCTTTAGAACACTCTGGGAAGCTGCAGTAGAACACAAAGGCATCAACTGACAGGCTGCTCCTGTTGAAATATAACAGGAAGATATTTGAGATCACACTTGAAACATGTCCTAATTTTTCTTTCTACAGCACTAACCATAATTTCTATGACAAAATGAACCCCATCATTTTGTTCCTGTTTAAATTAAATGTTTTAAGTGTTACCAGTTTATTCCAATCAAGATGGCTTCAGGTGTGCCATACTTTTGTCATAAGTAAGGCTGTTAGCACTCTAGTTGTTCTTTAGAACACTCTGGGAAGCTGCAGTAGAACACAAAGGCATCAACTGACAGGCTGCTCCTGTTGAAATATAACAGGAAGATATTTGAGATCTCACTTAAAATATGTCCTAATTTTTCTTTCTACAGCACTAACCATAATTTCTATGGCAAAATGAACCCCCTCATTTTGTTCCTTTTTAAATTAAATGTTTTAAGTGTTACCAGTTTATTCCAATCAAGATGGCTTCAGGAGTGCCATACTTTTGTCATAAGTAAGACTGTTAGCGCTCTAGTTGTTCTTTAGAACACTCTGGGAAGCTGCAGTAGAACACAAAGGCATCAACTGACAGGCTGCTCCTGTTGAAATATAACAGGAAGATATTTGAGATCTCACTTAAAACATGTCCTAATTTTTCTTTCTACAGCACTAACCATAATTTCTATGACAAAATGAACCCCCTCATTTTGTTCCTTTTTAAATTAAATGTTTTAAGAGTTACCAGCTTATTCCAATCAAGATGGCTTCAGGTGTGCCATAATTTTGTCATAACTAAGACTGTTAGCGCTCTAGTTGTTCTTTAGAACACTCTGGGAAGCTGCAGTAGAACACAAAGGCATCGACTGACAGGCTGCTCCTGTTGAAATATAACAGGAAGATATTTGAGATCACACTTGAAACATGTCCTAATTTTTCTTTCTACAGCACTAACCATAATTTCTATGACAAAATGAACCCCATCATTTTGTTCCTGTTTAAATTAAATGTTTTAAGTGTTACCAGTTTATTCCAATCAAGATGGCTTCAGGTGTGCCATACTTTTGTCATAAGTAAGGCTGTTAGCACTCTAGTTGTTCTTTAGAACACTCTGGGAAGCTGCAGTAGAACACAAAGGCATCAACTGACAGGCTGCTCCTGTTGAAATATAACAGGAAGATATTTGAGATCTCACTTAAAATATGTCCTAATTTTTCTTTCTACAGCACTAACCATAATTTCTATGGCAAAATGAACCCCCTCATTTTGTTCCTTTTTAAATTAAATGTTTTAAGTGTTACCAGTTTATTCCAATCAAGATGGCTTCAGGAGTGCCATACTTTTGTCATAAGTAAGACTGTTAGCGCTCTAGTTGTTCTTTAGAACACTCTGGGAAGCTGCAGTAGAACACAAAGGCATCAACTGACAGGCTGCTCCTGTTGAAATATAACAGGAAGATATTTGAGATCTCACTTAAAACATGTCCTAATTTTTCTTTCTACAGCACTAACCATAATTTCTATGACAAAATGAACCCCCTCATTTTGTTCCTTTTTAAATTAAATGTTTTAAGAGTTACCAGCTTATTCCAATCAAGATGGCTTCAGGTGTGCCATAATTTTGTCATAAGTAAGACTGTTAGCGCTCTAGTTGTTCTTTAGAACACTCTGGGAAGCTGCAGTAGAACACAAAGGCATCGACTGACAGGCTGCTCCTGTTGAAATATAACAGGAAGATATTTGAGATCACACTTGAAACATGTCCTAATTTTTCTTTCTACAGCACTAACCATAATTTCTATGACAAAATGAACCCCATCATTTTGTTCCTTTTTAAATTAAATGTTTTAAGTGTTACCAGTTTATTCCAATCAAGATGGCTTCAGGTGTGCCATACTTTTGTCATAAGTAAGGCTGTTAGCACTCTAGTTGTTCTTTAGAACACTCTGGGAAGCTGCAGTAGAACACAAAGGAATCAACTGACAGTCTCTGCCCTTGTTGGATGTACATGTTTTACTGAGAATGTCAGACTTCATTCTCACATGACTGAGAAAGATAATGTGAATTTACAGAAAATATGCTCTCATTTTAGCTTCTGGAGCACCTTCCAAAACTGTATGGGACAAGCATGTGAAAATAGTTTTCTCTCAAACATGATTCATGATATCCCAGCAGAAGGTTTTTCACAGGGTAAAATCACCTTAGAACACACCACAATTCCTGAAATTAGTATGGTACCATCAACAAATGAATTCTAATGTAACTAAAGTCTGTTATCACCCTTTATAGTTCTCCTTTTGGTAACCCTCAAAATCTTCGATTCACTACAATGCATTTCAATGGGGTACTATCATTTATATTGGTCCCAAGATGGCTGCCAGCAATTCCAGGATGAAGTGCTGACAGCCAATCAGATCTCACGATGACATGTGTGGTTAGGCTCCGCCCAGATATCGATATGTTTTCTTTTTCAAATTCCTCAGGAACTACTGAACGGATTTACACCATTTAACAAAAAGGGTTCTTTCTGAACCAAGAACTACCTCTTTGCCAAATTTGGTGTAATTCCGTTCAGCAGTTCGGGCTGTAGCTGAGTCTAAAGTTTCCTATGGAAAATTGCATGGGGAAAACACGTTTTGGGACCCCCCTTTTTTCTCGGCCCCATCTTGCTGAATCACCCCGAAACTTTCAGGATAGGAGCAGACCGGAGCGCCCCACGGGTTTTGAAAATTTTGCGAAGATTCATCAACCGACGCCAAAGTTATTGGAAATAGAATGTTGTGAATTTCCTATGGAAAATAGGTCCTAACTATAACTACCTACTGGCGACCGCCAGTAGGTAATATATATATATATATATATATATATATATATATACCAATTACATAAAATCTATTTGAAAAAAAAACATTCTATTATAAATTAAAACATTAAACTATTTACAAATCTTTAAACTTAAATTTACCACTCCAGTCAGTGTAACAGAAGGGAAAGTGTTGGATAGCGGAGGGGTAAAAATTACTATTCCCACTCCAGTGAGTGCAACAGTAGGGAAAGGGTTGGATAGCGGAGAGGTAAAAATTACTATTCCCACTCCAGTGAGCGCAACAGTAGAGAAAGTGTTGGATAGCGGAGGGCTAAAACTTACTATTCCCACTTAAGTGAGTGTAACAGTAGGGAAAGTGTTGGATAGCAGAGGGGTAAAAATTACTATTCCCACTCCAGGCAGTGCAACAGTAGGGAAATGTTGTATTGCATAGGGTAAAAATTACTATTCCCACTCCAATGAGTGCAACAGTAGGGAAAGTGTTGGATTGAGTAGGGGTAAAAATTACTATTCCCACTCCAATGAGTGTACCAGTAGGGAAAGTGTTGGATTGCGTAGGGGTAAAAATTACTATTCCCACTCCAATTAGAGTAACATTAGGGAAAGTGTTGGATAGCGGAGGGGTAAAACGTACTATTCCCACTCCAGTGAGAACAACAGTAGGGAAAGTGTTCGACAGCGGAGGGGTAAAACTTGCTATTCCCACTCCAGTGAGTGTAACAGTAGGGAAAGTGTTGGATAGCAGAGGGGTAAAAGTACTATTCCAACTCCAATGAGTGCTACAGTAGGGAAAGTGTTGGATAGCGGAGAGTTAAAACTTACTATTCCCACTCCAGTCAGTGCAACAGTAGGGAAAGTGTTGTATTGCGTATGGGTAAAAATGACTATTCCCACTCCAATGAGTGCAACAGTAGGGAAAGTGCTGGATAGCGGAGGGGTAAAACTTACTATTCCCACTCCAATGAGTGCAACAGTACGGAAAGTGTTGGATTGCGTAGGGCTAAAAATTAATATTCTCACTCCAGTCAGTTCAAAAGTAAAAACAAACAAAATAATTACAACAAAAATATTTAAAAAACAAAATAAATAAAAAAAATATAAATATATTAAAAATTAAAATACAAATATATTTAATATTACAAATAAATAAAACATATTATAATGTTAAATGCATATGAAAAATACCTACAAATATTATATTAAATAAAATAAAAAATAATTTTCAAACAAATAAATATTTTTAATTAGGAATATTTTTAATCAAAAACATTAATTATTACATAAATTAACTTTTTTTATTTCCTACTCTATATCACCACACAATTCACAACCCACATCTAAATTTTGTTAAAAATGTGCTTACATAATTAACATAATTAACTACCAATTAAAGAAATATTATTTATTAAAAAACAAATTAAAACACATAAAAATTAATAAAATTCCCACACTTTACCCCTATAATCCCAAAAAACCACTGGTACAATTAATTTACTCCCCACCCTTTACCCCTAAAAAAGTAAAACCCACACACAAAAAAATATAAACAACTACCCTAATTAAATATCAATTAATACATTAACATTAACAATCAACCAATTATTAATTAATTAAACATAAATTACTTCCCAAACTTTACCCCTATAAACCCCATAACCCACACCTAAAATTAATTACACAAATACCATATTTAATTTTCAATTAGTTAATCAATATTAATTAAGAACTAATTATTAAATAATTAAAAAGAAATTACTTCCCACCCTTTACCCCATAAACCCCACAACCCACACCTAAAAAAATCACACAATTACCATAATTAATTATCAATTAGTTAGTTAATATAAATTAACAACTGATTATTAATTAATTAAACATAAATTACTTCCCACCCTTTACCCCTATAAACCCCACAACCCACACCTAAAATTAATTACACAATTTCCATAGTTAATTTTCAATCAATTAATTAACATTAATTAAGAACTAATTATTAATTAATTAAAAATAAATTACTTCCCACCTTTTATCCCATAAACCCCACAACCCACACCTAAAAAAAATCTCACAATTACCATAATTAATTATCAATTAATTAGTTATTATAAATTAACAACTAATTATTAATCAATTAAACATAAATTACTTCCCACCCATTACCCCTATAAACCACACAACCCGCACCTAAAATTAATTACAAAGTTTCCATAATTAATTTTCAATCAATTAATTAATATAAATTAACAAGTAATTATTAATTAATCAAAAATAAATTACTTTCCACCCTTTACCCCTATAAACCCCACAACCTGCACCTAAAAGAAATTACACAATTACCATAATTAATTATCAATTAATTAATTAATATTAATTAACAACCAATTAATAATTAATTACAAATAAATTACTTCTTACAATTAACACTATAAAATCTAAATTAAATAAATAAAAAATAATCATTAATTTATTATAATTAAATTACTTCCCACCCTATTCCCCAATAAACCCACAACCCGCTGCGGAACTGAAAAACGCAAAATTTAATTAAAATAAAATTCATAACTACTAAAAATGTAACACATATATTAAAAAACATAAACAATACTTACACAAAAAAACATACATCACATACATTTAAAATATAACACAAAATACATAACACTAATTTAAAAATCAATATTTTAAACAACTATATTTTTGCAAACAATATTAATGACTTCTATATTTTTAAAAACAATATTTCTTACCTTAAATTCGATATTCTTGACCACGATATTCTTGCTGTCGATATTTCTGAATCACGATATTTCCAACTCGATATTTGTGTAAGTCGACATTTCCAACTCGATATTCTGTCTCAACACCTTTTATCATATATGGTCACTGCCTTTTCCTCTCATTAAGGATTCTAGGAGGACCATATATGTTACCTAATTAGTGCTATTTATGTTGCAGCATGAAAGATTCAAGATATTTTGAGGGTTTATACTCCCTTGACTGTGGACTAGCTGCCCCTATCAGTTGGTATGTAATTCAAACATACCTGTCTAGTCACCACAATGGTACTGCATAATGTATGTTTATTTAAAATAAATACCTCTTTGTATTAATATATGTTTGTTTACTTTCAGGTGTCTCCTATGTATTTTTCGTCCTGATGATGCCCCAGTTTTGAATTACACATGATCACTCTCTAGGAGCACCTTACAATTGTTTTAAATTTAATGAATTGAATTGAAAGTTTTTAAAAGTAAGTTTAACAAAATAAATGTGTAATTTTTAGTTAATTGTGGTAGAGGTCTTTGTACTCTTATCCTAACACTTTGCCGTGGAAGTCAAAGGCTATACTTCCCCCATAACGACCACTTTTTAAAAAATATTGTCCAGCCCAGGTCCCTGGGTTACTGGGTTGCCCCTTTTGTTTTTAAGGACCACAGTAAAACATAGCTGCAAATGGCAAGAGGTTCAACAAGGATGACACAGAAGAAAAAAATAAAGTAAAAGTAGTACCTCAATCACAGCAAGATCAGCGTGAGGATAGCAATCTATCTGACGCAATCAGTACTCAGTTTGTGCTCCAGCTGAGACAAGTGAAAGTGTAGCCAGCACGCCAATTAGAAGACAGCAAATAAGAGTGCCAATGAAGCCATCCAATAATAAGCAGTGAGCAGGCTGCAAGCCCCTTGTTGTATACAACATTTCTCGCATGTGAGAGCGATGCATGCTATCAGAGGCAAGACCTAAAAAACAAAGCGCAGAAGTATGAGGATGGGCACCTGATTTATGCGATTCTGAAGCCACAGAGTTTTGCACATAACTATGGACTTGCCACACAATACATCCTCATGTACAGCATTCATATTTCACCAAAATAATGTTTCGAGTTCAAATAACGAAAAAGTTACTAAACAAATGTACACTATTGATCTACGCAACTGATGAAATCTCAGTAGATGATTGGTGTACTTGGGTGCTATACTTGCATAAACGAGGCACAACCCCGCCCTTATAACTGTATACCCATGTTCTGAGGGACACAGGGTAACCCCTTATATTTAATGGCATGAAAGGGAAAGGGCAGGAATGCACCATCTATAACAGTATACAGCACAGTCATGTCCTTTCCTTGTGATGGCGCACTTTTGGCTGCCGAGCACCAACGCAGTCCCCCTAGCATCATATTGCAAGGCTGCCTGTGTTGTAGGCAGGATTGCAGGACACATAGAAAGGAAAAAACAAGGAGAAATAAAGATATTTCCCCTTGTTACGCCTCACTTGAGAAGGCATAGCAATTTGACACATTCCCAGGTCTACCACTAATGGCAAATCTGGGAATGTGCCAAAATCCATGGGTGGATGTGTGGGAACAACCACGCCCCACCAATGGAATGCCTACCTGGGGCAGATTAATGCAAGACAGCGATTTGCGGTGCCTTGCATTACTCTAGATTTATCAAGCCATGCAGGGCCACGCAAGGTGACCTTGCATGGCTTGATAAATCTCACTTAGGTTTTGCATTGCCCTTGCACCTATTTGCAGGGTGCAAGGATGATGCAAAACCTTGATAAATATGGACCCCTGTCTCTAGGGTGGTCCAAACAACTCTCCAAAGCGAGGGTAGCCCACATGGACTTGGCACAGTAAATGCCCATCAAGGAGGAGACCGTCAATGCCATCCGCAAAGACACCCGGAAGTCGAAACCAGAGACATCCGCACACAAGGTGGCATACCGTCCCTGCAGATGGTGTGGAGATCATACCTCCACCCAGGTGATTGCCCTGTGCAAGGCAAAACTTGCGGTGGATGTGGGAAATGTATTCACTTTGCCAAGGTATGTTGGTCTACCCCGAGACAATCAGTAGCACAGCCGAAGTGGAGCATCTGCTCTGTTGCCACACCCGATGCACTGGCAGAGAGCGACATGGACGATGAGGAGCAGGAAGTTATACACGTAGTGCAGACCGTTGAACCACACTGCACAAAGCCCCAGACGGCAACTGATTACAGCTCTAATGGACACAAGAGGCTCCATTAATCTCATGGCCGCAGATCTGTACCACAACCTGCCGGCCCTGTAGGCCCTCGCACCACCAGGATGAAGATTTACGCTTTTGGTAACAGTTCGCCTCTGCAACTGGCAGGAGTTTTCCACACTGAAATCACCCATCAGACTGACTCTTTGAAAGCCGAAGTCTATGTATCCCAGGAAGGTGATGGATTCCTCCCCAGTGGCCAAACCACCCAGGGTCTCCAACTGGTGTGTCAGGAGTCTGAAGTATCCTTGGCATAGCAACTTATTACAGACGGTTCATGAAGAACTTGTCAGACATCACAGGCCCCCTCCTTGAGCTCACCAAGTCCACCAGCCCATGGGTGTGGCAAGAAAAGCAAGAGCAGGTGTTCCCAACACAAAAGAAAAACTATCTTCTGATTCTGCGTTAGTTTACTTTGACCCCAAGAGCAACTGTGTTGTATTTTATCATTGGTATAGGACATAGTAAAGTGTGCATGTATTAGGTTAGATCAGGCAGTATGAGGTGTAGATATTCTAGAATGGAATGTAGGGGCTGGGAGGAAAACCAGTACTGTAGCATTATCTGATGTCAGGAGTACTGTGCTGTTGAGAATAAAGATACCTCCTGGATATCATTCTCCTTGCATATGGCTTGATTATTAACAAGTAGCGATGAGCTGGAGAGACACTTGTTACTTCCACATAGCACAGCCGCAGTTCTGTCTTCAACAGGACCCATTTATTTTTGGCTGTTTTAACTGGTTGCAATTTCTGTGAGTAACCTGACCACCACGAGATTCTTGTACCATTTGGGTAAAGTACTGTTTTTGTCTTAAATGGAGCCCAGTTTACATTGGAGCCATTAAGGGGATTGACATTAATTGATAAGTGTGAGGAGATAGAGGAGAAAGCTTTGAGTTAAGTAGTGAAGGCATCGTAAAATCAGCTCTTGGTTGCGGAGAGCATTTTACAAATTGCTTTAATTGTTTGCTTAAGTGCGTGAGTGCTGCACCGGTTAATTACCCTCAGCACGCACTGCAGTCATCTGTCAGGATATCTCCGTCAGCGCGTGCGCTACATTGTTCCCTGGTTCCGCGTGAGCGCTGAGTATGTGTAGCATTCTGTGAGTGGACTCCCTGTCGGCGTCTTTTATACTGGCATCCGTGCTGCGTGTTGACATGTGTTTGGCAGCACTGGCCTACTTCCTTTAGAACCTTATGTGCACAACATCCTCGGTGGCCAACTTAAGTTGGCAACACCATACATTGAATGCTATTGGTTCTTTGCAAAGGAAGATTATTAAAGGAGAAAATGTATTAAAGAAGGATTATTAAAGGAGAAGGAGGGATATTAAAGGAGAAAGGAGAATATTACTTATTAAAGGAATTTATCAGGAGCAATTTTGTCTCATTTTATTATTTTTGTTTTCCCTTCAGTGATTTGCACACTATTCTTGTTTTCAGCAGCGATTTGTATGCTGGAATACATCTTGTGCAGATCTCAGACTGGGGAATATATCCTTTTTCTCTCCTTTAGTGATTTGCCCACTATTCGTATTTTCGGCAGCAATTTGGGTCTGTGAATTGCACACAGGAGTGGTGCAGAGTTCTGGTTTTAGTAATTTAATATTATATACATCTAGCATTTAAGTTTATTAAAATGCAATTTGAACCACCAACCAAATTTCTTCAAAACAAGGGAGATCCGACCTTTCCTTGGATGTGTTGGAAGGAAGGATTTTTAACCCATATAAGAGCAATTGATGATGATATGTCTAATGAATGGAAAAAAAAAATCTGTAACATTGCCTAGACTCAAAAGGGCAGATGGTATTTCAAACTTTGCCAGAGGTTCAACTTGAGCAAGAGCAAGATGAGGAGGTAGTTGATGTATTTTGGGAGACATTGTTGAGACTGGAAAATAAGTTTAAACCTACTGCAAGTGTGGCTTTGAACAGATTCAAATTTTATACCAGGGCACAGAGAAATGAAGGAACTTTTGATCAGTGTCTGACTGCTATGCGTGGGTTAACTTTACATTGTAATTTTGGGGCAAAAACAGACAAAATGATCAGAGATCAAATAATTGTTCATGTAAAAAGTTAAAAAGTGCAAGAACAACTGTGGTAATGGGGGATCCAAAGTTGCAAGATGTGATTACTAAAGCAAAGGAAAATGGCTGAGTCATTCATGAGTCTGAAAAGGTTAACAGGGATAACAATGAGGTTGTATGTGCCATGGGTAGTGATAGTAGTCCCAAAGCCCATGGTGGGGTTTCAGAAAAGAGGTTTGAGGAGTACAAGTACAACAGGTCTGATGGTGATGAGCATGGAAAAATTGATAAGTTCTCGTGCTATCCTTGTGGGAGCACAGGTCATATTCCATCGTCACCTCAGTGTCCTGCTATAGGTAAAACATATATGAAGTGTGGCAGGATTGGACATTTTGCCAGTGTGTGCAGAGATTTGAAGAGGGGTAACCTTAGTAATAAGAGTAATCTGTCATACCTGAGTAGTGGGAGGTTGGTTGCTGAAGGGAGGTGTGAGTGTGAGAGTGCTTGTTTTGAAGGAAGTGATAATGAAGAAGGGGTGGTTCTGTCTGTAAAAGAGGGTGATGGAGAAGGAGAAGAGGGTGGAGTCAAAAGTTCTCCCAAGAGTAAAGCCAGTTTTAGGAAAACAGAACTAGAGTTGGGGGCTAATTCTGGATCTCCCTGGACGATAATCAAAGTAGAATACTTTGTTCAGAAGTTTGAGACGGTGTGGTGTGTGGATGAATTGAAACCATCAAACATTGTAGTTTTGATGGTACGGTAATTGATATTTTGGGTTATGTAGAGAATGATATTCAGTTTAAAGGAAGGAAGGTGACTATACAACTACATGTTGCCCCTAAAGGGGTGAATGTATTAGGTGGAAGGACCAATGGAAGTTAGGAATAATATTGAATCCTAGAAGTCGTGAACCAGTATTTGTTGTGGTGTACTGTGAAGAAGAAAAATGGATTGTGTCTAGGTTTCCTGAGGTTTTAAAGGAAAAACTAGGGAAACTGGAAGACTATACTCATAAAATCAAGGTTAAAACAGGTGCCAAGCTGGTTGTACAGAAACTCAGGAATGTACCCATTAATGTGAGGGATAAGTTGAGGTGCATGCTGTTGCAAATGGTGGAAGAAGGAGTGATAGAGGAGATAGAATCTTCTGAGTGGATGTCTACTATAGTTGTAGCCCATAAGGTGGACAATTCTTTGAGGCTGTGTGTTGATCTTTGAGCTGTGAATGCAAACATTGTTGTGAACTGTCACCCTGTGGCAACGTAAATGAAGTGATTTGCCTGCTTGATGGGGCTAATGAATTTTCTATATTAGATCTAATTGAGTTGACTCTCGCCATCTTACAGCATTGGTTATGTGGCAGGGATTGTTCCAGTTTAAAAGAGTGCCATTTGGTTAGCCTCTGCGGCGTCAGTGCTTCAAAGGGCCATGTTTCATTTGTTTAAGGACATGGAGAAATATGTCAAATGTTTTCAAGACGATATATTGATACTTTCCAAAATTGAGAAGGAGCATGGTGAACATATTAAGAAAGCATGTGAAGTTTTGAAGGAAAGTGGTTAAACTTTAAAATAAAGAAGTGTCAGTTTTTTTCAATCAGTTGAATATTTAGGAGACTCTTTATCAAGAGATGGAGTAGTACCCAAAAAATCATTGGTGGATGCTATCATTAGAGCTCGTGCTCCAGGATAACCGAGAAAAGTTGTTATCTTTTGCAGAACTCTGCAAATAAAACAGTAAGTTCATTGAAAATTTTTCTACGAAGATGGAGCCACTCAGGGAACTTACAAGGAAAATTGTTGAGTATGTGTGGACAGATAAACAAAAGTCTGCTTTTGAAATGATCGAAACTGAAATTGCCAATACACCCACTTTGAAGCCCTTTAGGATGTGTGGCACAGTGTATTGTTACTGTGGATGCAAGTATGTATAGGATTGGGGGGTGTTGTCATGGAGATGTGGCAAGGAGACATGGAATGTCACATTTGCATCTCAAACCCAGTTAGACACTGAAAAAAGATATGCTGTTATCGAAAAAGAACTATTGCCGTGTGTTTGGGCCATCGAGCATTTTTTAAATTATATTTGGGACTCACATTTTGTACTGAAGGCAGACCATAAACCCTTAATTGGTATCCTTTCGGTACGGTACGTATAGCTAGATTGGTTTCTAAATTGCAAGAGTATTGCTTCACTATGGAATATGTGCCGGGAAGAAATAATGTGATGGCTGACTGTTTGTCACGTCTCTCTTTAAAAGATGAGGAGGATTGTCTAGCAAAAGTTGAAAGACATATTGTGATTACAGTATGGGAATATGTGGCTAACAAGTTCAAATGGATACAGGAGGAGAGGTGGATGAAGGATGAAAAAGAAGACTTGCTGTTGTGTAACGTCAGAAGGTACTTATGGAAGGATGGCCCTATAAAAGAGTGTTGCCAACGAAAATTGTCCCTTTTTGTAGGATAGCCAATTAATTGGTGAAGGAAAATGACTTGATTTTTTTTTGTCAAAACTGTTTTTATTGTTTTCCAAGTAGGCAGTCAGTACAATTCTGCAATGAAACAATTCCTTCAGGAAAATATTTTGAGGTGCAGTATGCTCAACATGGAATTGTCATATTACTACATCACATTTAACACCTAGTGTGTAGAGATCCAAATAACAAATCCCATCAACGCCCTTGTTCCCACCCCCCAACTCAACCCCTCAAGTAACTAACGGTACATGTGAGCATCTAGTTATGTGTCTCTATATCTCAGCTTCATCTCTCAGAAGCCTATCTGAGACCAGTGAGCTAGGGAAGAACCATCGGCGATATCTAGGAGAAGGCTTGTCCCAGTGTATACTCAACTCCACTGGAGCATGATCAGACAGTGGTATAGGGTGAAGGGTTGCCGATTGCAAATTCTGGACCGGAGCATTACTTACAAAAACATAATCTATGCGGGAATAGCTTTTATGGGAGTGGGAGAAGAATGTATAATCCCGCTCATTCTGGTGAAGGGTACGCCAAGCATCCAAAAGACCCATTACTGCAAACTTCCTTATTAAAATCTTGGGAAAATTCCTTGTGAGAGACCTGGTGGATGGGTAATATCTATCTTCGGGTCCCAGGTGAGATTGAAATCCCCCATAACAATTATCATGCCCTCCGCAAAGCCGCCCAACATAGTTAGAAATGCCTGTAAAAATGGGGTTTGGTGGGCATTGGGAGCAAAAATCGGAGCAAAAGTACAGAGGCGCCCCCTAATGCGACCCTTTACCATAACCATTCTCCCCTCCCTGTCAGCTTTACAGCCCTCAGGACTAAATTAAAGTGTCGAGTGGAAAAAAGTGCCACTTCACTGTGGTTAGAGTTTGCTGAGGACTTATACATCATTGGATAATCCCTGTGTCTCAATCTATGCTCCTCTGATCATTTCAAGCATGTTTCCTCAAGGGCTACCATGTCATTTCTTTGATCCATTATATATTTCCACATTTTATGTTGTTTAGCTGGGGAATTAAGGCCCCTTACATTCCACGTTAGTGTGGTAATTACCATTTTCCAACTTTAGGGTAAAGACTGCTCAGAGAATCACTTGCTCTCGTCCCCCTCCCACCTCTTCCCGAACCCTGGACTGGAACATAAAAGCATTTACTCCCCTCCCCCTCACCTCCTCGGGCTTAGCTGACAAAAAGCCCACATGTACCTTCATATTAAATCCCCAAACTAAAACAAATAAAACATAACTTTTCTGCATGTATAGCATTATAGTAGGGTAATACCCCTCCCGAGGCGTAATGGTCAAAGTCCGCTTAGGCAATTTAATGTTAGTGTGTGAATTTTGGAGTATATAGAATCCTCAAAAAGGTCCTCATGAGTGTGAGAGGCTGGCCTGGTATATGATGTCCACTAGTGTAAGTGGGCACCTTGCACCAGTCCAGACAACCCTTATGGTGATTTAAGAGGTCTCAGACAACCTTAGAAAGCTATCCACGTGGTAGCTGTGGAGAGCAGCCTCCAGGCTTAGTCTTGGAGGAGTGTAAAGCAGCTTGTTTTACCAGAATGCAATCTTATAACATAGATTAAATGAAAAGGGAACCACACAGTAGTTATAAAAAAATATGTATTTATTATATAACACTATCTAGTACGCTACAGTATCTCCTACATGGAAATAGACACAAAGCTCACAATACTTTAGCAAAGAAATCACAGTAAATAGCCCTAATACACAGCGGGCCCCGGGGGGGGACCAAACCATATACTAAGAAAGTGGTATAAGAACCACATCTCGAGTCAGGACAATGTCGAGAGGACGTGGAATTGCTGGGACCCCAAGGAACCACCCAAAGTGAGTAGATAGGGAAACCACGGAGAGAGTGTGCAGTATGTGAACACGGCCGCGTGCTCCGTTCAAGTCTATCTGCAAGTCACAGTTGGAATTTTAAAGATTAAGGACCCTTCCCAGTGGACCCTGAAGAAACCCCGTTGAAGACAGAAGGTTGGAGAGCCACCCCACCCGTGGATACCGTGGTACCCAAGTTACCTATCCAAGGGAAGCCGGGTGTATAGGTGTGAAGTGGCGTCGGAAACCGCTGTCGAACCCAATGGAGGACTTCAGGAAAGTGCTGCTGCTGGAAAAAGGAAAAGTGTCCGTTGGAATCCAAATGTGGATTCTTGTTGAAGAGTACCTGAAAGCAGAGGGGACAGAGTCTGGGTCACTGGAGAGTGACCAGGGGTTCGGTAGACGAATGCCCATGATGTCGGGTGCTTCAGGATGGTGACCTTGACTCTGCAGCTGCGGGGACCAGGCGATATTGAGGATGACCAGGAGCCGGATACGAGTTGTCCCATGAAGGATGTTGAGTGCTGAGGGGTCGGTGTCCGGCTGGAGCACCAACATGCCTTGGCAAAAGCAACCCACACAGGAAGTAAAGGAAGTGTACGGTTCGGACCAGCAAGGTCCAGGAGACTCACCACAAGCAGGGGAGTCAGGGCAAGCCCAGAGCAATCAGGGGAGACCAAGGAAAACAACAATGACCCTCAATTGGACCCACAGGCCAGAGGCACAGGAGTAGCGAGAGGACCTCAAGCAGCTTCACAAAACGACAGGCCAGGGAGCACACGGTGTGAGGTGGTTGAAGACCTTTGTGGAAAAAGTTGCCAGAGGTTGGGGCTACTTGGATCCCAAAGCACTTGCTGCAGAATTGCCAACAAGCATTTGCACTTGCAAAAGTACGCAGTGCACATGGGTTTGGGTATTGCAGCCCCCAAGAGGGATTCTGACCTCAAACTCAGTGAGAGGACAGCTCGGGCCTTGTGGGACGTAGAAACCCACCTCCTGTGTTGCTGAGTCTTTCGCAGTCTGTAGGAGCATGGGATCAGCAGACTGGTCAGCAGTGTTGCGTGCCTGTGAATGCAGGGTAGTGACTCCTTCACTCCAAGGGAGATTATCTTCAGGTGTCTTGGATGCTCCACAGGTCCTACACGGATCCTGTATGGTACAGCAGACTGAGAGGGAGATGAAGACAGGCCCAAACGAAGTCCAGCGAAGTCCAGAGTGCCCAGACTGTCGAAGTGCAGTGGTTTCAGTTCTAAATCTTGTCTACAACGCATCTAAGGTCCTACAACCAGGTAAGCCCTTAAGTACCTACGGTAGAGGGTTGGAAAGATTATGGGGAGGGTCTGGACAGGGAGGAGGTTACTCCCATGTCCTTTGTCCAGTTTCCTGTCAGAGCGGGAGCCAACGGCCCCCAGGACTGGTTTGAACTGGACTATGCACAGAGACACCAAATGTGCCCCTCCTGCAGGTTTTCAGGTGCTGGCAAGCGCAACCACCCAGCCCTAATACACTAAATCCTGTCTGGGAGGTGGTCACACCTCCCTGTGACAGGATGGCCATTGTTCTGCCTTCCCCTGCTCGAACTTGGCTCAGCAGTAGGAGGGCAGAAATGTGTCTCTGGTCGGCAGCAACCATTTTGTGCTGTCCAGAGCTAGAAGACTGGTATCGAGAACACCGAGGGCCGCAGGAAGGGCCTTCCTGGTGGGTGGAATCATACCTCCCACACCAGTTACTGGTGTAGGGGTATGATTCCAACATGTTTGACATCAAACACGATAGGGTTAGTTGCAGCCGTTTTCGAGATGGTCATCACGCGGTCACGTAATGCCCCTCTATATTAGTATATGGCTGCTTCACTGACAACCCGGGAGAATGGACTCCATAGGCTGCAGGAGTGTCCTGCTCATGCAGGGGCACCCTCTCACTTAGAACCAAGCACGTTGCCCTCAGGATTGTAAAGGCCTGCTATAGGGGTGACTTATAGGTTTTAAGTGCAGTGACCCTTAGATATAGTAAACCTATATCTTAAGTAAGTGGTGCATGCACCAACTTACACAGGCTGCAATGGCAGGCCTGTAGGTCCATTTTGAATGGTCTCCAATGGGTGGCATAATACATGTTGCAGCCCATGGGAGATCTGTGGGGTACCTGTGCCCTGGGTATATGAGTCCCATATACTAGGGACTGACAAGGGTACCCTAGTATCCAATCTGGGGTGTACCTAAGTACATGCATAACAGTTTAGGGAGAAAGCAGAAAGACTGGGGTCCTGATTAGCAGGATCCCAGTCAGACTAGTCAAAAACAGCATTACATCCAGCAAAACGTAGGGGTAACCATAAGAACTCTGGTCCATCCGCCCCTTCCACCCGGCTTCGAATGTGAATATTATCTCTTCGGGATCTGTTTTCCAAATCTTTACATTTGAGTATGGAGTCCTGAAGTTGTGCTGCCATGAGGCTTGTAGTATCCTCCACTCAGCCCGCACGTTTCTCTAGCTCCTGCGTCTTGGACTATCCAAGACCCTGGTGCCTACCGAGTCGACATCTTGCTGAGGGGCTGCGAGGTGACTATTAATGTCCGATTTAAGTGGTTCCAGGGCCGCCGCCATATCTGCCTTCAGCTCCTCCCTACATTTACGCTTAAAATCTTGTAGGGACGTCAGGAGATCCTCTTTGTTAGTGCCATTGTGCCTTCCGTGGGTAGTCCCGAAGAGTTGTCATGCGGTTCCACCGGGACAAAACAGCTGGAAAACCTATTCTGTTGGGTCTTCTTAGGTGGCATAGAGGCTACAGGGATTTGATCAGTTTATCGTCATGTGATGCTGAATTTATCGGCCCCAGGAGAGGGGGGTCACCGATTCTTTTTCCCTGGCCTCACCCTGTATCGCTCGGTTTGCTTCTGCTGGCCTTGCTATCAAAATTTCCTAGTGTGTCATTCAGACACCTCTAATGGTCCCTCCTTCAGTTCACTATCCCTCTCCCATGTAGAGTTAAGCCCAAATTAGACTTCTTATCAGGTTCATTCCCCTCTGGTAGCTTGACATGCGTGGAAGGCAGCTCGAGCCATTTCAAGTATTCAATTAAGGCCCTAAAGTCCCTGCAGACTAAGGGGAACCGATCCCATCTTGGAGCCTCCGCTACATCAACAGTCATCTCCCTCGCGGCCACTAATTCTCCAGGGCCCTGGTCCACCCACGGAGCGCCTCTCCACCATCTTAGAGTCAGACAGGAGGCATTGGCTGCCTGCACCATTCCCACCACAGGAGTCCCCTCTGGCTTTGTGTGTCCCCGCTGTATAGTGGGTCGTACGCTTGACACTCACCGCGTTATCGTTGCCGCTGCTCCAGAGCTGGAGAACCAGCCTACACCACAACAGGCTTGCCGTCCCTGCCGCCACCATCACCACTCCCTCAACTCGGCAGCAGTTGAAGCTGGACTCCGCTTGAGAATCAGCCACAGCGGCGACGGCACCCGAGAGTCCCCAAGCATCCGCCACCACACACTTGATTTAGGGCTATCGCCCGTCACCCATAGGGCACACCCTGGACCACCACCACCGATCCTCCAACTGAGTGGTTCAAGGATGGTAGGGCAAGCCCTGCCTGTCATGGCAGCCAGTCACCACCTCATGTAAAATCCGCAAGCATCTACTCCAATGGGGTCTTTCTCTGCCTCCCAGATGGGCGTTTCACATGAATAGAGGTTACCGCATCTCCGGCATGCCTCCAATCGCACCCATGACCAGACTCCTCTGACATATTGCAGTTGCTGCCGCAGCGCCCCCATGGATCATGTCCACACAGCCATCTTTGTTGGCCATGCCCCCATGATTTGATTTTTAAGAGTGGGAAATGTATTTCTCCTAGAGGAATGCAAGAAGAAATTCTACGAATGACACATGAGGGACATCCAGGAATGTCGTCCATGAAAAGACTGATACATACTTATTTTTGGTGGCCAGGGCATAATAGGATGGCTGACAGGGTGGTCAGAAAGTGTGAAGTTTGTGTGAACAGTGAGAAGATGTTGAGACCTGCACCCACTCCGCAACAGCCAATGCCTTGGCTGGATTCACTCTGGCAAAAGTTACATTTTGAAACATCTGAACCATTTTATGCCTTGCCTGCTGAATCTCATTTTGCTGTGGTTCTGGTAGACTATCGGTCTAAAATAGGTTCAGGACTGATTTGCATATGGCTGGGTCTGAACTGGGGTGGTGAAGTGAGCTAAAGAATGATGATGGATTCAACCCTGATCTACTAATGACTGTACTATATAAGGGCACTAAAAGCCGCAGATAACACGCTTAAAGTCCGGTTAAAAGAAACTCTTGCCAGCTCCGGGAATCCTTGGAACCGTCAAATTGTAAAAGCCTTAAGAACGCTACATATTGATGAAACATCATTAACTGCAGACTCTATTCCATACACAGTCTGGAAAAGGGTTATCAACAAGCAAGTTAGACAAATTTCTTACCAGACGGACATTTGGGTCCTAAAAACATAAATTATCCTGCTCCCCTTGAATGTCTCATACCTCCCTGGGGTACCTCAACCTTACCTTCTTGATAGTTTAAACGCAGTGTCCCGCAAAAATATAATGTTCATGCGTCTCCTAAGTCTTCGCTCCACTGCCTTCAACCGATGGGCTCCAACCAGTGAGGAGGGGGCTTGCAGACTGTGTAATTACAGGTCTGAATCATGGTTGCATCTTCTGTGCTGCTGTCCCGCCCTTGACGCTCCCAGAAGACTTCTCTTAAAACCCTTATATCTAAAAAGGGGCATCAGTACATGTTGGGAGGCATCTGCTCTCTGCTTTACTTCCCCAGATATTCAAGTGCTTGCAAGGTTCGGAAAATATGTGAGACTCTTGGACAATCTGCTTTTTCCCTCTCCTGTCCCTGCCCTACCAGCTCCTCCTTCCCAAAAACTTATCACAGACTATTTTTGCACTTTACCCTAGTGTCTCTGCACCAAATCACTTTATCCTTGGTTTTTGAAGCCTGTCACGTGATTACAACAGTAACTACAAGTCTGCCTCGTCAGTAACATGTGTATGAATTGAAATTTGATGGTTTGCTTTGCTTTGTTTTTAATGTGGTAACAGTGCTACGATGACATTTTATTGCAATGGTGTTTAGTTAACTGTGCTAATTTAATTTAATAATAATAATAATAATAATAATATGTGAAGCAGTGATGCTTGCACAGCTGCTCATGATTTGTAACCGTTTGTATGATGTAAATTGGCCCTATTGCTGCACGTACAATACCCTCCACTCACTGATGGAGTTGACCCTGTTGGACTGGGGTAGAACGAGGCATTTGGTATTTTAATAAGGGTACTTTATAGGTTATTTAAAGAATGGAATATCGTGATTACATCATTTAATGAGTCTTAGATGATGAAGTGATTCATATTGTCTGATTTTAATAATTTTATGTCTATTTGTTATGGTTTTAATTAACTATACAATAAATGTTACAACCTACTAATGACTGGGGGTGAGTGCCTGAAAAGTTTCAGCACTCCGTCCATCATCTCCTTGTGTTTGCTTTGTTTGGCAGGGTATGCCCTGATGTGGGTCCCTTGCTCACTTTGCCACTGGATTCCAGGTAGCCTTGCTGATGAGGGTTGTTACCCCAAAACCGGTCCTAGGATGCTTGTTTCCGGACAAGGGAACACCTGGCTTGGCAGTTCGGGCTGGACTGTTCCCATGAGGAACAGGGTCAAGACTGATTTGCATATGGCTGGGTCTGAACTTGGGTGGCGAAGTGAGCTAAAGAACAATGATGGATTCGACCCAGATCTAATAGTGACTGAGGGTGAGTGCCTGAAAAGTTTCTGCACTCCATCCATCATATCCTTGTGTTTGCTTTGTCACTCTAAATGGCCTGAAGTGAAATTAGTGCCAAAAGCTACCTCCAGTGTTATAATTGTGTTTTTTAAAGAGGTGTTTGCCAAGGAAGGATTTCCTGAGGTATTAATATCTGACAATGGTGATCAGTTGATGGCAAGTGCGATGTAGAGTTTCTTTAAATACAGTAATATTAGGCATTTTACCACGGCACTTTATGAACCCCAAGGGAATTGACAGGCTGAGAGATTTAACTGTGTTCTCAAAGAGAGTATTGGCTGGGGACATGGTTTTGTTGAACAATGGAAGGATAGACTGAGAGAAAAGTTATGCTGGTATCGCATTACTCCCCAGAGTACCACTGAGATTAGTCCATTCAAATTGTTGAGAGGTAGGCAGCCTGTGTCCAGATTATACTTAGGGTGGATCAAGAAGAAACAAGGAAAAGGTCAAGCAGAAGTGTGTGTAGAGACATAAGGAAAGGGTACAGAGGAAGCAAGAGAAGGTCAAGGAGGCCTATGATGCTAAATAGAAAGTCAAAATTCCATCATTCATGGTAGGTGATTGGGTTAGAGTGCATAAGCGTGGTTTGGTGAGAAAAGGGACGGACGGCGAGGTTCAGTAAAGCAATGAAGGTGATTAAGGTATATAACAAAAGTGTGGTGACTCAAGATGGTAAGGTTGGAATATAAGAAGGCTAGCAAAGTGTAACAAAGCAAGTGTTCTATTCCATGAAGGTGTGTGTGTAGAGTATTTTGTGAGAATTTGGTTTGGCAGTGGTACATCATTACCACTGCCTGATAGGCTGGAGGGAAATGACAATCATCATAAAATAATTTTTTTTAAAACAGCAGGTGGATGATTCTGGTGGTCAAGACATGGTGAATGGAGTTGATGTCAGTAATGGGGAGTGAACAAGAGGTTTTGAGTCTCTAGCCTCATGTGTGAAGTCTGGAGCTCACATGAGATGACCACCATCTAAATTGGAAAATTCTGTATAAGTGTTTGTTTTTTGTCTTCACTATATTCTATTTTTTGCTGTTTTTGTGTGTATATAGTGTGCGGTGGGGGTCCATCTTGTTTTGTAAATTTATAGGGAAAGGATGTGCTGTATTTTATCATTGGTATAGGACATTGTTAACTGTGCATGTAGTAGGTTAGTTAGGCAGTATGAGGTGTAGATATTCTAGAATGGAATGTAGGGGTTGGTAGT
Source organism: Calotriton arnoldi (assembly GCA_963921515.1). Lineage (NCBI taxonomy): Eukaryota > Metazoa > Chordata > Amphibia > Caudata > Salamandridae > Calotriton > Calotriton arnoldi. The sequence goes on along the minus strand of CAWUFW010000648.1, from coordinate 757,874 downwards.
AAAACCAGTACTGTGCCATTGTCTGATTTGAGGAGTACTGTGTTGTTGAGAATAAAGATACCTCCTGGATTTCTTTCTCCTTGTGTATGGATTGATTATTAACAGAGTCTCAGCTAGCGGTGGATGCCAGCACCACCGGGCTGGGAGCTGTGCTGCCCCAACGTCAAGATGGTGGAGAGTGGGCCCCAGTTGCCTATGCGAACCAGACACTCACCTCTACTGAAGAACGGTACTCGCAAATAGACCGGAATGCCATCGCAATTTACTGGGGATGCCATCATTTTCATGTTACTTTTATGGCTATCCTTTCACCATCTTCGCCAACCATAAACCAGAAATACCTTTATTCCGAGGAACTGCATCCACGCCACCCCCAGGAATTGAGTAATTGATCCTGCAGTTACAAGAGTTCAACTTTACCTTAGAATTGACCAAGCACTCGCGACCCGGCAGCCTTCTTGTAATACCACGCTCATCCCGCTACCCTCTCCGAAGTACGGCAGCCTCGCTGTCGAGAGATCCAAGCCAATTCCCATGTCCCTATCAGATGTTGTGGAAGCCACAGAACGAGATGACTGCCAACAAATTGCTATCCAAGCAGTACTGACTGGTGACTGACGTGCTAGTCCTCCCCAGCAGCCTGAGACACTGCGCTGTCTGCTTAACTCATGGAGCCCACCAACAGGGGGAAAGTCCAAAAACAGGCTCATTAAAGACTGCCTCACTTGCCAGGCGACCAGCCAAACCGAGCCTTCTGCACCTGTCATCACGGAGGAAGGGCCCACTGCTCCATGGCAGTGGGTCAGAGCAGATTTCAGCAGCCTACCTGATGGCTCACACATGCTCATCCTCATAGATGACTTCTCCCAATATCCCGAAGTGAGATCATGCCAACCACCTTGGCGCCTGAAGGGCTCACCAAAAATCGAGAAAGGTATGGTCACCCACTGGCTGATCGAGGAACTCCACACTGACGACAGCCCACCGTTCAACAGTTGAGAAGGGGCTGAATATCTCCATTCATGAAACACAAAGCAGCACCGTCCCATGACACCAAGGAGGCCCCGTTCTAACAGGGAGGTAGAGAGGTATGTGAGGACTTAAACCAAAGTGGTCAGTATTGCTGTAGCAGGAGCCAAGAATGTGAAGAGATCCATTCACACCTTTCTGCAGGATTACCGGCTAACGCCTCATTCCATCAATGGCAGTGCTCCGCGCTGACTGTGTTTTGAACGGAAAATAATGGACACCATTCCCCATCATCTCCTGTGGTTAAGGACCAACACCCAGGAGGAAAGTTCCACCTCTCCATTCGAAAAAGCACCATGGACAATCACAGACATCAAAGGCATCATGATAACAAGAAAGGAGCAGAGACTGTCACCCGGATAATCTCCCAATTCAAAAGAGCGCCCCTAATGTCTATTGGCCAACCATCAGGTGGTGACCCCAATGAGTGTATGTAGCCTGCACCGCCGCGATGAGTCATTAGAGAAGAGGTTTGGTGACATTCCAGCTCCAACAGGATCACCTCCAACATCACTAGTCCCTATGCTACGAGTCCCTATGCCGCATTCCAGCAAGCCAAGCCACTGAATGTCAAGGCCACCGGTACCTGTCGAAGCCACCCAGGCTCAAATCAAGAGGAGCGGCACCGGGCGGTATCACCTGAGACCAAACCCCACCACATTTCAATGGTACACAGACTTTGTGGCTGACTAAAAGAGAGAGGGAGCTGGCACAGCCACTCTGGAGGTTGAGCAAGCACCATCCACAGCCTGCTGTCCAGTTTCTGCTGTTCAGTGACTTTGTTTAATGAGTGCTTTGCTTTTTTTCCTGTTCTAGTTAAGGGAGGAGTGTAGCGTTGCATCATGTTCAGGCACTCCCACGTGGGACACCCGAGGGAGGAGCTGTACAGGGATTCCCCATGGGCGTGTACCCTTTGGTAGTTCCTGGTGTCCCACGTCAGGAAATCAATAAATAGAGCCCGCTAGATGGGCAGAGTTAGTGCCCTCACTGCTCGCTACTGGTAACCACTGTCTGTGTATTTCTTTACCCACTAGCACACGTGCACCACGCTACACCTCCCTCCAATCTTGGGCAGCTTAGTCCTGGGCTGATTTTCTGGGGATGGCGCGCCTCAACATCCTGTGATTCTGGGCAAATCAAGCAATCTCCTGGCTTAAAAAAATGAAGGTGAACTTGTGTAATGTAGCTGGTGCTTATGTAAAGCGCCCAATACTTTTCAGTTGGGTCAAGTTTACACTATGTAAAAATGCAAAAGAATAAAAATAATAGCTCAATCACTGCACAAGCAGGGGACGGACATTAATTAAGTTAAATCAGTCTGCACTTGGTGCATGCTCCACACAAACACAAGGAAGTCACGCAGGAAGTAATGCTTAGATTGTGTTGCCGAATGAGAAGGCAGCAAAGAAGAGTGATAAGGGTGCCAACAAACTGTAAATAATGGGCGGGCTTAAAGGCCCTTTTTAGAGAGTTTTTATTTTGTAGATATATTAGATTGTTGCCAAGCAACCCCGCATGTTCAGCGCCTGCAGCCTCGACCTAAAAAGCATCATTCTATAGCAACGGGAACAAAAATGCAATAGGTTTGTATTCCCCTGACAATGCCATAAAAAGTGATCTGGCTTATGCAGCAAACTACTCAAATCCTTTCTTGTAAAGAGGGCGCCAACTAATTACTCTGAACACTTATTTTGCACTGGGACTTAAACTATTCATCTCAGTGATTCGCAAATCACGTTATTACACTTGCCAGTGAATTCGAAGGCTATTTGTCCATTGATAGACAAATGCTTGCTCCTCTATATGGACAGTACTGTTAAAAAAGAGCATAGCTTGTGAGTAATAATGGACTCCATTATAGCTTTGCACAGCAGTGTGCTTGCTAGCTATGTGATTGAAAGGACATTCATTATTGGTAATCTTCATAATAATGAGTGCTACCCTTTTAGTCACATTATTAACTATGGAGGCAGGCACCATGCTCAAGTTAAAACAAATAATCCTGCTTTTAAAAAGACATTTTCATCACAGCATTTGAGCTCTTTAAATTGTCTTTTCTCCATTGGGGAAAGCCACAACTAAGGGCACTCTCCATTTATAAACAGCGTGTGTCTTCTACATAAGCACTATCTCAACATGATCAAAGATTACCTTACACCAAGGAGACGGTCGGTGGTTAGAAGAAAGGTGAAGTGGAAGGGTAGCAGTTAGGCTCCATGCAGTTATAAGATGTTCCGTGTTTCTATATCTTAAATTATTGGGTTCGGAAAGACCGGACCTGATTTTAGCGGGTATGGGACTGTACCCAATAAAATCACAGGTGCATAAGGGAAAGCGTTACATGCTGAGGGACACCCTAGCCCACACCCTCCCACTCCAACACCAAGGGCAAGCGGACAATGCTCTTCTCACAGACTCTGAAGCCACCAGAGCCACCCAGTGCCCTCCACACACCCTGCCAAATATCCCGGCCTACACCAGACTCTGCTCAGATACTTACCATCTGCTGTGATCAGATGGTAAATATCTGATTTCAAGTCCCTGGAAACAGCCCTGACAACTTAGGAACTGGCAGGTTATTAACCACTGCAGGGGCTTCAACTTATCATCCCTGTGAACTCATAGGGAGATACCTGCAGAATTTATTATTTTGGGCCCTGGTCTCTCACCGTGGAGTAAATGAGGAATTATTATTAGGACATTAGTGTAATGAAGATCACTGGAAGGTAACCAGGCAACACTTCTTCAGCTCCCATAAACTACAAGGTGTCTCCTGAGGATGTAGCATGCAGTAAAGCAGAATTCGATCATGCCAAGCCTTACACAATGGTGCAATTGTGTAGCTTATTGTAGAAAACATAAGGAACCTTTCACAGGGCTAGTGTACTGCAGAAAGACAAACCTAAATAAATATTAAGAAATAAAGGTGTCAAGCAAAGTCTATATTGCAACATGATAAATGTCAGACAAAAATGTCCTGGTAATTGTACTGTGAGGAAGCAATACCTCTGATGGAGAAACTCCGGACACCAGGAAAGCAGCCGCTTAAGCCACTGAGGTAGAGAAATGCACCTACATAGTTATGATATGTTATTTAAACTTGTTAAGCGTGCGAATACCCTGAGGTGTTTTGGCGCTGAAGTTAAATGCAAACACTACAGGATCACAGCCAAATTCTGGAAAAAAAAGTTTTTAAGATTCTTTCTAAAAGATGATAAAGAATTTGCAGATCTAATGTGCATCGGGAGAGAATTCCAAAGTTTTACGGTTCCATAACTCAGGCTTTGTCCACCCCAATTGGAAGTATGAAACCTGGGCATAGTCATGAACCTGGCATCAGTAGAGCGAAGCTGTCTACAAGGGTGATACCACTTGAATTGTTTTTTTAAGAAGGTAGGTCCTATGTTGTTCAGTGCTTTGTAAGCCAAGCACAAGGTCTTGAACTTAACGTGGCTCGTTACCGGATGCCAATGAAGCTTCCGAATTTCTTTGGCGATTGATTGGTATTTGGGCAGATTCAGTAGGATTCTTTCAGCTGCATTTTGTATCATCTGCAACATTTTTAGGTGTTGACTTTGCATGTTTTGATACAAACCGTTGCAGTAATCCAACTTAGATAATACTAGTGCATTCACAACCGTCCTCCTGGGGTTAATCGGGAAATAAGGAAGGATTTTCTTTAATTTCTTAATTAAATAAAAGGAGGCAGAAACAATAACATTTATTTGATGTGAATAGGACAATTTGCTATCAAGGACAACTCCTAAGTTTTTAGCTTTGGATACCGGTTTAGGCAATTCCCCTAACTCTACAGGCCACCATGAGGCATCCCATGTAGGTTGGAGATTGCCAAAGATCACTATCTCGGTTTTGTCAGAGTTAAGCTTCAGACAATGCTTGCTCATCCAGCTGTTAATTTCTAGCATACAGTGTTGAAACCGACATGAGGAGGAGGGTTCATTTTTATAGGCAGCCACCACAATCTGTGTGTCAAACTAAACCCAAATTGTTGGATCAAGGGAGCTAGTTCCGACACATAAGTGTTAAAAAGTGACGGACTTAAAGATGAACACTGTGGAACCCCACAAGGCAACACATAAGGAGCCGATTGAAAATGGTCTAGTGCAACTGATTGTCTTCTGTCCATCAAAAAGGAGGATGGCAGAGAGAGTGCAGAATCTTTAACACCCAGTTTTTATAGGCGTAGTTTCAACAGGTTGTGGTCTACAGTATCAAACGCTACTGATAAATCAAGGAAAAATAGGGCAGCAGCCCCACCTTTGTTCATCACTGCCCTACTCTCCTCTGTAGCCTTGATTAATGTAGTCTCCGTGCTGTGTTCTGGGCGGAATCCAAATTGAGAGGAATCAAGCAAGTCATTGTCATGTATGAATTGAGCTAGCTGGAGGTTCATAACTTTCTCAACAATTTTGGCAGGCAGAGGCAGCCCAGAGATGGGATGATAGTTGCTTGGATTGGACGCGTCCAATTTTTTTTTTTTTATCAAAGGGAGGACAGATGCGTCCTTCCATAAAGTGGGAAAAACTCCAGATTTAATCATGGCGTTAAAAAATTCTGCAAGAGTGGAACATACTGTGCTGGCTATGCTTCTCAGCACTATGGGGGGATCTTGATTTAGCTTCCAAAATGAGGATAAAAATGGAAGAAATTATCAGGATCAATAGTAACAAAATGTTAACAAAACTGCCAGAGGAAGGCCATGTGAGAATTAGCTCTATTGGAATGAAGACTACACATATGAAAAAATACTTTTGTCAAAATCCAAGTAGGAAAGGATCTCTTAAATGAGAATGGCAATTATGATTACAAGACTTTGTAAAATATTTGATTCTTCGGCAAGATTTCCCCAGATTTTTAAAAAAATTTTATGGACCTAATTTGCTGAGATTTTTACTTCTGGACAGTGAGAGGCTTCCAAATAATCCTCCATGCATATGCGTTTTCTCTTAAACAGACTAACGTTTAGGAAAAAAAGTAATTAGAATGTTTGCCTAAGTCCACTGGAAAATGAGCATAACTGTGCAAATGATGTAAAAAGAAAATGCATACACTCAATGATGGCTACACTGAGACATTCACTATTCGTAAGTGAGACTAAAACCAACTATCACTGAAACCCTGTACATATCACTTACCCATGTCACATTGTGAATAAGACATCAATATTTAGTGTCTACCTGAACCCATTTTTGATATTTAGATCTAGCATTAAGTGAGTCAGTTCTAAGTTGAAAGTTCCAGTCACAAAGTAGTCAAATTTAAAACATATATGTGAGCATACTTGCATGGTTAGCAAGAGACACATGGATATAAGAGTCCTTTCACCAGAATGCTGTGTGAATGTACATATTGATACATGTTGAAATACATGCACAGTGCTTCAAACTTTTGGCTTGAAAGCGGTTATGAAAAACATTCTCTGTCCCCAAGAACACTTTCTAGAAAGGTTGCTATGCTACTCTTCTTCCCAAACTAATTTTAAAATCCGTTGACCAGCTGCTTCAAACCAGAACCCTCCACCAGAGCTCTAATGTGCTATTATCATCTCTCCCTCCAGCTCAGAAAGAAATCAATTGACCACTGAATTGTAAGCTTCCCTGATTAATGAGCTTGCTGACTCACCAGGCTTCTCTGTGCGCCAACTATCAACGAAGGCAGATGACCACTGATTAAGGGAATGGGATCTTAAAGAACTGACAGGTCAATGCCAGTGTATTGAATAAACTCTAGGAAAAGAAAGGAGAATACTTGTGAAAGGTTTTTCCATGTACGGACACATCCTAAATTTTATGATAGCTGCTACTTGTAGAAGGTAAATACACTCATGGAAGGAATCGGATCCTAGTGACATCCAGGCAGCCCACTCCATGGGAGGTATTAATGAAAGTGGTGTGTTCGTCTCTGATTAGGAGACAGCTAACAAAGACTGGCACAGAAATATTTGGGATGGAGCTAGAGAGCCCAGAGTGAGACTCCTGACCAAAGCTGTCTGTGGCCACTGTGAAAAACTGGAAAAATAAAGTTACGTGCTGGGTTTAGCCTCAAAACATAGAGATGCTGTGAAATATTGCAGGGAACTGTGTGACAATTTTTGCAAGGAAAGGTTGAAGGAAATTCACCAAACACTCCAGGCTTATCATTATAAATTACTTCTCCCACCACATTGAAGTCAGAATGCTACTGCAACAGAGAGGAAAATAAGTCACCCAGCTTGAAAGACTTCCTGACAGCCTGGGAAAGGACTATACCTGCTTGCTGGAAAGTGGAATATTATGTGGTATGGATGAGTACGCTTACCATGCAATATTATCACAATGCCTCAAAGATGATCCTTGGATTCACAACAATAATCATTAGCTCAGTCCTGGTAGTGTGGCAAAGAGCAGTCGAGCATTACTGGAGAAAAATGTGTTACGTTTTTTACAGTAACATAAGGGTTCGTAAGTAAATGACAAGACTTGAGAAAAATCACCACTTTATACAAATAGAGTATATTGTTACGTAAATTTAGACAACAAAATGAACTAAATAGCATACATATAGCCGGGGTTATGGATTTTCAAATCATTAGGAAATAAATACATTAAATAGTGCAGAACTTTAACATTGCGGTCAATGGGAAAATCCTTGAGTGACAATCGGTCACAAAGGGGTTGAGTTGCGGTGTACCCTCGCAGGGTAGAGGTCTTTGGGGTCACAGGACCAGGGCCCAACAGTCAGCTCAATTTTACCTGGCCCGTGGACTCCGGGTAAAGTGGTTGTCCTGGCTGTCAGTGGTCTTTAAACGGGAGCGGCATCAAAGTTGCTTTTAAAATTGAGATAAGGCCACCAGAAAAGAGTTGCAAATACACAAGAGCAGGGTCATTGCTGATGTCCGTTGCAGGTGTTGTGAAGTGCCCTCCTAATGCAGCGTCGAGTTGAGGGGTCGGTTACCGAACTGGTGACCAACAAGCCTTGGCAGTGATAAAAGTAACTAAAAGGAACGTTGATGTCTGACGTCCAAGGGAGTGCTGTAAGGGCTTGAAACTCCGTTTCAACTGGACTACACTTCCCAAACTGCACCACACCATTTACATGCGGGCGATCCCTCGGAGGGCCTGATGGGCAGCGCTTCTTTGGTTCCAAAGCATCATTTTACCTGCAGTTTGCATGGGACCGTACCCACCAATACAGAGGAGTCTAAGGGTGCACATGGCTTCCAAATGGGTCCCTCATTTCGGGAGTGTTGAGCTTTAGCGAAGGATGAGGGTTGTTTACTCAGTTCCAAGTCTGTTGCCTTAGGGACTCAATATCCTTCATTTGCTTTGTGCAACTAGTCCCTGCAGCTAGTCCCCCCCTTGAGGTGATAACATCCGATGATGTAGGTCACCTTTTTTATCCAGAGTCCACTATTTCTGCCCTCCTAAAGATGGCAGAAATCAACTTTAGGTGTACAGATCAGGCTGCTCACCCGGGAGGTGTGGACAGCCTTCCTGGAGGTGTACACCTCCTGCATATCTAATTTCCCACCATGCCAGGATCCAAGCAAGCCTGGGGCAAGAGGTTGGCTGTGTTCTCCTCAGGGGTACAGCCCAGATGCATATCAGAGGCGGTGCAGTTTTTGAAGCTCACCGCTCTGATGTGTCACTTCACTACCCCACTTGGGAGGAGGAAGGTGTGACCTCCTTCCTACCCAAGCCTTTGTTCTGACTCATAGGAGTGCTCACACTGCCTTGCAGGAGGTCAGAATCCTATCTTGGCTGCAGCTGTGGTGGGAAAACCCAGACCTGCCAGCCAAAGCACATGTCAGCTAGGGTAACCAGGTGGGCAATCACCAGGTAGCCACCTGGGTGCATGCCTGCCTTCCCTTGGCTCCAGATTCATGTCAGAGGAGAGAAGGCATGTTGTTGTTTGACACCAAACTCAACATATTTAGGTGGTACATAATGGAGCTAGCAACCCGGGTGTGCCTGAGTGCAAGTCTCATTTTATCCTGTGGACCGCCTATCACTTATAGTGCATTTTAATGGTAAAGCCACTATAGAGACATATACACTTGCACTTACATGTCTACATTCTTGAGGTACGTCACCCTGCCTCCTGGGCACAAGAGACCATGTCTAGGGGTGACTGACATATACTTAAGAGCAGTGCTGCAACCCTATCACATATAGTGAGGACAAAGTCGAAGCAGAGCAATGAGCACTGTTCCTGCAGTCTACAAAGGTAGGCCTGCTGTCATCTGTTTGCCTGGGTCACTCAGGGTGGCACAATCAGTGCTGCAGGCCCTGAGTACCCATTTACAACCCATACCCTGGGTACCACACTACCACTTACCAGGGGCCTACAAGAGGGGGTATAGTCTCTGTCAATTGGGGATGCCAATTACACAGGTTAGATTTAGGAAGAGCAAGAAGTATCCTAGCTGTCACCTTTCAAATGCTGCTACATTAATTTAACAGACTATGAACCAACAATTCAATTTATATTGGCTTGAGGCATTTCTTTGCTGCTCATTTCTATGTACTTTACTCCACATTTGAATCATGGGTCAGAGAAGTTAGACACATTTTAGTCTAGAACAAATTACACTTATTTATGCCACAAATCAAACAAAAACATACAAACTTCATGGTGAAGTAGTGTGATGTGAAAAACAATACATGAACAAGTGATACAAAACAACAAATTATACAAACATTATGTCAAACATTATGTCACCAGTCTTAATTCACAAACAAAGCAGCTACTTGGATATCCTTTAACATCCACATTGTATAACTGAGTTAAGTAGCTGCTAAACGAGTCTTCTAGTGGTGCCTCATTCCCAATTTCATCACTAAAATCACTTCCTGGTCACTGAACTTTTCTTAAAAAAAGGGAGGTGACATACTCACATTGCATTATGGTTAAGTGAGTTTATAATGTATAAAGGAAGGTACAACATGTAAACGGAGTGGAGAAACCCTACCAGTCTCTATCAGAATTTTATGTATGCATTGATATTAAGATCTATCTTTTGATTTCCTATGAATGTATGGATCATGGTGCACATTGGAAATACAAAACCTGGACCGGAACTGTTTTAGCATCTACCCATTTCAGACATTTCGTTCAGTCCTTTGGTAATACTATTGAAATGGGCTATCATATAAGCTTCTTTTCTTAACAGTGAAGCCTGTGTCACCCCCTCTTGGCGTAGCACAGCATCGTTCAAGAATAAAAAATAAAGTGGTAACAGCACCTATGGTAAATCACTTTATTGACTCCAACCACCACGAACTTGAGTTCAAATGGACCGTGCTAACAGTCACAAAACCACCACCAAGAGGGGGTGACACGGGCTTCACTGTTAAGAAAAGAAGCTTATATGATAGCCCATTTCAATAGTATTACCAAAGGACTGAACGAAATGTCTGAAATGGGTAGATGCTAAAACAGTTCCGGTCCAGGTTTTGTATTTCCAATGTGCACCATGATCCATACATTCATAGGAAATCAAAAGATAGATCTTAATATCAATGCATACATAAAATTCTGATAGAGACTGGGAGGGTTTCTCCCCTCCGTTTGCATGTTGTACCTCCCTTATACATTATAAACTCACTTAACCATAATGCAATGTGAGTCTGTCACCTCCCTTTTTTAAAAAAAAAGTTCAGTGACCAGGAAGTGATTTTAGTGATTGAAACTGGGAATGAGGCACCACTAGACGACTCGCTTAGCTGAATACAAGTAAGTCCACGTATATTTTTTAAACTTAGGGAGATTTAAAAACTCCCACATAGAACAAGACACAAGCAGATATCTCGTTTTTTGTTGTGCACAGAGAGACGCGATGCGGTCAGTTTGTTTGTGAACTTTAAAGCAATCTGAGCCACCACTGACAAAACAAGCTGCGGAACGGCCTCAAACAAAATATCCGGCATCGCCGGCATGGCAAAAGTAAGTGTTGCCTGTAACTTATAAAGCAACAATGTGCCATATTACCGTATATGCAATTCAATGACGTGGCGCTCATTTCCATTCATAGATCGCCCCATGAAAGCTCAACTAAGCTTCCATTTACCGCCAACAAGCATAACTACTGCATTGGTAGAAGTATCGCCCGATTGGCGCAAGTAAGTGCCCCTTCTTTTTTCCTTCCAGCCATAAAATAATGAAAACCACTAAAACCCAACATGTGACTGATAGTAGATCCTTTCTTATTTTAGGTCGTGATACTTACATTTTAACTTGCATCTTTTCGCTGCAACACGCTAATTGCTTTCTCAAATCGATCAGGTACTTATAAAATATTATTTTGTAGTTTAAGTAAATTGGAAGTGTAGAGCCCCTTCACAGGTTCAACTTATGTCCCCTTTGTATTTTAGATAAACCAGTCCACGCCCTGAAAAGAATCCCATAAGCCACCCTGGGAATCGAAACGCGTCGGCATTACACAACACAGGGACTGTTGTATTTGATTAAATTTTTCTGCCTAGTGGAAATGCTTTTGAATTGTCTCACTACTGGGTTTGATTGTTTTGTTCCCCGTGACAGCAGCTACTTAACTCAGTTATACAATGTGGATGTTAAAGGATATCCAAGTAGCTGCTTTGTTTGTGAATTAAGACTGGTGGCATAATGTTTGACATAATGTTTGTATAATTTGTTGTTTTGTATCACTTGTTCATGTATTGTTTTTTACATCACACTACTTCACCACGAAGTTTGTATGTTTTTGTCCGATTTGTGGCATAAATAAGTGTAATTTGTTCTAGACTGAAACGTTTCTAACTTCTCTGACCCATGATTCAAATGTGGAGTAAAGTACATAGAAATGAGCAGCAAATAAATGCCTCAAGCCAATATCAATTGAATTGTTGGTTCATAGTCTGTTAAATTAATGTAGCAGCATTTGAAAGGTGACGGCTAGGACACTTCTTGCTCTTCCTAAATGTGACATGTGTAATTGGCATCCCCAATTGACAGAGACTATACCCCTCTTGTAGGCCCCTGGTAAGTGGTAGTTTAATACGGCCCGTCTAGCCGCCTAGGGCCAAACCCCTTGTTGCTATTACATTTAGGAAGAGAGCACTGGCAATGGAGCCTGGTTAGCAGGCGTCAGTGCACTGGCAGAGTCGAAAACCAGCATCTAGTAGTCCAAATAGGGGCAAAAGGTGGGGAGTCATCTGCAAAAATCCCTGTTTTCTTACACAACACTCCGCTCAGCCAACAGCCCAGGAGAATCAGCCCAACCCTGGGAGTGGTTTCTTGGTCTGCCAGACGAGGAAGAAAGTAAAGAAAACAGACTGCACTATTGCAGGGCCTACTCTGCCTTGTATCTTCTTGTTATGATCACTCCCTCTGGGTAGTCGACCCATCTCAACAGTAACAGGACCCATTCTACACTGGAACTTCACTAAAGCTGTGTTGTTTTCTTCCTCCCCTTTTGCTTTGGGTAGTTAGGTGCCCACCTCTTCTATCCCTAACTTTGCTAGGGCAACACCTAGCTTACCCACGGAGGTCACCCAACACTTGAGCAACCCCACCATGACTGGCAGGGTCAGGGTACCTAACTTTGTTTTGGCTATGGGATCTGCCTCCCATGCAAAGTACAGTGCTTCCATGAAGGCCAGCACCCAGCAGAGGCTACTGACAACTGTGAGTATTCAAAATCACACCCTAAACTCTCCCCTGACAGGTGGCTGAGCTGCTTTAGGGGCAACTGTGGGTTCTTGGAACCTCTTTTGCTGTTTAGAGTGGGGAGCTACCACAACCTGTGGCAGGCACCCTTCTTCCACCCTCCTTTCTGTCAGTGGAGGGTGGGCACCCTGCTTCTGAACAGCTTCCTGACTGCTCAGGACTTCTTTGGGGTCAGGTGAGGCCTTACCAGTGCCCAAACTTCATAAGGAAGGGAACTTGATAAGGGAGGTAATGCCCTGATGATCTTGCTTGATCTTTCAGCGGCGTTCGATACGGTCAATCATGAAGTACTTGTTGACCGTTTGCAGAATCTGGGTCTCTGCGATTCAGCACTGCTGCTGATCAAATCCTTTCTATCAGGATGCCAGCAAGTGGTGTCAAGTGGGATTTCTAACTCAGGAGCCTTCTGTTTGCCTTGTGGGGTACCTCAGGGCTCTTCCCTATCTCCAACTCTGTTTAATCTTTATGTCACTCCACTTGCCGCTCTGATCAGATCTTTTGGGCTATCCTTGGCATCGTATGCCGACGATACTTAAATTATCGTATCAGTGGCTAAAGGTGAAAATAGGGCTGGTAACACGTTCAATAAATGTATGAGTGCAGTGAACAGCAGAATGGCCAGCAATAGCTTAAAGTTGAACTCCACAAAAACCGAGGTCATTCAATTTGGCAACAATCCATCAATTTGGTCCCCCCACTGATGGCCATCAGATCTGGGTTTGGCACCTAAACCAACCTCCAACGTAAAAAACTTGTGGTTTATGCTGGATAGGGATCTGAATTTTAAAAATCAAATTAACCTAATTACCTCCCCCTCCTTCCACTGGCTCAGAACCATCAAGAAAATTGAGAAATTCCTGCCGGCTGACTCACTGAAAGCGGCAGTCATAGCCTTAGTACTCTCGCGACTAGACTACTGCAATAGTCTCTATACCAGCCTCTCCAAAGGCTCACTTAGAAAACTCCAGACCATCCAAAATGCTGCTGCTTGGTTTCTTCTTAAAATCCCCAAATTTCAATCGGCTAGGGCCTCTATTAAACAATTGCACTGGCTTCCAGTCCACCACCACATCACCTTTAAGGCTCTTTGTTTAGCGTACCAGTCAATCTATGGAAAAGCACCTGCCTACTTGAAGGCAAATCTGGTACGGTACATCCCCAGCAAAAATCTTCGGTTGAACTCAGTGAACTTACTGAGGGTTGCTCCCTTCAGGTGGGTCTCTTGGGGAGGCAGAAGCTTTTTTAGAACCACGGCTCTACTGTGGAACCGTCTGCCTCCGGAACTGAAAGTAGTAGACATGCTCCTGGCATTCAGAAAGAACCTTAAAACCTGGTTATTCATCCAATGTTCCCTTAGGACTTGGTCCTCGTTTGCTCTCTTCTGATCTTCTCAGCGCCAAGACGCCTCTGGGTATTCTGAGCTTGATAAGATATTTCATTCATTCATTGATTCAAACTTGGGTTGCCTCCTTACTGGGTTAAAAGGCCCTTGGCTCACTGGATCTCTATTTAGGAGTGACTTCCCTCCCCTTACCTTCCCTTTTCTTTTTCGCTTTCTTTTGGGACCCCAGTCTCCTAACTGTAGGGACTGGATCCCTAGGATCTGATCCCCAGGATCTTTGGGTTGGGGGGGCACACTGGGTGACCGCCCCATCTCGGATCAGACCAACCTCTGGGAGGTCATTGCCTATAATACAATGTAGGGGGAGGTCATAACTGACTACTACCCTATGCCAGCTAAGGATACCCTCCATTTCTATGGGCACTATGGCTACAGGTCTAACAGTGATCTCACCAGGGGCTATCCTTACTTTTCTTGTCTCTCCTGGCACATACTGATCTGGGGACACCAACCTGTCAACCACTATGGTATGACTGGCATGTGTTTCTCTCAGGCCAATGGCATGGATCCCATTCACCTGAATGGAGTGGAAGTGTCTGCTGCCACCCTCAGGGCTCACCACCTTACCCTCTGGACCCTTCTTCTAGTTAAATGCTAAGAGGACCTCCTCATCTTAGGTGTCCTCTCCTATAGCTACACTAGACAGCCCAGCGCTAACCACCTTTTTAGAACAAGCTGGGTCACCTCTGAACCTGTTCTCAAAGAGTTTTTTAAGCCCTGGATCCACGTGCTTCTGCTTGTCAAAGTGGGGTGTGATTTACTCTCCTTTTTAGGGTTCTGGGGTACTGAGGTGGACTTACCACCTCCCTCCTTTAGTTTTTGTGGGCCAAAAAGCCCCCCCCCTTTCTGGAGTCACCAACCTGGGACTTCTTGGGTACTCTTGTCCTTACCCACACATCAGCTTTCTTAGCCAGCTCTCTGGGACTAGAAAGAGATGGATCTACTAAATGGCGGTGTGACTTGTCTGTGATACAGTTTGTCAATATGTGCTCTTTCATAATCGAAATATAAAGCCCACCATATGTATTCACCTCATTACCTTTGATTCAGCCTTCTGGTGCCTTGACTGAACAATCCACAAAGTCCATACATGCCTCTGTTCTTTATGGAAGTCCCTAAGCTTCAGCCTATACTCTTCTGTGATGAGTCCAAAACCTTCTATGAGTGTCTCCTTCATACGCTTGTAGGACTCAGCCAGTGTTGGCGACTTATCCTTCTCATTTTGAAGGCTCTTCCAAAGGCTGCAAACAATTTTTCAATGTTATCTCCACCACTATATTTGGGGGCAATCTTTTTGGGGATATCTGGGTCAAAGGACTAATCCTTTCTCCTTGGATCATTGTTGTTGCTGCCACCATCTTTGGGCCTCAGGCTCAACTTAACCCTCATTACCTTAAAGGCTAGTGTCCTCTCTTCAAGTTCAAGCCTTCTCTCCTCCAAGGAGATTTAGTCAAGCTTGTTCTCAAGGGTTCCTACCAGTGGGGGGAAAACTAGAGTGACTCATGTCACTTCCCAGTGGAGTAGGAGGTCTGGGGAAGAATGTAGATCTATGGCCCTCACCATCCTCCCTATAATTCACAATTTGGGCTAGGGTTCCATCCTCATCATCGTCAGGATCTGCTTCTGAGGTATGGGCCTCCCTCTCTAAATTCTCTCTCTCGTAGGCACTGAGGACCCTTTACAGATCCTCCTCTGTAGCTGTCACCTTGTAGCTAATGCCCCTTGCTTTTCACAACACCCCTATTTCCATGATCCTCAGTGCTGGGATGACTGCCAGGTCAAGGTTCTGAGCAGAACCCATTGTGCCTAGACTTGTTTTTTGGTAGTTGGGACATTATTAAAAGTTCCATAAAGTTTTTAAATCTTATCCTAACTTACCTAGATTTTTTTAAAAGGTACTAATGGAATAGGGATCCACACAGGGCCTTATAAAGTCAATTTCCCAAAAGTTGAAACAATTCTGAAATAATTATTTTTTATTCTAAAGTAAATTTTGTGGACTTCACATGCACAATTAACCTATGACCTGTGGTACTACAAAACAGAGGTTCAGAGTCCACAACACTGGGCACCAATGTAGGAAAGTGAAATATTATATGGTATAGGTGAGTACCCTTACCATGCAAATACAATCACTCAAAACAAACGCTCTTTGAGGAGACAACAGTATTTGGTTTCAATGAGTACTAGCCTAAAATCAAAACACTTATATAACCTATATTAACCCAGCATTAATGTTTTTCTACATAAGAATGCTTTCACAAATTGGTTAACAATTGATCATCATTACCTGACAAAACTCAAATGAAATCCAGTACCAATTGCATACAAAACCAGAAGGCCACACCATAGATACCTTGAGCCCATATGCCTGAATTTATCCACATTAGTACCTAATAATATTATGAAGACGTTTAAAATTGTAACTGACAACATACCATACAGTGACTGAACATGTTGCACATCATTTCATAATTAATACTTTAAAAGATCTTTAGTCAAAATCAAATTCAACATTTTTGGGGGATTTATACAGAAAAATCCATAAAGCTATGACAGATAAAAAATTCAAAATCTCACATGTTACCAGTGTGAAAAATGTATAAAAAAGACAATACTTTCAATACAGAATTTAAGTGCAAAATGTGGTATAGACATGTTTGAGAATACAGGGTTTACTAAGATAAATCTCTCGTATATTCGATAGAACTAAAACATTGTTCTTAATCTAAATTATTAGATGTGATTGAAATAACATGTTGAATTTCAAAATAGAAGTTCCAGAATTCATATCTACTGAGAATCCTAAAAGCAAAACATTCAGTGCAAAGTTAAAGTGAAATAGTAGATGTGATTAACAATATGGGTTGTACTAAAATAAACCTCTCACATGTGGTCAAGCTAAAACAGAGTTCATGATCCTAATGATTAGGTGTAATTAAGATAGACACATTTGTTTTAAAATTTTAACAAGTATAATAAATTGCAGATTTCATTTAACTAAAAAATATTTTGTCCTAAAACAATTAAATAGAACTGGTGGTGATTGAATAAAGGTGTGTGGGTATGCAGATTTTCAGTTTAAGTCTTGTTTATGTTTTGCCTTTTCTACCACCTCACCTCTCTAGAGGATTAAAGTTCCTTTTAATTTGCAACCATGTGAAGAAGCTGATCAAATAAGATGCAAATTATTTAGAATAATAGCCATGTGCAATGATTAACGTAAAATTTAAAGACAAAATGACAGGTATTTTTAAACATGCAAACTGCACTAGGTAGATATACTAATTTGTATAGGCCATAGAAATGCTTAACTGCAAGCTTGCTTTTAACTAGAAGTGAACTCAACAATTCTTAAATGTGTACAATGGAATTTAGAGACCTGACCGCAATATGTCATGCTTAGACATATTCATCATAACTGCAGAATGTTACGGTTTAACAAATGTATAACATTTTGGTAAAAGACATCTGAATGTGATAACTAAACTTCCTATTTACCCCATATTTCATTTAATGCTTGAATAGAATAGTTTTATATTTTAAAGCAGTATTTCTTGTTGGGTTCATGAAATGCATTACTAAACAGTCTTTTTCCAAGTTGATGTTTCTTTTCTTTAGCCTAGTTCATTGTTTATGTAATGAAACATTCAACATTAGAAACTTAAACTGTGTTTGATGGCTATGGGACGTAGGCTTATGAATCAAGAAGCTAGATACGTAAGTTGTCTGTAACAAACTTTGTGATAAAACTTTGTGAGCTGCATGTTATTTCGTGGGAAAGGAAGAGCTGAACTCACTCTCAGGCGAATGCTGTTGCCTAATTGAACCCAAAGAGGAGAGACCTGATACATATTTTGTAACATTATTGTTGCCTTGTATTTTAGTGCGTGTTCCTATTGTAGGCTCAACACTCATTCCACATAGCTATTCCCAGACACACATTTTGCATTTTTCCCTTGCCCTCGACTGATAGCTGTGGCTGCCGCTGCTGCTGTTTATCCTTTTCCCTTATCATTGCTTGATTTTTACAGTTTGCTACTGCAACTGTATGTTTATTTGCTCAAATTAATGAGACTCGGCTGAGTTTCATGATTTACTCTTAATGGGAAGTTTGACAGCTTTAATTGGATTTTGAGCTTTATGCTGTCTTTATCTAAGTTTTTTCCTTTGATTTTTGAACTCTTCATGAGTTCCAATAACTCTAAAATCTGGTCCTGTTCATTAGAATAGGGTATGTGTCCTTTATGGAACGCGTTTGAATGCGTTATTTGATCATTCGTTCTACCGATAATTTAATGAGATTTCTGTAAACTTACTTGAATTTATCAACTAATCAGAATAAAAAGAACAAAAAGAATCTTACTAATCTCTTAATGAGAAATAAACTTTTGAAACTAATTTAAACTCTCATCATTGACTTAACATGGCACCTAAACAATTGAAATAGGGACATCAACAAACTGTTGTGATTGTGCTAATATTGATTGATGTTAGCAGTACCTGTTTGCGCAAAGGGTGAAGCTGCATTGATTAGAGTGATTTCACGCTGGTCGAGATTTCACTTGTAAATGTGAAAGTCTTTTTGTGTGGCATAAGTCGGAGGGTGTAAATACCTTAATATTCTGGCAGTACTATAGTTTTCTTTAGCAGAGCAAACAAGAATTGTTACGTGTTTTGTTATTGTCATTTCTAAAGATTATTGTTGATTTCTGCAAGTACGGAAGAAACTGTAAAGGAGGGTGAGCTGCTGCAAGGAGTGAGATCATACATCATGGTGTTTCATGCTAAGATTGGCTGGTTGGTGTACTTTTGCACTGTGATTGGTTGGTGACATCTGGGTGCTGCGCTGTGATAGGTCAGTGGTTGTGTGAATATTGCATAGGGTTTTGTTAACAGGATTTCGATAAATCACAACTTTGACACGATTGGAGAGAAAGAAATCTGATGCTTACAGAACAGAATCAAAATATTGAATTGCAATTGCTTTGCCTTACGAGTTTGTGAATCTTGAAATGCTTGAGTTTTGTGAAGGGTGATGCAACAGATCCGATATGGACAGGTGAAGAGGCACCTCCTGAGGATGCGCCTGCACATTACATGGCAAATGAATTGGGATTACATATATGTTTATGGCTTCGCCAATGGTGCAAGATTACTGAGAAAGTAGGTTAATTAAAATGTCCAAAATATGGTACTTTTGACACTAGAATTATTGAGTAGAAAGAAAAATTGTACGAAGTAAAACCGTCCCCTAGACTCATCCAATATGAAGCTTTAAATATGTGGGAGAAAGTTGCACGAGAGACAGAAAGGGGAAAATATCAGAAAAAGATTAAAAGAGCAATGTGTAATTATGCAGATGCTCGATGGGATGAAGAACAGCAGAGATGAAGGAAAGCCACAGTTGAAGTGACCAGATTGTACCCAGCTATTTCCACAGAAATGCCAGAGAAAGGAAAGAAGACAAAGACACAGGGAAAAGACAAAGAGAAAGGTGAAAAAGGAAATGAGACAGATAGTGATTAAGGGGATGACCTTTTAGAGGAAATGTTACCTGCACATCCTCCGCCTTATGCAACCCCAATTGCTAGTGCTGGAAATTATGCCATTAAGAGCAGTACAATAGCTACTGCCCATGTAGAAACTAGCATAGTGCGAGTTGAGAGACCCCTTCAAATACTTCAAATTGCTCCACCATGTGCTGCTCGACCACAGACTGTTATTCCACCTGCGATTAAAATATCTGTTATAAATGGTCTGGTGCAGAGAGTGCCTAGATCAATTACAAATGCCCCAATATACATTAACCTGACTCCAGAGGTTCAAGGAGCTGTAGGAAGTTTACCTACATCAGGATTTATTCCAACGTCTCAGAATTCACAGATCGTTGCATGGAGACAACCTCAGATGGTCCAAGCATTAAGAAATGGGGAAATGATTATTTTTACATAATCACTAGCATCGGAGGAAACATATTTGTTTGAAGAAGGACTCTTTCCAACATGGTTTGAAGAAACTGCAGGGATTAAAAAGACAGAGAACATTGTACAAATGGTTAACACAGATCCTAAGAAAGAGAGGCCACTAAATATTCCCAAATTAAAAATTGAATTAGAAGAGATTATTAGGGGATGTTTAGATTCAGAACATTTGGATCTATATCAAGAGAAATAATTGATTTACCTGTGTAAAGAAATTACAAGACGGGCAGCAATTACACATGTTAAGTTGACCAAGTTGGCCCAGAAATATGAGGTTGATCTTTCTAAGATTTATCTTTTGCAGAGAAGTTACAGGGTTCAATTAGATGATGAAGCAATTGAAACAGTGCGTTCTTCAGGAATGTGATTGCATATTACAGAATTAATAAAATGCATTCGCAAATGGAGTCATTTTGAAAAATTTGAAAACAAATGCGCAAGAAAGCATGACAAGAAAAAGAAACAACCTGAGTTGGTAGGGGAAAATAATGAATAAGATGAGGAGGGAGCTTCAGCTTATCCACTAACAGAAATAGCGGGAGGAGTGTATGCCCATGTGCCTTGGAGCATTGGTGATCTTGTAGCTTTTATGAACAATTTTGCAAAATTAAGAGACAAGCATGTGTTGTGGTACACACAGTTGATCAATCTGTGAAAATTCCAAAAGTGCTATGGATTGATTTGAATACGTTCTTTGATATTGTGGTGCCAAGTGATTTGTGGGCTGAATGTAAGATTGCTGTACAATGGCGATGTGAAAAACCAATGAGAATGGTACGCACTAATGTACCATCACCAGTAGTTATGGAGAAATATGAAGCAGTGATTGCTTTCCTGAAAGGCAAAGTACCCCTGAAAGAACTTGATTGGTTAAAAATCATATGAACTACATAAGAAGCAAAAGAATCAGTACATGAGTTCTATGAGACGATGTGATAGGTGTTTCAGCAGCACAGTGGAAGAGAATATCCGTATGGGGATATTTGTATCTCAGTTCGTACTAGGGTTAAGAACAGAGATAAGTGCACACATCCAACCAAGTGCAATATGCTGGCAGAATAAATCACTTGATGA
The DNA here is from genome assembly GCA_963921515.1 of Calotriton arnoldi. Classification (NCBI taxonomy): domain Eukaryota; kingdom Metazoa; phylum Chordata; class Amphibia; order Caudata; family Salamandridae; genus Calotriton; species Calotriton arnoldi. The sequence goes on along the minus strand of CAWUFW010000648.1, from coordinate 736,697 downwards.
GACCCTGAAGATTGCGAAATATTGCAGTGATGAACAACAGATAAGGCAGAAAAATATTAAAGAAAAATTCATGGTGGCTCAGACAAAGCTTGCTCAGAAAGGTTTTCAGAGTTCTTCTTTTGCAGGAAATCAAGGAGGTATGCAACGTGTTCCACATGAAGATTTTCAGGGTAATCCAGGAGGATGTTTTGGTGTTTCGCAAGGTAGAGGAGTTCCAATTGATCCAGGTTTAAGAATGGAATGTTGCAACGCTGAAGAAAATGACCACTTGTCACATTTGTAACAGGGTCGGTCACTGAAAGATGGAATGTAGGTTTAATCCTAATGTCACAAATAGAAATGTACAGATGCAGAGAGGAGTGCAAATGCAGAAAATGCCAGTACAACAGATGCAAATGCCCATACAAACAAGTTCCGATGATGCAGGTCCCACAAGCCCAAATGATCCCACAAAATATGCGAAAACCAAGAATCAATTTCAACCAGATGCCAAAAGCAAATATAAACCCTTTCCAGAACCAAAATCAAAATACATTCCAGCATTTTTGATAATGACAGTTCAGTCTCTGACATTTCTCAATGACAGTGCCTAAGGAGGGTGGAAGATTGCGTGCTTGGTGTAGTCTTAGAAGTAGACCAGAGTGGTCCATTCGAAGAAGGTGAGGTGAATGGCCACCCCGTTTCATTCCTTATTAATACAGGTGCTACCAGATCCACCGTTAGAACTGTGGAAGTCCCAGACCTACCCCTCTCCGGAAAGAAGCTCCAAGTCTTAGGAGTTGTAAATAAACAAATTACAAGTCCAGTCTCAGAAAAGGTTCTTGTAAAAACAGGTTCATTTGAGGAAAATCACCAGTTTGTTGTGTGTGATACGAGCCATGTAAATTTATTCGGGAAACATTAATTGTGCAAGTTAAATTGCTCAATTTACTATACACCAGACGGTGTCGAGTTCCAGACTCATGATGAGGATGTGGATTTTAAAATGGCTCCACAGAATACAGCTAAAGGATTGTTTACATTAAAGACAATTGAAGAATTACCCTCTGATTTGAGAGAAACTGTAAAATTAGAAGTGTGGGCTCTCACAGGGAAAGATATTGGACTAATTAAAAGAGTAGAACCAATCCGAGTTATCTTAAAGGCAAATGCAGTGTATCCAAGAACACCACCATACCATTTAACCCCAGAAATAATTGCAGGAATACCACTTGTAATACAAAAAGGAATTTTGAGGAAATTAATTGGGAGTCCATGTAACTCTCCAATCATGGGTTTACAGAAACCAAATGGAAAATATAGGATAGTGCAGGACTGCAGAAAAATCAATGAAATTGTTGTTCCATGTTGTCCTGTGGTACTGAATCCAGCCACAATACTTTTCCAAATTCCATGTACTGCAGAATGGTTTATTGTCACAGATCTTTGTCAGGCTTTCTTCTCAGTGCCATTGCATGAAATAGACAGTTCATTTTTTTTTTTTTATTTCAACCAAGAGTTTCAGCATGGTGCTGAGTCCTACAAGGGTACACAGAGAGTCTGTCTATTTTTAAACTGATCTTGAAAAAGAATTTAGAGTCATTACAAATTCCCTACAGAAAAGTATTCGTGCAATATATTGATGACTTACTTGTAGCATCAGAAACACGAGAAGCTGGTAAGCAAGATACCATTGCATTATTGAATCACCTGACTGAGAATGGACATAAAGTGTTTCCAGGTAAACTGCAGTACTGTCAAAAAGAAGTTCAATATATGGGACACATCATTGAAAAAGGAGCTAGGAAAGTGTCACCTGAGAGAGTAGAAACAATTCTTCAAATGAATCCACCTCAAACTGAGAAAGAAGTCAGAATGTTTTTGGGAAGAGTTGGCTACTGTAGACAGTCGATGCCAAACGTTTTCCTGTTAGCAAAGCCTATACAAAGGCTGACACACAAGGATTTGTCTGATCCTCTTTTTGGGGCAATGGTTGTTTGAAAGCCTTCCTAGAGCTGAAAGAAAAATGTTTTTGTGCCCCAGCGCTAGGAATGCCAGATGACAGTGAAGAGTTTACATTGTTTTGCAGTGAGAGGGAGGGCTGCCTCGATCAGTGCTTACTCAGATGCACGGTGATGCTTTAAAACCTGTGGCATACTTTTCAGCCACCCTTGACCGTGTTGCCACAGGACTGCCAGCTGCCTTAAAGTGGTTGCCGCAGTAATCACTAGTCTGGAAAAGAGTGAGAGCATAGTGATGGTATACCCTTTAACTGTAATGGTCCCTCACTCTGTTGAACTACTAATGACACAAAGCAAAACCCAATATATGACTCATAATAGATTCCTGAAATACGAGCAGAAGATTTTGACATTAGAGAATATTGAATTAAAAAGATGTCAAGTTTTGAACCCGTCTACTTTACTGCCTGTGAATGACACAATTTGTGATGAAGTTGAAAATGATTGCCTAGATGTCACGGATTTATGCACAAAGCCTAGACCTGATATTAAGGATGAACCCCTGAATGATCCTGATTATGTAATTTTTGTGGATGCTCAGGTCAGAGAAACAATGAAGGTACCCTGAGAGCAGCTTATGCTGTGTGTGCAATAAATTATGTCATCGAAGTTTCATGGCTTCAAGGGGTTACCTCAGCACAAGTTGCAGAATGTATTGCCCTTACCGGAGAATGAGGTTTAGCTGCTCAAATGAAAGTGACTATATTTACAGATAGTCAGTACAGCTTTGGTGTTGTCCATGATTTTGAACATGGTCACAAAGAGGTGTTATGACCTCTTCAGGAACCCCCATTAGAATTAGAAATGGGATGCATGTGAGACATTTGTTGGAAGCTCTCCAGTTGCCTGCAGACATTGCAGTGGTTAAATGCACAGCCCATCAAAATTGGTAACAGCTACATAGCTATGTGAAATAGATATGCTGATTCAGTTGCACAGTATTGTGCCTTGCTGGCCTGCACATTTAATGGAACTTTCACATGTAAATCTGAGGAGGAAACTTCATTTTCTATGTTGATGACAGTAACAGATACTTGAGATGAATTGAAGAGAGTACAAGAAAATGTTTCAGAAGCAGAACAACAAAGTTGGATAAGAGCAGGTTATGAGGAAAACACAAATGACATTTGGATGTTTCCAATAACACAATGCTTTCATGGATACACACACTTGACTTTTTAGACAGAATTGGTACAACCCAAAGTTTAGGATGCTAGCAGCAGAAGTGTGTCATTGATGTGTGACATGTCAACAAATTAATGCAGGGAAGAGGACACAAGTTCCACTGAGTCACATAGGGAAATCAGGGGATCCTTTTGACAGAATGCAGAGGGACTTTCTCGAGATGCCTGCCTGCAACGGGCTGAGATATGTTCTGGTAATAGTATGTGTCTTCTTGAGATGGGTGGAAGCCTACCCAACCAGAAGAAATGGCAGTCAATGTAGCAAAACTGTTATTGTGAGAATTGATTTCCAGATACGGAGTGCCAGTTTCTCTAGAATCAGATAGAGGTACACACTTTAACAATGAGGTCCTGAAGATGATTTGCACAGCATTACACATTGAGCAAAGACTGCATTGCAGCTATGGACCTGAAGCGTCAAGTATAGTAGAGCAACTGAATGTGACTATCAAGTCTCGACTAGCTAAAGTTTATGCTGCAACATCACTGAAATGGCCAGAATCTTTACCTTTTGTGCTGATGAGTAGTGAAAGAATCCCTGATAGGAAAACTGGCTATCACCCCATGAGATACTGCTGGGCCGTGCAATGAGGCTACCTGCTTTACCTGCAAATGCACTTGTGATTATCACAGAAGATATGATACTCGATTACTGCAAAGGATTGGCTGATGTGATATGTTCTGTTTCTTAGCAAGTTGCAGCTGCCACTAAATATCCGCATCAATAACAGTGCCACAACCTCAATCCTGGGGATTGGGTTGTGATCAAGAAGCACGTTCAGAAGAGTTGTTTGGAACCGAGATAGAAAGCCCCTTCCAAATTATTTAGGTGACCAACTCTGCTGTTAAGTGTGCTGGAGTTCCAAATTGGGTTCACGCTTCACAAACCAAGTAAGTGAGAAATCCGGGAAAATAAGTTTTGCTCTTTGAACCGGAGTGAAAATTATTGGGGATTGCACCACCACCTCTTGTGAGACCGCAAAGAGCATTGATATCGAGATCATGACAGCAGCAACAACAAGAAATGGGTGAAAATGTGCAAACTGCAACACCAATCCAAGTGCCTGTTGTTTCACAAAGTGGCAGTGAAAGAGAAGCAAAGACTGACCATCAACTTGGAAACATTACTGAGACAACACGGGTACAGCCAAAAGATCCGGGTGAAGAAACAAGCCCTGAAACTAGAAGAGTCACCCGTAAAGTTGAAGGGCCGTAGTATTGTAATCAAGAAAGACTAAGAAAAGGCATATCAATTGATCGGATGCCATCAACTATCCATGAGGATACAGAATAATGTGATGAAAATGATATAGAAGGATATCAGCAAAATCTGAGAAGATTGAAAAAGAGCAAGAATGCCTTGTCGAAGGTATTCAGCACTTGAGTGGTCTTACTATGTGGACAAAGTATTGAATGTCACAGTAGATAAGTTGTGTGATGTGAAATCTGAAGTGTTTGAACCTCCATGACATCACCACAGTGCGCATGGTTGGCTAAAGATACATGACAAAAGCAAACTTTACAATTATAAATAGACATTTGAAAAGTCTAAAAGAGTTATTTGAAAGGTATAAAAGAGACTGACACTAACTGATTCATTTTTTATTTTAAAGAAGATTTACCTAGGCCCAAGTCATCAGTAGAAGAGTAAAGGTAACAATTTTAGAAGAAAACGGAGTAGGGTTAAGGATTGTATGTATGAAATTTGCTTTGCTGAAAAACTGTGATAAAGGCTAACCACTAAGAAGCTATTTAAAGAAATCTGTGCTGAAGTTTGAACTTATATTATAAAGGAATACTGCTTATGTCAACTAACTTGAACAAATCAATAAAATGATTGACACAACACTCATGAGTTTGTAGTTATTCAGTATATTCATGTTCTTATACTGAAGTTATACAATAATATGAGAATTTAAGTCTCAAATGAGACTGTTATACAAAAGTGACATACAAGTGACTCAGTGACAAAGTGACACAGCGTGATCATGGGAATCTGACAACAAAAACAAATTACATAAACATAATTCGTGGGCAAATAATTTGACAGGATGTCCATTTTCTTTTTCACTTCTGCTCAACAGACAATGCCTATTGTATTATTTGCGGGTATTTCAGGCTTGTTGCCGAGGGTACAGAACCTTTAGCGTAAATATAATCAACGTTTTGACCCTAATGGTATGTGTTCCTATTCAAACATCTCAATGTGTCTTCCTCAGGACTACAAACCTGTAAACAGCCTGCATAACAAATGATATATTGGGTATCAGACTGTGTCTTGCATCTACTGTGTGGAGTATCACAGGGGAGCGAATGATCTACTCAAATGGAAACTGAAAAAACAGTGTATTACTTAGTGTTCAAATTAAGCGAATGTGACCCCTCCCGGCCGGTGCACCCTCGCCATGCACTGCTACTTATCCCACATACTACATCAGTAATGGCATCTTATATGACATCATTCATAATATAACTGCAACATTTGTGATTAAATAAGAGATGAAAAAACTGTGCATGGAGGGGGCACGAGTTGTAGTTACCTTAGGGCACAAGTTATAGTTTCTTGAGATAAGTATAACTATCACTGTTGAATTTCTATGATTTTGTGCATGTAAAATCTGAACCTAACTATAACATGCCTGTAACCTTAGGTTTTTTAGTGAAATATATATGTGTGTGTGTGTGTGCGCATGTGTGTGTGTGTCCAAAATGAATAGTCCAAGGCTCTTCTCAATGGTGAAAAATATATTTATTTCACGATGTCATTGACAACGTGTTTTGGCTCTACAGCCTTTCTCAAGCACAAGTTCTATCCACCATAAAGAATAAGTAGTCAAGCCAATCACCAGCATGAAACACATAGAAAACAAACTATGTCGACAATGGACCAAAAAACGACATTGATTTCATTTCTATATTCAATATCTTTGGTGCCTTCTACATGTGCAATATTACATTTGTAATCTCCAAAATGACTTAATGAATTAAAATCAAATTGTTTCGCAATATAAATGTAATTTCATTCTTCCAACAAATATTTATGTTCTATTCGTCAGATGACATACTTTTTGTGTCCATGTTGAATTCATTAATTTAGCATCCTCCAGGGCCACTATGCAATTGACATCTTAATTATAAAATCGAAAATTCTCAAAATGGTACCTGTATTCAATTATACACCCAATACTAACCCAATTATAGCCCAAGTGGGCAAAATATATGTAATCACCTATAAAGTTATTATGTCCCAGTGGGCCATCAAAATTATTCTTCGTGCACCATATGTATTCTCTATAATGGACCACATTTCATAGGACAATAAGCATATTTGTATTTGAAAAACAAATATATAAATGAATACAGAACATACAATTAACATAAAATTATTTAATGAAAATGGGATATCTTATCTCCAGAGACAAATCTCTCTCAGAAAGAATTTCAAAAACATATGATATAAGGCATGTAGGACTTGGCCTTTTTGTCTAAAGTTCCCTAAACTTTTTGCTTTCCCCCTAGACCGTTTTCCTGACATAGAGTTGCCAATTTAGATGCTTTGTGTACTTTGCCACTGCTGATCAGTGTCAAAGTACAAGTGTTCCCTGTGTAAAGTGTAATGGTCATTGGTTGGCCATGATTAGTATGTTGCCTTACTAGTAAAGTCCCTAGTGATGTGCACTGTGTGTGCCAGGGCTAGTAATGCAAAGGTGTGCGGAGAAGGGAACTCAGGCCTGAAGTGTAGGGCCTGCGCGCAGTTTGCTAAGTTAACATGTTGTCCTGACAAGTGCAACCACTTGTCAGGCCTTACTTTCCCTTTTGCGTACACAGTGGGCACCCCTGTGGTAGGTCCCGGGTAACCCCTGGGCAGGGTGCAGTGTAAGTAAAAGGCAGGACATATACTGAGGTGTGTGTTATGTCCTGACAGTGAAAAACACTCCATTTCGTTTTTCACTGGTGAAAGGCCATCCTGCCCAAGGGACAGAATGGGGAGGCTGGGTATTGTGTTTGTTAGCCTAGTTTCCCATAAGTTTAAAATGGAGAGGTGCAGTTTAGTATGTATGAACTCACAGCGTCATAACACATCTTTCTATGAAAGTGGTTTTGTCACTGTGTGTTCAGAAGCCTCTCTTTTAGAAAGTGGCTGAGTTTTGTGCTTTAAGCATTTCTGTGTGTCTCTGCTGGATGTGGATTGACTGTCTGGATCTGAGAGGGGAGAGGAGCTGGGGAGGTCTTGACCCAGGGAGGGGTTGACATGGCACCAGGCTGACCTGCATCTGGAGAGTAGGCGAGGAGAAGCCCCGGGAGGTGAAGAGGCCTGGGTTGCGGCTATAAAACAATTGACCCATCTCCGGCTGAGTGATTAAGGATCCAGACCCCCAGTATCAAAGGGAGAAAGGTGACACTGGGAGGGAGACACCCAGAACTGATTTAGGCAGGGGTCAGGGACCCCTGAGCACAACGAACTTCAAAGACATTTAGGGGTATAACTATGAGAGCTGAGACCCCTGAACGTTGGAATAGAAATGCATTGAGACTGAAAAGGCTTGGACCCATTTCGTGGTCAAGAGGAACCTCTGCTAAGGAAGGAACAACTGAAGAGACTGCTGGGAAGGACCGACCCTTGCTTCGTGATCTGGGGCTGGTCTGCAGTTTGCTGTTTTAACCAAGGAAGAGGGACTGTGCTTTGTGCGCTGGGTCCCCCTGCTTGAAGAAGACTGTGCCTTGTGCTGTGTCTTGTTACCCCAAGGGCCTGAGGTGAGCTGGCTCCCTGTTTGGAAACACAGAAACATAAAAGTTTCCGGAGAAGTTTCAAGCGATGCGGTGGGCGTGTGGTGTGGCAGCTTGAGACCCTCGGAAGGTGTGCCCTGTGATCTTGGACACACGGAGGAGAAGTGAGACTCGGACGCGCTGGGTGCGTGTCGTGATGCACAGGAGGCATTGGTGAAGAGCGCCTGGTCAACGTGTGCATCGAAGGTGAAGTGAGTCTCGGACGCGCTGGGTGCGTGTCGTGGTGCACCGCAAGCGTTGGTGAAGAGCGCCTGGTCAGCGTGTGCATCGGAGGTGACGTGAGACTCGGACGTGCAGGGTGCGTGTTGTGGTGCACCGCAGGCGCTGGTGAAGATCGCCTGGTCAGCGGGTGCATCGGAGGTGAAGGGAGTCTCGGACGCGCAGGGTGCGTGTCGTGGTGCACAGGAGGCGTTGGTGAGGAGTGCCTGGTCAATGTGTGCATCAGAAGTGGAGTGAGTCTCGGACGCACAGGGTGCGTGTCGGGTTGCACCGGAGGTGCTGGTGAAGAGCGCCTGGTCATCGAGTGCACCGGAGGAGAAGTGAGGCTCGGACACGGTTAGCGTGTCGGGGTGCAGCCGAAGGCGTTGGTGAACAGCGCCTGGATATCGGAGCACCGGAGTTGAAGTAAGTCTCAGTGAAGCAGTGTGCGTGCTTTGGTGCAACCTGGGACTGTGGAGGTGATCGGCTGATCATCGTGTGCACCGGAAGAAAGTGAGTCTCTGCAGCGCGGTGTGCGTGTCTTGGTGCCAACTGAGACCACAGGAAGGAGTGCCTGGTGAACGTGCACTCAGAGTCGACGTGAAGCCCCATCAGTGTTGTGTATGTGGCTTCGTGCCAGAGGAGACCCGGAGGGTGCTGTGGTTAACGTGCACCCGGAGAACCGTAATCTCAGGGGCGTGGGGTACGTGTGCCCTGCGGCCGCCTGAGACCTTCCTAACAGTCGCGGCCCGGACTGGCAGCCCCGGAGGAGCTGAGCTGCCAGGCCAAGCCGCTGAGGCCCATTGAGAAAGTTCTACATGGAAGGCCCAGTTCTCTGAAGGAGGAGAGGAGAGTGGGGTCGCGCCCCCAGGTAACGTGGATCACTGCCTGGGCGGGGCGCGGGCTCGGAGGGACACTCTCTCGGCCTCTCAGTCCTTCTGGCAATGTGAGCCTTTGCTTCGGCTCAGATTGGGGGCCTGTACGTCGTTCAGGAGTGGCAGTACTGGGGCCAGAGTGAGAAGCTGTACTTTATGTCATCGTTGATACGTGTGGTGGGCAACTGTTATCGAAGAGGCTGACTGTCGTAATACACATTGCCAATATTGCTGCTAACGAATTGCCGGTCTGTCTTATGACGCCTGACATTATTTCTGCATAACAAAGTACATGATTATAGCGCTACGCATTGCATTATTTCTCCATTGCAAAGTACAGGATTGTAGCGGCCCGCATTGCATTATTTCTTCATTGCAAACTACATGATTGTAGCTACGCATTGCATTATTCCTTCATTGCAAAGTACATGATTGTAGCGGCGCGCATTGCATTATTTCTTCATTGCAAAGTACGTGATTGGGGTGTGACGCATTGCATTATTCCTTCATTGCCCAGTACATGATTGTAGCGGTACGCATTGCAATATTTCTCCCATTGCCAGGTACCGGGGTGTATCGTTACGCATTGTATTATTTCTCCTTTGCCCAGCACAGGATTATATTGTTACGCAGTGCACTATTGTTTGTCCATTGCAACGTGTGTGATTCTAGCATTGCGACCAGCATAGCATTTTGAAAGCGGTGGTTGGGATTTGAACCTACCAGCCAGCCTTAACGAATATTACCCTTTATTATATGTTGGCTTATGTATCGTGTGGTCTGATCGTATATCTTTTTACATAAAGTTTATACTCGTTTTATCAAACTTGTGTGGAGTCCATTTGTGGTGTCACCAGTGGGTTGTTGTGAGTGTGGTTGCACATACTGTACACTCGTGCCTTGGAGATAGGCCTGGCTGCTCGTGCCAAGCTACTAAGGGGGTGAGCAGGGTTATCTCAAACGGTGTCCTTACTTGGCCTAACGTTGAGTGAGGAGTCCCGGGTCTCGCATTTGGTGACAGTGGTGCGGGACGGGGACTCCGGCTTCCAACATTTGGTGGCGGAGCGGTGGGATACAATCCTAACGTAATTGAAACGCGTGTGTGCAAAACCACTCAGAGTAATTGGTGTACATCATAAATTGATCGCAGACCACGACGCAGCAACATATTGTTTTGAATTGTTGGTTCTATTGTTGAGTAACCTTTAAACCACACATCATGTCTCAGGAGGGGAGCCAGATAGCCGGTAGGCTGCGGCTGCAGAATTAGAGTTTAACATTGAGGCATTGTTTACCTACAAGGTTGATCAGTTGAGGAAATTCTGCAGAGCTTTGGGTTGTCCCATGAAGGGTAGCGCCAAGAAGGAGGAGCTGCAAGTGGCCTTGAGGGCCTGGTGGGAAGCCAAAGAGGCTCAGGAGGCGGGTGATGTTGAGGTGGATGAGGATGACCCAGGGAATGATTTGGTCCACAGGATTTGCCAGTGGAGGGACCAGCCACAGGGGCTGGAAGTAGCCATTCAGGGAGGAGTTTTTCACCAGAGGAGTAGGAGGAAAACCAAAGGGTCAGACTGCATGAGTTGGAGGTGCTAAAACTTAAAACTCAAGCAGAGGAGAGCAGGAACGCTCTCGCGTTGGAAGAGAAACAGATTCTCTTCGCTCATGAGTTAAGCATGAGGGAACTGGACATTAAGGGTAGACAAGCAGAGTCCAGTTTGAATGGTGGCAGCGCACAGCCAGTGCCAAGTGTGGATGAGTACAAGTGTGCACTGGAAGATTGGGTAGTGGTTAGCATGGTAAATGATTTGGAGGGATTGTCCAATTTGGCCCCAGGGGAGCCTAGGCTCAGAAATTATTTTCCAGGATTGCGCCACCCCGGGTTAAGGTGTGGACTCCTTGATTCCCGGGAGCCTGCACAAGAACCGGACCCCTGGTCATGGGTCCAGGGGCCTGAAAAGGCCCCAGAGAGGGAAGAAGGGCCAAGTGGCGCAAGGAGATCCCAGAGTAGTGAGGAGGGGTTGCTGGCTAGCCCCTTGTCTCAAAAGAGGGGGAGGAAGAGTAAGCAGCACCCCCAGGGATCAGCAGCACCACCCAGGAAACTGGGTGGGGCCGTAGGAGAGGCCCCAGGTGGAGGCCTAGTGCCTACTTGCCAGAGGTGGAGGAAGGACACCTAGCGTCAGGAGGGCGTGGGGAGTCTGTAGCCAGAGCTCCTGCCGTCCTGAAGTTTGTGGGTGCCATTCCTAAGTGGCAGGCCCAGAAAAATAAAAGGAAGGATAAAAGAGGGTTGTGTTCCCCAGTGGGAACACCCGTGGGACAGTGTCCAGCCAGTGGGGCTGGGTCCCCTAGAAGTGACCCTTTTAACCTGGAGGCCAGGATGACTGGAGGTAGTATCCTGACTGAGGGGCCTTCCCAGGGTACCACTCCAGGGTGGTGTTGGCATGGGACCAGCACCCCTGGAGGGGTCCCCCTGGCAGGGGGGGATCCATGGAACAGCATTGTTGGCTCAGGGAGTAGTGATCAAGAAGACCCCCTGGGGTCAGGAAGGCGTGGAACAGGAGTGTGTCCCTGTGGTAGAGGGCCTTCATCCTGGTTCTATTGCCCGAAGCCGGGAAGTCCATCAAGGTAATAATTGGTCTACCCTGGCTTTTGGCTGGGAGGGGGTTGTGTAGGACTTGGCCTTTTTGGCTAAAGTTCCCTAAACTTTTTGCTTTCCCACTAGAACGTTTTCCTGACATAGAGTTGCCAATTTAGATGCTTTGGGTACTTTGCCACTGCTGATCAGTGTCAAAGTACAAGTGTTCCCTGTGTAAAGTGTAATGGTCATTAGTTGGCCATGATTAGTATGTTGCCTTACTAGTAAAGTCCCTAGTGATGTGCACTGTGTGTGCCAGGGCTAGTAATGCAAAGGTGCGCGGAGAAGGGAACTCAGGCCTGCAGTGTAGGGCCTGTGCGCAGTTTGCTAAGTTAGCATGTTGTCCTGACAAGTGCAACCACTTGTCAGGCCTTACTTTCCCTTTTGCGTACACAGTGGGCACCCCTGTGGTAGGTCCCGGGTAACCCCTGGGCAGGGTGCAGTGTAAGTAAAAGGCAGGACATATACTGAGGTGTGTGTTATGTCCTGACAGTGAAAAACACTCCATTTCGTTTTTCAATGGTGAAAGGCCATCCTGCCCATAGGACAGAATGGGGGAGGCTGGGTATTATGTTTGTTAGCCTAGTTTCCCATAAGTTTAAAATGGAGAGGTGATGTTTAGTATGTATGAACTCAGAGCGTCATAACACATCTTTCTATGAAAGTGGTTTTGTCACTGTGTGTTCAGAAGCCACTCTTTTAGAAAGTGGCTGAGTTTTGTGCTTTAAGCATTTCTGTGTGTCTCTGCTGAATGTGGATTGACTGTCTGGATCTGAGAGGGAGAGGAGCTGGGGGAGGTCTTGACACAGGGAGGGGTTGAGATGGCACCAGGCTGACCTGCATCTGGAGAGTCTGCGAGGAGAAGCCCCGGGAGGTGAAGAGGCCTGGGTTGCGGCTATAAAACAATTGACCCATCTCCGGCTGAGTGATTAAGGATCCAGACCCCCAGTATCAAAGGGAGAAAGGTGACACTGGGAGGGAGACACCCAGTACTGATTTAGGCACGGGTCAGGGACCCCTGAGCACAACGGACTTCAAAGACATTTAGGGGTATAACTATGAGAGCTGAGACTCCTGAACGTTGGAATAGAAATGGATTGAGACTGAAAAGGCTTGGACCCATTTCGTGGTCAAGAGGAACCTCTGCTAAGGAAGGAACAACTGAAGAGACTGCTGGGAAGGACCGACCCTTGCTTCATGATCTGGGGCTGGTCTGCAGTTTGCTGTTTTAACCAAGGAAGAGGCTGTTGGGACTGTGCTTTGTGCGCTGGGTCCCCCTGCTTGAAGAAGACTGTGCTTTGTGCTGTGTCTTGTTACCCCAAGGACCCGAGGTGAGCTGGCTCCCTGTTTGGAAACAGAGGAACATAAAAGTTTCCGGAGAAGTTTCAAGCGACGCAGTGGGCGCGTGGTGTGGCAGCTTGAGACCCTCGGAAGGTGTGCCCTGTGATCTTGGACACACGGAGGAGAAGTGAGACTCGGACGCGCTGGGTGCGTGTCGTGGTGCACAGGAGGCGTTGGTGAAGAGCGCCTGGTCAACGTGTGCATCGAAGGTGAAGTGAGTCTCGGACGCGCTGGGTGCGTGTCGTGGTGCACCGCAGACGTTGGTGAAGAGCGCCTGGTCAGCGTGTGCATCGGAGGTGACGTGAGACTTGGACGCACAGGGTGCGTGTCGTGGTGCACCGCAGGCGCTGGTAAAGAGCGCCTGGTCAGCGGGTGCATGGGAGGTGAAGGGAGTCTCGGACGCGCAGGGTGCATGTCGTGGTGCACAGGAGGCGTTGGGAGGAGCGCCTGGTCAACGTGTGCATCGGAAGTGGAGTGAGTCTTGGACGCGCAGGGTGCGTGTCGGGGTGCACCGGAGGCACTGGTGAAGAGCGCCTGGTCATCGAGTGCACCGGAGGAGAAGTGAGGCTCGGACACGGTGAGCATGTTGGGGTGCGGACGAAGGCGTTGGTGAAGAGCACCTGGATATCGGGGCACCGGAGTTGGAGTAAGTCTCAGTGAAGCAGTGTGCGTGCTTTGGTGCAACCTGGGACTGTGGAGGTGATCGGCTGATCATCGTGTGCACCGGAAGAAAGTGAGTCTCTGCAGCGCGGTGTGCGTGTCTTGGTGCCAACTGAGACTGCAGGAAGGAGTGCCTGGTGAATGTGCACTCAGAGTCGACGTGAAGTCCCATCAGCGTTGTGTGTGTGGCTTCGTGCCAGAGGAGACCCGGAGGGTGCTGTGGTGAACGTGCACCCGGAGTACCGTAATCTCAGGGGTGTGGGGTACGTGTGCCCTGTGGCCGCCTGAGACCTTCCTAACAGTCGCGGCCCGGACCGGCAGCCCCGGAGGAGCTGAGCTGCCAGGCAGAGCCGCTGAGGCCCATTGAGAAAGTTCTACATGGAAGGCCCAGTTCACTGAAGGAGGAGAGGAGAGTGGGGTCGCGCCCCCAGGTAACGTGGATCACTGCTTGGGCGGGGGGCGGGCTCGGAGGGAAACTCTCTCGGCCTCTCAGTCCTTCTGGCGACGTGAGCCTTTGCTTCGGCTCAGATTGGGGGCCCGTACGGCGTTCAGGAGTGGCAGTACTGGGGCCAGAGTGAGAAGCTGTACTTATGTCATCGTTGATACGTGTGGGGGGCAACTGTTATCGAAGAGGCTGACTGTCGTAATAGCGGAAAAATGGAGGATGAACCCTATAAACTGAAGTAGGGACAGGGTAATCAAGAGAAAAACTGAACAGGTCCCTACCTAAACATTTATGTGGATCATGTGTTGTGTTATGCAGTGTTCCAGTATCACAGTGTTAACAATAGTAAAGCAGTTATTCAAACACCAGTTGCAAGGGAATTACAATAGTAAATAAGTACATTTAGAACAGGAAGGCAAAAGAACAGCATGTAACATGTTATAATTCAGTTTTTATTCATAATTATTAAAATTAAACACAAAAAATCTTCCACAATTAAAAAACAAATAAAAACAATTTCATAATATGTAACACAGAAGTGTTGATAAGAACAATGAAAACTACAAAGCAGTCGACGCGGCGTTTCGGTGAGACATGGATCAACCACCTTCTTCAGGACAGAGTTTTCTAAAAACAATATTAAATAATATAGCAATATGTTAGCTGATACATATGCAATTAACAATCCTCATGTTACATTTCATTTGCGTTTCCTATTTTTCAGGTTTAAACATTAATGTCTAGTTACCCATTGCAACCCAAAATTACTTATAACAGAAAACTATAACTGCTGTACCCGTAATAGGCTAGAAAGGCTAAAAAAGAGGCTAAAAAACAACCTAAAAAACAGGCTAAAAAACAACACATGATCCATCCATGCTATGTAGACCTACCTATTAGGATACACGAGACAGAGAAGTCATGAATCCCTTATTCAATTGGGAAGACTAACTTTCTTCTGAATAAATAAAATCAGGAATGTCCTGAAAAAAGGAGAATGAGATATACGTGAATGCACGATTTAATGAGTTTTGATGGTCACTAGTGTTTGCAGAGTAATGTTACCCAAAGGGTTATGGCTAAAACCCACATAGGACTACAACCTAGTCGCAATTAAATACGGTGTACCTTCTTATGTGGTACTATTCCTTCACAATTGCGTTCGTAGGAGTCACCGTTGTAGTAGGAAATATTAATTGATGGCCTTTAAAGTGTGGGAAGTAAAAAAATAAGTATAAGATTATGTGGCCACACAGTTTTTGATTCCAAGTGTAATAATGGCTAAGACAACAAATTTACCATTAAAAACCAGTGTCGTTTTATGAACAATACAGGTGAGCCGTGATCGTGCCTGTAACTTGTATCATAACGTCTTTTGTTATATTTGACGAAAAAGAACTAGGAAGAAAGCATAGAATAATTATTGGTATTGGTATGCTCCAATGCGGAAAAAGCTATAGTATTAGAGCTAATACTTTATGGTCTAAATTAATCGTTACTTGGTTATGTTGCTATCTGGATATTGCAGCGAAGTAAATAGAATCTGTAAAGACACAACAGAAAGGAACATTTGTTCGTATCCCAGCCATCGGTGTCAGTAGTTACTCTATTGCGTCAAAACAAAGGGGAATGTTGACGTTGTCTTAACCCCTTACTAGACCAACTATCGGCTAGTTATGATTTAGATATTAAGACTACGCGAACTAAGTCACACAGAAGGTCCAATTCATGAGGTATTCTCAAGTATGTATACAAAAGGAAATGCAATTTTACGCCACGAATAGGCACTTTTTTTGGCTTAACACAATTACTCATCGCCCTGTTTTAATATGAGGCGTGAAACCAAAAGTTTATGGTTCGCGAGGAAAAGTATAAGTAAAGGGATTATGTTTACCACAGAGGTACCATATCTATCTCGTAATACACATTGCCAATATTGCTGCTAACGAACTGCCGGACTGTCTTATGACACCTGACATTATTTCTGCATAACGAAGTACACGATTGTAGCGCTACGCATTGCATTATTTCTCCATTGCAAAGTACAGGATTGTAGCGGCCCGCATTGCATTATTTCTTCATTGCAAAGTACATGATTGTAGCTACGCATTGCATTATTCCTTCATTGCAAAGTACATGATTGTAGCGGAGCGCATTGCAATATTTCTTCATTGCAAAGTACGTGATTGGGGTGTGACACATTGCATTATTCCTTCATTGCGCAGTACATGATTGTAGCGGTACGCATTGCATTATTTCTCCCATTGCCAGTTACCGGGGTGTATCGTTACGCAATGTATTATTTCTCCTTTGCCCAGCACAGGATTGTATAGTTACGCAGCGCACTATTGTTTGTCCATTGTAACGTGTGTGATTTTAGCATTGCGACCAGCATAGCATTTTGAAAGTGGTGGTTGTGATTTGAACCTACCAGCCAGCCGGAACGAATATTACCCTTTATTATATGTTGGCTTATGTATCGTGTGGTCTGATCGTATATCTTTTTACATAAAGTTTATACTCGTTTTATCAAACTCGTGTGGAGTCCATTTGTGGTGTCACCAGTGGGTTGTTGTGAGTGTGGTTGCACATACTGTACACTCGTGCCTTGGAGATAGGCCTGGCTGCTCGTGCCAAGCTACTAAGGGGGTGAGCAGGGCTATCTCAAACGGTGTCCTTACTTGGCCTAACGTTGAGTGAGGAGTCCCGGATCTCGCATTTGGTGACAGTGGTGCGGGACGGGGCCTCTGGCTTCCAACAAGGCACAACTGTTCAAATGTGAACGGCAGGTTACTCGTCCATATTCAACCCGCGTGGAGCTTTTGTATCCAGGTCAACAATTAGGCTTGATTCTAAGATATGCAGTAACTTCTCCCTGTCTCCTCCTCTTGTTGGTTTGTAAATCCTGTCAATGCCAAAAAATTGTACGAGATCTGAGTTACTTTCATGTTTTCATTGGGTTTTTCATGGCACAAAGATGTTACAATAATCTCTTTTTAAGTGGGAATGTTGTACTTCCCACGTACCATAATTTGCATGTACATTCCAAAATGTAAACACAGTAGTCTGTTGTACATGTAAATAATTGTACAATCTTCTTCTTTCCAGTGGGCAACAGATAATATTTATGGTTGTTGCTATGCTTAAAAGCTTTACACTTGCCACATTTATGGAATCCCCCTGTATTTTTGAGCCACCTTACCTTAGAAGGTCTCTGAAAGTGACTGTGTGTGAGTCTGTCTCTCAATGATTTCAGTCTCATATAGGTAATGCTTGTATGGGGTCCTACAATGGGTTTTAACACTGAAACAGCTCTTAAAACTCCCAATGCTTGTTCATCAGTCGCTTAATATCAACGGGTTTGCAATTGAAATCCGTGATGAATCTTATTTGATTCCTTACTGATTCTCAGGTTATTTTCTTCTGTTTAAAGAGTAGATTCTCCCTCTTTAGGGGTGCAACTTTTTCTTTTGCTCATCTAAGGGCCTTCCCTGAATAGCCCCTCTATTGGAATCTATTGGTCATTGTACTGCATTCTAGCTCATATGATTCCTAATTGGAGCAATTCCTTTTGGCACACAGTAATTTGCCAAAAGGAATACTTCATTTCAGGCCTGTTGGATGATAACTGTAGGCATGCAGAATTATGTTGCCAGCAGTTTTCTTCCTTTGTAGTTTGGCTATCAGTTTACCTACCACTACTGTGAGACAAATAATCAGATGATCTATGCTCTAATTACTGATTTTATACCTGAAGACCAAGTTAAGATTATTAACTTGTAGTCAATTCACAAACGCACCTCCCAATTTCCCTCCACCATCCCATATTATGAATAAATCATTGATATACATTATCCACATTACTATATGAGAAGTATATGTCTCATGCTCCTTTGTCCAGACCACCTGCTTCTCCAACTAGCCCAGGAATAAGTTTGAAAAACTGGGAGTGAAGCAGGTGCCCATCGCAGCCCTGGAGACTTGTCAGTAGTATGTGCTGTCAGAAAGCCATCACTTTGCTCAACATCAGATAATGCTCCAGAAATGTTAACAATCTACTAAAGGAATTTACATCTAAAGTCATCATCAAATAAGTATTTTCCCAGTGAATCTCATGTATCTTCGTGAGGAAATCGGTGGTGTCTTTGCAGTAAGATGGTGATGCTACTACATGTGGAGCCAGGAAGTGATTCACATATACTGCCGTGGGTTCTAATAAACCACCATTGTCCGAAACTATCGGTCTCCCTGGTGGTTTAGTGGGGTGTTTATACACTTTGGGTAAGACATAAATAGTGGGTATTCTAGGATAATCCACTTTCAAAAAGCAATATTCATTCTCATCAATAATTTCCTTTGCCTTCCACTAACAGATCATAATATTCAAAGATAGATTCTTTATATTCTGAATGATTAATTACTGTATAACATTTACCGTCACCCAATGGTCTGCATGCTTCCTCCCAATACTGAACAATATCCATGACAACAATGTTCCCCCCTTTTCTCTGAGGGCTTTATTACAATGTTCTTGTCATTTGCCAATGTGTCTATTGAAAATTTTTGATTAGATTATATTCCTTGGGGTATTGCTGATCCCTTAATTTATGTAGTTCCATAATCATTGTAACCTGAAATGAGTCACTAGCATCATATGGAGTATGCGGGCTGGTATGGGTCTTTGGTTTAAAGTCACTCAATGAATATGGATCTACATTGAAACCCAATTTCTATTAAAATATTTCTAATTGCCAATTCCTCATCCCTTCCATGTTCTAAAGTATCCCAGAATGAGTGGTCATTCTCCAATGGTAAATGTCTGGTGTTATACTCTATGTTATGGTCTTTGTTAGTATCTAGTTTATACATTGATACTAAATCTGTAACATCATTTATACAAAAATTATCATCCGAACCTTTGTCTACCTGAGAGATGTCTTCATTCATAGGCAATTTCTATGTCTTATGCAACTTATACATATGAAGGATTTCCTCCTTTCAGCACAGCACCATGCAACACTGAGGGCAGGATCCCATTTCTACGATCTCCTCAGGCGTGCACCTCTTATGGCCCCAGCGTATGAGCAACCAATCTCAACAAATTCAGTGTTGCTTCCTTGTGTGCCGCATTTAGGAGACAGCCGTTCTTCAGGCTCCCTATCGTGCCGTCCGCTGTAGCACTCAACCAAGCTCACGACTCATCGTACTCTTGTTAAATGGTTATGTTATGTTAAATGGGTATTTATAAGCGCACAGCTACTCCATAGAGGGTCACGGCGCTGAGGCGTGAGAATGAACAGATTAACTATGCAGTGTGTCAACCAGGATCGGTATTAATGCTGAAATAGCCAAGTTTTCAGTGATTTCCTAAACGCTAGGAGATCTTAAGGAGATCTTGACGTATGTCTCCATGCATACCCGCAATGACCCCTGGACACCAATCCATAATGCCCTCACCACGCAATGGGCATCAGCAAGGCATGCTAATATCAAGCATAAGAAAAAACATGACAAGAGATGAATTGTAAACACATACATCACAACAGCCAATATATTGTACCTTCCTGTTTGCAGTGTTGCGCAATATAGGGACACTGATAAGAATTTCGCTCACCACTTGCACTATCTTAATGGAAACTTAAGAGATGTGAGGGACAAGACTTATCCCGTAGCACATGAGTTCCTCGTGTAGCTGTCCTGAGGAGGCCTAACAAATAATATTGAAGGCTGAAACCTATCGACATATATATAAGAGGCAACTAGCAGAAGGAAGAAATGAGCAAATTGTGATTCTATTAAATTGCTAGGAGAAAAAAGTACATTGGTACTCCTGAAATGATTTGCTTCTGAATAGGAATGGATACACCAAAGATGATATATTGGGTTCTTACAAATATGATGCAGTGACTGTTTTGAATTATTCTTATGAATGATTATTTGTCAAATTCATTTCGAGAACTGGAAAAATGTTTATTTGGAAAACAACCTTTTTGTGAAAGTTTTTTGTGTGCTAATACCTTTGTTGATAATAAACTTTTTGAATGGTAAAAATTTAGTAAGTTCCCTGTCACAAAGCATGAAAGTGTTTGACGAAAGAGTGATGAGTAATTAAATTTAAGGAACTTCAAGTCTATCTATGGAGACAATCTACCCATAAATAAGAGGCGAGATATGATTAATTGATTAATGCCCTATTACTTACCAGTAATCTTCATTACTCCTGCTCCCATTGTTCTTGTTCCAATTATGACTTATGGAGATAACCATCTCCGAGACAGTAAAATGAACAGAGGAATGCTGGGATCCCTACCCCATCCCTTACCACTGGCAGTACTTAACCAGTTCTTACCCAGCATTCCGCCTGAACTACCAAGCCACCAACAGGAAGGGCGAATGTCCGGGAGGGAGGGAGGGGCGCAATGAACGGGACCAGTACTAATGAAGTTTACCGATAAGTAATAGGGCATTACCCCAAGGTCCCTCCTGTTTCTCGTCCCATTCATTACTTATGGAGTATACCAAAGCCCGAAACCCGGGCTTCCGAACTCCCAGAGAACGCCCAGGACACCGCACCGAAAGCAGCATCCCAAGCGAAGCAAAAGGGAGAACCACAGAAAAAAGAGGCAGGAGCAAACAGCCAACAAAACTCCCAACCAAACAACAGGGTCGCACCCCCATAACCTGCAGGAGATGACCAAGGAGAACAAACAAGCAGCCAACCCATGGCGCCGGCACCCAGAGGGAAGCCAACCCCCAGCTGGAACACCCCGAATCAACAATGGAGGAGGACCACATGCCAAGGAAGCACCAGACGCCATCAACAACAGAAGGACAGCAAAGAGGCTACACACAGAAGAAGACCCAGAGCGGTGACCAGCAAGCCAGGAACAGTCCAACAGGGACACAACCAAGTCCCAGAAGAACCAGAACCCTTGAAGAGAAGGCACCAGTGGCACTAAGGAGACAGTCAACCACAGAAAAAAGGACAAGCACCCGGGCCCCACCAACCCCAACTCCCAAAACCACTAAGCGGAAGAGAGCCAGCCACAAAGGCGATAAGGCAAAGACAAACAAAACCATGGGCAGAAGGCGGCACCCCAAAGATACCCCAAGGCCAAAGGCTAAGCCCCAGAAGAGAAATGGAGGCCGAAGCAAACACACCACCAGAAACACCCGTCACAAGGAGGACCAGAACAGACGCCACACCCCATAGGGCATGGAAAACCTGCAAGGGCGCCCACCGGGCCACCAGGCCGCCATGCCCAGCACCAGCAAGTGGACCTACAGATCCAGCAGCAGAACCGACAGAGAGCGTGCCAAAGCAGACACCGAAAGGAATGCCCAACAAAGCCGAAAAAATACACAACCAATACCAAAAGAGAGCCGAGGGGAAGCAAGGGAAGACCCAACAGCCCCTGCCCTAACTAGGAAACGAAGAATGACAGAGCCAACAACTGGACAAACCCCAACACCTCCGGGGAGTCCCACAGCAGTCAAGCCCAAAAGAGGAGAGGGCCAGCCAACAGGGCCAGGGCAGAAACCCAGAGGACCAACCAAGTGCAAGGCCACACAGACCAAACCATGAATGGAGGCAGCACCTACCAAACGCAATCCCCCACCAACCTGACAGATCTGGCCACCAGAGAGCCCAGAGGACACCGCCACTGAAAACCCCCAGAGGAGGACCAATCACCAGAGCAGGAACGTCCAGCACAAACCACCAGTGCCAACACAGGATGACCGCCAAAGCACCCACACCGGGAGAGGGAGCCAGAACCGGGTCACAGAGACAGGCCAACAGGCCCAGACCGAGGCACTCCCGAAGAATGCAGGGGACACTGGGCACAACCCCCGGAATCCTGCCCAACAAAGGCATAGCTGTGGCCAGAAGGATGGCCGGCCCAATAAACCCCAGAACACCAGTCACCTGAAGACCAAACAGAAAGACCAGTCAACCAGAAACACATACCCCAACTGGAACAGGATAAAAGGCAGGGGACAGCCAGATGCCAGAACCCAGCGAAGCACAACACCCCAATAGGAATGAGGCCAACAACAGGGCCCCACTGTTGTTGGCCAAACTCAAGGAAAGCCATGGGGGGACACCACCATATCCTGGACCGGACCGCACCGGACCAAGACACAGCCACCAGAGAGACCAAGAGTGGGGCGAGGAAAATCCCCAAGGCCACAGAGATCAGGGGAATCCAAAGACCAAACAGGCACAACAGGGAAGACCCCGGCCCAAAACCCCACACACCCAGGATGACACCTGCAACCGCAATCCCGGGGGTCGACCGAGGGCAGTACAACCAGCCCAAGAGAAGCACCATGTCAGGACCACAAGAACCGGAGAGACAAACAGTGCAGCCCACAGCCCAACCCCATCAGTTAGGAACCTGAGAAGCCAGCCGACCTAACCACAGACCTGCCAGCAGAGACCTAATGCCACCAACAAGGCGCCCCCACAGCCCTGAAAAGAGTGGCACAGGGCCAAACAGCCACAAGCTGGACACCCTCCAACCACTGAGGGAAGAGAGAAGCCACCGGAACCAGCCACAACCAGTCACAGAGGCAACAAAAAGCATTGGGGAATCTAGTGCGGAAGCCAAGCAGCCCACACAGGGATGCCAACGCCAGAGCCCAACTAACACTCAGGAAATGCAGGCGCACAGGAGAGGCCAAAGTAAAAGAAAGGGATTCCGACCCGGTTCCCGGCCATGCCAGACACAGAACCACTGGACCACCAGGGGGCCCGGAAGAACACCCAAGCAAGGCCAAAAAGGAAAAGGGAAGCTAGAAAGGCCCAAAGGCCGACACCCAAAGGGCAGCCCCCATGGCACCAAGGCCCCAACAGCCAGTGCCGGACGTCACCCGGAGGCAAGCCTCCCCAAACCAGGAATCCCCCAGCCAGGAGACATGGGCCGAGAATACACTGTCCACCCAACCGGCTCAGGCCACCAAGGGCCCAAATAAGGAACAGTGAATTCACACCACCAGACCGGAAGCCCTGAGGCGAACCCACACCCCCTGGAGGACAAACATCCGCACAATCCACCGAGGGAGCCGAGGCCGGAAGGACTGGCCAGAAACCAGACCCTTGCAGAGACAGCAACAGTAGGGCAACCAAAAGCCTAGGAAGAGAAGGGTGCGGAGATACCAGAGGCACAAACCCCAGCCCCTGAGTTACAACGCCCTGCATGGGGAAACCCAGCAGGAAGGCGGGCAGGAACCCCAATGAACCAAGCCCAAACGGCAAGCCCAAGATCCAGGCGGAGATGCAGAACGACCCCGCCACCACCGCAGGCAACTGGCCCAGGGCCCAGAGGCACCAGTGACACAGCAGGCTGAGACCCACACTGAAAACAGAGGTCTGTGCAACTGAAGCCAGGGACTCCATGCCCACCATACATCACAGGCTCAGACCCAAAGCAGCACCCAACCAAAAAGAAGGGGGAAGAAAGAAATCACTAAGTGGCACACACCCCGGGACCAGAAGACTCCTGACAGCACCACCTGCCAAACCAAATGGCCTCACCAGCCAGCCCAGGCATGCCCCAAGCCAGAGCAGGAGCCAAAACTGGTCCAACAGCAACCAGACCCACCAGGGGCCCACCTAGCACAGCTCCTGAGCACCCAGTCACCAAAGAGCTGCCACACAAGGCCAGAGAAAAGGCACAGCATGGTGAAAGGGGAAAATATAGGGCCCACAGGCATGCGGGACAACCACGGCAAACAAACCCTGGTCCGGCAGACTCCTGACCACACCGTCTGCCACACCAATGCCCCCATCACACATGAAGAAGTAAGGACTGTAGAGTCGCAATTTTTAGATAAAGTACAAAGTGTAGCAAAGTGCAATGCTTTGTAAAAACTGCCCTCACCCACAACGAGTTGTGGCATGCTTCATCATAGGGCTGCTGCGACACCTCTGTGCAGACCAACGCTAGAGGTGGAGCAATAGGGTGGGGAAGACAATACAAACACAGAGAAAAGGAAAAGGATCCTGAAAATAATAAGTGCAGATATGAAATCTAAAACTAACTAAGGGATATCCTCATAATAATTTTATTCCTGGACTTCCCTGTTAGGGTTAAAATGGTATCTCCCTACCAAAGGATGGTGGTGAGGTGAGTGTTTTTAAGCACCCGTCACCCCTCCGTTCTGCATGTCAACATGTTTCAGCCGGATTGGGTTTCTCTCCCGGCTTTCGTCAGGACTGTCGGATCCCTGTGCTTAATCCCTTTCTATTTATATACAAATTGTATATCTAATTACTCCACCTGTTAATTTTAAGCACGGTGGGTTCCGTAATCATACTCCTGATAGGATCTGTAAGTGAAGAGCACACCAATGCCCCCACCAGCCAGTCCAGTCACGCACCACTAGCCACAGTGCCCAGGAAGCAGGCATCAACCACACTGGCCGCCAGGCACTCTGGGGGCACCATCAGCACAACCCCCGAGCCACCAGTCACCCAAGGGAAGCCACCAAGCAAGCCCACAAACGAAGCGCAGCATGAGAACAGACAAGTACGACCGGGCACAACCCAGACCAACACCCCTGCCCCGCTGGAATGCCGGCCAGGCAAGAGAAGGACGTCCACTCAACTGCCCAAGAAGGCCAAGCAGAGTCTGAGAAGCGGGAAGAATAGCCAGGCGAGGAATCAAAACCCCCTTGCAGGTCAAAGACTTAAACCATCAATCCTCAGAGTGGGAGACCATGACATCAACTAGTGGGCCACACAAGACAGCCAAGCCCATGACCCCCAAACCAGGAGACCGAAGCGCAACCAACAGCACCAAGAAGGCTGCACCATGGCCCCAAGGAGCTGAAACAAAAAAGAAAGCACAACTGATATGCGGTACATACCCCCGGGGCTGCCAGACTCCAAAACAATAATCCCTAGCTCAGCTTAGGCATGCCCCACACACCCCTGTGGCAGGGACCAAGCCGCCATCCTCACCGCCAGAAAGCCTAATCCACTGATCCCAGGAATGGAGCCCGAACACTGGCAGGGTCGTCCTCAGGTCCCAAGAACCAGGGACGGCAGCCATCCACAGGAAGCAGCCAGGGCACCACGAAAAAAGCCCTTACCAAGAACCAGGCGGGCCAACACATGCTGCTGCAGCACGTCTTCCAACTGGCCAGGCCATCAGGAAGACGCGTGCCCGCAACCTGGAACCACCAGTTCGCGGATCTGGAGTACCAGCAGCAAAGGGCCGGCCAGTGACCTCCGTGCCTCCTGGAAAGCCCAGTAGTCCGGGAGGAACCCGAAAACACCCGCAGAGACTGTCTGGCTGTCGGACGGGGAACAGGAAGACCACCACTCCCGACCAGCAGGAGCAGCATCCATCAACATCCTCGTCCCATTCTGTCGGCAGACAGAAAAAAGCACAGGCATGGGAGGGTTTGGGTTAGGGATCCCAGCATTCCTCTGTTCTTTTTTCTGTCTGGGAGATGGTTATCTCCATAAGTAATGAACGGGGCGAGGACTGGAGGGACCTAGGGTTAATAATCTATCCCCAGTAAGGGAGATAATTACACACACAAATAATTTCCACTATCTCTTTTGTACTTACGGAGTAAACCATATGCTTGATCGTATGACATCAAGACATCACTTGCCACTTTTGGGCCATTAAGACCTTCCTCTTTGATGCATCAGGGCTATGACAAAGTGAAGGGAATGGAAACTGTAGTTTAGTAAGGCTCCTGGTTCTCTCTTCACTCTCAGCTTCTTTTACGACCCCTTAAAATAATGTTAATCAGGGTATTGTCAGGAATTAACAAAAGGCAAGCAATGGATAGCAGCTGCCACACTGGCTAAGATTGAATGGATGTTGTTGATCTCTGTCACCCTGAAGTAATGTTTTTCTTATTTTTAAAATTCAAATTTAAATGGGGAAAATAGTTAGCAAACGAGCGTTTATGCTGGGAACTGTTGAGCTGTTTCGCAAATGCTGATTATGTGAATATTATATTTTAATTGATGTTTGGAGCTGTTGTTCAGATTGTGGAGTGGCGCTTGATGAACAGTTTCACACTCTGGGCCCAAAATATAGTAGCCCTGCGGGCAGCTGCTGCACCTGAGCACCACCTGCCCTCCTCCTGCACAATGGGGGGAGCTTCAAATGCTCTCTCCAAAGATCTCTCACCTTACCTGCTCAGCCCTGCCATCAACCTCCCTGCCCCCCACCCCTGCAACGCAGCCCTCAAAATAGGCCCACATATATTTAATACTTGATTCAAGCAGACAGTAAATGGATACAGATTTGGGCGGAACAGAGAAAAACATGCAGAATTTGACCCAGCATTTCTGGATCCACGTGTAATCCTCAAATTCGGAGAAATATACTCTGTACTCTGTAATCAATGGCAGTATAACTTTTTCCGATAGAATCGGTTGCGTCATTTTGAATTAAGGCATTGTTTTTCTTGTGGGCGACATCCTAAACTGTGAAATTTACCCTGGCGAAAATAATGTTTTGCTCCATGGGTAAGGCAGTGTTTTGCACCTAAGTGACATTCTACTTGTGAAATTCTTCATACTTGATGGAATATGATTTTGATGAAAATCTGGAACAATTGCTTCCCCAGAATATTCAAGGACTGGCGTTAGAACACAGATCTCACCAGGGCCAGAATATTAGGGGAAAACAAACATATACGCCAGGTACCTCACATTTTTAGGTCTTGCATAGCGTTGCAGCGCAACGCGCTGTTCGCTTTGCGAGGCATGCAGTATACACTATAGCAGGGGGAAGCTCTGCCCACTTTCCGGCCATAATTTGATTGGCTTCAATGATAAATTCTGCATTTTGATTGGTTTTTGGCTTGTTAGTCCCGCCTCCTGATGGCCATGTCGTCATTTTTGTTCTTCCGAGGCTATCAGCCCCTTTACTTGAAAAACCATTTTGTTTCCCTGCCTCTCCCCGTTCCCTCCCGCAGTCCGTAACTTCTTGGACCACAACCAGCCCCCCACCCCCTCCCGTTCGTGCCTTCTTTCATGCCCGCACTTCCGTTTAAAATGCAATAGGTCTCGCGTGAATACGAGTCCTATTGCATTTGTAAATGCTTGTTTTCTCCTGTGATTGGCTGAGTGCATTCGCACTCTATTTTGCCTGACCTGTCCAGTCTCTCGTTTGTGTTGTGACTCACACGGCTCCGTTACCCGGAAGCGGAACCGCGGCTGTGAGAAGGGTCAATGTCAGCAGCATGGGGACTGTAATGCTAATGCGCGTCCTGCGGTGCGCTTTACCGAGGGCAAGCAGGAGCCTCAGCCTACAGACACAGGGGATCAGGGAAGATACGTGCAGCCTGTGTCTCAGACTAAACTCACCATGTTACTTTTACACTACGTCGTCGGAATGCGCGCTTTGAGGACACCTCCCTGCTCCGGAGCAAGCCCAGCCTCTGGGATGCATTCACTTTCCTGACGACGTGTTTTTTATTTTTTCCCACCCTCCCGCAGTCCGTGCCTTCTCGCCTTCTCAGCCGTCCCCAGCTGTTTTTATCAGCCGTCGGGAAGTCGTCACGGGTGGCCCAGCCAGCGGATGGTTTCCACCACCGTTTATATACGCATATCAGGTAAGTGCATAGTTTCTTTCCCCGTGTGTATCTCTGGTGGTCAGCTCACGGTATTTTATCTTATGTTGTTTGGGCCCATCTCAGTCTGGTGTGAGCCTTATGAGACGTTTTTGTGACTACTTTTGGGCTATTTTGACATTTCCTGTATGCCTCCCCCCTTTGGGCGCTCTAGTTTTTTTGGAAACCTTTGCCATCCCTTATGACTTCGTGGCTCACAATATGTCTTATCTCAAGACCCGTCTTAATCCTCTATGATTTTTTGGCACAACAGTATTCTGTCGTGCATGCCTGCTTATCCTGCCATATGTTGACCCGTTTACAGTATCTCTGACGGAGTACGTCCTTTGTTAATTGAAACTAGAGCCTGTCCCGGCCCTAGCTGTCCCTTGCCTCTCTCGCCCTTAACTATCGGCAGAGCGGGTCTCTTGCAGACATCTACTACGTTTAGTTTCGTATAGAGTATGCCTCTGCCTTGTTTTTGTCATTGAATGCCTGATGAAGTACGCTTCCTACAAAGCTCATTACCTCAGTCTGTTGCCCTTTACTTCTTTACTGGCTGCTTTCAAGTTCTCTCATATGTGTATTAATCTGTTTTTCCAGGCTTTTTCCAAGCGGTTTACCTGCATTTGAAAGAAACTGTTGTGCCCGTCCAGGCTTTTCCAGTATAGAGCTTTCATGGTTTCCTTCCTGAGCTCTGTGTAACTTTTTTCATGAACTTTGGCCCTATCTGGCCATATTCGATATGAAAATTCAGCTGTCCCTGTAACCCGTTAGGGTAAGCTGCGGCTCACTTTGTTGACACATCCTTCCAACTATGACTGAAACCCCGGTCGCCTGGTTATGAGTCTAAGTTTATCTATCTCTCCCTGTAGGTCCTAGTGTGGAGCCCACATTGCATTGTTCTTTGCTCTCTTTGATCCTGTGTTTTTCTCTTGGCCATCTGTCTCAGGTATTTCTTGCTTTTTTGTGCTCCTTCAAGCTGGCAGCACTTCTACTCCTCTGTTTTATCTGTCTATTGGTATCATGACTTGGCTGAATATGTTTCACACAATGTTCTTTGGCACTGGTCTAATGTCTCTCTTCTTTATTGACACGCATATATGTTGCATAGATAGTATAGTGTTCTAGAGTTAGGAACTATGTTCTTTGAAACAGTGTAAGAAGCGCATTTTCATACGAGCCATTCATTAGTTGCCAGCACTTCCGTGTCATGCATCGGAGAAAGAAGCTGTGTGTCTGTAAGGCTATTTCGTATTTCCGTTTCCCCAGCCGCCTCGCTGATCGCGGCCCGGCAAGACTAGGAGAAAGAAGCTGTATGCCTGCCTTACGCTCTTCACGGTGTACATCTTACTATCCGCAAACCGACTTCAAGTTTATAAATATCAGCCTCTGCCGAGAAGACATCCCAGCAACATGTATTAGGAGGTAGGGCGCTAAGTGGGGCTGGGTAGCGGACGGGCAAGGGGGAGAGAATAACAGGCAACAACCAGGCACAGTGTGCACGAGATCGCCAGGCCCCTCTAGTTCCCATAAGCTGCAATCCAGTGTCTCCGCCGTGGTCCTCCACACTTCAGCAAGCTGTGGAACCGCAATTACCTGCAGGGAGTCGCCGATCATTGGTCTGGACGGTTGCAAGTGTGACGTCTAGGGGAGAGGTACAAATATGCCTGTTATGTGTTTTCATGCTTTTTTAAGTTTTCATTATCTGATGCAGCAATGCTGGGTTGGAGTAAGTCCCTTATGAGCACCCATTATTTAACAGGAGGACAGACAGCTGCACTACCGGACAGGTGTCCCTGCACTTTCATCATACTGTCCTGCTAATATTAACACAGAATTGCACGAGACATGTAAAAAAATATCACTGCAGTGTGGGAGTAGTAAGTGGTGATGGTGGTAGGGAAGTGACTTCAGCAGGAGAGACGGTTGGCCTAATGTTTTGTGGGAGGTGGACAATAGTAGCAAAAGTGGGCGATAGGTTGGCCTGACGGCCGGAGTTAGTGCTTCACAAGACGGGGTGTTTGATAGCAATGGGCTGTAACTAAAAAGTGAGTGCAGGTGGTCCCATGGATAATATGGTGCATAGCTAAATACTTATAAGGTCCCAAAGGCGAGACCGTTGCATTGCAAATGCTTGTTATTCCTTGAAAACATCTTTTAGCCTGTCTGGCACCTTGGGGAAAAGCTTTGAACATCAGAAAAAAATGGCTGCACTAGAAGTGGTTCAACTGCAGCCACTCTATGTTCAGGTAAATATATATTTTTTAATATTGCATAATGAAGCTTAGGTAGAAATGTTGAATAGATGAACCTTTGCTAAATACACAACGTTGCCTATTATTAAAATGCTATCACATTATTACTACTTTCTCGGAGATGGGTGTAGGATTTCTTTCTGTAAGTAATAATGAACAGTGCAGTTTGTTTTTCTTACTTATGCAGTGGTAGCAAAGGATTTTTTCGGAACATTCGTAGTCAACAGCCTTTGGTTTACTAAAGGAATTCCCTGTGAGATGGAAATCAGCTTTCACTTATGCCCTTCAACCTAGAAAGTGAACAAAGCATTTCTGAAGCGTTCCCATCACAAAAAGGAACACGCTGACTTGGAAGGACTGGTGTGGAAATGTTTTTGTTGCTGTAAAGAGATTAGATAAGAGAAGTAGTTCAGATCAGGAAATTCAGACAAATCATATTTTACAGCGGGTCATCTAAACATTTTATCATGTCAAGAATAGTTTTTCCAAGTGAAAATTGCAGGGACGTTTATCATGAAGTTAGATCTCCAGTGCCTTCGATCGCCTTCTGAATCAATTGTAACCTGAGTCAAATATTGATTGGGCGATTGTTAAATGTGATGTGTCTGTGTCTGACCATAAATGATTTCAGGCCCTTTTATTGCAAAGTTCAAGATGTCAATGCAATGGGCAGTATTTAAAGTCACACCGTTTCTTAAAAATTGTCAAATTGTGTACGAAATAACATGCTGCTGTAGCAGCAAGACGCATACCTAAAACATTTACCAATCCATGGAAATTGTTTTTTTAAGAAGTAAAATGGGTCTTCGTTATAAGATTTTCATATTTTCCTTAGGGTCAGGTAACAGGCTTTCCAAGCCCCATCAGGAATTGCAAATGCTGCATAAATGGCAAGCAGGTTTTCAACCCTGAGGTGGCGCATTGTCAGTGTGACAGCACAAGGAAAGGACAGTAATGTCCACATGATGTTAAATACGGCGCATTCCTGCCCTTTCACACAGGGCAGCAAGATGGCTTGCTGAGCTGCTCTGCGGGAAAGACTGATAAATACGCCCCCTAGGGTCCACAGTGGGGCAGGGGACATCTCTCCAAAACAATACGAAAAGTAAAAGAAGCATAGGGCCCAGGTGGTGACACTGGACAGCACAGCGCAGACGTCTGGTAATGGACCTTAGGTAGAGGTAGGTCCACAGCTAGGTCCAAGTGGGTCAACACTAGCATAATTGACTCAGAATTTTAACGTAAGTTATGGCGTTCAGGTCTATGTATATAAAACCATGATGAGTTATAAATGACAGTGAGCGGGCCAAGGAGATGGATATGTTTGGCTTACCTGGAATGTGGGGAGCCGGGTTATTTGTCTGGTGGTTTTATATATTGTTGTTAGTGAAAGTGACCTGCGTATAGGAAATGTTGGGGACTGGTGTTCATGCCAGGTATTGACTGGACAGTTAGTTTCACTCAAAATTATGTAGTATATAGAAGAGAGAGAGGAATCACATCAATAAACTATAGGAGGTGAAAAGAGAGTACGGGAATACGGGTAATATGGTCCTGGAGGTAATGAAGGGAATATTAGGGTAGGTGCTAGGTTCTGTGAAGACTGTAATCGCAGTGGGATTGAGAGCCTAGCATTCATTCTCCAGTCACTAGTAGATGTCAATATGGATTCAGCCTTCATGTTGAAAGTTGGTGGCTAAAACTAGTCATCTCCTCAAAATATTACCTCATATGATACACCAAAGTAGTGGAGAAGATATGTCAAAACAAAGAAGTAGGCAGAAAATGAAAATACCCCCACTTTGATCCTTTCCTTAAATACTATAGGTTAAGGGAAGTGAGTAAGCCCTACCCACACTATATAAGGTCCCTTAATCCCGCCTTCCATCCATCTATCTCTACATCCTTTAAACCTTCCGTGCATCCATCTATCTATTCATCTTTTCATCCTCCCATCCTTCCTTTCTTTAACATTCTGTCTAGCCACGCTTTCATCATTGCTCTTCAACCCATCCTTCAATCCTTTCTCTCACTTCCAGCCATTCAGTCATCATTGTCCCATCCATACATCCCTTCTTTTTCATCCATCCATCATTTCCCTCTCCTTTTATCAATTCACCCGTCCATCCAAATTTCCATTCATCCATCCACCTATTCATCCATCCTTTCATCCTTCCAGCCATTGTTTCTTTCACCCAACTATGCAATGTTGTTGTGCATTTCATCCATCAGTCCTTTCACCCTTGCATCCATCTTCTCCTGCTTTTGGCCCTTCATTCTTGTCATAATGTCTTTCTTCTTTTCATATGTTCTTCGTTTCACTTTACCTTCCGGCCCTCTCTCTCTCTCACACACTCTCAGTAGTGTAGCCAGTGTATTGTGGGCCCTGGTGCAAGGAAGGAAATGGGCCCCTGGCTGCTATTTGAATGATACAATAGAGCAATAAACAGGGTTCAGTGCGCTGCTTAGGCTTCTAGGCCCTGGTGCCACTGCCCTAATTGAGGTAAATAAAGCTATGCCCGCACACTATTTCCTTCTCGTTTTCTCATCATTTCACATTTTTAGGACTTTTTATTACTGTGATTGGCTTCCCATCCCTGATGTCTGTTATGGTTTTCTCTTTCTGTGTTTTTTAAGAGCATTTTCTGTGGAGGCACATAAATAAATATAGCTGTGAAAGCGGGCGGTTCAAGACACCACTGTGTCATAACATAAGAGGTCTCATAGCCTATCACTGGCAGGTTTGAGGGGTGATCTAGATTTTTCTCTGTCTTTCTAAACTACCCCTCCTGAGTTTGTTCTCTATATGCACATCTTCTTGTTTGGGACAATTGCTGAAGATTGCATGAGCCATCTGCACAGTTATCACTGGGGGGGGGCACTTTGAAGATGAAATGATGTACCTTGTGATGTGTTTGTTTAGAAACCCGATACAGATCTCAAGAAACGGTGCATATTATCTGGGTCATGAAAATTCTGGTTGCCACCATTCATAGTTACCCATACTTTTGCTGGTTCAATTTGTCAGAAACATATGTCCTACTTCCGTAACAAGGGGCGTAAGACCAGAAATGTCTTTCCTTTAATATTAGAGTCATGCAAGTAGTTCACAGATATATGGATCTTCTTGCCCATGTACTGGAAGGAGCCAATTTTCTTGGCAGCCGTTACTATTTGTGATTGCGCCTGTCTGAGGAGGCATGCAACAAAGGTGTAGGGGGCTCTCTCTTGCTCATGTTACAGGGCTGGACACTATGGGGCAGATTTACAACGACTGGCACATCCCTGCAAATCAGCAGGGATGCGCCAGAAGAGATGCGACACGCAAGTCTACCCTTGCGCCATCACGGATGCGTCGCATTTACAATGCGGCGCACCGTGGCGCAGGGATAGGCAGATGCATGTCGCATCTGATGGCGTAAGGGCGGTGCATTGCTGGAGTCGTGTCGCAAGCGCGACGCAACTCCAGCAATGCTCAGGGGCCGCCCATACCTAACATGGTGCGCCACTCCTTACGCCTGCTTCAAGCAGGCGTAAGGATTTATCGCAGCGGCGTCGTAAAACGGACTCAGTGAAATCTTGTAGATTTCACTGCGTCAATTTTACGAGGCTTTCCTGCGACGGAACTCCCACCCTGCGACGGAATGCCCACATGAGACCTGATGCAGGTTTCATGTGGCGCAGGGCTTTACAACGTGACGCATCTCCCTAGATGCGTCACGTTGTAAATAAGGCGCAACGTGGCGCATGGTTTACGCTGCCGCTGCGTCACAGAAGTGACGCAACGGCAGCGCAAAAGTGGCGCAAGGGCCTTGTAAATCTGCCCCTATGTGCACTTCGGAATGGCAAGGTTGGAGAAACGTTAATACCGAAAATGCACTGCAGGAATCATTTCATGATTGTCCTCAATTGTTTCTCAAGAACTCGATTTTCGATGGAGGTTCCGGATTTATTGTTCCAAGAGAGCATTGGGTCCAATGCTTTTACAAAATTATAGCATCAGGCCTTCTCAGAATAGGACTTGAGATGAATAGCTATCTTGTCAAAGTTGTTTGCCCAGTGTTTAGAAAACGAAAGGTTTAGCTGTGCTTGCTTTTGGGTTTTAGACCTAATACAGGATCTTAAAAAGTTCCTTCAAATGGTATAATATTCCCTTTTAGTATTTTTGATGTTATGCATGATTTTGTGTTTAGCTACAAAGAGACGATGACAGAGGTAAAGGCATTTAAGAGCAGGAAGGCTCAAGTCTGGGAGGTTGAACTAGATATTCAAATCACCAAGGATGACAAATTAAGTATGGCGGCACAATATTACCACAACAAACCCACAGCAAAATATATTTAAGTCAGAATTGGATGGTGGAAATCAATACATTTGGAGAGAGGAGTGAGAGGACTAGGTGTGAACTAACAAATAACCCGGCAGGATTTACATTTATAGAGAGAAACGAACAGAAGAATGAGGACCAAGAGTTTGATTGTTCTGGGTGATGATATTATAACATTCTGGGATTGGTTCTAGATTTTTGGGCCTACATCTTCATGAAACCAGGTCACGGGAATGAAGAGTAGGTCAGATTTGTGTTAAAAGATAAGACCATGCTTGTGGTAACTATTCTCAGATGTTGACCTTTCATTAATCAGGAAACAAAGATTTGAAGCAAACAGGCTTAGAATGGGATTGGAATGTGAGATTGTTGGGTATGTAGATGTGTGATGGATGAGGGAGATGGTAAGGAAAGAGACGAAAAGGTGGTAAAGGGATTTGGAGTCAGGGTCAAGCAAGGGATGTATGTGTGAGAGCAGTAGAAAGGCTGGGGATAGGCCATATAAATTCATACTGTGATCATAGGCAAGATAAGAGATCAGCCACACAAGGGAATTGCAAGTGTGGTGTTTGACTGCAACACTTTGGAGGGAGGGTTTAAGTGGTGGTAAAGGCTGATGGGGGTTAAGTTGAAGTGGTATAGGGGGGCAGAGGAACAGAAGGTATGGTTGGTGGGGTCAGCACTGAGTTGTCCATTGAAGGAAGCCTTGCAGTAGTGTCTCATTTTAGCCAGGCTTCTGCAGGGATTTCCTAGCTAATAACTTCAGTGGACAAAATTAGTATAATTTGAGTAGCAATCCTGTGGACACGAGGGTTAGAGGTGTAGATTGTAGACAACTGAGCAAAGGCTCTCAACCGTGAAGAGATGGAAGAGGTTTTTCTGCTCTGAAATTAATTTGGAGGCTTAAGAGACCTTTGCCATTCTAACTGACAATGTAGGGGATTATTTAGGGCTAGACAGATTGAGAGAACTTCTGCAAATCAAGAGTTCTTCATCCACAACAAACTTGCATTACCACCACCTCATTTAGAGATTGGGAAAGAACCAGGTTTGCACCAGCGGAATCTCAGATGGCACAAAATGTAAGTCTTTGATTTGGCAAACCATCCACCACTGGCTGCCAAGTCATAGCAAGGGTCATCCTACCTTGTTTCAGGCAAGAAGAAGTCATTAGATTTGCCTTTTAAGGTCAACCATGCAAATCATGGCAGTTTTGGGCATGGAAATAAATAAACTACACTGACGAACAGGGAGAAGAGGGTCTGTGTTCCATTGGAAAGATGATATTTGATTGTTTACAACTTTGGCATGGTTTGATGAATCTACACAACATTTTCCAAAGACAATAAATCTGACTTAGTGTTAAAATTTCAAGAACAGTATAGAGAGAAATGAAGAGGGTGGTCAAAAAAGTGTTTTTCTGATTTTAACCCCTATAGAAAACTTTGGTGTCTGATACAGAAAACAAACCATATCCAATGCTCATGAGCTTACCCTTAACAAAACAGATGCAATTACAAATGTTGTGAATCATCTGGCAGACTAACCCTACCATCTTTCTGAGATAATTATGAATGTAGTATCATTAATTGTTTTCATTATGTGATGTATTCTAATTACATTTTTCTTTTAGGTGTTGTTATTTATTGGTATAAATATTGTGTGGTCATAAGCATTACATTTGGTCTGTGAGTTATGGTTTGCATGACTGTTGTGTGAGTTATGGATTGTGGCCCTAACCATAACTTGTGAATTTCTGTGGGTTTTCAGTTTTAATTTGTAACCATAACTGGACCTTAACTGAGTTTAAGGTGGATTTTTGAGGTCTTTTTCAAGCTATATTAAGGTGTTATAACAATACCAACCATAACGTCACTTTAACCTTTATTTTTTTCTGTGACTTTTTTATTATATACCATATCCTAGAGTTCCATGCTCTTCAACCAACGGCCAACCCTCAGCTGTTAGCCATTCTCAACGGAGATTGGCTGCAGGACCTGGACCTGGCCAGAGCCATTCTTCTTCTTCTGGACTAAGCACTGCTGCACGGGCCTTCAACTGTGTGCAGCAAAAAATGGCTGCAGGGTGCAGCAATCTGCAGGCAGCCAACCTGGTTGCTCATAGCCTATGCAGTGATGGTTGGCAGCGGTTTGGTAGGGAAGCCCTGTGCCCAACCTACAGTGGGCGATCAACCCCTCCTGCTCAGTGCTGAAGGTCATATGGAGCAGGGTTTGGCTGCCGGGCCTGGCCTCCAGACAGGCTCTGCACCAAACCCTTCTTTAGTGGTCAGCACCACTGCCCATGGCCTGGGCACGTGGATCTAAAATGAGATCCAGGGATGCAGGCTTCCATGCCCTGGTGCTATGGGCACCAGATTTGAGGATTCTCCATGGATCAAAAAAGGATCCTCGAATCCATGGAGCATCCTCAGATCCACATGGCATGGCCTCACTAGGATTTGAGGATCTTTCAAGGAACTTTCGAGGATTCACAGATCTTGTGAGAAAATCTATTTATTTTTCAACAAAGGGGTGACTTTCTGGAGACCCTACACACACATGGGCCTGGGGGTCAGGGTGTGCTCACCCTGCCCTCCTATGTCCCCTTTCAAATGTTTGCAGGACTTGGGGACTGATTTCCCAAACCCTGCAGTGTGTGCCACAACATTTCTTTCAATTTTGTGGCCACAAATCAGATCCCTTTGGAGGATCCAGGGACCTAGATATTTCTGAGCTTTAACTCTTTCAAGCCGAATCTTCTTTAAATGGTAATTTAACAGTTTTACACAAAACAAGAAAAAGCACAACCCTTAAATAAAGATCTACCTTTGTTCCAAATTTAGTGTGTTCACTTAATAAAACAACAGTTACAGTGCATTTATAGTAACAAAATAAAGGCAAAATAAATACTGAAATTCCCCAGTTATTGTTAGTTCTGCAATCCTTAACTCATACAAAAACCATTCAAGCCTTAACTCACATATCAACTGCAATGCTTATTATCTCACAAAAGTTAAGGCAGTAATTAACATCCCCTGAAAGCACATCATTACATAACAATACATACTCAAACAATGAATTCTATATTGATAGTGTGAATGGTTATATGATAAATAACCCAAACTGTAACATTGTTTATATCAGATTTCTTTTGCACCTATCACATCAAGGGTGAGATAATTGGTAGCATTACATTTGGTATTCAAGTACCCAAATGCATGCTAGTGCCTGGAAACCCATAACTATTCCACCAAATACATTAATCACAGCATACATGGGTACCATCGCAAATGATGTCAATGGCATCACTAGTAAAATTAAATATCACTTTAGTATAAATATTATCAATAATGTCATGGGATAAACTATAAATTCCTCGTTTGTAGTATCGTTATTTACTCAGGATAGGTTGGACATTTCTGATACTTACTTATATGAATATTGTGTCGTTATAAGCACTGCATTTGTTAGATGAGTTATGGTTTTCATGGCAGGGGTGCAAGTTAAGGTTTGTTTAGCTAATTAGAACTGGCCAATTTGAGGGGGTTTACTATGTACTTTAACTGTTGTTGTTTTATGGAATTGCAGAATTTTTTCAAATCTACAATATGGAGTTATAAGCAGAGGAAACTATAATTTTCCTTTAAATAAGTAATTTTATGTGTGTGTTTGATTGTATGTTGCATCAATCTTCTGTGAAAGCAACCCTTGCAAGTGCATGCCATTTGTTCAGTATCTATACTCCACCCGGTGTAAGCTTTCAGTCTCCCACTGTAGGCCCTGTCCCTGTACCTTCAGTGGGGTCACTAGGGGTGCATCCATGCCTGGAATTATCACATTAGCAGATGCCAGCAACTTGGAATGAGCTGGAACTGTGTCCCATCCAGAGGTAAGGCTCTGGAGTAATAGTGCACATTTGTAATAAGGGTCGTGCTCTGCAGGCCCACTTCAACATTTTTAGTAACAAGTCTTTCACTGTCTCTGAGATGTTGTCCACCTCACTTTGTAAAGACCATGATGGCAAAGAATAGGGCTAGGCGTAATCGTACAGTAGATTGTTCAAATTAAGGGAACTATTTGTATGTCTAGAAGCTTTTAAGGCTGAGTAACCCATGATGGTAAATTAAAGAGAGCCATTCTTTTATAAGTTAATAACACATTCTCATTTTTTCATTTAATTAATTAGTAATAGTTAAATTGAAGAAAGCCACAAATGTGCTTTCTCTTTGCTGGTGGATATAGTCTGCCTTGTGAACCTTTCCTCCTTTGTAGGAAGCAGCCACAAAATGTATAATAAATTGATATGGAATTCACTACTGTGTAATATTCTCCATCCCTCCAGTTGGAAATAAGGCTATAATACATGGGAGTCTGCAATCCCTCTATCAAAGCCTGTCTCTAATTTCCTTATTACCATTGAGGCCTGACACCTCTGGTCACTTGTAATACTGAAATGACACACTGCTAAACTATACAGTTGTGACATCAGAATGCCTGTTGCCTTAGCCAGGTTATGGAGCATAATTACAGCTGCAGTTTAAACCTGAAATGCAAGACCTTTATCTTTCCTCTGACCTGTTTTTCTCAAAAGAAAGAAGCTATTTATGGCAACATGTTTTTCTCATGCTTTAGGTCAGTGCAGAAATTAGAACCTCTTTGGATGTTTCAACACATTCTCAGGTATGGCATTGTTTTATGTGACTTACATTAAACAGATAATAATATTTTGTTTTCAACAAATTACTACAGAATCCTATTTTATTCTTCAAGTCTGCAAACATGCTACCCCTGTCATATAAAAAAAGCAAGACACCAATGATTTAAGCTGTTTATGAGAAGGGGTGATTGTGTCACCCTGTGTTAAAAGGCAGGTGGAATTCATCCCAAAGATAATTAGGCTACATCTTGCACTTCATGTGAGCTTCACTTGCTACCTCAATTTGAGTTGGTGGGGATTTGTTGGGAAACCAACAGCTAGTGGCTGCTAATCATGTCGCCTGTTGTAAAGGCTATGCAGTCCTTTGGTTCTCTCCGTTCTGTCAACTACATCTGATACATAGCTCCTAAACTTTTGGAGAACCATGAAAGCAAGTTTTCTTTCATTTTGTAATATTGATCTTTCACAGGCCTTTTTAACTGAGCAATGTTGCTGATGGATAGCTAATGATCGATGTTAGAAATTACCGTTTTTGTGGGGTATCCCCAGATTTTTGCCTTCACTGTTTTAGCTGGCTGTTGAACTCTGTGGAATTTATCCTTGCTAACCAGTGGTAAAGTGCCTGTACTCCCCCTTTCAACATGATGGAATTGGCATACCCCTAACTGGCATATTTGACTAGCCTAAAAGTCCCTGGTATATGATACCTAAAGTGTACCCAGGGCCTGTACGTAAAATGTCACCAACGGGCTTCAGCACATATTGTGCCACCCAATGAAGTGACAAGACAAACTTGCAGGCCTGCCATGTGTAGCACAATGGTACAGGTTATAACTGCAAATTCGATTTGTCAAAATAACACCTTCTGACAAACTAAAACCCTCCTTTTACATATTTACACGTCACCCCTAATAGGCCTTATTGCCCATTAAGACAGGGTGCATGGTATTTAAGAGTATGACATGTAGAAGTTTAGCATGTCCTTAAAGTGCAAAGGTCCAAAAGGCTACTTTCACTGTAGTAGGGATAGAATATTACATTTAATATTGTTACCGGATCTTAGGAAACAGCAACAGAGTTCATTCTTGGACCTTTTAAAATTTTATTTCAAACCAATTCATTGGTAAAGTCAGATTTATAATATATGTTAGGATAGGTACTCTAAAACATGTGCCTGGTACCTTCCTATAGCCTCTAGGAGTTCATTGCATAAGCTTCCAACTATCACCGAGGAGCTGAACAGGCCCCTTAATAAGGTGTAAACCTTCTCCCAGAGCTGATACAAACAGCTTGACTGTGGGGAAGTGTTCTGATTTCCTGGCAGACTAACCATCTGGGCTGTGCCCAGAAACTTAATTATCTTCAAAGAGTCATACCATGTCACAGGCAGATGTAGCTCACACCTTGGCCTGGCCCCATCCTTTGTCTCCCTAGCCAGTCAGTCGGCCCCTGAGTTTGTTATTAACAAAAGATCCCCCAATAATGTATTTAAATTAACATCAAGTTTACAAGCCTTTCTGCTCTATTTTGAATACAAATGATTTTGTTTAGGTTATCATTCTATATTGAGGTGTGGCATGTCTACCTATTGCTATTAGTTTTGGAACATAATAGACCTCTTGGCTACTTTTCATTTAAACACACTTACTCATTTTTCCATAAAGCAATTCATTTGGAAACATAAGAGGTACTCATGGAAATCAGTGTGAATAATCATCAGGCACTGAATAATTGGGAAATGATGATATTGCAACCACCATCTCGTAGGTGCTCCTACACAGCAGTATAGAAAGATTTGATTAAGTACTCAATGAGATAACGACACTTGTCGTTCTTTAGTGCAATGCTTTTCTGAGGTATTGTCCACCCTTCTCAACAATACTGTTTGATTAATTTTAGAAAATCTACCAAAAAATATGAAGGTGCTTTATAGGACCACACCAGTGAAGCTGCATTTGAACCTATCTGAGTGTTATGAAGTCTCCTGGCTCACAAGCACATTCTATAAATAAATTTTTTAGTTTGATTGCTTTATTTAGGATGTCAAAGATTTTTCCTTGGAGCCACTAAAGTGCACTCTGATTTCCATTGGGCTAGAACTACAAATGGGAAATTACCAGCACTAGTGGAAGAAAGAATAGTTAAGATCAATTGTCAAGACTAGCATATTTGAGGTCAAAGTTGTCCATTAAAATGCATTAAATTGGACCACAAACATTCTCATGTAAATCAATAAGTGATTTGATGACCCAAAGCAGAGGTTAAGAGAATGAGCAAGGAGCCACATCACCTATCACATAATCATAGGTATCCAGCATACAACAAGGAGACTGACGATATTTCATAGACCAATACTTGCAGTCTTATACTTATGCATTCAACAAATATTCAGTGAAATCAGTATTCATAGATCCTCAGATGACGTGCCAGGGAAACCATGACATGATGGTGCTTAGGGTGAGTAATGAACATTTACTTTTTCCATTTAGTGACTTCAAAGTCAGTAATGCCTTTAACATATGAATTTGTGAGCAATGTCAATCCACCCCTTACTTCTGTTCCATCTGCACCAATCCTCTGCTTAAATTACTTTAGTGTAGAGAAAGAAGTCAGAACTGCCCAACGACAGTGACAGAATTGGATTTTGATGAGTCTGATGAACTATGACTATAATTATGAAAGCAATAAAAATGCAGAACATCCCTGTCTCTCTCTGTATGTGTGTGTGTGTTTTTGTGTGTGTGTGCACGCACATATGTTTGTGTTGGGGAAAAGGCACTCATTGGTAATTTATTACTCAACATGACCTCAATATCTTTAGGATGGGGCACTTTTATGTCATGGGTAGCTAGAATATCATCAAGAATGCCCTCAACTTGTTGAATTTGGACCACTATCCTGTCATTCATATGTCCACAAGTATTTTACACTACTTTGCCAGGGATAGTAAAACTGTAATGTATGGCAACAATATAGCAAGGATAAGTCACTAGTATGCAAATGATATCCTGGCCTCCACAATATGCCAAGACCACAGCATGCCAAGATCACCATGGGTGGGGGGTGGGGGGGGGTGAGGTTTTAATTATGCCTACATAGTCAGTCAAAGTCAGGGAACTTCACATTTTGTGGAGAGACAAAGCTTCCCAACCCCAGCGTGAAGCCAGGGTATTTTGCTACACCCACTCTCAGCATTTGCTGCAGCTGGATGTCCCACATAATAAGGATGGAACATCAGGCTGCAGCAAATTGTGCTTCGGGGAAAAACAATAGCATTCATTCCGCCACGCTTCTGACTTGGAACTCTAGACAGTGGATACTAGGCATCCTGCTCTGTTCAGCAATGGAAATAGTTCCACACAGTGCATCTTTTCTACTTTAATTTTTTAAACATCACCAGCTTCACGATTTGCACAACTGATGTTTAAACAAAATTCACGAATCTCTGAAGTCCTGGACTTTTCCACTTTGCCCACCTCTAATCACCATTACTCCACCAGCATACCCCCTACAGAGCCAAAGCATCTGTCCATCTTACTACATTACATGCCTCTGGGAATTGACAGTGATCCTGGCTCTTAGCTGGGCAACTATATGGCTCCACATTCAGTCCACTCTGGCTCTTCATTGTTGTGAGAAGTTGGCCTGGTATATGCTGTTCACTAATTAAAGTGGACACCTTGCACCAGAACAATTCGACTCTTATGGTAGATAGGTTTAAGACAACCTTTAAAGAAAGCTATCCTAGTGGTAGCTGTGGAGAGCAGCCTTCAGGCTAAGTCTTGAAGGAATGTAAAGCAGCTTGTTTTACCACACAATCTCTTGAATCACCAAATGAAAAGACACCACACAGGTATATATATCAAATATATATGTATTTATTAATAAACAACTCTCTACTAATCTCTTTATGAGATTAGAAGTCAGGAACATATGTACAAATCAAATGTTATCAAAATAAGTTTAGCACAATCAAATATCACAATCTTAGTTTGGCTAGACCTAGGTCTAGGGCATCTAGAATCGAGGGACCCCCAAGAACCACCCCAGGTAGTTGTAGGAGACCCACAGGGGACGGACGCGGTTTCCTGGCACCGGTGCGAGTCCTGTACGAGTCTATGCGAACAGACGCGATTGAGATTTCAATGTTAAAGGTCCCTTGCGTGTTCGAGGCGAACTCACCGATCGGTCCTTGTACGAGTCGAAGGACGCGGTTACAGATAGAGTTGCAAGGGAGTTGGACGCGGTGTGTCTAACACAGATGCGAACCATGTACGAGTCAGCGCGATAGTCGCACTTGGAAAGTAAGAGTTCTAGGGCACTTCTAGGGTAGCTACAAGCAAGTCACTTACAGGGTAAGTAGTTCTAGGGCCCACACCCACAGGAGCACCGTAGTGCTGAAGTTACCTCACCCAGGGGAGCCGGGTGCATAGGTGTTCTTTGGTGTCGGGTCGCGGCGTCGTTTTCAATGGAAGCCAGTGAAGACTTGCTGCTTGTGGCGACAGGAGAAGTGTCCGGAGGAATCCAAGCCTGGATTCAGAAGATGGAAGACCTGAAAGCAGAGGGGACAGTGTTCAAAGTCACTTGGCAGTGACTCGGGGCAAGGAAGATGGATGCCCACCGTCGTCGCAAGATTCAGGTCGGTCATGG
The DNA here is from genome assembly GCA_963921515.1 of Calotriton arnoldi. Taxonomy (NCBI): domain Eukaryota; kingdom Metazoa; phylum Chordata; class Amphibia; order Caudata; family Salamandridae; genus Calotriton; species Calotriton arnoldi. The sequence continues at coordinate 693,099 of CAWUFW010000648.1, read as the reverse complement.
GTGCCTTGACTCTTCAGCCACGAGGTCCAGGAGGCATCGACAACAACCAGGAGCTGGAGTCAGCGTGGCCCACGATGTCTGCAGCTTACTGCGGTGTTGGCGACTCGATTGGAGCCAACAAGCCTTGGTAACAGCAAGTCTCGGGGAAAGTGTAAAAAGTCAATGGTGCAGACCAGCAAGGTCTGAGGGACTCACCCAGCGAGGGTAAGTCAGGGCAGGGCTGGAGCAACCAGGGGAGCCCTTTGGTTCTGTAGGAAAGCCTTCAGGGGACCCACAAGCCGGCTGGCAAGGGATCGCAAAGACGCCTCGGGAGGATTCGCTCAACAGGGGCCCACGGTCACTAGGGATGTGGTAGGCCTCTGATCTTCGGAGGGAGTCCTGCTGGAGGCTAGGACAACACGTGGTCCAAAGCAGAAGTTCGTAGAACGTTGTGAAGGGGTTGCACTCGACAATAGTGCACGGTACCCAGGGGTCGCGGTTCCTCGTCACTCTGGGGGTCCACTGGCCTCAGCTTCACTGGGGACTCACAATGGCCTTTGAGAAGTCAGGAAATCTACTTCTTGGGCTGCAGGGACTTCGGACTCCGGCGGGAGCGGCGTAGTTTGCGACCATCATTTGTAGTTTTTGGTGCCTGCCAAGCAGGGGAGTCACTCCTTGACTCCAAGGGAGATTCTTCAGTCTTCCAAAGGTAGTGGAACGTCGAAGGTCCGGGATTCTTCTTGTAGAGCGTCGTCCAGGGGTATCTAGTTTGCAATGCACAGGTTCCCCCTCTTATACTAAAAGAAAGGGAGGGACTAGCTCTATGACCCTACCTATGGGAGGGTCAGGGGAGTGGGTGGCTACACCCACTTCCCTTTGTCCAGTTTCGCGCCAGAGCAGGGGCAGGTAGCCCCTGAGCCGGTTTGAACTGGGATATGCACAGAGGAGCCTTCTGCTCCCCCAGTGCAGGACTTCAAAGCACTCTAAGAGTGCACCCACCCAGCCCCAATACACTAAACCCTGTCTGGGAGGTGGTCACACCCCCTTGGGACAGGATATCTATTGTTGGGCTTCCTCCACTGCGAGTGTTGGTCATCAGCAGGAGGGCAGCCCAGTGTCTGTGACTCGTGGCATCCATTTTGTGATGCCAGGGCTCTGCAGGATTCTACCGCGTTTCCACAGTAGGTACATGTCTATCCCTCTAGAAGGGTGGAATGCTACCCCCGCCACCAGGACTGGCGGGGGGTAGTATTCCAAGATGTTTGACACCAAACACGACATGTTTTGATGCAGCCATTCCAAAGTTAGCATTTTACTGCGAGGATATAATGCACTTAAGAGTATATGGTTTAACCGCATCCACAAACAGCTGCAGAGGGGGCCTGCTCAGGCAGAGGCACCCCCTCACATAGAAGCCAAGCACCCTGCCCTCAGGATTGATAGGGCCTGCCTTAGGGGTGACTGATAGGTTTATATGTGTGTGTAGGAGAGATATAGGGAACCTATATCTCAGTGAGGAGTGCTAGCACCACCTCACCCAGGCTGCAGTAGCAGGCCTGTGGTGTCAGATTTAGTCTGCTTCCCAGGGGTGGCATAATACCTGCTGCAGCCCCTGGTAGGCCTGTGAAGTACCTATGCCCTTAGTACCTAAGGTACCATATACTAGGGACTCATAAGGTACCACAGTATCCAATCACTAGTGCACCTAGAGTGCACTCCAAGTCATTTAGAGAGAACAGAGAGGCTGGGGCCCTGATTAGCAGGGACCCAGCCAGACTATAGCCAGAAACCAGTGTAAACATCAGAAAAAAAGTGGGGGCAACATAAGAGGCAGATCCTACTCTCCTACACAACCCCCACCCCCAAACGCAGGGACACTAAACTAACCTTGACCAGTTGAGTCTTCGTGTTCTAAATGGAAATACCTTGAGAGTCCATCTGCATTGGCATGTTGGGTCCCAGGTCTATGTTCCACTATATAGTCCATCCCCTGTAGGGAAATGGACCACCTCAAAAGTTTTGGGTTTTCACCTTTCATCTGTTTAAGCCATAGGAGGGGCTTGTGGTCAGTCTGAACTATGAAGTGAGTGCCAAACAAGTATGGCCTCAGCTTCTTCAGGGCCCACACCACAGCAAAGGCCTCCCTCTCTATAGCTGACCAACGTTTCTCTCTAGGGGCCAGCCTTCTGCTAATAAAAGCTACTGGCTGGTCTTGACCTTCATCATTCAGTTGAGACAGTACAGCTCCCACACCCAGCTCAGAAGCATCTGTTTGGACAATGAACTTTTTGGTGTAGTCTGGACTCTGTAAGATGGGGGCAGTGCACATGGCCTGCTTTAGGTCTTCAAATGCCTTCTGACAGCTAGCTGTCCACTGAACCTTTGTTGGCATTTTCTTTGAGGTCAGATCATTCAAGGGGGTCACTATAGATCCATATCCCTTGACAAACCTCCTATAGTACCCAGTCAGGCCTAAGAAGGCTCTCACCTGTGTCTGGGTGGTGGGAGCAACCCATTCCATTATGGTTTGGATTTTGCTCTGTAAAGGCTGAACCTGGCCTCCACCTACAAGGTGGCCCAGATACACAACCTGACTCTGCCCTATCTGGCACTTAGTGGCCTTGATAGTGAGGCCTGCTTTCTGCAGAGCCTCCAAAACATTTCTGAGGTGGACCAGGTGATCCTGCCAGGAGGAACTAAAGACAGCAATATCATCTAGATAAGCTGAGCAATAAGTTTCCATCCCTGCCAGAACTTTATTCACCAACCTCTGAAAAGTGGCAGGTGCATTTTTCAATCCAAAGGGCATCACCACAAAGTGGTAGTGCCCACTAGGGGTCGAAAATGCTGTTTTGGCTTTTGCATCATCAGCTAATCTGATCTGCCAGTAGCCAGCTGTCAGGTCAAATGTACTTAGATACTTGGCTGAGGCCAAAGTATCAATCAGCTCATCTGCCCTTGGTATGGGATAGGCATCAGTCCTAGTGACTGCATTGAGGCCTCTGTAGTCTACACAAAACCTCATTTCTTTCTTACCACCCTGGGTATGAGGCTTGGGTACCAGGACTACTGGGCTAGCCCAAGGGCTATCTGAAGGCTCAATTACGCCTAGCTCCAACATTTTCTGGACTTCAGGTCATGGTCAGGTTGCCTGTAGATTTTACTCTTGACAGGCAGACAGTCTCCAGTGTCCACCTCATCGGTGCACCAGGTAGTCTGACTAGGGGTCAGGCTAAACATATGTCTATACTGTTGCAGAACTTGTCTGCACTCAGTTTGCTGATGGTCAGTGAGGCTGCTTGCCAAAGCAACACCATCTACTGATCCATCATCAGGGTTCTGAGAGAGCAGGTCAGGGAGAGGGTCACTCTCCTCCTCCTGGTCCTCATCAGTTGCCATGAGCAAGCCCATGTCATCCCTGTCAACATATGGCTTTAATCTGTTGACATGGAGCACCCTCAGGGGGCTCCTGGGAGTTCCAAGATTCACCAGATAGGTGACTTCTCCCTTCTGTTCAACTATTGTATGGGGGCCACTCCACTTGTCCTGGAGGGCTGCTGGGGCCACAGGCTCCAACACCCACACTTTCTGTCCTGGCTGTTACACAGTCAGCACAGCCTTTGGTCATGCCAAGCTTTTTGCAATTCTTGGCTGGCCTCCAGGTTTTTGGTTGCCTTTTTCATGTATTCGGCCATCCGAGAGTGGAGACCAAGTACATAGTCCATCACATCCTGTTTGGGGGTTTGAGAGGTAACTCCCAGCCCTCTTTAACCAAACACAATGGACCTCTTACAGGGTGCCCAAACAGAAGCTCAAATGGGCTGTAACCAACCCCCTTCTGTGGAACTTCTCTGTATGCAAATAACAGGCAAGGAAGAAGAAGGTCCCATTTCCGCCTAAGCTTCTCTGGGAGTCCTTTAATCATTCCCTTCAGGGTTTTGTTGAAGCGTTCAACCAAACCATTGCATTGTGGGTGATAGGGAGTGGTGAACTTATAAGTTACACCACACTCCTTCCACATTGCTTTCAGATATCCTGACATGAAGTTAGTACCTCTGTCAGAGATGACCTCCTTTGGGAAACCCACTCTGGAGAAAACTCCAATGAGGGCTCTTGCCACCACAGGGGCTGTGGTGGTCCTCAGGGGAATTGCTTCTGGGTACCTGGTGGCATGATCCACTACCACCAGGATAAACCTGTGCCCAGATGCAGTTTGAGGGTCAAGGGGACCAACAATGTCAATCCCTACCCTTTCAAAGGGTACCCCCACCACAGGTAGTGGTATCAGGGGGGCCTTTGTTATGCCACCTGCCTTACCACTGGCTTGGCATGTGACACAGGAGCGACAAAACTCCTTTGTGTCCTCTGACATATGTGGCCAATGAAAATGTGGAACAAGCCTGTCCCAGGTCTTGTTTTGGCCCAAGTGACCTGCCAAAGGGATATCGTGTGCTAGGGTCAAGAGGAACCCCCTAAACTTCTGAGGTATTACCATCCTCCTGGTGGCTCCAGGGGCTGGATCTCTACCCTCAGAATTGAGGAGTACCTCATCCCAATAAACTTTATGGGACCCACTAGCACTCCCAGCAGCCTCAGCAGCAGCCTGCTGTCTGAGGGGTTCAAGAGAGGGGCAGAACTGTTGCTCCTTACTCAGATCTTCCCTAGAAGGGCCCCCTGCCCCCAAGAACTCAACCTGATCAGGCTCAAGTCCCTCTGGGGCAGTTCCTTCTTCAGGATCTGCTTCACCTCCCTCTGGGGGTGAATCTGTGATCTGAGACAGAGGGGAAGGCACTGCCTTTACCCTACTGCTCCTCCTCTTGGGAAGCATCTGGCCCATTGTTCCAGGATCCAGAGCTGGTTCAGTGTTATGCATTCTTGCTTGTGACCTGGTCACAGCAAATACCTCTGCAGGGATGCCCAACATCTCAGCATGAGTCCATAACTCTACTTCAGACCAGGCTGAAGTCTCTAGATCATTGCCCAAAAGACATTCGACAGGGAGGTCTGCACTGACTACAACCTTCTTGAGGCCAGTTACCCCTCCCCAGGAGAAATTCACAACTGCCAGACTATGGTTGGTCTTGACATTGCTTGCATTGGTCACCTGGTACATTTCGCCCAGGATGATCTGTCCAGGGTCCACAAGATCCTCTGCCACCATGGTGACACTAGCACCTGTGTCCCTAAATGCCAAAGCCTGTTTGCCATTTATTACAGGCTGCTGTTTGTATTTGCCCAGATTACTGGGGCTTACTAGGAAGGACATATCAAGGTCTCCATCACAAATCAGCAATGCCTGAGTGGGCACTCTGACTAGGTCAGAGTCCACTTCAGAACCCAGGGTCAACCCTACTACACCCTTATTCTGAGTACCACCTCCACCAGTAGCTGAGCTAGGGGGAACAGTTGCCTTAGGGGCAGGAGTGGTGGTGGTTTGGTCTTTGGACTTGTTACAATCAGAAGTCCAGTGCCTTTTCTGTTTACAGAATTTGCACCAGGGCTTCTTTTGGCCTTTTCCCTTGTTGGATTGTGACTCCCCACCAGATGCAGATTTTTGGGGCCCTTGTGAAGACTTCTGGTCTTTTGACTTATCCCCACCTTTCTCAGAGCCCTTAGGATCCTGCTTCTTGGTGTCACCCCCTTGGTTCTGGGGTTTTTGCCTTACCCTGGTTCTGACCCATTTGTCTGCCTTCTTTCCCGATTCTTGGGGAGAGGTCAGATCTGAGTCCACCAGGTATTGATGCAACAACTGGTTCTGGCAATTATTAAGGATCTGTTCTCTCATCATCAGATTATACAATCCCTTGAAATCAGTAACCCTACTGCCAACCAGCCAACCCTCCAGAGCCTTGGTTGCACAATCTACAAAGTCAGTCCAGTCCTGAGTCTGTGCCTTCTGGGTGTCTCTGAACTTCAACCTGTACTGCTCAGTGGTTAAGCCAAACCCATCTATCAGTGCACTCTTCAGGACTTCATAATCATCAGCATCCTCTTCTCTAACAGTGAGGAGCTTGTCTCTACCTTTGTCTGAAAAGGAGAGCCACAAGATTGCTGCCCACTGCTTTTGGGGGACCTGCTGTACTCTACAGGCCCTCTCCATAGCAGTTATCCACTTGTGGATATCATCCCCCCTCTGGTAGGGAGGAACAACCTTGCTCAGGTTCCTATGGTCTGGAATATATTGTCTGCCTCTAGGGACACTGTTGCTGCCACCAAGGGGTTCTAACCCCTCTCTTCTAGAAGCTCTCTGGATCTCCAGGGCTTCTCTATCCAGTGCCAACTGCTTGGTTCTGAGAGCAACTCTTGCTTCCTCATACTGCAGCAGTTTGCACATTCTGTCAGAGGAGCTCTCTCTTATGGGAAAGTATGAGTTCCTCTGCTGGACAAATTCTCTGCCAGAGTGATAAGAGTAGTCAGATTCCCTGGAAGGGGACCTATGCCTCTCATCCACTCTGTCAGTTCTCTTAGGGAGAATTCCTCTGTCCTTTTCAGGCCCCTTGGAGCCTGGCCCTTCAATCACAGAGTCTTGGTCATTCTGATTTTCATCATCTGACCCAGACACTGTAATTGACCCACCCCCTGATTCAGACCTATTAGCTCCTAGAGCCAATCTAAGATCATCTGCTGTCAGCAGATCTATCAGGAGTAGTGTGGAGGGATTCTGTCCTAGCTTCAGGTGTCTTTCAACACACATGGCTCTCAAGTCAGAGAAAGCCATGTCCTTATACTGAGGCTGAGTGGATCCACTGGTTCCACCCTTTAAGGACATTGTAGTGTTGTGCAGTGTTGTACTACCTACACTAGTTTGTGGCCTACTGATACTAGCTTGAGCTGTAGAAAGGGTGTGCTATCCCTTGGCACACAGCTCTAAGTTCAGTAGAACTTATTGATACTAAGCTTGACTTTATATGTACCTTAAGTACCTATAGTGGTTTTCAGTTAGTAATTCAAATAGAGATTTTCTGGTAAAACAATAGCAAGCTGGAATCCCACCGCTGCCACCAATGTGAGAAGTTGGCCTGGTATATGCTGTTCACTAATTAAAGTGGACACCTTGCACCAGAACAATTCGACTCTTATGGTAGATAGGTTTAAGACAACCTTTAAAGAAAGCTATCCTAGTGGTAGCTGTGGAGAGCAGCCTTCAGGCTAAGTCTTGAAGGAATGTAAAGCAGCTTGTTTTACCACACAATCTCTTGAATCACCAAATGAAAAGACACCACACAGGTATATATATCAAATATATATGTATTTATTAATAAACAACTCTCTACTAATCTCTTTATGAGATTAGAAGTCAGGAACATATGTACAAATCAAATGTTATCAAAATAAGTTTAGCACAATCAAATATCACAATCTTAGTTTGGCTAGACCTAGGTCTAGGGCATCTAGAATCGAGGGACCCCCAAGAACCACCCCAGGTAGTTGTAGGAGACCCACAGGGGACGGACGCGGTGTCCTGGCACCGGTGCGAGTCCTGTACGAGTCTATGCGAACAGACGCAATTGAGATTTCAATGTTAAAGGTCCCTTGCGTGTTCGAGGCGAACACACAGATCGGTCCTTGTACGAGTTGAAGGATGCGGTTACAGATAGAGTTGCAAGGGAGTTGGACGCGGTGTGTCTAACACAGACGCGAACCATGTACGAGTCAACGCGATAGTCGCACTTGGAAAGTAAGAGTTCTAGGGCACTTCTAGGGTAGCTACAAGCAAGTCACTACAGGGTAAGTAGTTCTAGGGCCCACACCCACAGGAGCACCGTAGTGCTGAAGTTACCTCACCCAGGGGAGCCGGGTGCATAGGTGTTCTTTGGTGTCGGGTCGCGGCGTCGTTTTCAATGGAAGCCAGTGAAGACTTGCTGCTTGCGGCGACAGGAGAAGTGTCCGGAGGAATCCAAGCCTGGATTCAGAAGATGGAAGACCTGAAAGCAGAGGGGACAGTGTTCAAAGTCACTTGGCAGTGACTCGGGGCAAGGAAGATGGATGCCCACCATCGTCGCAAGATTCAGGTCGGTCATGGGTGCCTTGACTCTTCAGCCACGAGGTCCAGGAGGCGTCGACGACAACCAGGAGCTGGATTCGGCGTGTCCCACAATGTCTGCAGCTTACTGCGGTGTCGGCGACTCGATTGGAGCCAACAAGCCTTGGTAACAGCAAGTCTTGGGGAAAGTGTAAAAAGTCAATGGCGCAGACCAGCAAGGTCTGAGGGACTCACCCAGCGAGGGTAAGTCAGGGCAGGCCTGGTGCAACCAAGGGAGCCCTTTGGTTCTGTAGGAAAGCCTTCAGGGGACCCACAAGCCGGCTGGCAAGGGATCGCAAAGATGCCTCGGGAGGATTCGCTCAACAGGGGCCCACGGTCACTCGGGACATGGTAGGCCTCTGATCTTCGGAGGGATTCCTGCTGGGAGCTAGGACCATACGTGGTACAAAGCACAAGTTCGTAGAATGTTGTGAAGGGGTTGCACTTGACAATAGTGCACGGTACCCAGGGGTCACGGTTCCTCGTCACTCTGGGGGTCCACTGGCCTCAGCTTCGCTGGAGACTCACGATGGCCTTTACGAAGTCAGGAAATCCACTTCTTGGGCTGCAGGGACTTCGGACTCCAGCGGGAGCGGCGTAGTTTGCGACCGTTGTTTGTAGTTTTTGGTGCCTGCCAAGCAGGGGAGTCACTCCTTGACTCCTAGGGAGATTCTTCAGTCTTCCAAAGGTAGTGGAACATCGAAGGTCTGGGATTCTTCTTGTAGAGCGTCGTCCAGGGGTATCTAGTTTGCAATGCACAGGTTCCCCCTCTTATACTAAAAGAAAGGGAGGGACTAGCTCTATGACCCTACCTATGGGAGGGTCAGGGGAGTGGGTGGCTACACCCACTTCCCTTTGTCCAGTTTCGCGCCAGAGCAGGGGCAGGTAGCCCCTGAGCCGGTTTGAACTGGGGTATGCACAGAGGAGCCTTCTGCTCCCCCAGTGCAGGACTTCAAAGCACTCTAAGAGTGCACCCACCCAGCCCCAATACACTAAACCCTGTCTGGGAGGTGGTCACACCCCCTTGGGACAGGATATCTATTGTTGGGCTTCCTCCACTGCGAGTGTTGGTCATCAGCAGGAGGGCAGCCCAGTGTCTGTGACTGGTGGCATCCATTTTGTGATGCCAGGGCTCTGCAGGATTCTACCGCGTTTCCACAGTAGGTACATGTCTATCCCTCTAGAAGGGTGGAATGCTACCCCCGCCGCCAGGACTGGCGGGGGGGTAGTATTCCAAGATGTTTGACACCAAACAAGACATGTTTTGATGCAGCCATTCCAAAGTTAGCATTTTACCGCGAGGATATAATGCACTTAAGAGTATATGGTTTAACCGCATCCACAAACAGCACCAGAGAATGGACTCTGAGAGCTGCAGAGGGGCCCTGCTCAGGCAGAGGCACCCCCTCACATAGAAGCCAAGCACCCTGCCCTCAGGATTGATAGGGCCTGCCTTAGGGGTGACTGATAGGTTTCTATGTGTGTGTAGGAGAGATATAGGGAACCTATATCTCAGTGAGGAGTGCTAGCACCACCTCACCCAGGCTGCAGTAGCAGGCCTATGGTGTCAGATTTAGTCTGCTTCCCAGGGGTGGCATAATACATGCTGCAGCCCCTGGTAGGCCTGTGAAGTACCTATGCCCTTAGTACCTAAGGTACCATATACTAGGGACTCATAAGGTACCACAGTATCCAATCACTAGTGCACCTAGAGTGCACTCCAAGTCGTTTAGAGAGAACAGAGAGGCTGGGGCCCTGATTAGCAGGGACCCAGCCAGACTATAGCCAGAAACCAGTGTAAACATCAGAAAAAAAGTGGGGGCAACATAAGAGGCAGATCCTACTCTCCTACAATTGTGTAGTTCAAGTGGCAGTCAGTGGTAGTAGGAGGAAGTTGCAGGCTTTTGGTGCCAAGCCAGTGCCATGGTAAGGATCAGCCCAGACGTGGGTCCCATGCACACTGTGTCACTGGAACCAAGCTGTACCCGGCTAATGAGCCCATAACTAGGGCAAAACTGTTCCTGGGTTGCTTGTATTCCGGTTCAGGGAGGACCTGGCTTGGCAGTTCGGGCTGGAATGTTCCTATTGCAGCAGGGTCAAGACAGATTTGCATATAGCTGTGTCCAAGCTGAGGTGGCATGATGTGCAAAATAATGCTGAATTGAGATGGGGGCCGGGTGATAACCAGTGGCTGAGATTAATTCAAGCATTCCATCCATCACTGTTTTGTATACATAATGTGTCACCCTAACTGGGACGTGTATGTCCAGACGTGTGTCCCGTGCACATTGTGTCACTGGAACCAAACTGTACCTGGCTGATGAGCCCATAACTAGGGCGAAACTGATCCTGGGTTGGTTGTGTTCCAGTTCAGGGAGGACCTGGCTTAGCAGTTTGGGGTTCCAATTGGAGCAGGGTCGAGACTGATTTGCACATAGCTGGGTCCAAACTCAGGTGGCATGGTATTCAGAATAACAATAGATTGGGATGTGGACCTCAGTGATTACCAGTGGCTGGGATTAATTCAAGCATTCCACCCATCACTGTTTTGTATACCTAATGCTAAGGATCAGGGCCTCTGAGCATGAAATTTATTACCTGTTTTTAGCTAATTCAAATGCTGTAATGCCAAACAATATTGAATTGTACATTACACATTCAGAAGCGTGGGTACACACAGAAACAGCTGTCCGGTGCCTATTAGCCAAATTGTTTTCAAATGAAAGCGTGAAGAAGCACTTATAAAGCAATCTGTTATTGTGCTTGGAGCTATATTGTGACCACGAAAATCTGCAGTGGAATTGAAGGTTCAAACCCTTGAATGTCCAGGATGCTTCTCTATGCTGCTCTGATGCCTTTCTACTGCCAGACCACGTAGACCAGTCTGCCACCCTCTTCCTCCTACGTCCTCCTGGACTGGTTGGGCTCTGCCCTAAACACCCCTGTTAGTGAGCAACCTCTGAGAAAGCTCTGCAGCAAACCTGGCCCCCAAGTCAGAGTGCAGACGAACTATCTTTGATTTAGGTAAGATATGAATGCATCATTTTGGGGGAAAGCATTCGCTCAAAATACTTGATATTCCAGATGATGCCATTCGCCCTTCTTCTCCAACTCTTCTCCACTGTAAAGCATGAAAGGCAGACAAATCTGAGACAACTCCACCACCTTCCTTACTTCCTGCATAGGACAACTGCTGTTCCATCGAACAGTGCATCCACATGGTATTACATTGAACCAACTTGTACCATGCACGTGGCACGTGTCTGGAATAGGTAGATTAGTTTGTGAACACATACAACCAACAATGGATGTACACTCTCAGAAAGAACACTAGGGAGGGAGCAAAGAGAGAGAGAGGGGGGAAGAGAGAGTGAAAAAAGGAGGGAATGGAGACAGAGATAGAGATGAATTCACAGGAACAGAAAAAATGAGTGATGGGGAGAGTAAAAGAGATACATAGATAGAGACAGGTATAAAGCCTAAATAAAGGATGAGAGAGCGGAAGAACAAGAGAGACAGACAGATACAGAGTCAGAGAACGAATGAGAGGGCAAGAGAACGGGGTTAGAAGAGAAAGGTAGAGATGTATAGATAGCGATACAGACAAAGAGATTGAGAGAGAAAGAGAGAGAGCGAGAGAGAGAGAGAGATCACCAATATAGCACACATTCCTTCAAATGAGTTCTCTTTGGAGCCTCCAGCCTACTTGGAGCGCATCATCACTCACGAGGACCATCATCGTTATCTGCTCCATCAGGGGGCGGGGGAGGGGTAATCAGCACTAGATGATCGGCTTCTGGCTGCCGAGCGCCTCATTCTGACGTTCCAGCTGCTGGACCCCCACGCGCCATCATTCATATGTCGGTATTAAAATGTGAGACCACACTTCTAAACAGAGATATTTCCCGCGCGAAGGGCTAACACGATATAACACAGTCGTGATAATAAATCGCCTCGGCTTGTTTACCGAGCGTACGCACTGCTATTTCCCCCTAGCAGAGGCGCACGTCGGCAATCACGCACACGCACACAGACGCACAAATCTATAAACTCCGTCCAAGAATACAAAGCGTTCTCCGTGATGTTGATAAGAAACAGGACAGTCACTCCCCGTTGACATATTTGTTCTTTAAAAACAAATCAATGGCACAGTGATGTGGCACCTGAATGCAGAGGAGCGCCTCGATGAAGCAGAGATTGTCTTCATTAAGGGCATTAATATTCATAGGGAGTCGAAAATCTGACACGAGAGAGGACTCACTAACCTTTTCTCATATTAGATTTTTACTTCTTAACACAATTACAGTCCGGCAATGACTTAATTAATGCTGCTTTTCGTCAGGCTGCTTTAAAGAGCTGTCAGTTTGGTCCTGCAAAGGCTGTCAGCAGAAGAGAAAGACAGTCATCGAGGCTAAAAAGACACAGGGAGAAATTCAAACACTTAATAACATTCAAAGTGCTATTCAAAGTCACACGCCAGGCTGCGTTAACAATAGTTTTGGTCTTTCGCCTTTTGTGGTTTTTTGTATTTGTTATTAAACTTGGGCGGTTAAAGGGATGCAATGGCAGTGTTTTATGCATACATGCATACTTTTTAAAGATGTATATGGTTCCTTGACGGGGAAACAACATTTGTGTATTTATAAAGTGGGTCGTAATGCACACCATGGAATAAAATAAAACTAAATGATATTAACGCATAGAAACAAATAAAGGTATTGTCAAAGTCAATTAAAATATTTTGACTCCTACCCTCCCACTCAAAGCCTCCCCACTCTTAAAGCTAAGAGCAATAGATAAGATGTGTTTACGAAGGTCCTAGTGGGAAATAATCACATCGCTTGACCTTTGCAATGCTCTCACTATGGTCTATGGTGAATATTTTTAAAGCGCAACGCACGCCTTAGCTTCTTGGCGCTGATTTGCAAGGTAAATTCTGCTACCTTTGTTGCTAGAAAAGGGCACAGTTCCAATCCCCGTTTTAAGTATTGATTTTCCCAGCTACTTCATTACTTTAAGTCTAGTCTAAAACAAAATACAATCCCTCAAGAACTCTCATTCCAGTGATACAATCCTCCTGTGGTCCTAAGGTCCACTGAGCGAGTATGGGTGTCAGAGCTGTTGTCTTCCATGCCAGTTGTCCTCGGCTGTCTACCTCAGTCCTTTCACCCAGTGATTGATGTGTGTTAGTGTTTGCAGGATGTGGGCAGTACATATATCATTAACGAGAGCAAAAGTTGACATTATAACATTCTACAAATTAAAAACATGTATATATTCCCAGATTTCACTTTCCATTCCATTTAGGTAATTTAAATCCTTTTACAACAGGCCACTTTTAAACCACCTGCCACATGGGATAAGGATAGATTTGAACCAAGAGAACTGATTACACACAGGAACTAACCAGAGCTTTCTTGGAGCCTTATAGAGGAGACCTAAAAACTTAACATGACCCATGCTTACAGTGCAGTTGTCATTATATTACATTAAAACGTTATATACATTTTGTGTATGTTTCGTGTGCATGGTGAGAGTGCATAGTCTCCATATAAAGGTAAGCCATGGGGGGCAGGAGGCAGAACCAGTAAATTACATTGAAAACAGGAGCCTCAAGAGCCGCTTAAGGTTGCTGAAGAAAGGTTGGAGGTTGGCTACAATGCTATTCTCCTCTTGAGCTTGTTAACAGTCCTGCACGGCTTGCACTTGTGAGGTGGAAATCGTGATGTTTACAGGGTCCCAAGAATCACTAGAAAGGGCAAACATTCTAACACCTATTAATTTGTTTCCAACTGCCCTACTAAACTACCTTTGGTAACGACACTAGGATGTGTGGAAAACCTTCAAACTCTGAAATCCAAACTACCAGGTCAGAGGAGCAGCAATGAGCAAGACATGGAGGAGGCCCCTCTCACCACCCTGCTAACGGTGATCCCTGCCAGAAGCTTCTCATTTAAACTACACTTGCCCTTTGTCCTCTCAAGCATGGTGTTATGGTGTCAAGGCATTGTAAGGAAAGACCACATGACAATATATTGAGTGTGGGGACCTAGTGCATGGGTCTCAGAGAGGAAGAACGTCACACCCTTCCCCCGAAGTAAGGGAAAGAGTATCAGGTGTGTGGGTACAAGATCAGTCAGGGAAGTGGGATGAGGTGGTGAGTATTGTCTGTGTCAGGCAGAATTTCTTTATGAGCCATATTTAGTGACCCTGAAATGTTCAAGATGCCACTCACAATCACACAAGTGTTGGGAGATGCATGGTAACTGAAATTATTGCTGACGTGAGAGTTTGTCGCCAAGTACCATAGAATGTCTGGCTCAAGAAGTTCCTCCTTTTAATTATTGTCAGTCACTTACTGTTCAAAGGAGTTTCACAGAATTTCAGCCATTAGTAGGGATGCTTGATCTCTCCGCAGCATTTGACACAGTAGCTCACTCTATCTTATTTAGTAGACTAAGTCATGGTGGCTCGATCGATTCCAACGGGTTTTCCTTCGCCCTTTTTCATCTTCGCCCAAACCGTTGGTTTGTGTGGTGCCACTGGGTTCTGCTCTTAGTCTGTTCAATCTATTTATGGTCCCTTTGGTCATCCTCATCGAATCCTGGGGAGTGAAGGGTGTCTCATATGCGGATGACACGCAGCTTGTGTTTTCGTTTACAGAACATTCAGAAGCTGCTTTTCATAATTTCCAAGAGTGTCTAAAAGAAATCTCAAAATGGATGAACAGCAACTTTTTGAAATTAAATGCAAACAAAATGGAGGTGCTCTTTTTTAGTCAGTTGGCGTCCCCTTTTTCCAGTTTTTGGTTGCCCACTGAATTAAATCCCCCAAGTCTTCAGCTAGAAACTTAGGAATTACGTTTGATTCTGATCTCTCTTTTATGACTCAAATTCAGCATATTTCTTCATCTTGCTTACTTAAGCTAATATCGGTCAGAAAGCTATTGCGTTTTCTTCCAGAGGAGACCTGAAAAACCTCGCATTTGGATTACGCCAATTGCTTATAGCTGGGGCTTCCAACTTTACTGATCCATAGGCTACAAATAATACAGAATTCAGCAGCCAGGCTCTTCCGACTGGTCTCCTTTTTCAATTATATCTCCCCTCATTTGAGGCAGCTACATTGGCTTCCGGTGGCCAAGAGGGTCGAGTTTGAAGCCCTGACATTAGCGTTCAGAGCCTTAAGGGGCAGAGGACCAAAGTATCTCTGGAATAGGATTAGCCTGTACCATCAGGAGAGAGCCCTGAGATCTAACCACCTGCGTTTCCTGTGCATTCCAAGGTTTGCCAAGGTTCGAAGTGGCGGTAGGTAATTTTCGGTACATACTGCTAAGCTTTGGAACGCCCTGCCCATTCATGTTCGCATGGCTGAGTCTGAACAGGTCTTCAGGAAAGATTTTAAAACGTGGTTCTTCAATCAAGCTTTGATCGTGTTGGCCGAGTCCATTCTTCAACCTGCTTTGACTGCCGGGATGCCTCAGCCAAGGTAGCTGCATGCAGTACAAATGTCTTTGATTGATTGATTGGCGGGAGGTGGGGACTTTGTACCCACAAGGGTATCAGAAACAAATCAGATCTGATGGGCTCACCCATACCATTGGTTGTTTTATTATTTCTAATTGATTCTGGCCATTTGTTTATGCTTGTGCTATTTTGCCCTTCAGAAAATGTAAGCAGTACATGGCATCACGCAAGTAGCCTTGAGTGGACAGGTTTTGGTAAAAATGCTCAACAAAACTTGTGCTTCTGAATACTTTTTGTTTTTCCAAATCCCTAGGTAACAAGAAACGATTTGGTCCATGGAGAGAGGAGGGGGTAAAGAAAGCAGATTAATGAAGGATAATGAACATCTCTGTATCAGTTCAGGTGTGTAATGAGAAAAGACTGGCGATGAAGATGAAGAGTGTTCTCAGCAATGTTCCAAGGAATGAGCAGAAGAGAAGATTGCAGCTTACTATTTAATGTGTTTGCAGGCTTGAAGGCAAGCAGTGATTGGGATTCTGGGGCACGGGAAGAGCCAGAACAAGAAGCTGCAGAGAAGAGGAAGATGCTCTCATGGATCTAGATTGAGGATCAAGTTTTTTCAGAAGAAAGATAGTTCACCAAATTTTAAGAAAAAGGATGGGCCCATTACCAATATTAAAGTTAGATTTTTTTCTCATCTCTCAAGTATGAGGAGGAGGGTCGTGAGAAACCTGATTTGGATAGCAGAAATATGACAGAATATATGTTTTGACAATGGAGTCAATAAAACAGTTGGTAATAGTAGTAACAGAAAATTTCTACAGCTCTATTTTTCATCCAGTCTATGGACTTTAACAGCAGTTCTGCCTCCATCAGAATCAATGAGACTGTCAAAACACTTTGGACAGGATCCACATATTGTCTGAGATTAACAACATTTGGGTCACATATGAGGAGACCGGAACACAGTCACACAGTCAAGTTAAGAAAGAGAACTCTTTAAAACCGATTCAACAGAAAAGAGTGCATTAAAAAGTGGTACTAATACCACTCTATCAGTCATTCTGAATGAGAGTGACAAGATCAGTAACACGTTTAGTAAAATAATTAATTTTCAGGATTTTGAGAAATATCCTTTGGGGAAAGTAAGAACAGTCAATAAGCTACAAATTCAGAACCATTGACCATCCAAATTTGAGGAAGTAAAATACATAGACTGAATGTTTACTCATATTTAAGGAAGCCATGTTTTTAAAGGCCTGTGAAACAAATGTCACCAATATGGGGAAAACATTCTCAACAGGAGATTTGAGAGAGCTTGTTGCGAGTGACCTTAAACTCCCAGGTGTAAGGGAACGTGAAGTAAAATGGCCTCAGAATACAGCACGCACCAACACTTTATAATGTTAGGTAATGAACTTTGTGAAAGAAAGAGCAACCCCCTTGATAATGTAGAAACTGGGGTGTTACATAGTGAGGCTGGTAAGACTTCACTATGCAATACCTTAACTTTACCCCAGATCGGTCCTTTGGATTCATTCTAATAAATCCCTAGCTCAGTCCTCGTAGAGTGACACAGAGCAGTCAGGGTTTACTAGAGGAACATGTGTTAAGCATTTCAGACTATCAACATGGACAATAAGTAATTGGCACGACTTGAAAGAAATCCAACACCAATTTATAAAAATGAAGCAGATTTGTATATATATTTAGACACCAAAAT
Source organism: Calotriton arnoldi (assembly GCA_963921515.1). Taxonomy (NCBI): domain Eukaryota; kingdom Metazoa; phylum Chordata; class Amphibia; order Caudata; family Salamandridae; genus Calotriton; species Calotriton arnoldi. Next base: position 675,908 of record CAWUFW010000648.1, on the reverse strand, counting down.
GAAGACAATCAGATGAGTATAACCAGAGTTATGGATTTGTAGAGTTAAAATAAATCATTGCATTTAACGCTTGAAAAATGATGACGTTGTAGTTATTAGGAAAACACACTAGTGACACTCGGTCACTTGCAGGTCGAGTTCAGTGGAAACCACTGGGGGTAAGGTGATGTGGGTCCCAGGACAAGGCTTCGACAGTTAGCTCAATTTGACCTGGGTGCACAGTTGTCCTGTCTGTCCCTGGTGCTGACCGCCGTGGGTGCTGGTTTTGCTTTTTGTTGCTTGGGCAGTGCTTTAGAGGAAAGAGATGCACAGTCTCGGCAATGGAGCTACTGAGGTAGCGGGTTAAAGATGCTGCTGGATTCCCTCGAGGCACAGCAACGAACAAAGGTAGTGGTAGCCTGAATGGCCACCAATAGGCTTTGATAGTAGCAAACGCAGCTTTCGGTTACTTCGGCATCCTGGAGTTCAGGGGAAGACCGTAGCCACCTGAAACTTGCTTAAGGTCAGGACAATGATTCCCACAATTCACTGGAACATTTACATTTGGGCGATCCCTCAGCGGGTCCGATGGCCAGTGATTCTTTAGTTCTGGGAGTGCGATTTGCCTGTGTGCATGCAGGGGAGTAGTACCTCTAGTCCAAGGGAGATCTGGAGTTGCCTGTGGCTTACCGAGAAGCTCCTCTTTCCTTTGGAGCTGGTCTCTGGACCAGGATGAGTCGTGGTTGTGCAGTTGCAGGGTGGTTGCCACAGGTGCAGATTATCATGCCTTTGCTTTGTGCAGGTCCTAAAGTCACAGTCATGGGTCTCTTCTTTGTCCTTGGTCACAATTCAAGCAGATCTGAGGTTCTGGTGACAGGGGTATCCCTTAAATCCTAGATTTAGGGGTATTAGCGGTGTTGGAGTTAGCAGCCAATGGGCAAATAGCCCCAGCGGCTAATCCACCTCTGAGGTGACCACTTCATGTGAAGGGTGGCACCTTTTCTATCCAGAAGCCTATATTCGGCCACTTTTAAAAGTGACAGAACCCTTTTTTGGCTGTACCAACCAGGTAGCCCATCGTAGGGGTGTTGCTAGCCTTCTGTAGTGTATGCCTCCTGACTACCTAATTGTCCAACCTGCACGGGTGGCAAATGCACCTGGGGCAGGGGGGTGACATTTTCCTCCTCAGGGAGATAGCCTTGTTGCATATCAGAGGTGGTGAAGGCTTTGAAGCTCACCGCCTTGATGTACCACTTCACAAGCCATCCTGCAAGGGAGGGAGGTGAGACCTCCTGCCCAGGCAGGCCTTTGTTTCTGACTCCTGGGAGAGTTCCCACCTCCTGGCAGGGGGTCAGTTTCCTTTCTTGGTGGCAGCAACTGCAGGCTGTCAGCCAGGACACAGGAAAGGCTGGGGCAACCAGTTGGGCGACCTCTAAGGTAGCCACTTGGGTGCATGTCACATTAAATCAGACTTTTGGAAAAGGTCAGGTTTGATGAGACAAGTTGTTTGATACAAAACATGACACTTTTCAGTGGGACCATAATGGAGCTGGCAACCTGGGGGTGCCCGGGTGCTAGCCCATTTTATCCTATGGCCCCCTTAGCACCTATAATAGCCCTTAATGGGAGGAGGCTTATATGCCCACATCTTTAAAATAATGTATCCAACCTCCTGGGCCCAGGAGGTCCACCTCAGGGGTGACTGGCATATATTAAAAACAGTGCTGTCACCTTGCCACTCATGGGGAGGGCAACATCGAGTTTGAGCAGTATGCACTGCTCCTGCAGTTTGGAGTGGCAGACCTGCTGTCATCTCCATACTTGGGCCACTCAGAGTGGAACAATCAGTGCTGCAGGCCCTGGTGACCCCTTTAACTCCCAAGACCCCTGGGTACCACTGGTACCACTTATGAGGGACTTATAAGGGGATTAAAGTCCTTGCCAAGTGGGGCTACTAATTCCCATATTTCATATTTTAGGGTGAGAGCACTGGCACTGGGGCCTGGTTAGCAGGCTCCAGTGCTCTTTTAGAGTCAAAACCTTCAGCATTGGGGTTCAGATGGGGCACAAAGTGGGGGGGCTTGCAAAAAGCTTGTTTCTGTACAGATAATATGTCTCAAACGTACTTAAAGTGAGAATCAGTTGTAATTTTCAAAGCAAAAATGGCCAAGACTAATGGGCATAGTTGAATTGGCAAATGACAGCACACTCAATAAAAGTAGAAATGTGTGAAATTCCTAAATTTTCTGATGTGAAATTTTAGTAAATATCACAAAAAATTACATGAAATCTCACAAAATTCAATTATCAATATCTCAGGTGAAATCTCAATGTCAGAGCACATCTTTCATTCAAACAGCAGGCAAAATACCGGGCGAAACAAAATGTTTCCCTCAAGATATTTATTGTGCAGGCCAATCTCCAGTGGATAAAAGTTAAATGAAATTTCATACTTGTGAAATATAAACAAAATGTCATGAAATCCACATAGTGCAAAGTTCACATATTTTTCAGATTATTCAGGCTTAAAAAAACCTCTGCCTTGCCTAACTAAAAGAGGCACCTCTCACTTTACGTAATAAAATTTCGAAATTTGATGATTAATCTGAATGGTTTCAATCTCATTAGTGAGGGCAATATGACAGATATATGGAGCTTTCCTGCATGTAATGCTGGATCTACAACACCGTCTAATGGCTAAAGAATTTGGGTGTGAACTGTAAGAGAGCACTGAGCCACTTATCTAAATTTCCCTGCAACAGACCTTTTTAGGAGCTTAAGGAATAAAGAGGAGTTAACATCAATCACAAGTTCAATTTACAGTGCAGCCCATTTGGCTACACAATGAGGACCCAAAAGTCGGTAAATGAGAATAAGTATAGATTTATTACAAATTCTAAGCCAAGCTGATGTACACTAATCTCAAAAAATACATTGTAAAAATACAGAATCACTACTGGCAGACCAAATCATCTAGCAAAGTTAAGTCTTAATAACATGAAGCATATGAGTAATTCAGTAATGGCAATGCAGAAAATAAGAAACAGGATTTGATGATCAAAATATGATTTGCGTTCCTTTTGCCTATGCATGAGTGAATCTAAATTATATAACTAAACCTAAATGACTTAGTATGACTGGGGAAACCCTAGTTAGATTCAATAAATCAAGAAGGTGTCAGCATTGTAGAGACCTTCTGTAGAAGTTCTCTCAAGTCAAAAGTATTGTATAGCATAAAGCCACACAACAGAGATATAGCAAAGAGGTCTGTACCCCTTGAAGCCTAAAAAGGAATCTAACTAAAGCTAAAGTGTGATCACCAATTAAAGCCACAATAGAACATTTGAGAATGCCAAATAACATGTCCCATTACTCTCCAACTTTAAAGTAAAACTTGGCAACTACACTTGAAACTATCTTTTTGTCCACTCATTAAAACGTCCTTGGAGTCCTCTCATCTCCAGATACAGCACAGACAGTAGTCCTCCCTTTTTTCGTTAGCGCCTTTTGTTCTTTACAAAAGTACTCCTCCCGAGCCTCACTATCTCTCATACTAAATGGTCCTTTCTCTAACTACGAGATCATACGAGCGCACCTGCAAAGAAGAGGAAAACATTGCAACCCGAGCAAAACGTCACGTAGAAGGTTAAACATTAAAATCCAAATGCTTAAGGCCTTTGGTCAAATTAACACCGCAAACATTCAGTACACATATAAACGCATGGTTATGGATACATGTGCAGTTATAATATAAATGCAGATTACTATTTGAATGACTACATTATTATACAGGAATTAAAAATACTCAAACTACACAAATGTATATATATATATGGGAGCTGCATTTTGGTGACACTGTAAAGAAAATATTAGTAGGCACATTCATATAAATGTTGAGATTATACAGTGAATGCACCTTCTGTATCTGTTCAAGTGCATTACGTTAATGATATTAAATCACACAAATACATGATACCATGTGTATATATATATATGGCATGGTCAAACAAAAAAGGGTGGAGCCAAAATTAAGCTGCTCCAACTGTATTTTGAACTTTTTCAGAACGAGGAAGGAGGAGAGAGGTAAAAAGTCTGAGGAACCAGATAAAAGCCCCAGGATTACTTAGAGGAAATATGTAATGCTTCAAAATATTTCAAGTGCTGTTATCTGATACTTTACAAGGTCTTTCTATTTTGGAGATAAATTATCAAAATGTAGCTGCAGCAACTTGTGAACATTCAGAAAAACAAATGAAATATATGTTGCAGTATATTCCAGATTTCAGGTGACGCTAGAAGTCAAAAATTGTCAAAAGTCCCAGAAAGACAGGATGGATACAGGAACCTTTAAAAATGTTATATAACTGTTGATACTAAAGGCCAGATTTAACAAGGTTTTGCGTCGCCCTTGCGTCACAAAGGGGGCAAGGGCGATGCAAAGCCTAAGTGAGATTTATCAAGCCATGCAAGGCCACCTTACATGGCCCTGTATGGCGTGATAAATCTAGAGTAACGCAAGGCAGCACAAATTGCTGCCTTGCTTTACTCTGCCCCAGAGAGGCATTCCATGGATGGAGTGTCAGTGTGCCCACGCATCCACCCATGGATTTTGGCACATTCCCAGATTTACCATTAGTGGTAGACCTGGGAACACGTCCAAATGTTACGCCTCTCCAGGTGAGGCATAACAAGGAGAAATATCTTTATTTTTCCCAGTTTTTCCTGCAGCACATATAGAAAGAGGAAAATGGCACTTAGGAATGTTTTTGTGCAGGAAACCGTCCCTTCCTGCACAAAACCAATCCTGCCTATAACACAGGCACCATGGTGCAAAGGTGCATGTGTTGATGCTAAGTAGCTAAAACTGCGCCAGCAGTACGAAAGGACAGGAATGCGCCGTATTATGTTAAATACATTGCATTGCTGCCCTTTCCCTTTCATGCAGCGCAGCAAGGTGGCTTGCTCCATTGCGCTGTGTGAAAAATTGATAAACATGAGTCATAGTTTTCTAAGGAAAGTACATAGCAATGATTTGGAAACAATGTTAAAGCACCCGTACGTAGGGTCCCAACATCTAATGTTCCAAATAAATGAAAATATAGGAAATGTCTAACAATTCAAAATTTATTTCAAGTGTAGTTAACAATTTTTCATTGGCCAAGCAAGACGAGGAAGTATAGAAAATGCTGTTTTATGTCTGGCCTATTCTATACATTGTGTAAGAGCAAAGACAGTGAACTTTAGGCAACCTCTTAAAATATTTAAAGCAGGATAAGGCACTGCTAAAGTTAAATTACCAGGAAAACTCTAAGTCACATTCAGAAATAGTCACTTTTTTTGATCAGTGATAGAGCCTTTGGTGGAAAATGAAAAGGGGAACAACAAGGTTATAACAAGGCTTGTGATATATTCGTTTTAGGGTTTCTGTGGCCAAGATTCACGTTTGAGAAGTCTTAAAGACACTAGAAAATATGAAGGAGCCATAAAGAAGGGAGGAATATAGCTATTTTGAATGGACATTCAATTTATTGTACATGCAAAAAAAAAACAATATTGGGTGAGTTGGAAGGAGAGGTTCATCATCCAGGATGCAGAAAAGGGAGTTATCAATCAATCAATCAATCAATCATGTCACTTATAAAGCGCACTACATACCCGCGAGGGTCTCAAGGCGCTGGGGGAAGAGGGGGGTGGTGCTGCTACTGATCGAAGAGCCAGGTCTTGAGGAGTCTTCTGAAGGCCAGTAGGTCTTGGGTCTGTCGGAGGTTGGTGGGGAGGGTGTTCCAGGTCTTGGCGGCGAGGTGGGAGAAGGATCTGCCGCCGGCGGTCGTTTCCCGGATGCGGGGGACTGTGGCGAGGGCGAGGCTGGTCGAGCGGAGCTGGCGGGTGGGGGTGTAGAAGCTGAGTCGTCTGTTGAGGTAGGCTGGTCCGGAGTTGTGGAGTGCTTTGTGTGCGTGGGTGAGGAGCTTGAAGGTTATCCTCTTGTTGACAGGGAGCCAGTGCAGGTCTCTCAGGTGGGGTGTGATGTGGCTGCGTCGGGGGATGTCGAGGATAAGACGTGCAGAGGCGTTCTGGATGCGTTGCAGCCGTCTCAGGAGCTTAGCCGTCGTTCCTGCGTAGAGGGCGTTTCCGTAGTCCAGCCTGCTGGTGACGAGGGCCTGGGTGACTGTTTTTCTTGTTTCGGTGGGGATCCACTTGAAGATCCTGCGGAGCATTCGGAGGATGTTGAAGCAGGATGAGGAAACAGCGTTGACCTGCTTAGTCATGGAGAGGGTGGGGTCGAGGATGACCCCTAGGTTGCGTACGTGGTCGGTGGGTGGCGGGGCTGTTCCCAGTGATGTTGGCCACCAGGAGTCGTCCCAGGCTGAAGGGTTGGAACCAAGGATGAGGACCTCCGTCTTGTCCGAGTTCAGCTTCAGGCTGTTACACCATTTACTTGAAAAAGCATAGGCAAGAGGAGAAAATCATAATAAAAATGGAAACATTTCAGAAAATATATCAATCGAATATACATTTGGCCATGAGCATTGAAACTCAGTTTAACAATCACACTTTGCACTCAAACCATATAATTGAGGTTTGGCTAATTAGCTGGAATATTGATTTGCTGCTAAAATAGTATAAAAAAAAGAATGGTTCTAACATGTTTCAAGCCAGAAAGGTGGTCATTAAGACCACAGCAAAAGAATTCGTGCTCTGTCAAACCCAAAATGAGGCTAAAATCTTGCTGTACTCTTATAACAAGAATTAACAGACGCACGACATCTACTTAGGACTTTTCCACTTATGGCATGGCACAACATAAATGATGTAATTTGATGATTTAGAAAATTTGTCAAAACAAGAGCGGCATGTAGTATAGCATATGAAGGTGACCCAGACATTAGGTTCATTACATTAACTTCAGCCTATGGTACAACTTCAGATGACCCCTCCTCTTTTAAAGAGCTTTTTCTTTTTTAATTGAAAGCAAATGCAACATTATACTGGCTTGTGATTTTACTACTTTCAAAGAAGAGTGACTTTATTTAATTTGTCTCAGAATGGAATTTACAGGAGTCAGAGACTATTAGAAATACACTTATGATTGTTTCATAAGTATTGATGGAGCAAGGTTTCAAAATTGAAACTTGCTTGTATGCAATCTTCCTCATAGTATTAATATATTAAAAATTTGTACTGTCAAAACTAATCCTTGCATTCACAAACACGAAAGGGATAGACGCTTGCCTATGTGTTTTACTAATGAATAACGCTTGTCCATAAACCAAGATGGCCGCTAAAAGCGCAGGACTTTATTGCGCATGTCACAACCTGATCACATGGTGTGACGTCTTTCTTTGCTTGGTGGGAACACTTCTGCTTCTGCGCAGTGTGTATTAAAATGGCCGCTAAATGTTTTCACATGCTTAAGCTTGCTCTTATGTCCTTATTAAATTGTCGTTTTCTTAACGCTACTAATGCAGGATAGTAATATGATTAAATGGGAATAGAGTTAGGGAAAGTGGGTATACAGTGAAACTTTTTATTTGTGATTTTAATATTTTCTTCTTGCACTTCTAGTAACTCGTAATCTTGGGCCTGGGTTGGTGTCTTGAAACTCGAGAGACAGAGGGTTCTGCGCATGTGTCCTGTATGCCTGCAAAGTGAAGTCAACTTGGACGTCTCCCAAGGCCACGACCTATTGGCCGAAGATGATGTACCCAATGTTTCCGGCGGAACAATTCGTTACTTTTCTCCTGTAAAATATATAACATTTGTCATGAGACGGGTGGGAAATAAAGCGAATGTATTAATTTGAAGGGGAGGGAACGTAAAGACAATAGGCTTTACAATTTAGGCCAAAACGATATGGTGCGAGAATCCACCCCCTGTCCCTGTCCAATCAGAAGTAGTGGTCCCATATTTTAGCAACGTTTAGGGGAGGTACATGGGCGTAGAAGGGTATAATAGAATATAGCATTAGTTAATTAGTCAGAGCAATATTCCAAGAAGAGCTGACTCTCAGAACACGCAGAAGAGCTCCAGACTGCCATGCTGATCGGTTGCTGACTGAATCCCTGTCCAGAAGAGGTCCTGAGGAGGGGGCGGTGGAGTCCATTAGAAGGAAGGCACGGGAGAATCGAGAGAAGTCGAGTATCAGAGAGGGGAACGGCGCAGGCGTCGTTGTAGAGAGGTCACCGGTCCTGTCCTGATCCTGGAAGAAGTCTTTACTCTTCATCCTTCTTGGGTCCTATCTTTTCCAACTCCTTGGCTAAGGGGCTTGGTTCTCGCATTTTAGGTAACTATACTGCAACCTTTAGTTGCGCTGCTGTCTCTATCTTCTCCTCTTCCTTAAACACCGTCATTTATTAGCAAAATCATTTCTATGCTTTTTCTTGGGTATTTCAATCAAGTACCGTGTTTTCTGTATTTTACTCTGACAAAACTTTAGATAAACATTTTAAAACTTCCTGACTCAGTGGTTATTTCAGGATTATGTACTATAATGAAGGTCACTCATTTTAAACTTCCCAATTAGCAAAGGATCCATTGGTAAGTTATTACTCTTCAATCAGAAGGTAATTGGTAGCAGGGACTTTGATAAAAGAGTACATCTGACACCCAGCGTAAGTATTAGTGTAGCGTGAATGTATGGGCCCAAGTGAGTATATGGTGTATGAATATTGTTGGCTAATATTGCGCTGGATCAGTTTTCTGGTAAGCAGAGGACGGTTGTTGTTACTCTTTGTTAATTGGGTAATGAGAATTTATTTGTATTTTTATGAACTAACATCCGCTTATTTTTAAGTTTTGTTACATGTTGTCCAGAATACCCCGGGGTAGGTAAAAAGAATAGTGGGTGGCAAGTGGAAGCCATACTGCAGTGAGGTTATCTGTCAGGCAGAAATAGTACTGAGAAGTTAAGCAGGACTTCAAGTACTCGTTAGGGACTCTATGCGTGTAAGTAATAGCAAAAAGGGTACGCTGATAAAAATTTGATGTTATATCACCTAGTAAGGGTAACATTGGAGAAGTAACAGGTACTTCTGGAGCTTGTGTGAAGAGTAGACGGAAGTGTTTTTACTCGTAGTGTATGTATTAGTAAACGGAAAGGTTTTACTAAAGTGTGGAAGAAACTATCTTTTTCGAAATTAGTGGAAACTGGCACGATAGCGAATGTTTTATGTTGTTACTGAAATTTAATTAAGATTTATAGAGAATATAAGTTTGCGTAAAATTTTTGTAAAAGGGAGGGTCAGTTGCCGGAGAGGGAGCTGACGTCACAAAACGCCGCGCTGTGGTAGGTTGAAACAGCGGGTGTGGGAAAATCCTTGTAAAGGAGGGGTCAGTAGTCAGGAGTAGTACTGACGTCACAGGTGCCGCGCTGGGATTGGTTAAACCAGCGAGGACAGAAAAGAGCAGATTGTAAAGGAGGGGTTGACAGAGAAACATCACCAAAAAGGCCACGCAAGGATTGGCTCGGAATTAAAAGATAGCAGACATTTGATTAGTCGAAAATATAGAAGCAAAATTCTTAGTGGATAAGGATTGCATGTTAAAACGTGATCCGACTTTAACAGGAAATCGTCCGGATAGGAGATTCCTAGGTTTTGCAGAATATAATTTTGTACACCGAAGATTAGATAGAATGTACGGAGAAAAGAAAAAAATGTCATTCTTACAAAAGATCAAGAATTATTTTAAAAAGGACAAACCAATCAAAACTAGAGAAGGAATTATTATTCCACCAGCAAAAACGCCAGCATCATTTATGATGATGGAGAGAGCTTATCATACCTGTGTATGGATGGAAAATTGGATAGAATACACCAAAAATGATGGAATATTAGCATTTCCCCAGAATGGCACGTTCAATGGGCGAATTCTTCAGAACTTGAGATTGAAGTAATAGGAGTTATCCAGGATTTTACCCCAGATATTTACGTGAGTCGAGAGAGGGTCAGATGAAACAATGGAGAAGGACAATGATTACAGAAGGACTATATCCACTATTAACAGAAGGAGAGAAATCAGGAGGCAAATGTACAGAAAAGACAAAACATTTAATGAGAAATGAGGATTCAGAAGACGAATTTATGGAAGAAATGTTAAGAAATCCCCTACCATATCAGGAAGGGACAAGTGGATGCACCCCAAATGCACCACCAAAAATCCCATTAGTGCCACAGGTAATGCATGAGTTCACCCCGACTAGAATACTTCATGACAAAGAAAAAGAAGCCCTAGAAAAGACCAGAACAGAATTAATACAGAAAATAACTCAGATAAAAGTACATCCTGATTCGTTGACCATACCTGTAACAATTGGTCCAGTAGTTCCATTATATGGTACTCAGGGAAATTGTCCTCAACCCATACTTGCACCTACTCCTGTGAGTAATCCCAGACCTGAAGCTCCAGTTATAATTGAGGATCAATTTAGTGACTGTGAATCCACAATATCACTTATGGACTTGCCTATTCGAGGTTCTGTAAATAGTACTCCAAGAAAAGATGAGCCTGGAGGTTCAAAAGATGTAAGTTTAGTAACTTCATCAGGAGCAAAAAGTGCTACCATAGTAACACCTGAAGATTTAGAAAGATGGGTACAAGGGTCAGTTAAACAGTGCACACCTCCAAAAGTACTGGATATCCATAAGTTAAAAGTTGAATTAGAAGAAATAATAGCAGGAAATGTAGGAGTAGAACGCTTGAATACCTATGATGAAGAAGAATTATTATTCTTGTGTAGGAGTATCACTAGAAATGTAAAGATATTCCATGAAAAATTGTCCAATTTAGCACTACAGATGGGAATCGAAATAGGGAGATCAAAAGTACTACAGAAACCCTATAGAGCAGAATTTGCAGACAAAGATTTAGAAAATATGAATGCATCTGGAAGAAGACTACAAATAAGAGAATTAATGTTAGTTTTACAAAAATGGGGAGATCTAGATAAATGGAGATCCAGGTGGGCCAAGAAAAAGGAAGAAGCACGAACAAGTAGAACAGCATCAGAATATGTGATGAAGGAAGCAGGAAAAGCAGACCAGATGTATCCGATGCGAGAAGTTGCGGGAGGAGGATATGTACATGTCCCATGGAGCAGACAGGATATTTTATCATTTACGAATGATTTTCCAAAGCTGAGAGAAAAACCAATTGAATGGTACAAACAGGTTGAAAGGTTTGTGAAGGTGTCAAAGGTATTGTTGAAGGATTTAGATGGTTTGTTTGACATAGTGGTAACTGCTGATTTATGGACAGATTGTAAGATCACAGTCGATTGGCCTAGCGATGAATATCCTAGAGATCCGAAAACAGGTGCCCCATCAAATGATGTAATGAAAAAGTATCAGCAGGTGATAACATACCTGAAAGGGAAAATACCCCCGAAAGAAACAGATTGGGTGAAAATAGATCGAACAACCCAAGAAGCCAGTGAAACAGTGCATTCCTATTATGAGCGTTTATTGCAGGGATTTAAACAGTATAGTGGATTCGAGGACATTGGAGACAAAAACATGAGTCAGTTTGTGTATCGGTTTGTTTACGGTCTAAAGCCAGAGATTTGCCAGATGATTAAACAACATATGCTGTGTTGGCAGGGAAAGCCCATAGATGAAATTCTGAAGTATGCAAAATATTGTGGAGACGATATTGAGGATAGACACAAGAAATTACAAGAAAAAGTGATGTGGGCACAGGTGAAAATGGCAGAGAAGCAGGGAATTAATTTGGAAAATCCGAGTGAAAATCAAGGAAAAGATTCTGGAACGAGTGGTGATACGGGAAATGGTGGAAAATTTAGAGGATGAATGAGTAGAGAAGAAGCTAAAAAGAAATTTCCTTGTCATGGATGCGGAAAATTGGAGCATTGGAAGGACGAATGTAAAAAGATTCGGAATAATAATGGCCCAAATCAAAACTTAAATCCACAGACGCAGAATGACTCACAGCAGGGTGTAAATCCCCAGAGTCAATTACCACCTCCACCTGTTCAGGGCAATGTAAGCAGAGCAAAACATGGTACAGACATTGGATACCCAGGAGGGAGTGGTAAGAATGATTATATGACATCACAATTTCTTTTGCAGGACAATTATTGTAAATTCGACTCATGACGGTGCCTAGGAGAGTGGAAGAAGGAGTGCATACTTTGCGCATCCTTACAGGTAGATCAGTCTGGTCCATATGTTGAAGGAAATGTGAAAGGTAATGATATTACTTTCCTTTTGGACACTGGTGCTACCAGGTCTACTGTGAGATCAGCAGACATCCCAGACCTTCCTCTCTCTGGTGAAGATATCCAAGTAGTAGGGGTAGCTAATCAAAGAATTAGAACACCTCTTACAGAACCAATGGAAGTCAAAATAGGAAACTTCAGAGAAATGCACCAATTTGTAGTGTGCAATTCTAGCCCAGTAAATTTATTAGGTAGGGATTTATTGTGCAAAATGAACTGTACAATTTTCTGCACGCCGGATTGTGTGGCAGTTCAGACACCAGATGAGGATCATGTTTATAAAATTATGGTTGCAAAACAAGGTACAGAAGTAGATGAAATGTTTTCGTTGATAACAAAAGATGAGTTGCCAGAAGAATTAAAAGGTACAGTAAACCCAATAGTATGGGATTTCACCGGAAAAGAAGTAGGACTTATGGCAAAAATAGATCCAGTTCAAATTACAGTAAAAGAAGGCGCGATTTTCCCAAATACTAAACAATACAAAATGAGTGCAGAAGTAAAAGCAGGAGTCATTGAAGAAATCAATAGAATGGAAAAACAAAACATCCTAAAAGAAGTAATGAGTAGCCCATGTAATTCACCAATCATGGGACTAAAGAAACCTAGTGGAAAATATAGGATTGTTCAGGACCTGAGGAAAATAAATAAAATTGTAGAACCATGTTGTCCCATAGTACCAAATCCTGCAGTAATTCTATACCAGATCCCTTGGAATGCAGGATGGTTCACAGTAATTGATTTGTGTCAAGCATTCTTTTCAATACCATTGCATCCAGACAGCCAGTATCTTTTCTCATTTAAATTTGAGAACAAAGTCTATGTGTGGAACCGTGTTCCTCAGGGGTACACAGAAAGTCCTTCAATTTTCAATCAGATACTGAAAAAGTGCCTTGAAAAACTAGTGATGCCAGGAAGCTCAGTTTTAGTTCAATATATCGACGACTTGTTAGTAGCTTCGACCACTAGAGAAGACTGTGTTGTTGATTCCATAGCATTATTAAATCTTTTGGCTGAGGAAGGGCATAAAGTCTCACCTGAAAAGTTACAGTTTTGCAGGACAGCTGTTAAATATCTGGGACACCAAATTGAGAGGGGAAAAAGAAGAGTAACCTCTGAAAGAGTAGAATTAATAAAGAGAATGCAAATGCCTGTAACTCAAAGACAAGTGAGAATGTTCCTAGGAATAGTAGGATACTGTCGACAATGGATACCAAATTTTTCCATGTTGGCTAAACCCTTAATTAACATGACGAAAAAGAAAGCAAAGGACCCTGTTGAATGGGAAGATGAAAGTGTAGAAGCTTTTGTAAAATTGAGAAACGCACTTTGTTCAGCACCTGCCTTAGGCATGCCTGATTATAAAAGAGAATTCGCATTATTCTGTCAAGAGAGAGAAAATTGTGCACTTTCTGTCCTAACTCAGAGACATGGACTAGACAGACGTCCTATAGCATATTTTTCTGCTACATTGGACCCAGTATCAGCCGCGTTGCCAGGATGCTTAAAAGCAGTAGCAGCGACGTGTTTGAGCATTGAACAAAGCGAGTCAATTGTGATGGGACATCCTGTAAAAGTGTATGTTCCACATGCAGTTGTCATTCTGTTGACAAGAACCCGAACTCAGCATCTTACTCCTAGTCGGCTGACTAAATATGAAAGGATAATAATGGGTGCTGAAAATGTGACCATGGTAAGGTGTACAATAATAAATCCAGCAACTTTATTGCCAGACCCATATCATGAAACAAATAAAGATGACGAAGAAGATGAACATGATTGTGTACAAATTACAGAATTATGTACAAACCCACGCCCAGACATAGAGGAACAGCCTCTTAAAAAGCCAGACAGGCAGTTATTTGTCGATGGTTCATGTCAAAGACATGAAGATGGTAAACTAACTGCTGCCTATGCGGTATGTGAATTAACTGGAATAGTTGAAGCATCCTATTTACCAGGAGTCAAATCTGCACAAGTAGCTGAATTGATTGCTTTGATAAAAGCTTGCAAAATTGGGAGGAATCAGAGAGTGACCATATTTACTGATAGTCAATATGGTTACGGGGTCGTGCATGATTTTGGCCAACTGTGGATGCAGAGAGATTTCATGACTTCTTCAGGATCCCCCATTAAAATTGGACAATTTGTAAGGGAATTGCTAGAAGCAATACAATCACCAAAAGAATTGGCTGTGATGAAATGTGCCGCACATCAGTCAGGAGATGACTGGGTGGTAGTCGGCAATAGATATGCAGACTTGGTGGCTCAACATTGTGCCAAAACCAGAACGTCAGTCAATAAGAGGGTGGAAAGAATGGGAATCAGCTGCCAACTTATGCTGTATATGCCACCTGAAACTTGGAATGAAGTGAAGAAATTGCAAGATGAGGTTGATGAAAGTGAGAAGAATTTGTGGATCAAAGTGGGTTGCTCCCAAAGAGGAGAAGATGAAGTGTGGATCAGTGCAGATGGCAGACCAGTCATGCCAGACTGTTTACTCTCACAAATGGCTAGAATGCACCATGGAGACTCTCACATAGGGAGAGATGCAATGATTAGGCTGTTCAGACAAAATTGGTACAATCCCAAATTCAGGGCTGTTGCAGAGAGTCTTTGCCAGAGATGTTTAACTTGTCAAATGCATAATCCCGGCAGGAAAACGATAATTGGGTTTGGAAAAATTGGAAAGGCAGAGGGCCCATTTATAAGACTCCAGTTCGACTTCATACAGTTACCCCCATGCAGAGGACTGAAATACGTACTAGTCATAGTGTGTCTGTTTTCAAAGTGGGTGGAGGCTTATCCTACTAGGAGAAATGACAGTATTACAGTTGCAAAACTGTTGTTACGAGAGCTCATACCTAGGTTTGGTTTCCCAGTATCTTTGGAATCAGATAGAGAAAAACACTTTAATAGCGAAGTGATCCAGATAATTTGTGAAGCATTTCAAATTAAACAGAAATTGCACTGTGCATATCGCCCAGAGGCTTCTGGAGTGGTTGAACAATTGAATGGCACTATAAAGTCAAGATTGGGAAAAATGTGTGCATCAACATCATTAGAGTGGCCAGACGCATTGCCACTTGTCTTGATGGGACTCAGAAGTATACCTGACAGAACGACAGGATTGAGCCCCCACGAAATAATGATGGGAAGAGCAATGAGACAAACACATGTTCCCACAAACAAACTGGTGAATATATCTGATGATATGGTTTTGGATTATTGCAAAGGATTGGCTGACCTAGTGCGTTCTGTCTCTCATCAGGTTGGAGAAGACGCAGTTTCCAGGCAGCCTGAACTAGAACATGATCTGAATCCTGGTGATTGGGTGGTAGTGAAGAATCACACCAGAGAAACGTGTCTATCACCCAGGTGGAGCAGACCTTGTCAAGTCATATTGACCACCAATACAGCAGTGAAGTGTGCAAGATTTCCTAATTGGATTCATGTAAGCCACACAAAAAGAGTACCAGAACCTGAAGAAGAGAATCCACAGACAACGCCAATCACTGAAGAAGCTGAAGGTTGCCCAGCTGAGGGATCTCAGGCTAGAGGTTCGAGAGAAGCTGACGGAGAACAACCGAGCACAAGTCAGGATTGGATACCAGTGGTAGAAGTTCCTGAAGTATACTACAGAACAAGAAGTCAAGCTAAATTGGAAGAAATCGAAGAAGATCAGATAGGTGAAGAAGAAGAAGTTCAGGACCAAGAAGAAAAGATAGTAAAAGATCCTGAACTAAATCAGATAGGGAAAGAAAATTGGACTAAAAACAGTGAAGATTTAATTGACTTTACACAGGGAAAGACAGGTTTAGAAGAATCAGGTCAGGCTGCAGAAGTTCACAGTGCAATAAGCCCTGATCAGAAGCAGTTAGATCAAGAAGAATTCACTAAAGAAAAAGGGGTAAATACAGATGAACATAAAGAAATAAAAAGGGAACAAAGCCAACATTTTGAAAGTCATTGTGGAGCTACTGAAGAGAAACCAATCAGACCTGAAAAAGAACAAACAAAAGAAGCAGTAATCAAAGAAAACAAAACAGTATTGAGTAGTGAAAATAATTAGATCTCTAAAGACATAAACAAAGAAACAGTGCCAACAAAGAAAACAAGAAAAGGAGATCATTGGCCAAGTGTCATCAAAAGAGTAAAATACCACATAACAACCAGAAGTGAAGATCCGGAACAAGTACCTGAAGTAACAAGTCAAACTGAACAAGAGAAAAAGTCAGGAAAAAGAAAAAGTAAAAGACTGAGATTTGTGAATAACAAATTCAAAGGTCCTGACTGGACTTATATCATTCTTGAAGATTTTGAAAGCTCAGAGTCAAGTGACAGTGGTGGCGAAGGAACAAGCGCAGAACTAACATACGAAGAAGAAACAAGACCACCCTGACTAAACAAAAGAATAATCTAAAGAAAAGAAGAAGAGATAAGAAGAGCAATCTTTCTTGTCGAAAAATGCCAGATGATAGAGTTACTGGGAGACCAAAACGAATTTGTTGTAGGAGATGCTGTGCAATCTGCATATGTAGTCTAGTATTGGTGCTTATAGTATGGTTAGTCCTGATTGTAGCAATTCCTTACCTTATGATAATAGATAAGAAAATAAATAATGAAACTAAAGGGAGGACAGCAAACATGAAGGGCAGTAGAGTAGAATTAATGGCAGAAGATGAGGCAGAAATTCATCATGAAATAGCTGATAACGACACTAGTTTAAATGTTTTCACAAAGTTATTGTTTCAGTATGTAGACACAATGGAAGTTAGTAATTGTTATGTCTGTATGAAATTACCTGAATCAGTAGCAGAAGGATTAACATACCATCATTTACCACTGACATATGGCATCTCATGTAGTGTATTAACAAGTTTATTTTATAGAACAGGTAGGCTACAATATTATTATTCAAATTTAGATGTGATATTTTCTGAGGTTCCGATTCGCAAAAGTATGAACCCAGTGCTTACTAGTCAAGATGCACAGTTTATGGGAGAGTATTTCTTAACAATGAAATCGATAGACATAACACATGCACATAGACACAATCTAACATGTTCTTTACTAGAAGAAGAAAAGATATTTTTGAATTTAGTAGAAGATAGAAGACATGATTTTCAAAAGAAAGCTTCCGAGCTTAAGGCTCAGTTGCCACCTTGGGCGAAGAAAGAAGGGAATTATACACCTGGTAAAGCTCAAGCTGCAATGGCTCTGGATTTCGTAAAGAAAGGGAAAATTTGTCTTCATAGGTTAAGGACTGATTATAACAATGTTTTCATCGGTACCAGTGAATGTGAACACAATTTTTTAATTATTGGAGGTTGGGGACTGAAAGGAGGAACAGATTCAGTTTTTCCTGGAATCTATTATGTATGTGGGAATAAGGCTTACTTTAGGCTTCCTGCAAGGTGGTATGGAAGTTGTTATTTTGGAATAGTTTTTCCAAAGATATACCACGTAAAAAGAAACACTGGAATCAATGAAAACAATAACGAGTTAGTACGTAGAAAAAGAGCTAGTTTTTCAGAAATTGTAGGTGATATATTTGGTGCATTGATACCTTCAGTGGGAATAATTCTGAACTCAAGGAAAATATGTAAATTGTCTACAGTGGTTGATTGTTTATCAACGGATACTGCTGGAGGTTTTCTAATGATTAATACGGAGATGGTTGCGATTAGATCTATGGTGATGCAAAATCGACTTGCTCTTGACATTCTATTGGCAAAAGAGGGAGGAGTCTGTAAATTATTGAAGATGAAACATTGTTGCACTTATATTCCTGATAAGAGTGCAGAAATTGGAACATACATTCAGAACATAACTAAACTTGAGAAAGAACTTAAACCACTGGAAGTTGATAGTGTATGGGAAAGATTGACAAATAGTATATCGTCAATTGGAACCTGGTTTGCTAATATAGGGAAAGGACTTATAGGTCAAATATTAGTACCCTTAACAGGGATAGCAATAATAATTTTAGCAATAACAATATGGTGCAAATGCTGTAGAAAGAATGGAACATATAAAGTGACAGGAAAAGGAAAGAAGAGAAAACTAGATGAAATCGAACTAGAAGAATGGAGAAGTGATTTATACAAGAAATTAAAAGGAGAGTGTAAGAATAGAAAAAGTAAAATTGAGAATGAAACGAATTGCTAGAAGTTGGCATCTGATTGAGGGTAGTATTTTGATGGCTCAGAAACGCCATCAGAGAGGGGATTGATGGAGCAAGGTTTCAAAATTGAAACTTGCTTGTATGCAATCTTCCTCATAGTATTAATATATTAAAATTTGTACTGTCAAAACTAATCCTTGCATTCACAAACACGAAAGGGATAGACGCTTGCCTATGTGTTTTACTAATGAATAACGCTTGTCCATCAACCAAGATGGCCGCTAAAAGCGCGGGACTTTATTGCGCATGTCACAACCTGATCACATGGTGTGACGTCTTTCTTTGCTTGGTGGGAAACTTCTGCTTCTGTGCAGTGTGTATTAAAATGGCCGCTAAATGTTTTCACATGCTTAAGCTTGCTCTTATGTCCTTATTAAATTGTCGTTTTCTTAACGCTACTAATGCAGGATAGTAATATGATTAAATGGGAATAGAGTTAGGGAAAGTGGGTATACAGTGAAACTTTTTATTTGTGATTTTAATATTTTCTTCTTGCACTTCTAGTAACTCGTAATCTTGGGCCTGGGTTGGTGTCTTGAAACTCGAGAGACAGAGGGTTCTGCGCATGTGTCCTCTATGCCTGCCAAGTGAAGTCAACTTGGACGTCTCCCAAGGCCACGACCTATTGGCCGAAGATGATGTACCCAATGTTTCCGGCGGAACAATTCGTTACTTTTCTCCTGTAAAATATATAACATTTGTCATGAGACGGGTGGGAAATAAAGCGAATGTATTAATTTGAAGGGGAGGAACGTAAAGACAATAGGCTTTACAATTTAGGCCAAAACGATATGGTGCGAGAATCCACCCCCTGTCCCTGTCCAATCAGAAGTAGTGGTCCCATATTTTAGCAACATTTAGGGGAGGTACATGGGCGTAGAAGGGTATAATAGAATATAGCATTAGTTAATTAGTCAGAGCAATATTCCAAGAAGAGCTGACTCTCAGAACACGCAGAAGAGCTCCTGACTGCCATGCTGATCGGTTGCTGACTGAATCCCTGTCCAGAGGAGGTCCTGAGGAGGGGGCGGCGGAGTCCATTAGAAGGAAGGCACGGGAGAATCGAGAGAAGTCGAGTATCAGAGAGGGGAACGGCGCAGGCGTCGTTGTAGAGAGGTCACCGGTCCTGTCCTGATCCTGGAAGAAGTCTTTACTCTTCATCCTTCTTGGGTCCTATCTTTTCCAACTCCTTGGCTAAGGGGCTTCGTTCTCGCATTTTAGGTAACTATACTGCAACCTTTAGTTGCGCTGCTGTCTCTATCTTCTCCTCTTCCTTAAACACCGTCATTTATTAGCAAAATCATTTCTATGCTTTTTCTTGGGTATTTCAATCAAATACCGTGTTTTCTGTATTTTACTCTGCCAAAACTTTAGATAAACATTTTAAAACTTCCTGACTCAGTGGTTACTTCAGGATTATGTACTATAATGAAGGTCACTCATTTTAAACTTCCCAATTAGCAAAGGATTCATTGGTAAGTTATTACTCTTCAATCAGAAGGTAATTGGTAGCAGGGACTTTGATAAAAGAGTACATCTGACACCCAGCGTAAGTATTAGTGTAGTGTGAATGTATGGGCCCAAGTGACTATATGGTGTATGAATGTTGTTGGCTAATATTGCGCTGGATCAGTATGACTACAGGTCCTTATGAATCCTCTTGAGTTAAAGGTTTTGAAGCGGAAGGCGCCATGGTATTGTCTTTTAATGGGAGCTTAAAACATTTGAAAATCAAAAAAGAATGAAGGCAGGTACTTAAGACCAAAACAAAGAGCTAACACAGTTTCAACATGAGATGATGTTTTTCTTTTCAACTTTCATTTAAAACTTGTACAGAAAAGGAAAACAACAAACTGAAGAAGAACTAATTCTATTGATAGCTCCATTGTCCGACAGGTCAGAAACAAAATACTAATCCCATTGGGGCTGGTGCTTCAGGAAATATTTTATTGAATGATCTGTTGGATCTTTATGAATTAAATATTGTAGCTCATTTCAGCAATGGTTCCACAACAGAGACATGACAATAGACAATGATCACATTCATTGGGACGTCAGGAAATGTCATTTTAACCACACTCCCATACTACGAAGAGTCAGCCTTTGTCTGGTGCACAACAGTTAATAGAGTCCACTCCTTCCAGACCCCCCAAGACATGTTAGAAGACCAAGCATGTTGCTAATGCTTTCACTAATTGCCATTTAAAAGGCAAAGAAAATTTGCTCTACATGTAGCTTATCTTTGTACCTTTCACTGCAAAAAGTGCATAGCAGACTGTCACAGTAATTGGATGATGTCATTAGTTATGTCATCAATGATGTCATTTGAGATGTCATGAGTGGTGTCTTCGAAGATGTCTGTCAGAACCCCTTTCAGAGGGCCACAGGGCACTCAGGGGTTACTGGGTCCAACTGTGGGGGTTGAGGCTTTTTACTCCTGATGTCCTGGGGCCCAACCTACTATGGATTCTGAGCAACTGGGCCAAGTACCCCGTCTGCACTTGACTCGCAGTGGTAGCTATAGTTGAGCAGTCCACGAAGTGTGAATACAGATTAGTGAAGATGACTCATAATTCAAAGAGTGCACAGCAGTGTCAATAAATCAATGTTCAGTCAAATACTTATTTTTATAATAAAAATAACTATTTTATTTCTAACTCTACGCATTAAAAGCAATATTACAACATATATAAACAATAACACATTTCCCCTTGAGGTCGGGTCTCTAGTGTTTTGCTGGCAAATTCCTGTCCCACCCATGCATCTTCATAATGTGGCAGGGGTAATTCCACACTCACTGGTGGCCACAGCCAGAGAATGCTCACTAGTAGGCTTTAGCTCAAGAGTCCTCTCTGACTCTTACCAAAGTAATCAAGCGTGCCTTGGTGCCACAGGGCCCTTAACAGGGAGTCCCCCAGGGCCTGAAAGGCCCGTAACCCGTCTTACCCGCTCCAGCAGCGAGGAAGCTTGCAGTGTCTCAGCGAGTGCTTAACTGTGGGCACTCACACTGCTCGGGTCATGTCCAGAAAGGCAGCCACACAGAGGAGGTGTGGCAGCACCTTGCACACCGGCTCTCTTCTGCTTGTGTGCAGCCAGCTCCAGCAGTAATTGGAGGTTCTCCAGTGCTCCTCCTGCACAGTAAGTCCTGCGCTTCCCAATGGGGGGTGGGGGTAATGGGATTCCAATGTTTCCAGCTAGGGTTCCGGTGATGTGGCAATGCAATCACAGCGTCCTCCTCAGTTCACGGGGCAACTTAGGCACGATCCTCGTTGCATTGTGGTGACCTACAGGTCATGCAGTTCACAGTTATCAGGCAACTACCCAATACTCACAGCAACCTTGGTATTGGCAGCCCCTCCTGGCATATGGGGTTGCTGTAACCTTACCGGCCAAGGCGCCAGCCCTCACCACATGGTAATACCATGGTGGCACTTCCTGGAATACAGGGTCGCTGCTAGGCTCCACACAGGCTTCAGCCCCTTAGTATCTGGCAATAACTTTCATGGTGGCCCCTCCTGGCATACGGGGTTGCCGCAACTGGCACTGCCCAGGATTCACTCACCCTGCATGGCACTCTGCTCATGGCTATCTTCATGGCAGCCCTCTCCTGGCATTCAGAGGGTACCAACTGAAATCTGCACACTGGCAACAACCTGATTGGTGCAGCAGCCGTCTCCTCACACCTTGCACCGGAAATCTACTCAGCTGGGCTCCCAGCTGGACCACACTCCTTCCAATACCCTCCTTTTCCTCACAGGGCAAACTGGTATTGGCAAGCAGGCAGGTGATGGTGCTCCACGCACCAAAGCAAGTGGTCATGGTTTCCCTGGGGGACATCCCATTCCTGCCTTTATCCCTGTGCTGGCACCAGTTTGGCTGCCTAGTGCCAACACAGGCACCCTTGCACCATGGTGCAAGGGTGCCTGCATTGCAAGGAGGATTTTTTTTGTACAGGAAGGGGCACCTTCCTGCACAAAAACAATCCTGAGAGGCATATTTCTCTTTCTATGTGTGCTGCAGAATGCAGCTCACATAGACAGAGGACGTATTGAAGAGAAATAAAGATATTTCTCCTCGTTACGCCTCCCCTGAGAAGGTGTATATTTTTGGTGTATTACCAGGCCTACCAATGATGGCAAATCTGGGAATGCATCAAAATCCATGGGTGTTGTGTGAGAACACCTACACAACACACGTAGAGTGTCCTCCCAGGGCAGAGTAATGCAACACAGTGATTTGTGCTGCGTTGAGTTACTTCAGATCTATGAAGCCACGCAAGGTAGCCTTGTGTGGCTTTATAAATCACATTGTGGACTTGCTTTGCTCTTCCACCATGTTGCATGCTGCATGAGAGATGCAACTCCTGCCATAAATATGCCCCATGATAACCATGTCTGAGAGTCATAATATAAATGAACCTAGAAACTTAGGGTGCCCCACAAAGTACTTAGGAAGGGGGCTGCTGTACTCCCTGAATAATTGGATAGTGATACCACTGCCCCTCTTTGGGGTACCACACAAATTAGCAAATTTCCAAATCTATCCTCACAGGGTTTTATGGGGTGCTCCTCACTGGGAAGTAGTGAATATTTTATGATTGATGGCCCTGGGGCTGGTTAGACAGTTTTGCACCATGTTTCAATTTCTCTTTAGGTTTTTTTAGTACTCCATTTTGTAGTGGGTGCCCCTCTCCCACCATTGGGTGCAGGGGGGGCCCAAGGCACCGTGGCACCAGCCAGCTCCCCGGGAACCATCACAGGCAAGAGCGGGAGCAGGCAGATGTTCTTTCTGCTCCCACCGGGTGGAGGCTGCCTTGATTTCTGGCTCCAGTCCACGGCGGGAGTAATTCTGAGTCCTTTGCTCATTTGCGCTTTTGCTAGTGGAAGGTACACCCATCCTTATCTCTGCCATCTGGTTTCTGCCCCATGCATCATGCCGGATGGGTATATCTATGCATCTGCGCCGGGTGATCCGGTCCTTGGGGCTGAAATTTGATTGAGGGAGGGGGCAACATGCACACCCCTCCCAAAATAATTTTAAAGGAATAAAAATACACTGACCCCCAGGTCCTGGCCCACCCCAGGTGACATTTAAAGAAATACGGGTTCACTTTAAAAAAAAAAAAGGATGGTCCTGCCGTTGTCCTGAGGAAACACAAACCCCCCCCAAAAAAAACTGGCCCCATGGGTGTTCCTCTGAGACACTCCCACAAATGCCAGGGAGTCAGGGTATCCATAACTTGCACCCTTCTATCCGTTTTTAAAACATTTTTAAAACAAGGGACCAAATCCCTGAGACCTGTAATGGCTGCTGCAACATTTCTATTCATGTCGTGACCAGCCAATTGAAGCGCTTGTTCCAAAAATGTTCCCTCAGCCAATTAAAGGGCTTGAATTTTAGATGAGCCAGCTCTCAATATAGCTATACATTTTTAACCTTCATTTCTCCAAAACAAATGAGCAGATTTACACCAAATCACAAAAATCACACTTTCTGGGTAAAGATAGAGCTTTCTACAAAATTCCGTTCAGTATTAGT
Organism: Calotriton arnoldi; assembly: GCA_963921515.1. NCBI lineage: Eukaryota > Metazoa > Chordata > Amphibia > Caudata > Salamandridae > Calotriton > Calotriton arnoldi. Next base: position 651,972 of record CAWUFW010000648.1, on the reverse strand, counting down.
GCTGAGTAACATTCATTATGGAAATAGCACAGGGGAAAAAACCTTTTGGTCGCACCCTTTTTGTCAGCCCCCGCTTGACAAATCACCCCAAAACTTTCCAGGAAGAACCCAAAATGGCTCTTCCCATGGAAACTCTGCCCTAACCACTACTGTTTATATATATAGCATCGCAGTCAAATTGAAGGACAACCATCTTGTTGGACTTGGCCCTTTTTGCAGGGTCATCCCAGGACTTTTTGCCTTCCTCCGGTATTTTTTCTCACCTGTTGTTGGTGGTTTTATGACTCTGCGCACCTTACCACTGCTGATCAGTGCTAAAGTGCATATGCTCTCCCTGTAAATTGTTGTTATGGATTGGTGTTTCCATGATTGGCTATTTGATTTACTAGTCAGACCCTAGTACAGTGCACTGTGTGTGTCCAGGGCCTGTAAATCAAATGCTGCTAGTGGGCTTGCAGCACTGATTGTGCCACCAACGGAAGTAGTCTGTTAAATGTAACTCTGGCCTGCCATTGCAGAACCTGTGTGCAATCTAGTACTGCCATGTCGACTTGGCAAGTGCACCCACTTGAATATGCAGAAGAGTTGACACTTGCACACCATACAGATAAAAAAGTTAGTCAACTTAATTTTTAACGCTGATGCGAAAAAATAGATCAAACTGAAGCGTGCTACACGATGTAGGAGGGCTGTCTGTCCCTGATATGAACATTACAATGTGGAATTATTCAGACACGGTGGCGAGAATAGACCGTGTGCACAGCTGAACACAAGTTATTCTACTCAGCAAAATTCAACAGCAAACATATTCAACTTTTTTGCAAAATGAAACCAATACGAGTACGTAGTACATTTCAATATTCTTATTGGTTGAGTTTCAAAAGACAATCATCATATGTCAATGAAAGAAAGTACAAAAGTCATTACATCATGACAATAAATATTGACGACATGATTTCACGAAGTCGACAATGATCACAAAGTTACAATGTGGAAAGAAAGAGTAGCGCTTGATGACCTTCGGCCCAATGCATTTCGGGACCTCTTGTCCCTTCCTCAGGGGCCATAGAAGCTTCAACTCACAAAGGAAGCAAATAACCGCAACCTCCTGGAGTTAATCGGCAGGTAACACGAACCGTCTGGATGAAGGCTTGAAGTGCAAAAAATTGCTCGTGGCGCTGACACACGTTTGTTTACGTACTTTCTTTCATTGACATATGATGATTGTCTTTTGAAACTCAACCAATAAGAATATTGAAATGTACTACGTACTCGTATTGGTTTCATTTTGCAAAAAAGTTGAATATGTTTGCTGTTGAATTTTGCTGAGTAGAATAACGTGTTCAGCTGTGCACACGGTCTATTCTCGCCACCGTGCCTGAATAATTCCACATTGTAAAGTGCACCCACTTGCCAGTCCCTAAACCTTCCCTTTTCTACATATTAGTCACCCCTATGGTAGGCTCAAGGCACCCCTGTGGGCAGGGTGCATTGTATGTGAAAGGCAGGTCATGCCCTTGTGTGTGTGGCATGTCCTGATAGTGAAATACTGCAAATTTCGTTTTTCACTATTGCAAGGCTACCTGCTCCCATAAGACAGAATGGGGAGTTTGTTTATGACATCTTATAAACATAACTGCCCCTGGGAACAAGGTGGGAAAATAAAGTTTAGTATGCCTGAACTCAGAATGTTGAAATGCATCTTTTAGTGAGGGTGATTTTTACATTCTGTGTTTGAAAATACCACTTTTAGAAAGTAGGCATTTTCTTGCTTAGCCATCCAGTGTGCCTCTGCTAGGTTTGTGTATTGCATGTCTGGCTTTGGAGTGCCAGGGGCTGGGGAGGAGCAGTGGCTCCAGAGAGCCTGATGAGTCAGGGCTGGGCTGAATAGGCCTGGTCTGCATTTGGAGTGGTGGGAGGAGTAGCACCTGCACCTGAATAGGGCTGTGCCTGCCTTTTGCAATGATGGCTCCGCCCCCCTGTGGTGTGTCTGGAGCCAGGGCTCACACTGACAATGGAGGTTGTTGTGCACTTGACAAAGTGCCCCACAGAACTGGTTTGGGCTGGGTGCAGACACTCTCTGCCTTCAGAGAACAAAGGATGTTTGTGTATAAAAAGAGGGGCCCAGACCCCAGACTTTTAGATCACTTCTGGGAAACAAGAGGAACCTTTGCCAAGGAGAAGAGCCGGAGAAGCTAAGGAGGAATACTGCCTCTGTGCTGTTTGCTGTCTGGGGTTGGCCTGCAGTGGCTGCTTGCTGCCAAGGAAAGGAGAAAAGGACTTTGCTGTTTGCTTTGTCACCTGCTTGAAAGAAGATCTCCAAGGGCCTGAAACTGAGTTTGCCTCCTCTTCTGAAGTCTCAGGGACACAAAGACTTCACCACCAGCTCCCCTGAATTTCCTTGCTGGGAATTCTAACCTGCAAAGACGTGCCTGCTGCTGTTCTGGACCTCTAGAGACTGTTTTCCGTTCGGAGCTGGAAAAACCACGCAACTTTGAAGAAGCGAGACGCATCCGCACCTGTTTCCGACGCATCGCTGAAGAAACCGTCGCAGCGCCTGCCGCGGCTCGAGAAATTGCTGCACGCCGCATCGAATGCACCAATCTCCAAAGTCCGAGATCATCGCACCGAGTTCGATGCAAGGCCTGCTGTGTGGCTGCACGAGTTCACGCATCGTCCCGGACCGTCGCATCGCATTGAGGCGCCAAGTCTGTCGCATCGTTAGGGGACGCAGTAAGAAACCGACGCATCACCTCCCCATGCAGTAAGAAACCAATGCATCACCTCCTCTTCGGTAAGGAGCCGACGCATCACCTCCCCTGTGCTGCAGTAAGGAACTGACGCATCACCTCCCCCGAAGCAAGGAACCGATGCATCACCTTCCCTGAGTGTAAGGAACCGACGCATCACCTTCCCTGCGGCCCATTTTATTTGTTTGCGTGACGCATCCCAGGTACTTTGTGAGAAAAGTGTTGCCTCTGCAATTTGCTTTGAACTGAACTATTTCTACCATCTGAAAGTCATATTTTTATTACTGTATTGTTGATGTTTTCGTATGGTCTTGTTTTGGGTTTAGATAAAGATTACTTATTTTTCTAAACTGGTTTGGTGTCCATTTGTAGTGTTTTCACTGTATTACTGTATGTGTTCACAAATGCTTTAGACACTGCCTCTGAGATAAGCCTGTCTGCTCGTGCCAAGCTACCAAGGGGGTGAGCAGGGGTTATTTTAGAAGTGTATCCCCCTTACCCTGACTAGAAGCAAGGGTCCCTGTTTGGATAAAGGTACCTACCTCTGCCAACTAGAAACCCCCATTTCTAACACATCTTCCATATTACATCAAATTATAGTGAGTAAGGGATTCATACTGTCTTCTATGGTATTAGGGAGGCAAGGGTTTAGCAAGCTGCCTAAGTGTTTTAAATTGGTTGGTTTCCATCAGAAAGGATGGTTCCCTAGAGCAGTGATGGTAGTGGCACGAGCATTGGCCTGGCCCACACCTCCCCCAATTAATACAGTAGCCAGAAAAAGGTTGAGAATTCAGCGATCATTGTCGTGAGATGTGTATAGGAGGCTGCTGATGAAATAAGGTCAATAGAATATGATCGCCATATAATAATGCCTTTAACTCCCCAGCTGGGGTGGTTATACTGTGGATCCCTGGGTGACTTCTGATGGCTAGCACCAGCAGCTAGAGAAAAGCAATGGGGAAAGTTGCCATCCTTGCCTTATTCCTTTGTTGATTTTGAAGAGTTAAGAGATGTGTCCATTGTAAGAGACCACTGCCGGGGGGTTAATATAAAGTTATTTTACATTGGTTATAAATCTATGACGCAGGTTATTCTCGATAACCTGGGTATAGGTATATCAGAGAGAAACTCCATCTCCATTTGTTGGGGCTCGGGGGATTCTTCCAAATAGAGTGAATCATAGAATGAGATGAAGAGCCGGTAAGATTTCGGTGTGTTTTCTTAACAACCCTTTGCGTTATTCCTAATGGCTGTGCGTGAAGCCTCTTGCAGTCACAGTTGGAAGGCCAATCGGCGTCCCGCCTTCTTGCCCCATTTTTTGCATCTCTGCTTCAAACTAAAAAGTGACTTTTCTGCTTGGGAAGCATAAAGTTCATTGAGTTCAGATTTTTTTCTGGAAGACTACTCTGAGAATTTCTGGAGAGTGTGTTGTTTTATACCCAGTGGTGAGGTGCGTTATTTGACTTTCTAGTGTTCTTGCACTGCAAATGCCTGTCTTTTTACAATGGGCAAGTCACACATTAACTGTCCTCGCATACTTGCCTTCCTGGGCTACCATAACACATGAGAAGAGGTCACTGATTGGCTATTCTCCTTGTTTGTGATGTCTTGCACCTTCCGTTAGGCATCTGTTGTTTTAAACCTAGAGGTCTTGAAATACCATTGACACAGCGGAGGCATCGGCATACCTATCGCAATTTGGATCTGTACCACACCGTCGTTTGAAGTGCACTTTGGGGCAATTACCACTTCTTCACTGTATACTAGGAGAGTTGAAGTTGAGAGGAAGTAATGGGTCCTAGTGTGGGTGTCATGCGTGCATGAGGTGAAGGTGTAGTCATAGGTGGAAGGGTGAGTCAATCTCTAAGGGTCTGTCAGTGAGTAGTCAGACATTAGGTTGGAAAGGATATGTCTGTCTCTGCATCTACAATCACATGATGGTCTGATTTGTCTACCAGTGGGTTTAGGACTAAATTCCAGTCACCTCCCAAGAGCACTCATGATAGGGTCTGGCTAATGCTGCCTCTTCCCCTTGACTTGTTCCACATGTGTGATACTCCCTAGCATCCTAATGGTATTGGAGTTTCATGCCTCAGGACCAATTTTAATGACATACTCTCCTTTTACATACACCACAGAAAAATTAAACCTTTCCAGATTCAACACTTTACGCATAGGTTTGTTTTGTAATTTTTTTTCAGTTAATTGGAATAGCATGAACATAAACCCAAGGAACAGTGGAGCTCATAAAGAAAAGTTCATTAAGGAGAACATTTTTATCGAGGGACATCTCAAACCTAAGATGCTGCGCATATACTTATCTGGAACATCCCATAAACTTTTTTTTTCTCTGAGTTTTATATAGCACAAACTTGACCCGGAGGTATCAGAGCGCTTTACATGAGCACCGGTTGCGTTACAGACGGATACATTCATTTTTGTTGGGCACAGGGAGATTAAGTAATTTGCCCAGGATGTTGAGTGTCCCTGCCGAGACTCGAACCCGGTTCCCCAGCTTCAAGGTCGACCGCTCTAGCCATAAGGCCACATCCTCTCCCATAAACTTTCCAATGTTCCGAACATCAAGGCTCCATTTTCATGGAGTGGTCGCAATTGATTATTTCGATTTAATGTGTTTTTAGTGTTCTCACTTTTACTTTAATTACCGTTTCTTTACCAGTAACTGCACTCCACAAGGGAACTTGTGGAGTGCAGTGGGGGCTGTTGGACCCTTGTTCGCTGATGGTTTGCCCGCACATTTTATTTCGCCACGCTAGTAGCGCTTATTGCCACATCCCCTTGACACCGGCCCCCTTTTTTGGGCTTCAAAGCGTGTTCGACAAATTGTCCATGCATCTTCATGAAAGGAAGCTACCTAATTGGAGATTGACCCACCTTCTTTCCTTTCTTTGTAGCACTAGCGTGCATTGGAGGGAGATGCCTTGCTCCTGCTTCCCATACTAGCCGCCATCTTCACAGAGTGGCCGCAATTGATCATTTTGATTTTATGTGTTTTTAGTGTTCTTCCTTTTACTTTAATTGCCTTTTCTTTACCAGTAACTGCAATCCACAAGAGAGCTTGTGGAGTGCAGAGGGGGTTTCTGGACCCTTGTTCGCGAATTGTTTGGCAGCACATTTTAATTTGCAGCGCTAGAAGCGCTTATTGCCACGCCCCCTTCACACGCACCCGTATGTAGGGCTTTAAAGCCGGTTCAACAGTGCCAAAGGCAAACCCGTCTGTGCCCACCTGCACTCGGACCATGCACAGTGCCAGCCCCCTTACCGGTTTTACCACCTAAGGGGATGCATTGATTCGCAAGTCTAGAGAAGAACTGTTCAATGTGAATCACCTAGGTAAGAAATGCTCCAGCAGTATTTTAAACCCCCTCAGTTGCGATGAAGACCCTACCGACTCAACCAATTTCAAAATTAAGGCTTTGAATGCCCTTAGAATCCCTGATGAGAAGAAAGCTAAACACTCCTCTAGTTGTCGCTGTGCATTCAATGCTAGATCTTTGATAAAAAACGTAATTGAATTTGCCGACTTCCTTGACTCCCAATCTATTGATTTGGCATTTATTACAGAAACTTGGGCAGATGCCACATCAGGTCCTGACCTGATCTCGGTGATTCCAGCCAGTTTCTTCATATTCAGGCTAGACCGGGAGGCAAAAAGGGGCGGAGGACTGGCCATTATATATCGGAAAGAGTTTAAAACCTTGTTTCTAGCACTTCCCATTATTCAGGAGTGTAAAACGCTGTCTTTTAAAATTGAACCTAATAAACACTACTCTTTTAAAGGATGACTCATTTATCATCCTCCTTGACCTAGAGCATCCTTAATTAATAATTTCAGTAAACCTTTGGAAACTAAGGTTGACTCCTCTGACTATACCATTCTTGGGGACTTTAATTTTCATTTAGAAAATCCCCTTAGCAATGATTCAGCTCATCTTACTGTCTTAATGGTAGTTTGGGTTTAACTCAACAGGTCAAAGGGCCTACTCATGTAGGAGGCCACTTACGTGATGGAAACTTTACAGACTGCCCTCACCTCCAAACAACGCCTTCACTCCCGCTTGGCTGGTCGGATCATCTGACGGTTATGTTTGAGCTTAATTCTAAAACCAGAGACTCAAATATTAATTGGCCACAATCGAACAAGACCTGCCGCCCTTGGCACAAGCTCAGTACTGATATGTTAAATACATCTCTTGCTCTGACTCTGCCAGTGGCCACTAATGATCTGGACTTGGCAACCAGCAACTATCACTTGTGGTTAGATTCTACCTTCAGCAAACTGGTCCCACCCAAAGTGTACCAATGCCACCATGCTACCCTCTCTGAACCTTGGTTCACTGAAACACTTAGGGGCATATTTACAAGGGCTTATCGCCATAAGAAAGTCACTTCTTGTGACGTTCCTGTGGAGATAATCTCTTCGCCTTATTTACAAGGCGGCATTAAGCCACTTAATGTGGCTTAACGCCACCTTGTAAAAAAGGCCCGATTTCATGCTACACTTAGGGGCCGATTACGATCTCTTCAGGGAGGGCTCCGTATGGGATTCGGTATTTCAGAATCCGATTCGGAACCCTTGTTCCTGACCGAATCGTACAGATCTCCCAATGGCCGATTACGATGCCCAGAAACCGTTCGAGCAGTCCGAATCGGTTGCGAAAGGCATTGGGACAGTTAGTGTCTTTCGGATCCGAATCGTACAGCTCTATGTACACGGTTTCCGGACGAGCGATGACGATGACCGATTCGGACAGCTGTTCCGATTCGGTTTGCCCAGGAAGAAACGGCTGCCAGAATCGGTCTTTGGGGGCCCGTTGCAGGCCCCCTTTCACCCAGAGGTGTCCGATTGGGGCCCATGGGGGTACCCAAGGGACCTCTCTTCCCAACCTTGCACAGTGTGGCAGGCACCATGAGGTGCCCGCCACACGGTGCAAGGTTTTCCTCAACCACCCCTTTTTTCAATGGGAGCCTGTGTTCTCGTTCTGAACACAGGCTCCCTTTAGAAGTCAATGCGAGTCCGACCGAACGATGTTGGAAAGCATCATAATCGGTTGTCCGGACTCGCAGGACCTGGTTTGTTTGGAAACTAGTCCGGAACCGATTCGTTCAGGACAGTTTCCAAACGAGATCGTAATCGGAACCTTAGTGTGAAAGGGGCAGGCAATGGGTGTTGCGGTGTGCGTTCCACCGCAACACCCATTGATTTTGATGCGGCCCTCTATTTACAGGGGCGGCATAAATATGGGGCAGCCCCAAAATTAAGACCAGGGAAAATCTGGTGTTAACATGGTGCAATGCATTGTAAAGCACATATAGAAACAGCAAATCGCCATGAATTATTGTTTATGTGCAGGAAGGTGTCCTTTCCTGCAAATAAGCAATCATTAAAAAAGTTAAGATTTGCATCTTCTCTGTGCTGCACAATGCAGCACACATATGAGTTACAAATCACCATTAGTGATTGTTTATGTGCAGAAAGGGAAGCCTTCCTGCACATAAACAATAATTCCCTCATTGCAGGGACCCTTGCACTATGGTGCAAGGGTGCCTGAGTTAGTGCTAGGCAGCTGAGTTTAGTGCCAATGCAAGGAAAAACACAGGCATGTGCTGTATCATTGTAAATATGGCGCATCCCTGTGATTTCAGAATGGCGGAGCGTGGTGTTAGCAATTTTTGCTTAATGCCAAACTTCACCATTCTTTTGTAAATATGCATTGTAAATATGCCCCTTAGACTTCAAAAACAGCAGTGCCATAGGCATGAACGAAAGTGGAAGACCAACTATGATCCCAAAGATAAAGAAACTTACAAACTCTTCATCCAAGCCAATAAAGTAATGATTTCAAGGAAAAAGCTTGGTATTTCACCTCTAAAATTAAAGCCTCAAAAAAGTCCACTAAAGAACTGTTTGTAATGGTAAAGAAATTATCAAAGCTCCCAGAGAACAAAAATAACATGATTAATCAATCTTTCTGCAATACCTTAGCCACTTTTTTTCAAGATAAGTTTAATGCAGTTTATAACAACTTTTCGCCGAACAACAAGTCTCCTCATTCCTCGGCTGTAGGTGCCTCTGTAAGCAATTTAGATCTAAATGGACGGTTGAAAGACCCTTGTCATGGAGTTGCTCTTTAGATCGCTCTACTGAACTTAATCCAAGCTTTTCGGCTGGATCTTCATCAGTGGACAATCTTACCATATTAACCACCTTTTATCCATTAACCATGTCTCAAATCCAGGATTTACTAAGCAAAATAAAATCAGAGCCCCCTATGGACCCCTGCCCTCCGAAAATCTTGCACTTTGTACCTAAGATTACTGTGGTTCATCTAATGAACATTTTTAACAAGATGTTAACTAACAGTTATTTTCCTAAAGAGTGGAAAAAAGTCTTCATCCTTCCTCTTCTCAAAAAATTAACTTAGACGCCACAGACCCTAACAACTATCCGCCCATCCTGTGTCTTCCGCTCCTGGCAAAAATTGTTGAGAAAGCCATCAACTTGGATTTGTCTTCATATATTAATGATAATCATCTTCTAGACCCGACCCAGTTTGGCTTTAGAAGTCAACATAGCACCAAACTGGCTTTGATAATGGAATCAGAAAAAATTAGACAGACTCTTGATGCTGGATGAAATGCTGTCGTGATTTTATTAGACCTCTCAGCGGCATTTGACACGATCACAACCTACTTACTGATCTTCTTTCCTCCATGGGAATCAAGGACAGAGCCCTTTGTCTTTTAAAATCCTTTCTTACAGATCAGGAGCAATCGGTTGCTTTTGAGGATTTCATATCACCTTTCTTTTCATTGCCATGTGGGGTTCCACAGGGCTCACCATTGAGCCCTACTCTTTTCAATCTGTATGTAACTCCATGGGCAAGTTTGATTTAATCATTCAGCTTTTCACTGGTCTCCTATGTTGATGACACCCAGACTATGGTGCCAGTGGCCAGCAGCCCAGAGGCCACCACCATTAGATTCCAGAACTGTATGCTCCAAATTGGCGGATGGATGAGCAACAACTGTTAGAAATTGAACTAGGATAAAACCGAGGTTCTGTTATTTGGCAGAAACACTTCTTTTTGGTCTCCCAGCTAGTGGCCCCCAGAACTGGGTACTCTTCCCAGCCTTGCCTCGAAAGCAAACAATCTTCGGGTTCTGTTTGACAGTAAGTTGTCTTTTGAAGGTCAGATCATCTCCATTACCTCCTCGTCTTTCATTTTGCTTAAACTACTCAGGAAAGTCCTTTTTTTTATCCTTCAGGAATTGCAGAAAACTGTGGGGTCTATTCTCATCACTTCTAAATTGGACTACTGTAATATTACCAATATACAGAAAAGGTTTTTAAAAAAACTACAGACCCTACAGAGCGCTGCAGCTTGTCTCCTTTTAGGAATCCCCAAACATAAGTTGGCCTCACAGGCCCTGATTCCACTTCACTGGCTTCCCATCAAGAACGGCATAGACTTTAAGGCCCTCTGCATCACATTTAAACCTTACATAACTTTGGACCTGAATATCTTTCAGCATTATATCCCCCCTAGACCTCTTCATTCTTGCTCAGCTTTTAACCTAGTTGTCCCAAAATGTAAAAGATCCAACTGGGATGGGAGGAGCTTTGTGACCTACACATCTAAGCTATGCAATTCCATGCTTCTTGATCTTAAAAAGAAGTCTGACCTACTGGCTTTCTGAAATACCTTTTCAATCATTAGGACCTTGTATCTGGCTCATTCTTCGTATTTGTTTGGTTGTTCCCCTCTTCAGCTAGTGCTAGACAGCTCTGGGTATTAGAGCGCTTTATACATTCTTATTTTCATTTTCAAATTGGCATCAAACAATCAGAATATTAGGCACAGACCTATGCTAGCTGCCCTTCTTTGTCTTAAGAAAATACACAATGCGGACAGATTCCTGCTATATATTGACCCTGTTTAATCTCAATTATCTGTCTATCTGTCACCTGTACAATCCCTAATTAAGATTTTAATTAGGATTTTAAGAGACCTTACCTCTAAGTCTGAAATAAAAACACACTGCTCTTGTTCAAGATCAAAAGCACACCCACTTCTAACACTCCTGATCTCTGTACATGCTGCTGTGTAATTGACAATGAATTTGGCAGAATCGCATGCAGCAATAAACCATCAAATGATAAAAAGATCTATTGCAACCCCTCTGTTGTACCCCATGCATTTCCAAGGTCCACGATAGTAAGCTTATGCAGAATCGGACTGGGACAGACAATAGGTCCGGGAACCAAAATAAAATTGGCCCCCATGAATGAATTAGAAAGCTAAACAAGCATTGGCATAGCCAATCGATCTCAGCAATGGGAGTACCTATATAACATGCAGCACACATATGGGTGGAGCCAGACATAAATTGAATGGTTTTGAATGTTGAATCAGGCCAACTGAACTCCTTTCCTAACACCCAAGCACGGGAGTGAAAAATAGCTGACACATTACCGCTCCACGCAGTGCGCTATTGTCATCGCCCATGGGGAGGTCAGAAGAAGATGTCACGTTGAGTGGTTGCTGGAAGTCACGGGACGCAGAGGCAGTTTGTTTACATGTGACACAATTCTGGATGTGTCCAAGGCAGGGCCCAAATGGTAAACCAAGCAGTGCAAGTACTCTCAGCTGCAAAGTACATGCCAAGTTCTGAGAAGAGCCAGGAGGGTCTCATTAAACATACCTCAGCTCTGCGGAGAACTGCTTGTCCCAGACGCAGGTGCCTCATTGAGCAGCATTGGTACTTCATTAATAAATAAAAAGAAAATTGAAAAAAAAGGTACAACTGACCTGCTGGCACTACAATAGGAAGTGTGATAGCCTTGACAAGAAGTGCTATTATCGCCAATAGAGACCGAACGTAAGATACAAGCACCACTCCCCTTATTAAAAAAAGCCCATAACAAGAACATGTCCTACAAAAAGAAGCCCAAAACACGCCCAACCATCGCATATCATGAAACATTTCCTGTAAAAGAACTACTATAAATATTACTAACGATGTGATTGCGGCGCCAACTGTAAGAAGATGATTTATAGGCCTGTTTGAGAATCGCTTAGAGCAAACATAAACAATAGTGCCTGTGTAAGGCAATGTTAACAAATCAAAAAAGTAGTCCTGAAATTCGTACCTATAATGGCCGCTGTGTATGGAGATTAGTAGTTGGGCAGTGCTCTCGGGGAGAGCTCAATACAGGAAGAGGTATTACGTATCCATGCCATGGACGAATGGAAATAAAGATTTGAAGATTGACAATGGTGCAGCAAATGGGATACCTAAAGCCCTCAAAGCAGATACAGCATGTCTCGGTTCGAGACAGCGCATGCGCACAGTCTAGAGTCGAGACCTAAAAAGTGGCCCATGTTTGCAATTTGGGACAGTTCCGAACTTGTAAAGACATGCTGTATAAGTATTTTCCAAGTTATGGAAGAATGTATCAATATTAGCTTGCTGTAGGTAATGTTTGTTTTAATATCTGGGGAATTTACAGTAAAACCACCCCAGCAGCCCCACAAACAGCCAAAAAAACAGCCCACACATTGATCAACCAGCCCAGTCCATCGGGCACTGCCTAATGGTGCCTGATTGTCCTATAGGTAGCCTGAACCTGTGCTCATGCCTTGAGTCTAAAAACCCCAATCAAGAACATGGGTATCATGGTAGACAACAAACTGTTACAGAAGACACAGACCAACGCAGTAGTCAAATGGCTTCTCCAAAGATTAAAATGTATATGCCCATATCTCTGCTACCCTCAATTGGTCCTATCCTCTTGCCCCAATGATCAGCGCTTCGCTGGACTGTGCTAATAACTCAACCACACCCCTTTTACTTTATATAGTATGTGATTCCAAGATGCACAAAGTGCATCTTTTAGACCGCTTTTACAACTCAGCATGATTGGACATGTCTCTACGGATCTTTCTACACTGTACTAGTTTCTCATGACTGCTAGAATAAAAGTCAAAGGGGTATATTTACAAGCCTCTATCACCACCACAACGTCACTTTTCAGGACGTTGTGGTGGCGATTGGTGCTTCGCCTTATTTACAAGGCAGCGTTAAGCCACTTAACGTGGCTTATCGCTGCCTTGTAAATAAGGCACCCTTTCACACTATACTTAGCGTGAAAGTGGAGGGCAAATGGTGTTGCTGTGGGCGTTCCACCATAACACCCATTGATTTTGATGCTGCCCCATATTTACAAGGGTGGCGTAAATATGGGGCAACACCAAAATTAAAACGAGGGAAAACCTGGTCTTACCATGGCGAAATGAGAAGAAATGTTTAATTTCTCCTCGTTTTTGCTGATTCCATGTGTGCTGCATTGTGCAGCACACATGGAAACAGCAAAACACCAATGATTGTTTATGTGCAGGAAGGTGTCCCTTCCTGCACATAAACAATGATTTAAAAAAAAAATCCGTTTTGCAACTTCTATGTGTGCTGAATTGAGCAGCACACATAGAAGTTACAAAACATCATTTAAAGATTGTTTATGTGCAGGAAGGGACACCTTCCTGCACATAAACAATCTTCCCCTGCAACGCAGACACCCTTGCACTACGGTGCAACGGTGCCTGCGTTGGAGCTAGGCAGCTAAATTTAGCGCCAGAGCAGGGGGAAACGCAGGGCTGAGCCATATTCTTGTAAATATGGTGCAGCCCTGCATTTCTAAAGTGACTGAACGTGTCGTTAGCCTTCTTGCCTTTACAACACGCTTTGCTTAGTCATTTTTCAAGTAAATATGCCCCAAAGTGCCTTGCATGTTCACAGAGCACATTAACAATATAGGGCCAAAATAGCTCCAGAACAATATCACCAAATACCTTCCAGCAAAGCCATTCAAAGCCAACAAAACCCTACGTGTAGCACAGATACAGTTTCACAAAAAAGGACTTTAGGGAAAAACTTTCAGTTCTCTGGGATATTGAAGCATCTAACATGCCGGAAAGTCATTTAACCCTGACTATTCATCATTAATCACAGAAGAAGCACCATAACCGACCACATCATACACCAGTAGCACATGCAGCTGTCCCTTACATTCTCTTTGCAACACTTGACTCCTGATAGTATCTCCTCTGTCATACAGTATTAAGACATGCCCATGCATACAACCAAAACTTGCCAACACAGACTTAATAAACAGAGCCAAATCAGACCCACATTTATTCTACAAACAACTGCCACACAGATCACTGAAAAATCAAACTGATTTCAATGAATTTAACTCCACCACTCCACACTACAAATATCACACTTGAGGGACTGTGTGTGTTTGCAACAGTGCCCTCAGACCATCTTGGTTGCTGTAAAATCTGAACCAGCAGAAAGCTAGAAGCAATGACTTCTATTGTCACACACAGTTCAAGATGCACTCACAGTACAAATCTTGGCCATAGTTTATCACCTCCCTCGTGCAGTAGACCTCATACCACAGACATGCCTTCACCTGCACGATTAAACATCACTCAACCATTGCAGTCAGTAACATTTGCTCACAACACTGTAGAACTGATGGCAAATGTCACTTAAGGACACAAACACAAATTAAAATGCAAACCACGTCATGTAATCGAAAACACCCAATTTTTCCCAGCCAAACCTATCTCTCTGCATGTGAACATAACACCCAACCAAAACTAAGGGGCATATTTACAAGCCCCTATTGCCACCGGAGCGTCACTTTTTCTGACGTTCCGGTGGCGTTGCTCTCTACCTCATATTTGCAAGATTTGGAAAGCTGAACTCAATACTTTGAACCACATGTTATGGGACGAGCTACAGCACTGCAATACATCACCGACAAGAATTTACCTGCAAGAGTCACTTGTCCTAGCAGTTCCCCACACAACTTTGGGAAATTTCTACTAATTTTCAGACATTCAAGCGTCTGGTCATGAAGTCTCTCAAAACTCAATGGGGGATATTCTCAAGAACATGTCTTAACTATCGGCAAATTCGCTTAACGCAACTTCTCACATCGCAGTCTATCGCAGGAAAATAACACTGTGTTAACGCAGTATTCTCAACCCGGCGGCACCATGCAATAGTCTCACGATAACGCGACACATGCCCGCGTTAAAATTAACGCGACGCCGAAAAAATGCGAAACACAAACGCGAAAAAAGTGGCGATGTCCCCAATGGCGATACAAAAATCAGCGAAAACCAGCGACAGGCCTGCGATTCCCACGCGTCAAGCGCGAGAATGCACTATAAAAGCAGAGAAAAAAAAAAGAAAAAAAAATGTAACTGCGTAGCACCATGGATGCACCCGGACCGAGTGCAGAGGACAACGCGAACCCCACAAGCCCCACAGATGACCAGCCAGGAACCCCGGGGCCGGGGAAGGGCAAGGAGAAGAGGAAGAGGAAGAGGAAGATGGGGTTCAGTCCGCAGGAAAACCAGATCATCGTCACAGAGGTGACAGAACACTACCAACAACTGTTCGTCACCTCCAACGTGTCATCGGCAACACAAACGGAAATATGGCAGTCCATCGTGAACAACGTGAATGCAGTCGGAGTGTTGAGGAGGTCAATGGAGGAGGTCAAGAGGCGCTGGCATGATGTGAAAAGCCAAACCAAGCAGAAACTCAATGCCAACCGGAAGGCAGCAACGGCGACTGGAGGTGGGAGTCCTGCGCCACAGGAGGAGCTGGAGGAAATGGTGGCCACAGTCATCAGTGCAGAGACGGTGCAAGGAGTTGGGGGTCCGGACACTGCTCGATATGACCTGACCCAACAGCAACAGGGTAAGTAACGACCAGGGACTGGGGGGATGGGGGAGACGGGCACAATGGTACGCATGCACAATTATGTGTAGCACACTGCACACCCACAATGACTGTGGAACATGTCCCTAATGGCCTTGGCACACTGCAGCACACATAGAAATACCAAGTAGGCCCCCATCCACCATGTGCACAAATGCCCCCCCATCACCAATCTCACAACCTACCCATGCACATGTGCTGAACCCAGCAAAGCAGCGGCTCTGTGAGCCACACTGACAATGCAAGTGACACTGCATGACCAATAGCATGGCTGCAGTCAAAATACATGACATGGTGCACGCCACGACACTGAGGTGGCCCAGTGTGGATAACATCCTCAAAGGAGCAGGTCACACTCTGACACATTCAGGTGCACATACAACCCCTGACGTCAACAAAACATCTGCAGACAAACAATGCACAAGAGTTCAAAATCCGTCCAAGAGCACAAATGACCCAAGTCGCCAACATCTCAGCACCATAAAAGCACACAAGTCAAAGGCACTCCGCCTCAAAGGGATAAGGGGCCACTAAATCAGAGCTGCAGGGGCGACTCTCCCACAATGCAGCACACACACATAGCAATCACAGCACATCAACATTGACGACAATGTGGTACAAAGTGCCACACTTACACCACAGAACAGAGGACACAACTGGTGCCGCATGTGCGTAGAAATGGGCCAATCACATCAGGCATAGCAGGAAACTGTCAGATGATAATGTACGAGTACAACCTCACATCCGTCATGTAGTCGAAATGTCCACTGTCTCCCATCAAATACCCAGCTCCTCCAAAACAGTCACAATGTACATTGTCATGCAGTCTGTATGTAAACATGTACAATGCGTGCACATACATGGAACACACTGTTAACCTGCATCTCCCCCTCACATTGCAGAGGGACAATCAACACCTCCTGCAGAGCAGACCAGACATCTCATCAGTGATGATGAGGAGGACCCCCTGGCCATCTGCTCCGACACCCTCCAACGGCTCGTGGACAGCCTCCGCACCCCACCTCCAGGAGCAGGGCAGCCCAGCTGCATCGAAGGTCCCACCCCCTGCACAGACCACACAGCAGGAAGCACCCACCACCACGGCTGGCTCCCAGCACCTCACCGAAGAACACATGGCATTCCAACACCGTGTGTCAGACTGCCAGAGGGGGCTGGCTGAACAGGTGCAGGTGGGTTTCGACCTCATGGCAGCCAAACTAGATGCCATACGTGGGTGTCTTAGTCCCATCAGGGACCACCTACAGTCCCTAACGGACACCCACAGTCCGCTCCATGCCCTACAACAATCCTCGGCTGACCTCGCTGGAGCCATTACTCGGATACAAGAACTGTCTAGTCAGAGAGGCTCCAGCGACGACAGCACAGAGTTGGCACAGATGCGCAGGACAATGGAGAACATGGAGCGGATGCAGGCAGGAAGGATGGCTGCCACGGCTGATCACCAGTGAGATGTAGCTGGGATCTTCCATGCCCTGCAGATCCTCATCTTGCCATTGCTGCCACAGAGCCTGACCCAGATGACTGCTGCAGGAACTTCGATACACACATCTCCGTCCCCTGATGTGTCAGTGGCACACAGTGATGCAGCCATACCACCTCCGCCCCCTGATGTGTCAGTGGCACACAGTGATGCAGTCATAACACCACCACACACACCTGGCACACTTGACACAGAAGACATATCAGAGGATGAAGATGTGGATGGTAATGACTCTGTGTCAAAAAGGAGGTTGTAGCATTCATCCCCCGCCATATGGCCTGTTTCTGCTTGGTACAGCCCTCTGCATCATGCCCTGGTACAACACCTTCCACTGTCCCCCAGAACACTCTGCGACATTCACCTGGACCCCGACATGGACTGTCATATCTGCTCTAGTTACCAATGACACAGCAAACAGGCTGCGGACTCAACCCTTCCTCTACCGATGAACTTGTCATTCCCTAAAGGACTCTGTTTGGACCTCCACTGGGCAACCATGTAATGTGGGGTGTGCATGGCCATGTACTGCTCCATCTCCAACACTCCACAAGATGTGAATAAAACATTCTTAATCACACAGATGTGTCATGTCTATGTTCAATCAAGTATAACAGTATGGATGACTGTAGGGACATTGATTGCACAAAAAGGTACACCCTGGGAAATGACATCAATGCGCATGTTTGACCGTGACACACATGGCCAATTAGATGACTGTGAAGGTGTGAACTAGCTTTGGCCTCATTGATCATGTACAACAATCTCGCCACCCCCCCACGTAGCCCCACATCCATGTATTAAATAGGGATGTGTTTTTAAAAATGTCAAAGTCGGTAGGAGGCCTAAAGTAGTGTCCCACATCACATGTGACAACAGAACATCTCTTCGCATACCTACACACACTCAACTGTGTGGACACAGCCTGGTTTGATGGAACACATTGATCCACATGGCAAGAAGTTGGACACCATACTCACATTGCTGGAGACACGTAAGCGCACAGGTCTACCAGCAAATCTCCCAACCAAAATATCTGGCTCACAGAGGTGGAGCTGGCAGTAGGGACCCACCCCTAAGTGAAATGCGTCAGTCAGTCCCTCCCTGTGTACGGACAATGCTCATTGAGGCACACGATTTGGCATGCTAATCAACACTCATCACAGTTGAACACTAGTGACGTTGCGTACACTTTATTAGCATGTGTGTGTCAGTACGGGCAAGACAAGGGCCACAACATGCAGACCAATGCATCATACACTAACAGGCAGCAAAGGAACATGTGGCGGTGCAAGACATGGGGAGGCACAAATGAACACCAATCATTACGGATGCCAACTGTCTCAGCCCACCTTGCCTTGCTGGATGAGTCATGTGGTGTTTGGCGAATGCTCATTGCACCGTGTCAAGGGACACCACTCACAGCCCATGGGATCTGCATAGTCCTGTACTACCGGACTGCGCTGACTGTCTGCTCTGCTGACAGTGAGCAGGTGAAGGAGTCCAACAAGGTCACATGTAGTACTACATTGCCATGTGTGTACTCTCCCTCCAGTGGTGTGTCAGGTTGAGGAACGTTGCCAGGCGCCACTGTCCACTCACCTTGCACAGGTGTGTGTCAACCCGCAGTCTTGCACGCACATGCATTCTGAGTCCAGGCGAATGCAGCCATGTCCACTGCTATGGCGGGATATGTGTCCATTTCTCCAAGAAGCAAAAGGGTGGTGGGGCCTGTCCTATGGGTTGCAATCTTTTGTGGCTGCAGGAACGTAGTTACTCTTCCATGAAAGCGAGCGCAGCTTCATGGGCAATCAGTTCCAAGAGTACGTCGTTGTCGACTTCAACGAACACGGGGGCGAGCCAATCCATTAGCTGGTCCGGACAGATGTGCTCCGTCCACGCCGTTTCACCAATCCGCAACACAGCCCAATAGGGGAGCACTTCGATATGGTCACTGCACACGAGGAATTGTGCAATCTCACATGCCCAACTGCCAGCACATATGCCAGTTACCAAGGCATCCCATGAACGGATATCACGGTTACACTCCTGGTCATGGTCCAACAGGGGGCACACACACATGTCATAATCCAGTTCAGCTACCGTTGTGTTGGATAGGCAGACATCCATGGGCCACTCGAATATGCATGATCGACAGTGGAACCAGGACTGGACGCAGGTGACGTACGCAAGACGGAAGCTCAGACGGTAACTGATGCGCAACACTGCCAGTGCCCCCAACAAATGCAGCATTCGGTCACGGTACAGTTCCACGTGACAGGCGTTGTGCATGCGCCCGGGATGTTCTGACATTGCGTTGTTCGCTCCCGTAGAACCGGCACTCTTCTGACCTGTGGCTGTTATGTGTGTGAGGGCAATTTTATACACACTGCTTGTGCCCTTCTCTATACCTTCCTACCCCCCTATCTTTTACCCTTCACGATTTATGATCCTGTTAGTCCCTGGTCCATGTTGTGTGGATCCACGTGTATGATATGCCACAGCTCGGAGCAATGAGTCATATTAGTGCGCAGAGTTTGGACATATGGGTTGTCCTGTACGTAAATGTCAAGGCCATTCCATGCAGGAGTACCTCGAGCAAGGACTTCTGTGTGTGGGGTGTGGATACGTTGATCTTTCATTATCGCTGTGTGTAGTGTGGGAGTCGTCATCATCTGCCATGGTATCTCTCTCAGGGGGTGCCTGCCGCATGCAATTCCAAGGTCGGAGGTGCAGACGTCCTTCCGCCTTCTGTATTGAGACAAAGGGGCTTTCATCCCTAATGTTAGTCTGACTACTGCTTGTATACTGGGAATGTGAGGTGGCTTTCGCGCTGCAATTGAGGCTCGGCCTTGGGCTGATGGTGCACCAAAAGCGATGAACACACACAACAGTTGGCATGTATGAGCCAAGACCCCGAGCGGCCTTGCGCACCTTGTACAATCCCTTAGTGCGCAGACGCCCTCCGGGTGCATGCAACGTTGCAACATTGTGGATTGTGGGCTGTGTGTGGAAGACACAGCAACAGAGACACACGCATCAGTTGGTTTCCTGTGCAGCCCAGATATGAACCACGCCCAGAAGCCAGGGATAATTGTTCACACCCCTACGCCGGCCTGGCGTACGCCAAGTCAGCCCACTCGGCTTACGTATAAAGGGGGGGACGACGACTCAACGTGTCCCAGTTCTTCCCCACTGCCTGAGGTGACATGGCTGTGTCCGCCTGCCATATGACGAGACTCAATCATATGGGGTCCATGACTTGCGTTGCACGGAGTCGGTGGCACCGGTTACACTGCGGCCGGCATGGGCCTACCGCCACGGGAGGGTGAGTTTCTGTGCACTGAGGTGGGGGCACCTAAAGTGCTGAGCGGGTGTGCAGCCTGCAATGATGCCGTGTGCACTGATATGGTCTCTGCCATTGCAATATCAAGACCCAGAATCAAGTGTGCGACCTGGTGGACCGCAGTGTAGGCCTGAGCCAGCGGGCATCGCGGGCCTACCACCACGTGGCGTTGCCTCGCGGTTCACAGAGTTAGTGGCACCCATAGAGCTGAGCTGGTGTGCAGCCTGTGATGATGACGTGTGCACTGATATGATCTCTGACATTGCAAAATCAAGACCCAGAATCAAGTGTGCGACCTGGTGGACCGCGGTGCAGGGATGCGTGATGTGAAGGCTGCCAAGGTCGCGGGCCCCGGGCTTGGAGCCGGCACCGGCACGTGGTGGGCCCTCTTCGAGACACGCCGGTGGCAGAAGGTGAGCAGTGAGGCCTGGGTGCGCAGGGGCGGGCAATCCCCGCTGGGCGGCAGGAGGGGCTGGGGTGCAGCAGCCGGTGTGCACAGGGGCGGCCAAGCGATGTTGCCGTGTGCAATGATATGTACTCTGCCATCATTAGCTGTGGACTCTGTTTCAGACAAGGGACCTGGTGGACTGCAGTGTATACCGGCACATGGTTAGAGACACACCGGTGGCAGCAGGTGAGCTGTGAGGACTGGGTGCGCAGTGTCGGCACTGTCTCTCCCTGTCCCTCTCTTCCTTTCACTGTCTCTCTCTTTCTCTATCTTTCTCTCTCTGACTCTCCCTCTCTTTCTTTCACTGTCTATCTCTCTCCCTCTCTTTCTCTATCTTTCTCTCTCTTTCTCTCTCTCCCTCTCCCTCTCTTTCTTTCACTGTCTCTCTCTCTCCCTCTCTTTCTCTATCTTTCTCTCTCTCTTACTCTCTCTCTCACTCTCCCTCTCTTTCTTTCACTGTCTCTCTCTCCCTCTGTTGCTCTCTCTCTCCTTCTCCCTCTCTCCCCCTTTCTCTCTCTTTCTCTCTCTCCCTCTCTTTCACTCTCTCTCTCTCTCTCTCCATTTCTTTCTCTCTCTCTTTCTCTCTCTGTCCTTTGTTGAGCGCATGACGCACCTTCTTATCTTCAATTTTGTCTTGCAGGCTTTGACTTGCAGATTGTCCAGAGAAGACCCGCCATGACTCTTCCAATTATTGGTGTTGAGTTAAATTTGAATAAAATGATTAATTTTGTAATTCTAAGATCTATGAGTATTTTTCCTTTTTCTGACCACCCATGAATGTTAATTGTTGTACTTGTGCGACATCAGGCGAATTGTTGTGTTCATGAATTTGTCAGGTAGATGTGAAATATCTTTGTCCGGGGGGTGCCCTGGGTAGGGCCCAGGGGGAGGCCTGGGGGGGTAGGGGGTAGGGGGTCTGGGGGGGGATGGCGGTGGGTGTTGTGGCCCTCTTGGGGCTCCGAGCTGCATGATCAGTGGCTCCAAGGCATCTGTTGTTCTTCAGGTGTGGCTCTGAGCTGGGCTCCCTTTCATGGTGCAGGTTGTCGTCCGACTTAACACCAGGTAGGAGCAGGTGTTAAATCCATGCTGCTAATGCGCCTTATCGCATGTTTTTGAGTCTTATCGCCGATCTGGCTGGTTGTTGAGAATGTTGCAGAGTGGTGTTTTCGCAGGTTTTTGCACGGGAATGCCTACTCTGCATCTCATTAGCGTTAGTTGCCGGGGTCATCCGTGGCGATGATTTTTGTGGCTGCTATCGCGGGAAAACTGGTGATATCGGCTGTTAGCACCTGCTTGTGAATTGTGCCATGAATTTATCGCCACTTTGGCTGCGATAAAGTGCCGCTAACTCGGCGATGAGTCCTTGAGAATATGCCACAATCTGTTTTAGAGGACAAGGCCTCACTAGCAAAAAAAGTGCATGGGTGGATTACACTCAACAACTATAAAACTATTGCCGTTCAAAATTACTTCGCTACTGGTTACCCAGCTTTTATCAAGCTGCAGTTTTTAAAATACCGGCTGGGGCTACTAACAGTTAAAGATCATATGGTAACCTGGTTGCGAAGTAATCTCCCTGTCGCCTGCCGAATTTGTGGGTGTGATAAGGAAGACCTGTTGCACCTAGTCTGCTCCTGCAACACGGTTCACATAGAAAGAAAACAACTATTAATTAGGGCATTCAACCAAAGGGAAATTTGAACAAGAAGGCAGGCGATTCTAGCCTGTTTTGACCCAAAGGACCCCGAGCTAAACTGTTGCTTCATCAAATTTTTGCTAAAGGTGGAGCAAAGATTACACCATAACGCAATCTGCTCAGTGCAGCAGACTCAAACTGCAGCTTAAATGGTTACATCATTTTTAAGGAACAATATGCCCATCCACCAAGGCATCACTGCGGTCGGCCCCGGCTTAGAAAATTCTGAATCTGATTTCCTCAATGGAAACCCAAGAGATGTAAATACGCCTGAATCCAAAGTTTAAAAACAGAACCTGCTTTCTCTTTCTCTGTGCCATTGACCTACGTAATAATATCTAATACGCTGTAAAAACGATTTCTTTTTACTAAAGCACTGATCTCCATCTTCTTTTTATAACTCCGTACTCACAGTCTCAATTTTAAAATTTGTTAATTTTATGCACATTGTGTATTCTTGTATTTACCTCCTGTGTAACCTTTATAGCAATGTTTTGCGTTAGCGACTGCTTTCAGGCGTTAGCGGGCGGGTTTTACATCGCCTTGCATGTCAGCGATAATTATCGCTAATGACATGCAAGGTAGGCGTTCCCCACTAAAAGCGACTGTAAACAGTCGCTAACACAACTAACCCCTATTAACAAGGCAGGCGAAGCGATAAAATAAATCGCGCTAAGCGCGTTTATCGCTAGCTTTTAACACCTGCTACTGAGGATGACTTACCTGTTTGAAGTATAGGAGGTGGATTGTCAGGCTGAATCCATCCTTGCTTTAATGCGAGAATATCGCTGCTTTTCCAGCGATATTCTCACATTTTGCCGCTATCGCTGGAAATTTTATCGCTATGGAGATAAACCTTGTTAATAGGGTGTTATCTCAGCGATATTTTCCAGCGATAGGCGGCGTTAAAATAATTCGCGCTAAGCGCGGTTAGCGATAAATATCGCTATTCCTTGATAATATGCCCCTCAGTCTTAGGATGGTGATACAAGGAGAAATTATTAATTTCTCCTCGTATTTTGCTCTTTCTATGTGCGCTGCATTCTGCAGCACACATAGAAACAGCAAATCGTCTTTAAAGATTGTTATTGTGTAGAAAGGTGCCCCTTCCTGCACATACACAACTGCTCCTGCTGCGCAGGCACCCTTGCAACATGGCCCATGGGTGCCGGCACTGGCGCTAGGCAGCTTTTTTAGCGCCATCGCTATGGGAAAAACAGGGGTGCGCAGTATTTTTGTAAATACAACACATTCCTGAATATTAAAAATGTCAGAGCGCAGCGTTACCAATTTTGGCGTAACACCGCGCTCCGACATTTTCTTGTAAATATCCCCCTAAATTTCATACACATTTCACAACACTAAACCGAACAACGAGCAAATCCTTGACAACTCGAACTACACAAACTACTCTAGCACGAACCTTTAATTCAAGGACTGCTTTCTCATCAGCACACCATGCAGATAGTGCACGCAGAACTATCTGAAACATTTAACCATCGCATGTGAAAAGCAGATATATCCAATAGTTGCTAGCGCATAGAGGACAATGGTAGGCATTTTTGCATCAAAATGTCAACAACATAACATAACATATTTCGGATGATACTGAAAGAGCCACCGGATCATGCCCCGTTTAATGTCTGCCAGATGAGTAAGAAAGTGCCTGCATTCATGTGACCTTGGAGATGAGAAAGAATACAGAGGTTTTAGATTCATGTGTAATGCCTTTGTTGGTTAACTTGGAAATGAACAATACTCTCTTCGGATTCTTATACGTTTTTATGAGATTTCAAGTTGCCCTGTTCTTCCAACAGTATGCAGATGGCATGTAATATAAATATATCTCTTTTTAGCCACTGAGTGGATAACAGTCTTTTTGGTAATAATAATTAGCGCTGAAAATTAACGTTGCGTGAAATTGAACATGTCACAGAATCATTAAATGCAATGGTTAGATATGTTTCATGTGACCAGATGTGGACAGATCTCGACAAAGGATCAAGAATACTTTTAGTCATTAGTGAAGCTTAATATTGAGCATTGTCGATCACGTTATGCCCCATCAAACCTACAGTTATTTATTTTTAATGTATATAAATGTATATACTTGCAGATTCTGATAGGGAATACCAAGAAAGGCCAAGATAGCGCTCACTCACGCAATCTCCTTTGTCAATAACACTTTTCTTGACAGTTAAGGACTCACTTAAAATAAGTCTAAAATAAAGGTTGCATTCGAGAGTCAGAGAGAAAAGGTACAGTAAGTGCAATTGGTTGAATGTTTAGTGGACTAGTCCATGATATTATGGCACCATGGGTCCACCTTTGTACACTGAGGTCATGCTTATTTTTACTGCCCATCAAATGGTTATATTATGTCCTGTAATAACTATTAATATAAATAAATGTCTATTTTTATTTTTGGTCATGTCCTTCTTCCTACCTTTTGCTTTTGCAGTCTTTGTGTTTATGATGCACTCATGGTATCTGCTAAGTATCTCATTTTTCCTAATATTTAATCATTTTCTGGACACTGTTGACAACAGTGAAAATCATTACTTTAAACATTTACCTGTTGCCCATGCCTTGAAATTTCTCTGACTGTAATCAACTTTTCATATGATAGATTGAAAGAATAAGGCAGGAACTCTTTATCGCACATGGGGAAAGATAAAATGAGTAACATCATTGGTGCAGGATAGACTGGGTAACAGAACCCTTTTGAGCCATGTGAGTGAGCGTAGGAAGTGAGCCTGACCCTCCCCGGTGGGTTTGGGTAGTTTTAGAGATATTGGACCTGTCAGCCTTAGGGTGATCTTCCCCCAACTTTTTGCCTTCCTCCTACATTTCTGCTGATCTGATTTTTGCTGGCCCTAAAACATGGTAACTGTGGCTTATCCCTAAATTGTCATATTTAATTTACTTGTAAGTCCCTAGCAAAATGACACTACAGGGGATATTCTCAAGAACATGTGATAATTATCGCAAAATTAGCTTAACGCAACTTTGCACATCGCAGTCTATCACGGGAAAATAACGCTGTGTTAACGTTGTATTCTCAACACGGCGGTACCATGCGATAGTCTCACGCTAACGCGTCAAATGACCGCGATAAAATTACCTTGACGGCAAAAAAACGTGAAACACGAACGCAAAAAAAGTTGCGATGTGGCCAACCGCGATAAAAAAATCAGCGATAACCAGCGACAGGCCTGCAATTCCCACGCGTCATGCGGGAAAATGCACTATAAAAGCACCGAAAACACAAACAAAATAATTCAAACTGCGTAGCACCATGGAGGAAGCCGGAGCAAGTACAGGGGACGACCAGAACCCCACAAGCCCCCAGGAGGACCAGCCTGGGACCTCGGGGTCACAGAAGGGCAAGGAGAAGAAGACGAGGAAGACGAGGTTCAGTCCGCAGGAAAACAGGATCATCATCATGGAGGTGAAAGAACACCACCAACAACTGTTCGTCACCTCCAACGTGTCATTGGCAAATAAAAATGCAATATGGCAGTCCATCCTGGACAAGGTGAATGCAGTCAGAGTGAGGAGGAGGACAATTGGAGAGGTCAAGAGGCGCTGGAATGATGCGAAGCGCAAAACCAAGAAGAAACTCGCTGACAACCATCAGGCAGCAATGCAGACTGGAGGTGGCAGTCCAGCGGAACACCAGGAGCTGGATGAGATGGAGGAAATGGTGGCCACAGTCATCAGTGGGGAGACGGTGGCAGGAGGTGGGGGTCCGGACACTGCTCCACATGACCTGACACAACAGCACCAGGGTGAGTACCGAACAGAGACTGGGGGTACGGGGGCAGATGGGCACAATGGCACACATGCACAATTAAGTAGATCACACTGCACACCCACAATGACTCTGGATCATGTCCCTGATCCCCTTGGCACACTGCAGCACACATACAAACAGCAAGTAGGCCCCCGTCCACTATGGGCACAAAGGGGTCCCTCCCCACACAGCACCAATCTCACAACCAACCCATGCGCACGTGTCAAAACCAGCAAAGCTGCGTGTCTGTGAGCCACACTGACAATGCAAGTGACACTGCATCATGAACAGCATGGCTGCAGTCCAATTATCATGACATGGTGCACGCCACGACACTGAGGTGGCTGAGTGTGGAACACATCCGTAAAGGAGCAGGTCACACTCTGACACAACCACGTGCACATACAACCCCTGACGTCAACAACACATCTGCGGATAAACCATGCCCAAGAGTCCAAAATCCGAACTAGAGCCAAAATTAGCCAAGTCTACAACATCTCAGCACTGTAGAAGCACAGAAGTCAAAGGCACACCACCTCAAAGGGATAAGGGGCAGCAAAATCACAGCTGCAGGGGCGACTCTCCCACAATGCAGCACACACACATAGCAATAACAGCACATATTCATTGACGACAATGTGGTACAAAGTGCAACACTCTCACTACAGAACAGAGGACACAACTGGTTCCGCTTGTGCGTAGAAACTGGCCAATCCCATCTGGCATAGCAGGAAACTGTGAGATGATAATGTACGTGTACAATCTCACATCCGTGATGTAGTTCAAATGTCCACTGTCCCGCATCAAATAGTCAGCTCCTCCCAAACTGTCACAATGTACATTGTCATGCAGTCTGTATGTAAGCTTGAACAATGCGTCAACATACATGTCAACACAATGTTAAAATGCATCTCCCCTTCACATTGCAGAGGGACAATCAACACCTCCTGCAGAGCAGACCAGACAACTCATCAGTGATGATGAAGAGGACCTCCACACCTTCGACACCGACGCCCTACAACAGCTCATGGACAGCTACGGCAACCCACCTCCAGGAGCAGGGCAGCCCAGCTGCATCGAGGAGACCCCACCCCCTGCACAGACCACACAGCAGGAAGCACCCACCACCACGGCTGGCTCCCAGCACCTCACCGAAGAACACATCGCATACCAAGGCCATGTGTTAGACTGCCAGAAGGAGGTGGCTGAACAGGTGCGGGTGGGGTTCGACCTAATGGCAGCCAAACTAGATGACATACGTGGGTGTCTAAGTCCCATCAGGGACCACTTACACTCCCTAACGGACACCCACAGTTCGCTCCATGATGTCCAACAATCCATGCCCGACATCGCTGAAGTCATGACTCTGAGAGGAGAACAACTGTCTAGTCAGAGTGGCCTCAGCGATGTCAGCCGAGAGTTGGCACAGATGCTGAGGATAATGGAGAACATGGAGCGAATGCATGCGGAAAGAATGGCTGCCACGGAGGCACACCAGCGAAAAGTTGTTGGGATCTTCCATGCCCTGCAGATCCTCATCATCGCATTGCTGCCACTAAGGCAGTCGCTGATGAATGCTGCTGGTACTTCTACACACACATCTCTGGCCCCTGATGTGTCAGTGGCACACAGTGCTGCAGACCAAACATCAGCACCCACATGTCAGACAGATGACATAGAGGACGAAGATGCGGGTGATTCCACCTTTGTAGTAAGAAGGAGCCAGTAGCATTCTTCTCCGCCATATGCCCTGTTTCAGCTTGGTTCTGCCCTCTGCATCATGCCCTGTAACAACACCTCCCACTGTCCCCCGTAACACTCTGCGACACTCACCTTGGACCTCGACATGGACTGCCATATTTTGTTTGCTTACCAATGACACAGCAATCAGACTGCGGACTGTACTCTTCCTCTTCCGATGTACTTGTCAATCTCAAATTGACTCTGGCTGGCCCTCCACTGGGCTACAATGTAATGTGGGGTTTGCATGGCCATGTACTGCTCCAGCTCCGACACTCCACCGAATGTGAATAAATCATTCAAATTCACACAGATGTGTCATGTCCATAATCGATCAAGTATGAAAGTATGGATGAATGTAAGGACATTGATTGCCCAAAAAGGTACACCCTGGGAAATGAAAGCAATGCGCATGTTTGACCGTGACACACATAGGAAGTGAGATGACCGGGAATGTGTGCACTAGCTGTGGCCTCATTGCTCTGAAACAACAATCGCGCAATTCTTCATCTTTGCCCCATGCAATGTTAGAAATAGGGCTGGGTATGAAATGTCAAAGTCGTTGGCAGGCCTAAAGTAGTGTCCACCATCACATTTGACAACAGAACATCTCTTCGCATACCTACTCACACTCAACTGGGTGGACACAGCCTGTAGTGATGGATCACATTGATCCACATGGCAAGAATATGGACACCATACTCACATTGCTGAAGACACGTAAGAGCACAGGTCTATCAGCAACTTTTCCAACCACTATGTCTGGCTCACAGAGGTGGAGCTGGCAATAGGGACTCACCCCTAAGTGAAATGCGTCAGTCAGTCCCTCCCTGTGTACGGACAATGCTCATTGAGGCACATGATTTGTCATTCTAATCAACACTCATCACAGTTGAACACTAGTGAAGTTGCGTAGACTTTATTGCCATGTGCGTGTCAGTACGGGCAAGACAAGGGCCACAACATGCAGACCAATGCATCAGACACTAACAGGCAGAATTCGGTCACGGTACAGTTCCACGTGACAGGCATTGTGCATGAGCCCGGGATGCTCTGCCATTGTGTTTGTGGCTCTCGTAGAACTGGCGCTCTTCTGACCTGCGGCAGTTATGTGGATAATATGTCAACGCTCAGAGCAATGAGTCGTATGTGTGTGCAACGTTTGGACGTATGGGTTGTTGTGTACGTAAGTGTCAAGGGCATTCCATGCAAGAGTACCTCGAGCAAGAACTTCTGTGTGTGGGGTGTGGATACGTTGGTCTTTCATTAGCGCTGTGCGTAGTGTGGGAGTCGTCATCATCTGCTATGGTATCTCTCTCAGGGGTGCCTGCCGCATGCAAGACCAAGGTCGGAGGTGCAGATGTCTTTCCGCCTTATGTATTGAGACAAAGGAGCTTTCATCCCTAATGTTAGTCTGACTACTGCTTGCATTCTGGAAATGTGATGTGGCTTTCGCGCTGCAATTGAGGCTAGGCCTTAGGCTTATGGTGCACCAATAGCGATACACACACAACAGTTGGCATGCATGAGCCAAGAGCCCGAGTGGCCTTGCGCTCCTTGTACAATCCCTTCATGCGTGGCCGCCCTCCGGGTGCATGCAACATTGCAACATTGTCGATTGCGGGCCATGTGGCGCAGACACTGCAATAGAGACACACGCATCAGTTGGTTTCCTGTCCAGCCCAGAAATTAACCACGCCCAGAGCCCAGGGATAATTATTCACACCCCTACGCTGGCCTGGCGTACGCCGACCCAACCCACTCGGTTTACGTATAAGGGGGGGGGACGACGCTACGTGTCCCAGTTCTTCCCCACTGCCGGAGGTGACATGGCTGTGTCCGCCTGGCATATCACGAGACTCAATCAGAAAGGGTCCATGACTTGCGTTGCACAGAGTTGGTGGCACCGGAAACACTGCGGCTGGCACGGGCCTACCACCACGGGACCGTGACTTTCGGTACACTGAGGTAGGGGCACCTTAGGTGCTGAGCGGGTGTGCAGCCTGCGATGATGCGCCGTCCTGGCAGTCCGGACTGGTAAGGATTTGTGTGAGCCCTGCTGGACCGCAGTGTAGGCCTGAGCCAGCGGGCAGCGCGGGCCGCCCGCCACGTGGCGTTGCCTCGCGGTTCACAGAGTTAGTGGCACCTATAGAGCTGAGCGGGTGTGCAGCCTGCGATGATGCCGTGTGCACTGATATGATCTCTGCCATTGCGAAATCAAGACCCAGAATCACGTGTGTGACCTGCTGGCCCGAGGGGCGGGGCTGCATGATGTGGAGGCTGCCAAGGTCGCGGGCCCCGGGCTTGGAGCTTACACCGGCACGTGGTGGGCCCTCTTGGAGATACGCTGGTGGCGGAAGGTGAGCAGTGAGGCCTGGGTGCGCAGGGGCGGGCAAACACTGCTGGGTGGCAAGAGGGGCTGGGGTGCAGCAGCCTGTGTGCGCAGGGGCGGCCAAGCAATGATGGCGTGTGCCATGATATGAACTCTGGCATTCATAAATCTGGACTCTGTTTCAGATAAGGGACCTGGTGGACTGCAGTGTATACCGGCACGTGGTTGGAGACACACTGGTGGCAGCAGGTGAACAGTGAGGCCTGGGTCCGCAGTGTCGGCACTCTCTCTCCCTCTCCCTCTCTTCCTTTCACTGTCTCTCTCTCTTCCTCTGTTACTCTCTCTCTCCTTCTCCCTCTCTTCCTTTCACTGTCTCTCTCTCTCTTCCTCTGTTTCTCTCTCTCTCCTTCTCCCTCTCTCCCCCTTTCTCTCTCCCTCTCTTTCACTCTCTCTCCCTTTCTTTCTCTCTCGCTTTCTCTCTCTCTCTGTCCTTTGATGAGCGCATGACACACCTTCTTATCTTGAATTTTGTCTTGCAGGCTGTGTCTTACAGATTGTCCAGAGAAGACCCGCCATGACTCTTCCGAATAGTTGTTTTGAGTTAAATTTGAATTAAATAATTTGTTTGGAAATTCAAAGATGAATGAATGATTCTCCTTTTTATGACCACACATGAATGTTAATTGTTGTACTTGTGCGACATCAGGCGAATTGTTTTGTTCATGATTTCGTAAAGTTGATGTAAAATATCTTTGTCCGGGGTAGGGCCCCGGGGGGGTCTCCTGGGGGGGGTGGCGGTGGGTGTTGTGGCCCTCTTGGGTGTCCGGCTGCATGATCAGTAGCTCCATGGCATCTGTTGTTCTTCTGGTGTGGCTGTGGGCTGGGCTCCCATTTCTGGTGCAGGTTATCGTCCGACTTAATACCAGGAAGGAGCAGGTGTTAATTCCCTGCTGCTAAAGCGCCTTTTCGCATGTTTTGTGATCTTATCGCCGATCTGGCTGGTCTTAGAGAATGTTACGAAGTGGTGTTGTGGCGGGTTTTGCATGGGAACGCCTACTCTGCATCTCATTAGCGTTAGTTGCCGGTGTCATCGTGGCAATGTTTTTTGCGGCTGCTATCGCAGGAAAACTGGCGATATCGGCTGTTAGCAGCAGCTTGTGAATAGGGCGATAAATCTATCACCACTTTGGCTGCGATAAAGTGCCGCTAACTCGGCGATAAGTCCTTGAGAAAATGCCCCTATATGTTTCCTGGGGCCGGTAAATTAAATGCTACTAGTGGACCTGCTAGGAACAACGGCCCCTTAACAAGGTTATATTTCTTTACAAACTAGTCCTCATGGATACAATAATCATTTCCATGAACAGATTCGATGATAAGAATTTCAAGTTTTTATTACAATAAATAAATTCAACCGTAAGAATATGGGAATTTCCCCCGACAGAGTAATATCAGAAAACAAAAAGCAAAAAACCAGGTGTTAAAAACTGACAAAACAAGACATTTGAACACATACAGGCAAGAAGACAGTGACCAACATTTGTATGTAAAACTTAGGTCACTCATTATAAAAAACAAAACACTGCTGCACTCAGAACAGAAAAAATTCAAAGCATAGTATAACGCCTCAGAGTGTGTGTCAGTGGCGTTTCGATCCCCTGAGAATATGGGATCAACATCAGGACTGAAGATCAATTGCCTGGCATGATAACAATTGGTACATTACATGTAGCACCTGATTTTTACAACAATCTGTAATAACAAGCAACTGGATTTACACATTTTGTGCCTGTTCAGGAATTTCATACAAAAATGAACCACCTGAAATAAAGAAGGAAGTAAAAGGAATAAGAATTTAGAGATAGAAGGAATTCATTTTATAATATGGGCGATGAACGATATTTAAGGAGCACTGTGAGATGTGATCTAGATTCAGTGGAATTTTAGAATATAGAGAATTTATCATGCACGTACCGTGACGCAAGACCAACATGCTGTCTGTGCTAGGGCAACTAATATTTATAAGTTAAGAAGGGGTGAATAATACAGGACGTCAATGTAATAGGCAATTATGCAAAAATAAATACATTCCCATGCACGTGTAATATGGTGTGCTGCAAAGTAATTGGCAACTGTACCTAACTGGGTAGAACACTCCCATATCCATATATTGTGGCATGTTGCGAAGTGATCCAAAGGTCAAGCCTTATAGCGATGGTCAAGTATCAGGTATTGAAATAAAAGGCGCAAGTGAGTATAAACTATAACCCGATGCAGAGGACTTGTAGGAAAATAACTCAAAAACCACATACTGGTGCTGCAGCTACTTATATGGGTCTCCAGTATGCTACAGGTAATAAACACCAAATTCCAAAAAAGCAATTGCCTGTACGCAAAAGAGGAAATCGTATGAAAGGTCGAGCATGCAGCTAAAATTACAATGCAGCAACTCCGGATACAGAGAAAGGTCGTATTGAAGGACTACACCTCTGCTGGACTGCAACTGCTGGACTACTGCCTTGCTGAGCTGCTGTTTGCTGTGCTGACCTTCTGCCTGCTTCCCTCGTGCCTGGGTGAGGAAAAGTGGACCTGCTTCTCTGGAACTCAGAAACTCCAGAGTGACTCCAGGGGCTACTTGACTGGCCTCCTGACTCGAGCCCCAGGAACAGAAGGCTCTAACAACCGTGCACCTGCACCTAGACTCTGACAACTGTGAATCTAACCTGCCAAGTGGTGCCACTCCAGACCTGGACCGTTCCAGGTGGACTTCAGGTGCTTTGCCAGCCTCTGTGGATCCAGCGGATCCAGTGGATCTGACATATCTCCTCTGCGGCACGGCACGAGCCCGAGCAAAACCACCAATCTCCGTTGCTGCGTGAACTAGACCTGTTGCAAAGAACCGCATTGACCTCACCTACCGCATGGCATTTGGAACTGCTGCTGAGTGACAAATTCTCGATGCAGGCCCTCACATCTCTCGTCAATGTCAGCCCCAATGAAGATGCCGGACTCCGTATCGTAACCTCGTAGCTTCTCGGACCATCGCCCTGACTACGTGATGCATCTCTGACTCCGGATTTTGCATCGGAAGACCTCAACGACAGAAACTTAGATGACAATGCAACAGAAACTCACACCACAGCCTTGCTGCATCTTGGAACCGATGCTTAACTTTGACTGCTTGGCGCATCTTCGATGGTGATCTTCGCAATGCTCCGCAAACCAGGATTTAAGGTATTTTGTTCAACGGGCCTAACTGGGTCCCTGCAACTAGTCCATGCTCCATGACGGTCGGCCTGAACCTGTGACTTTTTCCCAGGCTGGCACGACCAGATATCCATAGATGGCACTTTATGTCTTTTGGCACTATTTTTACTAAAATCTTTAAAATTGAATAGCTCTTGTACTACTGATTGGGTTTTTGTCGTTCTGATCTTGTTTTATGATAGTATGTCTTTATGTTCCATGTATCTCAGGTTATGCCATAGTATGAGGTGTGGAATGGTGCCAGCCACATTAATTCAATCCTAAATATTAGAAGCACTAGACAAGGTGCATATGTAAGACTGCAGACCAAAGAAATTTCATGTCGTTTTTGGAACTTTATTTGCCCATAATGAGAGATTGGTGAAACTGTGGTTAGCAAGTGTTAATGTCCATATCTACTGTTGTGTGTAATAAATGGTTCCACAGCTGCAGAGAAAGAATACCTCCAAGTAGTTCTTATTCACTTTTTCCCAAAAATAGCAATTTAGTCTATTTTTCACAAAAATATATATTTGCCTGTTTTTTAGGTAAATTAAAATTGAATATGTGTTTTTCAAAACATTGATGAGTATGCATTTTTCCGAAATAGTTTCACATTCTCTTCCAAAGGATGGTAAACGGATGGTATTATATAATATGGTATAGTCCATTTCCATGTCCTGCTGTGATTCTTGGCTTGCCAGTGCTGATACAAACATCCTCCTGAGTAATAGGCATAAGTGCTTTGTGAGTAAATTATTTTATTGGTTAGTGTTTCATCACATTCACAGAAAATTAAAATAATTTTTTACATCACAATAAAATGTCCTTATTCTTAACCGCAGAAGGACCTAGAGGTGATGGACATTAGCCTCGGGATAGATTAAGTAGGGTTTAAAAGTGTGAGAAAAATATAATCTACATATAAAAGTAATTTATGACCCTTTTAGTATCCTAACACTTTGGTAGTCTGACTTATTACTAACTCTAGTGCCCACAAGAATGGATTCCATTTTACACAATGAAATGTTTTTAGTGTCCAAGGAGAGAGCGATCTTTTGATGCTCACTAGTGTGTTCCTGCCATACGATGTGAGAATGGGTCCTCATAGAGTCATCTGAGGATTGTCCAGCCACAAAGACCACTTGAGAGAGGAATATTAATTCCAGGATCACTTTTAAAGCCTAATTGCAGAGAGCCTCTGATATTCGATAAAGCCGCAACGAAATCATCATAGGGGAGCCCTCAATATACATAGGGTCTAATTACGAGTTGGGCAAAGTGGTATTTTCATGGGAGACACAGCTCCACCTGATTCCAAGTGAAGTGATCTGTCAAGGCTTGAAATTCTTGCATTTGGCAAACAGTACCCAGGGATATCATGTTGAACACAGAGTCCAGTTTTATCTGGTGTGAACCTGCACCTGGTAAAACCAGCTTATCTGTTGACAAAGTAGGGGTTGCGGGCAGATGCCCAATGAGAAGCAGTAATGGAGCCCCAGGTTAGAGCAGAGGTCCGGGTTGAAAGACGCCCCTTGACTTCAGACAACATGGAGGAGTGGGTGCTAGCCAAAGCTCTACGCAACTTTCAGGAAAGCAGTCATATCGTGTTGATCCTCCAAACTCCTCCCACAATAAACATCAGATGTCCTGGGCCAGAGGAAGAGGCTGGTGCAAACAACAGCCAAGCCCAG
The DNA here is from genome assembly GCA_963921515.1 of Calotriton arnoldi. Taxonomy (NCBI): domain Eukaryota; kingdom Metazoa; phylum Chordata; class Amphibia; order Caudata; family Salamandridae; genus Calotriton; species Calotriton arnoldi. The sequence goes on along the minus strand of CAWUFW010000648.1, from coordinate 616,601 downwards.
CTCAGTTCCTTCTGACCTCCCACAGGCCCCAACCCAGAGCAAAACCAGAGTGTGAAAGCACTGCACCATATCAGAGGCACAGGCCAATGGCTGATGAAGACCCCACCACCACATCGGAGATACAACAGGGGAGCACCAACAGCCCCTGTCTTTCTCTAAAACGTGGCCGAACCCTGGCAGCCACCTGACTCCGGTAACCACTCTCCTTTACCACCTGCTCAGTGCAGGCTCAATGGGAGCATTAAACAGGTTTGAATTGGGAAATATATGGGTAATTTAACCCAGACAAAACAGGACAGCATAGTTATTCTTCGTTCTGGCATGTTTAACTTGTAATTGGATAGTGTAAGGGTTGAATTACCATTCAGAAACAGCAATATTGGCTCAGGTAATTTAAGCTCCCTGTACACCCAACACATAATCAAAGCCACAGAGACTTCACACTACGTGCAAAGAGTAGGAACCTCAAGGCTTGAGGGTGAGTAGGGACCACAAAGACCTGAGGGTAGCAGGGGCCTCTAGAAACTGAAGATGAAATGGAACCATGATGTTCTGAGGGTGAGCCAGGTTCTTTTGGATATGGACAGAGTGTTAGACGTCAGGTTTCCTGTACCCTATTCCAGGTATAATTCCAGAAACTACATCTCCCATAATGCCTCAGAAAGGTGTGTTGCTTTGTGCCTTCCCATGCTGCACAGGGACTGATCAGCTGACAAACTCGGCTTATAAGCCGTGAGCACCCAATCTATGATGCTTGGCTTCACTTCCAGTTGGGACCTCGCCTTTGCCTGTTTGGATTTCCTCGGACCTTCCTGTTCCCGGTAACCACAATCTGCCTCTTCATGGAATCACCTTTGTGACCGCCAGTGCTAGGAAGCGCGGTGCACAACCTCTCACGGATCGCTTCTATCAGCGCCTTGACTCGCTACTCTCACCTGGTTCTAATTACAGAAGCCAGCGCGAGCCCGCGCTGTTTCCTTCACTCGCTCTCCCACCATCTCGAGGAAGAGCTGTTTTTTTGTCTTTCCCTTTCTGTTTATTTTGATTCCTTAACCACAAAACGCGAGGAAGCGTTGTCATACTTCAATTATTTTGTTGTTTCCTATTTTACGGAGTGAAGGACTCTCACGCCTCCCTTTCCAACACCTTAAAACGAAACCTTCGTCGCAGTGCTCGGACGCGCTGCTCCTGATTTTACGGAGGTAGAGCAACGTGAGTACTTTTAAATTGTTGAAGTGACTTTTGCCAAAACAGAGGTGGCGACGACTTGTGCCTTGGTGGAGAAACTAGTGGCACATCAAACTCCTCCTGTCTCTTGAAGGCTTGATTTGTCTGCTTTCTGCTGTTTGGAATTGGGTATTTATGAACCAGTGTCACCTCCAGTTTTTATGTAGAGCTTCCTCATTTCCAGATGACGCGGCAAAGATAGCTTTTATTATCTCCTATCTCAGTGGGAATGCTGCTCTGTGGGCGGTGCCTCTTGTACAAAATGACGACCCCATTTTGTACAACCTCCCACAATTCAAAGAAAGAATGAGAAGCCTCTTTGCCCGTCACTCTTATATGCAGGCTAGTGACAATGAACTGTTGAGTCTTAAACAAAGTTCAGGGGATCTGTTAACATATATCACCACTTTCAACCGACTAGTGACTGAAACACAATGGCCTGAAGAGAAGAGAACTTCTTTATTCTACAGAGGTTTAAAAGACGAACTAAAGGATATATTGTCTCAAATAGTGAACCCGCCTGAAGATTGTCCTTCATTTATAGACCTAGTGGTCAAACTAGACCATAGATTAAGGGAAAGAAAAGGAGAAAAATCCAAGGGGAATACACCCGCTCTTTTTTGCCAAAAGCGAGAAGAAAGAGTTAAAGGACACAAGTGAACCCATGCAGATAGGAGGAGTTAGAGGACCAATAACGGTAGAAGAACGTGAAAAACGACGGAAATTGAACCTCTGTCTTTACTGTGGCAAGGGTGGCCATTTTGCTAGAGAATGTCTTGTCAAACCAAGATCACCTCTGAAGACCCCAGCTAGCAGAAGGGGTGCAGCCATGTATCCGGAAAACTAAAAGACTTGGGGAGTACCAAGGTCGCTCTTCCAAGTCCTTCTCCCATGCAGATCTCACACTTCTTGGCTAACACGATGATTTTAGTGCCTAAACACTTCACCATCACCGTGGTAGTTATATTGCCGTCACAACATAGAAAGACTATGCCCATACTATTAGATTCTGGAGCAACCGGAAACTTCCTAGACATCTCATTGGCCAAGAAACTCGGGATTGAATTCGCTCCTAAAACGCGCCCTGAAAAGGTGAGAGCTGTTGATGGAACTGAATTGTCATCTGGTTTAATCACCTATCAAACCCCTGAACTTGTAATGATGTGTGATAACGGACATGCTGAATCTATTTCATTTGATCTCATTAACACCCCCAACTTTGGTGCCATTCTTGGAGTCCCGTGGCTACAGCTACATAATCCGCTCATTGATTGGGTCTCTAGGAAAGTTACGCTCCCGCTCTTCGTATTGTCTAAAGCATTGTTACCATGAGACAGCCCTATGGCACACTCCTCTAAGTTGTGCAGTATCATTACCGGACTCGACGCCGTTGCCCCCTGAGTATCATGAGTTTGCAGAAGTATTTGACGAAATAAAAGCCGTGGCCCTACCCCCTCACAGATCCTACGACTGCAGGATTGATCTAACGCCGGGTGCAGTACTTCCTGTCAGTAGGATATATGCTCTTACGGAACCTGAGACAAAATATCTCCATGAGTACCTTCAAGACATGTTAAAAAAGGGGTTCATACGCCATTCGACTTCCCCTGTCTCTTCCCCTATTTTTTTATTCCCAAACGTGAAGGTGGCTTAAGGGCGTGCCTGGACTATCGGGCCTTGAATAAGGTGACGATAAAAAATAAATACCCTTCTTCCACTCATCTCCAGTCTCTTGGATCAGGTGCGTAAGGCTAAAATCTTTACTAAGCTGGACCTAAGGGGAGCCTATCACTTGATCCGAGTCAGAGAAGGAGATGAGTGGAAGACGGCTTTCCGCACTAAGTTCGGACTCTATGAGTATTGCGTCATGCCCTTTGGATTATGCAATGCCCCGCGGCATTTCAATTCTTTGTAAATGAGATCTTAAGTGAATATTTAGATATTTTCGATTATTGTCTATATTGACGATATTTTAATCTATTCTCAGACTGAAAACGAACATGTGGAACATGTCAAATTGATTTTACAGCGACTACAAGACCACCATCTGTTTGCTAAATTAGACAAATGTCTCTTTCATGCCCAAAAGGTGGAATTCTTAGGGTTTGTCATCTCTCCTGAAGGTATACATATGGATCCTGCCAAGGTCTCAGCCATAACTGAGTGGAAAAGTCCTAAGACTGTCAGAGAGGTGCAATCCTTTTTAGGATTTGCAAATTTCTACCGGCGATTTATCAATCGTTTTTCTGATCTGGTCACTCCCATCACCAGATTATTGAAAAAGGAATATCTTTTGAATGGAATGATATTTCCGAGCAGGCTTTTCAAACGCTGAAGAATAGTTTCACTTCCGCTCCCATTATCAGACATGCGGACGAAAATCAGCCATACTATGTAGAGGCCGATGCCTCTCAATATGCAGTTGGGGGATTCTTTCACAACGTGATTCACAATCAGGAACACTCCATCCAGTGGCCTATTTTTCTAGAACTCTTTCTCAAGCTGAGCAAAATTATACCATCGGAGAAAGAGAACTACTAGCCATTAAAATGGCTTTTCAAGAATGGCGCCATTATCTTTTGGGTTCACCTCATACCATCACTATTTACTCAGACCATAGGAATCTTCAGTTTTTAGGTCTGCCCGTGCCCTTACTCCTCGACAAATGAGATGGGTATCCTTTTTTCTGAATATGATTTTGTTATCACTTTTCGCCCTGGCTCAAAACACGGTAAAGCAGACGCTCTTTCCCGCTTAGGAAAAGATCAGAAATACACAGTGGAAACTCCCTTACCTATTATACCTGAGGATAAAATCATATCCATTAGCGAAAAAACCGACACTTTTGTTTCACAACTAAATCATGCCTTTTTGGCGCTTGATCGTGAGAAGTGGTTGACAGATCCTGTGAACAAAATAGTGAGCGATTTGTTTTATCATGAGGATCGTTTGTTTATCCCTAAAAAGAAACCCAAGACTTGATAATACGATGGTGTCATGCCTTGCCATTGGCTGGTCATCCTGGAGGAGAAAAGACTATTCAAATATGTCAGAGATGGTTCTGGTGGAAAGGCATGACTCAAGATATACTCAATTTTGTCAAAGCGTGTCCAACTTGTGCCCGTCAGAAATCATCACATTGTGCTCCTGCGGGTCTTTTACAGCCTCTGCCCATCCCAGATATACCCTGGTCATCCATCACCATGGATTTTATCACAGATCTACCCACCATAAGAGGATTCACCACTATATTGGTGGTGGTGGATATATTGTCCAAAATGGCCCATTTCATCCCTTTTAAGAAACTACCTAGCGCCAAAGAACTCGTAGACACATTCATTGAAAGCATAGTCAGGCTACATGGGTTGCCCTCAGTCATTTTTTCTGATAGAGGACCACAGTTTGTGTCTAAATTCTGGCAAGGATTATGTAAAATTCTTCATATAGACCATCGTCTCTCCTCGGCTTACCATCCGCAAACGGATGGTCAAACCGAAAGAACGAACCAGACTCTGGAACAATATCTCCGATGTTTAATCAGCACTACTACTAGTGATTGGCTCCAGGCTCTTCCTTTGGCTGAATTCGCGTATAATAATTCCACCCATTCTGCTTCCAAGGTTTCACCCTTTTTCTTCACCCAGGATATCATCCAAAATTTCTTCCCCTCTCTTTCCCTCTCTCAGATGTCCCTGCAGTCACAGACCACTACACTCATCTTTTATCTATATGGGAACAAGCCAAATTAGAACTAACGGAAGCCAAAAACTCCATGAAGACAGATGCAGATAAACAAAGACGTCCTGCCCCAGATTACAAAGAAGGTGGACAGGCATGGCTGTCCACGAAAAACCTCAGGTTACCAGGCCCTCGTAAATTACAACCCAGATATGTAGGGCCTTTCACTATTGTAAGAACGATCAACCCAGTTACAGTAAAGCTAGATCTCCCACCTGAAATGAGGATACATCCCGTTTTCCATACTTCCTTGCTCAAGGAGTATATCCCTCCCTCCTGCCCTGAACCTCCACCCCCTCCTATCGTCGTAGAAGGAGAGTTAGAATATGAGGTGAAAAGCATCTTAGATTCCAGACTATTTAACAGAGAATTGCAGTACCTCATAGATTGGGTGGGGTATGCCCCTGAAGACAGAACTTGGGAGTCTGCAGAGAATGTACATGCTCCTGTGTTATTGAGAAGGTTTCACGCTCTACACCCCTCTAAACCTAGACCGGTGTATAGACCGTTAGGGAGGAGAACTGTTAGACGTCAGGTTTCCTGTACCCTATTCCAGGTATAATTCCAGAAACTACATCTCCCATAATGCCTCAGAAAGGTGTGTTGCTTTGTGCCTTCCCATGCTGCACAGGGACTGATCAGCTGACAAACTCGGCTTATAAGCCGTGAGCACCCAATCTATGCTGCTTGGCTTCACTTCCAGTTGGGACCTCGCCCTTTGCCTGTTTGGATTTCCTCGGACCTTCCTGTTCCCGGTAACCACAATCTGCCTCTTCGTGGAATCACCTTTGTGACCGCCAGTGCTAGGAAGCGCGGTGCACAACCTCTACGGATCGCTTCTATCAGCGCCTTGACTCGCTACTCTCACCTGGTTCTAATTACAGAAGCCAGCGCGAGCCCGCGCTGTTTCCTTCACCGCTCTCCCACCATCTCGAGGAAGAGCTGTTTTTTTGTCTTTCCCTTTCTGTTTATTTTTGATTCCTTAACCACAAAACGCGAGGAAGCGTTGTCATACTTCAATTATTTTGTTGTTTCCTATTTTACGGAGTGAAGGGACTCTCACGCCTCCCCCTTTTCCAACACCTTAAAACGAAACCTTCGTCGCAGTGCTCGGACGCGCTGCTCCTGATTTTACGGAGGTAGAGCAACGTGAGTACTTTTAAATTGTTGAAGTGACTTTTGCCAAAACAGAGGTGGCGACGGCTTGTGCCTTGGTGGAGAAACTAGTGGCACATCAAACTCCTCCTGTCTCTTGAAGGCTTGATTTGTCTGCTTTCTGCTGTTTGGAATTGGGTATAAAAGCCACGAACAAGTTCCCTGACAATAATCCCCTCGTGAGTATGTGAGAGCACAATGAACACACCTAAGTCAGATAGAAGATATTAGTGGGGAAAGTATAGAGTTTTCCTTAACCTGTTCTTTCTCATTTTCTATTACTGCAGGTTCTTTCATATCTACTGAGACGTCCCCTCTGCCTCTGTGTCTTGATTTGGAAGCCCCTGGTGGTCCCTCCCTGTTTCCTCGCTCCCTGGGGATACTGCTCTACCGCTCTGAGTCTATGAACAGAGGGAGACAGTATCTCAGGGGAGAGGAGAGATTCTATCTTCGCTCCCGTGGATATTGGTAATTCCGATTTGGGCTCCTAGACCGCGACACAGAGGAGGGCCCTTTCTGGAAAAATGAGAGAGAGTAGGAGACTTTGGGACTTGGATATGAGTGGTAGCCTCACAACCTTAGTATGAGAACAGTTCTTGGGCCCATGATAGGGAACAGAAGACTTGAGGCCAGAGGTCACTCATGTGTCTTCTGGGGGCCTGTTGGTCAGAGGCAAGCGAGGTTCACTGACAATAAATAACAGAGTTTGTCCCTGATGGCAGGCAGGGCATTCAGAGATTTCAGACTGTTAGTGAGCTAGACACCTAATGGTGAGCAGTGGATCCAGAGACCTGAGGATGAAAAGGAAGACATGACAATGAGTATCATTAGGCCTGCAGATGATCTGCAGTGGTATACTGGTGTTTGCAGGCGTGACCAGTGTAACTGGCCACAAAATATAATGATCTGCAAATGCGGGACACTTTCTGTTTGGGTGCCTGGGCTTATTTTTTGTTCCAATCCAGTCAACTCCAGTTGGGCTTTCTAAATATCGTGAGTTAGGATATTTTTGGTCTAGTTTCAGGGTTTTATGATAAGGTGTTTAAATACTTATTTGCAGTTTGTGTTATTTTTCTGTTCCAATTGTGAATACATTTTTATTTTCTCACCAGAATAATATTGTCTAAGAATGTATAGTTCAAATCCTCTAAAAAACACAGCATGATACAGCATTGCACAGGTATCTTACCTAAAACCAGGAGCTGACAAGTACAACCTTGAGAAGCAGGAGGTTCTGTTCCAAAACAACATCCAAAATAGGGAAAACAGGTGGCAGTATTGATGTTGTTGACATAATCTTCATAGATTTGGGAGGCTCTCAGAAAGATGTGGCAGGATGCATAGAGTAGGTCTTGCATACCAGAATTGTTATTTGATGACGTTCACAATGATAAAATTGAGGTAAAAGTTACACATTCCTCTTTTTACAATCACCTGCTTTGAATGAGGATGAGCCACAGAGGACTCATGGGGGCCTGTGTAGGATGTGACAACAAATCTATCACTACTCAATTAAAAGGGTATGCTCTGCACTGCTTTGACATTTTATGGTGAATGATGGTGAAGAAAACACATTGTGAGTGAGCACTTGCAACAGCACCAAACAACATTTTTATATGCAGAGAAAGAAACACCCAAAAATACCGCAGGTAGTACCAACGAAAGTACAGTACCAGCAAATGAAATCTGAAGATTCGCTCTACAATTACATAGTTTTTGGTTCTTTCTATCCGTCAGCACTGACACCCATGCACAATCTGTATTTGCCTGTGTCAGAAGAACCACACCCCTGGTTTGGGATTTTATGCTTTGGACATAAACCATTACCACTTTGCATCCTGCCTCATCCACAAAAAACTGTGCAAATAGGAAGCTGGGTATAAAATATGACACCAAGAGTTGAAGAAGTCCCCTGAATTCAATAATTTATTGCATTTCATTATGAAGACAAGCAAAAAATACTTTACAGCTTGCAAACGGGCTTTTGGAGGGTATTGTGAAAATGAAAATAGCAAAGGGTGTGAGTGGGGCATCCATTAGTTTGCCTGTTTTTATCTGTCTGATATCTGGTTGTATGACGTTACAATGCATTCCGTTGCAACGCATGCCTTTACCACGCATGCGTTACAACGCGAATGCTATTACCCGCATATCCTTTACCACGAAAATGCCTTTATCACGCATATCTTTACTACGATTTTCGTTGTAAAACCATGCATGATAATGTCATATTCTTGGTAAAGGTTATCTCCGATCCCAACACAACCCCCTCTTCCCTTAAATTATTATTTTCTTAAACTAAAATCCACCTTACCTCTCCACATCCTCTCCTCTCCAAGCTCTTCCGATCTGCGTTGCACGTCATAAAGAGGAAGCGGAAGTGTCTTTCTGTTTCCTCTAACTGCACCAATTGCCTCCACATCACGACGGAAACAGGTGCGTTTTTTTGGGGGGGGAGACCCCCCCCAAGCCCCCTTTATTAAACACACGTTTTTTGTTTCTTTTTGGGGCAGTGACCCCCCAAGCCCCCTTTTTTAATTTTTCCTTTAACACACGTGCCTTTACTACGTATCTTGTAGTAAAGGTATGCGTGGTAAAGGCTATGCGTGGTAACCACGCATGCGTTGTAATGCATGCGTGGTTATGGTTATGCGTGGAAACGGCTGCTTTGTAGTGGCTGTTTCCCCTGATATCTACTATTGGCTGAGCTTCTTTATGTGTAGGAGGCCTGATCCCATAAGCGTACGCTGTGTGGTTGTGAAAGACCTCCCCTCTCGGCTAGTATATAAAAGCACAGCAATGGGGTATTTTTGCTGGGATGTGGCTGAAAAGCAGAGATTAAGAGCTGATTTGTTTTATCTTCGGTATTCCAGACACTGTGTGACAGCACACTCTATGGCACACAAAGGTTTTCATGTCACTGGGAAAGAGCTGCTGCACTCACTCCGCTGGTATCTGAGGCAGAAGGTACACTTAGCATGGCTGGTGTTTGAGGCAGATGGTACACTTAGAATGACACTTCTCCTGGAAGCTCATAAATCTGCTCCCTGTGATAGTGCAGGGAAGCAAATGGCTGAAACATGTGGAAAGTAAATTAGGCTTAGGAAAGCCGTTCCATCTACATTCTGACATTTCCTTATTTTGTTCAGAGTTTCCTGAGGGAAAAGTAATTAAAAAATAAACCACGACATTTATAAAAATTGAAAGCATTGAATTCAATTTCTTCCAGTATCTAAAAATGTTGTTCTTTTACTTTTTTAAACAATGCTTTACAGGCAAGCATTGGCAAAATCAACATCTCGGCACTTACATTATAATGGTAAATCATCTTAATTACTACCTTCTTGCGTAGACCTCCTCACTACAGTAGGCCTTGCCAATATTTGCTTTTTCAAGTAACCTACATGCTGAATAATGCTTCCATCACTATAATTGTCATGTAACGGTTTGATTGTCCTTGGTATAGTGAGGAGACTAGCGCTGTGAAAGCTTGTCTAGGTAGCCATGCGCTTTACATATCAGTCATAATAATGATAATAAATTATGCTACATGCAAAGTGACACTTTAAGATATAGTTCATAATGACAATTCCTATTGTGTGACTTTCTTATAACAGTTTTCTTCTATCATCAGTATGGTTCATCATTTCTTATTACATTTTTCTTCGTTAGCTCTTCTATTTTATTCACATTAGAAATATTCAGCTTCAGTATTCCTGTAGGCTTTAAAATACTTTCACTCTTAAAGGTAACTATATCTGCGGATCACCTTTCTTTCATCAATGAGGTGGTCTGATATCCTGCAGTCCAATTATTTTAGATTCACTTAACTCTCACTTCTGTTGGAAATATGTGTGCCTCCATTTTGGCGCACACTGCTCTTTTTATTCTTCTAGACACCCAGGGCAAATTTATCATTCAGTTGCGTCACCCCTGCACCCCTGCACCTTACAATGGGGTGTACCCTGCGTGGCTTGATAAATCTAGAGTAACGCAACGCAGCGCAAATCACTGCGTTACCTTACTCTGCCCCTGGGAGGCGTTCCATGGGTGGAGAGTGGGTGTTCCCACGCATCCACCCATGGATTTTGGCGCATTCCCAGATTTATCACTACTGGTAGAATTGGGAATTATTCAAAATGCTACGCCTTCCCAGGTGAGGCGTAACAGGTAGAATTATCTTTATTTATCCTCATTTTTTCCTCTTTTTATGTGTGCTGCATTCTACAGGACACATAGAAAGAGGAAAATGCCTCAGAGGATTGTTTTTGTGTAGGAAGCTCCCCTTCCTGCTCAAAAACAATCCTGTCTGCAACTCAGGCCCCCTTGCACCACGGCACAAGGGTGCCTGCGTTGGTGCTAAGCAGCAGTTTGTGCACTAGCGCAAGGAAAGGACAGGAATGCACCATATAATGTTAAATATGGCATTTTCCTGCCCTTTCCCTTTCACGCAGCACAGCAAGGTGGCTTGCTGCACTGCACTGTGTGAAGGTTTGATACATTTGCTACCCAGTTTCACCAGTAATGCTTTGTTTAAAACTAACAAGGATTCCTTCCATTCCTATGTCTATCTGTTTGGTGGTACTTCGTCTACGGTTACATTTCCACATTTCTACTGATGATGGTAATAGTTAACTGTATTAGTAGTTCTGCACAGATGTATTTTAGGGGACTCCTGATATTCTATGTATTAGATTAGTACAGCCTTGAAAAATTTGTTGTACGTTGTTGTACGAAAGAAACCTATGTTGGCTGTGGAAATTGAATTCCCGATGCTTATTCCCAAAACATATAAAAACATGTGAAATTTGAAAAGAAAAGGCATCAGTCTCATTTCCTATTTTTGGCTCCTAATATTCGCATATTTAACATTACATTTCTGGTTTGTTGCTGGCTCTAAAATGAAGGGTGGTAACCAGAACCCAGCATGATTTATGTCAAAAAGATTCATGGAGAAACTTTAGCAAATGAATATATGCCAATGTAATTCCCCAAAACGTGATTCTTGCAAAAAGATAAATAACGAACATTACATTTGGGTTAATCTTGTTTTCGAAAATCCAAGTGGCACTCAAATATGTATTTTTGTGAGGAGTTTTGTTTAACCTTTACCACGATTGACATGAGATTTCAATGGCAAAAAGATTACACGGAAAAAAACAGTAGGCATAGACATAATTGGAGTAAAATTTTAAATAAATATTCGTTTTTCAGAATGTGATAACAATTATGAGTACTCCTACCAGGTGCAAGATTATTTAGAATATAGCATTCTCTGGAAATTTGTCTGGAGAAGAGCAACATAGGCTGATACTAAACAAAAGTGGTTGTATACAAATCTCTATTGCCAACAAAAACCAGAACATCTCTACCACACTGCAGGCCCCATTCACAAAGGTAAACTGAGACAAAAGTCTAACTTCACGACTTTCGGTATTCACAAAGGGCATTTACGAGTACTAAAGTAAGACTTTAGTCTCAGTTAAACTTAGGTTTCGGTCTTAAGTTTAACTGAGAGCAAAACTGAGACAAAAGTCTCAGTTTACCTTTGTGAATCGGGCCCTGTAGATGGAACAGGGTTCCTTTTAAGCAGGCCACCTCCATTCACCATTAAGAAAAGACAACAGCTGAGGTTAAACTAAGATACAGTGAGTTGTTTTGTCGTTTCATGAACATATTCAGAGTTGAAGGGCCCTTAGGTCTTTCTGCTTTTTGCCACAGTGCCTTATTTGTAGCTGTTTCTTTGTAAGGCACAAACGAACAAGTCTATATGGTCGTTTTTTCTTTGTTATAGCTGTGATTACAGAATATATCGGTGACTGTCACACACAGGATGAATAAACAGAAGGGAAAACATCTTTCAGGGGTCACCATTGCACTAGACATATTCTTTCTGAAACTGCATTAGCCTCATGCGTCTGGGCATTCACCATAACAACTAAATCTGTCTGGAAATAAAATCAATAGAGACATAGACTGCTGAGAGAGCACTGTAAACAAAGCAGTTGATTGTTTTCTGTACAGTGTCCTCCTTACGACTTTGTAATTTAAGTGTCCAGTTTAGGAGAGAAGGAAGGTATTTTAATGAGGAAAAATCAAGTCTATCTTATAATATTGCTTACTCTTCGTAAAGAAAAATGTCGGACACCTGCGTAGGCCTCAACCAAATAATATGTTTTCCTGATTAACTACTGGAAGATAAGAGGTTATCTCAAAACTAGAGCAAATAAAACGTGGACATTTCTGGGAAACTGATCAAAACAAGCATTTGCAATGCAATAGGTTTAGCATTTGCAAGAGTTTAAGCTATTGGCATTGTAATGACAATGCCTTTTATGTATGTTTTAAAACCAACACATAAATAAAAGGCATTGCCATTTACAATGCCAATAGTTCAAACTCCCATAAATGCGAGACTTATTGCATTGCAAATGCTTGTCTGTTGGGCTCCCAGGGATACTGAATCTTTGGACTCACAGATATCCAGAACTTTCTTTGAGAAAAAGCAAGTGAGACTGAGAAGGGATCATTTTGGAAGGGGTCTGAGTTCTCATCCCTCACCTTCAAGATAGACCTATGGCCTCTCTAAATGCATGAGAGGAGCTGTAATATGGGATGAGTTTCTAAGCCTCATTTCGATCCAGCTGCAAAAATATAAATACTGTTACTATAAAAACAACAATAACTGAGAGATAAGCAAAAACGAGGGAGCGATGCACCGATAATAATTAGCAACTTTAAAACAACTCCTCTGTAACTGTGTGGAAAGTAAACTGAAGCGTTCCCGCAGGAGTTGTGCGGTGTCCCTTGCGTGGGAGAGCGTCTCATCTCATTTGCAGCTTAACGTCAACAGCGTGTGGTAAAGTGAGGGCTAATTATCAGGATGAAGGCCCGCCACTGGAAAGCAGGCCTGCGCTGAACTATACCTGTAAAGTTTACATAGCTAAATACATGTGTTCCATACTCTAACCTGGCCAGCTGTGCACTGTTTTTTTTTCCGGAGTTTTATATAACGCGAACTTGACTCGAAGGTATCAGAGCACTTTACATTAGCACCAGTTATGTTACACAAGGACACATTCATTTTTTGTTAGGCACGGGGAGATTCTGTGATTTGCCCAGAATCACAGGATGATTAGCGTCATTGCTGAGACTCGATCCTGGTTCCCCAGATGTGAAAGTGACCGCCCTAGCCCATTCGGCCACATCCTCTCCTTTGTTGTGCGTGAGTCAGCACATTTAATGACTTCAGAAAACGCTTACATTTTCCCAGATATTTTCGATCAGTAATATATCTGGGCAGGTAAAAATAAACAAGCTAGGATATGGGCAACGTAGACGGTCTTGTGGAGGAGGCGGGACTTTAGGTCTGGTTAGTGGGAGGGGGGAGAAACAGACACTAGGGTGAGATTAATCAGGGAAGGGGTGGGTGGGGGATTGCGATAATACCGGCACCGTGGTTACAGTGAAAGCGGGCACCCGTGTTACAGTGAATGTGGGCGCCTGTGTGGTTATTGAAAGCGGGCGCCCATGTGCTGCCTGAAGTAAGAGAAACTCCATAAAGAAAATAGTGCTCACAAGACTAAATAACACGTACCGTGTAACAACCGAAATAAAAGGGCCTGTCGCCATGGGAGGTTACCAATAAAGACAAGGCGGTACTAAGGAGGGACTAACAAGCCTATTTACGAATCAGAATCCAGCATTTACGAAGGACAATGACACAAGCCAATGACAAATATGGGCAGAGAGTGGGCGGGGCTCCTATTCCATACTACACTACAACACGTCTCGCAGAGCAGCAAATGTGCGCTGGTTCTAGGCTCGACCTAAAAAAGTATGATGCTAACAACCTTACCCGCTGTTACGTTTAACCAATATCCCTTTTTCAATATCCAGCATTTATATTGTACCCAGACTCGGATCATTTCCGTTAGTAACAAGCAGTGGCAAATCAAACTTGTATGGCTTTTAGTGAGCTATCACAGGCAAACAGCATTTATACAGGCCTTTGCTTGCATGCAGTAGCAGGTTAGAGCCAGACCCAGTGACTCTGGCAATGATTCTTGGTTGAGCTTTCTAAGAGAGAACTGAATCCATGGTAAGAGTTGTGTACAGAAAGGCAAGACATCTTATGCAAATTGCAACAGTGTACAAACCAAAGAGTTAAACTGACGACAAAATAATATAATGGGAACATCTCCTGGTGCCAGAGACCTCAGTTGGCTTGCTTGTAGCATCTCGTTGGTGGGTGACATTTTCAGAGACTGAACTCGTTGTGTCTGTTACAGTTACCAACATGCCACACATTTTGTTTTAATTTCAGAACTGTTTTATTAAGTTTTCATGAAAGAATAAAACAATATAGTAAAACAGAAAGAATCGTCTGGTGTAGCGGGGTTAATTTGCAAAGTTAAGGTCTGAGTAAAATGAGTAAAAGATTTATAGCATATATTCAGAACATTATTGGAGGTTCCGCTGTGTATGTCAAGTGTAAGCCTGAAATAAAATGAAAAGTGTCTAGAGGGAAGATAGAGAATTTGAACAAAGGGATAAGAGATAGAGTGGCAGGGGAGATAGTGGAGGGTATTGGGAGGGAAGGTTAGGGAGGGAATAGATGTTGAAGGGGGATGGGGGAGAGGTTTGGCTAAGTGTTGGTTAAGGGTTAGGTGGGGGTTAGGTTGGGCATCTGGGAGGGCTGCCGTTAGTGTTTGTGTGGGTATGTTGAAAGGGCAGGCACATAGGGAGGCATAGGTATTGGGAGATTACAGTTGTTTAATGGAGAGCTGAAAGGTGAAGCCGCTCTATAGTGGGAGGTAGTCGGATATGTATGAGTCCAGTCGTGCCCAGTTTTTCCACTTCTTTGCTGAATTTGTTTGCAAGAAGGTGTTTAGGGAGTTGTCTGCACCTCTGGTGAATTGAATCCATGCCCACCAGGTACAGGTTGATCATTTCGAGAGGCCCTTCCATTCAGCTAGAATGGACTTAGGATTTATTGTTACTAGAATATCCAAGAGGATGTAATCTTCTTTTCTCAGTATGTGAGTTACCTTGCGGGGTGATAGCCTAGGACAATTGAAGGGAGGTCAGGAGACCATTTAATATATATGATTTGCGATATAGTTATGCTGACTCCAGACCAGAAATCATTAACGAATGAGCAGTCGAGGAGCATATGTTGAAGGTCACACGAGGCTTTTCCACAACTCTAGAAAAAGGTTTGTGTCTTGGAGTTCGAGATAAATAGTTTGGTGGGAGTCAGGTGGGGCATGTAAGCAGTCCAATACCTGCATTGTGCCAGTGAGGGGGCTATTTTGTTGGTTGTTAGGTTAGCCCAAATGGAGGGCCAGTTTAGGATCATGGTGTGAGGAGTATAAGGAGTATTTATTAAGGGCACCTATTTCTCTTGGATTGGTTTAATTAGGGAATTGACTTAGGTAATAAAAAACATAGAGTTTGTAGGGTAGGTGCCCCAGAAATTTTTTTTTCCCAAAAGATCACAACCCTCTGCCTTCTGGTTTACAGAGGACCTGAGAAATCAAAAACTAATTTGCAAACGTCTAGAGCGGAGCTGGAAGAAGGGTTATAAAGAAACAAAGAAAAAGCTTTATAAAATCGGCCTGCAGAAATATAAACAACTCCTGTTCTCAGCTAAACAAAAGTTTTTTTTAACCCGTATTGATCTAGCGAAGAACTCGGTAAAAGAATTATTTAGAACTGTCTCTAGCCTGGCCTCTCCATGCCCAGCCAAAGTTCAGTCAAGTCAGGATCTGTGTGAAGTTATCGCCAAGTTCTTCCTGACTAAAGTGGAGACTATCTTTTCGGCTTTTAGTGGTTCAAGTGCGGCCATGATGAATACGGCAAGGGAAGAATTCAAGCCCACGAGGGTTTCCACTGCCACGTTTGATAAATTCTTGCCAGTGTCCCCTGACAATATTCATGGGCTTCTCATGGCAGCCAAATCAGGGTCACCCTATGATCCATGCCCGGTGCTGTGGCCAAATTGGCCCCGGGTCCGATGGCTTCATCACTGTCTTCTATTTTTAATGGCATGTTTGAAACAGGGCATTTCCCTACACGCGTGAAATTGGCCTCTATATTGCCCCTTTTAAAGAAGCCTAGCTTGGACCCTAAGGACCCTAATAATTTTCGCCCGATTTCACGTCTTCCGCTTCCAGCTAAATTAATTGAAAAAATCATGAATACACAACTTAGTACTTTCTTAGCTGCGAGACAAGCCGTGGATCCCTCCCAGTATGGCTTTAGAGAGGGACATAGTACTGAGTCTGCTCTCATTAAGGCCACAGAGGAGATCAGAGAAACCGTGGATCAGGGTGGCAGGGCGACTCTGATCCTATTGGATTTGTCCGCGGCCTTTGATACGGTCCATCATGAAATCCTGATGGACGGTTTAAGGGCATGTGGGATCCAATCCAAAGCCTGGAGGGGCATATTAACAACCAGGCGATAGTCAATTATCGCCGCTTTAGCGTCCGTTTTCGGACGGAAAGCGGCGATAATTCTATCGCCTAATCAGCAAGGTCACGCTATCGCGTGAATCCCTGCACTATCGCCCCTTTCCCCCAACGCCCATCCTTGCATCTCTAATGAGATGCAAAGTGAGCGTCACTAGGCGTACCCCAGATGGGCTCCGTTGTAAATATCGCCGATGTGCACATCGCGATATTTACAAGGCAGCCCACAGGATTATAGCAGATGTTAGATTTTGGCGAAACGTCCGTTTGCGCCAAAATCTAACGCCTGCTATAATCCCGACTACCTGTGTTAGCCATAGGAGGTGGATTCTGCTGATACGACCCTGTGGGTCGTATCAGCAGGTACTCATCGCCTTTTGCAGGGAACATCGGCTGGAAAACCAGCGATGTTCCTGCAAAAGCGATAACTATCGCTATCTCTGGAATTTTTATCGCCCTGGAGTAACGGCTGTTAATAACGCGCTACCAGGGCGATAAATGCCAGAGATAGCCAGCGATAATATAATTATCGCTAAGCACGGCCAGCGATAATTATCGCTGGACGTTGTTAATATGCCCCGGAATCTGTTAAGATCTTTTCTATCCGACAGAGGTCAAATTGTTGCTCTGGGTGAATACCAGTCCAAACCTTTTTCACTGCCCTGTGGTGTCCCACAGGGGTCCTCCCTGAGCCCTACCCTTTTTAATGTGTACGTTTCATCCTTGGCCCCCATTATCAGAGCATTTGGGTTTGGTCTCACCTCGTATGCTGATGACACCCAAATTGTGGTGTCTCTGCTACCTGGCCAGGAGGTGGGTACGCTTCCAAGACTGCATGGAATCAGTTGGGAGATGGATGACAGAGAATTGTCTAAAGCTCAATTCAGGCAAAACTGAAGTTTTATTGTTTGGAAAGGATACCAACTTTTGGACACCAAGTTGGTGGCCTGACTCGATGGGCTCTCTCCCGCTACCTTCAAAAAAGGTAAAAAACTTGGGAGTAATAGTGGAGGAGAGACTTACCTTTGGGGATCAAGTAAATGCACTGGCATCAACAACAGCCTATGTGCTTAGAACAGTCAGCAAATATTGCCATTCTTACCCCTGGGTAGCCGGCAAACAGTGGTCACAGCACTGGTATTGTCAAGGCTGGACTATTGCAATAGCCTGTATTTAAATATTCAACAAAGATTTACGAACAAACTCCAGCTGCTGCAAAATGCACCTGCTAGACTCCTCACTGGTACGTCCAAGTTCTCTCCCATCTCCAAGGAAAAAAAGAAATTGCACTGGCGTCGAGTGCACTTTAAATCGCTCTGTGTGGTTTTTAAAGCTCTTCAAGGTACAGGTACAGACTTTTTAAAACGGATGTTCCAGTGGTATACACCGAAAAGGACACTTCGCTCACTGGGTGCCAAGTTGGTCTCAGTGCCACACACAAAAAAAGTTTGTGGGGGGGCAGAAGCTTTGTCTTCTGTGCGGCGAAAGCCTGGAATGACCTACCGTTTCACCTAAGAAATGCCACGGATCTTTTAGCCTTTAGGAAAGGTTTAAAAACCTGACTTTTTGCTAAATAAAACTCTTTCCCTCCTTTTCTTGCCTACAGGATAAATAACTAGCGCCAGGACACCCTCGGGTAACCGCTGCGCTTTAAAAATATTATTAACATAACACCAATCACTGCTTTGTTTAGTGTGGATGGAAGATCTGGTATTTTTAGAGGTTTGTGTCTAGCTAAGATGACCTTAAGTTTCAGAAATTTATGAAAGTCAATGTCATCTAAGTTAATAGCGTGTTTGATGTGAGAGAAGAGTAGAGGACATGAAGGTGTCCCTAAGATTTTGATGAAAAGAATACCTTTTTGTGCCCAGTTCTCGCAGTACAGCATTTCCCCATCTTATCTGATATGTTGTTGTGCCACAGTGAGGCTAACGTAGAGTGCTTCATATTATTGGTAGGTTTGTTGACGATTTTCCGGAGGGCTTGGAGGTTCCAGCATGGATAAAGGAGGAGTGTTGTACTATTATCTTTTTAGTCATGAGTAACGACGTGAGGGAGAGTGGTAAAGCAAGATTCTTTTCTACTGTGAGCCAGGTTGGAGAGAGATTTGGGGCAGGGTTAAGCCAGAGGTGTGCCTGTCTAGCAAAGTATGCCATTTGGAATCTTCTATAATCTGGTAGGTTTAAGCCTCCTAGAGATTTGGGTAGTCACAGTTTCTTGAGAGCGAGTCATAGATTTTTCGACTTCATGTTTTCTTTCTAGCGAGCCTTTCTTTCGACGGAAAAACCTTGTTTCAAGCCGCCATGGTCTTGACGGTTGGCGAGACGGACCTTGACAGTACACCAAGGACGTAATCAGAAGTCTGCGTGCAGATTTTGCAAAAAGGATTCACGCCAAAGATCTACAAAAATTTCCATGAAAGTTTTGGTTTTCGGTCATTGACCAGCCTCTGCAATAAATGTTTGCTCTGTAGGATGTTTGAATAAAGACAAGCAGGGATCGGCTGATCTCGCTGTATTAAACAAGCTTTGTGGCTCTGAGGAGAACCCCATAGTAAACTTGGGGGTTCGAAACGCTGTCGACCTGTTTTTGCCAATCAAGTGTATAAATTAATGTGAAATTTGGAAATTCTTTGAATTTTTGAATTCTTTCTTGTTTGGCTTTTGTTTTGCATTTTCCTTTGTCTTCATATGATGTGTACAAATATGAAATATTGAAAGGGGTTTTGTGTGTGGGTTTGCTGGAATGTGTGTGGATTGGAAATTGTGTATGGTTGCGATGAATGGTAGATGTGATACGGTTGATTGAGCTTGAAAGAGAGGTTGATTTTGATTTGAGCACGTGAAAAAATGCTTTGAATTCGTGTTTTGTAAAGGCAAGACAGTTTGCCTTTTGGTGTTTGTCTAAAAAAAATTTAAATGGATTAAATTTTCTTTATCTAAATATGTGATTTTTGGAAAAAATTTGGATTAAATCTTATTGAAACAGATTGTTCAAGGTGACATTGATTCAATTCTATGCGCCGTTTAGAAATAAGAGAATGAGTATCAGTATTGGAATTCTGATGTTTTTTTGTTTAAATAGGGCTCAGCCTTACTGATTGGAGCCTAAACCCTTCTTTGCTTTTTCTTTGCTTTTTGCAAGTGTGGCTAAAGGCAAGCATCCAAAAGCCTCATTTAGGTGATCACGATACAGTTGTAGCTGGGCCGGGCTGTGCAGAGCCACAAAGTGAGCAGCCATTGCGAAGCACAAGGAGGAGAAGCAGGACACCAGCAGCCAGCGCCAATATTAAGGGAAACCCTCCGAAAATGCTGGAAAATATACAATGAATAAAAGCCGGAATTACCCCGAATATAGTTTGAAAGGAAGAGACCAGGCCAGATCCCACACATTTAAAAAAAATGGGCAAGGCCCGTCGTATCAGATGCATTAAATATTTGGTGAATTAGTTCCCCAAAATGAAGTGGGAGGTTTGTGTTAAGAAGCGACTGTATCTCACTCGAGGTCCGAGCCACCTGCAATCTGAATGTTTCACGGGCGGAAGTGAGGGCCACCTCCTGTTGGAATAAAAGGGCTTTGAGCCTGCTCAACTTGTTGAACTCTGTTTCCAAAGTCGAAATGGACGGCCAAAGCGAGGAATCTAAACTCCCATGCGGGGGCGGGAAAAGGTCATTGCTACAGCAAGTTACGCGCTGGGAAACAGTTACCAAATATGGGACACCCGCCCGCAAACCACAGCAGTCTTGATTGTTTAAAATGAGATAGCTGCCATTAGTAAGCAATGTAAAGACAGGCGTGATGGATGGTACTGGGGTCCCTTTCAAAAAGCAAGCTAGATTGGGCGCCGACACGTTACACTCGCCATGTAATTTAACGTGTTTGCACACAAGAAAGTGACCCAGTACTGAATCACACTCCTCCCCTGTGAGGAAAACTTCTTTATCCTCCCTCAAACACCGATAAGCAAAGGGCAGGACCCATAATTCATGCAGAAAAGCAGTGCAAAGCGATTCAAAGCGGCCAACAGGAAAGTGTTGCATACATGATTTAAACTGAAAAAGTGAAAAGGGCAAAGTGATAACGCCATGAATTAACCAAACAGCAGAGTCCTCTACGGAGAACGGCAAAGGCTCCAATTGTTCAATATGTAACAGCGTGTATACAGCATCTTTCATGGACATAAACTTCTGTTTATCAGTCAGGTTAAAAGGCAAAAATAAAGCGGTGGCATTTAAATAATCCCAATGCACCTTACCCATTTTCAGTGTCTGCAATGTCCAAGCAAATTGCATGACCGACCTTAACTGATTCTGACCATGATATAACACAGAAACATCACTCTGCACAATATCTATTACAGAAGAAACAATATTGTCTAAGGTATAAATGCGTGAAGAAAGCGTGTTAATGCTGTTGTCCACTACAGCAAGGACTTTTTTCCAAGTTTGCCTGGTCAATTTGACGCAGACGGAAGGCGGCTTCCATCTGTGAAAGTTTCCAAATTTCATTATGAGAGGCATAAAGAAATCACTTGGCCCTTGGATTACGTGGGCCTAGGAGAAAATCAGCCAAATCTATATCGTTCTATAGGATTGAAAGGTGCTGTTTGACAGATGCTAGTGTAGAGTGTTCTAGCCACTGCTGGCACAATTTACCTACCGAGTATGTAGTCACAGAATGATGAGGTGGATAACGAGGATCAGGCTTAGTCTGAAAGAAACCAGGTGTAACATTATAGAAACGCAATTGGCATGCATTAGCATTAGATTGCCACAACAACCATCCCACTGGATCAATTTCAGAAACATTAAAGGAGGCATTCTGAAGGAGAGACTGCAAAGTCTCAATGGTGTAGTTATTATGTAACCGCCAATTATTATATTCAGCTAACGATGGAATTGAGGGGGTATTTATGTTTTTGACAGTTGAAAGGCCATAAGAGGATGTATGGTAAATGGTTTCATTTAAAAACAGCAATTGAGTCGGGATCAGGCAGGCACGATGTAATGCCTCAGTGCCCTGAACCTGCCATGGCTTTGTGCCCCAGATTGATTTTAAATCTATAGTCTGTTTCCAATGGTCATAACCGTGTGTGGCCAACTGCGTTCCAAACGAGTTGGCGTAAATTAGTTTAGTGTGGGATAACAGGTACTTGATGTAGGGGATTTTGAAGCCTAAAATAATAGGATTCAGGATTGGTCAAATCATAGTTAGAAAAATAGGTGAACTTATCCCTAAGCGTTTTAGAACTCCCCTGTATGGGAGTTGGCCAATGTTCCCATTGGGTAAAATTAAAAACAGGTCTCATGGTGTTTGATTTGTGTAAAAAATTATGCCCATAATGTTGATAGCAAAAGGGATCACCATAATCGGCAGAACTTAAATACAAATCCTCAGCATCAAAGGCAGCATAATATTTTAAATCTGAAAACAATGCATGAACTGCCTGCACATCCCAATCATCCGAATGTGTGTCCCGTGTCACCACATCTCCTAATGAGACGCGAAACACGTACGGAACTTTAAGGACCTCTGTTGGGCCATGGATTTCGTAAGCTACTTTGTCCCAAACGATGCCATCATGAACAGGAAAAGCTGAAATATTCACAAAAGTCTTGTCACGTTTCATGATATGGGACGATGTGTGAGGAGCCAAAGTTCCATCGACCATTTTTACTGCAGAGCGTTCAGGGAGATAATGGCCATTTATAAATAAAAAGAACACTGTCACAAATCCAATTGACATGAAGAGAAATATTAAGATAAGCACCAACCAAATGTAGGTCCATGTGGGGAACGAAGTATGTCTTTTTGAACCAGGAGCAAAAGAGACGTAACTGAGACTTAGGTGCATCAGGCAAACTGGATGTCGAGGAGGACGATGCAGAAGAAAGGTGTGACGGTTCTCCTTCACAGGCACTCACTGGACTTGCAAGCAAAGGCGAAAGTGTTGAATCGTCCATTCGTACTCGTGGGCTAGATGGTAACTCACACACGGAATCAGTAGCCGGAAAAGGACACACAAGATCCATCGCAGAAGATGATTGTCGCATAGGCTGAAGATCAATTACAGTGTCCTTCAAATGAGCAGACATCCGTGTGGCAGCAGATGATGACAAAGTCAATGGTGCTAAGGATATTGCGTTGCACGAAACTGCAGGTGTCACACTATTCAGAATCGGCCACACGGTGTAACTTGACATTGTCCACTGAGATGTATCTATTGTCCTTGCGACCTGGCAATGGTGGTAGAATGACAGTACGAGTACCCTTCAGTCCAAGTACAGAAACCGGAGCATAATAAGAGGGACCAAATTCTTTTTTGTTTTCAATCTTCTCCCGTACCAGATCTCCAACTTTAGGAAGCCAACCGGTAACAGGAATCAACTGTGCATCAGCAGGCGAAGATGGTAAATGCTCAGTAGCCAGAGTATCACGGGGCATTTGTAGATCCTGTAATATAGCAGAATGATTATCTATGTCAAACTTAGAGGCAGCCGCCACAATGTCCAGACCATCAAGGTCAGGAACAAACATGTGAAAGCCAAAGAGCATTTCCAATGGGGTCCGCCCACCCAGAGATCTTCTAGGGAGATTATTTAATGCACGTTGGACCCCATACAAGTGGGACAGCCAGTCCCTGCCAGTACCTAAGACTCTAGCTGTCAAGGATTGCTTTAAGTCACGGTTCATTCGCTCCACAACTGAATTTCCCTCAGGCCTGTATGGAGACGAAAACTGCACCTGTACCCCCAACGACTTCATCGCATCCTTGTAAGCCTTAAAGGCAAATGCCGGACCTTGGTCAGAATGAAAGGTACCACAGGCAAACATCCCGATAAAGACACGCAAATCCCTGATGACATTTCGAGCGTCAGCACTACGTTGTGGCCATACCCACAGGAATCGAGTGCACGAATCAACCGCAACCAAGATATACTTGTATGCAGTATCAGAAGAAAGAGGACCGCAGTGATCAAGATAGACACAGCCAAAAAGTCTATTAGAAATACATAGCTGTGTTTGTGGCGGACGTGGGACTGTAGAAGGCTTGATTTTTTGACAAACATCACAGCAAAGAACATAATTACGAGTCTGTTTACATAAACCACGCCACCAGTAACGATGCTGAAGAATAGAGACTGTTGCCGACACACCAGCATGTGCCGAAGCAATGCCTTCGTGTGCGGCCTTGATCAAAGCTTGTCTGCGGTCAGAGTTGGGAATCAGCCGATCCCCAACTGAAGGAATGGTAGCATAAGGAATCTGTTCAGGAGTTACATGATAAGAGTATTTAGAAGGGAAACCCGCAGGATAATTACCTCCCTCCCTAGTTGCAGCAACCGCTGCCAGAATTTCATTTTCAACCTTAGTCATAGATCTTGTAACTGCTGCTACGGAACACATGGCTACTGCAGACTTGGCCGCTTCATCAGCCAGAGAATTACCAAGAGCGTGTGTTCCGATACGCTGGTGGCCAAGAGTGTGAATAACATGTGTGAGAGGCAGACGTTGTTTAAGATCTGCGACTCGAGCCCAAAGCGTTTTATGCTTAATTGCGCTGCCTTTAGAATCGCGGTAATCATTTTGAGACCAAAAGCATAAGTTGTCATTGAACGACTGGACACAATAGTAAGAATCGCACACAATAAGAGTATTCACAAGAGGATCAGCAAACTCTAGAGCTAGAACAAGAGCACGCAGCTCGGCCAATTGTGCCGTGCAGTCTCCTAGTGCCTGTGTGTGCACAATGGATGACTTAAACTCTCTATCTTCAATGGAGCCAGTCACAATGGCACGAGCCGCAGAATAAGCATGTTTGGAACCCGTGGTCGGATGCGCCGAGCCATCGGTATAAATGATGCATTTTGTATTCACACAGAGGAAGAAGGGACAAAGGAGGAGGATGAACAAATTCATACTGCAAAAACTCCTGAGTCTGAAGAGAAGGATCAAAGACAAATGTGACATCCGAAGACGTCAAAGAAGTAGCCCACTGAATCCAACGTGGGTGCAATGCCTTAGAGTTAGGCACACTAGCTTTAGTCACCGCTTCCAAAGCAGGGAAGGGAGTGACCATAAGAATGCGTTTGCCCTGCGCCAGTGAGCGTTCCTTTAGAATCGCCATCTGCACTGCCGTCAAGATTTGTTTTACAGAGGACAAACGCATTTCAGCCGCAGTGTACAAGTGTGAATTGTATGCAATAGGTATTGTGCCACTATTAGACCTAGCATCCTTGGCGTGGTTTCCCCTGACTTTTTGCCTCTACCTCCTGTATTTTTGACACTGTGCTGGAATTCGTTTTTGCTGTTTAGATGCTTTGGGCACCTTGCCACTGCTGATCAGTGCCAAAGTGCAAGTGCTCCCTGGTTAAATTGTTATTGTGATTGGCTATCCATGATTGGTATATTTGCTTTACCAATAAGTCCCTAGTAAAGTGCACTGAGTGTGCCAGGGCTGGTAATTCAAATGCTACTAGTGGGCTTGCAGCCCTGATTGTGCCACCCACATGAGTAGCGCTGAAAAGAGGTCTCAGGCCTGCCACCGCATTGGCTGTGTGCAGTTTGTTAACTGCCATGTCGACCTGGCCAGTGCACCCACTTGCCAGGCCTTACCCTTCCCTTTTCTTACACCTAGGACACCCCTATGGTAGGCCCAAGGTACAACCCCTGGGCAGGGTGCAGTGTATGTGAAAGGTAGGACATGTACTAGTGTGGGTAACATGTCCTGATAGTGAAATACTGCCAATTTCGTTTTTCACTATTGAAAGGCTATCTTGCCCATAGGTTAACATGGGGAATGCTGTGTAACATGGTTACCTGCATATCTTCCCATAGCAGCAAGATAGAAAGTTGGAATCTGGTACCCCTGAACTCAGAATTTAATTACACATCTTTTAGTGAAGATGGTTTTAAATTCTAAGTTTGGAAATAGCACTTTTAGAAAGTGGCTATTTTCTTGTTCAACCTTTCTGTGTGCCTCTGCCTGTTTGTGAATTGACCGTCTGGTTTGTGAGTGACAGGGGCTGGGGGTGGCTGCAGGAGGCTGGGTGAGTCAGCACTAGGCTGAATAGACCTATCTACATGTAGAGTGGTGTTAGGAGTTGCACCTGTGTCTGAATAAGGCTGTGCCTACCTTCCACAATGCTGGCTCCACTTCCTGCGGTGTGTCTGATGACCCTGGCCCACACTCACAAAGGAAGGAGAGGTGCCCTGGCAGAATGCACCCTGAACTGGTTTGGACTGGGTCCAGGACCCCACACACATGAAGAACAAAGACTTTTGGGGTATAAATACTAGAGCTGAAACCCCTGAATTTTAGACTACTTCGTGATCAAGAGGAATCCCTGCCAAAGAAGATCAGCTGAAGAGACTCAGGAAAAGTACTGCCCTTGCTGTGTGTCTGGGGTTGGCCTGCAGTTTGCTGTATCCACTGAGGAGAGGACTAAGGGACTTTGCTGTGGGCTGTGTCCCCCTGCTTGAAGAAGGACTTGGCTGTGTCCTGTGTCCCTCTGAAGAAAAGTCTCCAAGGGCCTGAGTAGAGCTGGCCTCCTGTTTCTGAAGTCCAAGGCATAAAGGACTTCACCCCCAGCTTCCCTGAACTTCCTTGCTGGGAGTTCCAGTCTTCCAGGAGGGCCTGTAACTGTGTGTGAGGCCTTTCTGCTGTTGGGAGCTGAACAAGAGTAAGAAGAGGAAGAAAATCTGTTTTCCGACGCCGTCGACGCCGCCGCTGTGACGCCGCGACCTGCATCGAGGCACGGGGAGCCGCTCGTGAAGTGACGACGCTGCGCCTGGCCTGCTCCACAGCTCCGACGCCCTACGACACCCGCCGACACCGGCAGCGATAAGCCGTGACCGACGCCAGCGCTCGCATCGACTTCGTGTCTTCAACAAGTGCCGGCCTCCTGTTATCGTGGTGCCGATAACCGCCGAGGGTGACTCGCAAGAACCGCCGACGTCGCATCATCACCGGAGACGACATCGTTCTTCGCCGATGCCGTGCATCGTCACCGACTTCATTTTTCAAGGTACTGTTGTTGGGGGTCTGTGTGACTCCGCGCCCGACGCCGCTATCCTCGCGGGCGGCGCCGTTCTTTGTATTTTGTACTGTCCCGACGTCGTGATAGCCCCAGTTGGTGCTATTGGATTTCTACAGCTTATTTTTGCAACAACCTTTTTAAAAGACATTTTACTGAGTTTTGTATGTTGGAATTTTGTCGTTTTGGTCTTGTTTAAGTTTAGTAAAGATACTTTATTTTTCTAAACTGGTGTAGTGTCCATTTGTGGTGTTTTCACTATGTTACTGTGAGTGTTGGTACAAATACTTTACACATTGCCTTTGGGATAAGCCTGTCTGGTCATACCAAGCTACCGAGGGGGTGAGCAGGGGTTATCTAAAGTGTGTATCCCCCTTACCCTGACTAGAAGCAAGGGTCCCTATTTGGACAAAGCTACCTACCTCTGCCAACTAGAGACCCCCAGTTCTAACATTGGTGGTCAGCAGTGAGGATTTGAACTTGTATTTGTACTTGGCCCACAGTAATTGGTGTACATCACTAGACTATTGCAGACCACTACGCAACCACATACTGTGTTCTTTTTGGTTTTTGGTTCTATTTTTGAGTAACTCTTAGAGAAAGCATCATGTCCCAGAAGGGGAATACACCAAGTGAAAAGGCAGAATTGGAGTTCAACATTGAGGATTTGTATTCCTACAAGGTAGACCAGCTTAAACAATTCTGCAAAGATTTGGGATGTCCCACAAGGAGTAGCGCTAAGAAAGATGAGCTACAAAAGGCCTTAAAAGCCTGGTGGGAGGCCAAAGGAGCTGCAGGACAAGATGATACAAATGAGGAGGTGGATAACCAGGGGAATGGGTTTGGGCCACAGGATTTGCCTGTGCCAGGAGCAGCCCCAAGGGCTGTCAGCATCCATTCCGCAGGGAGTCTCTCCCAGGAAGAGAGGGAAGAGAACCAGAGGATCAGAGAATATGAGCTGGAAGTCATGAGGCTCAAGATGAAGCAATTAGAAATGGAGAAAGAAATCCAGCACAAGGCAGAGGAGAGGGCTCGTGCCTTGGAGGAAAGGAAATTGCTTTTGGCTCATGAGTTGAGCATGAGGGAGCTGGACCTGAAGGCCAAACAATTGGAGTCCAGCTCAAATGGTGGCAGCGCACAGCCAGTGCAAGGGGGTAAAGTATACATCCCCAAGGATATAGTGCAGAATTTCCAGAAGGGTCAGGATATTTTTGCATGGTTTGAGTCATATGAGGTGTCTTTGAGGATGCATGAGGTGCCTGAAAAGAGCTGGGGACGGGCCTGTGGAAGCATTTTGAGGCGTCAGGGACCGCAGTTTTGACACCTTTAGAGAAGGAGGGTGCCCTGACTTATGCCAACATGAAGGAGGCTTTATGCCTCAAGTATGGGCTCACCCCAGAACAGTATAGCGTGAGGTTCAGGAACTCAAAGAAGAATGATTCAGACACTTGGGTTGAATGTGTGAGAATGTACACCCGCGCATTGGAAGGTTGGCTGAAGGGCAGCAAAGTTACTGATTATGAGGGTTGTGCCATCTAATTGAGTTGGGAGCACTTGAGCAGTCTATGTGTTCCAGAGCTGCGCCAGCATCTTTTGGATAGTAAGTTAACTAATCCTAGTGAGCTTGCTAAGGAGGCGGACCGCTGGACCAGCACCAGGGTCCACAAGGGGATTGTGGGTACCACAGCCAAAGGGGGCAGGGTCCCCAGCAGAAGAGTGGGGGGACAAAGGTAATCAAAAGGAGTTCTCTAAAGGGCCTCAAAATAATGCAGAGGTAAAGGAGTCCCAGCCCCCCCAGCCTAAGACGTTGCAGCCCCCTAAGGGCGGGCGTAGTAACTTTCCGGGTCCCCTCAGGTGTTACAACTGTAACGAGAAGGGCCACATTGCCCCTAAGTGCCCCAAGAAGTCCCAAGCACCCACTGGTGCTCCGTCACCAGGTTTAGTGAGTGTAGCTTTGGGAGAGGAATTAGTTTCCAGTGGGGAGGAGGAGCAGGCAGTGATGACCCTTCTCTCTTCAGGAGACAGAGAGATGGACCAGGAGTCCTACTTGCCTGAGAACACTAAACAGTACAGGCAGTGGGTGACCATCAATGGGAGGAGGGTGGAGGCTCTGAGAGACACAGGAGCCAGCGTGACATCCGTGAGGTGTGAGTGGGTGTTTGAAGAGCAGGTCATTCCCAATGCACTTCACCCTGTAGTTGCAGCAGACAGCTCTGTGCGCCTCTGCAAAGTGGCGCAAGTTCCCTTTGAGTGGGGGGGGGTCTCAGGTTCCTTGAAGGTCGTTGTTAGTCCATCCATGCCTGTAGACTGTCTGCTAGGAAATGACCTGGAGAGTTCCCCATGGAGGGAGTTGGAACGCCAGGCTCATTTGGAGATGTTGGGTCTGCCACTCAGTCAATGGCAGCCAGTAGGGGTAACCAAGCGGACCTGGAGCGTAAACAGTGGCCCAGGTACCTACCAGGAAGAGGAAGGGCAGAAGGCGTGTGAAACCAGCGCCCCCAATTCCCACAGTCCAGGAGGAGGCAGAACCTGAGGGGGATGCCCTGGAACCTACAGGGGAACAGATAGCCGAACTGGGAGACCTGCCTGAGCTGACCCATTGGCAGCAAGAAGGAGGTCCCTCCAGGGAGGAGTTCTGCAAGGCGCAGAG
Source organism: Calotriton arnoldi (assembly GCA_963921515.1). Lineage (NCBI taxonomy): Eukaryota > Metazoa > Chordata > Amphibia > Caudata > Salamandridae > Calotriton > Calotriton arnoldi. The sequence continues at coordinate 587,319 of CAWUFW010000648.1, read as the reverse complement.
AGAATGCCCTTATCTCATTGGTATGCGGAAACAGGCCGCAGACCAGGCAGCAGGTGGTGAGTCCAAGAATCATCTCATTTACTGGGAGGATGGGTTACTCTATAGTGAGCCTAAGGTCCCTGAGCCAGGTGCAGCCCGTGTGCTGGTGGTACCCGAGCGCTTCAGGACCTTCCTAATGGGTCTGGCTCATGACGTGCCTCTCGCAGGTCATCTGGGGCATGACAAGACCTAGCAAAGGCTTGTCACCCACTTTTACTGGCCCCAGATGAAGACGCATGTTGGTACACATTGTAGGACTTGCCAGACTTGCCAGGCAAGTGGCAAGAGTGGAGGGAAGTGTAAGGCTCCCCTCCAACCCTTTCCTGTGGTGAGCACCCCTTTCAAGCGGGTGGGCATCGACATTGTGGGGCCTCTGGAACCCAAGACAGCCTTAGGCAACAAGTTTATCTTGGTCTTGTTGGACCATGCCACCCGGTACCCGGAAGCTGTCCCTCTCCGGACAATCACTGCCCCTGTGGTGGGCCGTGCATTGATGGGGATCTTTTCCCGTGTGGGGTTCCCAGAGAGGTGGTCTCCGACCGGGGTACCAACTTCATCTCGAGAGTACATGAAGTCTTTGTGGGAGGAGTGTGGGGTAACTTACAAGTTTACCACTCCTTACCATCCTCAAGGGAATGGGTTGGTTGAGAGATTCAACCTGAACCCTGAAAAGCATGATAATGGGCCTTGCGGAGCCCATGAGATGGAAGTGGGACGTCTTCTTACCATGCCTGTTGTTTGCCTACAGGGAGGTGCCTCAGAAGTCCTTAGGGTTCAGTCCCTTTGAACTCCTGTATGGCCACCCTGTTAGAGGACCTCTCAGTCTGGTGAAGGAGGTTGGGAGAAATCCCTGATAAGACCCCCAGGATGTGTTCAGCTATGTGCTGGCCTTCCGCAACCAGACTCAGTGCTTCAGGAAACTCGCTCAGGCGAACCTGGAAGCTAGCCAGGAAGAAATGAAAAGATGGTATGACCAGAATGCCACTCTGGTCGAATTTCAACCTGGGCAGAAGGTGTGGGTGATGGCGCCAGTGGAGCCTTGTGCGCTCCAAGACAAGTGGACTGGGCCATATGAGGTGGTGGAGCGCAAGAGCGATGTAACCTATCTGGTTGACTTGCAGTCTCCTAGGAACCCTTTGAGGGTCCTGCATGTGAACCGCCTCAAGCCACACTTTGAGAGGTCTGATGTGACAATGCTCCTTGCCACAGATGATGGGATGGAGGAGGAAAGTGACCCTCTTCCTGACCTCCTGTCAGCAGAGGAGCAAGATGGGTCAGTGGATGGGGTAAACCTCTCTCCCACACTGACCCCAGAACAGCAGAGGGACTGTTGCCATGTGTTGGGTCAGTTCGCCTCCCTGTTCTCCCTGACACCAGGAGTCACCAATTGGTGCAGTGCGAGTGGGATGATTGTGCCCTGTGTGGGAGTGGCGCTCACTATTACCGGTATATCTGATATTATTCTTCTTAGGTATATGGTGCTCAGGGAGGGGATAATCACCCATCACCCCACAATTCAGATCCAAGGATCTGTACGACAATATATATCATGCCCCGGCACTCATAAGACAATATTCAAAGTCAATCACTAATAGTAAAGAAACAATCATGGCATATATGGATGAGTTTAATGTTCTCTTGTAGTAGCTCCAGCCAACACGTGTTTCGTCGATCGGGACAAGGGACCCACGACTTCCTCAGGGCTGTATGTATACCGGAATACGTTATGAGCCTTCTGGCTGGTTCTAATTCCGTCCCAGCCTAATCACGGCTGGGAAAGTCCAAAGATGTGTAGTTATTTCTGTCCTCAATATATCCGACACATGGCACTTACTCCCACACGGCCATACCGAGGTGCCGTGGTCGGATGATATCGGAGACGCTGCCACACACAGCGCATCGCGGACTTATCTAAATACGCCGCTTAAATACGGACTTAAGGACACAACACTAATAAGTGTGTGTCGGATATATTGAGGACAGAAATAACTACACATCTTTGGACTTTCCCAGCCATGATTAGGCTGGGATGGAATTAGAACCAGCCAGAAGGCTCATTACGTATTCCGGTATACATACAGCCCTGAGGAAGTCGCGGGTCTCTTGTCCCGATCGACGAAACACGTGTTGGCTGGAGCTACTACAAGAGAACATTAAACTCATCCATATATGCCATGATTGTTTCTTTACTATTAGTGATTGACTTTGAATATTGTCTTATGAGTGCCAGGGCTTGATATATATCACCAATTGGTGCGTCCATGATGTGGACACTGGGGGCAGCCTACCTGTGAAGCAGAAATTTTACAGGGTAGCTGACAAGGTCAGGGCCAGCATCAAGGAAGAAGTTTCCAAGATGTTGGCGCTAGGGGTGATTGAGCTCTCAAGCACCCCGTGGGCTAGCCCAGTGGTCTTAGTGCCAAAAGCTGCTGCACCCGGTGCCACGCCAGAACTCAGGTTTTGTGTGGACTACTGTGGGCTCAATGCGGTCACCAAGACTGACGCACACCCCATCCCCAGAGCTGATGAGCTCGTGGATCGGTTAGGCGCTGCCCAGTACCTCAGTACGTTTGATTTAACTTCTGGGTACTGGCAGATTGCCTTAACTGAGGGGGCCAAGGAGAGGTCAGCGTTTTCAACGCCAGAGGGGCACTTCCAGTTCCGTGTCATGCCCTTTGGGTTGAAGAACGCCCCTGCCACGTTCCAGAGACTGGTCAACCAGGTACTGTCCGGGCTGGAGGAATTCAGCGCCGCATACCTGGATGACATTGCTGTGTTCAGCTCCAGTTGGGAAGAACATTTGCAACCCCTCTGTGAAGTGTTGAAGGCTCTGCAAAGGGCAGGCCTCACTATCATGGCCAGTAAGTGCCAGATAGGGCAGGGATCTGTGGTGTATTTGGGACACCAGGTAGGGAGCGGCCAGGTGGCGACCCTCCAAGCGAAGATTGATACCATTCTGGCTGGGGAGCCCGCCAAGACACAGACAGAAGTGAGAGACTTTTTAGGACTCACCGGGTATTATTGCCGATTTGTCAAGAGATATGGCACCATTGTTGCCCCCTTGACAGAACTGACTTCACGGAAGCAGCCCAGGAAGGTGATCTGGTCCGATGCCTGCCAGACCGCGTTTGATGCCCTGAAAGCTGCCATGTGCACGGCACCCGTGCTCAAGGCGCCTGATTTCTCCAAAGAGTTTGTGGTGCAGACAGATGCTTCAGAGCATGGAGTGGGAGCAGTACTCTCACAACTGAACGACGAGGGCTTGGACCAACCTGTAGCTTTCCTTAGCCGGAGGCTACTTCCCAGGGAACAGAGGTGGAGTGCAATTGAAAAGGAAGCTTTTGCTGTGGTCTGGGCACTGAAGAAGTTAAGGCCCTACTTGTTTGGGACTCACTTCCGGGTTCAGACAGACCACAGGCCCCTCAGATGGTTAATGCAGAGGAGGGGTGAGAACCCAAAACTGTTGAGGTGGTCCATCCCCCTACAGGGAATGGACTTTACGGTGAAACACTGCCCTGGTACAGAACACGCCAATGCTGATGGTCTGTCCAGGTTCTTCCGCTTAGTGATGAGAACTCCCCAGGGGAGGGGTAGTTCTCCCCACTTTCAGCTGGAGGGGACAAGTGTTAGACCTGGCATCCTTGGCGTGGTTTCCCCTGACTTTTGCCTCTACCTCCTGTATTTTTGACACTGTGCTGAAATTCGTTTTGCTGGTTTAGGCAGCTTTGGGCACTTTGCCACTGCTGATCAGTGCCAAAGTGCAAGTGCTCCTAGTTAAATTGTTGTTGTGATTGGCTATCCATGATTGGTATATTTGCTTTACCAATAAGTCCTAGTAAAGTGCACTGAGTGTGCCAGGGCTGGTAATTCAAATGCTACTAGTGGGCTTGCAGCCCTAATTGTGCCACCCACATGAGTAGCGCTGAAAAGAGGTCTCAGGCCTGCCACCGCAGTGCCTGTGCACAGTTTGTTAACTGCCATGTTGAACTGGCCAGTGCACCCACTTGCCAGGCCTTACCCTTCCCTTTTCTTACACCTAGGACACCCCTATGGTAGGCCCAAGGTACAACCCTGGGCAGGGTGCAGTGTATGTGAAAGGTAGGACATGTACTAGTGTGGGTAACATGTCCTGATAGTGAAATACTGCCAATTTCGTTTTTCACTGTTGAAAGGCTATCTTGCCCATAGGATAACATGGGGAATGCTGTGTAACATGGTTACCTGCATATCTTCCCATAGCAGCAAGATAGAAAGTTGAAATCTGGTACCCCTGAACTCAGAATTTAATTACACATCTTTTAGTGAAGATGGTTTAAATTCTAAGTTTGAGAAATAGCACTTTTAGAAAGTGGCTATTTTCTTGTTCAACCTTTCTGTGTGCCTCTGCCTGTTTGTGAATTGACCGTCTGGTTTGTGAGTGACAGGGGCTGGGGGTGGCTGCAGGAGGCTGGGTGAGTCAGCACTAGGCTGAATAGACCTATCTACATGTAGAGTGGTGGAGGAGGTTGCACCTGGGTCTGAATAGGGCTGTGCCTACCTTCCACAATGCTGGCTCCACCTCCTGCAGTGTGTCTGATGACCCTGGCCCACACTCACAAAGGAAGGAGAGGTGCCCTGGCAGAATGCATCCTGAACTGGTTTGGACTGGGTCCAGGACCCCACACACATGAAGAACAAAGACTTTTGGGGTATAAATACTAGAGCTAAAACCCCTGAATTTTAGACTACTTCGTGATCAAGAGGAATCCCTGCCACAGAAGATCAGCTGCAGAGACTCAGGAGAAGTACTGCCCTTGCTGTGTGTCTGGGGTTGGCCTGCAGTTTGCTGTATTCACTGAGGAGAGGACTAAGGGACTTTGCTGTGGGCTGTGTCCCCCTGCTTGAAGAAGGACTTGGCTGTGTCCTGTGTCCCTCTGAAGAAAAGTCTCCAAGGGCCTGAGTAGAGCTGGCCTCCTGTTTCTGAAGTCCAAGGCATAAAGGACTTCACCCCCAGCTTCCTGAACTTCCTTGCTGGGAGTTCCAGTCTGCCAGGAGGGCCTGTAACTGTGTGTGAGGCCTTTCTGCTGTTGGGAGCTGAACAAGAGTAAGAAGAGGAAGAAAATCTGTTTTCCGGCCGCCGTCGACCGCCGCCCGCTGTGACGCCACGACCTGCATCGAGGCCCGGGGAGCCGCTCGTGAAGTGACGACGCTGCGCCCGGCCTGCTCCACAGCTCCGACGCCCTACGACGCCCGCCGACACCGGCAGCGATAAGCTGTGACCGACGCCAGCACTCGCATCGACTTCGTGTCTTCAACAAGTGCCGGCCTCCTGTTATCGCGGCGCCGATAACCGCCGAGGGTGACTCGCAAGAACCGCCGACGTCGCATCATCACCGGAGACGACATCGTTCTTCGCCGATGCCGTGCATCGTCACCGACTTCATTTTTCAAGGTATTGTTGTTGGGGGTCTGTATGACTCCGCGCCCGACGCCGCTATCCTCGCGGGCGGCACCGTTCTTTGTATTTTGTACTGTCCTGACGTCGTGATAGCCCCAGTTGGTGCTATTGGATTTCTACAGCTTATTTTTGCAACAACCTTTTTAAAGACATTTTACTGAGTTTTGTATGTTTGGATTTTGTCGTTTTGGTCTTGTTTAAGTTTAGTAAAGATACTTTATTTTTCTAAACTGGTGTAGTGTCCATTTGTGGTGTTTTCACTATGTTACTGTGAGTGTTGGTACAAATACTTTACACATTGCCTTTGGGATAAGCCTGTCTGGTCATACCAAGCTACCGAGGGGGTGAGCAGGGGTTATCTAAAGTGTGTATCCCCCTTACCCTGACTAGAAGCAAGGGTCCCTATTTGGACAAAGGTACCTACCTCTGCCAACTAGAGACCCCCAGTTCTAACATTGGTGGTCAGCAGTGAGGATTTGAACTTGTATTTGTACTTGGCCCACAGTAATTGGTGTACATCACTAGACTATTGCAGACCACTACGCAACCACATACTGTGTTCTTTTTGGTTTTTGGTTCTATTTTTGAGTAACTCTTAGAGAAAGCATCATGTCCCAGAAGGGGAATACACCAAGTGAAAAGGCAGAATTGGAGTTCAACATTGAGGATTTGTATTCCTACAAGGTAGACCAGCTTAAACAATTCTGCAAAGATTTGGGATGTCCCACAAGGAGTAGCGCTAAGAAAGATGAGCTACAAAAGGCCTTAAAAGCCTGGTGGGAGGCCAAAAGGAGCTGCAGGACAAGATGATACAAATGAGGAGGGTGGATAACCAGGGAATGGGTTTGGGCCACAGGATTTGCCTGTGCCAGGAGCAGCCCCAAGGGCTGTCAGCATCCATTCCGCAGGAGTCTCTCCCAGGAAGAGAGGGAAGAGAACCAGAGGATCAGAGAATATGAGCTGGAAGTCATGAGGGCTCAAGATGAAGCAATTAGAAATGGAGAAAGAAATCCAGCACAAGGCAGAGGAGAGGGCTCGTGCCTTGGAGGAAAGGAAATTGCTTTTGGCTCATGAGTTGAGCATGGGGAGCTGGACCTGAAGGCCAAACAATTGGAGTCCAGCTCAAATGGTGGCAGCGCACAGCCAGTGCAAGGGGGTAAAGTATACATCCCCAAGGATATAGTGCAGAATTTCCAGAAGGGTCAGGATATTTTTGCATGGTTTGAGTCATATGAGGTGTCTTTGAGGATGCATGAGGTGCCTGAAAAGAGCTGGGGACGGGCCTGTGGAAGCATTTTGAGGCGTCAGGGTGTAGAAATAAAAACCTTCTTAGGGGTTCACTGATACATCTGGTCCTTAAGACCAACAAAGAAGAGATTGGCACAGAAGCTGTAATATCAAAAAGCATGTTTTATTAACCTCAGATGAGGGAGATTGCATCTTACGGTACCACGTAGGCCACTGTAGGAGGCATTCTAATGAGTGCAGAGAACAGGGTCCTTATATATGCATTTTGTTACATAGTCAGCATAAAATCAAGGGAGGTCCTAGCACATACAAGCATGCTTATTGACTAATATGGGCATACAAAATTTGCTTGCTCCACAAAGTGGGAGGAGACTAAACTGCTTACATGAGTAAGAATAGCTTGACAGTTGTATACTAGGAGCAGGTGCATTCTACCAGCTAGGCCTCCTCTGAGCATGTGCAAGACTCTGGAAGAAGGAGAAAGCACATGGCGAGCACATGGCTAACTAAAATGGCTGCCAAGTACAAAATGGCTTTCAGCTCATGCTAACAGCGATTCCTGCAATCTTTTAACAGACGATCCTTTTAGCATGAGCTAAAGACATTGCCATGATCTAGTAGAGACATAGAAAATATTTTGCACATTTTCTTCTCATAAATTCATCAATATCCTATGCTAGGTGGGCATTTACATTCTAAACATTTCATTAAGCAGGTATATACAAGGTATAAGCAGGAGTACAAAGTGAACAGAGCATTGGGTCATACAGGTAGCAAGAGAGAATAATGACTATTATCTCAAACAGAAATCTCAATATTTTCCAATCCTAAGCAGAAAGCAAATACCAAAACCATCTAGTCTAATTTTACGTTTCAGGGCTCTGATGTATTTCAATGACTATTAATGTCAATTTCAAAATAGCCAACAGCACATACCTAATAAAAACATTTTCAATAGACTTTCTCAGTATTTTATGAGGGCCTAATTATCAATAAATATACTTAAGAAAAGAGTAAAGTAACATGCTCAGATGAACTTTTCTCGTGCAGAATAAACATTACTCTTAAAAAATATTAAAGCAATCAGACATATTATTACAAAAAACAATTGTGGCTCCGGTGGACCAGGAGGACCACACAAGACCATAGGAATTAGGACAAGGAGCCACAAAGGGCTGCTCCTCCTCAAAAATGGGACGACCAAAGGGTCACATTACTAACAAAAAAGAGTCCTTGGGAAAGTTCAAAAACCAACCAGCCAGAGGGAGTCTTCTCCTGTGTCCGTTTGAGCCTCACAGGCAGGCTCTTGTTGTTCCCACGGTGGAGCTGCACAACTCGCAACTCAAGAATCACGGAGAAGAAAAAGTCTTTCTTTCAGGATAGGGCAATCACCCCCAGGGCAAATACCCTCAATGATCCTATCCAGTGTCTCAGGCAGTGCACCAGTTTTCTTCACTTTAATCTAACAGGCACCTGTACCCTAAACTCAAGTCCTTCCCTAACTCCTGTATTTGCACCTCTGGCGCACTGCTCTTTTGTTGGGGCCACAAATTGTACCCAGTGTACTCGGGCATCTCTTGATCAACAAACAAAGGCGTAGACTTGCATTCACTTTGGACCAGGACTAAGAGGCCTGATGCTAGGATCTCTGAAGCAACCCTTGTTTCAAAGGGGTCACCTCAAGCAAAGCCTCCTTGCCGTCCTTGTCGTTCTGTGACTCTCTCAGCTGGGCATCAAAAACTGGATCCACACAAAGATTTCTCCATCCTGATTTAGCACATCCGTCTTTCGCCCAAGACAGTGGCAGGGGTACACACTTCACGTTCCAGTGCTTCCGACTTCACTGAGGTCCTAGTTGCCCAGCAACGCCTATGCTGGTTCCTTTCACTTTGGCTTCAAGCTGCAGTGGCGCTGACTCCCAGGCTGGATCTGATGTCCGGGCCCCTCTGGCAATGGTTGTAAGGCAGCAAATATCTGTTGGTGGACAGAACAAGAGGTCTTTAGACAAGGCACAGAAATAATCTAACAACAGAGAGGATAGTCTCAGAATACTCTCTTGGTCCTGGGCGCCCCATGCATTAGCAAGGCACCCAGAAGCCACTTCATCTATCTGGAGTAGAAAACCCTGGACCTATTGGCAGAGTATAAAAGGAACGTTTTGGTGAACTGACAAGAGTAATACATCACCCAATCCCAAGCAGCCAAGGAAGTCTGTGTTCATTTACTAAATTCATGAGGAAAAAGAAAAACAATACAGACATACTCCAAATACTTATATTGGTGTATTCCTATATTACTAATCTGAAGAACCCTCAAGAAAAAGGAAATGTTCTACACTTTTACTCATAGATTTTACATTACTTGTACAGGACTGCAGACACTTGTAAAATAATTTCTCTTACATGTTATGCTTAGGACCATGTCTCTCATGTTATAGGTGCAGCAGGAAAATCTAAGACTGCTAATTTAACAGGGATTCTTATTGCAGAAAAAACTAAGCTTCAACATAGTGGGTACTTTTTCTCCAGCAGAACATGTTATGACAAACAAACTCCTATAAAACAATATTTTCCTTCAAAATGTTTGCTAAGGATCACATGAGCGTCTTTCCTGCATTGTACTTTTCACGATCTGGACTATGCAACATCATTTCAAAAGGAAAAAAACCCTATCTCCAGCTCTAATAAGGGCTGTCAGCTTATTACACAGACTAGCTAATAAAAGACTAGCAATGCCCTTGCAAAACTGTTAATAGAACATGAGAATAGCATAAACAATAATAGTGTGTTGCCACCTGAGATTTTGCAGACAGAAACCCCACTGTACAATTTTCCTTAAAGATCAAATAAGGAACATCAATCTGTTCTCCTCATTCTTTCCATACAGGATGGGCAGTAACATAGCTTATGTGTTTCATCTTTTTATTAATTCTAACAATTTTAAAAACAGTATTACAGAATAGCCAATTGCTAATTGTAATTGTAAGTAGCATTTATATAGCGCAGCTGTCACCCAACGGGCATCCTGGCGCTGGGATTACCTAAATCACTGTGCAGCTATAAAACTATGAATCATCATGCGCCAATCTCTCAAGGCTATTCTTTTGGAAAGAGCCTGGTTTTTAGCTTTTTCTAAGCTGCAGTTAGTCATCAGTCTGTCTGAGTTCACTTGGTAGTTCATTCCATAGCCTTGCGGCTGCATGATCTAAATGATCCACCTCCTAGTCGAGTTTTCTTGACTCGTAGGGTACATACTGAGGTGGGCTGCCAAGGAAGCGAAGACTTCTAGCTGTGGAGTACCAAGTAAACATTCTCTGTAATGGTTTTAGGCCCCATTTTGTGTGCCGCCTTATGAACAATGCAAAGTGCCTTAACTGTCATATGGCCATTTCCTAGACAGCTTTAGAACAGACTCAAAAAAAGTGAGAAAAAGAAGAAGAAAACATAATTTTGCCTACCCTTAATTTGTAGAGGGCTAGCCTCCTTCCCCCATTTGACAGTAGGAAAACCTGAAACAGGTTTTACTTCTGTCAACACTCCAACCCCTATTTGTAGCAACTAGGCACAAACAAACTTGTATGGAGATATCTTAGAAAGTGGCTATTCTCTGATTCAGTCTAACATAATGCAAAATTGAGTTAACTTTAAACCAATTTCTACAGCAATTGTACTAGATTAACATGAGGGCGCATGAATACAAACTAAAATCCATTTCCTCCTTATCGTAGCCCCTACACAGTATTCTTTAAACTAAAACCATTATTTTATATACCTGGCAGATCAATGTTCAACTGAGGGTTGTCTTCCTTTCGTGGCATAGGACTGCGCCAAAGCGATGTGTTTGCCAAAAATAGGAAGCTTAAGCTTCTCTTCCTCTCTTTGCGCTATCATCTCGTCTTTCAAAAAATCTTTCGAAGGTCGAAGTGTTCCAGCAAACATTACCCTTCACTCTGCTAAGTTGCTAAATACAGAACTCCGACCTTTGACCCGTTCAGCAGCTGCTCGTTTTTGTGTGCAAGGCTTGCCATGCGGTTTTGTAATGCAAAGCAACTCTGAAGAATCACAGCGAAAAGCAGTCCTATACTTATTTTCATTTATGTACAGTTGTGTGCAATCTCAAGTAATGCAGAGGCAGCTGTTTATTTTATACTTGCATATGTATACTTTTATTGAAGCCTAAGAGCACGTTAAAACTGCCTTGAGTGGTAGAACTGCTTGCGTAAAGTGTGAATTTTAGCTCAATTTCAGACTTTGGTGGTAGGGGCACTTAAAAATGAATATCCTACAATATTTTTGCATAATAGGAACCCCCAGAGTGTTCTCTAGATAGCCCAGGAATGGGAAATCAGAAATGTATAAGATATACCCTTATAAAAATGAGTTTTGTACGGCTGGGTAAAGTGACATTTCACATTTAAGTTCCACTTTTTCTCGGTACAGCACTGCTTAAATTCAACTTTGATGCTAGAAATTCACAGTATGATGATTAGGCTTTATAAAGATGAAAAAACAGAATTTAAAGCATTTGTTTTTAACAATATATTTTCCCATATAATAATTATTATTTTTATCAATAAAACCAACCATTTTGATGATTCCACATTGGAAAAGCAAGCTTCATTCAGTAGCCTATCATATTTAAACACATTCATTCATAACCCTAAGCACAGAAGCCTTACTTGAAACAGGAAAAGTCTGCGCCACTTTTAATGGACAGTTATCATTTAACATCAGAACCATAGATATACTTATAAAAAGGCATTAGAAGGAAATCCCTACTTTCAATTTTGTTCTCTGTTATCCCAAAATAATGAAACTGGTTTTAGAAACTTTTAAAATAGGACAGGCCCTTATACTGGGTTTACACTGACTTAAAATATCAGCTGACACAGCATTCCTGTCTGTGGCCGTGAGCAGGAATAGCCATATGCTATTTTATGCAGCTGTTGTGTGTCAGCAGGCGTCGAATTTTCACGCCTTTCTCAGGAAAAAACCCCTTTATTATTTGAAATACCCTGACAGAGTTAAATCCCCATTTGCTGTGTCAAACGGTTTCTTTTCAGTTAGTTAGTTTAAACACAGCTGTCGGAAAGCTTTTTCTCGGGTGCTGAAAGAAAGGCATGTCACAGTCTATTTAAAAACTGAAGGCATTTAAATGCAGTCAAATCTATCTTTCTATAATGTGTATTTAGTTCAGCAACAACCAAATTCACTCATATGATGTGCATGCCTTTTAATGTCTAATACAATATTTAAAGAAAAGGCTGTAACATTGTGTATTTAAGTCTATTGATTACAAAACACACAATTTCGTTTTTCTACCTCTCTGTATGAGGCCTATTTTAATCTATTGAATACGAATTCTAATTTTATGCTTTAGCATTGTGGCAAGTTGCACACATGTATAGTGTCTTACTCTGTCAATTTAAATAGTAACATGCAGCTGTTTAGCATATGTTTACATAATTTATTTCTGGATTTTTATTTAATATGTAAGTAACTAAATGACATTTTGCATAACAGAATAATGACAGCAAAAAAACATAAACAAACTCATTGAGCTCATTCAGACAGTTACAGAAGGACACAACACAGCGCGGCTTAAAGCCAGCCATTCGTACACAGAGTACTCACACAAATATTACCAATGTCAAACCAAAAACCCCACATAGACATTTAAACACACATTGAACCCACAAATCAACACTTAGGACTGCTTACAAAGTGTACGCAAGACCAACCTATTTGTAAATACTAATTGTAAGTCATATTTACAAGAAAGAGCTTTCAAAAGTAGCCAAAAAACTGTTCCATGGTCAAGAAGCCAAAATACGCCAAATTCACCAGTTTTGGCTGGTAGAACACTCAAGCGCTCTGCATATCACCACTTATGAATGTTACTAAGTGCGCAGATCCGGATCCGTTTTATGTACATATTTAGTTCCATGGGGTACTTAGTCACCAAGGAAGAAATATCTTTTTACTATACCTAAACCTATTTAGGTATCCCCTCTGAGAAGTCAACTGAGTACTTCCTAAATCCATATCGGTACCTCCAAGACAGCAACACTTTCAACAAAGTGTGCTGGTAACAGGCATGCCAAAATATTATAGCATATATAATATTATACTCCAAGTGACACTTAACACAATGTGTGCCGTTCAAATTTTCAAAGTTAGAAAAAATCTCCTCATTACCTGCCTATATGAATTGCAATGCATATATAACACAAAACAAATTCCAAAATTGGCCAATCATACAAACAAAGCCACAGTAAGTGTTACTAAAACTACCTTACCAATCAAAGGCATCAAACCAACAGCAGGAGTGCCGCAAAGCGGCTCTTACCAATCAAATGGTGTCCAGGTTCCAACTGCCAAGTTCTGAGTGACCTAACGGTCGTTTTAAAATACTCACGCCAAGAAGTTCTCAGTCGGGAGCGGCAAACACTTGGAGGATCAGAGCAGGAAGACCAGAAATATACTGGGCTGGAAGACAAAACAATCTCCGTCGTCAGGTACCTCCTCAGTAGATTCCTGTCCTGTACTCCTCAGTAGATTCCTGTCTCCCTTCAAGACCACTCCTTGGATAGCCGCTGCACCAGATGAGTCCCACTTTCGGGCGCCATTTGTAGAAATAAAAACCTTCTTAGGGGTTCACTGATACATCTGGTCCTTAAGACCAACAAAGAAGAGATTGGCACAGAAGCTGTAATATCAAAAAACATGTTTTATTAACCTCAGATGAGGAGATTGCATCTTACGGTGCCCGCAGGCCACTGTAGGAGGCATTCTAATGAGTGCAGAGAACAGGGTCCTTATATATGCATTTTGTTACATAGTCAGCATAAAATCAAGGGAGGTCCTAGCACATACAAGCATGCTTATTGACTAATATGGGCATACAAAATTTGCTTGCTCCACAAAGTGGGAGGGAGACTAAACTGCTTACATGAGTAAGAATAGCTTGACCGTTGTATACTAGGAGCAGGTGCATTCTACCAGCTAGGCCTCTCTGAGCATGTGCAAGACTCTGGAAGAAGGAGAAAGCACATGGCGAGCACATGGCTAACTAAAATGGCTGCCAAGTACAAAATGGCTTTCAGCTCATGCTAACAGCGATTCCTGCAATCTTTAACAAGGGACCGCAGTTTTGACACCTTTAGAGAAGGAGGGTGCCCTGACTTATGCCAACATGAAGGAGGCTTTATGCCTCAAGTATGGGCTCACCCCAGAGCAGTATAGAGTGAGGTTCAGGAACTCAAAGAAGAATGATTCAGACACTTGGGTTGAATGTGTGAGAATGTACACCCGCGCATTGGAAGGTTGGATGAAGGGCAGCAAAGTTACTGATTATGAGGGGTTGTGCCATCTAATTAGTTGGGAGCACTTGGAGCAGTCTATGTGTTCCAGAGCTGCGCCAGCATCTTTTGGATAGTAAGTTAACTAATCCTAGTGAGGCTTGCTAAGGGGCGGACCGCTGGACCAGCACCAGGGTCCACAAGGGGATTGTGGGTACCACAGCCAAGGTGGGCAGGGTCCCCAGCAGAAGAGTGGGGGAAAAAAGGTAATCAAAGGAGTTCTCTAAAGGGCCCCAAAATAATGCAGAGGTAAAGGAGTCCCAGCCCCCCAGCCTAAGGCGTCGCAGCCCCTAAGGGCGGGCGTAGTAACTTCCGGGTCCCCTCAGGTGTTACAGCACTGTAACGAGAAGGGCCACATTGCCCCTAAGTGCCCCAAGAAGTCCCAAGCACCCACTGGTGCTCCGTCACCAGGTTTAGTGAGTGTAGCTTTGGGAGAGAATTAGTTTCCAGTGGGGAGGAGGAGCAGGCAGTGATGACCCTTGTCTCTTCAGGAGACAGAGAGATGGACCAGGAGTCCTACTTGCCTGAGAACACTAAACAGTACAGGCAGTGGGTGACCATCAATGGGAGGAGGGTGGAGGCTCTAGAGACACAGGAGCCAGCGTGACATCCGTGAGGTGTGAGTGGGTGTTTGAAGAGCAGGTCATTCCCAATGCACTTCACCCTGTAGTTGCAGCAGACAACTCTGTGCGCCTCTGCAAAGTGGCGCAAGTTCCTACCTCAGTGGGGGGGTCTCAGGTTCCTTGAAGGTCGTTGTTAGTCCATCCATGCCTGTAGACTGTCTGCTAGGAAATGACCTGGAGAGTTCCCCATGGAGGGAGTTGGAACGCCAGGCTCATTTGGAGATGTTGGGTCTGCCACTCAGTCAATGGCAGCCAGTAGGGGTAACCAAGCGGACCTGGAGCCTAAAACAGTGGCCCAGGTGCCTACCAGGAGAGGAAGGGCAGGGCGTAGGAAGCCAGCCCCCAATTCCCACAGTCCAGGAGGAGGCAGAACCTGAGGGGGATGCCCTGGAACCTACAGGGGAACAGATAGCCGAACTGGGAGACCTGCCCTGAGCTGACCCATTGGCAGCAAGAGAGGTCCCTCCAGGGAGGAGTTCTGCAAGGCGCAGAGAGAATGCCCTTATCTCATTGGTATGCGGAAACAGGCCACAGACCAGGCAGCAGGTGGTGAGTCAAGAATCATCTCATTTACTGGGAGGATGGGTTACTCTATAGTGAGCCTAAGGTCCCTGAGCCAGGTGCAGCCAGTGTGCTGGTGGTACCCGAGCGCTTCAGGACCTTCCTAATGGGTCTGGCTCATGACGTGCCTCTACGCAGAGTCATCTGGGGCATGACAAGACCTACCAAAGGCTTGTCACCCACTTTTACTGGCCCCAGATGAAGACGCATGTTGGTACACATTGTAGGACTTGCCAGACTTGCCAGGCAAGTGGCAAGAGTGGAGGGAGAGTGTAAGGCTCCCCTCCAGCCCTTTCCTGTGGTGAGCACCCCTTTCAAGCGGGTGGGCATCGACATTGTGGGGCCTCTGGAACCCAAGACAGCCTTAGGCAACAAGTTTATCTTGGTCTTGTTGGACCATGCCACCGGTACCCGGAAGCTGTCCCTCTCCGGACAATCCACTGCCCCGTGGTGGGCCGTGCATTGATGGGGATCTTTTCCCGTGTGGGGTTCCCCAGAGGTGGTCTCCGACCGGGAGGTACCAACTTCATCTCGAAGTACATGAAGTCTTTGTGGGAGGAGTGTGGGGTAACTTACAAGTTTACCACTCCTTACCATCCTCAAGGGAATGGGTTGGTTGAGAGATTCAGCCGAACCTGAAAAGCATGATAATGGGCCTTGCGGAGCCCATGAGATGGAAGTGGGACGTCTTCTTACCATGCCTGTTGTTTGCCTACAGGGAGGTGCCTCAGAAGTCCTTAGGCTTCAGTCCCTTTGAACTCCTGTATGGCCACCCTGTTAGAGGACCTCTCAGTCTGGTGAAGGAGGGTTGGGAGAAATCCCTGGTAAGACCCCCAGGATGTGTTCAGCTATGTGCTGGCCTTCCGCAGCCAGACTCAGCGCTTCAGGAAACTCGCTCAGGCGAACCTGGAAGCTAGCCAGGAAGAAATGAAAAGATGGTATGACCAGAATGCCACTCTGGTCGAATTTCAGCCTGGGCAGAAGGTGTGGGTGATGGCGCCAGTGGAGCCTTGTGCGCTCCAAGACAAGTGGACTGGGCCATATGAGGTGGTGGAGTGCAAGAGCGATGTAACCTATCTGGTTGACTTGCAGTCTCCTAGAAACCCTTTGAGGGTCCTCCATGTGAACCGCCTCAAGCCACACTTTGAGAGGTCTGATGTGACAATGCTCCTTGCCACAGATGATGGGATGGAGGAGGAAAGTGACCCTCTTCCTGACCTCCTGTCAGCATGAGGAGCAAGATGGGTCAGTGGATAGGGTAAACCTCTCTCCCACACTGACCCCCAGAACAGCAGAGGACTGTCGCCATGTGTTGGGTCAGTTCGCCTCCTGTTCTCCCTAACACCAGGAGTCACCAGATTGGTGCAGTGCGAGTGGGATGATTGTGCCCTGTGTGGGAGTGGCGCTCACTATTACCGGTATATCTGATATTATTCTTCTTAGGTATATGGTGCTCAGGGAGGGGATAATCACCCATCACCCCACAATTCAGATCCAAGGATCTGTACGACAATATATATCATGCCCCGGCACTCATAAGACAATATTCAAAGTCAATCACTAATAGTAAAGAAACAATCATGGCATATATGGATGAGTTTAATGTTCTCTTGTAGTAGCTCCAGCCAACACGTGTTTTGTCGATCGGGACAAGGGACCCGCGACTTCCTCAGGAGCTGTATGTATGCCGAATACGTTATGAGCCTTCTGGCTGGTTCTAATTCCGTCCCAGCCTAATCACGGCTGGGAAAGTCCAAAGATGTGTAGTTATTTCTGTCCTCAATATATCCGACACATGGCACTTACTCCCACACGGCCATACCGGAGTGCCGTGGTCGGATGATATCGGAGACGCTGCCACACACAGCGCATCGCGGACTTATCTAAATACGCCGCTTAAATACGGACTTAAGGACACAACACTAATAAATTGTGTGTCGGATATATTGAGGACAGGAAATAACTACACATCTTTGGACTTTCCCAGCCGTGATTAGGCTGGGACGGAATAGAACCAGCCAGAAGGCTCATAACGTATTCGGTATACATCACAGCCCTGAGGAAGTCGCGGGTCTCTTGTCCCCGATCGATGAAACTACGTGTTGGCTGGAGCTACTACAAGAGGACATTAAACTCATCCATATATGCCATGATTGTTTCTTTACTATTAGTGATTGACTTTGAATATTGTCTTATGAGTGCCAGGGCTTGATATATATCACCAATTGGTGCGTCCATGATGTGGACACTGGGGACAGCCTACCTGTGAAGCAGAAATTTTACAGGGTAGCTGACAAAGTCAGGGCCAGCATCAAGGAAGAAGTTTCCAAGATGTTGGCGCTAGGGGTGATTGAGCCCTCAAGCTCCCCGTGGGCTAGCCCAGTGGTCTTAGTGCCAAAAGCTGCTGCACCAGGTGCCACGCCAGAACTCAGGTTTTGTGTGGACTACTGTGGGCTCAATGCGGTCGCGCAAGACTGACGCACACCCCATCCCCAGAGCTGATGAGCTGCGTGGATCGGTTAGGCGCTGCCCAGTACCTCAGTGCGTTTGATTTAACTTCTGGGTACTGGCAGATTGCACTGAACTAGCGGGGGCCAAGGAGAGGTCAGCGTTTTCCAACGCCAGAGGGGCACTTCAGTTCCGTGTCATGCCCTTTGGGTTGAAGAACGCCCTGCCACGTTCAGAGACTGGTCAACCAGGTACTGTCCGGGCTGGAGGAATTCAGCGCCGCATACCTGGATGACATTGCTGTGTTCAGCTCCAGTTAGGAGGAAGAACATTTGCAACCCCTCTGTGAAGTGTTGAAGGCTCTGCAAAGGGCAGGCCTCAGTATCAAGTCCAGTAAGTGCCAGATAGGGCAGGGATCTGTGGTGTATTTGGGACACCAGGTAGGGAGCGGCCAGGTGGCGCCCCTCCAAGCAAAGATTGATACCATTCTGGCTGGGGAGCCCCCCAAGACCCAGACAGAAGTGAGAGACTTTTTAGGACTCACCGGGTATTATTGCCGATTTGTCAAGGGATATGGCACCATTGTTGCCCCCTTGACAGAGCTGACTTCACGGAAGCAGCCCAGGAAGGTGATCTGGACCGTGCCTGCCAGACCGCGTTTGATGCCCTGAAAGCTGCCATGTGCACGGCACCCCGTGCTCAAGGCGCCTGATTTCTCCAAAGAGTTTGTGGTGCAGACAGATGCTTCAGAGCATGGAGTGGGAGCAGTACTCTCACAACTGAACGACGAGGGCTTGGACCAACCTGTAGCTTTCCTTAGCCGGAGGCTACTTCCCAGGGAACAGAGGTGGAGTGCAATTGAAAAGGAAGCTTTTGCTGTGGTCTGGGCACTGAAGAAGTTAAGGCCCTACTTGTTTGGGACTCACTTCGGGTTCAGACAGACCACAGGCCCCCTCAGATGGTTAATGCAGATGAGGGTGAGAACAAAACTGTTGAGGTGGTCCATCCCCCTACAGGGGAATGGACTTTGCGGTGAAACACCGCCCTGGTACAGAACACGCCAATGCTGATGGTCTGTCCAGGTTCTTCCGCCTTAGTGATGAGAACTCCCCAGGGAAGGGATGGTTCTCCCCACTTTCAGCTGGAGGGGGTCAAGTGTTAGACCTGGCATCCTTGGCGTGGTTTCCCCTGACTTTTGCCTCTACCTCCTGTATTTTTGACACTGTGCTGGAATTCGTTTTGCTGGTTTAGACGCTTTGGGCACTTTGCCACTGCTGATCAGTGCCAAAGTGCAAGTGCTCCTGGTTAAATTGTTGTTGTGATTGGCTATCCATGATTGGTATATTTGCTTTACCAATAAGTCCCTAGTAAAGTGCTGAGTGTGCCAGGGCTGGTAATTCAAATGCTACTAGTGGGCTTGCAGCCCTGGTTGTGCCACCCATGAGTGGCGCTGAAAAGTGGTCTCAGGCCTGCCACCGCAGTGCCTGTCGCGCAGTTTGTTAACTGCCATGTCGACCTGGCCAGTGCACCCACTTGCCAGGCCTTACCACTTCCCTTTTCTTACACCTAGGACACCCCTATGGTAGGCCCAAAGGTACCCCCTGGGCAGGGTGCAGTGTATGTGAAAGGTAGGACATGTACTAGTGTGGGTAACATGTCCTGATAGTGAAAATACTGCCAATTTCGTTTTCACTATTGAAGGCTATCTTGCCCATAGGTTAACATGGGGAATGCTGTGTAACATGGTTACCTGCATATCTTCCCATAGCAGCAAGATAGAAAGTTGAAATCTGGTACCCCTGAACTCAGAATTTAATTACACATCTTTTAGTGAAGATGGTTTTAAATTCTAAGTTTTGGAAATAGCACTTTTAGAAAGTGGCTATTTTCTTGTTCAACCTTTCTGTGTGCCTCTGCCTGTTTGTGAATTGACCATCTGGTTTGTGAGTGACAGGGGCTGGGGGTGGCTGCAGGAGGCTGGGTGAGTCAGCACTAGGCTGAATAGACCTATCTACATGTAGAGTGGTGGGAGGAGTTGCACCTGGGTCTGAATAGGGCTGTGCCTACCTTCCACAATGCTGGCTCCACCTCCTGCAGTGTGTCTGATGACCCTGGCCCACACTCACAAAGGAAGGAGAGGTGCCCTGGCAGAATGCACCCGGAACTGGTTTGGACTGGGTCCAGGACCCCACACACATGAAGAACAAAGACTTTTGGGGTATAAATACTAGAGCTAAAACCCCTGATTTTTAGACTACTTCGTGATCAAGAGGAATTTCTGCCACAGAAGATCAGCTGAAGAGACTCAGGAGAAGTACTGCCCTTGCTGTGTGTCTGGGGTTGGCCTGCAGTTTGCTGTATCCACTGAGGAGAGGACTAAGGGACTTTGCTGTGTGCTGTGTCCCCCTGCTTGAAGAAGGACTTGGCTGTATGCTGTGTCCCTCTGAAGAAGAGTCTCCAAGGGCCTGAGTAGAGCTGGCCTCCTGTTTCTGAAGTCCCAGGCACAAAGGACTTCACCCCCAGCCTCCCTGAACTTCCTTGCTGGGAGTTCCAGTCTGCCAGGAG
The DNA here is from genome assembly GCA_963921515.1 of Calotriton arnoldi. Taxonomy (NCBI): domain Eukaryota; kingdom Metazoa; phylum Chordata; class Amphibia; order Caudata; family Salamandridae; genus Calotriton; species Calotriton arnoldi. The sequence continues at coordinate 567,038 of CAWUFW010000648.1, read as the reverse complement.
GGCCTGTAACTGTGTGTGAGGCCTTTCTGCTGTTGGGAGCTGAACAAGAGTAAGAAAGAGGAAGAAAATCTGTTTTCCGGCGCCGTCGGCGCCGCCGCTGTGATGCCGCGACCTGCATCGAGGCCCGGAGGCCGCTCGTGAGTAGCGACGCTGCGCCCGGCCTGCTCCGCCGCTCCGATGCCCTATGACGCCCGCCCGACACCGGCAGCGATCGCCCGTGACCGGCGCCAGCGCTCGCATCGACTTCGTGTCTTCGCCAAGTGCCGGCCTCCTGTTATCGCGGTGCTGATAACCGCCGAGGTGACTCGCAAGAACAGCCGGCGTCGCATCATCACGGAGGCGACACTCGTTCTTCGCCGGCGCAGTGCATCGTCGCAACTTCATTTTCAAGGTACTGTTGTTGGGGGTCGGTGTGACTCCGCGCCCGACGCCGCGATCCTCGCGGGCACCGCCGTACTTTGGATTTTGTACTGTACCGACGTCGTGATAGCCCCAGTTGGTGCTATTGGATTTCTACAGCTTATTTTTGCAACAACCTTTTTAAAAGACATTTACTGAGTTTTGTATGTTGGATTTTTATAGTTTTGGTCTTGTTTAAGTTTAGTAAAGATACTTTATTTTTCTAAACTGGTGTAGTGTCCATTTGTGGTGTTTTCACTATGTTACTGTGAGTGTTTGTACAAATACTTTACACATTGCCTTTGGGATAAGCCTGAATGCTCGTGCCAAGCTACCGAGGGGGTGAGCAGGGGTTATCTAAAGTGTGTATCCCCCTTACCCTGACTAGAAGCAAGGGTCCCTATTTGGACAAAGCTACCTACCTCTGCCAACTAGAGACCCCCAGTTCTAACAGTCACCTTCATTGAATGTTAAGTACGTGAAACCCACTGCCCCAGAAACGATACGTATTACCAGGTTGGTGGTGTTATCACGAGTCATTAAGAAGTTAGTCGAAGCAAATCCACCTGCAAAGACTGCAGAACGGAAGTATGTTCCGGAAGCCAGCTGGCAGATGAAAACTTAGGTTGTATCAATGCATAAAGCGGTTTGATACCCTGGGCATAATCGGGAATGTAAGTCCTCCCGAAGTTTAAAAAACCCAGCAGAGATTGTAACTTTTTCAATGAAGAAGGTGGTTGCAAATTTGCACATTTCTCTAGGAAATGAGGTGCTAGACCCTTTCCCTCATTATTGAGCTCGTAGCCCAAAAAGAGCACTGCCAGATGGGCAATGTGTGACTTTGCAAAATTAAATTTATAACCGTAGTCGGCAAAGGACAATATTATGTGGTAGACTTGGTCAAGATGCGGGGCGAGGTCGTCGTCAGTCAAATAGATGTCATCAACGTACGACAAAGCCTCAGGGTCAATGTCATGCAACAAAGACACAATGCGCGCCGCAAATGCCCGGGGCTGTTCTTGTACCCCATTGGCAACCTTGTGAATTTTTCTGATTCCGACGTCACTGAATGCTGTCAGGTCACCACTCTCACGGTCGAGATTGTGACTGTAGAAACCATTGGAAATGTCGAGTGTCGTTTTGTATTTTTTACGAACAATATTATTCACCAGCGCTGAACTGTGTGTGTTTTGGACCGCAAAGGTGCGGCAATGGCTGTTTAAATTTCTATAATCCAATACAATCCGAAAAGTACCATTAGGTTTAGGGACAGTAAAGAGAGGATTATTCATAGGTGATACACATGACTCAATGACCCCCTGATACTCCAATTGCTTTAGAATGTCACAAACCGAAGCTTTTGCTTCTCGTTTGATGGGATATTGAGGTTGAGGTTGCGGCATAGAGCGCAATGGTATTTCATGAGGTGGCGAATCAACGTCCCAACCCACCTGATTGCAATACACCACTGGGGCCAAGGCCAAAGCCCATTCCTCCGCGAAAGCCTGCGCTTGTTCCTCAGGGACACAATGTGAAAAACTCGGAAGTATCACATCTTCCCCCGAGAAGAGGATAACACAAAAGGTGGCAGCCAATCTTTCTCCGCCAATAAAATGTCATATGTAGCGGTCAGATTCTCCCCAGAAAACAACCTTAATGGGACGCAGTATATCACCTTCAATTTGGAAAGGACTTACGTGTAGTCCTATCCGGGGGGGCAACCGGGTATCCGCAGTCTCAATAGTAACAATTGTGTCAGTTGCTGTCACATCCAGACGGGGACGTAGAGCCTCCCTGACTATGGTAACTTCCGCCGCGCTGTCGAGCAGAGTCACTGCCCAAGTTCAATCCAGGAGTCGCGTCCTCACAGTCTGTGGCATATCTCGCTGTTAAAGCGGCAATCTTTTTCTTTTGAAAAGGAGGACGGGTTTGTGCGGAATCACCCTGCTTGTCCTTGACTTCAAACTGTCGAGGCTGTTCACGAAGTTGTGACGCAGGTTGACTTCTACCCCCATCCTGGCGATCCCCTCCACCGGCTTGTGAGGCTGATGTTTCCTGTAAAGAACAAGGAGAACGCTGATCAGGAACCTGAAATCTTTCAGGAGACTTAATTTTAGCGCAATCGCGTAAGTCATAAGTACGTTCAGAAGCATCAGTGGTCGGTGAACTGGCCCGCGAACCCTGCTTCTGTTGTTTGGAACCCTGTTTCTTATTTCTCTGCTAATTCTTTTTAGGAAAGAAAGGGCGCCCATCCTTGACAGGCTGGGCTTTCTGTTGTACTTGAGTCTGCGTTTGTGTTTGAGTCGTAGGCTTATTTCCCAGACTATTGCGGCCTATGGTTTTGTAAGCCTTTGCAATAATCTTTGGTAATTCTCGTGGTCTGTCAGGCTCCGCGACCGCCTCTAAGCGGTTTGATACTTGAAAGCTAACGGCATCGCCCTTGACATTCGCAAGGATCATATAAGCAACCAAGTCAAACACTCCCACCAGTCTCATCCCCAGCTCAACAGCAGCTTCTGCTCCGTGTTCATCTTGAGCAGCGTTTAGTCACAGAGGGAGTATGGTCATGGAGGGGTGCCGAAACACATAGAATATACCGCTGCAAACACCCTGCCCCAGGTGTTACAATCAGCCAATTCGGGAATTAAATCTTTAGGTAAACTAATAGTTAAGATCCTGTGTTTATCCACAGGAGTAGTTTTAGGAGAAAGACAGCTTCTATCTTTCCAAATTTCTCGACAAGCCAATAAGGAAATTCATCCTTATTCTGTGGGCGCTTGCCCATGACAGGAATTAACAATAACTTGGGACTGATGGTTACGCCACCAGGACCCGCAGGTTGCACCGCAGCGCCAGATGGTCCCACCTGGACCGGTGCGTGTTACATACTGTATTACAGCTCTATAGATGCGTACCCACGATGTATGTAGGCGTGGAGCTCTGCCAGAGTTGCAGTTGTAAAAGCACGTGGGTGAGGGTAAACCCAGCCAAAGCGGGCCATGTGGCCCCATCTATAGAATAAAGGGCCTAAACGGACCACCGTTAATGGGTGAGGAAGGGCGCCATTAAACCAAATACGGTGTTGCCAAGCTGTAAGCGGAATCTCAAGCGCTCTATAAGGCTGATACTGCTGAGGAACGGCGGTGGCAGCATACGTGTGAAACAAATCATCAGTGTCATCCACTGCCGGAAAGGTGACCCAAGAGTAAAAAACTTCAAACTGGTGAGCCGGATCGGCTTCCACCACAAACATAAGTGCGGCCCCAGCATCAGGAACCGCATAATGAGTCAAGTGCGCCCTCAGCGCTGCTCTGCTATGAGCCGGAATATCAACCACAGCCATTATAGAGAAGACAGTAGAACAACTTAAAGAGTGGCAGCACAAACACGGGTTATAAGAAAAGAAATACCTTTTAAAACTTCAAGCTTGAATAAACCTATAACCTATAAAAATGTCAATTTAGGAGGTTTCTCCGTCACAGCTGTCTCCGGAAACAGAAGTGAGGGTATTGTGGACCAGCACGAGCACTACACAAGCGTCTCGCAGATAAGAACCAGACCAAAAGTTGGCGGCGCCATGTTGCGGGGATTCTGCTCATACACAGAACTATGCACAAGAAAACAGGACCTCAGTAAATAGGGGTGTACCTCCTATCACCTTAGTACCCAAAATCCCAACCGACTAGCAATAGTGTCTCATTCGGTCTCCTACAAATATCAAGAAGCTACAAATGTTTAGACAACCCAGAACACGAGCACTGCCGACTCACCCCAGAGTTGCGGGAACAAGACACTCTTTCGCTCTCATGTACTTGTCCACAATAAAAATAATCAGAGTCACTAAATAAGTTCAAAATGTTTATTTTGACTATAGTGATTCATGAAACAGTATGCGAACCACAACCAGCAGCAAAATGCATAAAGGCAAGAATCATTAGCATTGTTACAATACCATAGAATATAAAAGGTTAGTCATTTTATAAAGACTGTGAAAAAGGCAAAATAACTGGGCCTAATCACTCTCCCAAGACAGTAAAAGTTATTTTATATAACAGAAGATTTCTAGGCGTTGATTAGCAGACCCTACCTGAAAACCTAAACCCAAGGGTTTTACATCATAGGAACAGCAGCGTTCAGCTCCATGGAACGGCTTTCTTGAGTGTGTTTCAAAAACATGCAACATCGTTATAATCAAAGCACGATTCTTCCACATTGCTGCTGTAGGTAACATGTTTTTGTCTAGGTAATAGGGACTGACCAGAACAGAATAACAAGAGACATTGTTGACCGACCTTGCACATTATGTTCAGACAGAATTGAAGGGAAGGCTGAGAGCGTGAAAAACAAACTGTTATCATGTACAGGGCAGAGGCAAGCGTCGCGAAAACAAACGTTTAGCAGAGGCGTGCGCAAAAGCAGCAGCAGAGGGCAAGCAAAACTCACGCTAACTTAGCAATGTCGACAATGTGTCTTAGGGCCATATAACCCCATATAACACTACTGAGTGGCCTCGCTCGGGTTGCATGGCGTTGGACCTCGAGAAGGCCTTTGATTCGCTAGCTTGGAATTTCCTTTTCGCCGTCCTGGCCCGCTTTGGATTGGGCCCATACTTTACCAGTATGATACGATTGCTTTACCATAATCCGTCGGTCCGGGTCAGAACGGGGCCCTATATCTCGGATCACATTCGGGTGCGACGGGGGACCCGGCAGGGCTGCCCGCTGTCCCCCCTTTTGTTCACGCTAGCAGTGGAGCCGCTGGCGGCGCACGTCCGTCCGCACCCACATTGACATGGGTATCGCTCTCGGAGATGGCACACACACCATTTCACTGTATGCGCATGACCTGTTGTTATATGTCCGCGACCTTCACAACATTCCGCCTTCTCTTGATCAGGCCCTAAGCCATTTTGCACAAGCCTCGGGACTGCGGGTTAACGCAGCGAAATCGATTCTCTCACCGTTCCTACGGGAGACTCCTGACCCAGGATATGTCTAGGGGAACCCCAGTCACATGGTGCATAGATCCTTTCCGATATCTGGGGATGCACGTATACCGCACCAGAGCTGACTTGTTTGACGGAACATACTCAGGGCCACCACAGCCATTCAGTCACAAATGAGTTTCTGGAAAACCCTTCCACTGGCAATATCCGGGAGGATTGCTCTTATTAAAATGGTAGCCCTTCCTCGCCTTCTCTACTATTTCACCAATCTACCTATTATCATTTCCCCGCCCTTCTTCAGACAATGGGAAAAGGTTGTGAGGGACTTTATATGGGGGACGTCGCGGCATAGGGTGTCCATGGGGAAATTATACTTGCCCGACGAACTGGGAGGACTGGCGGTGCCTAACTTCGAGCATTATTATCTAGCCTCCCAGCTGCAATAGATTGCTCGGTGGCTTTCATCCCGATATCTAGGGGACACAGCTTCATTACAACCCCCAATAGCGCTCTATAACTTACTACAGGTTTTCCACCCATGCACAAAACCCAAACCTCCAGACACACTTCTACTCACCATAGCCTATAAATGCTTTCGTAGGAGCCTCTTCCTCACCAGAGCCACCACCCCATATGCACCCGCTATCCCACTGCTAGGAACTCCGCGAGGGGACACTCCTACCACAGCTGCCGAGCTACGGCACTGGGCCTCAGAGGGCATTCAAGACTTGGGAGATCTTTTTCAGGACGGCTCACTCATCCCATATCAGGATCTCATAGTAAAAGGGAATTTGCTCCCTGGACAGTTTTTATTACACCGAACACTTATAGCCTCGTTGTCATCTCAGTGCGGTACACTTGCTCAGGAACCGCCCACACACCACACATTGCAATACCCCAAGTGATGGGGACCGGGAGGCACTTGACACGATGGTTTGCATCCTCCATTCGTCAACACACGGAGGCCAATATCACCCACCTGAGACATCACTGGGAGGGGACCTTGGGGAGGGCATTCACAGATAAAGAGTGGACTACAGTTCAGGGCAGCCCGACGTACATTCCGCGTAACCAGCGCTTTAAGCAAATCCAATTCTTTGTGTTACACCGGGCTTATCTCACCCCAGCTCAAATTAATAGATACTTCCTCTGTGCTGATGCGGCCTGTCCTCTTTGCCAGCAGTTAGATGCCGACATACTCCATATGTTGTGGCATTGTCCAGTCCTTGTCGAATACTGGAGCAGTGTGACAAGCACACTAGCCGCCTGCACACATCGCGTTGTCCCACCTCGATGGGAGGTACACATATTACACCATTTAGCAGGAATAAAAAACACAGGGCTACCACCCGTTTCCTAGATCTGGGTCTAATAACAGCAAAAGGCTTGATCACCAAGCGATGGAAATCCCCTCATTCACCTCACACATTAGCCTGGCGCAGATCTTTACTTAACTGGGCTAGGGCGGAGGGAGTGGTGCTGCGCAGGGAAGACCTGCTTGGTCTCCGAAAGTTCCCCCTGGCGTCTCAATGGGACACCATGGTGTTGAAGTTGCAGGAAATGGTCACTAACACTGGGGAACCCCGGGATGATATTCAGGACTGACACACACAACCCATTCCCCCCCTTGGTAGAGGTGGTGTGTCGCCCCGACCTCCAGAGCGATATAGCCCCCCTTTTTCAGAATCCTGTTATCATTGGGCCCTGATAGAGCTGGCTTTCCCGGTTATACTAGTCACGGCAGCAGGTCTCTTGCGACTCCCTCACCCCTCCTTGCTTAAGTTGTCCTCCTTTTGTTGTACCCTATATCCACAGTTTGGCCTAAGATACACCGTGTCTGAAATGTCCGCAAGCCGTCCAGAGGTAAGATTCTTAGGTGCTGCTACGCCTTTTGTGCAGGAGCTGTCAGGAGACTCCTTTTAACCTCTGTTACACAACCCATCTGCCCCCCTTCTTTACGGATGGGTACTGGACAATTTAACACTTGCAAATAACCACTCATGGTGTATAGGCATTGTTGTGGTTGTATGCTTAAAATGTGCAAAATGTTAATAAAAAGATTTAAACAACATAAACAACAATGACGAAAACATGAAAATAGCCTGATATAGTAAAAAATAGAATTGTTTTTGCATACAATGTATGTATGTTATAGAGAATTTAATGTGTGATGTTTCTGTGTGCTTTTGAGATGTAAAATAATCCCTCTTGCATTGCAATGCAATCACTCCATAGGAGGTGGATTGACCAACGAAATAGTCAATAGCGTATGGTGAGAAACAGATACTTGCCTTTGGTTGACTAAAGCCTGCTGTTTGCATATTTTAAAGAACTGCAAAGTGGGTCCACCAGAAAGCTTATGCTGTCTGCAGTCAGACCTAAAGGGCATGATTTGTAAAAGATAATGTAGTGAAAAGGAGTACACATTGTAAACATTTTTGTTATACCCTCAATTGACATCAGTTTAGCAAAACACCTGGAGTAGTGAAAGTCAGCTAATTCACACTTTGATCCTGGATGCCTTCACAGTGATGACCCATTGTCCCAACTTTTATCCATAAGCAGCAACCTCCTATTTACTGATGAGGGGTTGGGGCAAGGGCATAGAGTTGAAACCAGGGCCGGCTTTAGCGCTGGTGGAGCCCGGTGCAACAGGCTTTTTTTTTGCCTTCCATGACCTCCCTTGCCACAAATTCCCTCACTACCTCTCTCTCCAACGGTGCCCCTCGTCTCTCCATAGCCTCTCTCTGACATACACTTATTTTTTTTTATAGCACTACTAATAGTTCACTCATACTCAGTTCTGTGATCTGCATGGTACATTGTCTTTGCAACAGGCACATTAATCCTCTGAGCTACTTCATGATGAGTCAAAACTTTAAATTGGCATCGCCGTGATTTATTATATGGTACTGAAGAATCCTCTAGACAGATAAAAAATGAGTTCCTAAAAGCTTTTTGCCCTATACTAAAGATCTCACACCACCACCTAGAATCAACAATTCACAGCCAAAAGGGGCACCATGTCTCTCAACCAGTGTGAAATAATAAGGAACGCAGCAAATGTACTAGGCACGATTTAACTGTGTGTCCTGGTCTCTGAATAGCTCAGTGCATAGCTTTTGCTTACATTACCACCCTCTGTTCGAATTGACTCCCTGTTCTCCTTAAGAATTGTGGAGGTTTGTATTTTTATTGGGGATGATTAAGATCATTTGCAACAGAAGCCATGGCTCCATGGGACACTAACATGGGGATGACTGAAGAGACAGGGAATAATGAACTTAAAAACACTGTTAAATACAATAAAACCACTTCTGGTAGTGTGAGTTACATTAAACAAGTGCAACTACATTTTTAAAAGTATCTTTAGACATTTGTTTCTGAGAGTTCGAGTTGTTGCATCACATCAAGGAACCATGCAATGTAGTATAACATATATGAACTAGAATCCACAGATATAACAGAGCTGGATTAACTACTCACAAGTGACAGGAAGAACCAACATAATATTGGTGCAAATCAGCACTTTGCTGCGGCTAAAAGAATAAGTTCACGAGACTGCTTTTGAAAAGAATTCCTCTTACTCCTCCTGGAAACCTGGAGAATGCACTTAAACCACTGCCATTCCACATCTTTGAATTATTATTTATTTAAAGAGTTTTATATAGTGGGAATATGACCCTCGTAGGTATCAGAGCACTTTACAATTGTTAGAGAGGATATAGTTATGTAATGATATATGTATAAAATTTGAACAAAGTTTAGCAATACAAGATACAGCAACACCTCAAGAAGAGGGTGGTGATCTTTCAATGTTATGACAGATAGATTAAACAAGACAATACCATATTAAGCAAGTAGTAAAATTGGTGTCATAATCTAGAACAGTAGAGTCTGAGGCAACCCCCCAGCTGAGGGTGGTATCATCTCAGTGTTAGGACAATTAGATCAGGCATGACAAGAAAATTAAAACAAACAGTGATCATAACATCATAATCTAGGACAGTACAGGATTCATCAGGCAGCTTCCCCAATAAGAGTGGTGTCACTCAGTGTTGACTCAGAGAAATCAAAAGAACAATAGTGGAACAGGCTAGTAGTAATCATAAGGTGTGGTTGATGAGTATAGACTGCTTAGAAAGGGAGTTACTAGGGTCTAGGTTAGAAATTTGATCATGAGTAATAGTTTAACTCCTTTTTTGAAGGATGTGGTTGAAGGGCTCATCCTTAGTTCTGGGGGGAGGGAGATCCAAATTCTTGATGTGATGCCAGAGAAGGCTCTGTTATAGGTTTTCTTTTTAAAGACTCTTTGAGGTTTCAGTATTAAAATGCTGTAGCCTCTAGAGGATCTAGGTCCTCCTAGTGTTCAAGCTTCTGGGTGAGGTAGCAAGGGGTGCTGAATTGTAGAGCTTTGTGTGTCATGCAAGCAATTTTCAGTTGAATTCTTTCTTCATAGGGGAGCCAGTTGATGGATTTCAAATCAGGGGCGATGTGATTGTTTCTTTTTGACCCTGTGATGAGTCTTGCAGCAGAGTTGAGGAAGGCCCTTAATGGGGCTGTTTTGGATTTGGGCAAACCACAGAGGGTAGCACTTTCATAGTCCAACCTGGGACTCACTAGGGCTTGGACGGCAGACTTTAAGTCATTGCAGAGCAGGAAGGCTTTTAATTTTTTTAACATGTTCAGTTGGTGGGTTGCTTCTTTAGTGATAGCACTGATGTGTTTCTGCATATTAAGGTTCTTATCAAGAGTTTTTCCCAGTGATCTTGCTGAATCAATATTTTGTGGTAGGCATTTGAAGGCTGTTAACTGCTTCATCCATTCATTAATGATGGGATACTGATTGGGAGGGGCGATTGGGAGGAATTCAGTTTTGACTGTGTTAAGTTGGAGGCGGTTGCATGTTAGCCAATTTTGGGTATTTAGTAGAGTTGAGTTGAGAGATCTGATGTCTTCAGCGGAGGAGACTTTCAGGTAGAGTTGGATATCGTCAGTGTACATGTGATAGTGGGTGTTAGATGACCTTAGCATTTCCGTTAGTGGCTCCATGAACAAGTTAAAGAGAGTGGGTGAGAGAGAGGAGCCCGGAGGAACACCCGATGTGGCCGGAGTATTCTTAGCTAGGGACTGATTTACCTTGACTTTTTCCGTTCGGTTATGGAGAAACCAGGTGAACCATTTTAGGATGGAACCTGAGATTCCCATCCTATGTTCCAATAGATCTAGTAGGTAGTTATGCTTAACTGTACCAAATGCAGAAGATAGGTCAAGGAAGGTTAAGAGGCATGATTCATTTTGATCTAACATTTTTAGCGCATCATCATCATCCACTATGTGTGTAAGGGCTGATTCAGTGATATGCCCCGGGCAGAAGCCTGATTGGAATCGGTCAAGAAGATGGAATTGTTCAATGTGGTTACATAGTTGGACATGTGGGAGTGTCCACCATTCTACCAGTGTTAGTTTTAGTGTTTGTTGCTCTCGAACTGTCATTAGGAAGGACTTTCAGCTAGTCGCACTAGGAATCTTGGTAAGGAGGATTTGCTGAAGGAATGGCATTAGAAGGCTTATTTTGGGGTTTCATTCTCAACAATTTACTCTTGGGTATCTAAATGGAGGACTGTGTGTTAGACCTTGTGGAGTTCAGTGAAGAGTGTAATGTTCGTACCTAGCTTTGGAGGCTGCCACTTACCTGTGTTTACGAAAGCATCTTCTCACTCCCATGCCTAATAGTTTTCTTCCTTCAAAGCACCTTTGGGCTCATTTACCATGGTGGTCTTTTACTTTGTTAAGAAATTCCCTCAATCTGCTTGTGGTGTAGTTTCCATTTCCTCTTCACTTGATCTCTTTGAGCGCCTGATGAACCTTTTTCACCACTAAACTCAGACTTATTTAGGAATCTTTTATGCCCTGTGGATGAGGACTACCCATAGCATAAGTTCTCTCTTCAAGCAGGACACAGGAATCTCTCTCCTTAGAATGCAGGCTATTCAGTCTACTGGAGAAACCAAATCAGCTATTCTATCAGTCAAGTTGGGCTCTCCATTAGATCTTTGCCAGGCGTGTAATATGCATCTTGCCGATGACACTATTTTGTTCTTTATTTATTTAATGGTTTTAGATAGCTCTATTTCACCTGACCGGCGTGAAGGTGCTTCAAAAAGAACAATGAAAGATAAATACATAAGAATAATAGTGCTGCTGGGGGCATGGGGAGGAAAAGAAGGGGACAAAAGGACATAAGGGCAAGAGGAACTAGGGTAGAGGATGAAGTTGAATCATCATCATTAAGTACCAACAGCAATCATGTGAGGGGCATCTAAATGTTGTCCCAGATCTGCAAGATGTTTGAACTTTCTAACGTTATCTTGGTCAGTATATTAGAACGGCACCTACAATAGATGTATTGGAGGAGATCGGGGGATTTTTAACTTCAAGTTAGGATACAAAATAGTGAGTCTATCATTCCTAACCTGTGTGAACTTAACATTCGTTCTTTGAGCAGAGTACACTTCTCCTAGATTTGCAAAGCCTCTTCAGCTTGCTTTTGTTATGAAAGAGTACTCAAACAGTTCCTTCACTTCCTCTATCTTGAGGCTCATTTCGCAGTGATCCAAGCAGTGGTGCAGTTGAGTCTTGACTTCTGTAGTTGCTTGTATTTGGGCCTTCCTATTTATTAGATTCACCAGTGTAAATGTCTAATGAAGTTTGGTGTTATGGCTGTCGATAGGGTTCAACTCTACGACTTCTATTTCATATCATCTGAAAAATCTGCATTGGCTTGTTGTGGACACGCGATCCATGTTGAAGACCTATACGTCTAAGACAAATCCTTCATGAACACAGCTCAGACATAATTCAAAAATCCTTTTCTTTCATTCACACATCATGGCCCTAACAATTGGCCTCTTGATAGTTCTTAAGATTTGTGAAGCTAAACTCGGTAAGCAATAGTTATCCTACCATGTTGCCAAAACCTGAAACACTCCTTCTTTAGCCATTTGCACAATTTATTAAAATCTTGCCTTCAGAAAACTTTTAAAATTTGGAAATGTGGTTATTCCAGAGCAAATGTCTTCCCTACTGTGCTGCCACTGATCCCCTCTCCCCAACCACCTCCAGCACCAGGACACTTTAAAGGGTAGATGTTCACTCTGAAAAACGTAAAAATAAATAATTACATAAGGCTATTGCACTGCATGCTTCTTTTAAAGAACACATACATAATTTATTTAATGAACTGGGGGTCATATTTACAAGTAAAGTGACAGAGCGCGGCGTTAGCCTTCTTGGCTTAACGCTGGACTATTCCACTTTGGAAACGCAGGGCTGCATCGTATTTACAAAAATATGGTGCAGCCCTGCATTTCCCTCTGCGGTGGCGCTAAGTACAGCTGCCTAGCGCCAATGCAGGCACCCTTGCACCATAGTCTAAGGGTGCCTGCATTGTGGGAATGATTGTTTATGTGCAGGAAGGTGTCCCTTCCTGCACATAAACAATCTTAAATGGTGATTAGTAACTTCCATGTGTGCTGATTTTTGCAGCACACATAGAAGTTGCAACTCATCATTTTTTAAATGATTGTTTATGTGCAGGAAGGGACACCTCCCTGCACATAAACAATCATGCATGGCGTTTTGCTGTTTCTATGTGTGCTGCAGCACACATAGAAACATCAAAAACGAGGAGAAATAAAGCATTTCTCCTCATTGCGCCATTTTAAGACCAGGGTTTTTTTGGTCTTAATTTTGGCGCTGCCCCATATTTACGCCTTGTAAATATGGGGCAGCGTCAAAATCAATGGGTGTTGTGGCGGAATGCCCACCGCAACACCCATTGCCCTCGCCTTTCATGCTAAATATAGCGTGAAAGGGTGCCTTATTTATAAGGCAGCGTTCAGCCACGTTAAGTATCGTATCGCCGCAGGAACGTCTAAAAAAGTGACATTCCTGTGGCGATAGGGGCTTGTAAATATGCCACTAAATTAGGTACACCTCTCCATTCTGCCAATTCCTGTCGTTTAACCATCCTAGTAGATGTTTTACAGGTTTTATTCTCTTACAGATCCTCCTATCATGAGAAAAATGACAATTTATCAAAAAAATATTTCATAGATAGTAGTATCACTCAGCTTGAAAACAAAGTGTCACTCAAAAAATATCACACATAAGAAATGTGACATATTGTTAATCTGAAACTTGCCAGTCCTGCCCTGATCTCCACTTAGGCACACTCCAAATATGAAAATGTAGTATAAGCAGTTGGAAAACTTTGCAGAAAATTTCAAGCATGTCAATGTCATATGTGGTCGCTCTAAAAAATTGCCAGCCCTGCCCCTTATGTAGGCACACGGTAAATATGGAAATATGACACATAGGCAATCTGAAAATATGAGAGGCCTGCCCCCACCACTTTGCTAAACTCCAGAAATGAAAATATAACATTTATACAATCTGAAAAATAGGCAGCTCTGCATAAGTACATTGTAAACATGGAAACATGGCATATAGGTAATCCAAAATCTTGGCAGCCCTTCCCCCCAACCCTCGCACGGTTTAAATATGGAAATGACACATGTAAGAAATCTCAAAACTAACAATCGTGCCCTCCAATTAAGCACTCTGAAAAGATGGAAATGCCACACATAGACAATCTAAAAACGTAGCCGCCGTGTATTAGCATGCTGCAAACATGGAAATGTCACACATTAGCAATCCGAATAGTAAGCAAACTGGAGACCTGGTAAACCTGTCCCACCTCCTACTTAGGCACACGGTAAATAAGTAAATGTCATCCTCAGCCAATCTGAAAACCTGTCAACCTTGAGTTCCTGTCTTTTCTCATACACATTTTGAGAATGTTTAGGGACTGACAGACACCCTAATATATTGCAATGTCAATCAGTATCCTGTCTGGGAAGCAAATGTCTTGCAGTAGAACCCCAAGAGGAGCACTGCCATGGTCCATCAGCCTGGAGCCCCCTCATTATACCAAAAAGTAGGGTGACTGAAGCTGGGTGATGGGGCCATGTCCCTACACTGTCTGCAGCAGGCGGTTGCAAAGACTGCTGGCATTTTGGTCCAAGGGCAGATTGCTGAAGGAATCCTGTGAAAGCACATTCCGCTTTCCAGATATTCCCTGATTTGTGTCTGTGTACCCCACCCACGCCTGTCATCTCCTCTGACCATGGAAGTAGAGCATGCCATGTAGAGTTTGTGGACATTGATGTGTCTAGTCCATACCTCTCCTTCCTGTCTGGGAGACAAAGCCACACCTTTATTTCATGGGGTGCTGGGATCCTTTCCTCCTCACCTCAGCAGTTGGTGTCAGATCATATTAAACATCCTATTTTGTGCTCTGCTTCGTGATACTGTTTGTAAAAGGCGCTAGATTTCTGTGACTAGCATTGCTGAGATGTTATGGATGGTTTTATTATAAACTATGGGGCATATTACGAAGGATTTGCGATAATTATCGCAAAGCGCGCTTAGCGCTGTTTTTTTTATCGCCGGCTATCGCTGGATTTCATCGCGGAGATAACGCGTTATTATCAACGCTTATCTCCAAGGCGATAAAAAATCCAGCGATAGTGGCGAAACCCAGCAATTGCGCGAGAAATCCAGCGATAAATTCACTGCGCTAATGAAAAGCCTGCTAATAGGCAGGTGAGGACTTAACCTTACAATCCACCTCCCATTGACAAGAATGGTTAAGTCAGGTTTTTAGCAGGTGTTAAATTCCAGCGATAATCGCGGTTAGCGTGACTTTTTTATCGCTTCGCGGGCATTGGTAATAGGGGAAGTTGTGTTTGCGACTGTTTGCAGTCGCTTTTTAGTTGGGAACGCCTACTTTGCATGTCATTAGCGATAAATATCGCTGACATGCAAACGGCTACCAAAGCGGTCGCGTTCGCCATGAAGCTGTCGCTAACAGCTGTTAACGACAGCTTGCTAATAGGGCGATAGAAATATCGCCGCTTTAGCGGCAAAAAGTGCCGCTAAAGCGGCGATACCGCCCTTGCTAATATGCCCCTATATTTTTGTATAAAAATGCCCTACTTGTTCATCTTTTTTTAGTCTATTAATACTTCAGTATTCAAAACAAGATCTAAATACTTTAGTTCATTTGCTGCAATAAACTTATGCATGCACCATCACTTAATCGCATCTGGATCCCTCCTACCTACTAGTTTCAGTAGTACAGTGTTTTTAGCATTGACTATTTCATTTGTGTTTATATTTTTTCAGTCAACTTAGAGATCCGGGCACATTTCAATTGAAAATATACATCTGCAGATATATCTGTGCTCATATCCTCTAGTTGTGCTGTTCTGGACTCCTTGGGCCCTATTACAAGTAGGGCGCACTTTCCCTGTTTGCGCCACGGCGCACCTTCAAACAGGTGCACTGGGCAAAACAAGGGGAAGTGCGCCCTATTGGGTTGAATGCGCTGCCCTCGTGACAGCAGCGAGCTCGTGCTGCCCTGGAGGCAGCGCATTCAAGTGAAATATGGAGCGGCTGCTTGAAAGGCGCTCGGTTTTTCACTATGCAGGCCGCACAGGAGAGAGGAGAGAGAGATCCCCTTGCAGGCGGTGCAGTGATTGACTGCACCCGTCTGCAAGGAGATTTCTGGGGGGGTTCAGTGGACGCCCTTGATCCTCTCCAGAGGGCAGCCATCAAGGGGCACACTGACAATGCGCCACCTTTTTGAGGCGCAGTGCCAGTGCGCCTTCCGACAGCTTTTTTACATCTACGCCTGCGTCCATAATACAGCGTAGGCACAGAAGTAAAGAGATTCCCTCATTTGCATAGGGCATGCCCCCAGGCAAATCAAGGCACACCCTCTTGAGATAGCGCTGGCGCAAAAAATACACCAGCGCTATCTGTATTACTGAAGGGACGCACAAGCGTCTGCGGCCCCTTCTGTAATACCAAAGTGCCCCGGAGCTGCACAAAGCAAACGTCCGCTGTGCACCCGGGACACTTCTGTAATACGGGCTCTGGTGTTCATTCAATTGTAATGATTCTCCCTCTTACATGCTCACCATGAATGCCATATGCATTATGAGCTTGCTTGTGTTTGTTGGCATGTCTGCTGTCCTCATCCATGTTTGTGCTGTTCCGTGAGTGAAGTTTCTTGAGGGTGGATATTTCCATAGATATGAGTCCCTATTTAATTGTGGGTGCTTCTTGGTGTCAACTTCTCCTTGTCTCCATAGTATACTTGTTCACCTCTACTTTATAGTAGCTTTCAATTTAGAGGATGCTTTCACAAATAAACAAGAGGTGACTCTTGCTCAGTAAAAAACAGCCTTATAGCTAACATACATACTTGTGAAAAGGAAAACAGATAGGATTATGAATTTGGTAGAGGCTACCTTAATTGTGGCACCACCTCTGGAACTTGGAAAATAATAGGAATGGAACTGATTTTGCCTGTTGCATGGACCTTTGAAGTCCTATAAGGGGCCACCAGTGGGAACACATATTCTGCTTGAAGGGGCAAAACAGAACTCCTTTGGCTGTGGGATCCAAGCAGTCACATAAGGGCTGGATGTACCATTGCACATGATTATGAATTTTACCGGGTGTGGGAATACACGCAATGAAACCTAATGGCACCCCATGCAAGTTTCCCTGAAGCTAAAAACAAGAGAAAAATTGCTGCGGGAAAGGAATTTGAATTGGGAAACTAGTGTTTTGTTGGACCCATTAATTCTGTATATCACTTGTTATTCGCAATTCTATTCCCTGCAGAGATACTGGATGGAAACAGACACTCTGGGCCCAGTATCTCCTTCTGCAGTAACCAGCCATCTCAGAATGAACCCCTATGATATCTCAGAATTAACCCCTATGATATCTCAGAATTAACCCCTATGATATTGCTTTGTCCTAGACCTGCCTGTAATATTCTAACTGACCATGGTGGTAGAAGTGTGCAATTTATTCTTCTGAACAAAAAGGTGAAAGGTGTAGAAGGTTGGCACAGCCCAAAGAACTCACATTACTTACACAGAGGTCTAAAACGAAATAAATAGTTAGGAGTTGTGGCAGATAACGGCGAAAGCTGCATTTGAAAGTTTTGATACATTAACACTCAGTCATGGTTCGGGGGGCTGCTTAGATTTAAGAAACATAACCAGTGCATAGTCAGTTCTTCGTTAGAGAAGCTGTGCTGTTTTGAAGTGTGTCTCTGGCTACCAGAACATCAGAACAAACAACACCAATACATACAGCCTTTAACATCTTCAATTTCATCTTCAATTTGCCCTCGGCCAACGTTGTGCTTGCTTCATATTAATTTTTTTCGCCAAGATAAAATACAATGTCCATTCAATTTAAAAAATAAAAAAAACCTGAAACCGGTCCTAGGATGCTTGTTTCCAGTCCAGGGAGGACCTGGCTTGGCAGTTCAGGCTGGACTGTTCCCATGAGGCACAGGGTCAAGACTGATTTGCATATGGCTGGGTTCTAACTGGAATGGCTTGGTGAGCAAAAAAACGATGGATTTAGGCCCAGATCTCTGTACTGGGGTGAATGTATGACATTGTTCTGCATTCTGTCCATCAATTGTTTTTGCATTTGTCACCCGAGTGGGACGGGTATGCCCAGGCGTGGGTCCCGTGTCTCTCCAAGCCACTGGAATCAAGCTATCCTGGCTGAAGAGGGTGAAACCCTGAAACCGGTCCTAGGATGCTTGTTCCAGTCCAGGGAGGACCTGGCTTGGCAGTTCGGGCTGGACTGTTCCCATGAGGCACAGGGTCAAGACTGATTTGCATATGGGTGGGTTCAAACTGGAATGGCTTGGTGAGCAAAAAAACGATGGCTTTAGGCCCAGATCTCTGTACTGGGGTGAATGTATGACATTGTTCTGCATTCTGTCCATCAATTGTTGTTTTTGCACAGCCCAAAGAACTCACATTACTTACAAGGAGGTCTAAAACGAAATAAATAGTTAGGAGTTGTGGCAGATAACGGCGAAAGCTGCATTTGAACGTTCTGATACATTAACACTCAGTCATGGTTGGGGGGGGGGCTGCTTAGATTTAAGAAACATAACCAGTGCATAGTCAGTTCTTCGTTAGAGAAGCTGTGCTGTTTTGAAGTGTGTCTCTGGCTACCAGAACATCAGAACAAACAACACCAATACATACAGCCTTTAACATCTTCAATTTCATCTTCAATTTGCCTTCGGCCAACGTTGTGCTTGCTTCATATTCATTTTTCGCCAAGATAAAATATAATGTCCATTCAATTTTTTAAAAAAATAGGATTTAAAAAAGCGTGCATTGGTGCCCATCAATTAAGTTATTACTTGAGTTGGAAAACCTGTGAATTGTAATGCTGATGTTTAATGAAATACCGCTGCGCGTTGAGTCAAACTGGTATTTTGTGGTGTGAGTTTGGCTGTGTAGTAGTGTGTGTGTTAAACTGTATTTATTAGCTGATACCCATTATTATTTTGAGCAAGGTATAATTCAGTTGTCAGGCGCCAGCTACGGGAAGGAGATTTAATCAGCAAGTGCTGCTCGACGCTGAGCATAAAACAATGCGGGTCTCATGAAGCAATCACGCCAGTGTGAAAAAATGGGATTAATTAGTATTGTACAAGAACAGGCAGTGTGCTCATTAAAACCTTGTGAGCTGCCTCTTGATAAACTGCCACTTGATAGGGCTGCATTAATGTGACAAGGCAAAGACTTTATTTATTTCGAAATCTTTTCCTATTAAATCTCGCTTTTAAGGTACCTGCATGGACCCCCCTCCCCGAGGAACTGGGGCTACGAAGATCAAAATGGCTGCCAGAGTGCCCCTCTCCCCGGCACCACCACACTTGCTCAGATTAGGTGTCTTCAAAGACGTCTCCTTCTGAACCCCCACATCTGAACATAAATCAAGAGCGGCAAATCATGCCTGGAAGGAGACCTACTAGCCCAGGGCTAGAAAAAAAATGGACCCTGGAGAGTAGTAAAAAAAGAAATCGCACGCTGGCGTGTACACTTTTGATTGCAACCAATTAGCATTTATTGGAGAGGGTGGTAGAACTTTTGATCGGGTTGGTTACACATTTGACTCTGCTCATAATACATAAACTTGTTTACCTCTTTTCAAAGCTGCTCGAAATGCATTTTCAGTAAAGGTAGCAGCACATTTGAATCAACAGTCTGGAGCCAGTATATAGCTAAGTTGACAAATAGTATTTGTAAATCAAGGAAGCTATTCTGTGCATGTTTTTTTCCCCAAAAGGCTTCCATATATTTCTGTGCTTAGTTGTACAGTAATGTAACATTTGTGTAGAACTCCATGACACTTGTTTAAGGTTTAGTGATAACCCCGTTTATTCAACCAGATATCTATTTCTTGCTCCTATTTTGATTTTGTTAAAGCAAATGAAAACTTTTTTCTGTAAAACAAATTTCTTTACTAAACAATTTTAAAATTGGTTGTGTCTAATGCTGTGCATTCTTGTAATCATTTAATTATGGTAGTGTTTATTTGTATATATAGGTTTTGTCATTGTTTTGCACTGTGGCTTGTGCTTTATAAATACATAATAAAAATAAAATATTAGCATGTCTTACAGTGTCTTTCTTTGGAAGGGTACATTGCACAGAGGACAATCAGGTGGAAAGAAAAGACACACAAGTATTTATGACACCAACTGAATGGGTGAGCAGAGGGAGCTAAATAAATTACTCCTATATCTACTTTTGCAGAAAAATCAACATGCTCTGAAGCTTCCTTTTCCATTTCTATTGCATGAAACGCAATTCAAAGATGGTTTAAATATTATGTTTTTGTGTGAACTGATTTCTATAATCACCTAGGCGGCTCTTCTTTGCCACCATCACTTAACTCAGTTTCATTATGTTAGAGATAAGAAAGAGCAATCACAACATTCATGTGACAGCCCGAATCAAATGCACAAGACAGAAGGGAAATTAAACCTTTAGGGGAAACATGTTTTTGCTATAAAGAGATGCAAGAAAAAAATACAGTGGAAATCAAAATAATTCATTAGACACATTGAGATTGTATTACAAAGAGAGGTATGCATTTACATTAGCAATTGTGAACATTATGGACACTCGGGTGTTTTATGTCACATGTCAAGTTCTCTTCTTAAACATTTTGCGAAAAACACACATTCTTTCCTTCAGTTTCGCACAGTCAATTCATGCTAACTCCTTCTAATCAGAAATCTAAATTATTGGTTGAATTCCCAACAGCATGGTGAAAGACTTTATAATTTTTTGAGAGACTTATACTGACACCTATGTTGAAATGTGCTCTGTGAGAAAATAGCCATATATTAAGGATAATGAGATTCAGCAAGGAGCAGGAACATAGTCTCAGTTGCCTGCTTTGAAAGAATGTCCTTATTATTGGTTTTACAAAGTCTTTCCTCACAGTTACTCAATTTAACATTCTGTTCTCTGGACAATGTATCCCAAATGTTTCGACTAAGTAATTAAAACCAGGGGATTATTTTCATAAAAATTATCGTCTGCATTAAATTGACGTTTTATATGGAATCCCACAAAACAGCTTTTCAAATGTAAATATAGACGTTCAGGTTACCACTATCGGAGAACACCGATTTGCATTTAAGAAGAGCAGTTACTCCCCCATTAAAGTATTTCACCACTGCTGAGAGAAGTTTTGGGACTCTTCCTTTCAAATTAAAGATGTGCAGGTACTCTGTACCTGTCAGTACCCGCACATTTAAAACAGTGTTACCACATATGTGTGGTTTTATGGGGTGAAAGTAGTTTTAAATACCACACCTAGGAGTGCAACAATTCAATCAACGGAGCAGCAATTCAATTAATGGTACAAATATACTATCAAAAGTACAAAATCATCACCCAACCTGTGCAGTGTACAAATTTTGCCGGAGTGGTAAACATGCTTCTACTACTGCCACGTGGAACTGAAATCACTCCACACCTCAGGGAGCTCCACTGGTTCCTGATACACAAACGTGGTCATTTCAAACTCCTCACTCTCTCATTAAGGCACTGTGCAGCTTAGGCCTCACCTACCTGAACAGTTGAATCTCCTTCCACCAACCACTCAGACACCTTCGCTCTGCAGGACTCCTACTCGCACACATCCAAAACATATAGAGCACCAGATCAGGAAGACAGGCGTTCTCTTATATCACTTCTAAAGTGGGGAAAAACCTCCCACTTCACATGAAAGCCTCCTCCTCTCTTCTTGAATTCCGCAAGAAGCTGAAGACCTGGCTTTTCTATTAACCAACCTACCATAGGCAAGGCTAATCAAACACACACCAGTTCAGCACCACGATACCCTTGCAGGAGATAGTGTGTTTTACAAATACTCATAGCATAGCATAGCATAACATAACATAACTGTAAATAAAGGGTGTGGCAAAACTATCATTATTGCACACTTCTCACATCAGATGCCAGACATAAGTGAATCCACACACACTGTATTTCCGGCCCATAGGCTCATAAGAAGGAACTAAGGAAACTAAGTCAGTATACCAAGTAGCCCAAACGCTCCTCCTTCTGAATACACCTTGGAATAGGCGCTGTAAACGCTGAGTATCAGAACAAACAAAGTAGCACAGTGTGTTTTGCACAAAATAATAAAAGGACCTTCTAGAAACACCACACCACCAAGTGGATAATGCATGACAAGGGGAGTTAGGCGTCTTTTGCTCGCCAAAAGGAACCCCAAAATGAGACACTTAGCACAAGAGAAAGTCAACTAGTTGAGCTTGCGGTCCTGAGTGACAAAGTACCTAAATACCGCTCACATTCAGGGGTGCTAAAGAGCTGGTGTGCAAAATGGCTACACTGTAATGATGCTCTTGCTGTTGGAGGACATAATCCTCTATAATCCATGAAAATAAGAAGCTACATTTTGCTGAAGAAGTGGGGCAAGGGGGAAGCGGCATGGACCAGTGAGTGCTGAAATTTGAGAGAATGGTGATGAAATTGTGCGCCGAACAGGACTGTAGCCGCAGAGTCTACACATGACAGCGATGCTGTGAAAAAATCATGGCTGATATCTCGGCTGATCCACAGCACCACAGCGATAAGAACCTGCAGAACCCACGGCCACTACCCGATAATGGCAAATGATGGCATGGGAGACCAGTGTCTCCACTGTCGCACAGGTAAGAGGGCAGGGTGCGCCACACGCTTCTCTCCAAGCACCAGTTAGGGATTGCGGTCCATGTACTGCAGTTCATGGACCCGCCCAGTTATGGAACTGACCGGAACTCTACTCATAACTGATACTCATACTGAGGGTGACAGAACCAGTATCGGCAATCTGGGGCCACAACATATTATCCTACCAGTTTCTAGATAATTGAGAATGAAGTGTGAATCTGGCATATTGGGACACAGTAAAACACAACCTACAGTACCAGATTCCCCACTTTGTGATATGTGGTCACAATTGAGGTATAAACACAGAGGGGCACCAGTATTTGAACGCTGGGGCCTTGGGAGCACAACTGTCACTTGAATCTCTACCCACCCCAATGGGAGATAGCAGAGGATTACGGGGGATGACTGGGTCTGCTCATGCCCCCCACCACATTGATGATGGATTCAACCCAGATCTGTGACTGGGGGTGAGTGTCTGAAAAGTTTCAGCGCGCCGTCCATCATCACCTTGTGTTTCCTTTGTTCGCCCTAAGTTGGCAGGGTATGCCCAGACGTGGGTCCCTTGCTCACTTTGCCACTGGATTCAAGCTAGCCTGGCACATGAGGGCTGTTAACCCTAAACTGGTCCCAGGACGCTTGTCTCCGGTCCTGGGAAGACATGGCTTGGCAGTTCGGGCTGGACTGTTCCCATGAGGCACAGGATCAAGACTGATTTGCATATAGCTGTGTCTGAACTGGGGTGGCGAAGTGAGCTAAAGAACGATGATGGATTCAACACAGATCTGTGACTGGGGGTGAGTGTCTGAAAAGTTGCAGCGCTTCGTCCATCATCTTCTTGTGTTTGCCTTAACAATGCCCACATATTCTGTCAGGTGCTAGCATTCCTAGATAAACATTGCATTGATATAACCTTATTATAAGAAAGTCATCATACAGCCAAGACACACACTTTGCAAGTAGATGGGCATCCCACCACATACCTTCTTCTTTATACTCCACATTCCTGAGAATGCCTGAGTGATCATTCTGGAGAAAAAAGGTACAAGATTTCAGGAGCAAGGCGAACTTTCGAATGCTCATTGCAGATATGTGCTCCTGTGGGGCAGACATGGCACTGACCGTATCACTATAGTAAACTGCGATGCCCCGAATCTTGAAGTTCCTGAATTTTATGGCACATTATGGGGAGTGATCATGTCAACGAATCCCTAGAAACTAATATGGAGTGGTGATGTTAAGTGCACACTACTGCAGCATAGAATTGTAGATGACTGGAGATATAAAAAGTCAAACAAAAAGAAGGGCGCTTTCTATTTTGCTGTGTATGGCGTGGTGTACACTAGACTACTGGTTGGTTACGTCAGATGTAGGGACATGGATACATGATGTACAACACCTGGCTTGCACACTATCAGATCATTCTCTAGTGCTGCTCCGTCTTTCCCAACCACAGCTAATTCCATTCAGAGTGCTCTGGTGCTCGCATGTGAAACTCCTAACCAACAGATTGTGTCAGGAAAAACTGTGGAAAGAAATTCTGGAGTACTTGAAGATTAATCTAGGTATGTTGGACCAACTAGGCACTATCTGGGAGTCCTTCAAGGTGACGATCAGGGAAGTCTGTATTTTAAAGCAAAGTGGGGTCCACAAAACCCTCCGTAGACACCTGGAAACTACTGAAAATAACATAAAAAAACTGGAGAGTAGCCTTGGCCTGGGCAAGAGCAACCCGATTCTCAAACAAATTGGGGTAAACTTACAAATATGTGGAAATAGCAAATAGGGAATGAAAATACCAGTGAAAATATACCCAAGCTTGAAAGTCTGGCAGGGGTGAACAGCCTGTGAAATCTCTCGTGACATTGATAAATTCCCATGGGCTGCTAATGATATAATGGAAATAGAAGATGGATCAGGAAACAGCTTTCAAAAGACTAAGCTGACACTGAGCAGATTCTCAAATTACTTTATTGAGCTGTATACCTCCAACACTAACTACTCTCTCTAGCTCAGATAAATGATTATCTCAAGGGTACCGCCATAGCATGGCTAGGAGATGCACACAGACGTTTTCTAGTGCAACCATTTGAAATAGACAAGATCAAAACTGTCATAGTGAGGCTTCCAACAGGTAAAGCACAGATGTTGGATGGCCTACAGGCCAATACTTGTAAACTCTATACCGATTTCTTTGCGCCATAGCTACTAACAGTGTATGAGAAAGCTTGGCTCCAGCAGTCCCCCCCAACTCCATGCATGAAAATGGTCATTCTACCAGAACACCTTTATTTGTTCATCAACAAACACATAACGCTCAATAAACCCTTTTTCGGTAAATTGAAAACACAACTGATATATCTGGCATGGGCAAGAGGGCAGGCTAGGATCAGTTGTGACACAGTTGTACTCCCTTTCAGAATGGGAGGTTTTGAGGCTCCCGGCCTGGAGCTACACAATATGTGTGCTCAGGCACACTTTACCCACTACTGGTATTGCCTGACCCCACACATGCCACATGTTGCAGTTGAGATAGATGGCGTGAACCCGACCCCACTTAGCTCACTGAATGGTACACCAGCCCCGGATTAGGAGTAAAACCTCCACTGTTACATACACTATTAAGGTCTGGGAGGATTGGACTAAGAAGGCCAGGTGAGATGTAATTTATTCCCCATGACTGCTGCTATACTACCATCCATGACTACCAGCTACACATGAACCCAAGGCATGGGCACAGCTCAAAAAGCTAGGCACCCAAAACCGATGCTATATATATAGGAATGGCACTTTTATCACACTTGAGGCATTTCAGATGCCCTCATGGGGTAACACCTAGGACACATTTCTGTATTACCACCTCAGAGGTGCAAATATGCTGGCCGCTCCTGGCATTCTTGTGGAACCTGTTGCTGTTCAGGCATTGGAAAAAGTACTACGTTCCACATTTACCAAGTACCTAATCTTCGCCCTCTATTGGGCTGCTGAGGGGGAACTCCTGCAGAGGGACCATTCTGGTAGAACTAAATGGGAAGAGGATATGGGACTGGAGATGACACTAATTACTTGGAAATTCTGCTGCATCCAAAAGGGTATGATTTCCTCAAGTAACAGGCTGCGTATCATACATTACAAGTTCTTGCAATATCCGTATTATATTCCTATGGCCTTATGGCATTCAGGAGAACTTGCATTCCATTGCATGCGATGCGGGTTGCCAGACACCAACTTTCTGCACCTGACTTGGTCCTGTGGCAGGGAGCTTGCATACTGGAGAGATGTATTGGCCGCCCTATCTTACATGATTGATTGTGAAAAACCATTAGATCCCAGAGTGACCTTTCGAAATCCTTGTCCTACAAAAGTCACCACCGAAATAGCATACAGATGTCTGTCGCATGTACTAGCTATGCCTCCCCTACACAATTGCTGCTATTGATGACTGTGTCAATACTATGTACTGAGATTGCAATGGTCACCTTTCTTTTGTACTGTTTTTTAAATACTAAATAAATATATGAAAGATAATTGTCTCAGTCCTTTGGGCTGCTGCAAGGCTGCAAATCTATCTCCAGAGCAAAGTAACCTCAGAGGTTGAGCAATTCTGCTTTGTTGCACTTGGAGCTGTTGGCACAAGAATGAAAGACTTTAGTGGGAGCTTGATGATGACTTAAGCAACTGTGAGAGACACCCACTGACTCCAGAATCCTACCTTGGGCCACTAGAGGACTTTGAGTCCCAGGGTAAAACCATTGAGAGGTGTGCCCCACCTAAAATCGCAGCCTGACCCCAGTGAACCATGAACTGTGGCTTTCAATGGGCACCTTGAGGTTCCTTCACCCTTTATGCCTTAAACTTTTAGTAATCCACTTCCTTTGGTGCCCATATCTGATGTTAATCATTTTTGTGCCTTTGTTCATTAAATTTTTCTTAGTCGATCTGAATTGGTCTGGGAATTTTATTGTGCTAGGTGCTTACTTCTCTCCTTAATTTTGTTTGACACTACTGGAACTCATATATTCTCTGGGTAATTGTATGACAGTTGTGCCATTGCTATTAGGAGTTGAGCAGACGCTTTCTCAGAACTGTGCTGTTACCTAAGCAGATTGTATTTATTGAGTTGGTAGTGGTGTCTTTTCTCAATTTAGTAAACCAATTCCTCACCATATAGGTCGTACAAACCTATAAAACTACTGTATGTATTGGAGATATGAAGCCTCTGAATTGCATTGCAACATTTGTATGTTTATGGTCAGTGTTTAATTTGTAAAAGAATGAGTGCTAGTGCCAAAAGCTCTACTCAGAAGCCTGTGACCAGTGGTATTAAATGTTGATGCGCCGATTACCAAGGTTCTTTCGTCTTAAATCCACTTTATGCCTCTTTAATTACCAGACACTCTGCTCCTTTATCACACTCTTGCAGATTCCTGGTCTCTCATTGTGACGAGTTTGCCGTCTTTCTCGTCCTCCAGCTCTTGGTAAATGTCTGATGCGGAAAAATAAGTGCCGGCCCCAAAAAATGAGTGCTGGCGGGCCCCACCAGCAACCACAGGTTCGAATTAAGCACTGTTTATGGCAAAGAGACAAAGGATGGAATGGGCACCAAAAGAAAACTGAATTTTTACCAAAATATGATCAATCTAAAAAGTGCAGTGGTGATTTGGCATAGAGATAAGGTATTTCATCAGTAAGCAAAATTCCCTATTCTAATGATTAATAGGGCACTGACATCACGCATTTCTCCACTTCAAGTTTGATTTTGTCAATGTAAACAAGAATAGAAGCTAAAAGAGATAGATTACCTTCATTATTTTCAGCAACAACACTGGGCCTTCCATTCAGAGAACAAAGAGACAGCACCTAGACCATTGACACCTTGGGAAAAACTCTTTACCACTTATGATGGGCCCAAAGGTCTTATATCTAATAATTATGCAATACTAATGAATGTTTGTGCTGCTCCAGAATGGTCGTCAATGGTAAAAGGCTTTAAAGTCATAAACACTATGGTTTTATATCCCTTCGCTCTGTAAAAGAGTACAGAATAGTGAACAACTATATAAGATCAGGATGGGTTGGAATGTTACACCTGTAAAACTGATTTACATGTATGGAAAGACTAATGGGCTCTGTTGGCGTGGATGTTGGTGGGTGGGTGATATGTTGCATGAATGGTGGGCATACTTCAAGATAGCAATTGTTTTGGAAAGAAGTCCTCAGCCATATTAGAGAGCTGATAGCATATCCTTTGGAACCAAATCCAGCGACCATTATACTTAATTTGTGACCACCTGGGATCAAAAGCTTACAGAAGGATTGGAGACTGACTTCAAACATGACTCTAGTTAGAAATCAACTAATCACGAGTTGGTTGCGATGCTGTCCGGCTGATTGCACTGTAGCCACTCCCCCCCCTTCCACTTCCGGGACACCAGGACGCCGATGAGAGGTTGGAGACGCGCGAAATGGCCATGGCTTCCCTGAGCAGGAGCAGGAGTTATCGGGGCTACGGTGCTCATTAAAAAAAAATAAACGAGGTAACCGAGGAAAACGTCGTGGGCTAATTGTTCTTTCCCTGAGCGGCAGGAGGCAGCAGGAAGAGGCTGCGTGGAGGGAAAGGAAAGGAGAGGTTTAAAGGACAAGATGGGAAAAAAAACGGCAGATTCCCACAGATTCTCACAGCACAAACAGCATATACAGGCTGGAAAAAGCCACTTGGAGCCATTTGGAGTCTCAAAGGGATTTTAAAATTCCGGCTGGTGGGAGCTTTAATATTAAATCAAACTGCTGACTTCTTTGTTCGTCTTTTTTTCATCTTTTTTTTTTCACTCTCCTCGACCACTGCTAAAGCTGTTGTGGGACAAACACAGAGGATATAAAAAAATATATTAAGGACGTATTTTTTAATAGGGAAAAATTATTCTCTTTTTCTTTTTGGACTGTGCAGCTTTTCCCTCCCAGGATTCAAGCAGACTTGCTGCCTCTGAGGCCTAATTCTACACCGACATCGGGGACCACCAGGTTTCTATCCAAGGGGTAAGTGCATGTGCTCCACTGTATGTATGCGTATGGGGCTTTTTTGCGCTACTTGGTAGAGGGTCGCTGGCGGAGTCCTGTGCGCTAAGCCTTCCTTCTCTTTTTCTGGTATTATCCGGAAATCCATCTTGGAGAAAGTAAAGTAATAGAAATTTTTTGTGACTCTCATTATGCGAACTTTCTCCAGAAACACTGCCGTATCCCATCTTGACTCTCCAGTTTTGGCGCAGAGGGTCAAAAAGCGCGCAGGTCAAGCAGCAGCCCGGACTAATCGTGCAGCAACTCTGAGGAAAGACTTGGGTCCGCCCACAGAAAATTCTGAGATGGCCACTGCAGAGCTCCCCCAGATACATCACTCGGGGGGAGCCTCTGTCAATTTGGATGCGAGTATCATTTCCGCTCCTGTTGTCTCTCCTGGGGCAGGTCTCCCAGCTGTGCAAAGCTTGGAAAGCTTGGAGGACCCAGATGCGATGGCTCCCAAGGGCGATGCTGTCACTGGGAAGCCCAAGGAACTTAAAAAATACCCTCTATTTTCTAAAGCTAAGCCATGCTCAATCTCAGGCATAGAGGGGACTGAAAGTGCACCATTATTTGCTGAACCATCTGCAAACCCCTTAAAGGGGGCATCTCTCTGCAGCGATAGCGTTGTTATCTCACAACCTCAAGTGCAATCATCCCCTGAACGGAACTTTCTGGATCTACCCGCTCTCGAAAACGGGGGGCAGGCTGTCTCTGGTAACTTAACATCTTCTGCTGCTTCTGCCATAACATCTCTAGCGCAATCTAAGGCTGGGATTGAATCAATACAGGAAAATTCTTCTCAGGATGATAGATCTTTCTCTCTGCAATGGGATGCTAAGAGCCTCCTTAACTTAATTCTGGATGAGATCAGAGAGCTTAAAGCTTCTCAGTCCACGGAAATTGCTGCCATCAATGCCTAAAACCCGAGCAATGTCTAAAATCGAAGAGAACATGGCTCGGGTTCCGGCACGCCTTCATGAAGCAGAGACTAGAATCTCGCAGTTGGAGGACCAGGTAGCTATCATGAATGATAAAGTTGCCACTTATCAGAGCCAAAAGTCTGTAATGGAGCTTAAATTGGAGGAACTGGAGAATCACTCTAGGCGCTCTAATCTTCGTTTCCTTGGTATTCCAGAAGGTCTTGAGGGGCAGCAGACACTACAATGGATTGATTCGTTCATTAAAAAAAATGTTCTCCCAGAGTTTAATGGAGATCTTACCATTATGAGGGCCCACCGGGTGCCTGCGCATCTAACCCCTAACGCTAAATTCCCACGGACAATCCTTGTTAACTTTGGGGATTATAGGGTCAAGGAACAAATTCTATCTAAGCCCATAAGGCAGAGGCAGTTCACTTCCTCGGAGGTGCCAATATGTCGCATTTTTTCTGATATGTCGACCTCCGCAGCCAAAAGGAGGAAAGAGTTTGTTAAAATGTTGCACTTATTTAAAGAACAAGGGGCGCAGGCAATGATTGCACAACAAAGCAAACTAAAAGTGCTTGTTAAAGGTAGATTCCATGTATTTTGCAATATCCCTGAAGCACAGGAACTACTGCAACAAATTTCTTTAAGTAAGTCCTAGATCTCTTAGCTGGGGGCCTTATAGGTGCTGTTTTACTCGGCTCTGCATCTGCTCTTTGGTCTGCTTTTTTGTCTGCTTATTTTTCTTTTTCGAGTAAGGCTTTTCTATTTTTCTTTTCTCTCCTACATAGTATTGTGGGGTTTATTCCCCCTTATTTTTTTCTCTTCACGTCCTGGATGAGGGGGGGGAGGGGTATGTAGGCCGGCAGCACCTGGCACAAGGTCAAGGTGCCAGTTTTGGGGGGTTGGGTAAGCCTGTCAAGGTTTGAGCAGGGATGGTGCACTGCTCACCATGGCTTTTGGGGAGGAGTGGGGTCCACAGGTGTGGAATGGGTAGCAAGAGGGAAAAAAGAGATCCATTTGTAAATTCTTGTTTCATCCAAATTTTACCAATAAATCTATATCCTGTTAAGGCAAGTGGGGGAGTAACGACAGATTCTGTGCTCCTCCAGCACACTTTAGCCCATCTTGTGTACCTTCTAGGATTTTACTGTGTAGTGTGCTAATGGTTAATAAGGAACTCCTTAAGGTGGTTTCTTTTAATGTAAACGGACTCAATAATAAAAAGAAAATGCGGGCTATTGAATCATGGATTAAGACAGAAAACCCGGCCGTTATTTTAATTCAAGAATCTCATATAGCAGAAGGGAAGTTAGCAGATTTTTCAATGTTTATGTCCTGGGCAACATACCGGGGGTTCTCTCATCCTCCTCCGCATCACATTGTGGTACAGCGATTTTCTTGGGCAAAAAACTTCAAGCCAAGGTGGTTAACTTTGCAAGTGATCAGAGAGGAAGGTGGTGTTGGGTGACCTGCAATTTGGGGAATATATTTTTAACCTTTGCTAGCATTTATGGCCCAGTGGAGGATAATCCGGTACCATATGAAGAGTTTTTTCAATCCCTAATACAAACGCCCGGGGAAGTGATTATAGGGGGTGATTTCAATTTTCTAGAAAATCCAAAAATTGATTCTTCAGCCCCTTCTAAAAAACAATTAAAACCTAAAACCAGCAGAATTATTCAAAATTATAGGAAAACTCTGGACATAATCGACCCATGGCGGGCAGTATTCCCGACTAAGATTGCATATACCTGCTTTTCGGGCAGATTTCGCACCTCCTCACGCATTGATTTCTTTCTGATATCCAAGTCCTTGATTTTTAGTCAGCAGAAATTCCTTCCGAACTGGATTTTCAGATCATGCAATGCTTATTCTACAGCTCGTAGTTAGGTAAGATGCCAGCTTTCTCTAAGAGATGGACCTTAAATAGGCTACATCTCTCGGATGAAAATTGGTTTCTGCTCTGTAAAACAGAGATAAAGGACTTTCTTTCAAAAGAAATCATGGGACAGCTCCTCCCCATATTGTTTGGGACTCTCTAAAGGCTTACATTCGGGGTCTAGCTATTGGGAAGGATGCAGAAAGTTTTAGAAAAAAGAAGGAAATAAAGCAAAATTTGGAACAGGAGGTGCAGAGATGCTATGACATTTTTCTTAGTAATCCCTCGGCCCCTAATCAAAGAAAATTTGATCAAGCCAAACGGGATCTCGCGGAAGCTTATTATCTAGAATGTGCAACATTCAATAGCAACCATAGGCAAAAGGTATATGAAGAGAGCAATTTTACCGGGAAGTTCCTTGCATGGCAGGCCAGAGAGCAGGCTGCAAGTAACCGGATTAGTTCTCTGAGGTGTCCTGTAACTGGATCCCAAAGTGAAGATCCAGTGACTATAAGGGACATTATGCTTCAACATTATAAGAATATCTATGGTCAACAACAATCCATTGATAAGGCATCCCCGGACAAGTTTCTCCAGGAACAGGAAATTCCGGTACTCTCTGAGGCTGATAAAATCAGCATGACGCGCCCTTTCTCCAGAGAAGAGCTGGGGGATATCATAAAAACCTTCCGAACGGCAAAGCCTGTGGTCCGGATGGTCTCCCAGCCGAGTATTTTAAAACTTTTTTAGATGTTGTTTTAGAATATTTTTTGCTGGTTGCTAATTCTATCTTAGAGGGAGGTCCGATTCCGCCTTCATTTCAATAAGGGAACGTAGTCAGTTTTTTAAAAAAGGGAAAAGACTGCGAAGACCCCAATTCATATCGCCCAATTACACTTTTAAACTCTGACTACAAGATCATTATCAAACTTTTAGCCAACAGATTTAATGCTATTGCCCAGACTTTGATACATCCAGACCAAAATGGGTTTATAGCAGGGAGGCAACTTGTGACTAATACGCATTATCTTGCAGAAGCACTGGATTATTTCGAGACCAAGAAAATTCCAGCCTTGGTCCTTCTGTTAGACGCCGAGAAGGTGTTTGACCTCGTGGTCTGGGAGACTTTATTCCATATTCTTCTTAGTTTTGGTATACCTCCTAAGATCACGGGGTTGATTCAGAGAATATATCTTAATGCAGAAGCCAATATCATTGTTAATGCCTCTGAGGCAGGACAAATTAGGGTAAAACAGGGAACTAGACAAGGCTGTCCATTGTCCCCCGTTTTATTAGCTTTTTTTATCGAGCCTTTAGCTATCGCTATTCGAAAGAATGCAGAGATTCGCCCCCCTTTACCTACTATGGGGAAACTAAAATTATACGCGGCCGATATCATGCTCATAATCGAAGGCGATTGGGGGGTCCAAGCAAAGGTTTTTGAGGTTTTCGAGCGATATGAATTGCTTGGGGGGTATAAAATTAACAAAAAGAAAACGGAAATAATCCAGTGCGGATGCAAACCCGAGGTGTTACACCCTGATATTTTGTCCTGTCTAAATTCTAAACCAAAAAGATATCTTGGGATTTTCTTCTCGTCTCGAATCATTGACTTGTATGATTTGAACTTTGTCCCGCTTTTGTAAAAAGTACGGGAGTTATTGCTTCGGTGGGACTCGCTCCCGCTGACTATCATTGGCAGGGTTTCACTGATTAAGATGTCTGTTCTCCCGCTATTTAATTTTTTATTCTCGGCAATTCCGTGTGTTTTAACAGCATCTTTTTTTGCCAAATTAGAGTCCATGTTTACATCCTTTCTTTGGGGGAAAAAAACGTCCCGAATTGCACTAAGCACTTTATATGAGAAGGTGGAGAATGGCGGGTTAGCCCTCCCGAATCTCAGGGATTATTATTCGGCATATTTTGCACAATATTTGTCTAGATTTAAGTCAGTTTTGAATTCAGGTTTATTTGTAAATTATTTTATGAATTTAATCTGTAAAGAACATCAGATACGCTGTCCATTTAAAATTGCAAAATCCCCTAAATCAGTGCGTTATAAGTGCATGCAGTGGTTCTTTTATAAACGTCAAGATTTTTATAGGCGATATACAATTCCAGTTATTAATTCTTCAACTCCACTATCCGAACTCACCTCAGTATTTGGAGCTGGAGAATCGACGGCAATTAGTCAAAAATGGGCGAAGGTCGGTTTTCGGAAAATCTCAGATTTTATTAGGTTCGATAGGTGGGTGAATATTTCCGAAATATACGAGCTAATTCCGAATGATTTCCTTCTTGTTGGGTCATATAATATTCTGATCAGGTTTCTTAACAATCTGGATCTGATACAGATTAATGAACGTAAAAAGCTGTCATATGTTCTTCTTGAAGAGATCACAGTTAGGAAACCTGGTGAGTGGAAAAGAATCTTAGCCCCTATCAGGGGGTTTAATCTCTCCGAGAAAGCATTAACAAAATGGGAAAAACACGAAGATTTGGAGTTTACTGTGAGTATGTGGTCTGAATTAAATAAACTTAACTTTACAACACTAAGGGGAGCAAATTGGCGCCGGATGCTATTTTTCAATAAATGGCTTCTATATAGAACCCCACATTTTTTATCCAAGGTTTACCCCAGCCAATCTGGTCAGTGTTTTCGCTGCTTAAATCATCCGATAGCCAATTGGACACATATCATATCACAGTGCCCTTTAATTCAGGGGTTCTGGAATCAGATTTTTTGCCATCTAGAGGCTGAATGTTTCATCATACTAGACTCCAATAATTGGCTGAAAGTCCTTGGCTATGACCCTTTGTTACATCTTTCTGATAATTTAGTTAAGTTTCTTTATATTGCAATGGCGGTTGCCAGGTCACTCTTGCTTCAGAGATGGCGTTCAGACCTGGTTCCAACAAAATGTGATTGGGTTCGGAAAAAGAAACAGGTTAGGAACAGTGAGCGCTTGTATGCATTGCGAATCGGAGGGATTAAGAAGTTTGAAAAAATCTGGGCAGCCCATTTCGACTGAAAATTTCGTAATTTAAATTAGAGCTTAAAATTTGTCCTAATATACAGAAAGGTTCATGAATGCCGTTTGTGTTGCCATATTTGTATACGTGCTTGCACTTTGATTGCACTTTCGACACTTACCTTACAGCACTTTTTGCACTTTTGACACCTTGCTTCCTTTTTTTTTTTTTGAAGAAAAGGAGGAAGGAAGGGTAGAAAAAGAAGAGGAAAAGAAAAGAAAAAAATGGTTTAAGCCTATAGGACAAAAATATTAATTATGATTTATATGTTAATATTTTCATAAAATTTATTGGACCTAATGCACTATGGACACTTTAGCTCGTTTTAGATCTGGCAGGCGACGCTGTATTTAATCTTTAGTACGTCAAAACCTATTTGGCTGCCTTAATTTTGACAATACTTTCAGTTTTACCTGGATTTATATTTTACTGCTTTACGGGCAACTTGGTGACAACTGATTACTCTATCTGATCTCTAATGTCTCGTTTAATTCAAGGTTATGTAACCTGTTTTTTTATCTGACTTTATATGATCACTAGGGCTATCGTGAATGGTTTTATTATTGGATATTTGTATTGTGTTATCTGGATGAATTTGTAAATCTCAATAAAAAAAATCAAAAATAAAAAAAAAATCAACTAATCACGCTCAAATGGAAGTCTCCTCTCATTCCAACAATGCAAGAATGGGTGGGAAAACTTTGAACGTTGTTAACAATGAAGAAATTAATCTGGGGTATTATTGAAATGGGACACAAGTACAAAGAGATGTGGGGCTCCTTGGTCAATTACCGCAAAGAGAAAGACTATATATATAGCTGGCTCAAATCTTTGAGATCCCTTCACCTCACTTGCTAGATGAGTGGACATTGTATTGCTCAGTGCTTAGATTATTAAGTGAAAGATTATATAATACTTGTTTTACCATAGAATGTATAAGGAGTAATTAGCCATAACTTTGGGTTCCCCTTTGAGAGGGAACAGCGGGAGGAGGGTGAGGGACAAGAAGGTCAGCAATTGTTGTTATAAGTTATTTATATATGCATTGGTGGGTGGACAGACCACTGTGGGGATTTTCTTGTTATTTCGAAATCAATAAAAAATTTGGTTGGAAAAAATGTTTTTGTCAACAAAGAGCCTAAGTATTAAATCTACAGTAACTTTGCACCCTTATGTCAAATGTATTGTCCTCTGTCTCCTTAAGGTGCTGATATGTTTTCTGTCTGACCCTTTTTGTGTTGTGTGGGAGGGTATATGTGTTTGTATATATTTTTTGTGTGCCTGTCAACTTATGTGTGTTGGTTTGTAGACATTGGCTTGAAGTGGCTTCTCTCTGACAGTGTACCATTTCTAGTTCTCCATTTGGGACTGAATCTTTACACTGTTTATCTCTTGCAATTCTCACTGTTATGGAAGCATTAAAATAAAAAAATCTGACTTGTGAAACTTTTGCAGGGGTGGTCAATGTGTTCTGCTTTTCACATACTTGATGTTGATACAGAATATGTTTTGTGCTTGCTGTAGATTCAAACCCTATGACGGAGTATGACATGCCATGGAAAAAATTAAATAGCTGTAAAAAGGTATTTCGGTCGTGCAAACCAATGGATTGATTCCAAGGCGAAAGAAATAAAGAGAGGGGAGCCATAATTCAAAGCCTCCTGTGTGATTACGTCTTCTCTCAGTCACCCTGATTGCAAGCCGTGATATATCGCCACATAATGCTTGACCTAATATAACAAAGCTTTTCCTGATGTCATCTTGCTGTCATCTGTGTTTTTTCAATCTTCCATTAAGATTACAAATTTTCATAGGATTTATAGCTCATTTGGAACATTATTTTGTGTGATCTTTTGCTGCAGGTGACGTACATGTTTCAGAATTTTGCCATGTCTAACAAGCCAGTTGCCAAATGATGATTTTATTAGACACTGTGTCATTTAAGGCACTTTTTAACCAGGCCAGTAAAATTCCTAACTGAGTAATGGTTGCAGCCAAAGGGCGGTTTATTAGTGATTGCATTCTCGGTGTAGCCTAGAATGTTCAGAGCTGCAGTTTTTCTTGGTCCAACTAATCACATCTAAAGAATACTGCACAGCCACCTGACCAACCAGAAGTGGCCACAGTGGCAGAATCTCCACAGAGACTGCATGATAGGAACACATTCTTTCAAAACTATGTTATTGACCAGCGGCCATCTTGTAATGGCGTTCTTTTCAAGATTATTTTGTGATTGCTTTCTTTCGAATTTATCTCCTAAAATCAGAACATCAATGACTTCAAAAACGATACATAATTTATTGTTAGTATTTGTGTACTGCAAGGAAACTGTATATTAAACTGTCAGATTTATATTAGTAAAGGTACTCTGAGCACGCTGAATGGCGTCTCCTAGACTCTGAGAAGAGATTTTGAACACCAGCAATATACCAGTGACCGGCAGGCTGACGAATGTGGTCCGCTGCGAACCACAGCGAAATGGTTGTTACAGTGTCCACATGTAATCAACTGAAATGCTGTTTTTAGACTGCACTATACAAGAACTTAAAAACAGCTTCCAATGACATTTATGTCCCTGCAGTGCCCTGTCAAGCATCTTTCAAGGGTCAGCAGGTGAGTACACAAGACTGACACACAAGGTGAATATTAAGGGAATTGAATGGGAACTTATACCGTTTTTTTCTCATCTCTTCTCTTTTTAGAGAAATGCACGCATTGGGGACCGAGGGTATGCCTCAATTTCGATTTTTGTACATAAGAAATACCCAGCGAAGCATATTAAAACACCGGATTGCCTTTTCATTCTATCTAAATTACCCTGACATATACGGCTAATATCGAAAAAGGCAGGAGGAAGATCTCATTTGAATTATGGTCCTGTACAAGGCTGGGTTAACAATGGAGTATATGTTGCCCTTTTATATGAACTCTTAAGATTTTGATCACTAGAAATGACCCTGATATCAACATAACTACGAGACACTGTGGGAGTACCCCGTATTGGACAGTATTAAGAGAACTTTCCATTAAGACATATGTGCAAAAGTATGGAACTTATCTACATAAAAAATAAGTCAGACATGGATCAATTCTCTACGTGCTACTAAAAAAATCTTTTCTGTGAGAAATATTTTACTGTCTAATTTTATGTTTTTCAAACCAATGTATATGGCTTTCACAATTGTTTGTTATTTGACATTCATAATTGTTTAATGTTATATTGTAACCTCTAATTGATAAACTGGCAGAGTCTCATAGGAAACATTTACATTTCCTTTATAGGTAAGATACAGCAACATAATGAATAAAAACTGTATGTTCATTAATGAGTGGAGGTAATTTGTAATCTATGATGAGCAAAGGTGTTCTGTATTGAGACAATTGCATTTGGATCCCTACCCCTACTCTCCTATTTAGGATCCTTTCCTCTGATCTAAAAAAAAGAATAGATCAGCTGTCCTTTGCTAACAAGGTTATCATGGATTTTTTAAAGGGACCCCTTTCTCCTGCCTACTCACTTCAGTGTCCAGGTCTCCACCATCCACCCACAGAAATTCAAGAAACACACTTCCACTGTCTGGGAAAGCTCTCCCAATCCTCCATTATGTGCCACGGCAAACCAGGGAATGGATCCAACTGGCCTCAGTTCTCAGACTAACAAGCCACACAGAGTCCTACTACCCTACATGTGCAATACATGCAGTGCACACACATGGACAGAAACTATCAGTATAGGGTTCTAGGTTAAACACAACAACAGAACTTTACTTGAGAGGGGTCAGTAAACAGTGCAATCATTGGCACAGAGAAGAAGGTCTGGTCATATTACAATTCACTAAACACAGTCCACTGCCACCACCGCTTTATGTGATGCACACAGGACACGGACAGTAGTCCACTGCCTACAATGAGAGCATTCTTGGTGCACTCTTCTAGGTCATAGCACAGGTCCTGAACCTTGCATTGTCATGGACACGTCTAGGCCTCAATGCACAATCTAGTTTAGCATAATGTCAGGCCAAAATAAAAGTAAGGGTACCAATTTCACATGAAGTTAGGCACTACGGCCAGGGTACACACCATGCAAGGGACATTCCCATCCAAATACACAAAATATTTACCAAAAGAAATCATTCTCAGGGCTTGAACTTTAACACGTAGTACTGATAATGAACAAGTACACATCCATTAGTCCATTTTGAAGTTCTCATGGACCTTAATTAATTTTATTACATAAGCTATATAAATACAATAAACATACGGATTTCTTAAACAGAGGAACTTTGAATAGGTATATGAGTGGCATTTTAATCTGCTGTAGCACACTAGTTGTCAGTGGTTCTCTTGTACTGGCTCTGCAAAGCACAGCATAAACCTAATTTTCTCCGTTGTGAGCACAAATTACGAAACTTAGCTCTTCATGACTTAATCACATATAATAGCCTAGATCACCTTTTCTGACACTGACAAAAATCTAGCTATTGATTGGTTATGTGCTGAAATTGAATGACTTAATTCCGTCAGGGTACAAAGGACATCTAAAAAAACAGACCACGAATACAGGAAGCTGTCCGACAGTTCATGCCATGGAACAGCTCTCACTGAAGGAATTACCACTAACACATGAAAGCAATGATGCTACTGTTTCAGTGGACAATGTCTTCACTAATCATTTGAGAGCTTTCAACCACTATAGTCCTCCTTTTAAAATTATCTTAGTTAAAAATTTCACAGATCTAGTTGCTTACTTTCATGCTAGTACTTCTTAAGATTTCAATACTATGAGACTTTAATTTCTGGGTCGGTCATACTGAATTTTATGATCCGAAGAAAGTTCCTCACTACATGAGTATTGGTGGCAAAACCCCGTAATTGTGCTAAACATACCTTACCTTTTATTCTACATAGACAAGTGGAACTCAATATATTCTCAGTCATTTCCCTGACCTGCTCTAGAGATCATACCACACACTTTTTTCTGTTGTTGTTTATTCAACTTTGTCCTACAGATCACTTGTTTATATGCAGAACTCTACAAATTAACATAATAACACAGCACAGACCTACTGTGAATATTCATTTTTACTCATTGTTCCCAGGCAGAGGTACCCATCAATGATATTTGCCATCCAATGATACCCAGCCCTTTCTAGATAAAGCAATGTTGCCTTTGTGATTGCACTCACCTTAAGTTCCTCTCTGATAGTTTGAAACCATTATCAACAAAACAGATTAACTCAGTTTAATGCACAGCCAAAAATCTATGTATTACTTGGAAAAATAGTTAATAATCCCATTCAATATGGATTTGGTGGAATTATTTAGAAGATCATCATTCTCCCCAAATGCACAAAGGTGTTTGAATGACCACTAAGACATACATTAAGGGGGATATTCTCAAGAACGTGCGATAATCATCGGCAAAAAAGGCTAACGCACGTTTTCATATCGCCGTCTATCGCGGGAAAATAACTCTGTGTCAACGTCATATTCTCAACACGGCGGTAACATGCGATAGTCTCCCGATAACGCATCAAATGTCCGCGATACAACTACTGCGACGGCGATAAAAAAGGAAACCCGAACTTGAAAAAAGTTGCGATGGGCCCAACCGCGATAGAAAAATTGGCGACAAGCAACGCCAGGCTTGCAATTCCCACGTAAGGCGGGAAAAATCACTACAAAAGCAGGAAAAAAAAACACAAACAAAAACAAAACAACTGCGAAGCACAATGGAGGTAGCCGGAGCAGGAACAGAGGACGAGCAGAACCCCACAAGCCCCCCGGAGGAACAGGCCGGGACCTCGGGGTCAGGGAAGGGCAAAGACAGGAAGAAGAGGAAGACGCGGTTCAGTCCGCAGGAAAACAGGATCCTGATAACGGAGGTGATGAAATACCATCAACAACTGTTTGTCACCTCCAATGTGTCATTGGCGACAAAAAATGGAATATGGCAGTCCATCGTGGACAAGGTGAATGCAATCGCAGTGCTGAGGAGGACAATGGAAGAGGTCAAGAGGCGCTGGAATGATGTGAAGCGCAAAACCAAGCAGAAACTCGCCAACAACCAGAAGGCAGCAATGCAGACTGAGGTGGGAGTCCAGCGCCCCAGGAGGAGCTGGACGAGATGGAGGAAATGGTCTCCACAGTCATCAGTGTGGAGACGGTGGCAGGAGTTGGGGGACCGGACACTGCTCAACAGCAAGAGGGTGAGTAAAGACCAGGGACTGGGGGGACGGGGGGGAGATGGGCACAATGGCACACATGCACAATTAAGCATAGCACAGTGCACACCCACGATTACTCTGGAGCATGTCCCTGATCCCCTTGCACACTGCAGCACACCTTGAAACTGCAAGTA
Organism: Calotriton arnoldi; assembly: GCA_963921515.1. Taxonomy (NCBI): domain Eukaryota; kingdom Metazoa; phylum Chordata; class Amphibia; order Caudata; family Salamandridae; genus Calotriton; species Calotriton arnoldi. The sequence goes on along the minus strand of CAWUFW010000648.1, from coordinate 526,282 downwards.
GGCACGCCAGTCGACTATGTGCCCAGAGGGCCTTCCCCACACATCACTAATCTCACAACAAACCCATGCACAAGTACAAACACACATCCGTGATGTTGTCGAAATGTCCACTGTCCCGCATCAAATAGGCAGCTCCTCCCAAACAGTCACAATGTACATTGTCATGCAGTTTGTATTTAAACCTGTACAATGCGTCAACATACATGTGAAAACAATGTTAAACTGCATCTCCCCTTTACATTGCAGAGGGTGAATCAACACCTCCTGCAGAGCAGACAGTACACCTCTTCACTGATGATGAAGAGGACCTCCCCTCCATCGACACCGACGCCCTCCAACGGCTCATAGACAGCTTCGGCACCCCACCTTTAGGAGCAGGGCAGCCCAGCTGCATCGAGGAAACCCCACCCCCTGCACAGACCACACAGCAGGAAGAACCCACCACCACGGCTGTCTCCCAGGACCACCACGAACAACACATGGCCTTCCAACGCCGTGTGTTAGGGTGCCAGGAGAAGATGGCTGATCAGGTGCTGGTGGGGTTCGACCTCATGGCAGCCAAACTAGATGCCATACGTGGGTGTCTAAGTCCCATCAGGGACCACTTACAGTCCCTAACGGACACCCACAGTCCGCTCCATGCTCTCCAACGATCCATGGCTGACATCGCTGGAGTCCTGACTCTGAGACAAGGACAACTGTCTAGTCAGAGTGGCTCCAGCAATGTCAGCAGGGAGTTGGGACACATGCGGAGGACCATGGAGAACAGGGAGCGGATGGAGGCAGAAAGAATGGCTGCCACGGCTGCACACCAGCGAGATGTAGCTGGGATCTACCATGCCCTGCGGATCCTCGTCATGGCATTGCTGCCACAAAGCCTGGCGCAGATGGATGCTGCTGCTGCTTCGACATCCACATCTCCACCCCCTGATGTGTCAGTGCCTCACAGTGTGGCAGCCAATCCACCTCCGGCCCCTGATGTGTCAGTGCCCCACAGTGCGGCAGCCAATCCACCTCCGGCCCCTGATGTGTCAGTGCCACACAGTGCTGCAGAGAAAACACCACCACCCACATGTGAGGCACATGAGACATCAGAGGACGAAGATGCGGATGAATCTGCCTTACTGGTAGTAAGGAAGTGGTAGCATTCTTCTCCGCCATATGGCCTGTTTCTGCTTGGTTCTGCCCTCTGCATCATCACCATCCACTGTCCCCCAATGCACTCTGCGACACTCACCTTGGACCTTGACATGGACTGCCATATTCTGTTTGGTCACCAATGACACAGCTATCAGACTGCGGACTGAACTCTTCCTCTTCCGATGTACTTGTCATTCCCTGAAGGACTCTGGCTGGCCCTCCACGGGCCAACAATGTGAAGTGGGGTTTGCATGGCCCTGTACTGCTCCAGCTACAACACTCCACTGAATGTGCATTAAACAATCAAATTCACACAGATGTGTCATGTCTATGATCATTCAAGTACGGAAGTATGGATGAATGTCGGGTCAGTGATTCCCCTTACGTCCATGTTGCACATGTTGTGGGACTTGAGTCACAGGGTGCAACATTACCGATTGCGGACCGGGTGGCGCCGACACCACATCAGAGACACACGCATTAGTCACCTTCTTGTCCAGCCCAGAGACGGAACTACGCCCAGAGCGCCGGGGTCATCGCTCACACCCTACGCTGGACTGGCATGCGCCAGGCCAGCCCACTCCGCTGCACGCTTACAGGGGGACGACAACGCTACATGTCCCAGGTCTTCCCTGTAGTGATCTGCTGATCACAGGTCTAGTTGTCAGCATGCCACAGCCACTCCCTGAGGGCTGGTTCACACCCACACCACACCCATCCAGCACATGCGTCACAGGACATGTGACCCTGCCAATAAAAGGGGCCGGACGCACGTGCCCGAGGCCATTTCCACTATCTAGCTGAGTGTGTCCGTGTGGTCATTATTTATGCATGAGGGCCTAGGGCCCTACCACATCACATTCCCCACTGCCGGAGGTGACATGATGGCGTCCGCACGACGAGACTCAATCATAAAGGGCCCATGACTTGAGGTGCACTCAAGGACAGGACGGTAACTTGAGGTGCACAGAGTTGGTGGCATCTGAGGCACTTAGGCCGGCACGGGCCTACCGCCACGGGACGGTGACTTGAGGTGCACAGAGTTGGTGGCATCCGAGGCACTTAGGCCGGCACGGGCCTACCGCCATGGGACGGTGACTTGAGGTGCACAGAGTTGGTGGCATCCGAGGCACTTAGGCCGGCACGGGCCTACCGCAACGTGGTGATGACTTGCGGTGCACTGAGTTAGTGGCACCAGAGCTGAGCGGGTGTGCAGCCTGCGATAATGCGTAGGCCTTGATACGCCGTCCTGCCAATCAAGATTCAATTTGAATTGTGATCCCAGCTGGACCGCAGTGTACGCCAAGGGCAGCAGGCTGCACAGACATGACTCCGCGGCGCGGTGCTGCAGGGTGCGCTGGGGGCCTGTGGCGCGGAATCCAGTGATCGGCTGAGGAGGTTGCACCAGCACATGGTGGGCCCTCTTGGAGACACGCCAACCTTCAACAAACCTCCTGTAGTACCCGGTCAGGCTCTGATCTGAGTCTGGGTGGTTGGAGCAACCCAGTCCATAATGGTCTGGATTTTGCTCTGCAATGGTTGAACCTGTCCTCCACCCACAAGGTGGCCCAGGTACACAACCTTACTCTGCCCTATCTGGCACTTGGTGGCCTTGATAGTGAGGCCTGCTTTTTGCAGGGCCTCTAAAGCATTTCTCAGATGGACCAGGTGATCCTCCCAGGTGGAGCTAAAGACAGCAATATCATCGAGATAAGCTGCACTATAGGCTTCCAGACCTGTAAGGACTTTGTTCACCAACCTTTGAAAAGTGGCAGGTGCATTCTTCAAGCCAAAAGGCATCACCACTAATTGGTAGTGCCCACTAGGGGTTGAAAATGCTGTTTTTGGTTTTGCCTCCTCAGCTAATCTGAGTTGCCAGTAACCAGCTGTCAGGTCAAATGTGCTTAAGAACTTGGCTGAGGCCAAAGTGTCAATCAGTTCATCTGCCCTTGGAATAGGGTGAGCATCAGTCCTAGTGACTGCATTGAGACCCCTGTATTCAACACAGAACCTCATCTCTCTCTTACCACCCTGGGTGTGAGGTTTTGGTACCAAGACTACTGGACTAGCCCAAGGGCTATCTGAGGGCTCAATTACTCCTAATTCCAACATTTTCTGGACTTCTGTCCTGTTACAGTCCCTGACATGGTCAGGTTGCCTGTAAATCTTATTTTTAACAGGCAGACTGTCTCCTGTGTCCACCTCAGGGGTGCACCAGGTATTCTGACTTGGAGTCGGTGAAAACATGTGTCTGTACTGATTCAGGACCTTCCTGCAATCAGTTTGCTGCTGGTCAGTGAGGCTGCCTGCCAAGGCTACACCATCAACTGAACCATCATCAGGGTTCTGTGAGAGCAGGTCAGGGAGTGGGTCACTCTCTTCCTCCTGTCCCTCATCAGTAGCCATGAGCAAGCCCATGTCTGCCTTGTCCACATATGTCTTGAGCCTGTTCACATGGAGCACCCTGTGGGGGCTCCTGGGAGTACCAAGGTCCACCAGGTAGGTAACCTCTCCTTCTGCTCAAGAATAGTATGGGGCCCACTCCACTTGTCCTGGAGAGCTGCTGGGGCCACAGGCTCCAACACCCATACTTTCTGTCCTGGCTGATACACAGTCAAAACAGCCTTTTGGTCATGCCAGGCCTTTTGAAATTCCTGGCTAGCCTCAAGGTTTTTGGATGCCTTCTTCATATACTCAGCCATCCTGGAGTGGAGACCAAGTACATAGTCCACTATGTCCTGTTTAGGTGGTTTGAGAGGTAACTCCCATCCCTCCTTCACTAAACATAAGGGACCCCTAACTGGATGTCCAAACAGAAGTTCAAAAGGGCTGTAGCCAACCCCCTTCTGAGGAACCTCTCTGTAGGCAAAGAGAAGGCAGGGCAAAAGGATATCCCATCTACGCCTAAGCTTCTCAGGGAGACCTTTTATCATGCCCTTGAGGGTTTTGTTGAATCTCTCAACTAACCCATTGCATTGTGGGTGATAAGAGGTGGTGAATTTGTAATTCACACCACACTCCTTCCACATTGCAGTCAAGTAACCAGACATAAAGTTTGTACTACGGTCTGATACTACCTCCTTAGGGAAACCCACTCTGGAAAAGATTCCCAGGAGGGCTCTAGCCACAACAGGAGCTGTGGTAGTCCTTAGGGGGATTGCTTCTGGATACCTAGTGGCATGGTCCACCACCACTAGTATGAATCTGTGCCCAGATGCAGTTTGAGGATCCATGGGACCAACAATGTCAATCCCAACCCTCTCAAAGGGAACCCCCACCACAGGTAGTGGTATCAGAGGGGCCTTTGTAGTACCACCTGCCTTACCACTGGCTTGGCAAGTGATACAGGAGCAACAAAACTCCTTTGTGTCCTCTGACATGTGAGGCCAATGAAAATGAGGGACAATTCTGTCCCAGGTCTTATTTTGGCCTAAGTGTCCTGCTAATGGGATATCATGTGCCAGTGTTAATAGGAAGCCTCTAAACTTCAGAGGTATAACCAACCTCCTGGTAGCACCAGGCTTGGGGTCTCTACCCTCTGAGTATAAAAGTCCATCATCCCAGTAGATCCTATGGGCCCCACTGGCACTTCCAGCAGCCTCAGCAGCAGCTTGCTGTCTGAGGGGTTCAAGAGAGGGGCAGTTCAGCTGCTCCTGACTCAGACCTGCCCTGGAAGGGCCCCCTGTCTCCAAGAACTCAACCTGGTCAGGTTCAAGTTCCTCTGAGACAGTTCCTTCTTCAGGACTAAGATCAGCTCCCTCAAGAGTCTGATCCTCACTCTGAGGCAGGGGGGAAGACACTGCCTTACCCCTACTGCTCCTTCTCTTGGAAGGCACCTGGTCCATTATTCCAGGATCCAGGGCCTGTTCAGTGGAAGACATTTTTACCTGTGACCTAGTCATGGCAAACACATCTGCAGGGATGCCCAGCATTTCTGCATGTGTCCTGAGTTCCACTTCAGCCCAAGCTGAAGTCTCCAAGTCATTGCCCAATAAGCATTCTACAGGGAGGTCTGAACTTACCACAACCTTCTTAGGGCCAGTTACCCCTCCCCAGGTGAAATTTACAACTGCCAAGGAATGGTCTGTCCTGACATTGCTTGCATTGGTCACTTGGTACATCTCACCAAGTATGATCTGATCAGAGCCCACAAGTTCTTTTGTCACCATTGTGACACTTGTACCTGTGTCCCTGTATGCCATGGCCTCCTTACCATTGATTAAAGGCTGTTGTCTGTACTTGCCCAAGTTACTGGGACTTACAAATCAGGAGTCAATATCCATGCCTCCATCACAGACTAACACAGCCTGAGTTGGAATTCTGACTAGGCCAGAATCCATCTCAGATCCCAAGGTTAACCCTACTATACCCTTGTTCTGTGTACTACCACTTGAAACTGAGCTAGGGGGAACAGTTGCCTTAGGGGCAGTGGTGGTAGGAGTAGAATCCTTGGCCCTTGGACAATTGGCATCCTTTGTCCAATGGGTCTTCTCTTTACAGATATGACACTAAGGTTTCTTTTGCCTTTACCCTTGTTTGATTGTGACTCCCCCCAGACGCAGGTTTTTGGGGCCCTTGTGAAGACTTCTGGTCTTTACCCTTCTCCCCACCTTTATCTGAGGTCTTAGCATCTTGCTTCTTAGAGTCACCACCTTGGTTCTGAGCTTTCTGCTTCTCCCTGGTTCTGACCCATTTGTCTGCCTTCTTTCCCAATTCTTGGGGAGAGGTCAGATCAGAGTCCACCAGGTACTGATGCAACAACTGATTTTGGCAATTATTAAGGATCTGCTCCTCATAATTAAATTGTACAATCCTTTAAAATCATTCACTTTACTGCCAAGTAACCAGCCTTCCAGAGCCTTAGTAGCACAATCTACAAAGTCTACCCAGTCCTGAGTCTGTGTCTTCTGGGTGTCTCTGAACTTAATCCTGTATTGTTCAGTGGTTATGCCAAACACATCAATGAGAGCACTCTTCAAGACTGCGTAATTGTCAGCATCCTCTTCTCTAACAGTGAGGAGCTTATCTCTACCTTTGTCAGCAAAGGAGAGCCACAAGATAGCTGCCCACTGCTCCTGAGGGACCCTCTGTACCTTACAGGCCCTCCCTAGTGCAGTTATCCATTCGTGGATGTCATCCCCACTCTGGTAGGGAGGGACTATCTTGTTCAGGTTCCTATGTTCATGAGTATACTCCCTACTTCTAGGAACACTGTTGCTGCCACCATGGGACTCTAGTCCCAATCTCTTTGTAGTCTCTCTGGAGCTCTAGGGATTCCTGTCTAGGGCCAACTGCTCCTTCTTGAGCCTAAGCTTGATTTTCTCAAGCTCCAGAAGTTGGCACTGTCTCATCATAAGAGGATTCCCTCTTATTTGATATGGAAGTCCCTACAGAAGTTCCTGAGTGATTAGACTCCACAGAGGGAGTTCTGGATCTCCTAGGCAAACTCTGTACTCTCCCTGGTGGAGTAAAGAGAGGGCCACTGGGGCCTTCTCCCCCACCTAAAGGAAGTTCTGTGTTTTCAAGGTTAGAATCATTTTGATCCTCCTGGCCAGAGTTTGAGTCCAGATCAAAGAAGGTTTCACTTCCTGGCCTTTCCTCATTCCCTGTCCCACCCACTCTTTCTACTTCATCAGACCCTGGGGTCTTTCTGAGGTCATCCAAGAGCAACATCTCTATGAGACGTTGGGTGCTTGCACTTCTCCCTGTCCTCAGCTTCCTAGATGTACACATGTTTCTCAATTCCTGGAATGAGAGATGGTCATACCTAGTTGGCAGAGAGCCACTGGCTTCTCCTCTAGAAGACATACTAGTGTTATGTGGTGTAGGCACCTACCTAACCTAGTGGAGACTAAACTCTCTTGAGTTGGAGAAAGGGTGTGCTAGACCCTTCACTTCCCAACTCCAAGTTCAGTAGAACTTACTTATTCTAATCTTGATGTATTATATGTGCCTAATACTTAGTGGTTTTCAGTTAATCACTCAATGAGATTTATCTGGTAAAACAATAGCAAGCTTGAATCCCAACCGCTGCACACCAATGTGAGAAGTTGGCCTGGTATATGCTGTCCACTAATTAAAGTGGGCACCCTGCACCAGTCGAAATGACCCTTATGATGTCTGAGGTCAAAGATAACCTTAAGAAAGCTATCCTAGTGGTAGCTGTGGAGAGCAGCCTTCAGGCTTAATCTTGAAGGAATGTAAAGCAGCTTGTTTTACCAGAGTATCACCTCCTGAATGACTAAATGAAAGGAGAACCACACAAGTGTTATGTAAAAATATGTATTTATTACTAAAACACTCTCTACTAACCTCTACACGAGATTAGAACAAAAAGCACACAATACTTAATCAATAGAACATCTGTAAGTAGCAAAATGTACAACAGGCTCCAGGGGGAGACCGAACCATATACTAAAAAAATGGTATAACAACAATGACTTCAATAGACACAGTGCCTAGAGCACGTAGAAGCGCTTGGACCCCAAGGAACCACCTAAGGCAGTGACACAGGGCGCCCACGGAGGATGGGTGCAGTGAGGAAACACGACCGCGTGCTCCGTTCAACTCTATGGGAAAGTCGCGGTTGGAAAATTACAGTTTAAGGACACTTCTATGAGGACTTCAAGCAAACCCTTTGGAACATAAGAGGTTCTAAGGCCAGCACCCTTGTGAGTACCGAGGTACCCGTGTTACCTATCCTAGAGGAGCAGGGCGCATAGGGGTCAAGTGGTGTCGGAAACCTCCGTCGTTTTCAATGGAGAGCTGCAAGAAAGTACTGCTGCCAGGAAGGCGAAGAGTGTCCGGTGGAATCCAAGCCTGGATCCGAGGTGAGAAGAACCTGAAAGCAGAGGGGACAGAGTCTGGGTCACTTCAGGTGACCAGGGGCTCGGTAGTCGAATGCCCACCGATGTCGGGTGCTTCAGGTGAAGAGAAAGGATGTTTGTCTCTGCAGCCACGGGGACCAGGAGATGTCGACGATGACGAGGGTCCGGAGGTGAGCTGTCCCATGAAGGATGTCGAGAGCTGAGGGGTCAGTGTCTGGCTGGAGCACCAACAAGCCTTGGCAATGGCAACCCACGCAGGCAGAGGAAACAGGTTACGGTGTGGACCAGCAAGGTCCAGGGGACTCTCCAAGCAATGGAAAGCCAGGGCACATCTGGAGCAACCAGGGAAGCCCAAGAACAAATGAGATGACCCTCGCCAGGACCCACAGGCCAACGGACCAGGGATCGCGAGGAGACCTCGAGCGAATTTACAAAGCACCAGTCCACAGAGCACTCGTGGAGTGGAGGCCGGATATCTTCGGTGCAAATGTTGCTCGGAGTTGGGACTACACGTAGTCCAATGCACAAGCTCCGGGATTGCCAACAAGAATATGCACTTGCAAATAGATGCGGGTCACAGGGGTAGGGGTTGCACGGCCCCCACGAGGGATACTGGTCCCAGAATCACTGAGAGGTCAGATCTACCCTCAGGGACCTTCGGCAACCCACCTCCTGTGTTGCAGAAATCTTCGGAGTCCACAGGAGCTCTGGAGATGCAAGCCGGTCAGATGCGCTTAGGTGCCTGCTGCTGCAGGGGAGTAACTCCTTTACTCCAAGGGAGATTCTTCTGTCGTCCAGCGAAGTGTAGACTGTCGAAGTACTTGGTTTCTTTGCAGAGTCTTGTCCATGTATAATCTAAAGTCCTGTGATCAGGTTTCCCACTTTATACCCAGGGAAGGGGTTGGACTGACTCTGGGGACCCTCCTAGGGGAGGGGCAGGACAGAGGGGTAGCTACACCCATGTCCTTTGTCCAGTTTCGCGCCAGATCAGGAGCCAATGGCTCCCAGAACTGGTTTGAGCTGGACTATGCATGGGGACACCAAATGTGCCCCTAGTGCAGACTTTCTGGCACTCTAAGAGTCCACCCACCCAGCCCCAATACACTAAACCCTGTCTGGGAGGTGGTCACACCTCCCTGTGACAGGAAACCTATTGTCAGGCCTTCCTCTGCTTGAGCTTGGCTCAGCAGCAGGAGGGCAGACTCGTGTCTGTGGTTGGCAGCATCCATTTTGTGCTGCCCAGGTCGAGAAAGCTGGTACCGGGTAGACCGGTGACCCGTAGTAGTAGTTATACAAGGGTGGAATCATACCTCCCCCGCCAGTACTGGCGGGGAGGTATGATTCCAAGGTGTTTGACACCAAACACAACATGTTTCTAAGCAGCCGTTTTAAAGTTAGCATTTACCGCGAGGTTATAATGCACTTAAACATATATGGTTGGCTGCATCACAGACAACCCCGGAGAATGGTCTCCAAAGGCTGCAGAGGGGCCCTACTCATGCAGGGGCACCCTCTCACATAAAACCCAGCACCCCGCCTTCAGGATTGATAAGGCCTGCCATAGGGGTGACTGATAGGTTTGTATGTGTAGTGATTTAGAGAGATATAGTGAACCTATATCTAAGTAAGCGGTGCAAGCACCAGCTTACACAGGCTGCTGTAGCAGACCTGTTGTGTCATTTTGAATGGCCTCTCATGGGTGGCATAATACATGCTTCAGCCCATGGGAGGCCCCTGGAGAACCTATGCCCTGGGTACATTGTGTACCATATACTAGGGACTTATAAGGGTACCCCAGTATCCAATCTGGAGTGTCCCTTAAGTACATGTATTGCAATTTACAGGAGAAAGCAGATAGACTGGGGTCCTGAATAGCAGGATCCCAGTCAGACTCGGCCAAACGTTGGGGTAACTATAAGAAGCAGATCCTACTCTCCTACACTGATCATGCCCACATTCAGTGGGGTGTAGGTGAAGGGTTTACTCCATGAAGAAAAATGTTTTCCTCATGGAGAATATGCATACAATTCTGCATGAGGGAATAGAGAGCATATGACAGGTACAATAGTGCCCCTGTAAACATCTGCCTGGTGTGGCTTTCAATACAACTACTACACCTGTTTTGTGAATCAGAAAACCATGTAAAGGTACGCTCATTCAGACTAGTACATTTTAACAAAGGTGGTACACACTACAATCGTGAGAAAAAAAGCACAAAATGTAGGAATACAAATGTTTATGGAAGGTTGCCCACTATTTGTGTCTGGCCTAAAGACTGCTTAAGCTGTCTTACTTGCATCATGTTCTCCAAAATAGCGATAATAAAAATACATACATAGATGTATACATACAGGGGTTTTCAGTCTGCCCTTTTCAGCCATTGGTCTGTTCAAGTGTCATTCACATTTTTTCTCGGCACCTCACCTGTATACAACATAGGGCAATGCGTCAGCCTACTTCAGGCATTGGCTCTCTCACTTTTGGTATTAGGATCTTTCTTCCGCACACATGCACAGCCACCCAAAAAGTAGTTCACTTCAGTGCCAGGGCTGGTGGACCAATCTCCACCGTCATTATCGGCTGTTCTTCCATGTGTTTTTAATTTTATTTTTGTCATTGTTCAATTTTATTCTTATTTTTTTTAAACATATGCATGCCACATTTTGACTGCAGCTTTTTTACTTTTTTATTACTTGTAAACCTTTACATATGCTTGAAAAAAAATACATCTACAATTCTGGGGCTTTCCAAAGCCGACCTATTGTGTTTCCCAATGCTTACAATTTCAATGGTGTTTGAGGAAGACCAGAATAAAGATATTCTTTATTTGAAAACGGTCATAGCTTTGAACATAAATTCCCAACTAACAACTAAAGTATATTTCTTAAATATGTTTGAATATATGTGTCATTTTCACTCGAAATTAGAGCTCAGCAATGTGACACAAATGGCAGGACCCTTGAGTTTAAATTGTAGCTGATACAAAATCTCTTCACTATTTTTTTAAGAAAAACAGGAATTGGGAGAACCAAGGGGCATATTAGCAAGACCCACGTTAAAATTATCGCCGTTTTAGCGGCAGGAAACTGACGCTAAAACGGCGATAATGGGCTTGCTAATATGCGTTATGGAATTCAATAGAAGCCCAGGTTAGATGTGCAGGACATCTAACCTGTGCTTCTATTGAAATCTATAACGCATATTAGCAAGCCCATTATCGCCGTTTTAGCGGCAGTTTCCTGCCGCTAAACGGTGATAATTTTAACGTGGGTCTTGCTAATATGCCCCAAATCTTCTATAATGTTCCACAAGAAAAACAAAAATATTAGTATTTGATTTTTGTAGTGCTGATGTGGCCTCCTTGTCACTTAAAACTGCTTTACTCAAAACAAGATATGTCAGGTAATAATTCAGCTTCATGGAGTACAAACAGTGGGTGTTAAGCATCAACCACTTAGGTTGTTTTTTTTGTCCTCATCACCTCTTAAGTTTGGCATCTAACGTTATACTAACTGTGCCAAGGCCCGGAAGGCAATTTGCATCCAACCCAGTGGTGTCAAGATGAAGCTCTGTGTCTTTTATGTTAAAAGTGAAATAACTTGAAATTGGAGATTTTTCTCACCCCGTTAATTCATTCTCTGATCTTTGGAGGGCTTCAGTCTACATACGTTTTGCAGTTTACGTCTTACAACCAATATCAGATAGAAAAGTAGATGACTCTTCTGAGCCCTTTCTAAATTCTTGTCCTCCCACTTCTGATATTACCTTATTATTTCATCCCAAAATTGCTTCAAAGCAGGACACTGCACAAACATGTGGACGTCGTCTGTGTCCAGGGCAGCACACTTCTTGTACTGGGGTGCTTGTGCTCCTGCTAGTTTTGAGATCTTATACAGAGTCCAGTATGCCCTGTGTATAGTAAAAATAGGGTTCCTCTTAAGCATAGCAGGATTTACAATGGAATATTGCATTTTGAAAAATTAAAATACATTTTCCAGCTATTGATTCAGCAAGTATCCTTCCCATGTTATATACAGGGCAGCTCTTGTTAGATCTGCAGCCTCACAGAGAACATTGTATAACTTTGTTATTTCTTTTCTCAATATGCCTGCAACTTGAATTATTTTCCCGCCTCAGAATGTTCATTCTTTTTTCCCCATCCCAGTGTTGCACTCCATATTGATAGTTGAATACATTTAAATTTGGAAAGCTTGCTATTGGTCTTTGAGCAAAAATAGTCAAGTGATTTCAGGCCATCTTCCTCAAGCAAATTGCCCCATGGTTTTAGAGCAGCTTCTTTAAGCGAATCACTCAGGGCATCCTTCAAACATTCTCGCAGTCCCCAGGGAGTTCCATATAGACGCAGACTCACAATAGTTATATCGCCTATCTGGACCTGATGTTATACCACACAATTGCACCAGTTCTAAAAGTCTTTAGTTTGACTTTTTTGTAAAACTTAGGAATGCTAAATTTTTTAAAATAATATATTTCCTCATGTTTTGGCATTTTTACATTTCCTGTCAAATTAGCCCTGTATCTGATTGGTCGGGTGATCCTCAGAGCATTCTAAAGATTTTTATTGGAAGGCCCAACAGTAAAATTCAATATCTGCCATCTGCAAACTGCCTTTCTTTATTTTGGTTCTTTAATTTTTCACCCTACTCTGACTCCTTTTGATGCGCAAATAAAGCTATTTAACTTACTTTGAATCTTGCGAAGCCTATGTTTCTCAAAGTGGAGGGTAATGAAGCAAAAAAAAAGGTATGTTTATAGAGGATAACCAATTTGATTAAGTTGACCTGGCCCTAAACAGACAATGAGAGGTTCTGCCGCTTCTTTAGTAGTTTACTTATCGCCTCCTCAGTCCTTTCTAAATTGATTTTGAGAATCAAGTCTACCTTTTGGGCTATTTCAATACCTAAATATCTCATCTCATTTTTGCAAGAGCTGGCAGTTGTAGTCTAAGTTCCATGACATGATTTCCATCTTGTCCTGAATCAATTTATATCCTAATAATCCTCCAGACTCCAGAGCAAGTTGTTCAAACCTCTGTACTACTCTCTCTGGACAATTTGTATAAAGGCTTAAGTTATCAGCATGGAGAGCTATCTTTTTCCTGTAACTCTGCACTTCAAAAGGGAGACTCTTGTCCTTTGCCCTTACTTGGTGAGTGAAAGGCACACTATATAGATCCAAGAGGGCCGTTGATAGAGGACCCCCCCTATCATGTGCCTTTATTTAAAGAAAGTGTCTCAGACAGGATCACGTTTACCAGGACTCCTCCTGATGCTTTTAAATTGAGAGTTTTGACTGCATTAATAAAACAGGTATTTCCAGTTAACCTGAAAGAAAGTTTTTGCCACGTCAAAAGTTAGATCTGCATGCAGGATTGAAGTATTGCTGTCTAATCAATAATGCTGATCAACTGTTGAGCTAAGTCTTTTAGCTGTCTCCCAAGGATGAATCCCTGGTGATCTTTAAAGACCAATTTCCCTACTACCGCTAATAGCCTTTTTGCTAAGATTACTGCGAAAATGTTATAGTCTACGTTTAATAACAACACATTAATTGCAACAATTTTCCCATTCCCACTCCTGTGAACCAATCAGTCTTCAGCAAACTCTGGGGCCAGGTAAACTCCCCAGTTTCTCACATCTCACAATGGACTATATGATCATGTCTTTGGTTTGTTACTTTGAACAGATTCTTGGGGTTCAGACAGTTCTTCCCACGAGTCACATTCCTGTCATCTCCTCCCATCCTGTTAAGAACCTCACAATTAAAACATTAAAACATAACAAATGCCTATTCACTAACTGACAGTAGGATTCTGGAAAATTACAGCATCTGCAGGGGGAAGAAAGAGAAAAACATCTTGCGCAAAGCAACAGTTTAAATATGAAAACAGGCCTGTTAGTCCTAACACATAAGGTCGACATTCAAAATGGCAACAGCAGGTAAGCTAACTTAATTCATTAAAATATCTTAATTCAAGTGTTTGCTTATAATGGCTAATTTTGTTTGCCTACTATACATTTTGCATTTACTATGCACATGTTATTTCGATATTGGAGTTAGCACTTTACTGTTAAATGTGTTTATTTTGCAAAATGAGAATTTTCACTCTATCAATTCCCCCTCTGATGGCTAGAATAGGCATCACATGTTAACGCAAATGAGTCTTCAAGGTACACCTTCTTCCTTTGCTGAGTCATCTACCTTGCCCTTTGAGTTTTGCATCTCCTTCAATTCCCAATAAACCTTACTCCTTCTATCTTCCAATTCTATTTCTTCTTTCCCTTTCCCTTGCCTTTTTCTTTCTTCCTTTTTCTTCCTTGCTAAATAACATCAAAATCTCTCCTATAAAGCAAATAGGCATATCAATCAATTGCCAATAACCAATGTTACCAAGCCAACGACCTATAGCAGAAGCTTCTTTACCTAAAGTTCCTTAAATACTAGTTGCTTCTAAGTTTTCTAATTCAGGTTTTAAATCAGAAATGTTCTTTGCAAATGCTTTCCATCGTCCTAATTTTGTTTGGTATGTACGAGCAACAATGTTGTGTGTTCAACATCTTACAGACTCCGCCTTTTTCTGCCAGCAGTATGTTCAAAGCTAATCGAAATTGAAAAACCATTGATCAAATAGCTACTAATTCTATATTTACTGCTAGCAAAGCACCAGATGTACTAGAGGCTATTATATCAACTATTGTAGAAAGCTTTCTGATTTTCTCATCATTTAGGACTGCTCCTCCTAGAGGAATAATAGCATCAGAAATATCTCCCCCAAATTGTGTCCCATCATTTGTACTACGTCTATGTCTGTGAGATCGATTCATTGTAAAAGCTACTTTGCCATTCCCATGATACATTTTAGGAAACAATAAAGCTAAATAGCACCTTCCCAATCAGCGGGCAATTGGAAAAATGCATCTTGCCCGCATTCAAAGTATACTCCCGGGATGACTGGTTCTTTTCCAGTTAATATTTGGACAGGCCTACCAAGACTTCAAATGCATGTTCACAGCTACTTATTCTCATGTGTCCAGTTCTGATGTGATTTCTTCTCATATAAAAGCATAATTTCTCTTTTGGTTGTCTGTCTAATTTCAATCTGGGCTATACCATTTTCCCTTTATACTCATCTTCCTCCTTTTTTCATGCATCCTTTAAAACATATTCTTATTTTGTTGCCTTGTTAAACACATAAGCTCTCCTTTCCTCGAAAGCTTGTATACATTTATTTTCCAATGGACTCATTGAGCATGTCAAATTTCATTCATATGCCTAAACCGTATCTATATTTGTAGGTTACCTGAAGAAAAACCAAGCTGTTTCCACCTCCTTTGCCTGTGGAAGACAACTCCAGAAAGCATAAAGTCATAATTGGAGAAATAGTATTCAAAATATTTCTGCCTATAAAATAAACTATGCAAAAGAAACAATTGATGGACGGAATGCTGGACAATGCATACGTTCACCCCCAGTCACAAGGATCTGGGTTAAATCCATCATTCTTTTGCTCACCACACCACCCCAGTTTGGACCCAGCCAAATGCAAATCAGTCTTGACCCTGTTCCTTGTGGGAACAGTCCAGCCCGAACTGCCAAGCCAGGTCCTCCCTGGACCGGAAACAAGCATCCTGGGACCGGTTTCAGGGCAACACCCTTCATCAGCCAGGCTAGCTTGAATCCAGTGGTGTAGTGAGCACGGACCCACGCCTGGGCATACCCTTCCCACTTAGGGCGACATATGCAAAAGAAACAATTGATGGACGGAATGCTGGACAATGCAAACATTCATCCCCAGTCACAAGGATCTGGGTTAAATCCATCATTCTTTTGCTCACCACACCACCCCAGTTTCGACCCAGCCATATGCAAATCAGTCTCGACCCTGTTCCTTGTGGAACAGTCCAGCCCAAACTGCCAAGCCAGGTCCTCCCTGGACCGGAAACAAGCATCCTGGGACCGGTTTCAGGGCATCACCCATCCTCAGCTAGGCTAGCTTGAATCCAGTGGTGTAGTGAGCACGGGACCCACGTCTGGGCATACCCTTCCCACTTAGGGCGACATATGCAAAAGAAACAATTGATGGACGGAATGCTGGACAATGCAAACATTCACCCCAGTCACAAGGATCTGGGTTAAATCCATCATTCTTTTGCTCACCACACCACCCCAGTTTGGACCCAGCCATATGCAAATCAGTCTTGACCCTGTTCCTTGTGGGAACAGTCCAGCCCGAACTGCCAAGCCAGGTCCTCCCTGGACCGGAAACAAGCATCCTGGGACCGGTTTCAGGGCATCACCCTTCATCAGCCGGCTAGCTTGAATCCAGTGGTGTAGTGAGCACGGGACCCACGTCTGGGGATACCCTTCCCACTTAGGGCGACATATGCAAAAGAAACAAT
Organism: Calotriton arnoldi; assembly: GCA_963921515.1. Lineage (NCBI taxonomy): Eukaryota > Metazoa > Chordata > Amphibia > Caudata > Salamandridae > Calotriton > Calotriton arnoldi. Next base: position 509,895 of record CAWUFW010000648.1, on the reverse strand, counting down.
TGATGAATGGAATGCTGGGCAATGCAAACATTCACCCCCAGTCACAAGGATCTGGGTTAAATCCATCATTCTTTTGCTCACCACACCACCCCAGTTTGGACCCAGCCATATGCAAATCAGTCTTGACCCTGTTCCTTGTGGGAACAGTCCAGCCCGAACTGCCAAGCCAGGTCCTCCCTGGACCGGAAACAAGCATCCTGGGACCGGTTTCAGGGCATTACCCTTCATCAGCCGGCTAGCTTGAATCCAGTGGTGTAGTGAGCACGGGACCCACGTCTGGGGATACCCTTCCCACTTAGGGCGACATATGCAAAAGAAACAATTGATGAATGGAATGCTGGGCAATGCAAACATTCACCCCCAGTCACAAGGATCTGGGTTAAATCCATCATTCTTTTGCTCACCACACCACCCCAGTTTGGAACCAGCCATATGCAAATCAGTCTTGACCCTGTTCCTTCTGGGAACAGTCCAGCCCGAACTGCCAAGCCAGGTCCTCCCTGGACCGGAAACAAGCATCCTGGGACCAGTTTCAGGGCATCACCCTTCATCAGCCAGGCTAGCTTGATTCCAGTGGTGTAGTGAGCACGGGACCCACGTCTGGGCATACCCTTCCCACTTAGGGCGACATATGCAAAAGAAACAATTGATGGACGGAATGCTGGAGAATGCAAACATTCACCCCCAGTCACAAGGATCTGGGTTAAATCCATCATTCTTTTGCTCACCACACCACCCCAGTTTGGAACCAGCCATATGCAAATCAGTCTTGACCCTGTTCCTTGTGGGAACAGTCCAGCCCGAACTGCCAAGCCAGGTCCTCCCTGGACCGGAAACAAGCATCCTGGGACCAGTTTCAGGGCATCACCCTTCATCAGCCAGGCTAGCTTGATTCCAGTGGTGTAGTGAGCACGGGACCCACGTCTGGGCATACCCTTCCCACTTAGGGCGACATATGCAAAAGAAACAATTGATGGACGGAATGCTGGACAATGCAAACATTCACCCCCAGTCACAAGGATCTGGGTTAAATCCATCATTCTTTTGCTCACCACACAAACCCAGTTTGGACCCAGCCATATGCAAATCAGTCTTGACCCTGTTCCTTGTGGGAACAGTCCAGCCCAAACTGCCAAGCCAGGTCCTCCCTGGACCGGAAACAAGCATCCTGGGACCGGTTTCAGGGCATCACCCTTCATCAGCCAGGCTAGCTTGAATCCAGTGGTGTAGTGAGCACGGGACCCACGTCTGAGCATACCCTTCCCACTTAGGGCGACATATGCAAAAGAAACAATTGATGGACAGAATGCTGGACAATGCAAACATTCACCCCCAGTCACAAGGATCTGGGTTAAATCCATCATTCTTTTGCTCACCACACCACCCCAGTTTGGACCCAGCCATATGCAAATCAGTCTTGACCCTGTTCCTTGTGGGAACAGTCTAGTCCGAACTGCCAAGCCAGGTCCTCCCTGGACCGGAAACAAGCATCCTGGGACCGGTTTTCAGGGCATCACCTTTCATCAGCCAGGCTAGCAAAATACTACATGTGGCTGCTTATGAAAGCAGAATATGACGGTAGGTCACATCCTCAGTAGCTGAAACAGGTAAGTGTGCACAAACATAGCAATCCTTAGCATCTAAAGCATGTGTTTATTCTTGAGCTAATCTAGAATATACATTTAATATGAATCCCCCATGCATCTACAAATAAAGCCTTTAATTTTCTCCCACAGGGGTAGAACTAAGGGTATCTATCTCAAGAGTGATGCTCATACCAATTAAGAGCATTATGAATACTGACACAGGAACTGTTAAGGTTACAGCAATAACTACTCTACATCTCACCTTGATAAGGAAACACGTTTGTCTACAGTCAAACCTTAAGTAGAAAATAGCAGTAGGCAAACTTAAAATACTTTTTGTTTGTTTCTTCTTGTGCAAAACGAGCAAAACTTGTAGTTGTTATTCTGCAGTTATGTCATTCAGCTTACATACAGCTGTCTTTGTGAGGCATCCCTAGCCGTAATCTGTCTTCTTCTAAAAATGTCAACCCTACCCTTCTACTGCAGCATTTGCCCTAGGGAATTCTTCTTAATTCTTTTTATTTTATATTCCTTAAGCAATAATTGTTGAGTTCATATATCAGTTGTCACAGTCAATTCAATAGCTCAGTTCAAACACTGTTCATTAGTTTGATTGAATGAATCAGATATTAAATGAGTCAAGCTTAATTATGAATTTGTTGCAAGTGTTTGCTGTGATAATGTGGCATATCATGGAGGTTCAAGTGGTACTCGTCTCAGTTCATTCGATTTATAGGTTGTCGGATTAGGCACACCGTCTGTATAATATGTCTACTCAGGAGCTGAATATCTGCGACAAGGTACTCTTGCTCTCTTAGATTTCATAGGTGGCTGTTGATCTGCTTCTGTATCACTTATGCCACTTGACACGTGTTCCTTCATCAGAGTCATTCAATTGCACCGGTGTTGGTTCTGCAACATCCCTCCTTTCAGGGTCTCATATGTTTGTCTTCAGGAGATGCTTCCACTATTCTATGAGATTTCAGGAACTTGGATGGGTGAGAAATTGTGATGGACATCTTCCCTATCTAGTCCTTCAGGATATACAAACACAGGAGGTTGCGGACCTCGTTCAAATGTCACAATCTCCACAAGTGGGTATCTCACTCTATGAGTATGAGAGGCATGGGTCAGTTGGGTAATCCTCCACACTTTACAGCAGTGTTGGTGATCAGGGTTTCTTGGTAGGGCCCCTTCCACTGTGGCTCCAAACAAGATTTTGGAACATGCTTTTTAATTAGGACCCAATCACTGGTGCGGAGAGAAGCAAGATGGCGGTCATGTAGTGGCCGTTACTAGTAGCAGCATACTGACCGGTGGATTATGATTACAAACTGAGCAAAACTGAATAAAACAGACTTCTGGGATGCCGGTGGACGGTGGAACTCTTCACTGCAGCTTCGAGGGAACCGGGACTTGCCCACGAGTATTGATACTTTTGAAGGGGCTCGCAGCTGTCCGTTGTTTGGTGAGGGCAGCCCTGCTTCCCTCGTGCTGTGCTCCGTGCTGGGGATCTGTGGTAGAGATGGGGCCAAAAGTCGCTGTTGGTGGTGGCAATCAGAAAGTGAAATCAGCCCGTGCATCAACCTTGACAGGAGCAGTGTCGCAGGGTGAGGAAACCGCGGCTCAGAATCTGCGGTCGAGGCGGCGTGCTCTCCAGGACTCAGAGGCAGGACGAAAAGGGAAAGGCGGGGCTGCCGGCAATGCGTGCCCGGCGGCCCTACGGTGGTTGAGCTGCTATGAGGATCAGGTCAGAGGCAAGAGCCGGTAGAGGCAGCTCACAAGCAACAGCAGCCGCAAGCAGTGGAGGCAGCTGCTACAGCGCTGAGCTCAGCAGATGGGTCCAACACATGCCTGCAACTATCTCAAAACCCCGTGACGGAACAGGTACAAGGTATGCAGGAGATTTTCCCTACCCCCCCCCATTCCAAGTGGAAATATTAATGACACAAGCAGTAACACTGTCATAATGGCTGGGGGAGTGAATATGGATAATACGGATAACATTGACCTCGCACAGCTGGGGAGGGGAAATGGTGCAGCTGGGTCTTGTGCGGCAGAGGACACTCACCTAACTGTACAGGGTACTCGATCACTGGAAGGTGCACAAGAGCACGACCTATTTAATTCTGAGAATCTTGATTCAGCCTCTAATACATCTATAGACCGGAATAAAGACCTATCTGGGAGCGTTGTGACAATGCTTGGAGTGCAACGGGGGGGGTGAGGCTGCCAAATCTGAAATTAGTGACTGCTTCTTTTCAATGTCTGATGCAGCCGAGTGGTCTAAGGAGGAATCGGATATGTCCAACAACCCCGGTGATAGCGACAGTGAGCTTGAAGAGGGTGGAAAGGATAGTATTGCGACCGCATGTAAGACGGCTAAAAAATTAAACCAGAGAGCCTCAAAGGGCAGAGATCTAGCCTGGGACTACTCGCCTACGGAGCGCTTGGCCGGCCCACCTTATGCGAATGCACAAGCAGTGGGCGTCTCAGAGTCTCCTACACTGGACGCTATATACCAAGCAGTCTCAATGCATCGGGAGGAGACTAGACAAGATAGCCGAAAAGCTCAGACAGCACTGCGGAAAGTCCAAGGGGTGGTTAGGAAGCTGACCAAAGTATGCAATACTTTTGGAGATCGCCTCACGGATCTAGAGGCAAGAACTATGGCGATGGAGTCGGACCTTGCGACCACCAAGGTACAATCTTTGGATCATGAAGCCCGATTAGTCGATATTCAGTGGAAACTAGAAGATCAAGAAAATCGACAGAGGCGCAACAATCTTCGCTTACTCGGGGTCCCAGAAGGGGCTGAAGGCACGGACATTCGGACATTTACCATAGAACTACTACGGACAGCCCTGCCGGAGCTCTCAACTTTGAACTGGTCCCAAGAAATACAACAAGTCCATAGGGTACCCTTTGTATTGAGGCAGCCACTTAGAGAGGGAGCAAAGCCCTGGGCTATTCTCATCTACTTTGGGAACTTTCTACTCAGGCAGGCCATTTCAGAAAAAGCGAGACCAGAATCAAAGAGGTCTAGTGGGGACGTATCATTCTTTGTCTGACCCGATTTTTGCCACACCACAGTTGAAAGGCGGTGGTGCCTGAGGCAGATGGTAAAACCTTTTCAAGACCTAAATGCACAGGCATATGTGATTAACCCGGCTCACCTTAAAGTGATCTGGCAAGGCAATACAAGGATTTTTGATTCAGAAATTAAGGCAAAAGAGTTTTTAGATGGAATTAAACTGTAGTAATGCTCTAAAGAAAGAAGAAGAGAAGAGGGGAAAAGGGAGGGGGAAAAAAGAGAGACAAAATGAAGAGTTTGTAAGTCAACACTGTGGTGTATTATTAGGAATAGATATTGGTACAATGGGATAAAGGAACTGTGTACTTTTTTTTGTTGTCTTTTTTGATACGTTTGTCTTTTTTTTTTTTCCTTCTATGGTTTAAAAATTGTATCATAATTCACGAGTCATATGCGCTACTCTCATCTCCTTCAGACTGTTCAGCAGTCTGTTAGCTTCTCAGGGTAGGGGGGCGGGGTGGGCTCAGGGGGAGGGGGGCTCTGGGCAAGGGGGAATTGGGAGGGGGCGCAGGGGGGGGAGATGGAAAAAAATTGAAAAGAAAACTCAGAACAAAATTTGAAATGGTTAAATGCAATTATTTTTGTACTAATAAAAAATTGAATGAAGATATAATTAAGAACAGCAAGTTGTTTCCTGAGTAGTCTGTATGGCTAAACTTACTATATGCTCCATAATGTAGGAGGGCTTAACGATAGAACCAAACGGGTGAAGGTGGCAGAATTTATGCATAGGATAGCCCCCGATATTATCTGTATGCAAGAGACGCATATCCCTTGGGTGAAGAGGGAATTGATGACAATGAGGGGATATAACTTGTTGGCATGTTCTTCGCAGAGAACTAATATTCGGGGGGTGGCCGTTTTGGCCAAACCACAGATAGGGGTGGCTAAACGCAAAACCATGGATGCCCAGGGCAGGTGGGTCCTAATAGAACTGGAGTTAGGGATTGTGATTTGTGTAATCTATGGATCCAATCAAGATGACCCCAAGCTATTTGAAGAGCTCGAAGTGGAATTAGCATGCTGGCCCCAGCCACTGGTCATATGCGGAGATTTTAATATACATCAAAACACTGCTCCCCAACAAGGAAGGCAATATCAGGGAAGGAAGCCGCGGGTATATAGGGCATTGATGTCACTTATGGATAGTCACGGCTTGATCGACGTGTGGTGTCATCAACAACCTAGTGACCCAGGCTATACCTACTACTCATGCCTCCATAAGAAGTAGGTACGACTTGATTATTTTTTTAGCTCAATAAATTTGTCAAGAAAAAGTAGAATTAGGAAACTGCCGAAGGTTGTATCAGATCATAACCCGCTAGTTTTGGAAGTTGAAATTCATCTGACTGGTAAGCAGCGCAGAAAGTGGACTTTTGATAGAAAGTTGTTAACCAAAATAAAGTTTGTTGAACATATTAAGATTTGGTTACATAGGTTCTATGATGTTAACAGATATAGCGCTTCACGGGTAGTAGTGTGGGACTCTTTTAAAGCTACTTTGAGGGGGGAAATTATTAGCTATGTTGCTCAAGAAAGGAGACAATTTCAGATTGAAAGGAAAAGATTACTCAAGGAACTAGCGGACACGGAGCAAGAACATGTTATATGTATAGTACAGGGACAGGGGGTAGCTCAAACTCAGCTTAAAATCATTACTTTGAAGGTGGATATCAATAGTTGGATAAACCAGAGGATAGCTGAGGAATATCGAGTACACAGGCCTGAAGTATATGAATTTGGGGAATCAGTCAGCAGGGTGCTAGCACTGTGTACAAGGCAGAAGGAAGCTAGAAGCAGGATAACTTCAATGAAGAAGGATGGAAGAGTCTACACAGAGCTAGGGACATCCTCAGGATATTACAAGAGAATTATCAGGATCTGTATAAAGGGGAGGAGGGACTGCCGTTTGACAAGTCATACAGTATCTCTGAAGAGGATCTAGGGCTTCCTCTAGATCAACCTATGAGAGCTGAACTGGAGGCAGAGATAACAATGGAGGAGGTTATGGCTGCAATACAACATCTGTCCTTGGGGAAAGCAGCCAGACCAGACAAAATACCTATTGAATTTTATAAAATATTTCTGCCTCAATTAGCTCCCATCTTATTGGATTTAATTTTTGGGGGTACAATATACAGGGTCTCCTCCAGAATCATGGAGGGGTACCGATATAGTGATATTTCCCAAGAAAGGAAAGGATCCGAATAATCTAGCCTCATATAGGCCAATCTCACTGATAAACGTGGATGCAAAAATCTACTCAAAGATCTTGGCAACTCGGCTGGGTAGGGTCATAGCTCATCTAGTGTCGCCATGGCAGCATGGGTTCATTCCCGGCAGAGGGACTACTGCCCATATTCGGCAGGCGATAACCCTGTTTGACATCACGGCCGGGACAGGGAGGCAGATGGCTATGGCGCTACTCAATGCCGAGAAGGCTTTTGATCGGGTGGATTGGAGGTACCTTTGGGGGATTTTAGCATCAAGAGGTTTTGGCCCACAAATAATTACTGCTATCAAAGCCATGTACACAACCCCATATGCACGGCTCCAAGCAATGGGAGAAGAATCAGAGGTCATAAGGGTCTCAAGGGGAACTAGACAGGGGTGCCCATGCTCCCCTATCCTATTTGCGCTATATATAAACCCATTGATTGAAAAAATAATAAATAATCAGAGGATAAAACCCATATTTAATGAGGGATACGAGACTAAGGTCCTCGCGTACGCCGATGACATCGCGGTTGTAACTACTGACCCCCAAACAACAATCAGGGAGAAAGAAATTATGGCTGAGGACTTTGGTAACATTTCTGGGTACTCCCTGAATAAGAGTAAAACACAGATTATCTGTACAGAAAATCTTCTCTTTCAGGATACAAGATGTGTCGATTCGGCTGTGTATCTAGGTGTTCGTATAAGCCCTAAAATAACAACGATAGCTAAAATAAACTTCGATCCTATAATGGACAAAATGTCAACTGACCTAAAGCGTATAAATGGACTCCATTTGTCAATCATTGGCAGGGCTAACGTATTAAAAATGACCATGCTGCCCAAGGTTCTGTATCTGTTTCGATCTCTACCAGTGGCTATTGATGAAATAATATTGAAGGCCTTAGATGCTATGTTCATCAATTTTGTGTGGCAATAGGGTAAGATAAGGCGCTCAATAAAATATCTTTCCCTCTCACAAAGGCGGGGGGGGGTTGGCAATACCCAATATCAAGCTATATTACTGGGCGGCTATTGTGCAACAGATGCGTATTTTGTTATTATCAGATAACGAGGACACAATAGACCAACAGGCATATAGTAACCTTCCAACAATATACGAGCTTGCTCTGGGGAAAAAGGCTTGCGGACTACTTCTACGACAACTAGAACCCAGTTATTTTTAAAAAGTGTTCTTTAAGGTAGTACATTGTGCATGGAAGATTTGGAGTAAAATTTGTAAGGTTATGAATTTCCCCAAATATACCCGATACTCTCCTTTGTGGCGTTCCTCGGTTTTCCCTTTGCAGTTCTATGATGTGATGGGCAGACAATGGGAGCACCATGGTTTGACAAAAATTAGGGACATATTGCATTTAGGTCAACTACTTCCATTTACTACTCTACAACAAAGATATGGCATTCCGGGAACTCAATATTTTAAATACGTGCAAATTAGAGAATTTATGAAGAAAATCGGGGAAGATATAAGTATGGATAAGATACCGTTGATGGAGGCAATAACTTGCTGTGACTGTAAAATTAAAAATATATATAGGAGTATCTCAGAAACATTCCCGGATGACCTCGAAAGAACTGAGGTCAGTTGGGCCGGGAAGCTTAATGACCCGGATGTCGATATAGATAACTCATTGGCGCTAGCTGCAAAAGTATTCTTATCGGCAAACCTGAGAGCGCAACATTTTAAAACAGTATTTAATTTATATTTTACACTGGCTAAACTCTTTGAATGGGGAAAAAGAATAGATGATAAGTGCCCTAGATGCTCGGAAGGCCCAGCTACCCTGACCCATATGTTCTATGAATGTATTAGGCTAATGCCTCTGAAAAATTGGGATAGAACTATTTTGGGAAGGAATATTTGGTATTAGTATTAAAATTAGCCCAACATTGATGATTATGGGGTATGATAGTAGTATGGACTTAACACATTCTTATTTTATATTTGTCTCGGTAGCTGTTGCAAGGCTATTAATTGCAGCTAGGTGGAAGGATGTGGAGCCTCCCCTGTTTCAGGCCTGGCTCGCCTGGCTCTGCTTGCGGTATATAAACAAGAGATGCCTTTCTATGAATGTAGGGGCAGCCGGGCGAGGTAGCTAGGGAAAAAGGTCTGGTCTCCAATTATCGATTGGAAAGCTAAGATGAATCAATTAGCAGACCATCTAGGCCAATGGCTATGAAAATAGAATTAATAACTTCTAAAGGGTAAATAGCCACCCTTAATAAGAATGAATGGCGAACCGAGGCTTTTATTTAAAGAGTTGTATTTATTTATTTATTTACTGTACTGTACTGTTAAAATCATATGAAATGTATTTGCTAAACTGTTCTTAAACTGTTCTTAATATTGTTAACTATTGTGTAAAAGGTATTTAGGAGAAATGAAATGAATAATAGACAGTATTTATGTATAAGGATGAATTGTAATGTTCTGAATTTTTAAAATAAAAATAAAAAGAAGGACCCAATCACTGGTGCTAAGGGTGTGGCACTGCTCCTTCCTCGGGGTGGCAGTAGATGTCCCAACCTGGTGAGAGACAGAACTTACCACATCAGCCAGACCTTTGCAGTGGTTGAGAATTATGTCATCTGTAATATTTACAAGTGCATTCACAAGCACAGCAGGCAGTCTCATGGCACGTCCCATGAGTATTTCATGCAGCGACAAGCCTGTTCTTCTGTCAGAAGTGCTTCAGAGACTAATTAACAACAAGAGCATGGCATCTTGCCATTTTAGACAAGTGGATGCACATAGTTTGGCAAAACAAGATTCAGTGTGATGTTTAGTTGCTCAACTATTCCTGAAGCTTCTGATTGGTAGTTACGATTCAATCTCTGTTCCACTTGCAGTGCCACAGACAGCATTCTAAGGATCTTATTATTAAAAGGAATCCCTTGGTCTGACTCCAGAGCAACTGGAAATCCGAACCTTGGTATAAGTTGTCGCAACAGCAGTTTGGCTACAGTGTGACTGTCCTTCCTTCATGTTGGGTAGACCTCCACCTATTTGGAAAAAATGCACACTAAGACCAGGATGTATCTCAGTCAATTACAAACAGGCATTTTGATCAAATCCAACTGCATTATGTTAAAGGGTCCTCCTGATTTACCTATATGACTCATGGTTACTGGGGTTCAACCCCGTACTTTCATTTGCTGACAGGTTACCCATCTGTGCCACAAGTCCTCAGCAAAAACTCTAAATCAAGGATTACATCATTTCAGCCTGAACAGTCTCACCATCGCATCCCTTCCTATGTGTGCAGCATCATGAAGATGTCTTATCATGGGGAATAACAGACAGTCAGGCAATACTGGTCTCTCATCAGCTGATACCAGATCCCATTTGCGTTTTTTCGCATCCTGCTCTGACACATCCTTGTTGCTCTCCTTCTGATATTCCTCTTGAAATCTCTTGATTTCCTCCCAAGTATCAGCTACTGATAACAGCATCGAAAAGACAGTGTCCTCATCAGATTCATTTGCATACTCTCCATTAAATGAGCATGCCACAGTTTCACAATACTGAGCAACTTCATTGGCATATCTGTTTTCAACAGTCATGTAATAATTTCCGCTGCTGTGGGCTATGCATTTAACCTGTGCAATTTCTTGTGGCAATTGTAATGCTTCTAACAGTCTCATCACATATTCTCCATTCTGGATAGGCGATCAAGATGTAGTCAGGAATCCGCTCTGTGACCATAACTGCCCAAAATCATGGAACACACCAAAGTCATATTGACTGTTTGTAAATATTTTCACCTGTAATTGGTCTGAAAGATAGCAAGCTCTGGTAAGGGCAACCAATTCTGCCACTTGAGCAGAGGTAACACCTTCAAGCCAGGAGGCTTTTACCTCTTCCTGAATTGTACAGACAGCATAAGCTTCTCTCAAATTTCCCTCATTATCTCTTAGGCATGAGCCGTAAACAAATATTACATAGTTGGGCTTATCAAGAGGTTTGTCCTTAATATCAGGTCTTGGCTTGGTGCATAAATCTGTGCCATTGAGAAATTCATGTTATACCTCTTCCCCGTCAATTAAATTTTCAGGCAGTAGATGAATTAAGAGTCTGACTCCGTTTCTTAATGGCTTTCTCTGCTACAAGAATCAATTGTTCATATTTTGGGAGTCTGCTGTTTGTCATATTCTGTGTCTTAGTTCGAGTGAGCAAAATCTCTACTAATGAGTGTGAGACAGTTACAATAAGAGGTTGTCCCATGACTATGCTCTCACTTCTCTCAATTCTGACACCAACCGCAGCAACCTCTTTAAGGCAGCCGGGCAGTCCTGCGCAACAGGGTCAAGGGTAGTTGAAAAGGATGCCACAGGTCTTTGAGAGTCTCCCTGCCATTGAGTAAGCACTGAGAGAGTGCAGTCCTCCCTCTCACTGCAAAACAAGGTGAACATTTTACTGTAATAAGGCATTCCTAGTGACAGGATTGACAGAGAGCGTCTCTCAGCTCTAGGAATGCTTTTAAGCAATCGTTGTCTGATGGAAGCGGATCAGGCACACCTTTGTGGCTTGGCCACTAGGGAAAAGTTGGGTATCCACTGTTTACAGTAGCGAAAACATTTTGACCTCTTGCTGCGTCTTAGGCAAATTCATTTTTAATTTTGCAGTAATTCTCTCTTGTGACACCTTCTTTGTTGCCTTTTCAATAAGATGCCCTAAATACAGGACCTCTTTTTGACAGTATTGCAACTTACTCAAGTACATCCCAGCCAAATGATGTAGTAAGGCAAACGTATCATGTTTGCAGGCTTCATGTGTACTTTATGTCACAAGTAGGTCGTCAATATATTGTACAAGAACCAAGTTGCAGGGCATCTGTATGTTCTCAAGATTCTTTTCAAGATATGATTAAAGATTGATGGGCTTTCTGTATACCTTTTTGAACTATGCACCATGCCAAAACTCTGTTTTGAAATTTAAATGACAACAGAAATTGACTGTCCTCATGCAGTGGAATTGAAAGGAATGACTGTCAGAGGTCCACTACAGTGAACCACTTGGCATCATAGTAAATCTGAAACAATATGGCGACTTGCATTGACTACTGACTATTTCTCTCAAAATTCCTTGTTGTATCATTTATTCGATCATCTGAGTGATTCCAGCCACGGTCTTGGGTGTAAGATTGTATTTTGGAGTTCTCAGAAATTCAGTCTTTGGTGTAATTGTTATTCGGACAGGTTCTACACCTTCAATAAGTCCAATGTCTTTACCTGAAAACTCCTATACTTCAGGTTTCAAAGTATCTCGTAAATCGGAAGGTAAGTCCCCTACTGTTCTCACAAGGAACAATCCAACAGCCATTCCTTGTCTGCCCATTTTAAATTCAACGTCTTCATAATGCATTTGAAACTTGATATCCTCCGGTGTACAGTAAATTGTGCAGTTTTATTTGCACAAAAGACCCCTTCCTAACAGATTTACAGGACTTGAATCACACACAACAAACTAATGATCCTCTTCAAATAAGCCTGTTTTTACAGGGACCTTCTTTGAAGCAGGCTTAGTTATTTGCTTATTTGTGACACCTACAACTTGGATTTTCTTTCCCGAGAGGGGTAGGACAGGGTCGTCCTCTGGTCTAACAGTAGAATGGGTAGCACCAGAGTCAATCAAAAATGACACTTGGTGGCCATGTACCTCGCCTTCTGCAAATGGACCACTCTGTTATACCTCTCAAGCTGCACCAAGTATACAATCCTCCTCCCACCGCAGGCACTATCATTGTGAATTGTAGGAGCCAAAACTCTCATTCTCAAATATAGGAAATTGTTTGCATGGATTCTGATTTTGGAAAGGATTTGGGTTTGCTCTTCATGCTTGATTCACATTAAATCTGGGATTACCTACATTCAGTGGAGCCATGGAGCTTGCAGCACCTGCATTATTGGGGCTTGTAGCTGATTTAGAATTTGCATTCGCTGAACTGGGACATTCTGCATTTGCGTCGGATTCACACTTTGCATTTGCCCATCACAACTTACTCTATTTGGATTCTGTTGAAATTCCCTCTTCCAATGCCCAAAGTTGTTGCAGAATGACAAGGAGTTGATCTCCTTTCCTTTCAAGAAAGTTATCATCTCATCATACTTTGTCATCACCGTAGGTGTGTCGTGTATGTCCTATATTTCCCATACAGGACCTGCGCGTTCAGATACAATAAACTGTGGGTTTGGTGGCAGACTGGTTCTGCGCACCCCCACCGAGAAATGTTAGCCTGTTTGCATAAGCTAGCTCACAGTGCCACTAGTGTCTCCTCTTATCGGGGAGAGATTAGTTTCTGGCAACCTCAGAACATGACAACCCTGATCCCTCAAGATCGTGGAAACAATGTACTACTTTTTGCTCAGTCACTCGTGCTCACTTATCTTGTCTCAGAGATACACAGAATAAACAGCCTGGGCATTTCAATAAGGATTTATTGAACAGTTGTTATTCTCGTGTAGAATATATGAGCTGCAAAAACCATTAGACAGTAGCAGAGATATATGATTAGCAGTACAGCGAATATAAAAGGATAGTACAGTTCTACCATCTTGCAATAAGCATGAATAAATACAGGAATATAAAGTGCATTGATAAAAGAAAGCGCATACTCCTACGATGCCTATCTAGATGTACCTAAGTGTACCTAGCATGTGAGTAGGTGTAAAGCCAAGAATCCCTCTAGGAATTAGTCGAACCCCATTACCTGAAGTGTGAGAATGTAGGAGCCCTTCTTGGTCGTGAGTTGGACACCCCACAAGGGATGCTCAGACCACTGTCAGCTGGAGCGTCTGCATGCAGGAGCCTCAGCGTCTCTGGTCAGTGTGTCGGCCTGGAAGTCTCAGTTCCCTCTAACTAACACTAGCAAGAGGTGCTATATTTATACAGGAAGTATCTAGGGCTCCTTTGTCCCTTGTTGCTTGTATTAGCCATTGTTGGATTTGAGGATGACGTATGGGATGAACCGTGTATGTAGATATGGGGAGGAAGGTGGTGTAGCCCCAGCCTGGTTTCTAAGAACCCTTATGAATATTCATTCATATTGTGTGAGTCTATTGATGGAGTTATAGGACTCTATTGTTTAGGAGAAACCCTCCTCTTGCACCCAGGACTAGAACTAGGTAAAGGTTCAATCCTAAAATGCTCGTTACAGTGTAGTGTAGGGGAGGTTATGTAGGTGAAGGGGTATGATGTTACCCGGGCCTATATTAGGGTACCTATATGAAACATAACCCCCACTCCTCTTCCGAACAGTCAACAATGATAAAAATGCTAGTGAACTCTACTCTTTACTAGATAGTAGTGCATAAAATATTTTTCAGTGAGTTCTGTAAAACCTTATTCTAAAATCATTTTAAAAACAGTTTAAAAGGTTAAAAAAAAATGTTTTACTACAAAAATCATTTTTTTCAATGGTTACTTAAGTCACAGTCCTAATTGAGTTCGTTTATATAAGTTGATGTTCTACAAGCGTCAAAAGGCCATGCTTTTTAGCGAGAAAGTGTCAATTTTGTAGGAAATGTTCCAAATTTAGTTACGTTTAGAGAAAATGAAAATCCGAATTCTTTCCCAGCACACAATGAGCCAATTACCGATTAAATGTCCTGGCTGGGAGATGCAACATCATCGCTGCTTGCTGCTGAAGGGGACGGTCCTTGTAACACCTCGCAGAGTATGTCAATGGAGCACAGATGATATTCAGTACTGCCAATAGCTGGTGTAGAGGCAGCCGGTGTGGTAGTCGATACCTGGGTGCTAGTGATGCTAGTGGTGGAGCTAAAGCTCACCCCAGTTGTAAAAGGCACCTGCGGATTCTCGAGGAATGCACCCATCAAGATGGGAATACGCTGGGGACATTGCCGAGCATGGGCCTTCAGGGGTTCCAGCCTGGTATTCAAGTCCGCAGGCGTGTCTGTTGCAAGTGTCAGACAGAGGTCCAACACGCATTCTTCACCGCAAAACAGGCATCGAAGAACAGGTAAGATGCAGTCCATCCAGACTGGTCTAAACGATAGTAACCAAGAGGCGCTTAGTTCCCTTAGGCGAGGTGTGCCCAGATGTTGTACTATGCGTTCACGGTATTTCCGCTCCAGGAGCGCTTTTGCCATTTCGTTGGTAATTGGGCCGTCCATTGCGTAGCAGGTAAATGACAATCAGGATTCCCGCTATTGATAGCAGGATCAGAGGTAGACCTCCAAAAATGCTTCCAAATGCAGAGTATATAAAGTTCGGGATAACTCCGAGGATTGTCTGAAAGGTGCTAAGAAGTCCTGACCCTATGGTCTTAAATAGGTGTACAATACCACTCGTATCAGACATATTAAAGATACGACCCTCCATTTCTGCGAAATGAATGGGGCAGTTTGTAGGTATAAGTGCCTTTATCTCAGTCGAGGTCCTTGCAATTTGAAGATCAAAGGTCTCTCAAGCGGAGGTTAAGGGTATGGTTTGCTGTAAAAGCATGGCTTTCAGTCTGCTCAAAGTATCAAATTGTATAAAGGAAACATTCAATGAAGGCCATAACGGCGCCTCCCTGACTGTACTTGTTGGGGGAAACAATACTTGCATACAGCAAGTAACCCTGGAGTTCACAGTGACCAGAAGCATACCACAGCAACCTTGATCGTTCAGCATCAAGTAACTCCCATTTGAGAGCAGCTCGAATACCGGTTTAATCATGGCAGCTGGAGTCCCTTTCATGTGGCAGGACAAGTTTGCTATCGACCCATTACATGCTCCGTGCAATGAAATGTCCCGGCACATGTGAGAACCGCTCAAAGCGCTCTTGCAGTTTGTACCACTTAGAAACACTTCTCGATCCCCACTCCGGCATCGAAATCTATATGGTAAATCCCAGGATTCCTTAATGTATTCCTTACCCATTTTTTCATATTTGCCCGCCTGCCTTTGTTCAAGGCAATATTGAAACTGAAAAGTAGTGACCGGTAGAGTTATGTGGCCATGGATTAGCCATTCAGTAGACAGAGCTTCCGCTACTGTAAATGGTAGTCAGTCCAGTTTTACAATACGCAGCATTGTATATTTAGCTCCCCTTTGTGCCATTTCAACCTGTTTATCTGTTAGATTATATTCAGAAAACAGAGACGCACTGTTTATAAAATGCCAAGGCACAAAGCCTGCACGCAAAGATTGCAGCGTCCAGCTCAATGACATGATAGAACGTAATTGAGATTGCCCGTGTTGTAGTATGGCCAAATCTCGTTCTAGGATATCTATCGCAGAAGACACAATGTTGCCCAAAGAACATATTCTGGAGGAATAAGGGGCATATCAGCAAGGGCCGGCGATAATTATCGCTAAGCGCACTTAGCGCTAGGATAATTATCGCCGGCTATCGCTGCTTTCTATCGCGGAGATAGCGTGCTATCAGCAACGATTATCTCCAAAGTGATAGAAATGCAAGCGATAGCTGGAAAACAGTGTGATTATCGCTGGGAAACCAGCAATAATCGCACTGTGACCGGCGATACCTTGCTGATAGGGCAGGGTGGTCTTAGCCATGTAATCCACCTGCCATTGGATTACATGGCTAAGTCAGAATTAAAGCAGGCGTACGGAAAGTAGCGATAACCGTGGTTAGCGCTACTTTTCTTATCGCTATGCTTGTTAACGATTCCCTTGATAATTGGAGAAATGTCGGTTAGCGACATTTCTCCAGTTATTTCGGGAAGGAACGCCCACTTTGCATCTCATTAGAGATGCAAAGCTGGTTGTTCAGTAAACAGGCGCTAAGGCATGGATTCACGCGTTAGCGTGTCCATGCTGATAGGGCGATAAAATTATCGCCGCTTTTCGTCCGTAAACGGACGCTAAAGCGGCGATAATTTTATCGCCTCGCCTTGCTGATATGCCCCTAAGTTGTTAACCCATTGTCTACCACACCCAACGATTTTTCTAAGTTAATACGGTCTATCTCCCGTATTCTCTCTGCGGCCTCTTGTTGGGATATTTTCCAATTTTCATTATAGGCAGCATAAATACTGGCATATATGAAACGTTTCTGACGATGTTTCTTGGGACCTTGTAAAAAATCCCTAAGATCCATGTCTTGTGAGAGTAAGGCTAAGTGTTGTTTCACTTCTGTTAATGTTGAGGTTTCTAGCCAATCAAGGCTCAACTTCCCAACACTGTAGGATGTCACTATCCCTGGGTGTTCTCTTTGTACATAACGCGGGTCTGGCCTATGGATATTGAACCCTTCGGTGATACCCAAGAATCGTTTATGACATGTTTGTGTCTAAGGGCCAAACCACCAATTTTTCCCAATTAGGGTCAGAACTATTGTACTGTAAAATGTCATCTACTGTTGCCCCTTCCTGTGAAGTCGAATTTTGCCACCCTCCCATCTGTGATGGTGTTGGAGATCAAGGTGTGTTCAGGTCCTTGATCTTGGCTAATCCAAGACAGGATGTCTGTTGCACAGTTTCGTTTAGAAATATCATCTGCTGTGGAATGAGGCATGCTCTAAATAGCACTTTTGTTCCCTGGACTTACCAGTCCCTAGAACCCCAAACTGATTTTAAGTCTATTGTGTCCTTCCATAGGTCAAAACCCTGTTCAGAAAGTTGGGCAATAAAGGAAGCAGAGTAATTCTGTTTGGTGTTTGTCAACATAATTTTCAGTGCTGATGTTGGTGTAACCTTATAATAATATGAGGTCTGGTCAGTGGTGTTAAAGCCTGAAAAGTATGAAAATTTCTGTGCAAATGTGTGCGAACTACTTTTTGGTGGTGTAGGGCAATGTTCCCACTGATGGTACTCAAAAACATTTCTAGGTGAAATAGATTTGTGCAGGAAATGATGACCATAATGTTGGTAACAGTACAAAGTGTCATAGTCTGAATTACTTTCTAACATTTCAGTGTTCGGAAATGCAGCAGTTTTTTCTAAATCAGACAACATGTTATTAACAGTTTCAGAGTCCCAATCATCAGAAAATGTACTGGAGGTGATGATATCACTTAATGAAATTTTAAATAAATGAGAAATTTTTAAAAGTTCAGCCGGTCCGAATATTTCGAAATCAACCTTGTCCCAGAGCTATACCATCCGGTATAGGGACCACTGTGATGTTTACTGATAACAAGTCTCTCTATTCACGATGAGACGATTGATGTGGTTTTAAAATCAAATTAACTTTCGAGGCTGTAGAGCTTTGCTGAAGATATTCGTCCATTAATAAGCATGCTAAAAGTTATTACTAAGCCTAGCCAGAAAAGAAAAAAGAAAATCCCAGTAATTACCCCGAATTCTAACCAAGGTGATACCAGGTAAGTCTTTTTGAGAAAGTTCAGAAAGTCTTTAGCTTGCTGTTTGCGTGAATTTTGGGCTGGCGTCGTTTCCAGTTCACTTGGATCCAAAGAAAACGTATCAAAGGTCATGAAGTAGCCAAAAGCAGTTTGATTAATTGTAGGAATTGCATCAGGATTTGTTGAAATCGCATTTTGCTCTCGACGAGGCATGTTGACGTTGACGTCTGTATTAGGTCTAATTGCAACCTGAGTTGTTATTTTGAGTTTCATTTTGAAGAAGAACTTCAGGTTCAAGAGGAACGAGTTCCATAGCATTGTTGCATAGTCCTTCATTCCGTACTAGGAGGCTCTTCAAACGTGATGAGTCTTTCTGTTTGAACTTCTTGGATTGTAGCGAGAGGAGGGCATCTGCTACTGTGGAGTCCACGAGGCCTACTGTTCAGTATCAGCCACATAGTGTGGTTTGATTAAGTCAATTGAGACAAATCTTTTCTTCTTTTTCCCGGCAAGAGGCGGCAGAAGTACCAGTTCTTGTTCTTTGTACTGCTAGGACCGGTGCAGGCTTTCTGTAGGATGGCCCAAATTCTTTCTTGTCCGCTATTTTCTCTCTGACCAGATCCCTGACTTTTGGGATCCAGACAGGTCTTGCCGTGACTGCCTTGACTTCCCCAGTGGCGGTTTGTTTGGTGTTGACGTTACTTTGTCTTGTCCTGGATTCATTTAGATCCTGTAAAACAGCCAAACGATCATGGATATCAAATGCTTTCCCAACCGCCACTGTGCCTTCACAATCAAGTTCAGGTACCAACATTCTCGTCCCAAATAGGACCTCATATGGAGTGTCACCCCCTAGAGAACTTCTTGGCTGATTGTTGAGTGCTCTCTGAACCACATATAAGTGATTGACCCAACTACCGCCCTTGCCTGATACCCTAGCTGTTAAAGATTGTTTTAAGTCCCGGTTTTCCTTTCCACGACAGAATTTCCCTCAGGATGGTACAGAGAGGAGTACCGCAATGCTACGCCCATACTTTCCATGGCCTCTTTGTAAGCCCGAGAGCTAACGCCGGGCCACGGCCAGAATGTAACGTGCCAACTACGTATGTCCCTATAAAGACTCGCAAATCTTTTATAACAGTTCGGGCGTCAGCCGAGTGCTGAGGCCAAACCCATAGGAATCTGGAACAAGAATCCACTGCCACCAAGATATACTTGTAAGCCCCATCAGTTTGTAAAGGACCGCAGTGATCCAGATACACACATGCGAGAGGTTTGTCAGGTATCAGCAGTGGTGTCTGCGCCTGGGCGTTTTATGGTGGAGCCCTTCATCTGCTGGCAGATGTCACATTTCTAGACGTAATCTTTAGTTTGTTTTTCTAGACCTAGTCCACCAATAGTGCTGTTTCAGTAGTGAAATAGTCGCTGTAACGCCTGTATGTGCAGAACCCAAACCTCTGTGTGCTGCAACAATCAAACCTTGCCTACGATCCATATTTGGTATTTACTCTATCCCCCACTCCAGGAATCTGAGCATATGGAATGTTTTGTGCATCTAATTTGTAGGAGTACTTGAGTGGAAATTGTTTTGGTACTGCTGAGCTGCCCTTGCGTAAAGCAATGACAGCCACCATACATCTCACCGTCTATTCTCACTTTAGAGTGAGTGATTGCAGCTACGGAAGCCGTTCGCACAGACCCCTTTGCGGATTCATCAGCCAATGAATTCCCTTCAACGTGAATGCCATCACGCTGATGACTCAGTGTGTGTATCACGTGAGCCCTTGGTAGTTCGTTTTTCAGCTCCACTACCTGTTCCCAAAGCATTTTATGCTTAATTGTCCCACCTTTTGCATCTTTAAACCCGTTTAGTTCCCAATGTTGTAAGTACTCATTGTACGACTGTACACAGTAACAGGAATCACACACAATTAGTGTGGGGAATTCGTGATCCGTATTTACAAGTGCCAGTATCCGTGCTTTTAACTCTGCCAACTGAGCTGTGCAGTCTCCTAGAGATTACGTTTTTGAGCAACTCGGATGGAACTTTCCATCCCGCATGCGACCTTTAATGATAGCACACGCTGCGCTGCATTGTTGCTTACTCCCTATGGCCAGTTGAGCAGATCCGTCAGTGTAAATAATATATTCATACTGATCTAGAGGAAAAATCTCATTTGTTAGAGGATATTCTTGTTCATATTGCAGAAATGCTTGTGTTTTTAGACTTGGATCAAATCTATATTCAACGTCCGTTGCAGTAAGAGAATTAGCCCATTGTATCCATCTCGTATGTAAGGCTTTTGCATTCGGAATGCTCGCCTTAGTAACAGCTTCTAAAGCTGGTACCGGGGTTACGACAATTATGCGTTTCCCCTGAGCCAGTGGTCTGTCTCTTGCTACAGCGGTCTGAACACCTGTCAGTATTTTTTCTATTGAAGTGAAACGCATTTCTGCGTTTGTGTACAGGTGTGATTTGTATGCGATCTGGTACTGTTTCGCCTTCATTGAAGGTTAAGTAAGTGTATCCGCATTGACCCGCTATTACACGGATCACCATGTTGCGTACGTTTACGCGTGTCTGTAAGTGTTTGGAAGCAATCATGTCTTCTTGTACTGAACGTAGGATGTTTGAGTGTTCCTGTGTCCAATGTCTAACTGAAAAGTCAGGTTTTATTAAGTCGTACAAAAGGCTTTACACTTTCTGCGTAATCCAAAATGTATGTTCTGCCGAAATTTAGGAATCCCAGTATTGATTGCAAGTTTTTCAATGTTTTTGGAGGTTGGAGCAGCACACACTTTTCTAAAAAGTTAGCTGCCAGGCTTTTCCCTTCACTTGAAAAGCTCATATCCTAAAAATAGGACATTGAGGTGGGCTATTTTAGATTTCTTAAAATTAAATTTGTAGCCCTCAGAGGCGAATCCCATAATAATGGTGCTCACCCTGGTCAAGTGCCTTTTTAAGTCATCGTCCGTCAGATAAATATCATCCCCATAGGACAATGCTTCTTCATCAAAATTTTGGAGTAACTCAGTTACTCTTGCTAAGAATACCCCCGGGCTGTTCCTATACCCCTGGGGGAGACGACAAAATTGTCGCTGTGACCCCAACGCTGAGAATGCAGTCAAATACCTGCTTTCAGGCGCTATATTTTGGCAGAAGAATCTATTTGAGATATCTAGTGTAGTTTTGTACTTTTTCCGCACAATGTTATTCATTAATGCGGCACTGTGTGCGTTTTGGACAGCGAATGTCTTTGTGCATGTGTTTAAAGGTCTGTAATCTAAAACTAGACGATATGAGTTGTCCGGTTTTGATACTGGAAACAAAGGGTTGTTCATTGGTGAGGTGCATGTTTCAATCCCCCATTGGTATTCAAGTTGATCTAAGATCTCCCTGACCTGTTTTTTAGCTTCTTGCTTTATTGGGTATTGTCTCTGTGCATTTGGTGAAACTTTTAACGGGATCACATGGTTGGTTGACCCCTCATCCCACCCTGCATGATTTTTATACAATGCTGGAGCTAGGGCTACTGCCCACTCCCATGCATATGCATGTTTAAGGTGTATGGGAACGAGGTTGGAGAATGTTGGAAAAATTATGTTTTCCCCCTAGGGCACTCCATAACGAATGCTGGCGGCCAATCTTGTTCTGCTAATAGGATGTCATACCCAGATTACAGATTTTCACAAGAGAGACCCTTTACTTTCCTGGGCTTGTCCCCCTCCATTTGGAGTGTTATCTCGTGTAACTTATGTGGGATGCTCACCCTGGTGTCTGGTGTTTCCACCGTGATGTAATCATTCAAGTCCGCTGTCACCAGAAATTCCTTCAGGTTCTGGCGAGCTATTGTTACCTCTGCCGCACTGTCTAGCATTGTCTGAGCCCATTCCCCGTTCAGAAGTTACGTCCTCAGAATTCTGGGCATGTCTGATCTTTATGCCTGCAACTTTCTTTTTCTTAAATTGAGGTTTTGATATTGGCTTGTCTTCTTTTTTGGAAGTATAGTCTTGAGCGTGCTGCTTGTCTTTGGACTTTGTATGCTCTTCTTTGTGTTCTGACCGTCCTTCTCTCTCTGAAGTTTTCATCGAGCCCTGAAAGGAACGAGAGGAACATGTATCAGTATCCTGACACCTGTCAGGTTTCCTAATTTTATCCCTATTCCTGAGATTATACCTCTTTTCAGAGGGCTCCTGTGGAAGATATCTAAATCGGGATTGAGATCTCTTTTCTGAAAAGTCTTGTTGTTTTTTATTTTCCCACTTCTTTTTAGAAGAATCAGGTGTCTGCTTGGAAGTGTCCTTTTCAGGACTGCCCATCAGTTGTGGTTTTAAAGCTTTCCCACCCAAACTGTCTCTGCCTAATTCTGCATATGCAGTTTCGATTATTTTGGGTAGTTTGTGTGGTTGGTCTAACGGACTGAACTCCCTGAGGCGTTGGCGGATTGCCATTGAAGCTGCTTCCCCTTTAATATTAGCTAGTATTACGGCTGATACCGGGTCATAGTTATTTAATAACTTCATCCCTAAGTTCAGGGCAGGCTCTGCTCCGTACTCGTTTTGTATTTGTCTTAATACATCTGGTACTACCACTAATGAAGGAATACCATGAGTTCTGGTATATATGGCAGCAAAGACTGTGCCCCAAGTAGTACAATCCTCTAACTGTGGTGTTATCCCCATGGGGAAGCAGATTGTTAGCATTCTGTGTTTTTCAAACATGGTAATATTTGGAAATACTGCCTCGAGCTGAGTTATTTTCTGAGCTACCCAGAATGGTATTTGTTTACGTTTCGTGGGCATTTTCGCCCATTACTGCATGTAATGTTTGTGGAGTTATTTTAGTTGCTGTACTCCTGAGATTGAGTTCCATTTGTTGGAACTGTTGTTGATTGGACTGTAAAAGTCCTCATGACGTATTGCGTCAGGTTTCTGTAGATTCTAATTAAATCTTTGTGTTGTATGAGTAAGTCTGGTTGTGGCATTGTTTCAATGTCAGGATGTGGTGCGTAGGCCGCTAATATTGGCCATGTTGCCCCGTCTCCTCCGAGCGGGCCTAATCTTACTCTGTGTCTTAAGTGGGGTAGGGCGCCTTTAAACCAGTAAAAATGTTCCTGGTATGTGAAAGGAACTTCTATGTCCTCGCAAGGACCGTATTCCGCTGGTGCATCTCCCTCTGTGTAAGAGTGAAATGTGTGTGTTCTAGCATCCGCTTCTGGGAATGTAACCCACGAATAGAATACCTCTTTTTTGTTTGATTTGTGTGCCTCAATCACAAAAGCTACTAAGCCACCCCTAGGTGTTAAACCATATTCTAGTAGTTTCAGGGTGATAGTACGTCTGAATTTAGGTGCAATGAGAATTCCATCCACCTCTTCGTCTGAGAGGGGGAGTGCTTGCTGTAGTGGGTCTAAGACCGGGGTAGTCATTGTGTACAGAACACAAACTACTTTTCCAAGGAAACTATGATAAGGTTTTATGCACAATTTTAGGAACCAAATGTCCTTCAAGCTTGATTAACCAGCAGCCAATAAATAGGATGTTTCGCCTACTCAGCTGTGGCGGAGTTTGTGCCGACCCACTTCAGACGTCTCTGGTGTTTGTAAGTAGGGGTCACTGAGAATTAGCACGACTGAACTACTCAGATTCTACTGTTAAATAAGTACCCAACCAACGTTGGCAGCGCCATGTCGTGTAGTTCCTATATTGCCCATACAGGACCTGCGCGTTCGGATAACATAAACTGTGGGTTTGGTGGCAGACTGGTTCTGAGCACCC
Organism: Calotriton arnoldi; assembly: GCA_963921515.1. Classification (NCBI taxonomy): domain Eukaryota; kingdom Metazoa; phylum Chordata; class Amphibia; order Caudata; family Salamandridae; genus Calotriton; species Calotriton arnoldi. Next base: position 485,926 of record CAWUFW010000648.1, on the reverse strand, counting down.
CCACCGAGAAATGTTAGCCTGTTTGCATAAGCTAGCTCACAGTGCCAGTAGTGTCTCCTCTTATCGGGGAGAGATTAGTTTCTGGCAACCTCAGAACATGACAACCCTGATCCCTCAAGATCGTGGAAACAATGTACTACTTTTCGCTCAGTCACTCGTGCTCACTTATCTTGTCTCAGAGATACACAGAATAAACAGCCTGGGCATTTCAATAAGGCTTTATTGAACAGTTGTTATTCTCGTGTAGAATATATGAGCTGCAACAACCATTAGACAGTAGCAGAGATATATGATTAGCAGTACAGCGAATATAAAAGGATAGTACAGTTCTACCATCTTGCAATAAGCATGAATAAATACAGGAATATAAAATGCATTGATAAAAGAAAGCGTGTACTCCTGCGGTGCCTATCTAGATGTACCTAAGTGTACCTAGCATGTGAATAGGTGTAAAGCCAAGAATCCCTCTAGGAATTAGTCGAACCCCATTACCTGAAGTGTGAGAATGTAGGAGCCCTTCTTGGTCTCGAGTTGGACACCCTGCAAGGGATATTCAGACCACTGTCAGCTGGAGCATCTGCATGCAGGAGCCTCAGCGTCTCTGGTCAGTGTGTCGGCCTGGAAGTCTCAGTTCCCTCTAACTAACACTAGCAAGAGGTGCTATATTTATACAGAAAGTATCTAGGGCTCCTTTGTCCCTTGTTGCTTGTATTAGCCATTGTTGGATTTGAGGATGACGAATGGGATGAACCGTGTATGTAGATATGGGGAGGAAGGTGGTGTAGCCCCTGCCTGGTTTCTAAGAACCCTTATGAATATTCATTCATACTGTGTGAGTCTATTGATGGAGTTATAGGACTCTATTGTTTAGGATAAACCCTCCTTCTGCACCCAGGACTAGAACTAGGAAAAGGTTCAACCCTAAAAGGCTTGTTACAGTGTAGTGTAGGGGAGGTAATGTAGGTGAAGGGGTATGATGTTACCCGGGCCTATATTAGGGTACCTATATGAAACATAACAGGTGAAAGCACATGTGTACGTGGATCTCTTGGAGGTTATGTATGTGGCCACTGTATGGCTATCTTACACTCAGCCCATAGATCACTCAACATTACAATGTCAAAAAAGCTTTCAAATCTTTCTACAAAACCTTCAAAAATTTTCACAAACCTGTCTACCTGGTTACACCATTAAGCAGGATTCTCTCTCAGTTTACTGAAGTTGTTCATGAATGTCGCAAGATCACCTCAACTCCACCGCACATGAACATACCCTCCACAGTTTATCTCCCTGATAGAGAATATCAAAGCCTCCTTTTCATCTGGGGGTACTGGAGGCGGTTTACCATTTACGTCTACACTGTCTGGTTGCTTCTTTTTCTTTTCCTGCTTTTTCACCCATTTCCTCCCTAATCTGTCAAAATTGCTCCATTTTTGAATGCATTAAACAAGTTTGGCAATGTGTAACTTCATTCCTGAAGATCACATAGTGACAATTGCTTCATCATCTAATTGTGCCTTGGAACTTTTCTGCAAAGGAATACTCTTTCAAAGATTTACCTCATATTTTCCTGCCAATTTTGTTAGTTTCTCGTGTGTAGTAGCTGCATACCTTGTAATTTCTTTACTCGGGTATACAAATTCATTTTTCTAGAATTGATTCAGATGTGAGATGTCTAAACATCTCGTAATGATTTTTTCAAGTTCCCCCTTCAATCTAGGGGTCTAGCCCTCCCTTGACGTGTGGATGGTGTCTCTGTATCTCCTGTCCCCCTACTCTCAGAAATTACCTCAAACAATGGGGGTAAAATCTGATTATCGAATGGACCTAGTCCTCCTTGAGCAACTGGAGTAGTAAAAACACGTTTTTCCCTTCTCTTAGAAATTGAACATTTTGCGGTGGGGTCCAGGCAACAATTTGTGAATTTGCAATGTCGGGATCAATCTTCTTGCAGCTATTCCATCTAAAGCTCCTGAAACAGCAGGATTCGGGGCAATAGTTATGGGTGTAGATAGAACAGGAATTGTTAGAATTTGAGCTGATATAACTTGTGTTATTGGTGCTGCAACAGTCATAATAAAAGCTGAAACAGTTGGAGCAATAGAAGTAGTGGCTGCCTCAGCAAGTGCAGCTACAATCGAAAAGGTTGAGAGTGGTCCCCAAATCTGAACCACATTCGGGTCAACAGGGACCATGATAACTGCACCACCAGATATTGTAGCTTTATCTGAATCTGGTGATGGAGTGACATAAGATGGTGGACGTGAGGACAACAAAGCATCTAAGAGAGCATCACCACAATCACTATTGGTACCAGATTTCTATGGATTATTGGCATCTTCATTTCCCTGCTGCTGATTCTTTTCAAGCTTCTCTTTTGTCAGTACTGGGTACATTCTAACTTCTACAGCTACACATTTCCTCCATACATGCTGTTCTTCATCCCACATAGTTTCAGCGTAATTACGCACCGCTCTCTTTGCTTTACTTTGATATTTTTCTCTCTTATGCATGTGCTACATGCTTCCAAGCATTTAGTGCTTCATACTGTGCAGGTCTAGGAGGTGGTTTCCTATCGTAATATTCCCCTTAAATTGTCAATACCCTTTAGATCAAAAGTGCCATTGATGAAGCCACAAACATGTATAAGCCCTATGCTTGTTGCCATATAATGACCTGGAGTACCTTCCGGTGGAGCCTCCTCACCCTCACAGACAGGGACTCACACATCACCCCGTATGAAATATCTATGGGCTCTGAAACATTTCATGATTACAACAGTTCAACAATGAAATGGACAAATTCACATCACATTTTCAATGTTTTGTTGAAATCACAATTCAGTACAGATCTATATTTGCAGCCAATCTGAGCACAATCCTTTCCTTTGGGAGTCTATCACAACACTCCACTTGATGACTCATCAACCAATCCCAACACAACACTTCATAGTCGACATGGAGAGCTAATAAGGAGCTATTTTTTACATCAATTATCATGAACATTGAAGTTGAATTGGGGCCTCCCAGGATTCAATAAAGAGATTTAGTGTGAGTTTAAAGGGTTATTATATTAATTCAAATAAATTATTAGTTCATTAAGAATTTACATTTTTGTCATCATTATTACAGATTCAAATAATCTAAAAGTCGATATTTCAAAATAAGATAAAATAGTACATTGGTAAGAATTACAAAGAGAATACAAAATATGCAGCAAGTGTGTTCCATAAAGGAAAATTCCTAGTTGAAATTAGTCTAGTTTGGGCATAAAAGGGAATTTAATGTCATAAAACAAGTCAAGGTGTCAGTTTCAGAAACCCAAGTGAAGAGTTCTGATGAGAGAATACGAATGTACAGGCATGAAGCCTTAACACTCAAGCAGTGGAAATTAGCAGACACTGGAAGGGTCTTCTCAGCTCCTAGTCAGCAAGCATCATTAAGAACGGCCTCCTAAGTTCTGCAGCAAGGTCTCCGAACCTAGTCTAAGGAACACACATTAATATAATTCAACAAAACATTAATTACAACAATTTTCCCATTCCCCACTCCGGTGAACAAATCAGTCTTCAGCAAACTCTGGGAGCAGGTAAACTTCCCAGTTTCTCACATCTTCACAATGAACTACACAGCCATGTCCTTGTTTTGTTACTTTGAACACATTCTTGTGGTTCAGACAGTTCTTCCCATGAGTTGTACTTCCTGCTATCTCCTCTCCTTCCAGTGAGAACCTCACTATCAGTTGTTCAATACATAACAAATGCCTATTCACTAACTAACAGTAGACTTCTGGAAAATTACAGCATCTGCAGTGGGAAAAAAGAGAAAAACACCAGCTTAAACGCAAAACAGACCTCTTGGTCCTAACATGTAAAGTTGACATTTAAAATGACATCAACAAGTATGCTAACTTTATTCATTAGAATCATATAATTTGAGTGTTTACTTACAATGGCTAATTGTGATGGCCTACTACACATTTTGCGTTTACTGTGCATATGTTATTGCAATATTGAAGTTAGCACTTTACAGTTAAATGTGTTTCATTTGCAAAATGAGGAATTTCGCTCTATCACATGCCAGCCAAGGGGTCCCATGATGAGGGGGCGAGTGTATAAATAGGTGAGTGCCACATCTCAACAGCAGGGGACTCCACATTGCCTGAGGTATCAGGTACAGGCCTAGGAGTATCCAAGGTCCTGGAGGGTTCCCTAAGTGAGGTGAGATAGTTGGGAAACGGAGGTCAAATGTCCACTGGGCGGGAGTCCTGTGGCACAGCTCCCAATATGCAGTTAGTTGTTCTTTGCAATTGGTTATGTCCCTCGTCTAGTTGAGGCATTGGGTGGCAGCCTCAGTGCTTTGAGAATCTGCGCTTTGCTAGGAGTAGTAGCATAGCAGTTATGTGCCTGACTTTACTAGGAACATCCTTGACATAGCCCAGAAGGGCTATCCGCGGAGTCTTGGGGGGGAGAAAGTTGATGATTAAGGCAATGGCATCATATACAGTTGTCCCGAAACAGGCCACCACAGGGCAATCCTACACCAGATAGAGAAATGAGGCATTGTCTGCCCCACATCTGCAGCCGAGTGTGTCTTCTAAAAGACCCATGCAATGTATCTTGGCAGGGACGTGATACATTTTGTGGAGGAATTTAATGTGTATCATGTGCAGTCTATAATTGGGGGAGACTGTTTTGATCAGCCCACAGCAAAACCGCCATTGTGCCTTGGTGAGAGGAGAGTCAAGTTTGGCTTCCCAACTGAGGTAGTCTTTGAGTGATTTCTCTTGCATTATCGCATTGAGGCGGGAAATCAGTTTTTGCAGCAATGGATTGGTTAATAACGTATCTCATGAGGTAGTGTGGGAGCGGTCGAGGGAAACATGTCATGCAAATTATGAAAGGCTGCTCTGAAACTGTAATAAGTGAAGAGACCTCGTAGAGTATGCTGCAGGAGTGTGAGTATGTGTTGTACTGAAAGGAATTGTTTGTCCGGATAAAAGACACCAGGCATATGTAGTTTTAGCTGTGATAACTGGCAGCATAGTCCATCATCTTCTGCTGCAGGGAGTTACGGGTGGCCTTTTAGAGGAACTTTAGGTGAGTACAGGCTGTTGAAGCCTGCACATAGGCATAACTTGTCTCACACCCAGGTTCTGCAGGCTGCAGTATCGATATCTGTGCATAGGTGGCAGGCAGGCAAGTAAACCACAATGAGTAATGGGCAGGGGGCTGTATTGGCCGACTCAATGGTCAAGTGTAAGTGTGGTTGGAATGGACTCAGGTATATCCAAAAGTGTGCAGAGTTCTCTTGCGCACTGTAGTAGTAAAGTTCTATAGCTGGGGTCCATAAACCATCCTGCTCAAAGGGAAGAGTCAGTGTTTCCCAAGTGACCCTCGGCTGCCCACCGCCCTACAATAGTGTAACAAGGTGTGCATGGAATCTTATAAGAAAAATGTGTTGGGAGGGGTATGGGAATATTGATGAATGAAAATAGAAATTTGGGAAGATAAGCACCCTGGCGATTGCAATCCTCCCTGCCATGAACAATGGCAGGTGGGTCCAGATTGGCACATAGTCCTCTAGCCATGTCATCAAGGCCCCATAGTTTGCTCTCCATATGTCTTCTATGTCTCTACTAATCCATACACCCAAATACGGGACCGTCTCATCCACCCATTGCGGTGGATAGTCGGTGGTGAAACTGTCGGTCACAGTAGTCAGGGGTGAACAGCACTGATTTGGACCAATTGATATGGATGCCAGTGAGCCAGCTAAAGTGAATAATTTCACGGATCACAGGGATATGTTAATTTGTGGGACATGCAAATATAGGGTGATGTCATCCGCGTACACTGAGACTAGAATGGGCCTGGCAGAGAAGGCGAGTCCCCTTCTTGAATGATGTTGTAACAGTTGGGCCACCAGGGGCTCCATCGTAGTAGCAAAACATATGGGTGATAGGGGACACCCATGACTGGTACCCCTATGTAACGGGAACGGGGGTGTAACTTTGCCATTAACACACAGTAGATTGCATAGCAAGGTATAGAGGATCTTGATCAAGTCAATGAAGCGAGGGCTAAGGCCCAAGCACCGCAGCAACTGGAACAAGAAGAACTATTCCAAGGAGTCAAGCGCCTTACTGACGTCAAGTAGAACTGCCGCATTAAGCTGTGGATCATTGGAGTGCATGAGCGCAAACACCATACGTAAGTTGTGGGACGTATTGAGCCAGGGCACAAACCCAAATTGGTCTGGGCAAATGAGATCTGTCAGCAAAGGCATTGATGCAGCGTAAAAGCTGATCATTCTTTACACAACATAAAAAACGATTCTGACAATGAAATTCTAATGTGCGCTTTGCACACATTTAGAAAAATAACATTGAAACTTAGAAAAGCTGCAGTACCAGTACTGTAAAAGTTTATTTGGATTTATAGAAAAGAAGAATTTTGAGAATAATGAATTTAACATGTTTATTAACTTATTACCTTATTATTTTAACACAGTCGTTATGAAAGATTAGTGAAAAGCTTTCTATAATGCAAAATAACACAAATTATTAATATGAAGTCGTATATCTATGTAACAAATTGGTCTTACACACTATTGTGCAAATATTAATGATGAAACTTAGCATCTCTATTGCCTTCATTGTTATACACCATAGCAAATGAAAACCTGGTGCAAATTAAAAATTGTTACATTGTATATGACTGAAACTTTCAGCATAAATGCTTGACATTATTAGAGTCTTAGATCTACTAAAACAATTTTATTATAATAATTATTAAGAATAGTTTAAATGTATGTGCTAATAAAATTGTGGTGGTAGGCCATATTTAGAGTATCTAAGAATATAGATTGCCAACATGACTAAGGAGGCCCTGACGCATGATTGGATCACATGAAAAGAAGGGGATTTTCTAAATAGCAAGAACCTCACCATCCCCTACTTTTACACTATACCGAAAATCCATAAGACCCTGGATAACCCACCTGGACGGCCAATAGTGTAAGGGATAGGATCTATTTTGGAACCCCTATCAAAATTTACAGATGCTTTTCTCAGACCCTTGATCCAGAAGACGAGCACTTACCTCAAAGATACTAAGGCAGTCTTATGCCTCTTGAAGGACATACAATATAACCCAGATAACCACATCTTGATGGGTTTAGACATTGAAGGTTTTTATAGCAGCCTCCCACACGCGGAAACTCTTAGCATCATTGAAGAGGTACTTTTTGATGAAGAATGGCTTTTCCAGATACCAAGGAATGTGGTAATAGAATGCTGCATATGGGCCCTAACTCAGAATTTCTTCCTGTTCGAAGAGACTCTCTATCTACAACAACACGGGACAAGCATGAGAAGCACCTTTGCCCCAAGTATAGCCGGACTCTACGTGCACCATTTAGAATCGTACAAAATCATCTGCCCACAGAACGCCTTCCGACACCACATCAAACTATGGAAGAGGTACATTGATGATGTACTAGCAGTATGGGAAGGCGATGAGAACACAGCAACCGATTTCCTGACCTGGTTAAATATTCAGAACACATTTTTGCAACATGAGCAGAACTGAACTAGTGTTCTTAGATCATAACATCAAACCAGGGGTCCCTGAAGACCACAACACATAAAAAACCAACAGCAAAGAACTGCCTTCTACAATATGACAGCTTCCACCCCAGACACCTAAGAGAGAATCTGCCATTCAGACAATTTTTAAGAATAAGAAGAAATTGTTCTGATGTGAAGGACTGCCGAATACAAGCCGAAAATGTAGCTTGTAAACTGGAAGCTAGAAAATATCCAAGAAAGATGGTATCACGGGCAAAGAAAAGGGCACAAAACAACAACAGAGACGCCCTCCTGGAACCTCCACCACAGTGAGACAGGGACAAGAGACTAATATGTATCACCACTTTCAACATAGCATCCAATTTGGTAATAAACATTATCCAAAGTAATTGGCGCATACTGAACAGTGGATCAGTATGTATACCACACCCTATGTACTCTCATAGACGAGGGAAAATTCTAAAAGACATGCTGGTAAACACACGCCCTCGCAGACAACAAAAGGAGATAGCAAGCACACAGAGCATTATAACACCCAGCCCTGGCCACTACCCTTGCGGTACCTGTAGTGTCTGTAATATGACAAAACCAACGAAGATCAAAACTTCCAACAACAATATGACCTGGGAATTAAGGAAACTAACCAACTACAACACCCAACGAGTACTGTACTTAATAACATGCCCATGTAATCTACACCATATAGGTATGACAACATGTAAAGTCAAAATCAGAATCGGCGAGCATCGCAGTAATTTGAGGTGTGCCCGAGCAACCACAAAGATGTCAACCCACTACATAGAAAAGAAACACACAGCACAAGACTACCAGTGGGTCATCCTCGAACATGTAAAAGACAGAGCAAATGCAGAATCTTTCCTACTTGAAAGAGAAAAAAGATGGGTTTTTAAACTTTAAATGCATACCCACTGTTTGAACGATAATATTCCCTGGGGTCAGTTCGTAAGATGAAATACAACAACATCTGTGGACGACAACACAACTTAAATGACCCAAATAAAAGACCAATCTAATGGCGTAATTTGACCACAAAAGAGACTCTTTTTGTATAACCTTCCTGCAATTTTTACACTTTTACAATTTTTCAATTTCTTCATAGCCCCGACCCGTGGACATCCTGCAATACTTTTTCAGACTAGCATTATTACTAAATAGCACATGTCTAGCAAGGGAGTCTATTCAGCCAAAACGATCTCCTAAAATTATACTTTCCCTCTTTTGCCCTTTTTTCTAACCATATGATCGTGATAGCACATGCTCGATAGAATTTCCCCCGTTCTTTAACTCCATTTTTAGGTCTCGCCTGGCGTTGCAGCGTGCATGCGCTGCTCGCTCTGCGAGGGCTTCTTGGAATCAATACGTTTTCAGAAGCTTTCAGAAGCCCCGCCCATCTTTTTCATTCGCTGGCGTCATCCTCCATGCTAAACGCTGGCTCACGATTGAAAAGGAGGCTTCTTAGTCCCTCCTGGTTACCGCCATGTCCACTTTTGGCCCCGCCCACTGGGACTGGATCTTTTACTCCGCGGCGTGACACAGTGTCTTCTAATTGCTCGGTGAGTACTTTCTTTTTTCATTCCCACAATGGCGTGGCATGGCGACAGCTTTTTAGGTGTCACTGAGGACCGCGCTTGTTTATTTAATTACGATTTGCTGCGCGATTTGCTTTCACCGTGCTTGTTCTGCCTGTCGTAGCTTGTTTATTTAATTATTTAGACGCGCGATTTGCTGCGCGATTTGCTTTCACTGCACTTGTTCTGCCTGCCATGTAGGCTTGTTCTTGCACCACGCTTGTTCTGCCTGCCGGGTAGGCTTGTTCTTGTGATGGCTGCGTGGCCCCTGTATCACCGGACACACATTTACGCAGACCCGTGCGCCGTCATCAATACTCACCAAAGCGTCCTTCTAAGCTGCCAGGCGAAACTCGAGCCCAGTGCCCCTTCACCATTTAATCAGACCCACTTGTTTACATTTGGATCGAGGGGTCGGCGCCGCAATTACATTGCCTGTTTATTGAAGTGCTGTGCCTGGGTGTTTACACGGCAAGGCTGATCGAGCATCTCAGCCGCCCCGGGGAAGTGTGTATGAGGACAGATGCCTTTGCTCCCAGCCATGCGCTGAGCTCCCTTCGTTTCCGCTATAAAGGGGGCTGCTACAACCCACCCGCCCTCCCTACTCCTATGTTGCTTCCTCATGCCCACTTTAGGACTTAAGGGTGAGGGAGAGCCATGCATCCGAACCCACTCTGCTATGTTGTTGTTTTTAGGTCTCGCCTGAGCCAGCGCGCATGCGCTGCTCTGCGAGGCTTCTAGTAAGGACTTCCAACTCGGACCACACGTGTGGTTTTTTTTGGGCTCACACGCTATTGGCCTTTGCGTGCGTCTTTCTAAGAAAGACAGCACGCAATTGGCCAAAGGCGGGTGCATGTCCCGCCTTCTCTCTCCCCTGGCCTAGGGAGCTCGGTAGCGAGCAGCAGCGCCATCTGTTTCCAATTATCACGCCCGCGTCTCGCGTTTGCGTTAATTTGAAACAGATGGCGGTCGCGCTGGCCCTGGTGCACTTTTGCTCCAAACGCGGTGCTTTCACTTTCACCGCCGACCTGGCACGCGCCGCGCTTGTTTCTTTAGGCTTGGCTAGTGTTTTTGCACGTTGGTTGTTGAATTGCTCCCGTGCCGATTATTGATTACTCCCGGCTGCTCTCCTTTCCGTCCCACCACCTGCGATGTTTAATGTGAGCCTCCGGTCGCCAAGTCAGTGGTGTGAAGTGAATTGCTTATGTGCCATTTATTGCTTGCCCCTGGCCACTCCCTTTCCCGTCCTTCCACCCGTGCAGTTTATTTCAAGCCTCAGGTAGCCCAGTCAGTGGTGTGAAGTTAAGAGCTCACTCCCGCCTCAACAGCAGGCCTGTCTTGACAGAAGGCAGGGAGGCATTGGGGCAGCTTTGTCAGCATACACCAACCAGGTTCGAGCACTCTGCTCTACTCGCGCTGCCAGTATCTTCTCATACTCCGTCCACACAGCTGCTAGTCTCCATTCCGGGTAAAACCTACAGTCGACTTGCAGGCGAAATCGCAATTCCAGTTTACTAATGAAACTGAGTGTTCCTGTTGTAAACACTTGTTTCAATTGTATCCTGTCCGTGTCTTCGGTGCAGTGCGAGTTCAGTTGCAGTGCCCGTCCCGTCTTTTTTTCTTCTTCCATTAGTTTCCTGCTCGTGTCAGCGCCCGTCGCTGCTCACAATTTACTTAATCTCCCCATGCAGTGCCGCCCCCCACCCCGTCGCTGCTTGTTCTATTTGTTATTGATATGTTCTGGCATTATTGTGAAGTGCTCTGATACCTAAGGGCCATTTCTGTGCTACATAAAAGCACAAAAAGAAAGCATATAAATACGTCTCATTACCCTTTCACCACACACAGAACACGGTTGCAGAATGCATTTGTCACACAAAAACTAAGCACAAGTGTTGTAGGAACTAGCCACTATCATTTTCGTGGTGCCAGAGGCTGTCTCTTCTGGGAGGCTTGATTTTAACACTTCCAGAATGACTGATTTGCCCGTTCTCGAGGCTGCTCCTTCTCTTTCTAACCAACGGCTGATAAGGTAACTCTGCACCTCCTTCTACAGCCACCAGTCTATCAATCACTATGAGCAAGCATTTCCATTAGCTCTCCCTGATTTCTGTTTTTCCTGTCATGTTTTTAGAGTCAGAAGTAAAACAGAGGCAATAGGATTAATAGATCTCCGTAAGAAGACGGGAAGTAAGTCCTGCGCCTGGGAAGCTTGCAACGTATTTTTCAAGTGCTCACTTGCATAGCAAATGTCTTCTTTTAGTACGTAATTTTTTTTGCGTTGATGGGGACTCTTTTGCTTAAAGAAAGACATGTATGCCACCGGCTGATGTGAAGATCGGATGTTTGCTGGAAGAGCAGTCCCTTAGGGGCGGACATGCCAGCTGCACTTCCAGCACCTAAGGATCTCTATGTATCGACCTCTTTGGGAGATCTAAACAAGGCAGAAGTGAAGCTCGACAAACCAAACACTAAAAGGTACGGCCTTTTCTTTTTTACTATAACGTTTGTTTGACCGTTGTCTAACATTAAATCACCTATTTATTCCGTAATGGTTTGTGAATACGCGTGTAAGTGTATAACAGATGGCTTGACAACAAAGGCTTTCTATTAATAACAAGCATTGGCATAGCCAATAGGTCTCGCTTTTGGGACCTTATAAGTATTTAGTTATGCAGCACCATATCCTTGGTGCAACAACATCAACTGTTGCATGGCTAAACACTTATAAGGTCCCAAAGGCGAGACCTATTGGCTATGCAACATGGGAAAATGTTGGAGCATCAATTTCGTACCTGATGAGTGGAAGAATGGGCACATGATGATCAGACCATCACAAATGAGCTATTTGGGGTATAAAAAGTGACTTTCCAAGAAGGAAGGATGGAATCTCTCTCTCGATTTCCCACCTGCCAACCCCAGTGTCGGCTTTCAATACACTTTGCTTTTTTCCCTTCGCTGAGAAACTTGCCTGCTGGATGATTTGGAGCTGTCTGGTGAGAGACCAGACTTCGACTTTCCTCTTACCCAAGTCTATACCCATTTTCCTTAGTGGAATCTAATCAGATCCCTTTTCCCATGCTAATAGAACTCTTTTGAACCCTCCTATCACCTTTGTTGGTGGAGGGAAACATTAACCTGAACCATCCTCTTTATGGATTTTTTTATTCAGCAATAGATTTATTTTGATTAAATGTGTGGTTTTATACTATGTGCTGTAAGACTTATGACTGATTGCTTAAAAGTTTACCTTTATGCATTGATTTGGGATCTTTAAAACAATAACAAATTTATCTAGAATTTGTCTTTATTGTATTATATGTGTCTTAATGTTCTTGCCATAGAAACTGCCTTTTAATTATCTGATTTCTAATGCATGATAGAGAGAGTCATAGATAGTTTTCAGAACATCAGGTTCTTTTGCTCTTGTTCTGTGTGGCCACAGCAGACATTCTGGTATGTATGATTCTTGTTAGATTGAACTACTTTAGGAGGTTTGGTCTTCCAATTGCAATACTCTATGTCTAAAGCATGGTTCTGTGAATAGTGGATTTAAATTTGATCACCAATTTGTGAGTTGGCTACTAATTATTGGCCCTCATTAGGTGGAAAACAGTTTGACACCTTGATTTCTCACCTCTCACTGCGACGAAGCAAGGTGCATCAGAGGACCAATGCCTCTGTGGGTAAAGTATGGAATCTGAGTAATGTGACTAAGTTGTAAAGTAATTGTTGGGCATAGAAATGGGAAAAGGAAGAAAAAGTTTCTGCTTCAACAGCGTCAAGTGAGTCTACATTATTCATTGACAGCGGGCGGTAGGAATCACACTGATATGGCAGCTTCCCGGGTTTCAGGTTGGTAACGATCACTGCCTCACAGAGTGGTGGGCAGGCTTCACAAACAGCTAATAGGTGAGGGGAAGGATCTTTGTGAAAGGACACAGTTAGGCCATCTATCCCCGGTGCCTTGCCACTTGGCATACTCTGTATCATCTGGACAACTATAAAGGGACGTTGAGATACTGCTGGTGGGTGTTCTCGAGCCAAAGTAGTTGGATGGAATCTAGATACTCGCTCAGGGGAATTGTGTCATGAGTTATCGGATTGGTGGACAACTACCCCAGTGAATCGTTTTCAGGGGACGCTTTACTTACCGGCACCACCGGCAACAGGAGACCAGGGGAGACTACAGCTCCCAGATTGCCCCTGAGGGCAGACACAGCTGCCTTGCATCGCGCGCCAGGAGGCGCTTAAAGGGCCTCGCAGATCCCGCTCCGCGGGACGCTTTACTTACCGGCACCACCAGCAACAGGAGACCAGGGGAGACTACAGCTCCCAGATTGCCCCTGAGGGCAGACACAGCTGCCTTGCATCGCGCGCCAGGAGTCGCTTAAAGGGCCTCGCAGATCCCGCTCCGCGGGACGCTTTACTTACCGGCACCACCGGCAACAGGAGACCAGGGGAGACTACAGCTCCCAGATTGCCCCTGAGGGCAGACACAGCTGCCTTGCATCGCGCGCCAGGAGGCGCTTAAAGGCCTCGCAGATCCCGCTCCGCGGACGCTTTACTTACCGGCACCACCGGCAACAGGAGACCAGGGGAGACTACAGCTCCCAGATTGCCCCTGAGGGCAGACACAGCTGCCTTGCATCGCGCGCCAGGAGGCGCTTAAAGGGCCTCGCAGATCCCGCTCCGCGGGACGCGCGCGGGCGAAGCCCGGGCCAAGGGCGGGTCCGTCCTTGCCCGTCAGTGCCCGGAAGAGGCTGGGCTGGGCTACCTGTCTCTGGGACTTGCTGGGAAAAAGAGACCTACTAGCAAATCCTGTAAACGGGATAGGGGCGCAAAAAGAAGTTCGTCTATTCAAGGGAATGACATGATTGAAAATATCGACTTGACAGTTCGGAACTTGGTGGAAGAAATTTTTACCTCAAGGTTGGAATCTGTTCTCTTTAGTATAGCAAAAGACATTATTGACACTTTGCAAACTTGTGTTGCTGGGATTTTGGAAAAATGTGAGCGTATTGACACTTTTTTAATGACCTCAAAACCCTTGCTTACTCCTCCTAGTTCAATTACGCCCCTAATGTCCAAGTAGAGACTAGGCCAAGCTTCGGATTAGTTAATTTGGGCGCTCATCCAGTTTCCCGTTACGGGTAAGGTCAGAATTTGGAGAGAGGGAGAGAGCTGGGGGACACCAGGTCCGCCCGGTAAGGGGGGGGGATCGTAGCCATAGAGATAGGAACTTTGAGGGACTGACAGATAATGCCCAGACCCAGACCCTGGTCACTAGGGAGCCTTTACTATCCCACGAGAGGCCAGTAAATCTTAATTGTGGCAGTATTAATCTTCCCCCAGAAGCGACTCCTTTGGCCGCGGTTCTTGTAAGGGTCCCACCACTTAATCCTGATGAGAATGAACCCACCTCGACCCTTTTGCTAAAAGTAAAAAAATGGTGTGATCAATATTGTACAGGAAGTACTGAAATTTCCTCTGCCATTATAATGGCAAGACGAGTGGGGTGGGTGGGTACCCGCCAGAAACAACTGGATGGCGATTGTATTATTGTTAATTTTAATACACGGAACGTAGCAGATAGATTGTTCTGGGATGCCTCGGACATTAATCAGGATCAGGGGAAGGGGGTATCAGAGCCTTGCCTTTGGGTTATTTTTATCCTCCAGTTAGACGACTGAATGCATTTGTTAAATCTCATAGTGAGATATATTTGAGGAGGCCTTTTCAGCCTTTTCAGCCTCTCAAACTCATTGAAGAAACTAAAAATTTCTCCAGATAGGCTTAATATTAGAGACACAATAGACATACAAATTCGCCCTGGGAAATTAAGCGGTGAAGGGCAGGGTATAGCCCTTTTAAATAGATTTTCTCCACTGTCCCAGTTAGATGAGAATGACTGACTAGAGTCATCTCATGATTGTCTATTTGATTTCGGCCAGAATCACCAGTCTATGGACCCACAAACTGTTTCCAATTGTAAGATCATTAGTTGGAACATTGCGGGGCTTAGATCTAAAAGGGATGATCCTAGCTGGCTTGAGTTTATAAAAAATATGATATTATTGCTCTTCAGGAAACATGGGACAGGGAGAGCAATTTTTGGCTGGACGGGTTTAAATCCTTTTTCTCACCTGCACGTCCTACCTTGGCAGGTAGAGCTAAGGGGGGCTTAGTACTCCTTTCTTTAAATTTGAAAGGGTCTGTAAAAATGCTGGAGGTAAGCTCTCATAACTGTATGATACTAGAACTGTGTATTCCAACTGGTCCTAAAATATTATTAATTAATTTTTATAATTCTGGCGAATGCGACACTTTGAATGAACATCTTTCTTATTTGAAATGTTTTTTAGAAGTTTATAGATCGAAGCAATTCACTTTTTATCATATCATTCTTATGGGCGATTTTAATATTCACTTGTGTAATTTGAATTGTTATGGTGATGATTTTTTGGGTCCTCAATATTCGGTGTCACCCCATTTTGAACATACGCAAAAGGGGGAGGCCCTGGAGGACCTGTTGGCAGGAGTTGATCTCTTTGAACCTGGTTTTTATGATTTATCTGAGAGGGTTCCAACATTTAAAGCTAAGGGAAGGGACACTATCATTGACTATATATTTTTGTCCCCCTTATTGTTAGCTAATGTGGTATCCTATAATGCTAAGTTGTCCCCCCTTAGTGACCACAACCCAGTAATTCTTGAATTACATAAAGACCTGGGTCTCTTATGTTCATTGGGTGGGAAGATAGGAGTTAATCACGTGACTACAAGCGATCAGGGGAGGAGGCTCAAATGGGCTAAAGTAATTCCTGAATCTTTTTTTGTTAATTTATGCATGAAGGCTAAAGATGATATTGCAAAGTGTGTTGATCATTCCACCCCAAAGGATGAGGTGATTAGAGGTTTTGAAGGTATCTGTCATCAGGTAGCAATTGACCTGACTGTTAAATCTAAACCTAGACCTAAACCAGTGGAAAGGTGGTTTGACACAAACTGCTCTAGGGCCCATTGCATTTTAGCACAAGCCCTGAAAAAGAGACCAAGAGATAGGGAGCAGATAGCTAGCCTTAGGAGGTCTTATAAGTTAGCGATACATACCCGTAAAAGTGAAATTAAATCGGAGGCCTGGAATGCTCTAATGTCCGTTGAAGTTTTAAAGGATAGCTCAAAATTTTGCGCTATTGTTAATACACCTTTCTTCTCAGGCATAGAGAATGACATCATGGAAACTAATATATCAGAAGATCAATGGCTGGCGCACTTTAAGACAATCTATGGTTCAAGTGAGGCGCAGGTTCCCTCTTCAGGATTGGATATTTATGGTGATTTTTCTCTGTTGGTTTTTAACGAGGTGGATATTGAAAAGGCAATAGTTGAGACCTCCAGTAATAAGGCCCCTGGCCCTGATTGTGTCCCTGCCGATTTGTATAAGAGTGAACCTAAATTTTGGGCCAAGATTCTGGCCAATGTGTTTAATGCTTCTGTTGGGAAGGGGTTTCCTGCGTCTTGGTCCCTGTCTACAATCATACCAGTTTTTAAAAAGGTCAAAGAGGTGACCCTCGGTGTTATAGACCTATATCTCTGATTGATTCTGCCGTCAAAATCTTAGGTAAAGTAATCTTGGCTAAAGTCACTGATTGGGTAAATGATAACGGGGTTTTATCCAATCTTCAGTATGGTTTTAGACAGGGCAGAAGTACCATGCATCAGTGTCTTAATTTATATTTAATAATAGGCAAATACACCGTAGCCAAAAAAGGTCCCTTACAAATGGCTTTTATGGATCTTACTCTCCGCCTTCGATCTGGTTAACAGATCGAAGCTTTGGTCCATTTTACTTGGTATGGGTATTGATCCTTGTTTGGTTTATTTTTTAGCAGACTTACACCGGGATCTTTTAGCAGTAGTTAGGGTCACCCGGGAAGGTAAATGCACTAGTCACTTTAAATCAGGTAGAGGTGTCCGTCAGGGCTGTATATTGGCGCCATTACTTTTTACTCTTTATATTAATGCTTTAGATAAAATCTTGGAACAGGCGAGCAAACAGCAGATGGGGATGCAGATGGCTGAAAATAAATTTTTACGAACCCTTCTGTCTGTGCCCCAATCAACCCCAACATTTGCTATTCATCAGGAATTGGGGATGGGTTATGTAACTGACTCATTGAGACTGGCCCCCTTGGTCTGTTGGCTTAAAACCTGGCTTAACCCTGAGATAACCCTGAACCATCAAATTCTACGGGATGTTGTTGCCCTGGAGAAATCTAACAGCATCCCGTGGCTGTCTTATGTTAGGTCTATGTTTTTTAAACTAGGGCGACCTGATATTTATAATGCCCCAGAAGGGATCAAAAAAGAGGATGTAATTTGGGTAAAAGCACAATTTTTAAATATATTGATGTTAGAACGAGAGGAACAGGAGATTCAAAAACCTTTGGTTAGGGCTCATTACTTAATTATTTCTTCCCCGTCAATGGAGCCTTATTTGAGAATTGTAACCAAGCCCTATCACCGTTGGTTACTGACAAGGTTCCGTTTTAACCTGATTCATTTCTCCCTGGGTAACCTTCAGGGTTGGTGTAAGCCAGAGGATATAGGCCTGTGCCAGTGTGATAATTTTTCATCGCAGGATACATTGCATTTTATCATGTTTTGTGATTTTTATAATGAAATACGGAGGAGGTTTTTAGTCCCCTTTTGAGGGGAAAAGGTTTTCTACAGGCAAGACCAGCTTTAATGTATCTTCAATTGTTGGATGATACTTGGAACATTTTTAATATCGCTAGTTTTCTTGTGGCTGCTGTTCGCCTTAGGAGAAGGAGAATTCCTATGATTAATGATGCATGAATTATCAAAATCACCTTAATGTAATTATTTTAGTTGATAAATTTCAAGCTCTGATGAATTATAGACTTTTGTAGGAGTTTTAATGTTTTTTTATATATCGCCCAACTGAACTGAATGATATTATTGTTGTTTTATGTCCTGTGTACTGTACTTTTATGATTTTAATTAATCGAATAAAGTGATTTGACTGACTGACTGAGTTATCGTTGTGCTGTAGAGGGTTGTATAAACAGTTATCATGGTTCAGTTAAGGCCCTCTGGGTCAGAATGCATAATTTGCTGGTAGTCTAGCAATTATGTGATATAGTCGCTGGCTGAGGGGCTGCGAAGTAGTCGAGCCAGCGTTCAGCCAGCACTATCTCCCTCACAATAGCGCAGAGCCACATCTTCTTTACAAAGGTACTGTGTCTCTCGAGCTGCCTCTTTGTCATAATCTCTGAGGTTCTTGTCTGATTGAGGCAAGAATGCATGCATCTCCTGTAGAGAAAAAGCCCAGCTCGAGGGTGTGAATTTTCATCTCGAGTTGAGTGAGCTGCATTCATATCACTTTCAATAACCCAGGCTGCTTGGTGATACACGCCCCTCATATAACAATCTAGAACTCCTCCAATAGGGTCGAGACCTAAGTTAGGGATTGGGCATTGTGAGAGAAATATTCTATGATACTTTACTGATTTTCTTTGCGAAATACAGGTCTGTGAGTGCATTAGCAGGGAGTCTCTAAGAAATAGTTCGGTCACAAGTGCCGGGGAGAGTAAGTTCAAGAAGAACGGGTGCATGATTGGAAAGGGTTTTGGTGAAGTGTTCGACCATCACAGTCCAGAGGACGACGTCCCTCGTCACCAGCCAATAGTCAATCCTGGACCAGGAATTGTGTGTGGCACCCATAGAGGTGCACTCTCTATTTTGGGGTGTTTAAGCCTCCATATGTCGACGAGCCCATGATGTTCCGTTATGAGGTGTAATTAAGCTGCTGCCACTTGGTGTGGCCTCCTCATGTTGCTTGATCAATCAAGGTGGTGATACAGCACAACATTGAAGTCTCCGCCCAACCCAACAGCTGTGGGCCTTACAATGGAGATCTGGTGCCGTAGCTCTATATAAAATTTGGGCTGCCAGTGTTGGGTCCATACACAGAAGCCAGCGTAAGGTGGATGCCCTGAAGTGTGCCATGTAGGACCACATATCTGCCCTGTTTGTCACAGATGGACATGCTTGTGCGTCACTGAAGCCTTTTGCAAATGAAAATAGCAATGCCTCGGGTATAATTGGAGTATGCCACAGTATGCATTTCTGAGAACCAGCCTGTCCACAGTCAAGGATGAGTAGCGTCAATTAGGTAGAGCTCTTGTAGACACCAAATAAAAAATGCAGTGGAGATAGAGCTAAGCAAATACGAGATGAGCTTTGCAATGATCATTGAACCTGCACATATTCCAGGTGAGGCATCTGAGGGTAGTCATCCAGAGGCAAGGTGTTGTGTGGTCTAGTAGTGGATCCTATAGTGGTCTCTCTGGGTGCATGTGAATGACGTGAAGTGTGAGTTTGTATGTGCTCTGCCATAACATAGCAAAGAGATAACAACAGCAAAAATCCCCTCCTGCCACCCAGTTCAACTCCCCCAACTGGATGAACCATCCGAACACTCCCCTTTCCCAACATATGAGCTACCAAGTAAGATAGAGGAATACATCCCTTGGGGAATCAGAAGGCCTTGCAAACAGCCCAGCTGTAGTATGCTGGCTGGCAGAGAATAGAAAGTAGTAACATCAGAGGGCATTCTGACAGTCAACTGTTCAGTGCGCTTGGCTACAAATTGGTGCTCAGAGAGTTGCGGCAGAGGGGCGTGGCTAGCGCCCGGAGAAGATGGCGGCGGGTCCCTGACTCTGCGGGGACAGCGGTGTCTATCGGCGGACCCAATGCGGTATCCAGCTCCCAGGTGAACTTCTAACTCAAGGATTATCTGCATAAAGAAAAGCGGCATGTATTGAAGCGACTTACATTCTCCTGAACTCCCTGTAAGCTGCATTTTTCTTCGTTACGCGATGCGAGGCGGCTCCGTCATTCATGCGGCCACCATTTTTTTTATTCGCGCTGAAGAAATTCTCTGCATGACGCCTCAGGAAACGCGCGTCTGCAGTTTTTTATTGCCGTTTTTCACTCCGCTTTGTATTGTGAATTATTAAAGGCTCCATTCTCTAGCCACTTTCTGCTTGTTTATAAAGACATCATGGTTGGTGTCTTTTTGCATTGACTTTATTCTCTTTTATTCTCTTTTAGCTTCTTCAACTAAGAAAGTCATTTTGCCTGCCAACTTTAAGCCTCTCCTTTTTATGAATGTTTTGAGCTTTCCTATTTTAACATTGGAGCATAAATATGAAACCAATTCCTCTTTCTGTACTTTATCATTGAGGAAACATTTACACTTTCTCTATGAGATGATTCTCATTAATTCCATGGTGGTTTATCCTGGTTTGTCGTCTCATGCTATGTACCACTGAAGGACTCTTTTTGGACTTTTACAACATGCAACTACTGTTATCTATCTTACTGATAAGATTGATTGCTAATGAGATTTATGGTTGTCATCTAATGCTCACAAGTGTTTTCAGGACATTCGCTGAGTTTTACCACACCTTTTATGGGGAGGTTAAGGAATCTTACACTTACGGCGTCCTCTAGGGTTTCTAAGGTATCTGCGTGTTCAGACTCCGACTCAAATCCTAACACCACTGAAATGGAGGACCTTCCTTCTCAAAAACCTGATATTTCATCAGGCGCCATTTCAAAAACGCAGTTCTCTAGTAAATTACCTGCAATCTCTACCAAAAGACCCAAAATAGATCCTCCTTCCCCTGAAAAATCTTCTACGTCAGCCATGGCAGTTATTCTTGAAGAGGTCCGAGCTCTAAAACCCTTCATAGAGGAAACCAATAAAACTTTGCAAATCTTAAACGATAAATGGTCCTCTTTGGAGTCACGAGTCCTCATTGTGGAACAACGTACAGAATCTTTCGACTCTTCATCCTCACGCATCTCATCTCTGGAATCTGAGGTGTCCCTTCTTAAAAAGCAGGCAGAAGATTTGGAAAACAGGAATCGTAGAAACAACCTCAGACTCTATGGACTTCCTGAAAATATCGAAGGTTCCAATCCCACCACCTTTTTTCAAGCCTTCTTGCCCAAACTCCTGGATTTACCTGCTACCACTTCGCTCAATATTCAAAGGGCTCACAGACTTGGTCCGAAAATCTCAGCGAAACTTTGTGGTGTCATTATGCTTTTTCTACAATATACTGATCTTCTTCAAGTCCTTTCAGCGGTTAAGACTAAGAAACAGGTTTTTTGGGAAAGCCACTGTCTCTTCTTTTCCCAAGATGTAGCCAATATCACAGCAGACCGACGGAAAAAATTTCTTGATCTGCGTCCTCAACTACGTTCACTCAACGCCAAATATGGCCTCCTATATCCTTGTCTCTTCAAAGTTACGTATAAAGACAAGACTACAACATTTGAGGACCCCGCAGCGCTACAAAGGTTTCTTACTCTTCACGGAGCCGATACTATGGACACTTCGAGACCTGCTTGAATATTATATATGTTTCTTGTTACGCTGATGTTCTCTCTTTACTTGTTCTCAGATTGTTTCAGTGTCTGTTAGTTCTGTTTATACATTTGTAATGCTGCTATAATGTTATACTGTTATTTCTCTTTCTTCACTTTTATTTCTTCATAATTTTCTTACATTCCTTACTTTGTTTATATTTCTTTCCATAAATTCTTTTTTCTCTCTCACATGTGTTTTTTTCTTAAACAATTTTGTTCCCTCCTGATCCTCCTGTAATGTTGACATCTTTGGTTGTGGTCCTTTCTGGATTCGATGGATCTTCAAAGCTGTCGTTGTCTTCTCCTGGTGTGGTCTACCCCCAGTTGTGTTATTTTGTAGGTATGATGTTCAGTTGTCTTTGTAAGACATGTACTGTCCCTTTGTTCTCTATTCTCTTCTTTTTTCCTTTTTGTCTTTCCCTTCCCGCCTGCTCCGACTTTCCTTCTTTCGTTTCCTCTCTATCTTTTTTACTTAGCTCTTCCTCCTCCTCTGCTCTTTTCTTCAAATTCAATACCCTATATATTTTTTACACTTTACATATTTCTAAATTCTCTTTCACCTTGCAAATACGTTTTCCCATTCCATTTATTCTCCTCTACGCTCATAAGGCTAATTTAATTGTTTTTCTTGTAAGCATAATGTTTGTTCATACTTCTCTCAGTAAATTACATTTCGGGTTACTACCTGTAATATTAAAGGATTGAATAATCCTATTAAAAGGCAACGGGTGCTATCTCACCTCGCTAAATTGAAAACTGACATTACATTACTTCAAGAATCTCACATTACTGATAGTGAAGCCTCCAAGTTAAAAAGATGCTGGGTAGGTCATGTGTTTAATTCCCCAGCCCTAGGTAAGAAAAATTGTGTTTTAATTTTATGTCACAAGAAGTTGAATGTTTCTGTAGTTCATCAAGAAGTTGATGCCGAGGTTCGTTGGGTTATTGTTAAGTTCCTTATAGATAAGATTCCTATCGTTATATTTAATGTATATGGCCCTACTTCGATTGATAAACTTTTTTGGTCTAACTTATTAGACAAATTACTTACATTTGATGAAGATTATGTTATACTTGGTGGAGATTTCAACCAAATTCTAGACCTCATTTTAGACCGACACTCTACTGTTAAGTTTACACCTTCTAAAATGCACGCTCAATTTGTTTCCTCAATTCGACGTAAAGCATTAGTTGATATTTGGAGATTGTGCCATCCTGACCTTAGAGAATACAGTTTCTATTCGGCTGCTCACCACTCACAATCCCGTATTGACTACCTTTTCTTAAGTAAATCCCTGTCCCAACATGCCATTCATTCAGAGATTGGTTCAATCCTAATATCTGACCATGCCCCAGTTTTTGTTGATATTGACTTGGTCCCCTTTTCCCCTCACCCTGGTAGATGGCGTTTTAATAATTCCCTCTTACTCAACCCTAATTTTTATCAAAAGTTTAATTCCTTTGCCTTGGAGTTTTTTGCCATCAACAACACTCCGGAATCTCCTTTTGTGATGGTATGGGATTCCTTTAAAGCAGTTGCCAGAGGTTTTATTATGAGTTTTGTATCACAAAAGAAGAAGTCTTTTGAAGCTCAGTCTTCTCAATTACTTAGTAAAATTAAACGATTGGAATACTTGTATTATCATTCTAACAATGAGTCTGATCTGAAAAACCTTCTTGACGCTAAAATTACTTTTAATAAAATGTCTACTGATGCAGCTTCCAATTACCTCCTGAAAAGTAGTTCTCGCTATTATGGTGGCCAAAACAAGATGGGTAAACTATTGGCTAATTATCTAAAGGTAAGGAAAGAAAGAACTAAAATAGAATCCTTACAAGGCCCTGTTGGTACTCCTATTTATAAAGATAAGGACATCTTAAATGAATTTGTTTCTTTTTATAAAACTCTTTACACTCCTGAATCTTCACCGGATAATTTTGATCTTCTTTCCTACTTTCGGTCCATTCCTTCTCCACCATCTAACCACATTGAGTTTGATTCGTCAGGAGCTGACATTTCCCTAGCAGATATAACTCAGGCTGTATCAATACTTTGTCGTGGGAAGCACCTGGACCTGATGGTTTTACCATCGAATTCTATTCTCATTTTGCAAATATTCTTTTACCTAAGCTTTTATGTCTCTTTCAATCCTTTGGGATAACTGGTACCTCCAGTGGTACGTTTCAGGAAGCATTGAGCTGCTTAATTCCCAAAGATGATAAAGACCACTCTTTTTGTAAGAATTACCGACCTATCTCATTAGTTAACACTGATTACAAGATTTTTGCGAAGATTCTGGCTTTACGTATTGATCCTATTTTACCTGACCTCATTGGTCCTGAGCAAGCAGACTTCGTCAAAGGGCGACTTGCTTCTGATAATTCTCGAGTCTTTTTTAATATTCTAAGCAAAGCCTCTTCCTTGGATCATCCGATTGCGGCAATTTCTCTAGATGCTGAGAATGCTTTTGACAGGATTGGTTTGGACTTTATGTTTCAAGCTGTAAGGTGGGCCGGTTTTCCTCCTAAACTGATAACTTTAATTTCTTTATTATACTCTGACCCCCGTGCTTCCATATTCGCTAATGGCAATACTTCTGAATTCTTCTCACTCCATAGGGGGGTGAGACAAGGTTGCCCTCTGCCTCCTTTATTATTTGTCATCGCCCTAGAACCTTTCCTAACTAAAATTAGACAAGATGATCGTATTACAGGTTTCCAATCTGGTTCTCATCAAGTTAAGTTGTCAGTTTATGCTGATGATATTCTTCTCTATTCTTCCAATCCTGATACATTCCTTAATCCCTTTCTTCAACAGATATCCTCTTTTTCTAAACTATCGGGTTATCGTCTAAACGTTGATAAATGCAAAATTTTGCCTTTAAATTTTCTTTGTCAAAAACATCTCTTTGATTCTTCTGGTTTTTCCTGGCAGCCCATCAAAATAAAATACCTTGGATTATGGTTCACACCTTCGTTGGCCAACACGCTTAAAGTAAATTTTGATTACATTGTTAAAAAATTAAATGATAATATTAACAGATGGCATCCTCTATTTCTCTCTTGGTGGGGTCGGTTAGACTCTATTAAGATGATGCTTTCCCCTCTGGTACTTTATACTGTTTCAATGATTCCTATTCATATCCCTCAATATTACTTCAAAAGAATTTATTCCATTTTGATAAAGTTTTTATGGAAGGGTAAATCTTCGTGTATAGCTTTATCTTTTTCCTCCAAAATCTACCTGCTTCTCCTGACTCTCCTATATCTTCTGAATCTCTTCTCTCCACTCTAGAAGTTTCTCCTTCAGCATCTACAATTTACAAATTTTTACTATTCTCCTCAGGAAGGCCTAAATCAAAAACTGAGAAGATGTGGGAAAAGGACTTCTCTCAAGAGTGGCCAATTGCAACTTGGGATAAAATTTGGTTTAAACTCCATAAAACCTCTCGTGCTGCAAACACCACACAAACCCTTTTTTTCATTTATCACAGATTGTTATTCTCTCCTATGTCCTTAGCTTCTTTTTCATCAGACTCATCCTCTGTATGCTGGTCCTGTCCTTACCCAATTGCAGATTTAAAACATATGTTGTTTGAGTGTCCCTCAATCCATCAGTTTTGGCAATTAGTTTGGTCCCAAATTTTGAAACTTTTTAAGGTCCAAATCCCATTTTCCTTTACTAATATATTTCTAGGTACTCTATCTCCCCATTGGCCTCAAACACCACTAAGTTTTAAACTTTTGGATTTATTAATAGCTATTGCCTTTCATTTAATTACTTCCAATTGGAAACAGGCCGATAAGGTCACTTTTAGAGCATGGTGGAATGCTGTTGGTTTTCATCATAGATTAGATACTAACTATGTTTCCCCCATTTCTCTTGCAATTAAAAGAGATCTTTTATGGCTCCCCTTAACAACTTATTTATCTCACTCTGCCTCCTCTTTGCTGCCCTTAAAAACATCTCTGCTGAAGTACGGAAACCACCTTAATTTTGCTCGTTTTGTCTTTTTATACTTATCTGTTTGACTGATTCCTCTCAATTATTGAAAGTTTATTACAGTATTCTTTTCACTTTTTCATTCACGGTTATGCTTACAATGTTATATTATCTGAATAATTATATAATGCTCTGACTATTTTATATTGATAACTTATGTTTCCCTCCCCCTTTGTCCCTTCTCTCCCCCCTTTTTCCCCCTTTTTGCTCTCCCCAAAAATATTTTTCTCTTCCTTATATATAGGTATACAGCTAATTCCTATTTTGTCCTCCTATTTTTACTTAATCATTTTATTGTTCAATAGGATGGATTTTGTTACTTTTATTGATGTTTGTTTCTTTTGTTATCCTTTAATAAATCAAACTTAAAAAAAAAAAAGAGAGTTGCAGCAGGTGAGGTCTGGCCCCTGGGGACCTTCTCCAGACTGCCCCAGCAGAATACCACCAGCACCAAGGTCAGCTCTTGTACCCGGGGTGCACCTGTGGACAGCTGGTCCCATTCGTATTTTTAGAAAGGAGTGCAGTCAATCAGTGACACTGAGGTTACCATTCGTTGTGGTCTCTGGTGAAGTTGGGTACCCCCCCTGGTGGACACAAGTTTTCATGAGAATTTCAAGGCTGCCTTTGGATGCATAAAGAGATGGATTTTGCTCCACAGGGAGATACGAAGCTTGGTGCGATAGATCAGCGAGAATGCCACCTCTGCTTTCTGGAGTATGCTCCTGGCAGGCAGGAATTCTCTGCCACCTGTATGGCCACCTTGAAATCAGGGTAGAATGAAAGCAAGTTTCCTTGATATTTGACATCTCTGTTTTTGTAATTAAGGAGACGTGTCACTGTTGGTCATGCCGGAGCTCCAGGTGGGGGGGGGGCGGGGTCCCAGCGAGTGGTGGGCATCCTGTATCGTGAACATCAGGGATAGGGCATCACCAAACAAGTATCAGAGTGTGGGCTGACAGTATGTGTCCAGTTTAGCCATAGCTGTTGACTCTGGGATCCCAAAAATGCATATTTTGTTTCTTCTGCCCTGGTCTCCAGGGTTTCATTCTTGTTTTTAATTACCTCCAGAACTCTACAGGAGGTATTAATTAGTGGCTGTGTGAGCATCCTGGATCTCTAATACATGTGTCTCCAGTTGGTCGACGCATCTGGCTTGCTTGTCCAGTTGCCAGATATCTGTGCTTTAGGTGGAGCAGTTTCTTTCTAATATCCTATGATTTGTTTTGGTCTATGACTTGTGCATTGAAGCTATGGTGAGGTTTGGTGTAGAAGCACTACTTGACAGGCTGATAGATGTGGGTACATCTGTCATCAGGATCCCATCGACTAGAAGTTGGAGCTCAGATTTAGTAAGGTTTTGCAAATGCATCACAGGACAATAAGCAGTGCGTCATAACGCAAACAACTGCAAATGACAGTGCCAATCAACTTTTGCCTGCAACAGATAGTTTTGTGCTGAAAGTTGACATAACCACAGCACCAAAGTCCTTTGCATTACAGCTTGCCAGACACTCTGATAAAGGGTTCATAACAGAGCTGGGACAGCTCAAACATCTGTAGAACTCCAATAAAGGCAGATTAAACTAGCATGATTTGTATTTCCATCAAATCCTAGTACCAAATGAAACCAAGTGCAAACATGGGCAAGCAGAACATTGCATGATATTCCTACACATATTATGTAACTTCTGTGAAATTTCACATTTTATGCAGTTTACCTTTGCATATAAATTTATACTGGAGGTTGTAACTCGAGTACAAATCTGATGCAAGATACCCATGGTACACCTTTGCCTGCCACTCCAAAGCATAATTTTTCACACAAGCATGGCCAATGACATCATTGTAATGCAATTGTCAGCATATACTGCACTTAGTATTGGTTCTGCATTAGGTTTTCACTCAGTGCAGTGCAATATTTAGTAAATCTGAGCCTGGGTTTATAGTAGTACAGTAGATACTCCTCTCAAGTCACCAATATCAAGGAGGATTAGTTTATTGATTTCAGAATGACCATATATTTGGACACTATACCCTTACCGATGTGATAATTGATTTTAAAGTAAAATATTGGATGTTTGCATTAATATGACATGCCACCGTAGGGAGCATGTGGTAACTAAGGCACTGATTTATGAAGCCGTCTCCTTGCCTTTGCATCGTGCAAGGCGGTGCAAGGCAACACAAGGGCTTCAGCGAGATTTACTTAGTCACGCAAAGTCCCCTTGTGTGGCTTAGTAAATCCGGAGTAACGCAAGACAGCGCAAGTCGCTGCCTTATTTTACTTGTCCTAGGAAGGTGTTCCATGGGTGTAGCATGGGTGTTCCCATGCATCCATCGATGGTTTTTGGTGCATTCCCAGATTTACTAACAGTAGTAAACTTGGGAATACATCAAAATGCTAGGCTACGCTTTCCCAGGTGAGGCAAAACGAGGAGAAATATCTTCATTTCTCCTCGTTTTTCCCTGTTTCTATGTGTCCTGTATGTTGTTGCACACATAGAGAGGGGGAAAAGCCTCAAAGGATTGTTTTTGTGTAGGAAGGTATCCCTTCCTGCACAAAAACAATCCTGCCTGTAATGCAGGCACCCTTCCACCATGGCGCAAGAGTACCTGCATTAGCGCTATGCTGCACTCAGTGTGCCAGCACAGCAAGAGAGCAGGAATGTGTCATACCTTAGTACAGGCATCATCAAGCTGTGTGGCATGACCCCCTGGGGTCCGCGGCTGGATTCCCAGGGGGCAAAAATTAGCACAAAAAGTACTCGAAAATGAAGATGGACTGGAAGCGCAAGTTTGTTTATTTGGCACTTTTACAGGCTGTCTTCATTTACATGCAGGGCTTGAAGTGCTTGAAAAATATTTGGGAAACCAATTAGCTTAACTGGAATGTATTTTTAATTTAAGGTTTCTGTTACCTTATATGCAGGTAACTGAAAGTGAAAAACAATACACTTACATAACATTTTGTTCTTTTAGCCATGTATATTCTGTAAGTGTCTTGTTTTTCCCTTTCAGTTAACTGCATATAAGATAATGCAGAAACCTTAAATGAAAAATAAATGCAAGTTAAGCTAATCCATTGAAAATTCATTCTTTTACCTTATGCAGTTTTATTTGGTGAATGTGATCACTGCAGATGTAGAGAATAGTGGCCTGTGTATTTATAGTGCTACAGGGCCCAACTTGAAACAGAAATCGCTGTGAATATGCAACTCATTAGGAAGGTGGGGATTAATTGGGGTCTAGCATTAGGGACAAGGGCACCCTTGTGCACAGGCAACATGGAGAGAGAGATGAAACTTTTTCCTCTTTTTTTATAGAAAGTACCAGACAGTCTGCTTTGGGCCTCAGGCCTAGGAGTGATGGCCCAGTGGAGTTGGCAGAGAAGAGAGCATGCTTTGAGATATCTTAGCTGGGTCTCAAAGAGATGATAGAAAGGGGTTGGTGCAAGATGGGGGACCCTTGCGTTAGGCAAAGAGCAGAGGAGGTTTCCTGCTTCCCAAGGCAGGGGCTATCATTAATGAAGAAGAAGCAGTGGCACTGGGGCCCAGAACTGTCAGGGGGCTACTACATCACAACAGTAGCGGCTCGTGGAAGAAGTGCCGCGAGGCGGTGAGTCGGGGCGGGGGAGGAGCAGGGTGGGGGCTAGTAATCTACGGCATACGGCCGAACAGAGGTAAGTAAATAAATAAAACAAATTTCGTTGCGCGCGCTGCATCACATTTGGCAGTTCGGCCGTATGCCGTAGTGTACTACCCCCCACCCTGCTCCTCCCCCGCCCCGCCCCACCGCCCCGCGGCACTCCCTCCACGAGCCTCTACTGCATCACAACTATTATTGTCTGCCTTTACAAATGGGCACCAAAAGTGTCTCATTTTCCGTGTTGATTTTAGGGCAGAGGGCACCTTTACTGCAAAGAGGGTGCAACATATAGGAACTAATTTTTTACTGAAAGAGACAGCCTACTTCTCAGTGCCACATCTACCATTAATGCAGCAGGTGCAGTTGCATTGGAACCCAGGATGACAGCACCCCACATATGGGACCTAGTGTTTTTTGGTCGTTACATTTTTGTTTGATAAATTTGCACTTTTATGAATCTCACATTTAGGGGCATATTTTTGACAGGAGTGGCATCGCATTTACACCACGCAACGTGGTGCACGCGCAACACAACTCCAAACTGCCGTGGCCTCCTGACGAGAGCCCTGGCACTTATTTTTTTACAAATTAAGCGCTGGCTGGAGGCGACCGGATGTTGTAGAATGAAGGGCAGTGAAAACAAAATGCACGATTTTAGATTTTTGCCTTGTACAATTGTGCTGGGTTCTTTTAAAATACTCTGAAATTGAGCATTAGCCTGCCTGTTACCAATGTGTACACCAGAAATAATGCCTTTACAAGCATGTCTTATTCCTATTCATTTTCTTGACTGATGAGCTAAAAGCCTCCACCTTCCCAAAGTCACACAGAAGTAATGAGTTCATTTTCTATAATGTGACATGCCAATTAACAGTGAAGACAAAAGGTTTAATTGTTAGAACAGTGGCCCTGATAATAGGGGTAATCTGACCTGGGGATATCTTTTCTATTAGAATTTGAAATGTCTTTGGCTAGTTATAAATGGGGTTGAAGCCTCATTGGCAGCTGGGAGATTCGTAATTATTCAGACATCAGCCGTATATTCAGAGGGTGCAGTCAGGGCCATGGTGTTTCAAGTGTTTATATAGACAGTTGAAGGTACATGTGTATTTTGTGAAGTGTATACAAAAAGTTGGATGAAATGAATATTGAAATATTAAAAGCAGAAAGAAGAGCCCCAAGTGCAACACAGAGATCAAAGGTAAATGCCCCCCTCCCCTCCTAAGCGGATCATTATGTACAAGGGCCTTTAACAATCCGCACTTTGCGGCATTATGGGGCCGATTCCGATCTCGGTCGGAGGCGCACCCAATACCATTCGGTCGGGAAAAAAGCCATGCGAATGCCTGTTTCCCGACCGATCCATACAGCACACCGAACGAGTAAGTACGATGCGCACAACAGCACAGAATCCGGCCGAGCCGTACTCACCCAATCCAGGTCCTGTTCTCCGACCGAGGCGAATCCGGAAACGCAGAATCGAGTCGCACGGAAGGGAAAATGCAGCTCCGTCCGGCCGAACAAGTACGATGCGCTTCCCGTACGCGCCGAACCCGTCGCTACGCACAGCACGTCAAAGCATCCGGGAGAGGCGCACATAAGCTCCGATTCGCGCCACAACACAATCCACGGCTACGAGACGAACACGCCAGCGACGAGGACGACGCGAAGCGACGAGGACGACGCGAAGCAACGAGAAGGATGAACGACACGAACCAACCATGAATCCCTTCGTCCCGATCATACCAATATTCTACATTTACTACCGGAACAGGCACGGACGCGTACGGCGCAGAAGGTAAGTCAGACACCAACCACAAAACACATACAACACGTACACGACACATCACACACAGAGGGATGCAGAATATACTTGCAACAGCAGCACCATAGGGGCGGGATGCCCATCACCAATGCCACATATGCACACAGGGGCCTGAATGCGCACCACCACCCCTACCCAGGGGGGGCCGGATGCCAACCACCACAACCACCCTTAGCCAGGGGGGTGCCAGATGCCCACCACCACTACCACCCTTACCCAGGGGGCTGGATTCCTACCACTACTACCACCCTTAGCCAGGGGGTGCCAGATGCCTACCACTACTACCACCCTTACCCAGGGGGGCTGGATGCCTACCACTACTACCACCCTCACCCAGGGGGGCTGGATGCCTACCACTACTACCACCCTTAGCCAGGGTGGTGCCAGATGCCCACCACCACTACCACCCTTAGCCATGGGGGTGCCAGATACCTACCACTACTACCACCCTCACCCAGGGGGGGCTGGATGCCTACCACTACTACCACCCTCACCCAGGGGGGGGTGGATGCCTACCACTACTACCACCCTCACCCAGGGGGGGCTGGATGCCTACCACTACTACCACCCTTAGCCAGGGGGGGCTGGATGCCTACCACTACTACCACCCTCACCCACGGGGGGCTGGATGCCTACCACTACTACCACCCTCACCCAGGGGGGCTGGATGCCTACCACTACTACCACCCTCACCCAGGGGGGCTGGATGCCTACCACTACTACCACCCTTAGCCAGGGGGGCTGGATGCCTACCACTACTACCACCCTTAGCCAGGGGGGCTGGATGCCTACCACTACTACCACCCTCACCCAGGGGGGCTGGATGCCTACCACTACTACCACCCTCACCCAGGGGGGCTGGATGCCTACCACTACTACCACCCTCACCCAGGGGGTCTGGATGCCTACCACTACTACCACCCTTAGCCAGGGGGGCTGGATGCCTACCACTACTACCACCCTCACCCAGGGGGCTGGATGCCTACCACTACTACCACCCTCACCCAGGGGGGCTGGATGCCTACCACTACTACCACCCTCACCCAGGGGGGGCTGGATGCCTACCACTACTACCACCCTTAGCCAGGGGGGTGCCAGATGCCTACCACTACTACCACCCTCACTCAGGGGGGGCTGGATGTCTACCACTACTACCACCCTCACCCAGGGGGGGGTGGATGCCTACCACTATTACCACCCTCACCCGGGGGGGCTGGATGCCTACCACTACTATCACCCTCACCCAGGGGGGGCTGGATGCCTACCACTACTACCACCCTCACCCAGGGGGGGCTGGATGCCTACCACTACTACCACCCTTAGCCAGGGGGGGCTGGATGCCTACCACTACTACCACCCTCACCCAGGGGGGGCTGGATGCCTACCACCACTACCACCCCCACTCATAGGATGGACAATGCATGACACAACCAGCACACCACAACCTAGGGAATGCAAGAAAAAGACATCCCCCCAACACCATGACAAGCGTGTGTAGACTGTGTCAAATGCCTACCACACTGAACATGACTTTGAACATACAATGTGACCCCCTAGCACATGTGCCACACATATATGTGTGTGGCCCCCACAATGCAAGCAGGGCATGACCATTGTGGCCATGGGGTACAAACCCCCATCATCACAGTGACCAAAAGGTAAGTGTGGGGTCCATAGCTGAAGCACATTCTGAACATTGTGGCAATGGGGTCTAACGCCCCATCACCACAGTGACCAAAATGTAAGTGTGGGGTCCATAGCTGAAGCACATATTGAACATTGTGGCAATGGGGTCTAACGCCCCATCACCACAGTGACCAAAAGGTAAGTGTGGGGTCCATAGCTGAAGCACATTTTGAACATTGTGGCAATGGGGTCCAAACCCCCATCATCACAGTGACCAAAAGGTAAGTGTTGACAAAGAAAGAGCTGCAACTGCCAAACTGCATGGATGATTCCTGGTCACAGAACAAAAAACACATCAGTGGCAAAGTAGTGCATGTGTCCCATTGCAACATAAATTGGGGGAGCCAAATACTGCAGTGCAAATAAGACATACCCTTGGCCATGTGCAGACAAACAACACCCATGGGGGCTGACACTGTCAACATTCATCAATGACACAATGACAGAAGTGACCATCAGAATGCAGACCCACATATTTGCACCAATGGGCACACAAATGCAGATACCCTGTGGAGACTGTAGATGTGAGGTGAACAGATACCATACCATGGCAGCAATGGGACACACAAACCATGATCATTGTGCTGACCGATGACCTAGGAGTCCCAGGGACAGCAGGGGAAACCCACCAAACTACATACAGCCAATGGCACACCCAAGATATGCCAATGCAGTGGTGCAGATGCACAAACAGGCAGACCCACACTGCACATCATACACAACAGGTGAGGGGGTGCCAGTGTCCCCAGGCAACCACACAACACATGAGGAGACCTGAATACCAATCATACAGATGTGCATACAGTGCCACACAAAGGTAACTCATGGATCCAAATCCCCTATGTGGGCAAGCAGGCATTGTCAGATGAGAGGGAGCACAAATCACACATGTCACACAGGCACGTAGGAACAGCAACTGACACAGCAAGACACAGACACACCACAGCACTACCCCCAGGGCCCCCACAATGTGGTGACCCTGGGCTGCATTACAATCCCACTGTGATGACAAAGCTAAATGTCGTTCACACTGTGAACCACAGTCATGTGTCCTGAGCAACAAACTACCATCACACCTACACAAGCACAAATCAATCAGCATGGCCAGTAAGCCAAGGCCAACATGGAGTCAGGGGCCTAGCCGGGCAACAACTCTCATCTGCACACACTCAACACCACACCCCTCGACCTCCAACAATGTGCAGCAGTGAAGCACACATGCACTGGTGACATTGCACATGCACCCATGACTATTCCAGGGTGGTGGGTGGGAACCAAGGTGCAGAAACACATCACACATGGCCACTCAACAAGACTCCTGAATGTCTGACACACTGCACACTACGCTGTACATGGACATGACGGCAATACCACACCAACCAATGGGATCCCAGCCACAGTCACACACCAATGAAGAAGCCAAGGTCACCCACAAAGAACACACATAGACAACAACCAACATTGCAGCCCGGACCCTGAGGAGTGCCAGCAGTCACACACACAACGTGTCACAATCACTGAAAGATAACACAAACTGGAAATCACATGACAGGGGCAAACAACAAGTGCCAAGGGGAAACCTGACTGTGACCCATCTGCGTCTGCACACAAACTCAGCCCTGACAGCAAACACACCTATGGGTGACACCCTGATGACCAGTAATGTGCCATGCACCCACATCACAGAGAACCCAGGGAGAAGACTTTGGGGGAACATAGGTCAACTCAGCAAGCATCACAAACAGGTACAACACTAGGGATCACAGCATGCACAGCTAAACGGAAGTGAACACACAGACATGCACATACAACACACACCTTGGGCGCAGGCAATGTCACAGGAGTACACACTGCCATGAGGGGACTCCACTCCTGTGTGAGGAAAGCTGTGCCATATGTTGCCTCAGTAGGGCCCCATCATGTCAGCTGAGCACTTGGTCACACAATCAACAATTAGCACCAAATGAGGGCTCCCGTCACATCAGCCTGGTCATGGAAGTGCCAACGTAATCATCAGCACAGATCCAACACACTTGTATAGCAATGTTGCACTGACAACACAGATGAGTCCTTCCCCATTGATGCCCAAACCTGCATGTCCAGTGGAGATGGCCACACGGTCAGGGAAGTAGACAAATTGAACAATGGCAGGCACAACAGATGTGCAGGGGTGGAAGCCACAGATGTGAAATAGCTAATCTAAGTAGGAAATCCCATTGCCAAATACTGAACACATGACACCCTCAGATGCTGCTATGGATGACATGGATACACCACAGGATAGGACACATTCCCCCTGGACCACATGGGTTCCTGCACAGTAACACTTCATTATCATGAGACCAAATATCACCATCACTGCAGCAAGGGCATGGTTAGCATCATCAACAACATGTACATCAGAAGCATAAGCACTAGAGAACAGAAAGTTGCTTTATTCAGCATATGTGTGTAATGAAAACAAAGTCCAGAAAAAACACAAAGGCCAATGGCCAGTCCATTGTCAAAGTCCAAACTGGGTGACAGTGGCAGATGTCACCCTACGCATGCCTGCACAAAACCAGGGACAATCCACTAGGAGGGGCAACCGGGGGGGGCAGGCCAGGCACCGCAGGGACAGGATCAGGGCTCACCAGGAGGAAGCAGGGAAGGGGTGGTGGGTGCTGGAGAGCCACTGACAACTGCAGTGGAGGTGTCTGACATGGTGTGTGCTGGCACAACTGGGGGCATGACTCAGATGTTGTGGGTGCCGGCACGACTGCAGTGGACCCTGCAGATGGAGTGGACAGGTCCGCCACTGCAGTGCCCAAATCAGACAGGGTGGTAGTGGACTCCACTGCAGTGCCTACCACCAGGGGAGGAGAATGGGGAACAGGCAAGGTGGGCTGGACAGAGGGGGAGGACACCCTCACCACATCAGTGGCACAGACAAGCGCAGCGGGGGTGTGGTGCCGGGAGAGCAAGTGGCAGGGGGAGAAGGCCAGATCCTCTTGGGGATGGTATATCTGTGGGTGGGGGAACCTGGGGCAGGGTGTGGTGGGGGCACCTGTGGAGTGGGGGCCTGAGGGATGGAGGAAGGAGACCTGGTGCCTGAGCTGCAGGGCGGCGGCGGGGTCTTGCTCTTACGACTCCGGGGGACTTGCGGGTGGGGGCCTCAGTCTGTCTGCACCTGGGGGAGGGTGTCCGGGGGCGAGGGGCACTCTGCTCCATGTGGGTGGGCTTCCTCTTCCCCCTGAATGCTGTATCAGCTGGATCGGAGGGGAAGAGGCCGAGGTCACTGAGGAAGAGCCGCTGGGTCTTTGGCGTTGCAGGTGAGGCAAGGGAGGGTGTTTTGGAGGGAGAGGCAACTGAGGACTGCGCAGTGCTCGTGGATGCGTGTGTGTGTTCCAGGGCCCCATCCCCTGTGAGTCTGGTTTCAGTCCCCTGACTGTGCGTGCGTGTGCGTTTTGTTTGTGGCGTGTGTGTCTGTGTGCTGGATGTGTGTGTGCTGGTGTGTGCCTGTGCCGGTGTGTGTGTGCTTGGGACGGGTAAGGTGCTGGGGAGTGTGGATGGAGCAGAGGCAGGAGGGGTGAGGGACTGTCTGAGGAGGGACACTGCTGCCGTCAGGGAGGAGTCCATGGACCTATTGCCCCTCTGTAGGTCAGACATGCCCGATGAGATGCCCTCCATGAACGACACCAGCTGAGTCAACAGAGAGGTGTGCGCATGGAGGACACTCAGCATGGCTGTCTGCCCTACATGGAGCTGGCGAAGGAGGTACACAGACTCCTCACTCAGGGCAGCAGGGGACACAGGGGCAGGGGTGCGGTGCCTGGCCCAAAGGAGACACGCTCCCGAACATGGGAGCCTCCACGGACCTGGGGAATGGGAGCCGATGGGAGGGCGGTGGTGGTGCTGGTGGTGGCGGGGACAGCAACACTAGCTGGGGTGTGGTGGCTGCTGACACCCGCCTCCATAAGGGAGTCATCCTCCGAGTTGCTCTGGTCCTCAGCTGAGGTGGATGGTGCTGAGGACTCCTCGGTGTGGCTCCCCTCGCCCTCCGTGCCACTGGGTCCCTCCGACCACTCCTCGGCTGCTGACCCAGTCTGGCTCTCCGGCTCCTCCTGGTCCGTGAAGCTGTCCCCTTCCGTGGCCGTGGATGTATCTGCAAACAATGGGGAAACAGACAGACATCAGTCACCTGCACCAAACGCACACACCACTGTGAGCACAGCACATTACAGAGCAAGCCCTGGCATCATTAGTTGTACATTGCTAAAAGTGCCCTAACTGAACAGGAGAAACCAATTGTCAGTCTGAAGGCCACCATGGCACTCACATCCCACATGGCCTTGCACCCATCTGTCTGGTGTCTGTTGGATAGCAACACCCCAGTGTGGACACATGCACCAACTACACAGTAGTTGGACAGTGCAGAGGACACAGTGTAGCATGTGGACATGCACACATCACAACTCTTGCCACTGAGTCAGTACAGGTTTCCGGATGAAAGGGACGCCCAGAGTCAAATAGGATATGCATGTGATGCATACCAGCGACAGACACCATGATGCACCCATGTCCTGATAGCCATCGCCACAATGGTGTGCATGTAGCACATGTCACTCCCCTGCAGGATCACCAATAAGTAGACACATGCCATGGCGGAGGCATGACTGCTAAGTCATACATCACTGTCTCAGTGATGTATGACTTGGCAGCCAGACAACAACACTCTCCACTGTGTCACAATAGTAGGTCATGGGGAATGCAAGTCCTGGAGCTGCACAAGTGCACATGTACATCCCCCACACAACACATCATCTTAACCCTCATCTGTCCAGGTCATACCGATTGGACATATGGGAGACCTGTGACACTACCCTCTGAACCTGAGCCCCTCACAATCTGCTGTGAATGGGGAACAGCTGCCTGAACTTCACATTCGCATACCCCAGTCTGCACGGGCAGCTGATCAAACACCTATGTGACACATAAGTATCGTCTCCTATGGTCACATCTCCAGTGGCATGCTGAGCCCCTACCAAGAAACACCCCAGCAGTCCTGGCAACTAATCCACAGCACACTGACACAGAGGCAGACACCTGAGGGGTCAAATCACTGCGCACAATGTGTCAGCTGATACACGGGAGTGGGAGTACAGAGTGCATTGCATGGCCTGGAGTAGGCATGACTGTCCTGCCTCACATGAATGAGGGATGAGCCCTGGACAGTGGATAGCTGGCTATGTATGTGTGACACACGTAATCTGCATACTCCTGGGGCCCAAACATTGTTCCCACCCGCTGCATGGGTGTGTGCCACATACCCCAGGCACATGTGGTGGCTCAGCAAGTGGACCGCATATCAAAGCAACACGCAGATTACATGTCCGAACACAGGCGTTGTGTGAACAATGGACCCACCCATGATGCCCACAACAGAGTTAGGGAAACAGATGCTGTCCCCCACCTTTAGTGAAGCAAACTGCAAGGACACAGTCCCAAGTGACACAATTCCCTGAATGTAAGGGCCACACCTGGGTATCAGATGAGGAGTGGGCAGTGCACAATAGAGGGACATGGCTCCTGGACAACATGACTGCTGTACTGTGGCAGTTGAACCAGGCCAGAGGAGGGCACAAAGCATGTAATACAGAGTTCACAGTGCAGTCTTTGACTCACCCCCTCCTTGCTGCTGTCTGGCCTTCAGCTGCCCATCCAGGTCTGGAAACACCACTGCCAGGATCTGGAGCATGTGGGGGGTCAGGGTCCGTGTTCCGCCCCTCCTGCGAGGAGGCGACAGCTTCAGCTGGACCCGTGCAATCCTCCGGGTCCAGCCCCGAAGGTCCTGCCACCTCTTCTGGCAGTTGCGGATCCGGCGCTTGTAGACCCCCACGGACCGGACAGCCCGGATGATGTCCTTCCAGATCTCCTGCTTCCGATGGGCATTAACCTGTCAGGATGACAAAGTGAAAAGGCCATTACTACACATGCAACATATCCGTGCATGACACAGTTGTATATACATGTCTCATTCACAGGGGCACATGATGTACACAGGCAGTGCAACGCTGCCCATGGACAGTTTGCCAGACGTCACTACATGGTATCATTGCATGGGAAGTAAAACCTTGTTCAAATGCACTGTCACTGCACCATACCTGTCCAGTGCATGTCACTACACACTATGGGGGTGACAACTACTCAGTGAGCCTGCTAGCCAGTGGCGTGCAGACTTTCAGCCTTGCTAGTCAGACAAAATGCACATTCAGAAAGGCAGTGCACAGAACACTCACCTGCTCCCCTGGTGTCCCATACAGCTTGCTGTACTGTGGAAGTAGGCTGACCAGCAGGGCCTGGTTCTCCTCAAGGCTGAAGGCTGGGGCTCTCTCCACAGTACGTGCCATTGCAGGGTCCAGAGGGGCAGAGACAGCAGCAGTGCAGTGGCAGATGTCGTCCTGGAGCATGTAGTGCAGGCAAGTGAGCTCTCAGGGGAACAGCCAGCAATATATATGTGCTGGAGAGGCAGATACTGTCCCTTGTGTCCAAAGTGATAGGTCCAAGTCGTTTGCATCTTCTGAATCTGGCCAATCCATGGAATAGCAGCACCAATACACGCCCACGGCATCCTACAAATCTTCAACTTCATGACATACATGATTTTGCAACATTGTTGTGGGTGACCAACTGAATTTCCAGCAACCGACTCGTTCGAATTTCGAAAACGCGTCCGTTGCCAGGCAAGGCCATTGTCAATGGGTGCGCACCGATCGGTCCATTGCTGATCAACGCGTACAGGGGTACAACGCGTACCCGCACACATTGAATGCAATGGGCCGGCCGGGGGCACCGATCGGTCCATTGCAGTACAACGCGTACAGGGGTACAACGCGTACCCGCACACATTGAATGCAATGGGCCGGCCAGGGGCACCAATCGGTCCATTGCGGTACAACGCGTACAGGGGTACAACGCGTACCCGCACACATTGAATGCAATGGGCCGGCCGGGGGCACCGATCGGTCCATTGCTGATCAACGCGTACAGGGGTACAACGCGTACCCGCACACATTGAATGCAATGGGCCGGCCGGGGGCACCGATCGGTCCATTGCGGTACAACGCGTACAGGGGTACAACGCGTACCCGCACACATTGAATGCAATGGGCCGGCCGGGGGCACCGATCGGTCCATTGCTGATCAACGCGTACAGGGGTACAACGCGTACCTGCACACATTGAATGCAATGGGCCGGCCGGGTGCACCGATCGGTCCATTGCTGTTCAACGCATCCCTGTACAAGTGACTGGCATATGTCACCATGCCTGTCTCAGATGGACATATGCCAGCCACAGA
This sequence comes from Calotriton arnoldi, assembly GCA_963921515.1. Taxonomy (NCBI): domain Eukaryota; kingdom Metazoa; phylum Chordata; class Amphibia; order Caudata; family Salamandridae; genus Calotriton; species Calotriton arnoldi. The sequence goes on along the minus strand of CAWUFW010000648.1, from coordinate 445,782 downwards.
TAGCTCCCAGGGAGTGAGGGGCACACCTACAACACAACAGCCTGTCCAAACTGTATGATAAGGCATGTAAGGCTGCATTTCCTATTGTGTGTATGTTGGTGTACATGTTGTCCTGTGGGTGTCACCTGGGGGCAGCCACCCCCAGGCTGTGCACGTGTTCATGGGGACAGGATCCTGGGTGTTACGTGTACATGACCACTGTGATGTGCAACTGTTCATATCTGTGCATGTGCCATGGTCACATTTCACGGTGGTGTATGTGTATGTCATGTCACATACCCCGTGAGTCCCATGTGGGACGGTATGTTTGAGCCAGGGTGTCCCAGTGGCACAATAGTGATGGTCCTCCACAGTCTGTGTGCATCTAGTGTTTACAATGTCTCTGATTTCATGTGCACAATGGGAGACAGTCTCCACATCCACGTTGTGTGTGCATGGACTTTGATGTTGTGCGTGTGTGTGTCACAGACGTCCATGTCTGTCCTGCAGTGGCAAGTGGGACCACTACCTGTGGGGGTCATAGTTGTTTTGTTGTGGTGTATACATGATACTCCATGTAATGCCAGTGTCCATGTGGCAATACAGGGTCCCTGGGAATGTACCTGTCGTTGAGCTGTGATGCCTGGGGCACATCTGTCCTCACATGTCACTGTGGGGGGGGATTGTGACACGGCAGCAGGAGATGGGAACTGTGACACGCCCTCATGATATCCAGTGGGCCAACCTGGGACTTATTGATGCCACTTGTTGGACCGTGATGACAGATGTTGGCCATGTATGTACCATACATGTCCTTACGGAACTGCACACTTCATGTAGTTGTGCCTCATAATGATGTATGTTGGGATATTGAGTGTGTTCAATGCCGCATATGTGGGCTGACTGACAATCTTGCTTACTTCTCCTCTGCACTGCAGGGCTCCTGCTGTCCATCGACCATTCCCAGACCTGGCAACGATGGTGGAACGGGACAGCATCCGACGGTACCACTTCACCAGGCAGCTGATTGAGGATTTGGCAGTGCAGTTGGCCCCACATTTGCAGCCTGGCCGGCCGTATCCTACAGCGCTGACCCCCAAGGTGAAGGTGATGGCAGCCCTACACTTCTTTGCCACCGGTACCTTCCAACATACTGTGGCAACTGCTGGTGGGATGTCACAGACCATGTTGAGCCGTGTGCTCCGCGATGTTTTGGTGGCAATGTTGCTATTCCTGAACCGGTACATCTATTTCCCTAGACTGCGACGACTCACTGACGTGAAGAGTGACTTCTATGCCCTGGGGAGGATGCCGCATGTCATTGGCTCCATTGATGGGACACATGTGGCTTTGGTACCACCACAGGCCCAGGAGCAGGCCTACAGGAACCGCAAGCACTACCACTCGGTCAATGCACTGGTGGTGTGTCTTGCAGATATGACCATCACACACGTGTGTGCCCGTTTCCCTGGTTCAGCACACGATGCCTTTGTGATGAGGAGTAGTCGCATCCCCAGGATGATGGCACAGATGCAGAACCAGCGTGCCTGGCTTGTCGGTGTGTACTGACTTTGTGCCATTGTGTGTGATCTGATCTGTAGTATTCCGCCCACTTTTCCAAGTCAGATAATGTGCACTTGTCTGTCCGTAGGTGACTCGGGATACCCCAACATGCCGTGGTTGCTGACACCCCTCAGGAACCCTGTGACACCAGCCCAGATGCGCTACAATGAGGCACATGGTCGGACCAGGAGAGTGATTGAGCGGACATTTGGTCTCCTGAAGAGCCGCTTCCGCTGCCTGGACAAGACCGGAGGGTCCCTCCCATATGCCCCTGCGAAAGTGTGCAAGATTATCATCGTCTGCTGCATGCTCCACAACCTGGCAGTGCGGAAGGAGTTGCCTCTCATCCAGGATGACAATGACCAACATCCGCCACCTGTGGAGGATCCTGGCCTGGACCACGATGCCAGTGATGATGATGAGGGTGATGTCCGCACACAGCTCATCACCAACTTCTTTAGCTGAATGTGAGTATCCTGAGGTGTCATGTCAATGATGTGAGTTGGCATGATATGTGTAGGTGGTGCTCTGGTGCTGTTGGAGTGTGTCCATGGGCTACTTGACTGGATGTGTGTTGCGATGTGTGCTTACAGGTGGGCTGTACTCCCCAACAGTGTTGACATGCTAACTTGGTTCTGGGTGGGTATCTTGTAACATGTATTGTGCATGAGTTTTGCTGTTCTGTCCTGTTCTCCATTGCTTTTGACTGTGTGTCATTTATGTCCTTCACAGGGTACTTTCAGATTCGTTTGGTCAACTGTGTCCACCGACGACGTGATTGCACTTCCAGGGTGGTAGCTGTTGTGTCCCTACAGGTGATGTGCGCCACACCCATGGACTTCCTTCCGTCTACAGGTGTTGACTGTGTGCCCGCTGCCAGGTGGGATTACCTTGCATCTGTAGTGGTTACGACATGTTGCAACTGTGTATTAAACCTGTGCTTCACTTTGTGATGTGCGTTGTCTGTGGTCACACATTTGACTGCCATTTGCTTACTGCACCTGTGGGCTACTTGACTACAACTGGGAATGGGTGTGGTGTCTGTGCATTGCACCGTCTTCCCTGGCAACATCAGTGTAGGCAATGAGTCAGATGGCCTAGGTGTGTATGTGTTGTGTAGCCCTGGTGGTGTGTCTCCCTCATATGTGTCACGTTGCCTTTACTCACATGCCTGTGTTGTACTTGCTGTTGCAGTTCGCATACACAGTGTAATTTTGCAGTTCATCATCCCCATAACAGCACCCACGTTGGAATCACAACAGAGGCAAGTATGGTGTATTAGTGTGTTTATTGTGATACATTTGTGTGAATAGTGCATAGGATGGGTAGTGCTGTACATAAATCTTGCAATCAGAAGTTCCTAGGTGAATTGAAAGTCCTGGTAGACAAAATCCCCAGTATCGGGGCCACAGTTGTCTGAGACATTGGTCCAACTTGTACTCCCCATGCAATGTGTGGGAGTAGTGTTGCCGTCAACAGGGTGAACAGTCTGTGCACAAAGGTGAACATCCAGAACAGGTTCAGGCTTCCTGGGAGTTGCGCTTGGCCATCGGCCTCTCACTTGCCCCTCCTCGGACGACCCCTCTTCTTTGGGGGGCCCTCATGTACAGGCTGCTGCGGTGCAGGGGACTCTCCGCCAGAGTCATCCTCCCTCCCTGTGGCAGTTGCAGTTTGTTCAGCACCAGATGTTGTTGGCACACAGGGAGGTGTGGACTGGTTGCTGTTCATCTGGCGGAGGCATTATAAAATGTCCCTGTGCACCGCCGTCATCTCATGCAGTGCATCCCACTTGGACTCCACGCTGAACATGTGTGAGTCCACGCGGGACATGTGTGACTCCACGTGGGACATGTGAGAGTCCAAGCGGGCATGATGGGCAGCCTGCTGCTGTTTCATGTCTCTGAGGAGCCCCACTACCTGGCTGAGATCTCCGGTGCTGGACTGGTACGCATCAGCTATGCGTACCAGTTGTGGGTCATCATGCACACCAGCAACCTCTGCAAGCAGCGACCTCTGTCTCCCACCCCTCCCACCACCCCTGCTGACATGTGCAGTGCGTGCAGTGGCACGCACAGATGACCCTGGTCCACCTTGAGGGTTGGTGGTGGTGGTGGTGTCCATGGCCCCAGGTTGGTCCAGGGTCCCTGTGCTGGTGTTGCTCCTTGTTCTGTCCATGTCGGCAGGGATGGTATTTGTGGTGACAGTCGTTGGAGGGGTGGGTGCAGGGGTGCAGCTGGTGGTCCTGCTGGTGCTGCAGCTGGTGGTCCTGCTGGTGCTGCATGTAGACTTGCACCGGATGTGCCAGGTTGGTCTTCTTCGTCCGAGGAGGGCAGAGGCTGTACGACACCAGTGAGCTCCGCATCCTCTTGAGCCTGGGACTGGGACTCCTCAGCGTCTGCTGCTGTCTCCCCATCATCACCTGTTTTTGGGAGACACACACAATGTATGTTATGTTTCTGCAGGCATCAATGGTTGACACACCTGACAGTTGTGACTGTGCCTCTGGGTGCGGGCCTGTACATTGCATTGTCCTAAGTCGTCACAGTCAGGGGTTGATATTGGTGTGGCACATTGTCCTGCATTATTTGGGCATTTCTATGTATTTGTTGGGGTGTGAACATGGTCTGCATTGGTTGTATTTGGTTGGCAGCCGGCCCTCCTTCCCACCCAGCCAGTCAGTTATCCCACCATGGACTGTGCTTGCATTGCAGGGAGTGGAAGTTGTCTCTCAGGATGTCAGTCAGTGGTGTCCTGCTGTTTGTTGGTGCACAGTTGCCAGCAGGGCCTTGTGCTCCCCACAGCAGTAGCCAGTGTCAGCCATCTTGTGAGTCCTTCTCCACTCCCTGTGATGTGAGCATGGTTCAGGGTGGTGTTGATGGGCCAGTTGTGAGGCTGAGCAATATCTGTGACTACCACTCCCATCATGCTATTGCCTCCACCCCCTTCCCAGCATGCCCATGCTTCCTTCCTTTTGACTCTGCTTCCCTGTGGGGTGGGCTGGCTGTGCTGACAGGATGGCTGGGAGTGTTGTCCTGGCAGTTGTTTGGCTAAAAGTCCCAAGAGTGTCCCTGTGCTTCACACAACATAACCCAGGGTGGTGGTTCTTTGTGGGATCTTGAGTTAGGATGGGAGGCATTGCATTCTACCAGGTGGGTTCTGTGGAGTTTGTGTTGAGGGGGGTGTGATGGGAGGTGCTTGTGACTATGGTCAGTGCTGCAAGTCCTCCTTCCCACCCAGCCAGCCAGATATCCCACCATGGTACGTGCTTGCATTGCAGGGAGTGGAAGTTGTCTCTCAGGATGTCAGTCAGTGGTGTCCTGCTGTTTGTTGGTGCACAGTTGCCAGCAGGGCCTTGTGCTCCCCACAGCAGTAGCCAGTGTCAGCCATCTTGTGAGTCCTTCTCCACTCCCTGTGATGTGAGCATGGTTCAGGGTGGTGTTGATGGGACAGTTGTGGGGGTGAGCTATGTCTGTGACTGTGACTCCCATCATGCTATTGCCTCCACCCCACTTCCCAGCATTCCCATACTTACTTGCTTTTGTGGGGAGTTCAGTTTGTGTGGGTGTGAGGGCAATGGCAAGATGGCTGACAGTGGTGTCCTGCTGTTGTTTGGTGTGCAGTTCCCAGCATGCCCTTGTGCTCCCCACAGCAGTAGCCAGTGTCAGCCATCTTGTGTGTCCTTATCCACTCCCTGTGATGTGAGCATGGTTCAGGGTGGTGTTGATGGGCCAGTTGTGAGGCTGAGCAATATCTGTGACTACCACTCCCATCATGCTATTGCCTCCACCCCCCTTCCCAGCATGCCCATGCTTCCTTCCTTTTGACTCTGCTTCCCTGTGGGGTGGGCTGGCTGTGCTGACAGGATGGCTGGGAGTGTTGTCCTGGCAGTTGTTTGGCTAAAAGTCCCAAGAGTGTCCCTGTGCTTCACACAACATAACCCAGGGTGGTGGTTCTTTGTGGGATCTTGAGTTAGGATGGGAGGCATTGCATTCTACCAGGTGGGTTCTGTGGAGTTTGTGTTGAGGGGGGTGTGAGGGGAGGTGCTTGTGACTATGGTCAGTGCTGCAAGCCCTCCTTCCCACCCAGCCAGCCAGATATCCCACCATGGAACGTGCTTGCATTGCAGGGAGTGGAAGTTGTCTCTCAGGATGTCAGTCAGTGGTGTCCTGCTGTTTGTTGGTGCACAGTTGCCAGCAGGGCCTTGTGCTCCCCACAGCAGTGCACAGTGTCAGCCATCTTGTCAGTTGTTTTCCACTCCCTGTGATGTGCGCATGGTTCAGGGTGGTGTTGATGGGACAGTTGTGGGGGTGACCAATATCTGTGACTACCACTCCCATCATGCTATTGCCTCCACCCCACTTCCCAGCATTCCCATACTTACTTGATTTTGTGGGGAGTTCAGTGTGTGTGGGTGTGAGAGCAATGGCAAGATGGCTGACAGTGGTGTCCTGCTGTTGGTTGGTGTGCAGTTCCCAGCATGCCCTTGTGCTCCCCACGACACAGCAACAGTGTCAGACATCTTTGATGGGCCTTTCCACTCTCTGTGGGATGTGCATGCGTGAGTGTGAGCTTGCTGGGCCATGTGGTGGGGGATGTAGAGCTGTGACTACGACTCCCATCATGCTATTGCCTCCACCCCCTTCCCAGCATGCCCATGCTTCCTTCCTTTTGACTCTGCTTCCCTGTGGGGTGGGCTGCCTGTGCTGACAGGATGGCTGGGAGTGTTGTCCTGGCAGTTGTTTGGCTGAAAGTCCCATGAGTGTCCCTGTGCTTCACACGACATAACCCAGGGTGGAGGTTCTTTGTGGGACCTTGAGTTAGGATGTGTGGCATTGCATTCTCCCAGGTGGGTTATGTGGAGTATGTGTTGAGGGTGTGTGTGAGGGGAGGTGCTTGTGACTATGGTCAGTGGTGCGAGTCCTCCTTCCCACCCAGCCAGCCAGATATCCCACCATGGAACGTGCTTCCATTGCAGGGAGTGGAAGTTGTCTCTCAGGATGTCAGTCAGTGGTGTCCTGCTGTTTGTTGGTGCACAGTTGCCAGCAGGGCCTTGTGCTCCCCACAGCAGTTGCCAGTGTCAGCCATCTTGTGAGTCCTTCTCCACTCCCTGTGATGTGCGCATGGTTCATGGTGGTGTTGATGGGACAGTTGTGGGGGGGCAATATGTGTGACTACGACTCCCATGATGCTATTGGCTACACTGACTTGGCCAGCATACACAGAATTCCTTCCTTTCAGTGGTCTTCACTGTGTGTTGGTGTTGTTGTGGTGGCTACATGTCTGGATGTGTTTGTTAGTTCTATTTGTGCCACTGCCTAGCTGTAGTTGTAGTTGTGTTTGTACATGTGATGGCACGGTTGAATGTAACTTTGAGATGGCATGTGTTGTGTTTCTCTGACTGACATACACATTTTGGGATGATTCTGTCTGGTTGCTGTGTAATTGCTATGAGTGCATGGTTTGACTCTTCCCTTGACAGTGATGTGTGTGTGTATTGTGGCAGAATATTGTGTACATTTGTTGTGTACTCACCAGGCTCTGGGATGTTCTCTAGTCCATATACGCTCACTGGCGGAAGGATGGCCCGCACCTTCTCCTCCCAGGGCCTGAGGTATACTGGCTTGGCAGGAGGGCCACTGCCGGTGTATTGGCTCAGGAGGTAGTCTTTCTTGAGCAGGTCCCGTACCCTCCTGCGCACGTCATACCACCTGTTCTGGATGTCGGTCTTTGTGCGCAGACATGGTGATTGTGCGTTCACCCTGTTGATGATCCTCTCCCACATCTTGGTTTTCTGGGAGATGGGGGTCTGTTGGACTAGTGTGCCAAACAGCTGTGGCTCTACCCTGAGGATCTCGTCTACCATGACTTCCAATTCACAATCTAGGAACTTGTGATTCTTCTTGGGGGGCATGGTGATGGGTGGTGATGGTGAGTGATGTGTGTGTTGGTGTGCAGGTGAGGGTGTGTGAGTGTGTGTTTTGCTGGGTGTATGTGAGGTAGGTATTTGTTGGTGTGCTGATGGTGTGTGGCTTGTGTGAGGGATGAGCTGTGGGTGTGTGGTTGCTGTCTGTTGGGTGCTGGCAGTAGAATGGCATTTGCAAAGGATCATGGTTGGGATTTGTGTCCTTTATATGGGTGGAGTTGTGGGTGTGTCTTTGTTCTCTGTCCCCACCCCCCACAGTATTTATTGGCTTTGTAATTGCTTGTTTGGCCTTTTTTTGTGTAATTTTTCCTTTGTACTGTCTGTGCATGTTGGAAACGTTCTTGTGACCGAGTCGGACCCTGCATTTGTCTCGTACGGTGTTCTCCGTTTCGTTCACGCTGTGTTTGTGCAGTTTTCTATGCTGCGTACGCGTCGGTCGCGGTGTTTTGTGTTACTTCGGCTCGGTTTTGTATGCGTGTCGGTCGTACGGCTTGTCCTCCGTCCGACTCGGTCGTGGTTTTCGCGCCTTGCATCGTACTTTGCGGTTTGGAGTTCGCGTGTACGTTTCGGTCGGATTTGTTCCGGGTGCGTGTCGGTCGGTTCGATTCGCGTGTTTTTCCGGCCGGATTGCTGTTTTCCGTGCGGCTCGGTCGTTCGGCTTGGGTTCGGCACGTGTCGGTCGGATTTTGCACGCTTTGCATCGTACTTGGCGTGTCGGGCGCCACAGGTACGAGTCGGTCGGAATAAATTCCGGCTCCGACTCGGTCGGTGCTTTTTCCGGCCCGAATCAGAATCGACCCCTATGTATCTGATCGTTGGGATAATTAACTGCCTTTTTCTTCTTTTGTTCATATTTTGGAAAATGCAATCAAAATTGATTAAAAAAAGAAAGTGCATCCTAGCCCTGAGCTTTGGAAACATGTAATCACCTATTTATATAACAACAACTTGCCTTATATACAGCTCTTATGAAGTTTTTAAATGCTATGAAATCAAAGACGTTACATTCACCTAATTCATAGCGCTTACCTAAACGATCTTGGACAAATGAAAGGCTTTGCTGCCATGCCAGTATTTGAACCTGTGACTTTAAAATCACTGGCAAAGGTTGGTGGTCAGCTTCATCTCATCGAGCCACCATGCTTGACTTGGGCCCAGTATGCAAAATCTGCATAGTCGTTCATGCAAGATGTTAGAAATGGCACTTCCGTTTTGGCTAGGGTATGCACTTATGCCAGGCAGAATCCACCACTGTAGTCAGGGCAAGTAAGTTACACACCAAAGATAACCTGTTCTCACTGTATGGTAGCTTGATGCAGAGCAGACAGGCTTATCATCAAAGGCAATGTGTAAAGCGTTTGTGGAAAACAATCACACAGAAACGCAATGAACACACCACAAGAGACTCCACACAGAATTATGTAAAATATATAGAATTATATACATAAGCTCAGACCAAAACAACATGAATCAGAAACACTGTGCATACTATGCAAATTTAGAGACAGTGCTTAATATCCTGACAATGCAAGAATCAAAACGACATACATTAAAACATCAGCAATGCAGCAGTTTGGTTGGAGGAAAAGCACCTGAATCACCATTTATCACCATTATCACTGTAAGCACATAGGGGCTTATTTGCAAGCCCCTTGCGCCCCCGGTACGTCACTTTTTCCCATATTAAAAGTGACGCACCAGCGGCGCAAGGGGCTTGTAAATAAGCCCCATAGTGCACAGTACATCTGCTCTCCTATTAAACTTTATATGGTATCAGTCATAAAACATAGGCACAGAACACCTGGGTGCATACTATACGTATTACTTTAATCTGGTAGGGGTATGTACAGACAATTCTTGTTATCGGAAATACACACAGTTAAAACCTCACCATAAAGTTCAATAAGGCACATAAATCACAGTATCTAAAGATGGGGCACCGAAGCACCTGTGCTCCTATTTCGTGCCATACGGTAATTAGGGCAAGATCCTAAATAAAGCCCCGTAGGGGCCATTGGGGCCTCCGTTGATAATTCACCCCGTAAGGCTAATAACTGAGCCAGGGCCACCCCAGGTACGTATCCAAGGGAGGCGCACACACTGCAATCCCGTGGGGAGACCTCGCTTGGCCCCCGCACTCAGGATGCTAGAGGCAGCTGCACACAAATGCACGGTGCAGCTGCCGAAATACCGCACACCGCCTTTTGCCCCAAACTTCTCAGAAGTCGCTTCTGACCTGGGTGCCGGTCGTGAAAGGGGGCTCCTTGATCAAGGAACTCCTCTGACTGGGCAACGAATGCAGTCACACCCCACTAGGTTCCGCGCCCTGAGGCAGGGCTGACATTTTTGTTGCTTAGGCAACGCGTCTGCTTCAGGAGAGTGGCCCGCAGACTCGGAGCACATGGCTGGTATGGTGCGAGTGGGGAGGGGGCAGGTACACCAGTCCTGCTTTCGAATTTCCCACCACAATGCTGGCACTACAGGCGGGCTGATGAAACATTGATCCACAGCCAAATTAAATGCTGGCCAGAAGCAAAAGTGAAGCGCAAGTCATAAGCCAAATGAAGCGCAAGTCACACGGCAAAGTCAGGAGCAGTACGCAGCGCTCACCACATGCTGAGCTCCTGGGAGAACACTTGGGGGGCACACAGGTAGTAGCAGGCAGGCAGGCCACCACATAAAGGTCCTTAGCAGAGTGGCAGTCCCTCGAGCAGCCCAACAGTCTGCAGGGACAACAAAGTAGGTAGTCCTAAAGGCAGTTCCTCCTGGCAGCACAGCAGTCTTCTGGCAATGTGTAGTTTGTAGAGCCAGCAGCATCTGGTTACAAGTTCCACGCAGTGTCTAAAATTTGGGGTCAGAGCCCCTGTACTTACACTCAAAAATGTCTTTGTTCAAGGGGTGACTTGATTTTTTTGATTCTTTTGTTTTGACTTAGGGTGATATGAAGTGGTAGTCTAAACAGGTTGGTTTGGACATTGTTTTATAGTGGTGCCCTCGGTGGCAAGTGTCACCGGATGGTGAACAAGTGGATATAAACAAGGAGATTGAAGCCTGGTTTAAAGAGACTGAGGTAAATGAATTGGGGTGAATGGGGTCCAAGTGGACAACGTGTGAATGTGATCATCATTTTTGAAATTACAGTAATTTTTCTCTTTTTAAATTTTCAGCTCTCTATTTTGTTCTGTGTCCTGAGGAGAACCCGGCAAGTAATTTAAGTGGGTTCGAAACGCGTCAACTGTTTTATTGTTGACCAAATAGGTGTTCTTGTGGATGAAATACCACTCGTGCTCACCAAGCACCTGTGCTTTGTTATTGTTATACACACGAAGTGAGCAGAGTAGGATCACCATTTGGCCTTGGCCTCTGAAACAAACTGAAAAACGATCAATATAGATTATTGTCAGAGGCAATGTGGGTTTATGAAACTGTGGATACAAAAGTATACAGAACCAGAGCGTAAAATGTGTTTTATATGTATGTAATGTAATGCGATTTGTTTGTATATTCATAATATTTTGTGTTATTTAATGATTTATGTTGGTGTGTTCTCAGTGTATGTTTAATATGTTTATAAGCCTATGTCAGAAAATTCAAAAAATAATCTTTTTTCTAAAAAACAATTTAAAAAGAACATAATTAATTGAAAAGTGATCAAAATAAAAAGTTTTTTCAGATCAGATTGATTGGGTCTTTTGATCTTGGGACGAAAGGATGAATGAATGAGTATCAGTATTGGCATTCTTCTTGGTGGTTTCTTGTTTATTGGCCCGGCCTTACTGATTATGGGCCAAACCCTTTTGTGATTTACTTTCTAAAAGTGGCATTTCTAAAATAGTAATTGTTGGAAAACGAGGCAGTATCTGTGAGGCCTGCACAAATAACATGTCACATTTATCCTTCACTGGGAACCAAACACCCTATTGTAGCGCTTGACTCTCAGAGGGTAGCGTTGCAGAGCAGTCTAAGGCTTACTCAAGGGAGGTGGTGTAGGCTAGTAATCGCCATTTACTAGTACGCAGAAATAACACTCAATAATTGATTGTCCAGTCTGTACTTTGCTTTATATAAGGAAGAGCACATTTATTAAACACACACACTACTCAATACTATGCACCAATTTACAAATATACATAAGCTGTTGAAATTTCTTTGTGACATTGCGTAACATTTCCACCCCTCTCGCAGGGGGGGTGGGGTCTAGTACCACCACTCCCATGTATGCACATCATCTTGCCCCCTAATGCAGTGGGTTGGCATAACCTGGGGAGAGGGCCTTGCCCGCTGGCACCATCCGAGTGGCGACCCACCCCATCATCTCAACAAGCATTAAAAATAGGTACACCTGCCCTGGGGCCACATAACCCTGACTGAGCATCTCATACTGTCCATACAGTATACACCTATACATCTTAGGGGGTAACAGTCTGGGTTGTTCTTCACCTAAAGCAGCAGCAAGAATACATGTTTAGACATCACTTTAAATGAGGTACTTATCATAGCTGATAACAGTTGTAATGCATTGCAATCACAGCCCCTAAAAGGCATCACAGTTAAAATCACAGGATTCAGCATGTACAGCCAGACACCCTAGCAGGAATGTCCAGCAACAGAACCCCACTTTGCTTATGAATTCACATTACACATGTGACTTACAGTCCCACCATAGAAATAACATTGGTAAATGCACTTCTCGTGCAATTGCACCTCTTCACCTCCAGGAGATGCCCTTCTCCAGACATCCTCAGCACAGCCCTCCTTACATTGAAATATGTTACAAACAAATGGGAAACTCAATCAACCCTTGACGGCTTGGGCAGTTCAATATTGGCAGGTAAGTGCGCCTACAAGGGATTTACTGAACTATATATTTGCATCAATTGATATATTCAATTTTAGCAAGCTGTATCACATAGCTCGTAATTTAATTTCTTTAAAGAGCAATTCAAATTGTTTACATATGAACAGATCTTTCAATAAAGATTTAAGACACGGGTATATGTAATCAAAAAATGATTTTATGTTGATCCAAAATTCTAAATTGTAGAGGGTACAAAATCATAAAACGCACAATGCAACCGGAAGTTAAAGTCATATGAGATTAAATATCCTTCTTAGTTGCAATTGTGAACACCTTTTCACAATTGATTTCCAGGCAATCTGAACAGTTTAAACAGAAAACATTGCCCTTAATACAATAAAACAAGGAATAGGTGCAGCTGTCGACGTTTCGGTCTAATGATGTCTATGTCCGCTAGACCATCTTCAGGACTTTGGATATATAGATGAATAACCCTTCAGAATTAATAAAGGTAATGATTGGTCTTAGTATTCCAAAAAATGTGGGATGGTGAAACTGTCCACCTCTTATCCAGCACTCAATGGCTGTTAATGCTGTGACTGGGAACCAAGGTATATTCGGATTCTGGTCAGAGGAACACGCGTAGGTCTGTGTTCAATGGAATAGGCTTTCAAGAGTGATCGGGCTCGCTCGAAAATCGCCGATTTTCGAGCGAGCGTGAATACTCTTGGACAAGGGTATAGTGCCTCAGCACCGATGCGGTCTTCTGGGATAGGTCTACATCCCATCCCCTGGGTCACTAGCTGGTCTCCCTTCTGGAGATTGTTCCAACCAGTACCCTCTCTCCTTTTGGTCCTTGCACCCTAAAGATGCAACCTCTCCAGACCCTCACCCTCAGCCTGCCGCTGGGGTCATTCAGCTGCCACCACCCTTTCGGGATTACTGTCTTCCCTAAAGAAAACACAGCCACTCGTACTTTTCCCACACAGAAAAGCACCTTTGTCCACTGGCCTGGCTCCCTGATAGGACCTCAGACTGGCCTCACTACCACACTGGCAGTGCCAGGGAGGAACACTGAGGGTGCCTCGTCAGACATCCTACAGCTCATTCCCCCCGTCAGTAGCTCCACACGGAAACTACCCCGGGAACCTAGACCCCTTCTTTGTTCTCCGCTGCGAGAACAGGGCCTATGCACCCTTCCCTCCGAGAGGCTCGCTCTCCTCCCGGAGTAACCTTAGAGAGCCTGTGAGCCCCGAGTTAGCTACACCCAGGCCCACCTCTCAGAGCTCTCCTCGGTCTCCCTGCAGCGCCCTGGGAGACCATCCAGGGACCCTCATGATCCCTGGATGGCCTGCACCACCCCCTTCTGAAGAGCAGGCTCCCTTCACTTAAGATAGGCCCCAGCTGCCTTCAGGGTGGTACTACCACACGCAGCCAGGGACCCTCAGGATCCTGGCTTGGCCTGCACCACCCTCCTCTGAAGCACAGGGTCCCTTCACTTAAGATGGGCCCCACCTGTCTTCAGGGCGGTACTACCTCCTTCAGCCAGGGACCCTCAGGATCCCGGCTTGGCCTGCACCACCCTCCTCTGAAGCACAGGGTCCCTTCACTTAAGATGGGTCCCACCTGTCTTCAGGGTGGTACTACCAGGCAGAAGTCCACCTCCTGCATCGAGCTAGGGGAACACACCCATGCTCCTGGTGTCCAACCCCCACAGGACCTACCTGACTGGTCACCGGCTAGGCATCGCCCCATCCACCACTTCAGGTTCACAACACAAGCTTCAGAATGACATCCTGTTGCTTCCTTGGGTAACCACCTAACCGACCCTGAGACCTCAGGGTCCACCACTAACCCTTCACCTGGAATCTAGGGAGCACATCACCCAAACTCAGATCTCCACTGGGTCAGTTACCTAGCCCACCTAGGGTACCTAGGGGCTACCACCACACACCCTAGCTCTAGAACTACCCTCCTTTGGGGCCACCCACTACCATGGGCCACCCCTGGGTTGCTCACCTTCCCCACCAGATAACCTGGGGGGCCTGCTGGACACACAACTTTACCACACCCTCCTCCCACCGTGGGAAAAGTTTCTTGGGGTCCCCCACCATGGGAATCCCTGGGGTGTTACTACCCGGGGTTAAGACACCTCCTGCCCCACCCTTCCAGTGGTTTTGGCCTGCTCCAATGGCAAGAAAACTTTCAGCGGGGGAATGATATCTGGGGCCCCTTCTGTGGAAACCCTCCCTGCCCTTAAAAAGTGCGGGAATCTCCCAGGATCCCCTACCTCTCCTCTCCCCCCAAAGTCCGATCCACCCCTACACCCCCATCTGTGATGTAGGTATCAGTTGCTGCCCTATCTCTTGAGAAGACACCCTCCTCATGCAGGTGTAGTGTGTGTAGTGTTAGGGTTCAAAGGTGTACAATATGGCTTAGAACACTTGTATGCAATCATTTTCCATTGGAAAGCACCATTCCGCCATCACATGATAATCAACATAACTCAGTCATATCAATACAGTTTACATTTAAACCATAATATCTTCACATGACATATGTGCGCGGGGCTTTCCTTTCCCATACTTTTAGTTCACATAACCAAAACTTTGAACCCTTCTCAGAGCCTTGTGCTCTTCCATTTGCTCATTACTGCATAGGTAATGTGTGGCAAAACTGGACTTATCAAATGCTATAAATACGCACCAGAATGGGATACTATGTTTCCCGCCGCTAGACCCCAATGTTGGAAAACGAGGCAGTATCTGTGAGGCCTGCACAAATAACATGTCACATTTATCCTTCACTGGGAACCAAACACCCTATTGTAGCGCTTGACTCTCAGAGGGTAGCGTTGCAGAGCAGTCTAAGGCTTACTCAAGGGAGGTGGTGTAGGCTAGTAATCGCCATTTACTAGTACGCAGAAATAACACTCAATAATTGATTGTCCAGTCTGTACTTTGCTTTATAAAAGGAAGAGTACATTTATTAAACACACACACTACTCAATACTATGCACCAATTTACAAATATACATAAGCTGTTGGAATTACTTTGTGACATTGCGTAACATTTCCACCCCTCCCGCAGGGGGGGTGGGGTCTAGTACCACCACTCCCATGTATGCACATCATCTTGCCCCCTAATGCAGTGGGTTGACATAACCTGGGGAGAGGGCTTTGCCCGCTGGCACCATCCGAGTGGCGACCCACCCCATCATCTCAACAAGCATTAAAAATAGGTACACCTGCCCTGGGGACACATAACCCTGACTGAGCATCTCATACTGTCCATACAGTATACACCTCTACATCTTAGGGGGTAACAGTCTGGGTTGTTCTTCACCTAAAGCAGCAGCAAGAATACATGTTAAGACATCACTTTAAATGAGGTACTTATCTTAGCAGATAACAGTTGTAATGCATTGCAATCACAGCCCCTAAAAGGCATCACAGTTAAAATCACAGGATTCAGCATGTACAGCCAGACACCCTAGCAGGAATGTCCAGCAACAGAACCCCACTTTGCTTATGAATTCACATTACACATGTGACTTACAGTCCCACCATAAAAATAACATTGGTAAATGCACTTCTCGTGCAATTGCACCTCTTCACCTCCAGGGGATTCCCTTCTCCAGACATCCCCAGCACAACTCTCCTTACAATGAGGCAGTCCCTAACACACCGCCAGCTGTAGAACAAAAGTTCCAGCCCCTGGATGCTGATGACTGCTGGCTGAGCCCTTGAGGGGTTATTTCTTTGGAGTCCCCAGAGACTCAGGGGGGACTTTACCTCTTCATGCTGGGGGAGACTGCGTTGCTCCGGCAGCTCCCCCTGCACCTTTGCACTCACTTGGCGGTGACCCCGTCCTCCTGGGGTCACCACACGCTGAAAAACAGGCATTTTCCTGCAGGCCTGACCAGGCTCTGCAAAGCATTATGGGGCGCTCTTCCCCCATCTCTCGCATTTTTGATGAGCGGCTACCCCGCTGCTCCGGGGAGAGCTGCGATGCTGTCGATGGCGGCCCTGCGCCGCATTTGCCCATCGGTGGGGGTCCCACCCAGACCCCGTGCCTGCCCAGGTGAGCTTTGCGCGGCTCGGGGAGCCCACCCGGGCCGCTCTTCTCCTCTTTTCGGGGGCCCGGTCCCACCCGGGCACCCCGCCTTCCTGCCTCGTTGGCGAGCGCTCCGTCCATCATCTCCTTGTGTTTGCTTTGTTCGCCCTAAGTTGGCAGGGTATGCCCAGACGTGGGTCCCTTGCTCACTTTGCCACTGGATTCAATCTAGCCTGGCTGATGAATGGTGTTACCCAGAAACCGGTCCCAGGATGCTTGTTTCCGGTTCAGGGAAGACCTGGCTTGGCAGTTCGGGCTGGACTGTTCCCATGAGGCACAGGGTCAAGACTGATTTGCATGTAGCTGGGTTTGAACTGAGGTGGCGAAGTGAGCTAAAGAATGATGATGGATTCAACCCAGATCTGTGACTGGGGGTGAGTGTCTGAAAAGTTTCAGCGCTCCGTCCATCAACTCCTTGTGTTTGCCTGGCACCAGGTGACAGCTACTGATGGACTAACCTGTAGCTCCACCCATCTTCCCTTCTTGGAGAGGAGACCTTCGCCCTTGGAATGCTTGCCGTGAAGGGCTAGGCCTCTGATGCCTCAGTTTGGGGAGGAAGGTCATTAATCCAGCCTGGCAGGGTCACACCCAGCCAGGCTCTGGTTATGAGCTGACTCAGAGGAATATGACATTTCTGGATGACCCAAAAGCAGTACAGATATGACTTTGGACTCTGCAGAATAGTACTTCTCACCTAAGTTACAGTGGACTTTAGTGCATGTCTGGAATTTGTAGGCCCTAGGGAAGTGAAACTATCCCATGTGATCCCCATCCTCATAGGAGAATAATGAAGTGGTCTTTCAGTGAAAACAGTAAAGCACACTGACTTTCCCATACATATTTCTTCCCATTGTATAAAGCCTATTCCATGTCACCACCCAGCTCTGCATAATTCCTGCCACACCATTCAATTTTTAGCTGCTCCTGGGCTGCGCACACCAGGAATCTCCCCTGCGCAGCCCCCTACATGTGTGCACACGCATGTACACACGTGTCTGCATGTACCCACTCCGGTGCCCCTTACTCCGGCTGCAGCGCAGCGGCCTACCCTCACCAGGGGGACACCGGAAAAATCCAAATGTAGTCCCTTTCATCATGAGTTCACTGTGGGTGAGTCCCAACTTATGAGGCTCTCCCATAGTAAAAGCTCAACAATTAGGTGTTCAAAAAGCGAAAAATCCGGGCGGCTCAGATGGTCAGAACCACTTTCTAACAGTAATGTAATATCCAACTGCACCAGTAATCAGGATTTATCAGTAACATTCTAAACATACCAAACATGGCAACACCACTCCTTTCAGATCAGGAATTACCACTTAAAAATATATAAGGGAATTCCCAATGATAGCCTATGAGAGGAGTAGGCATCACCGTAGTGAGAAACAAAATAGGCTGTTTGTCACTACCAGGACATGCCACACATACAGGCACATGTCCTACCTTTTACATACACAGAACCCTGCCCATAGGGCTACTAGGGCCTACCTTAGTGGTGACCTATGTGTAATAAAAGGTGAGTTTAAGGCTTGGCAAGTAGTTTTAAATGCTAATTCAAAGTGTCAGTAAACTGCACACACAGGCTCTGCGGTGGCAGACCTGAGACAGGTTTGATAGGCTACTTCTTTGGGTGGCAAAAGCAGTGCTCCAGGCCCACTAGTATCATTTAATTTATAGGCCATGGGTATATGGATACCACTTTACAAGAGACTTACAAGTAAATCAAATATGCCAAACAGGCCTAAACCAATCATACTATGTTTAGAGGAGAGAGCATATGCACTTTAACACTGATTAGTGTTGGTAAAGTGCCCAGAGTCATAAAGCCTACAAAAAGAAGGTAAGAAAAATAGGTGGAGGAAGGGAAAAGGTTTGGGGTTAACCCTGCAGTGAAGGCCTGGTTCAACACAACTCAATTACTGTTAGACCTGGCATATTTTGTCGTGTTTCCCCTGTCTTTTTGCTTTCTGACCTCCCAGTTTTGACTCTGTTTTTGTTGGTTTAGTGTCTCTGCGTGCTTTCTCACTTCTGTTCAGTGTTAAAGTGCAAGTGCTCCTGTTGTAAATTGTGTTATGGATTGGTATTTCCATGATTGGCATATTTGATTTACTAGTAAGTCCCTGGTACTGTGCACTGACAGGGCCAGGGCCTGAAAATCAAATTCTACTAGTGGGCCTGAAGCACTGATTGTGCCACCCACAGAGGTAGCCCTGTAAATGTATCTCAGACCTGCCACTACAGAGTCTGCATGCAGTTTGTAACTGCCATGTCGACCTCGCAAGTGCACCCACTTGCCAGGCCCTAATCTTCCCTTTTCTTACATGTAAGTCACTCCTAAGGTGGGCTCAAGGTACTCCTGTGGGCAGGGTGCTGTTCATGTTAAAGGTAATCAAAATCAAGGGGGAATGGATCACTTGTACCTGCAGCCAGGGTCCACTGTGTACTATCTGTCAGTACTAATGAAAGTACTTAAAAAACCCTCATTCACGTAAGCAGGTCGTATGGCGGTTTATCTTGATTCTCCGCCTATGTTATATACGTGACAGCATCATCATCGGGTCTCTTTTTTGTATGCTTCCTCAACCTGGAGGGAACCACTGGTTCTCGCAGTAGTGATCAGTGATAGGTGATGGGTGAAGTGAGGTGCTTTGTTAAAAAGTGATCATCATACTTCCTAAAAATTCAATTTTATTCCATAGGTGTATGCGAAGACTATCTAAAAAAGTGAAGTGTGTGCAGGGTAGACTATTTATGAGTCCGTTGCACTTTCGTAGTCCAATTCAATTGGTCGACATGTTTCAGCCCTTCTAGCTGCCCCTAGTGGGTCGAAGGGCTTTCTTCAGGACCAAAAAGATCTAGAATTGGGTATTGTCCAATTCAAAAGGAGAGTGGGTCAGAGTGTAATAACTCTGAAATTAAGGTCGTTAGTACCTGAAATACAATTGAGAAAAGAGCCAAGCAGTGGCAATTGTGAGTTTAAAACAATGTAAAAACATATGGCACTAGATGATTGCCTTTGTTCAACTTGAACTACCACATAATAAGAGGATTAATAAGAGATTAATAAGAGGATTGTACACATTGTGTCAGATTGTGAAATCCTTCACTTTCGAAACCTAATACAGTGTATAAAGAATTGCCATTTTCATTTATTTGCTTATATCTCGTACTACATGTTCAAGTTGAACAAAGGCAATCATCTAGTGCCATATGTTTTTACATTGTTTTAAACTCACAATTGCCACTGCTTGTCTCTTTTCTCAATTGTATTTCAGGTACTAACGACCTTAAGTTCAGAGTTATTACACTCTGACCCATCTCCTTTTGAATTGGACAATACCCAATTCTAGATCTTTTAGGTCCTGAAGAAAGCCCTACGACCCACTAGGGGCAGCTAGAAGGGCTGAAACATGTCGACCAATTGAATTGGACTACGAAAGTGCAACGGACTCATAATAGTCTACCCTGCACACACTTCACTTTTTTAGATAGTCTTCGCTACACCTATGGAATAAAATTGTATTTTTAGGAAGTATGATGATCACTTTTTAACAAAGCACCTCACTTCACCCATCACCTGTCACTGATCACTACTGCGAGAACCAGTGGTTCCCTCCAGGTGGAGGAAGCATACATAAAAGAGACCGATGATGATGCTGTCACGTACATAACATAGGCGGAGAATCAAGATAAACCGCCATTCGACCTGCTTACGTGAATGAGGGTTTTTTAAGTACTTTCATTAGTACTGACGGATAGTACACAGCGGACCCTGGCTGCAGGTACAAGTGATCCATTCCCCTTGATTTTGACTGAACTAAAGGAAGCTGAATGAATCATAGCTCCTTCTACCCCCTCCCCCCCCTCCTTGATTAAAATACATGTTAAAGGTAGGACATGTACTGGTGTGTGTGACATGTCCTGATGAGGAATTACAGTGTATTTCGTTTTTCACCACAGCAAGGCTATCTGTCCCATAGGAAAGAATGGGAGTTTTATTTATAACATCTTATAAGCATAACTTCCCATTGGGACAAGATTGGGAACTGGAGTTTAGTATGCTTGGACTCAGAGTGTAAAAATACATCTTTTAGTAAAGATGATTTCTATGTTCTGTGTTTGAAAATACCACTTTTAGAATGTAGGTATTTTCTTGCTTAGCCATCCTGTGTGCCTCTGCTGGGTTTGTGGATTGACTGTCTGGCTTTGGAGTGACAGGGGATGGGGATGTGCATTCTCTTCAGACAGCCACTGGAGGGGGGTCGAGGTGTGTCCTGCCTTTCCTGGATGAGTCAGGGCTGGGCTGAATAGACCTGGGCTGCATTTAGAGTAGTGGGAGGAGATTTCCTTGCACCTGAATGGGCCTGATCTGCCTTAAACAATGCTGTCTCCACCTCCTGCCAGGAAGCTGGGCCACAGAGGACAGAATTGGTTTGGACTAAGCACAGACACTCTCTGCCTGAGAGAACAAATGAATTTTGAGTATAAATATTGGGGCCCAGACCCCAGGATTTTAGAACTCGCTGGAATCAAGGAAGCTGCCAAGAAGAAGAGCTGGAAGAACTGCCAGGAGGAGTATTGCCCTTTTGCTGTGTTGTTGCTTTGCTGGGTTGGCCTGCAGTTTCTGCTTCTGCCTTGGGCAGTGAAAGGACTTCTTTACTTGTGCTGAGTATCTCCAAGGGCTTGAAGTAGAGCTTGCCTCCTGTTCTGAAGTCTCGGGGACTGCAAAGACTTCACCAATCTCTGGGTACCGCTTCTGGAACCGTTGTTTCAGTTGCCACAGAAAAGAGAAAAACAACCGACTCCGTTGCTGGCTCTATGTCCTGACGGCACCGCAGAGGGCACCATCTGCATCTCGCACCGCAACCCTGGTCTCACCAACGACAATGACCAACGCTGCCGCCACCGAGGCGCAGCTTGCACCGTGACCTGTGGGCACCGCACTCCGCACCGCCTCGCTTAACTTCACCTTCTTGGTCTAACCGACACCGTTGCTGCTGCTGACTTCGACACTCGTGACCGCATCGTGGCTGGGTGCACCACTCATAAGTTTCATGATGCACCGCCTCGTCCCACCCAGCAGTCTGGGCCGACCGGCACCAGCTCTCGCTAACCAGCTCTGTCACTTGCACCGCAACCTGCCAGCACCACATCGAGCACCGCCTCGCCCTGCACCGTACGCCTTGGTCTCACCGACGCCATCTGGACGTTCGTCACCGAGCCGCTGCCTGCACCACATCGTGAGGGCAACGCACCCTGCGCCGCTTCCGTTTTGCAACGCAACCATGATGGGTTGCCACGACCGGCTCGCACCAATGTGCCAGCTGCAACGAGAAAGGTACTGTTCACGAGTCTGTCCACGCTTTAGCTGGCTCATACGGATGCAGTCGGCTGGAACTGTTAGACTCTGTTGCTTTCAGCATCGTGGTAGCCCCGGACGGAGCTACCGCCTCAGAAGAACTGTGTTTTTGAGATATTACTGCAATTTTAAGGATATCTTGCAAAGTATATATTTTCAAATACAGTATGTTGGTATCTTATCGTTCTGGTCTTGTTTTGGATGTATAAAAATATTGGATATTTTTCTAAACTGCTGTGGTGTCCTTTTGTAGTGTTTTCACTGTATTACTGTTGGTTCCGTGCAAATGCTTTACACACTGCGTCTGAGATATGCCTGACTGCTCGTGCCAAGCTACCAAGGGGGTGAGGAGGGTGTATTAGGAGTGTAACTCCCTTATCCTGACTAGAAGGAAGGGTCCCTACTTGGACAAAGGTACAAACCATTGCCAACTAGAGACCCTCATTTCTAACAATTATGTACATATTACTGATGCCAATATCTCGGAAGATAATTCTCCATTAATATATTTTTGAATGCTCTTGTCTCCATAAGGACAGCTTGGATTGCAGCAATCAATCAATCCGTATTTGTATAGTGCAGCACTATCACCCATAAGGGTCTCCTGGCGCTGAGGGTGCCGCATCTCCATCGAAAAGCCAGGCCTTGAGTTTTTTTCTGAAGTCCGCCAGGGAGGGGGCTGTTCAGAGATGGAGAGGCAGGCCATTCCAGGGCTTGGCGGTGATGAAAGGGAAGGAACGACTGCTGCTGCAGCTGTGACGAATGTGGGTGTGCGAGGCCGGGCGATAAAGAGTGAAGGTGTCTTGAGGGCCAGTAGAAATTCAGTTGATGGTTGATGCATGATGGTCCTTGACCTTGTATGGCTCTGTATGTGTGTGTGTGAGGATCTTGAATCGGCATCTCTTCTGGATGGGGAGCCTGTGGAGGTTTCTGCTGTGAGGGGTAATGGGTGTCCATATGAAGAGGTCTAGGATGAGTCTGGCTGCGGTGCTCTGTATGGTCTGGAGTGCTTAAGTGAGCTGGGTGGAGATTACGGCGTAGATTACACCATAGTCGAGGCGGCTGGTGATGAGGGCCTGCGTGACTCTCTTTCTGGTGTTGATGGGGATCCATCTGAAGAGTCTGAGGAGCAAACGTAGGGCGTGGAAGCAGGAGGAGGCAACTGCGTTGACTTGTCATTTCATGGTGAGTTGGCTGTCGAGGGTGAGGCCAAGGATGCACGCGTGGTCTGCTGGTGTGGGTGTAGGTACGAGTTCTGCAAGCCACCAGCTGTGGTCCAGTATGGAGGTTCTGTTCACAAAGATCAGAACTTCCGTTTTGTCAGAGTTGAGTTTGAGGCATCTGACTCTCATCCATTTTGTGACATAGGTCATGTCATTGCAGAATTTGGTTTTGGCACTGGCGGGGACCTCAGTGAGTGAGAGGATTAGTTGAGTGTCATCAGTGTAGGAGATTATGTTGAGCCTGTGGGATCTGATGATGTCTGCAAGGGGATCATGTAGATGTTGAACAAGGTGGGGCAAACGGATGATCCTAAGGGAATGCCACAGATGATGTTCTTGGTTGCCGAGGTGAAGGGAGGCAGTCGGATGCTTTGTGTGCGTCCTGAGAAGAAGGAAATGATCCACTGGAGGGCGTTGTGCTGTATGCTGATGTTGTGGAGTCTGCCGATGAAGGTGTGGTGGGAGACTGTGCAGAACGCTGCAGCGCGGTCAAGGAGCATCAAGGCCACTGTTTCTTCGTGATCGAGGAGAGTTCTGGTGTCATCTGTGGTGGCTTTCCAGTTATTCAGTGACCTTTTGGTTGATGGCTTTCTCAAGGACTTTGACGGGTAGGGGAGCAGGGAGATTGGTTGGACGTTTTTGAGGTCACTGGGGTCAGCAGAAGGCTTCTTTAGAAGGGGTCTGACCTCCACGTGTTTCCATCCATCCGGGAAGTAAGCTGTGGCGATGGAGGTGTTGAGTATGCTGGTGAGTTCCGTGCTGATCAGGTTGGCTCCGAGGTGAAATCGTTGTGCGACCCCGAGTGGATGGGTGACATGATGTTATGTTATGTTATAGGGTATTTGTTAAGCGCACGGCTACTCCGAGGAGTGTACCGCCGCTATTTTGACCCCAGAACAGAGCAAATGAAAGACCTGACAGCCATAGCCAGCTAGTCTACTCTACTGTTGGAAAAGCCAGGTTTTTAAGCTTCGCCTAAAGCTGAGGAGATCACGTTCTTGTCTAAGGGAAAGTGGGAGACTGTTCCATAATTTTGCAGCTACTACCTGATGGCTATGGTAGTTTGGGTGGTGAGTGGAGACAATGTGGTTAATGTTCGGCTAGTGCTCGTTGGTTGGTTCACGTTGTCGAGGCTGAGGGTAGTTTGTTGGCGGTCAAAGTTATTGTAGATGGTGGCAATCTTGCTGTGTAAGTACTCTGAGAGGGTGTCGCAGAGTTCTTGCGAGGGGTGGATTGTGTTCTCTGTGGCTGTTGGGTTGGAGTATTCCTTGACAATTTTGAAGAGTTGCTTCATGTGGTTGGCCGCAGTGTTCATGCAGACGGCGGTGGCTGTTTTCTTGGTTTCCTTGAAGCGTTGGTGGTAATTACTGGGGGCTGCTTTGTGAGCGACTCTGCCCTCTGGGTCCTTGGTGGCGCGCCATCACTTCTTGAGTCGTTAGCAGTTGCGCTTGGTGGTTCTAAGCTCTAGGGTGTACCAGCTGGCTTGTTTCTAGGATTTATTGGCTTTTGCTGGTTTCATCGGGGCAACTTCGTCGGCGCATTTGTTGATTCAGACGCAGAAGTTCTGGACGGCCTGGACAAGGTCTGCTGTCGTTTCAGGTTGTGAGGTGCGGGGGTTGTGTCAATAGTGACTCAGTCACCTTGCCCCAGCTGCGGTGGGGGGTGTTGTGGTGCTTGGCAGTGGGGTGCTGGGCGTCAGAGATGGTAAAGTGAACGGTGGCATTGTCAGTCCATGTGGGTTCTGTGACGTGGGTGAATTTGATTCTGTAACTGGAGGTGAATATGGCATCAAGTGTGTGTCTAGATTTGTACGTGGGTTCAATGGCCAGTTGGGAGAGGCCGATGTTGCTGAGGTTCTCCAGGAGAGCAGCAGCATTGGTGTTGCTGGGGTCATCGAAGTGGAAATTGAGGTATCCCAGCAGGACATACTGGAGGTAATCAATAGCAACGGGGGCGATGAGGTTGGAGATTGTGTCGCAGAAGGGAGGACGAGGTCCCGGGGGTCTGTAGGTGAGGGTGCCTCTTATCGTGGTCTTAGCATCGATTTGTAGTCGGAGGTTAAGGTGTTCCATAAGAGGCAATGGGTCGTTGTTGGCGATGGTGCACCGGGTGGTTTCCTTGAAGATGATGGCGATGCCCCCACCATGACTGTCTGTGCGGTCTCAGTGTATCATCTTATAGCTGTCGGGGGTGGCAGTGGTGATGTCTGGGGTTGAGGAGGGGTTGAGCCATGTTTCGATGATGAAGGCAACGCCTGGGGAGAAGGGGGTGATGGTATCCTAGATTTCCATGTTCGCAGAGGGAGCAGATGTTGAGCAGGATGCATTGGAGCAGTGCAGCATCATTTGTAGTCTTCAGAGCAAGAGCAGTGTGAGGTCCTGTGCAGGCAGGGGGTCCAGTGTGCAGTGTGGCACACAAAGCAGCATTGGCGGCAGGTGAAGGGTCCTATGCTTCATCACGGGGTGGCTGTGAAACAGCTGTTGTTCTGGTGTCCGTGGTCTAGGGCTAAGAGCTCCTCGGGGTGTAGCAGTGGATGGTGGGGGGGCCGGAGTTCTGGTGCTTGGCGCATTCCAGGCACGGAGGGGCACAGATGGGCTTGCTGTTGACATGCAGGCGGTGCACCAGCGGCACGGCCGAACAGCGGCCCCCGTAAGTAGCATGGGGAGGTGGGAGGGGCTGTCAGGGAGATGGGAGGGCAGGAAGCGGGAACATCGGTGGGTGGGAGAAAGAGATGGTGGGGAAATGGGTGGGGCAACCAGCGGGACAAGCGACTAGGAAGGCACAATAGGTAACCACGTAAAAAATGCAGAAATACAGGTAACAATGCAGAAATACAAGTAACAATACAATAATGCCAAATACAGTGACAAAATGAGGCCAGACAACACAAGACAATGCAAAATGTTAGCTACCAGCAGGAGTCAGACTCCAGGCAGTGGGAGCAACCTGGCCACAATGGTGAACTCGATTGCTGATGTGAATCGCGGTCTCAGTCACCGGAGCTATGTGACAGAGGGGGGAGCAGAGTGCAAGACCATAGCTCAGGGGCTGCTACTGGAGTCGCGCAGCGGCCTCCATAAGTAACCCTGGGAGCTGGAAGGGACAGTCAGGGAGGCGGGAAGGTGGGAATTGGAAACAGCGGTGGCTGGGAGAGAGACAGCAAGAAAACGTGCAGGGTAACCAGCAGGACGGACATCTGACTAGGAAGGCACAAAAGGTAACCACGTAAAAAATGCAGAAAAACAAGTAACAATGCATAAATACAAGAATCAATACAATAATGCCAAATACAGTGACAAAATGGGGTCAGACAACACAAGACAATGCAAAATGTTAGCTACCAGCAGGAGTCAGACTCTGGGCTATGGGAGCGAACTGGCGGCATTGGTGAACTGAATCGCTGATGCTAATCGCAGTCTCAGTCATGGGATCTATGTGGCAGAGAGGGGGAGCAACATGCAAGACCAAAGGTCAGGGGCTCTGTAAATAGTTAAAAGCTGCCATTAACCAGAGAGGGAGAATCAATAGCCCATAGACAAGTTGGTCGAAATCCTAGATAACCTTTGGATTCTACAGAACAGAGCCGGACTGGGAATCCAAAGCAGCCCTGGTAATTTTGTTGGAGTAGCCTCTTGGGGAGGGAGGGGTGCAAATGTGAAGCACTGCTGCTTTTGTTCAAAACGGGGACCCAGCCACTGCAAATCCGGGCCCACCCTTCCAGCATCCGGGGGAAACGCCTGATGTCCACTACGGCCAATCCGGCCCTGCTACAGACAAACTGTAGTTTCAAAAAACATATTTATTGATACTTCTCAAAAAGCAAATCACAAAATTCACAAAAATCACACACAGAAAGGAGCCATCACATCAAGAAAATTTAGCAAATATTTCTTATTATACAGTCTTCATCTATTTAAACTGGAGCCGAAGTCAACGAAAATAAATTAATTTGCATATTCACACCAGGCAAGGAAAGCAAAAAAATACAAACAGCAACTGAAAAAGCAAGAAATCAATCAAACACCTACTCCATTGGTAAAGACAAACTTTGATCCTCACACTTGAGAAATATAAGACATACAAAGAGCACACTTTACCTAAGCAACTGAATATAAAAAAACAAAGTAATTTATACCAAAACAGGAGAAGAAATAAAAAATATGGCATGGATGAACGTGGAAAAGAAGAGATCATGCACATGAGGGAGCTGTATGCCCAATGCCCTACATCTACTGCATCACATTTATTAGTAATTAAACAACAGGTATATACAGTCCCAATTAAGGCACATACACAAATATTGAGGAAAACACAATGGTGATAATTAATATTCAGGACTGCTTTCCAGGCCATCATTTTTCACCCCCTATGGTACTTCAGACGGAGTTCTCCCATATGCAAATCAGCTTTGGTTTTGCTCCTATAGAAACAATCCTCACCAAACTATCAGGCCCAGTTTTCTCCAGACAAGAAAACAAGCAACCTCAGATCAGTTCCGTCCTGCTAAGAATTGCAATCCTAAGACTTAGGATTTGTGTTCTGGACCACATCTGGGCACACCCGTCACACTCAGAATGTCTTTTGCAACAAACAACAAAGGGATAGAAGGAATGCTTCAGTAATTCTCTGGCACTGGCAATCACTTTAAGGCCACATTCTGCACCATAGTTTTTCACCCACCATGCCACTCTAGACAGAAACCTACTCTACACTAATCAGCCTTGGCTCTGCTCACACTCGCACAGTCTTGCCCGAATTGCCAGACCATGCCCAGGCCCTCTCTGAAGTGACCACAAGCTACCCCAGATCAATTTCAGTGTAGTTAATCTGGGAAGTATAGCTTGAGTCTTATTGTGCAGTAAGCACAGGACGTTACCATGGGCACGCTCATCATTATTAGGATGTCACACTAAGGAAAACACAAAGATGGTAGGTAGAATGCTTCCAATAAGTCTCAGCCACTGGTAATCACTCGGGATGCATTTCAGTCTGTCGATTTTTACCCACTTTGCACCTTCAGACAGAGACCAGACATATGCAAATCAGTATTGGTCCTGCTTCAATAGGAACAGTCCAGCCTGAGCTCCCAGGCTGGTTTGGGATTGCTTGTGCTCCCGCCTGGAGGATATTGTCGACAACCTGGGAGGCCTTCAGACACTGTAATCAACAAAGTGAAAAATACACCACTTGCCATGTAGGCTGCTTTGTGCATTATAATTATTCTTCAGTGATCCCTTCACCGCGTCACCAATCTGGTTCAACTGTGAATTCCTATAAAACAATCATAGGTTCAAATTCACATTGACCCACTTCAAAGTGGAGACAGAGTAAATAATAAACTGCTTTAACAAAATCTTGCAATATCATCTTTAATTTGTGAAACAATCCCCTCTCCCTGTATCAGAAATGGTCTAGTATATCTCCAAAGAAAGATGGAAGGAATTTTCTACCTTCTTGATTGATACGATGGAAAAAAAGAACTCCAGCTGACTCTGCCAAAAAATCTCAGAACGAGAGTAAGAGAAATGTAAGGTAATTTGGCTTTTGTCAGAGAATTCACCTGGAGGAATTGCATAATTCCATTGTCAGGACTAAGTGCCAGATGTACGAAGCATCCGTTTGCGACCGGTAAAATGCATTTTGCCATGTACAGATGACAAAATGTGACTGGGTAACTTGTTACGAAACGCATTTTGCTTTTGCGATTCAGTATTAGAAAGGGGCGTGTTTAGGGCGTCCCTTCCTAATAGCGAGTCGCAGTGGTATGTATCAATGTTTCGTGACCAGGAATGCTGTCACAAAACAATCGTAGTCACGATATTTGCAAGCGGGAAGGGGTCCGTAAGGGACCCCTTCCCCTTTGTGAATGTTGGCGTCAAGACTTTTTAAGAGCAGGCAGTGGCCCACGGACCACTGCCTGCTCTTAAAAAATGAAAAGGTAGCTTTTCATTTTAATTTTTGAAATGCATCCTGTTTTCCTTCAAGGAACACGGACTGCATTCCAAAAAAAAAATATTGCTTAATTTAAAACACAATCCCAGACATGGTGGTCTGCTGACCCCAGCAGGCCATCATCCCTGTGATGTAGCCATACACAATGCGTCACAAATTGCGACCTGCTTCATGAATATTGAAGAGGCAGGTCCATTTGCGACTCACTGTGAATCGCTAACCGTGTCAAACAAACTGTTGTATATTGTATGCGATTTCCTAATAGCGAATCGCTAAAATTCACTATTAGGAAATTGCAAACATGCGATTTCGTACATCTGGCCCAAGGTCTGATACATTTTTCTATGCCTTATAGTCTAGGCTCCGCCTGCCTAAAATAGGCCTGGTCTTTAATTCATTAACCAAAAAAAATGGGGGCGGCCCATAAGATCTGAATAATTTTCACCCAGGGTTTAATTTCTACTTCCTTGCAAAATTGATAGAGAGTTTCGAGGCAACATGGCAGAAACTCGGTCTAGGAAATCGATCTTCTATACAAAATTGAATCAGGCTTCAGATCAGGATGGAGCACAGAGACTGCAAATTTAAAAAACTGGTGGGTGACGCTTTCTGCATTCTGGAGAATGGTGACTCTTGCTCTCTCATCCTCCTTGACTCATTAGCTGCCTTCTTCATGGTGAATCTCACCAATCTGTTGAAAAACATCAAAGAGTGATTGGGTGGAAATGAAAAAGGTAGACCTAAGATGGCTCTCCTAATACTTTGGAAAAGGGCTGTTATACATACAGATGGCCTCTCCAACCCATGGAAGTAACCACAGCAGATTTCTTAGAGTTGTATTCTCTATTCTTCTTTTTTCTGCTAGTAATTTCTGTCATCCAGTATCAGCCACTCTAACATCTCCGAACACTCATATACAAGTGGCATTTAGCGCAATCTGAAAACGGAATCATATTGAATTCAAGGCGCACGTTCTGGCTGGTGACGGGTGATCAGTGCAAAGGAGACTGTGGAAGTTACAGTCCTGCCCTCCACAGCCTTAACCGCTAGCTTCCTCCAACCAACCTCGCTATTTCTTACCTTGTTTATCAGTGTCACCTTTAACACTTCTGGCAATTTTCTGTCTTGTGAGTGTGAATGTAATGACATCTTCCTTATCTGTCATATCACTGAAGAGATATTGACAGTTCAGAAGTGTGTGTGGTGTGATCTACATCGGATGCAATGTATGGTTGATTATTGAGTGTGCATGTTTGCATGTGGGTTTGATTTGTGTGAGTGTGACTGTAATAATGGGACTTCATGTTAGTGACACTTTTTTTTGTGTACATGGTTGTGTGTCTGTCCACAGATGTATTAGTCCTCGTTCCATTATTTTTTGTTGTAGTTGCTTTCTGGCGAGACTTAGTCATGCTTGTGCTTTTAAGCACAGATGTGGTGTGGTATTGATGGGCGTACTCCTCTCCAATGGATTCTGAGCAGCAGTTGTGTGGGGGTTTATGGATTGTTTTCACATGAATTTAGCATTTCTTTTGAGACCTTTATATGTACTTCACACGACCTAGTCCTGCCTTAATTTTTCAGGGTGCCAGCTACTGAAGTTGTTATTCCTATTGCTGTAGATCATTTTAATGACTCACAGATGGACTGGGCTGTCATTGTTTAGCTTTTACAATATTACCCATTGTGTTTGCATACTGAGAACAGTTTCTTGCCTATTTTATGTATGAAATCTCGTTTTTACCAGAAAGAATTGGATTTAGATACCAAAGTTTTAATCATCTGCTGGAATTGTCAGATAACTGAAATTCCAGTGCAAAATTTAGAACCTGTAAATGTATAATTGTCATCCACAATTTTATATCTTTCAACACATTTTCTACTGCATTCATGTGGGTTTTTGACATAACAGCCAACAGGTTTCAAGTCTAGCCAATTAACAGTTGTCAGTTCATTTCAGTTAAAATTTTCAGCAATACATTTATCAGGTCATACCTTGTGCCTTATGTAAGAGTTCCCTACGGTATTTAAGCTGATTCGACCCTCCTCAAGTAAGTAAATGCTACAAGCAAATGCTAAAATATATCACTAACAATGACTGGGGTACATGCAATTTCAATCCCTATGGAAATAGAAGTATGTGAATGTCCACTTCATAATCAGTATTTTAGAGGACAGTGGTCCCTAGACAATTCGATGAAATATAAAGTTAAATATAGACCCAGTCAGTACTATATTGTCTGTCCAGCCGGACAGTTTATTAATATACAGTGATTGTATAAAACCATTAAGACAAGAATTTACAAGCGGGACACAGCCTGCGTCCTGCTGACGTACATTTTACAAACAACATAAGGAAAGGGGTTCAGGCCAATTCATGTACGTCACTTGAAATAAATTGAATCAGTTTATGTGTATCACTCTCTCCCTCTGCATAATTTTTGTCTTTTTCTCCCTTTTTTTCCCCCCCTCCTTTTTCCTTAATTCTTTCTCGCCTTCATTGTATGGTTTAAGTAATTGAGCTATTTAATACAGGCATGTCATTATCAATGTCCTGAAGATGATCCCACTGATTTAAAAGGGATCGAAACGTCGTCGACAACTGTACACCATATACATTGGCTATATTATAATGCTTAATTTGTAATGGTGTGCGCAACGTAATTTGTCTGTTGTATTTATATCCAATGTAATTACAGACACGGTTTTCTTGCCTGAACCCCTTTCCTTATGTTGTTTGTAAAATGTATCGTCAGCAGGACGCAGGGTGTGTCCCGCTTGTAAATTCTTGTCTTAATGGTTTTATACAATCACTGTATATTAATAAACTGTCCGGCTGGACAGACAATATAGTACTGACTGGGTCTATATTTAACTTTATATTTCATCGAATTGTCTAGGGACCACTGTCCTCTAAAATAGTCAATGTACCCAAGGTCCCTGACCAATAGCATATTGGGTTCCCTTGTTTTTTGTAACACTTCATAATCAGGGCACATTAGTAATATATGTTATCCGTAGTGTCCGATCCATGTCCGTCGCCTAACCTCAAACCATGCCCTATGCCTAACATCCACCTATGCCCTTAACATAGCCTCAACCAATGCTATACACCTAACCCCAATCCATGACCTTCACCTGACCTTAATCAACCTCCTTCATCTTACCATAAACTAAGCCCTGCACCTCACCTCGTTTCAATCCCTTCACTCATCCTCAATCCATGCCCTTCACATCACCTCAAACAACGCTCTTCACCTAAACCCAATCCGTGCCTTCATCAAATCCACGTTTAAATGCTTTTTGTGAACCTTATACTTTGGTGGTTAGTTCTCTGTTTGTTGTGTTTGCCCTTACACAATCACTACCGCCAAATAATTTACTATTGCAAGTTTTAGGATTAAAGTAAACAACGTGGGGGTGAATTGTTCAGGTATTTGGTTCTTCTGCTTTTGAGCACAGTGCAGCTAAAAATTTATGTAATTTCCTCACCTTTGCTTATTTTGTTAAAATATTCTTCTCTTATTGTCTCTTAGTATGTTACTTTGTATCATTTGGATTCTGTTCTTCAACATCACTAAACCAGCAGATAATAATTACATATTATTAGGGGGCTGATGAGCCTTATAAAGTAAGAAATCAAGAGAGAGAGAGAGTCAACCCACTAATTATGACAATGAGAACTCCCTAAATCCACCCAGGAAAATATTTTCTTTATGTAAAAGTACTCTCACCCACTGGTCATTTCAGTGGTATGCTTCATCATAGAGTTCTCCACGATACAAGCTGCGTCGGGGGTGCTTCTTTCCTCGACCTTCGAGGGAGCACTGATGTAATGGGTGGGATCTTGAAGTATAAAATTGCCTACACTGTACCCTGAGCTTTGTTTTAATATATGGATCTGTGTGGCAAGATTAAAAACAGGAGGCGGTGCCTTCGAGTCTTTTAAGATGCCAATCCTGTGATGATCGCATATGTCAGATAGTATGTGATTTTACATCTACCATCTGTAGCATTTTTGTGCATCAACACCCATTATGAGCTCAAGCTTTGAACTTACCCGATAACTAAAACATACAATACAAAGGGGGAAAGTTACAACACAATGTCAGAGCGCAGTGTTACTAAAAAATTGGTAACGCTGTGCTCCGACATTTTTAAAATGCTGGGATGTGTGTATTTACAAAAATACGGTGCACCCCTGTGTTTCCCCAAGCGCTAATAAAGCAGCATAGAGTCAGCGCAGACACCCTTGAGCCATGTTAGGAGGGTGCCTGCGCTGCAAGGGTGATTGTTTATGTGCCGGAAAGCGCACCTTCCTGGACATAAACAATCTTTAAAGGTGATTTACTCTTTCCATGTGTGCTGCAGAATGCAGCATACATGGAAAGGAGCAAAATAAAAGTAAACATTTATAATTACTCCTCGTATCGCCAGTCTATGACCAGGTATTCCCTGGTCTTAGTTTTTGGCCCTGCCCCAGACTTGTAAATATGGGGCAGAGTAAAAAGGAATGGGTGTTGCGGTGGAACCCCCACTGCAACACCCATTGCATGCCCCTCTCATGCTAAGTGAAGCATGAAAAGGGGCCTTATTTACAAGGTGGCGTTAAGCCACGGTATGTGGCTTAACGCCACTTTGTGAATAAGAAGAAGGGGATATTGCCACCAGAACGTCACTAAAAGTGACGTTCTGGTGGCGATATCCCCATGTAAATATGTCCCAAAGTGTGATAATTAAAATATGGAAGGTAGCTCCAATGACATAGAGTAGCATGGACTCTTGAGTTGTGTTCTGGTATTTCCATTGCTTTTTGTGATGAGAAATCGAGGAATGTCCAACCTTTTAAAAAATGAGAGATAATGGTGCAAAACTTCACTATTTATGAAGATGGTAGTGATGTATGCATCTTCTTGGTGCCATTCCCTCCAACCTGTTTTAGAATTTATAAATATGGATTTTGAGTGGGTCTTTCTTCAGTTGTGGTCATTTTTTGTTTAATGGAAACACATTTTTGCACATCCCCTATACTGGTTCGGGTGTTTATTAATTTTCTTACTCCCTCACCCTCGTCTTTATAATAGGTGGGCAGGATTTGTCTTTTGACAATTCATGTTAATTCGAGTCTGCTTTCAGACAGCTCCATCATTTTAAGTCGGAGCTAATGACGAGAACAGCAGCTTTCCCAAGCTCAGCCTTTAAGACAGGCTGGCATGTGGACTGCTGTCAAAGTGCCCCTTTAAACTGCTATGAATTAACTTGTCTTTCAAGCGGTGTTGCCACTTGACCCATGCAGACCATACATTACGTCTCTTGTCATCATCATACAGTTCTCAGTATGAGGCATTTTCAAGTAACATTTGACATTTGCCTTGGAATATTTTTACTAGCCACGCTTAATCTGACAGTTAACTGTTTGCCTCTCTGTTTGGTTGTTTGGACGGACGCGTCCCTAAACTAGCAGTGACAAAGTCAATAGCGTTGACTTTTATATGGTGAAAAGGTGTTCCATGTTGACACACACAAACAGAAGGAGGCAGAGGGTTAAGTGGTGAAGAGGCCAGGCAGAGAGAGGAGAGTGGGCGCATTTTTAAAACCTGTTCCGTGTTTTCCTAATGATGACAAATGCAGAAAATTGACCCAAGCGAAGAAACAGTCACCGTCGACATTACTAATAACAGTACGTAAATGTGCAAAGGTAAAAAAAAAAAAAATGACCTTTTTAATCCTGCTGTATTGCATATTGATTCTTATTTGGGTGGTATTTATAAGGTTTTGATCTAACACTCGGGAACGGTGTGGTGGAGTAATTTAGAGAGAGTCAACCGACACAGACCTCTGGTTTCAGGTTAATATAATATAATATAAAATCATTATTTTAACTTTGTTGACAAAATCACTGAGCAGTGGTGTGCACTAGGAAAGTGCAGATGCTGCTTACTGATTGCCTGTCCAATAGTTACTGTATACTGAGTTCTTAATCACTGTGTAACCTCATACAATCCTCCTTTTTCTTTCTGTTCCTACTTTCCCACCCAGGCAGTGGCGGCTCCTCCGTAATGGCCCCACTGCCCAGAGCCAGCAGATAATAAATAAAATTATAATAACACAATGTTATTATCATTTAATTTATCGCTGAGCCGTGCAATGAATGTAGGGTGGGACGGAGCTGGGCATGGCAGGGAGGAGGAGTAGTGTGCACTAATAAATGCGCATGTCAGTTTGGCTGGCCGCCTTAGGCCGGCCAAACTCCCAGGCACTGTCTGTTTGGCAAACAAGGCCGCTCAGATTAATCCTTGCACTGCTGTCATAGCATGAGAGGAGCGTATGGATTGGGTGGGGAGCCTGTTCTTTGAGGCCCATCCACTTCTGGGCCAGACGGGAGGAACGATGAGGCGGCAGGAAGCATCAGCGGGAGTGGAGCAGCAGGTATGTCTTTTTGTTTCTATTTTGTTCCCCAACTCCTCCCACCTGCCGCCCTACCCCTTTAAATAGGTGACGGCTGCCACTGCACCCAGGTCTTCAACTACAGGCAACTCCAAGGCAGCCTAGGATTACTTCGGTATCTGCAGCATTATCAGTGGGGTCGTATTACAAATGTGCAGGAGACTCCC
Organism: Calotriton arnoldi; assembly: GCA_963921515.1. Lineage (NCBI taxonomy): Eukaryota > Metazoa > Chordata > Amphibia > Caudata > Salamandridae > Calotriton > Calotriton arnoldi. Next base: position 410,258 of record CAWUFW010000648.1, on the reverse strand, counting down.
TCAAATGCCAGGGATGAAACCTATCAGAGATTTTATGGAGTTCAAGGACTACCACGAAAACAGTTGAAATGCAGAAAAAACACATCTAAGAGAAATGGAGTGGTCTTCAAGAGTAATGGAGTGGTCTTCTTCTTGAAATGGTTCAGAGTCAAAGTATGTGGTTACATTTCCTACCACATGCTCTTTACTTATCCTCACTGTGCATTAAACAGAAACAGAATCCACGCCTGCACATGTATGCAGCTAAGAGATATTGCTGCTGGTGGTTATCTTAGGTAGTCAGTGATTGCTGTAAGCATGTGATGCCATACATGGTGGATTCAGAACAAAAGGAACACACATTGGCAAAACCAATAGGTTGTGCCTTTGCAAAGCGTTATCCGACCTTTTGACTTTGCAAATGTATACAAAACTGAATTAAATTTCTTACAATGTGAAAGGAAAGCACTATTGACAATATAAATATTACACAAAAACACATACATACACTATCTAATACAATTATTTACAAAGAACCATAATATTGTACACAAAACTCCCCATGGACTTATCTACCCAGTCAATGGCCATACTCAAACCACAAATCATGAACGCCACCACATTCATGACCTAAAGCACACAGAATACATCCCTGTTGCCACTGAACAAACAACAAACCAAACTGAAGATGAAGTGGCTCATGCCCAAAGCCTTCTATGATTGAGCACACTCATACCTGTCCTATCTATTGGTCCTATTCTGGGAAATCAGTTGCCTAGGGTCAAACTATCTGGAAACAAACCTGTTGTTGATAGAATGCTAAACATGAGTCTCCTCCCCCTCACTGAAACTTGTTTGCACCTTCCCCATAAAACCAGGTTACTAAAAATCAATAAGGACCTCAAAATACACCTATTCCAAAATGCTGTTCGACTACATCGCAGATAACTGCTCACTGTTAGAGTGACCATTGAACCGGAACACCGTCTATAGCACTCTTTGTACCTAATGGCAAAAAACAGAGTGTAGTGGCTTCCGGGCAGCCTCTGAGATACATTAAAAAAACACATAAATACAAATATTCAGTTTCATAAATAACCAACTCACATGAAAAAAGCAGAATGATTGAAAGGGAACTGCAAATAAATATCAAGCAATCAATCTACATTGCTATGTTAAACCCACTCATAATTTTCAGATTATCGCTGTGGTGAATTGTTCAATGAACTTTGGGTGTCATAATTAAGGAAATATGGACACAGAGCACACTGCTCAACACAGTATAACAACTGCATGAGACTTTGGATGTAGAAATTGGAACCTCTGAGAGAATCACTCACTCCTCAATAATAGGGAAGTTGATCTAAATTCTGTTAGCATGGCAGGAATTATTTTCAGTTTAATAAGGTATCAGTTTACCAGCATCAAGACTAGCCCCTCTGCTTGCTAAGGCAATGGATCTTTGCCATTGTTTTAGAGAAGATCAGAGCTGTACTTCACATAAATTACAATCACAATCAGTAATCTATTTTCAGTCAATAATGAGAGTTTGGTATGAGTTAAAGGGTTTTATTAATTAAATAATATAGGGCCAGATGTAGGAAGCCAAATTGTGATCGCAAACGCTGGAATTCGCAGAATTTTAGCGTTTGCGATCGCAATTTGGCTGTGTGCAATGTAGGTAGGCAAATACCCTGTCTCAAAATAAGGATTCACAAAATTTGCAATTCCTTATTGTGAGCAAGCATTTAGAGAATCGCAATTTGCGATTCCCTAAATGCTATGCTAGTAGGCATCGCAAATTGCGATATTGCCTTAAGGAATCGCAAATTACCACCAACTTCAAGTTGGTGGTAATTTGCGATTTCCTTTAAAAAAGCCATTTTTGCTTTATTCAAAGTGCCATGTGGCACACATACATGCCCTTAGGGCATGTATGTGCGCAACATGTGCACACATGCACATTTCAGGGGTATAACAGGGTGTCCTTTTGGAACCCTTGCACCCTTGAAATTGCGCACGCAATTTGCGAGTACCTCTTGGTTACCCGCAAATTGCGTGCGCAAATCCCATTCATTCCTACGGGCCTCTTGGCCCATAGGAATGAATGGGAAGGTATTCCTTGATTGCGAATCTCAATTTGCGATTCGCAATTAAGGAATATTAAGGAATCGCAATTATTATTGCGATTCCTACATACATTCCATTTTGCGACTCCTTAATAGCGATTCGGTAAAAATCGCTATTAAGGACTCGCAAAACTGACTTTACCTACAACTGGCCCATAGTAAATTATCTTTATTAAAGTCATAAGTTAATTTGTATTAATTAATGATCAAATATGAAAAGAAATCAGTAATCGATATTAATCAACAAAAATCATAATGAATGCATTAAGCGCGATCCATAACGGAAAGAATCCCTATTCTAAGAACCGGGGACAAGTTGTCCGTCAGAACCCATAAAGAGTTCTAGTTCGAGAGAAATCCTAAAGCATAAAGCTTCAGCATTAAATTCAGCTCAGTTGATCAAAATCAATAACTCAGAACCTCTCATAAAGAGAGGTTCAAGAATCTCAGTAGAGTCCCAAAGCAACGTGACACTAAGGGGCCGATTCCGATCTCGGCCGGTAGGGCTCCGAATCGGATTCGGCTTTACCGGATCCGATTCGGAGCCCTATTTCCCGACCGAATCGTACGTGCGTCCGGGTGAGCGAATACGATGCGTGCGCTCGCGAAATCTCCGACCGACTCGTTCGCAGGACCCGACCGCTCCGACCGACTCGCACGGGGACGACTCGCACCGCGCTATGGAGACGTTCCCCGGCCAAGTAAGTATGATGCGGATCACGACCGCTCAGACCGACTCGCGCAGTCCGGCTCCAAGGAGCTGTCGGAGCCGCACTTTAGGGGTCCGTGTCGGACCCCCCCTGGAAGCGTAGGCACGCGAGTCGCACACAGGCACGTGCATGTACGGCGCGACCCGCATCGACGCGAACACGCTGTAGGGGGCGCCCTTGTTCGCGTCGTGCCCATTGAGTCAATGGGAGCCCGTGTACGCGTCGTAAGACTGGCTCCCATTGACTTCAATGGGAGTCCGACCGAATCGAGTCCGATAGCATACATGCGCATCGTACTCGTTCGGTCGGACTGCTAGAGTCCGATTCGGTCGGAAATCTCTCCGGGTCCGGCTCGGTCGGAGAGATTTCCGGCCCGAATCGGAATCGGCCCCACGGTCTGGATAAATAGTTCTGGACAAGTGTTCGGAAAAGAGTGTTAACCCACTCTAGGAACATGCACTATTATAGACTACAAATTTTATCAATGTTGTAGCTTGGGGTCTTCTTCCTTCTTCAGTCAGCCAATCATCTGCCGATGTTCTCATGGGAACAGGATCACTCCTCAACTTCTCACATAAACACAATAGTCCGCGGACAGCAATGTCAAGTTTGCAACTAAGTTGTATCAATTCTAAGGTTCACAATAGATAATTCTCCCATTCAGGTCTACTTTCCCACATATAAACTACATTTGTAATCTTTCAATATATCAAATTTATTCATGTGCTTAACAATGGTCAAAGCAGAAGTTGAATCATCAGCCTAACCAAAAGAAAAATATTCAGCATAGCAACCATTCATTTTCTTTAAGAAATGCAGCATCTTCATATCTGAACTCTTCATTACCCCACTAATTTCTTATCAATTGTTAACAGTGGTGCTTGTGTAAGCCGAAACATTTTATGAAAATATGAAAACATCGGTGCAGCTATTATTTATTATCAAAAATATGTTCGAGGAAAGGAGAAGAAATAAAAAATGTACGCACATTTAGTATTTCTAGTCAAGTCAGCTTGTCAGGCAATGTTGCTTTAACCATTTGCGGCCTAGTACAAGTAAATAAGGTTGCCTACTACAAAGTTTGCATTTAAATGGATTTATTTTCATCAAAGCCTACACGTTAATTCTGCACATTTATTATAAACTATACTATTTTTGTATTTTTAATAAAACGTTAAACCAATCTGAAAGAGATATCGACAGCATATTTTGATAGGTATGATTTCAGCACAAATCCAGTCTATATGGGGGAATTATGCATACATTGAGATAATGTTAGGGAATTTGCGTAAATTCTAGTAAAAGTTATTCAACAAATACGTTATTTTTGGGTTACAAATTACACATAATGACTACACTGTGTTCATTTTATTTACACACACCATCTGGCGACAAATGGCATATACTTTTATGAACTAATCATGGGGAGAAAATGGACAAGCGCCAGAGCTGCATATGTATACCACTATTTTATGCATTTATTTGAAATGTTAACAGCTTATAATATTTCAACATTTAGATCTAATCTGATGTACAGAGTCCATAGTTATCAGGAGACCCCACAATTCTTGCGAAATACACCAAAAAATGACTGAAGCCGTGGACAGTTACTAGGTGGCCCAATGACATTCGAAACACCATGTCCCAGTACAATTATTTTCTTTTTACAAGCCCATGTAATCTAGGAATTTAGTCCAACTGATGCGAATCAGTACTACAATGCGGAGAATGTATTTTATTGGCAAATGGAAGTCTAGGAATGTAAAGTGGAGGCCACAATGACAATAACATGGATTCATCTAATAACCTCAAATATCTGCTTTTGCTTTGTCTTTGCTTATGTAATGTAATGTAATGTAAAATAGATTTCTATAGTGCACTACCACCCTACGGGTATCTTGGCGCTGAGAGAATACCTTGTTGTTATAAGCATGCTTGATGAGTCACCCTAAAAAGAAATACAGGAACTTGGTTAGAGAGAGAGGGGAGAACCAGACCAGATCAGAAGATGGATCAGTGACATTACATCTGTGTATTATTTCTCCCTCGGGAATAACCATGCCTTCAGTTTCTTCCTAAATTGCATTACATTCTCACTCTGCCTGATGTTGGATGGAAGCTCATTCCACAGTCGTGAGGCCACTGAGCTAAAAGCTCTTCCTCCTGTCCTAGCTCTTTTAAATCTTGGGATGTTGACCAGATTTGCTGTTGACGAGCGGAGGTTTGTTATAGCAGTATACCATGTAAATTTTCTCTGCAGTGGGCTAGGGCCCAGGCCGTGTGCTGCCTTAAAAACAATGCAGAGAGATTTAAAATAAATCCTCTGCTGTATCCAATGAAGGTCTCTTAGAGCTAGGGATGCAGAAGATCTGCGCTGCCGATTTAAGGCCAGCTTTGCTGCTATTATTTGAATTCTTTGCAACTTCAGTATCATGGAGTTAGGGGCTCCAAGACACAGCGAGTTGCAGTAGTCCAGTCTGCTCAAGATAACACTCCTCACCACTTGTATTCTGGCAGAGACTGGTAATAGTGGGAGAATCTTACGTAGAACTCTAATCAAGGAGAAACAAGTGCCGACTGTTTTGTTAACTTGTGAATCCAATTGGAGATTGTTATCCATCAGCACCCCCAGATTGCGTACTGTTTTAGTTGGAGTTAACACGCTATCCGTAGGGGTAAGCCAGAAATCAGCAGGAAGGGGACGGGCTATTTTGCTTGTGGTGCAGAAGACAACCTCTGTTTTGTCTCCGTTAAATTGGAGAAAGTTATTTCTAAGCCAGTTTGTAGTGCTTTCCATGCACTGATGAAATATATCCATGGAAATTGTTTTATCTCCTTCCAGCGAGAACATAAGCTGTGTATCGTCAGCATAGTTGACCAGTTCCACTCCAAAGGATTTAACGATGGGAATGAGTGGGCGCAGGTAGATGTTGAATAAAATCGGACTGATAGCAGAACCCTGCGGAACCCCATGAAGAACAGCTGTCTTTAATGATGTAAAAGGTTGAATACTCACTGCCTGCGTCCTGTCCACTAAATAGGACTGAAGCCATTTTAATGCTTGACCTTTAACTCCAATATTTCCGAGTCTTTCTAGCAGGACACTATGGTTCACCGTGTCAAATGCTGCTGACATATCCAGCAGCACCAAGACGACCGATTGTCCATTGTCAGCTCGCATTCTCATGTCGTCAAACATAGTTACTAGGGCTGTTTCTGTTCCGTGCTCCGGACGGAATCCAAATTGCCGTTCATCTAGTAGATGATTAGCCTCTAGGTAGTGGGACAAAGACTTGCTCACTATTCGCTCAAGGATTTTTACTGGATAAGGTAGTAAGGAGATAGGTCTATAACTAGACATATCAGAGGGGTCAAGTGTTGGTTTCTTGAGTAGCGGGGTCACTACTGCCTGTTTCCAGCATTCTGGGACCTCTCCTTCCTGTAGCGATTGGCAGCATATCTGATGCAACCGGGGGAAAAGTTCAGCCTCAAATTCCTTCCACACCCTCTGAGGGAGGGGATCCAGTGGTGACACTGAGGAAACGGTCAGCGCTATATTATTAAACGTTTCCTCCAGAGGCAATTGGAACCACTCCAAAGTAGGCTGATGATTACTATCTAGACTCTCAATCTGTGTTTCCCGCACAGTTGGCCCCAATAAATCATTCTCTGCCTTTATGGGTGCATTGTTATCACCGCCCACTCCAGTCTGCTTCTTTAAATTAAGGCCGTGGATAATTTTTTTAATCTTTTCATTAAAAAAGGTTGCCAAATCGTCACATAGCTTTTGTGTGGCTACAATCTTATTACTTACGCAAATTGGCTTAGAAAGATCCTTTACTATATTAAAAATAGTTCTAGCCTTATTCGATGATTGCAAGATGGTATTTGCAAAATTGTTAGACTGTGAGAAAGGCATATTTGAATATGCAATATATATTGTAATGCACAGCATACTTTGTGGCACCTAGACCAGTGGCACATTGCAAAATAATGTCCCCCTTCAGAATATGATGAGAGGCCCCATGATTCTGTCTTATCATGCAGTTATTCATTGTTCTTGGGCTGAATAGGGCTCCCTTGAAGGGCTGGGGGCCCACTAAAGGGTTGGGGGCCTGCTGCACCACAGGGGCTGCAGGGGCCTGTGTAACAACTCTGGCCTAGTCATTATTTAAGGTTAATTTATTGACACTGTCTGATAGGCACAAATTGTGCACCTCTGCTTCATTTACATATTTACCAAGTGGTCCCAAGTGCCACAAATAGTAAGCAGTACAGTGGTCTGTTTTGCCTCCTGTAATCGGTCGAATCCTCCTCATAGAAATTTTTTTTTATACTTTTTTCCCATCTCCCCAAAGAAAAAAAAAATACCTCCTCACTTTCGATGAGTTCCTTGTAGGAACATTAAGACCTTAACTGCATTGCCTTTTCCAGTGCTGAGCCCTTTTTTGGTTATGTGGGGTAGTACGCACTTAGGGCTCCATAACTTTGTCACATAAGCTATCCACGCCAAATTTGAGTATTTTTTTCAAACATACTGGGGACTCTAAAGGTACCCAAGACTTGTGGAGTCCCCTGGAGTAGACCGAGAAAAATATAACTAAATATTGAGATTTTTGGGACGAATAGGTAAAGTGCTTCAGATAAAAGTGTCTGTTTTTTCCTATAAAGAGCATCAATGAATAGTTTGCCATGCTAAAGTCACCATCTTCTCAGCTTTTAGGAACATGCAGAGCTGAATAAAAAAACATATATTTTTATCACAGTTTTGACAATTTTCAAAGAGGTAGCCAATTTATCCTATGTTTGTGCCCTCCACCTACTTCCAGTTTGTGGTGGAAACCAATGTGAAACCCATGGGTGATCCGGGAAAGCTATAGATTTTTAGGTAGCCAACATTTTTAATTCAGCAAGGGGTCATATGTGTAGATCCCTCAAGATTTTCCCAAAGAAAATAAGTGTTGAAATAAAGAAATATTGAAATTGAGTAGGAAAAAATAGCCATTTGTGACAACATTTTCATCTGTAACTTTTTATCACCATGCCGATTTATAAAAGCACTATACCATTGCTTCAGCTAGACCATTCTGGTTGTTGGAATATATAGGGTTTGAAGGTTCTCCAACAACTCAAGGTACCGAGAGCCAACAACTGAACTGCACCGTACAATGGTTTTTCTTTGTGTACTGAGTATATACCAATTCATACGGTGAATTATGTACAGTGAACAATGGGTATCAGGGATATCTATGTATTTCTGAAATTGGCACATGATATGGGGTTTAGGAGCAGTGGTTATTTGTACATCTCTGAATTTGTGGTTACCTGTACTAGCATATGAGTTAGAGGGTATTTTTCAAAATATCTTCTTTCTTACACACTGGCGTACATTTGAAAGGCACAAATGCAGCGAAATCCAATTGTTAATAACAAATGTTATACTATCCTATGCTCCCACAAGTCTTCCAATAAAAATGCTGCCTCACTTGTGTGGATAAGCTTAGTGGTTACGACAGGAAATGACTCAAAATGCAACATGGACAGTGTACATTTCTCCACTGAAAACTGACTCTTTTGTTTCATTGTGGGTAACTGTAGCTTTTGGGCTCAAGCTCAGCCGGCACCTAGGGAAACCGAGCAAACCTGAACATTTTTTTAAAACTAGACACCTAGGGGAATCAAGGGTTGGTTGACTTGCATGGCTCTTACTGGGTCTTTTTACCCAGAACCCCTTGCAAACCTCAAACTCTGTCTACAAAAATACATTTTCCTCACATTTCTGTGATGGAAAGTTCTGGAATCTGTGGGGAGCCACATACTTCCTCCTAACAAGCATTCCCACAAGTTGCCTGATAACATTGGTCCCTCGCTTGTGTGGGTAGACGAGTGCCCGCAGTAGGAAACGGCCCAAAATGCAACATGGATACATCACATTTTCCCACTCCAAACTGATCCTTTTTTTGCAAAGTGGGTAGCTGTGGGTTTTGGGCTAAAGCTTAGCCTAGGGAAACCTAGCAAACTTGCACATTTTTGGAAACTAGATACCTTGGGTAATCCAGGGTTGGGTGACTTGCATGGCACTCATTGGGTTTTGTTACTCAGAATCCCTTGCAAACCTCAAACTTTAACTTAAGAAAACACATTTTCCTCAGATTTCTGTGATGGAAAGTTCTGGCATCTGAAGGGAGTCACAAACTTCCTTCCATCCAGCATTCCCACAATTCTCTTCATAAAAAAGGTACCTCACTTGTGTGGGTAGGTCTACTGCCTGTGGCAGGAAACGGCCCAAAATGCAACATGGATACTTCACATTTTTTCAAATCAAACCTTACCCTTTTTTGCAACGTGGGTAGCTGTGAATTTTGGGCTGTAGCTCAGCTGGCACCTAGGGAAACCTAGCAAAATTGTAATATTTTTAAAACTAGACACCTGAGGGAATCCAGAGTGAGGTGACTTCCGTGACGCTCACCAAGTTTTTTTTACCCAGAATCCCTTACAAGTCTCAAACTTTGACTAGAAAAAACACATTTTCCTCACATTTCTGTGATGGAAAATTCTGGAATCCATGGGGAGCCACAAACTTCCTCCCAACCAGCATTCCCCCAAGTCTCCCGATAAAAATGGCCCCTCACTTGTGTGGGTAGGTCTAGTGCCCGCTGCAGGAAACAGCCCAAAACACAGCATGGATACTTCACATTTTCACACTCAAAACGGACCCTTTTTTTGCAAAGTGGGTAGTTGTGAGTTTTAGTCCATAGCTTAGACGGCACCCAAGGAAACCTAGCAAATGTGCCCTTTTTAAAACTAGATACCTGGCAGAATTTAGCATGAGGTGACTTGCATGGCTCTCACCAGGTTTTATTACCCAGAATCCATTGCAAACTGCAAACTTTGGTAAAAATGCAAATTTTCCTCACATTTCTCTGATCGAAAGTTTTGGAATCTGCAAGGAGCCACAAATTTCCTACCACCCAGAGTTCCCACATATCCCCGATAAGAACGGTACCCCACTTGTGTGGGTGAGCCAAGAGACCCAGACACAAAGGGCCCTAAAGCGCTATGTTGATAGATAAGCAATAGGGGTAGTTGCAGTATTTGGAGCTGTGCTGTGGCGCCACCCATGCAAACCCACTTACCACAGACATTTTTTAAACTAGACAGAAACAGATCAAACCGAGGTCAATGGGAGTCCCCTCACAAGGGTGCCCATTGACCTTGGTTTGATCTGTTCCCCTTGTGGGCTCTAGTCCCAGCCACACAAGTGGCACACGTTTTCATCGGCACAAGTGGGGTAAGGCTGGGAGGTAGGATTTTTGGGGATTCCTGAAAATTCCGAAAGTTTTCACTTTGAAGCACTTGAGGAGACCACAGTTTTCATTTTCTTGTAGGCAGCTGCGCTGCCATATTCTGGGAGGTGCCTGGCTCCCTGCATGGTTTGTGGTGCCATATTGGAAGGGTGAATCCCTTAGTTTTTATTCATTTTATATGTTAGCTTTCTAACTGTTTTCTTAACCTGCTTTTATTTACCAGTAGATTTTAGTTCTGCAGGGGAGCCTGTGACTAATTTCAGGGGTAGCTGGACCCTCGTTCCCATTTTTATTTTGCCCCCTCATTTCCCTGCCTGACGCGCAGCCAAGCGCACAAACCACACCCTGTGACACGCTCCCTGTGCATGGTGGGCTATTTCAATGTTACCAAAACACATCCGCAGAGCTTTGAAGCACTTAAGGAGACCACAGTTTTTGTTTCCTTGTAGGTAGCTGCGCTGCCATATTCTGGGAATTGCCTGGCTCCCTGCATGTTTTGTGGTGTCATATTGGAAGGGTGAATCCCTTCATTTTTATTCTTTTTATGTGTTATGCTTTCTAACTGTTCTTTTTACCTGCTTTTCTTTGACAGTAGATTTTTATTCTGCAGAGGAGCCTGCGGCTAATTACAGGGGTAGCTGGACCCTGGTTCCCATTTTTATTTATGCCCACTCGTTTCTCTGCCTGAGACGCTGTAGAGCACAAAAACCATATCCCCTGCCATGCCCCCCTTCTTTGACCTAACTATCAATCACCCCAGTCCCAGCACCAAAGTCAGACCATCCACATCTACTTCCCAGGCCTGGCACAATGTCCAGCCAGATCTTTCTCTAAAAAGTCAAATGACTTGCTAACTACTCTCTCTTATAACATAGACACCACTGTCTCCCAGTACACTTTATGGTTAGACACCGCTGTCAACTTTCTGACTCCACCTAAATCGGTCAAGCCCAGTCAGAATAATATCTCTGCCCTTTGGTTCACTGCTGATCTCAGGGCACAGAAACAAATCTATCAGAGACACGAGAAGAGATGGAGGACAGCTTACAATGAAGTGGAAAAGGCTAAATACAAGCTTTGCTTAGCTACTTGCTAGACTCTTATCACCAAGGAAAAGGCCTCTTACTTCACTAGAAAGACAGGGGAAGCTGAAAATTCCATGAAATAACTATTTCAAACAGGCATTAAGCTAACCATGGACACCTCTAAAAATCTCTCTCTTATTAGCCAATCTTTCTGTAACACTCTGGCCAACTTTTTTGCTTAAACTGGAAGCAGTATATAACATGTTCTCCTTGTCCGTCTCCCACACTAACAGCGATAGGGCTCCGACCACTTTACCTGAGGAGTGGACAACTCTTAGTGAGTTCACCATGCCCTTCCTAGAGCATGTTACCATCCTACTGAGAGTCACGTCCTCAGCTCCCCCCAGGATCCTTGCCCTCCAAAGGTGGCTAAGCTAGTGGCAGAGACTATCACCCATTAGCTTATAGCCATCTTTCCTCTCATGTTCAAGGCTGGTCTGTTCCCTTCCATCTGGAAGAAAGCCTCCTTACTTCCACTGCTAAAAAAAGAACGACTTTCAATCCCAGGGATCCAAGCAGCTACCTCCCCATTTCCTGCCCACCTCTGCTAGCAAAGGTTGTAGAAAAAATCATGAACACCCAGCTAGTTGAGCATATTCAATCTAACAATTTTTGGCTTCTGTAGTGGCCATAGCATGGAGACGGCCCTGATCAAGGTTACCGAGGAGATCAGGCAGGCACTTGATTAGGGCAGAGGGGCAGCCCTCATCCTGCTTGATCTCTCGCCAGCCTTTGATACTGTTAATCAAGGGCTGCTGCTGGAACACCTAACAGAAATAGGGGTCACCGGATCAGCCTGGGATCTGTTGAAACGCTTCCTCTCTGGTCGGGATCAGTTGGTCCGGTTGGGTGACTTCGTTTCACATCCTTTTTCTCTCCCATTCAGCGTCCCTCAGGGGTCCTTGCTCAGTCCGACACTTTTTAATGTCTACATCACCACCTTGGCTGACCTAATAAAAACCTTCGGCTTCTCCTTGACCTCCTATGCAGATGACACCCAAATTGTCATCTCCCTGGCCAACGACGACATAGGTACAGAATCCAGATCCTGTGACTGCATGCAGGCAGTCAACACTTGAATGGGCAGGAATTGTCTAAAATTGAACGCAGGAAAAACTGAAGTGATGCTTCTTGGAGCCAAAACCTTCTTTTGGACCCCATCCTGCTGGACAGAGGAAATGAGCCATTTACAAATACCTGTCAGGAAGAACTGGAACCTTGGTGTTCTTATCGATGACAAACTGAGCTATGCAGACAATGTGAATGCAGTATCCTCTTCTGCCTTTCTCATGCTCAGAACATTAAAAAAGATACCACAGTTTATTCCAACACACCTCCAGAAAGCTCTTGTTACATCACTGATAATGGCAAAACTAGATTATTGCAGTGGCCTACTCCTTACTGTGCACCAATTCATTCTTATTAAATTGCAAACACTTAAAAATGCAGCAGCCAGACTCCTACTAAATATCCCAAAATATCACTTGGTATCAAATCAAATGCTATTAGAAACTTGCATTGGCTCCCCATTAGACAGAGGATCAATTTCAAAGTGCTCTGTATCATGTTTAAAGCACTTCATGGCCCTAGCCTCGACTTCTTACAAAACAGTTTCAATATATATACCCCAGGCAGGACCCTACACTCCAAATGTGCTGCTGTCCCCAGGTTCAAGCGAACCACCTGGGGAGGTAGGAGTTTTTTCTTGGGAGCCACAAAGATTTGGAATGCTCTGCCACTGCACATCAAAGGTCACCTAACCTTCTGGCTTTCAGGAAGCCCCCTAGAGACCCGGCTTTTTAACACTCTGGAATATTCACAAGAAAATGTTGGAGCACAGAGTTGGCAGCGTCACGCTCCGACATTTTCAAAATGCAGGTATACACCATATTCACAATAATACGGAGCACCCCTGTGTTTCCCCTACCACTGGCGCAAAAAAAGCTGCCTTGTGCCAGTGCAGGCACCCAGCCGCCATGTTGCAAGGGTGCCAGCACTGCAGGGGCGATTGTTTATGTGCAGGAAGGAACACCTTCCTGCACATAAACAATCAACAACGGCGATTTGCACCTTCTATGTCTGCTACAGAATTCAGCACAGATGGAAAGAGCAAAAAATGAGGATAAATTAATAATTTCTCTTTGTTGCTCCATTCTAATGCCTGGTAGTCCATGGCGTTAGTTTTTGGCGCTGCCTCAGCCTAGTAAATCTGCGACAGTGTCAAAAAGCAATGGGTGTTGCGGTGGAATGCCCACAGCAACACCCATTGCATGCCCATTTGCCGCAGAGGACTGCGGCGTAAAGTGGCATATTTACAAGGTGGCGTTAAGTCACGCAAAGTGACTTAGTACCACCTTGTAAATATGGAAATTGGGGCTGCGCCACCGGATCGTCGAAAAAAGTGACACTCCGGTGGTGCTGAGGGCTTGTAAATATGCACCTCTGTAGCTTCCTGGTTCTTCTCCTTTCCTTTTCTCTCTGCCTCAAAGCCAGTGCCAAGACACTTATGGGTATCCGAGCACTTTAGAAAACCTATTAACATAACATATCATAACATAACATAACAAAATATAACATCACAGAAATGTAAGGAAAATGTGTGATATCAGGCATTGTTGGAGGTTTTTAGGGTATTGCGAGTAAGAAAACCTCATGCGATCCATGCAAGGTGCACCAGCCTGGAATCCCCTGGTTATCTAGTTTTTTTAATTGTCTGTGCTTTGTAGGTTTCCATGGGTGATGGCCGAGCACAGGCACAAATCCTGCAGCGAAGACTATTGCTGATATCTCCACCTACCTGGGTGGTAGGAAATTTGTGGCTCCCCGCATTTTTCAGGACTTTTCCTAACAGACGTGAGGAAAGTGTGTATTTTAGTCAAAGTTTGCGGTTTGCAGGGCATTGTGGGTAAGAAAATGTTGTGGGACCCACACGAAGCACACCACCCTGGACTCCCCCGTATGTCTAGTTTTCAGAACTGTCTGGGTCTGGTAAATTTTCTCAGGTGGGAACCTGACCAAGCTCAATAAGCGCCCAAACTCACCATTGCAAGTGGGAGGAGTTAGCCACACTCTCCTGGCCCATATGTCAAAACAACACCCAAAGGAATCAAATGTCCTCTAGTTTGCTGTTGGGATGGAATTTCTTAGCGCACAGGGGAGCAGAAAGACTTTTTAGTCTTTAGGGGTGAGAGTGGGGCAGATGTTGAGATGGGCCAGAACCACCCCATTATTTTAATTAAAAAAATACATTCCTACCATACAATGGGCTTTCTGGTCAAAAGGGAGAAAATTTATGCAAACCTCCTGTCTACCCGGGGGGGGGGACAAAAAGACGGATTTGTTCCGTTTTTGGGAATGGGGGTGTGGCCAATGCAAGAGTGATACACTTGCACTACTTTCTTTTGCACCAAAGGCAAAATTCCTGGTGTCAAGTAAACTTCCTACCCACGGGGTGGCATATTGGAGCAATCTCCCCAATTGGGACAAAACTCCTACCTGACCTGGGGGAAAGAAAGACAGTATTGCCCTTCTGGAGAGGGGGTATGGCTCGATGCCAGGGCAGGCCGCACCATACTTTTGTTTGTTTTGGCTCTATTTTGAAATGCCTGGTGTTTAGTGGCCATTCTGTCCCCCCAGGGAGCAGATTGGAGATTAATACCCTTAAAGATGTTCAATTAGCCAGAAGAATCTGTGGCTCAAGTCCTTAAGATGTGTGGTCCTTAAAAAGAGGATGGTAGTTAGATGCTGCCCCAGGGAGGGCGTAATTTTATTTGACAAAGCAATCACATAATATGGTAAAATAATGCTTTTTAATTTATCTTGACTGGTAATCATTACAGTTCGTTCCTCATTTAAAATCCCTTTCTAGATTTAGTTATATTTTTATTTTTGACTTTACAGCTGATCACTTCTGCTTAAGAGGAAAGTCAATTTAAAAATATAAATAAAAGTATACCTTGAAAGTGATTTAAAGTGAGGAAAAGAGTTCTAATGGCTATTAGGTAAAACAAATTAGAAAGAAGTATTTTTTGTAGTATGAACATGTTTGAAACGAAAAGCAGCCTGTCCTTAGATGTGCTCAAACCACCAATGGTTTGATTGAAAATGAATCTGTTAATCATTTGTGCCACATAGATTGTTAGTGCAATGTTAACTTTAATGCCCCTAACGCAAAAAACCAAGATCTGGAGATACAAAAAAAACCATCTTCCATGAACATGTGAGATGAGTTTTGAGGCGTGAAGCGATGAAGGGTGTAGCGGCTTCTCAAAGTGATAAGGGTTGTTAAGGGCTGATAGAGAGCTGGGCAGCACTAAAGGAGAAACTAAAGTGGGTTGCAAGGGGTGAGAATGAAAGAGAGTGAGGAAAGACAATACACATGATAAATGGTGGGGAGCAGAGAAACCCATTCACTCACAGTGAATGCTCAATACTAAATAATTGAAGAGTCTCCTCAAGTATGCTGTAGTAAGATACAACTCATCCAGTCAGAACACTGTGAGATCAACTGCACCTGAGCAGGACAGAAAAAACATAAGAGAACGCGTGGGAAAGCCATCAAATCACAATCAGACAACTGAGATAGATAACAAAACCATCCAATTATGAGCAAGGTGCTGACTCTAATTGTAAGTAGACCTGAAGTGACTTTGACTTTATCTGAAAGAGATCATGAATGCTGCTGCCCAACATAGTACAAGATATCCTAATTTACAATTAAACTATTACATCTTTCTTAATTAATCATTGGAGTTATCAAAATTACTAATCTGCAGACAAATAATAATGCATATATAATTGTATAGTTCACATGTGTAAGAACTGCCTACAGCTCGTCTGAATGCAAGTTTTACATACACGGTAAGCAAAACCTTTTCTTTAATACAAATGTCAGTAAATATAGGTCACAACATTACTACTTTGCAGCGAAGATATAAAGTTAACTCCAAGGGGCAGATTTACGTTAAACTAACGCAGCACGGTGCAGCAAGTCATTTTGCTGCGCCGTACTGCGTTAGTCTGGAAAGCACAGGGATGCGACATATTTACAAGAATATGTCGCATCTCTGTGCTTCCCCTGCGCTGGTGCACAAACTGCTGCCATGCGCCGGCGCAGGCACCCTTGCACCATGGTGCAAGGATGCCTGCGTCGTGGGGAGATTGTTTTGTGCAGGAAGGGGCACCTTCCTGCACAAAAACAATCACTACAGGCATTTTCCTCTTCCAATGCGTGCTGTAGAATGCAGCACGCATTGAAAGAGGAAAAACGAGGAGAAATGAAAACATTTCTCCTCGTTATGCCTCGCTACGCCACCTCTAGGGTGGCGTAGCATACTGACGCATCTCCAGAGTTACGATTTCACGTAATTCTGGAGTTGAGTCCTGTTCCATGAGTGTTGCGTGGGAACACCCACTGCAACACCCATGGAACGCCCCTTCACCGCAAAGTGCTGCGTGTGAAGGGACCGTATTTACAAGGAGAGGAAAAGTCACGCAGGGTGGCTTTTCCTCTCCTTGTAAATATAGAGAGCCCCTGCGCCACCAGTACGTCACGAAAAGTGACGTACTGGTGGCGCAGAGGGCTTGTAAATCTGCCCCCAAGTCTTTTGATTTCCTCGAAATACCTAAAACCAAGAAAAGCAAAACTTGGTAACAAGTCTTCTCATCCCTTGCCTCAAGGTATGGAACTCCATTATCTCTATATTAAATACAAATGTGCTATATGCAAAGAGCTCTGCTGCTCTAGGGGTAGGTACACTGTTAATATATAAATGTATTTAAAAAAATGCAACGTCATTGTTTTTGGAGCTTTCATCATATCATTTGGAATACAGTACTGAAAGGTAACAGTGTGTAAATGAAAGGTCCAGACGAAACATTTTGTCAAATGTGGTATAAAATCATGTAGTAAATTGATGTACATTTTTTGAGGAATATCATTTGCCTAAGGTATTTCTCCATATTTCGTTACTCTTTAAAGCAGGTTTCTTTTGCAAAAATGATGTACCCTTGCCTCTCATTACAACCATTCCACTCTGAGGGACAGCCCAACTTATCAGGTTACCAGGCTAAAAGGATGAGCTGTAACTTATTAAAACAGGTACATTATCAGTTAATTGCAGCAGTGCATTAATCCCTGCCAAGTTACCTATTTATGGGTAAAAGGATTATGGAGTAAGACATTTTCCCCCCAAAGTTAATATGCCTCCCATTGTTGTGAATGTCCTGCTGAAAGCTCACAGCTTTGCTGCAGCAACAGTGCTATGCTTTTACAAGCCCCCTTGTAAATACAGTCCAGTTAGGGTTTGATTACGCCTATAGGTGGTATTTATCGCATATGCTAAATAAGGATAACATAGGGTTCACTATTTATTGAATGCGATAAATACCACTTATTACGAGTTGTTGGGGAATTACCTGTGGATTTTGATGTTTAATGGACCGAAATCTGCATGATACAGTAAATACCACATGGTTTTCCCCTGTTACATTTCGGCAGGTTTAACCTGCCAAAATTGAATGATGGTTGAGTTATTTAATGCAGCCAATAATTATCAGATAAGTTAAATACATATCAACTTGTAATTCAAACCCGTGTGTAAACATGGGTTCAGGCTTGGTACAGAATTTAATTTAACTTGTAATCAGGCCCATAGACTTTTTGAAGCCCCCTGGCAAGCACAGGCATGAATCAGCTTACCAACATAAAAGGACAGATAAGTAGTGACCCATGCACCTCCCATGACTTACCTGGAGACTATGCATAATGGCTAGCAATCATCCCTTTCAGAGACTACAGGCTTATATTTATTAATGAGTTCATTTTCTCAAAAGAGAGACACACAGAAGAAAGCCACACTAAGGGGCCGATTATGATGTCGTTCGGAAAGGCTCTGAATGGGATTCGGATTCTCCGAATCCGATTCGGAACCCATGTTTCCGACCGAATTGGAGACATTTCCGAGTGACCGATTACAATGCAGGGAAACCGTTAGGGCTTTTCGAATCGGTTCTGAATGGCATTTGGACAGCCCAAGTCGTTTGGAGCCGAATCATACAGCTCTAAGGACACCGTTTCCGACCGAGCGATTACGATGGCCGATTCGGACAGCCGCTCCGAATCAGTTTCCCCAACACAAAACAGCTGTTGGAATCTGACTTTGGGGGCCCGTAGAAGGCCCCCCTTCACCCTGAGGCCTCCGGTTGGGGCCTGTGGTGTTATATTCCATATAGTTACCCTATATAGGCGCAGGTAACATTGCAACCTTTCACCTATATTCTTCCCTACATTACATACATAACGGTTCTTAGGGACTGACCTTTTACCTAGATACGACACTGCATTCAGAACGCGGGTTTCCCCCTAGTTCGAATCTCATACAATATGCATGAGGCTTCTTGGAAGCACAGCAGGACTAACATCTCCTGTATAATATCTCTTTATAAAGTTCAGACCCGGCGTCATCCTTTAGGCCGACACAGTAACACAGCAAGGTAGGACCCCTGGGGAGACCTATGGGTATATATACATCACATCTTGCTTAGAAGGACAGAGGAGACCGAGACTTCCCGGCTGACACACTGACCAGAGACGCTGAGGTTCCTGCATGCAGACACTCCAGCTCGCAGTGGTCTAACATCCCTCGCGGATGTCCAACTCGAGACCAGGACGGGGTCCCATATTCTCTCACTCTCAGGTAATGGGGTTGACTAGATCCTAGAGGGATTCTTGGCATAACACCTACACAGATGCTAGGTACATTTAGGTACATCTAGTTAGGGAGACATTGTAGGAGTACGCACTTTTTATCATGTGTTTTATGTACTTGTATATATTCATGATTTCTGCAAGATGGTAGAACTTTACCATCCCTTCATTTTCGTAGTACTTCTAATCATATATCTCTGCTACTGTCTGATGGTTGTTGCAGCTCATCAATTCTACACTAGAATAACAACTGTTCAATAAATACTTATTGAAAACGCCCAGCCTGTTTATTCTGTGTATCTCTCTGAGAGAAACTAAGTGAGCATGAGTGACTGAGCGAAAGGTAGTATATTGTTTCCACGATTCTGAGGGATCAGGGTTGTCATGTTCTGAGGTTGCCAGAATCTATTCTCTCCTTGGTAAGAGGAGATTATAGTGGCACTGTGAGCTAGCTGATACAGACAGGCTAACGTATCCAGTGGGGGTGCACGGAATCAGTCCGCCACCAATCCCACAGTTTATGTTATCCAAACGTGCAGATCCTGTATAGGTTATATAGGAACTACACAACATGGCGCCGCCAACGTTGGTTGGGTACTTATTTAATATTAGAATCTGCGTAGTTCAGTTGTGCTATTCTCAGAGACCCCTATTCACAAAACACCAGAGACGTCTGGAGTGGGTGGGCACAAACTCCGCCACAGCTGAGTGGGCTAAAAAATCCTATTTATTGGCTGTTGATTAATCAAGCTTGAAGGACACAGTGTTCCTAAAATTGTGCAAAAACACCTTATCTTAGTTTCCTTGAAAATACTTCTTCCTCTAAACAATGACTGAAGGCGTGGAAAACGCGGAGGGAGTTGTGCATAGCTTGCACCTCTCAGATGAAGAAGAAAATGCAGATGCAATTCAGATTGCAGAAACTTTGAGCCATACAGTCACCCTGAAATTACTTGCGCGTGGTGTAACAGCCAGGGGTGGCATAGTAGCTTTCGTGATTGAGGCACACAAATCATATAGAACAGAGGTATTTTATTCGTGGGTTACATTCCCAGCAGCAAATGCAAGAACAAAAACATTTCACTCCTACACAGAAGGAGATGCACCAGTGGAATATTGTCCAATTGAGGACATTGAGGTTCCGCTCACATACTAGGAACACTTATACTGGTTTAAAGATGCCCTACCCCACATAAGAAGAAGAGTGAGACTCGGCCCGCTCGGAAGAGCAGGGGCAACATGGCCAATATTAGCGGCCTACACACCACATCCTGACATTGAAACAATGCCACTAGGAGACTTACTCACACAACACAAGAATTGATAAAAATTTACAGAAACTTGACGCAATTTGTCATGAAGACACTTACAGTCCAACCAGCAATAGTTGCAACAAATGGAACTCAAGTTCAGAATACAGCAACTAAAATCACACCACAAACATTACACGCAGTAATGGGTATAATGCCCACAAAACGTGAACAAATGCCATTCTGGGTAGCTCAGAAAATAACACAGCTAGAGGCAGTATTCCCGAATACTACCCCGTATGAAAAACACAGAATGATAACAATCTGCATGCCCATAGGGATAACACCACAAATAGAGGATTGTACCACTTGGGGTACAGTCTTTGCTGCCATTTATACCAGAACTCATAGTATCCCATCATAAGCAGTAGTACCAGACGTATTGAGACAAATACAAAACGAGTACGGAGCAGAACCTGCTCTGAACTTAGGGATGAAGTTACTAGGTAACTATGCCCAGGTATCAGTCATAATATTAGCTAATATTAAAGGGGAAGCAGCTTCAGTGGCTATCCGCCAACGCCTAAGGGAGTTCAGTCCTTTAGAACAAGAACACGAACTACCGAAAATAATTGAAACTGCATATGCAGAATTAGGCAGAGACAGTTTGGGTGGGAAAGCTTTAAAACCACAACTGATGGGCAGTCCTGAAAAGGACACTTCTAAGCAGATACCCGCTTCAACAAAGAAGAAGTGGGACAATAAAAAACAACCAAACTTTAAAGGAAATAGATCTCAATCAAGAGGTAGATCTCCTCCACAGGAGCCCTCCGAAAAGAGTTATAACCTTAGTAATAGGGATAATATTAGGAAACCTGACAGGTATCAGGATACTGATACACGTTCCTCTCGTTCCTTTCAGGGTTCATCAAAAAACTCAGAGAGGGAAGGACGGTCAGACAGACAAGAAGAGCGTACAAAGTCCAGAGACAAGCAGCACGCTCAAGATTACACTTCTAAAAAAGAAGAGAAACCAAAGCAAAAGCCACAGTTCAAATAGAAGAAGGTTGCAGGTCTAAAGATCAGACATGCCCAGAATTCTGAGGACTCGACTACTGAACGGGGAATGGGCTCTGACGATGCTAGACAGTGCGGCAGAAGTAACAATAGCTCGCCAGAACCTGATGGAATTTCTGGTGACAGCGGACTTGAATGATTATATCACGGTAGAGACACCCGATACTAGGGTAAGTGTCCCACATAAGTTATATGAAATAACACTCCAAATTGAGGGGAACAAATGTAGGACAGTTAGAGGTCTCTTTTGGGAGAATCTGTCATTTGGCTATGACATTTTGTTAGCTGAACAAGATTGGCCGCCAGCATTCGTCATGGAAAACCCTAAAGGAGAAATAGTAATTCTACCGGCATTCTCAGACCATATTCCCAGGCACCTAAAACACACATATGCGCAGGGGTGGGCGGTAGCCCAAGCCCCTGCATTATACAAAAACCATGTTGGATGGGATGAGGATTCAACCCACCACATAATTCCTTTAAAAAATACTCCAACTGCACAGAGGCAGTATCCAATAAAGCAAGAAGCTAAAAAACAGGTCAGGGAGATCTTAGATCAACTTGAATACCAAGGGGTGATCGAAAATTGCACCTCATCAATGAATAATCCTTTGTTTCCGGTTATGAAACCTGACAATTCATATCGTTTAGTTTTAGATTATAGACATTTAAACACTTGCACAAAGACATTTGCAGTCCAAAATGCACAACGTGCCGCATTAATGAATAACATTGTGCAGAAAAAATATAAAACGACACTTAATATCTCAAATGGATTTTTCTGCCAAAATATAGCGCCTGAAAGCAGGTATCTAACAGCATTCTCAGCGCTAGGGTCCCAGCGTCAATTTTGTCAGCTCCCCCAGGGGTATAAGAATAGCCCGGGGTTGTTTTTGGCCAGAGTAACTGAGTTACTTCAAAAATTGGATGAAGAGGCATTGTCCTATGTGGATGATATTTATCTAACGGACGATGACCTGGAGAAGCACTTGAACAGAGTGAACTCCATAATTTTGGGATTTGCATCTGAGGGCTACAAATTCAACTTTAAAAAATCAAAAATTGCCCACCTCAGTGTCCTGTTTTTAGGATATGAGTTTTCAAGTGAAGGGAAAAGCCTGACAGCCAATTTTTTTGAAAAATGTGCGCTGCTCCAACCTCCAAAATCATTGAAAAAGTTACAATCAATCCTGGGATTCCTGAACTTTGGCAGAACATACATTTTAGATTACGCAGAAAGAGTAAAACCTTTCTACGATTTAATAAAACCTGATTTTTCAGTAAGACAATGAACACAGGAACACACAGATATCCTTCGTTCCTTACAAGCTGACATGATAGCTTCCAAACACTTACAGACACGCATAAACATACGGAACCTGGTGATCCGTATAGTTGCGGGTCAATCTGGGTACACCTATCTAACATATAATGAAGGTGAAACAGTACCAATTGCATACAAATCACATTTGTACACAAATGCTGAGATGTGCTTCGCATCTACAGAAAAGATTCTAACAGCTGTACAGACTGCTGTAGTGAGAGAAAGAGCACTGGCACAAGGGAAACAAATAATAGTAGTGACTCCGGTTCCAGCCTTAGAGGCTGCGACAAAGGCAAGCATTCCTAACGCTAAAGTCTTACATCCAAGATGGATACATGGGCTAATTCTCTCACTGCAACAGATGTAGAATACAGGTACGACCCAAATTTAAAGACACAAGCATTTCTGCAATACGAACAAGAATATCCTCTACCGAACGAAATAATGCCTCTAGATCAGTATGAATATATAATTTACACTGACGGATCAGCTCAACCGGCCATAGGAAGTAAGCAACAATATAGCGCGGCATGCGTAATCGTTAAAGGTCGCATGCGGGATGGAAAGTTCCACCCAAGTTGCACAAAAACGCAATCTCGAGGAGACTGCACAGCACAGCTGGCAGAGTTAAAAGCCTTGATACTGGAACTGGTAAATACGGATCGAGAATTCCCCACACTAATTGTGTGCAATTCATTTTACTGTGTACAGTCATATAATGAATATTTGAAGCACTGGGTTCAAAACGGGTTCAAAGATGCAAAAGGTGGCACAATTAAGCATAAAATGCTATGGGAACAGGTAGTGGAGTGAAAACCGAACTACCGAGAGCTCATGTGATACATACACTGAGTCATCAGCGTGATGGCATCCACGTTGAAGGGAATTCATTGGCTGATGAAGCCGCAAAGGGGGCTGTACGCACGGCTTCCGTAGCTGCAATCACTCGTTCTAAAACGAGAATAGACGGTGAGATTGTGGTGGCTGTCATTGCTTCACGCAAAAACAGCAAAGCAGTACCAAAAAGGTTTCCACTCAAGTACTCCTACAAGTTAGATGCCAATAACATTCCATTTGCTCAGATTCCTGGAGTGGGGGATAGAGTAATTCTAAACATGGATCGCAGGTTAGGTTTAATTCCAGCAGCACACCAAGGGATAGGTTCTACACATGCAGGAGTTACGGCGACTGTTTCTTTATTGAAACAACGCTATTGGTGGCCTGAGTTAACTAAGCAAACTAAAGACTATGTCTTGAAATGTGGCATCTGCCAGCAGATGAAAGGTTCCTCTGTAACACGTCCAGCACAGACACCATTATTAATATTTGACAAATCACTAGCGTGTGTTTATTTGGACCACCGCAGCCCCTTACAAAGAGATGGGGCTTACAGGTATATCATGGTTGCAGTGGATTCCTGCTCAAGTTTCCTATGGGTGTGGCCCCAAAGCTCGGCTGACGCTCGAACTGTTATAAAAGATTTGCGAGTCTTTATAGGGACATACGCAATTGGCACATTACATTCTGACCAGGGCCCTGCGTTTAGCTCTCGGGCTTACAAAGAGGCCATGCGAGGATTGGGTGTAGCTTTGTGGTACTCCTCTCTGCACCATCCTGTGGAAAATTCGGTTGTGGAGAGAAAAAACTGAGAATTAAAGCATTCTTTAACGGCTAGAGTATTAGGCACGGGTGAGAGTTGAGTAAAACATCTGTATGGGGTGCCGCGAGCATTGAATAACATGCCAAGAAGTTCTCTAGGGGGGGTCACTCCATATGAGGTCCTATTTGGGACAAGAATGTGGGTACCTGATCTTGATTGTGAAGGCGCAGTGGTGGATGAAAAGCCTTTTGACATCCATGATCGTTTGGCTGTTTTACAGGATCCAAATGAGTCCAGGACACAACAAAGTAATGTCCATATGAAGCAGACAGCCACTGGGGAAGTCAAATCAGTCATGGCAAGACCTGTCTGGATCCCAAAAGTCGGGGATCTGGTCAGAGAGAAAATAGTGGACAAGAAAGTATTTGGGCCATCTCAGAAAGCCTGTACAGGTTCTAGCAGTTGAAGGAACAAGAACTGTACTTCTACCGCCTCTTGCCGGGAAAAAGGAGAAATGATTTGTCTCAATCGACCTAATCAAATCACACTATGTGGCCGATACTGAGTAGTAGGCCAAGTGGACTCCAAAGTAGCAGACGCCCTCCTCTCGCTACAATTCAAGAAGTTCAAACGGAAAGACTCATCACATTTGAAGAGTCTCCTGCACGGAATGATGGACTATGCAATAATGCTATGGAACTCGTTCCCCTTGAACCTGAAGTTCAAATTCAGAACCAAAATGAAAGACAAATTTCAATTCGACCAAATACAGATGTCTTCATCAGCATGCCTCAACAAGTGCAAACTACGATCTCTACAAATCCTGATGCAATACCAACAATTGATCGAACTGCTTCTGGCTACTTCATAAACTTTGATACGTTTTCTTTGGATCCAAGTGAACCGGAAGCGATGCCAGCCCAAAAATCGCGCAAGCCTGGTGTCACCATGGGTAGAACTATGGGTAATCACCAGGATACTTTTCTTTCTTTTCTGGTTAGGCTTAGTAATAGTTTTTAGCATGCTTGTTAATGGAAAATACCTTTGACAAAGCTCTGCAGCCCAAAAGGTGAACTTAATTTTAAAACCACACCAATCATCTCATCGAGAACAAAGAGACTTGTCATCAGTGAACATTACAGCAGTTCCTATACCTGATGGTATAGTTTGGGACAAGGTTGATTTCGATATATTTGGTCCGACTGAACTTTTAAGAATTCCTCATTTATTTAAAATATCGTTGAGTGATATCATTACCTCAAGTACATTTTCCGATGATTGGGATTTTGAAACTGTAAATAACATGTTGTCTGATTCGGAAAAATCTGCTGCGTTTTCTAATAGTGAAACATTGGAAAGCACATCGGATTTCGAAACAATGTATTGTTATCAACACTATGGTCATCACTTTCTGCTAATCCTAGAAATGTGTTCACTTACCACCAGTGGGAACATTGTCCAACACCGCCGAAAGGCAGTTCAAAAACATTTACACAAAAGTTTCCATATTTTTCAGGGTTTGATATGTCTGACCCAGCATCATATTATTATAAGGTTGCATCAACATCAGCACAGAAAAATATGTTAACAAACACCAAACAGATTTACACTGCTTCCTTTATTGCCCAGTTGTCTGAACGAGGTTTCGACTTATGGAAAGACACCATAGACTTAAAATCAGTCTGGGGTACTAGGGAATGGCAAGTTCAGGGAAGGGAAGCTTTGTTTAGAGCATGCCTTATCCCTCAACAAATCATGTTTTTGAACGAGACAGTACAACAGACGTCTTGCCTTGGACTAGCCAAGAACAAAGACTTGAACACACCTCGGCTGCCAACTCCATCACACACCGAGGGTAACATAACATCACAGAAAGAGATTACGTTGAATGACATTATGCAATACAACAGATCAGACCCCGATTGGGAGAAATGGTTGATTTGGCCCACAGACACTAATAGTTGTCAGGCGAGATTCATGGGTAAAACCGTAGGGTTCGCTATCCATAGGCCAGATCCACGTTATGTACAGAGAGAACATCCAGGGGTAGTGACATCCTACAGCGTTGGGAAGTTGTGCCTTGATTGGCTAAAAACCTCAATGCTCACAAAGGTGAAGCAACACTTATCCTTACTGTCACAGGATGTGGATCTCAGGGATTTTTTACTAGGTCCCAGGAAGCCACGTCAGAAACGTTCTATTATGCTGTCTATAATGAAATATGGAAAATATCCCAACAAGAGGCCGCAGAGAGCTTACGTGAAATAGACCATATATATCTAGAAAAATCTCTAGCAGTGGTAGACAATGGATTAACTACATTGACCTCCAGGATTTATTCCTTAGGCAACATTGTATCTTCTGCGATAGACATACTGGAACAAGATTTGGCCATATAACAACACGGGCAATCTCAATTACGTTCTATTATGTTATTAAGCTGGAGCTGCAATCTTTGCGTGCAGGCTATGTGCCTTGGCGTTATATCAACAGTATGTCTCTGTTTTCTGAATACAATCTAACAGATAAACAGATAGAAATGGCACAAAGGGGCGTGAAATATACAATGCTTCATATCGAAAAACTGGATAGATTAGCATTTACAGTGGCAGAATTACCGTCCACAGAATGGCTAATCTATGGCCACATAACTCTACCGGTCACTACGTTTCAGTTTCAGTATTGCCTTGAACAAAAGCAAGCAGGCAGATATGAAGAAATGGGTAAGGAATACATTAAGGAATCATGGGTATTACCATACAGATTCCGATGCCGGAGTGGGGATCGAGAAGTGTTTCTAAGCGGTACAAACTGTGAGAACGCTTTAAGTGGATCACTCATATGCCAGGATATAATACTGCACGGGGCTTGTAATGGTTCTGTAGCAAACTTGTCCTGCCATTTGAGGGGTGCCCCAGCTGCAGTGATTACTCCAGCATTCAGGCTACTTTCAAATGGGAGTTACTTGATGCTGAACAGTCAAGGCTGCTGCGGAATGCTCCCGGGCATCGCATATCTGGTAACCGTGAGCTCCAGGGTTACTTGTTGTATTCAAGTATTGTTTCCACCGACACATACAGTCAGAGAGGCGCCGTTATGGCCTTCACTGAATGTTTCTTTAATACGGTTTGATACTCTAAGCAGAATGAAAGCCATGCTTTTACAAAAGTCTGTGCCCTTAACCTCCGCTCGAGAGACTTTTGATCTCCAGATCGCAAGATCTTCGGCAGAGATACAGGCGCTTATTCATACAAACTGCCCTTTCCATTTAGCAGAAATGGTAAATCGTATCTTTAACATGTTTGATACGACAGGCATAGTCCACCTATTTAAGACCATAGCTTCTGGACTTCTGAGCACCTTTCAGACGGTACTTGGAGTTATACCAAACTTCATACACTCCGTTTTCGGAAGCATCTTTGGAGGATTTCCGCTCATCCTGTTTCTAGTAGCAGGTATCCTGATTGTTTTATATTTACTATGCAATGGACGTCCCAGTCACCAAGGAGATGGAAAGAGGACTCCTGGAGCGTAAATACCGTGACCACATTGTACAACATTTAGGCATGCCTCGCCTAAGAGAACTAAGTGCATCTTGGTTCTTGTCATTTCGACCAGTCTGGATGGACTGCATCTCACCTGTCCTCCGATGCCTGTTTTGCGGAGAAGAATGCATGTTAGACCTTTGTTTGACACTCCCATTATGTGCGCAACCGGACGTGAATGCTTTACTGGACCAGATAACGGCCCATGTTCTGCAGTGTCCTCAGCGCATTCCGATGTTGATGGCGGCATTCCTTGAGCCCCCACAGGTAGTAACAGCACCTGTTCGGATGGACACCTGCTCCTCCTCTGACACCCAGGCTTTGGACGGCACACAGGCTGCCCCAGCACCGGCTGGGGACAGTGTGGAACATCATCTGTGCTCAATTGACGTACTCTGCGAGATGCTACAGGAGCCGTCTACTGCGGAAGCAAGCAACGAAAATGTTGCGTCTACCAGCCAGGACACATAAACATTTGACTCATTTGGCTCGTCGTGTGCTGGAAGAAATTCGCCCTTTTTTAAAAACAAGCTCAAATTTGGAACGCAAAACAAAAATTTACATTCCTTTAATTTATTGAGCATACATGGCTTTCTAATGCTTATAGTGCCTCGGATTATAACTAAGGACACTTTAGAGCTATGGCTTGCAAAAAAAATTTTTTTAGACAGTTTTACGTTTTTTAGAATTTTTTTAGAAGTTTTAAACATTTTTAGCTAAACAGCTGTTTTTAAACGTTGTGTGTACCAATATCTAGTTAAGCTAGTAGTACAGTAATAAGTTACATATGTCGTCCAGTCGGAAGAGGAGTGGGTGTTATATTCCATATACGTACCCTATATAGGCGCAGGTAACATTGCAACCTTTCACCTATATTCTTCCCTACATTACATACATAACGGTTCTTAGGGACTGACCTTTTACCTAGATACGACACTGCATTCAGAATGCGGGTTTCCCCCTAGTTCGAATCTCATACATTATGCATGAGGCTTCTTGGAAGCACAGAAGGACTAACATCTCCTGTGTAATATCTCTGTATAAAGTTCAGGCCCGACATCATCCTTTAGGCCGACACAGTAACACAGCAAGGTAGGACCCCTGGGTAGACCTATGGGTATATATACATCACATCTTGCTTAGAAGGACAGAGGAGACCGAGACTTCCCGGCTGACACACTGACCAGAGCCGCTGAGGTTCCTGTATGCAGACACTCCAGCTCGCAGTGGTCTAACATCCCTCGCGGGGTGTCCAACTCGAGACCAGGACGGGGTCCCATATTCTCTTACTCTCAGGTAATGGGGTTGACTAGATCCTAGAGGGATTCTTGGCATAACAACTACACAGATGCTAGGTACACTTAGGTACATCTAGTTAGGGAGACATTGTAGGAGTACTCACTTTTTATCATGTGTTTTATGTACTTGTATATATTCATGATTTCTGCAAGATGGTAGAATTTTACCATTCCTTCACTTTCGTAGTACTTCTAATCATATATCTCTGCTACTGTCGAATGGTTGTTGCAGCTCATCAATTCAATCAATCAATCAATCAATAAATCAGGGGCTTGTATAGCGCGTGAGGGTCTCAAGGCGCGGGGGAGGGGGGCGGCGGCTCCGGAATCAGTTGAAGAGCCAGGTCTTGAGGTCTTTCCTGAACGTGTGCAGGGTTGGGGAGCGTCTGATGTTCACAGGGAGCTCGTTCCACGTCTTGGCTGCGATGTAGGAGAAAGCTCTCCTGCCAGTTCTGTGTCTGCGGATGCGGGGGACCTGTGCCCTGGCGAGGTCGGCGGAGCGGAGGTTCCTCTTGGGTACGTGGAAGGATAATCTCTCATTGAGGTATTTGGGTCCGATGTTGTGTAGGGATTTGTAGGCGTGGGTGAGGAGTTTGAAGGTGACCCTCTTCTCGACGGGGAGCCAGTGGAGGCCTCGTAGGTGTTGGGTCATGTGCTCATGGCGCGGTGTCCCGAGGACGAGTCTGGCTGTGGCGTTCTGGATGGTCTGGAGTCTACGCAGGAGGATTTTGTTGATTCCGGCATAGAGGGCGTTGCCATAGTCTAGTCTGCTGGTGATGAGTGCGTGGGTGACGGTCCTTCTGCATTCGGGGGGATCCACTTGAAGGTCTTACGCAGGATGCGAAGGCAGTTGAAACTGGTGGAGGCGACGGCGTTGATCTGGCGGTTCATGGAGAGGGAGGAGTCGAGGATGATGCCGAGGTTCCTGGCGTGGTCTGTGGGGGTGGGTGGGCTCCCGAGGGTGGAGGGCCACCAGGTGTTGTCCCAGGCGGAGGTGCAGGGACCGAGGATGAGGACCTCGATCTTCTCTGAGTTTAGCTTCAGGCAGCTGTCCTTCATCCAGGCTGCCACGTTCTTCATGCCTACCTGGAAACAGAGTCTGGTGTCTTCGGGATTCTTCGTGAGCGAGAGGATGAGCTGGGTGTCGTCGGCGTAGGATACGATGCTGAGCCCATGCTGTCTGACGATGGCGGCGAGGGGGGCCATGTAGATGTTGAAGAGCCTGGGGCTGAGTGAAGATCCCTGGGGTACTCTACTCTAGAATAACAACTGTTCAATAAATACTTATTGAAAACGCCCAGCCTGTTTATTATGTGTATCTCTCTGAGAGAAACTAAGTGAGCACGAGTGACTGAGCAAAAGGTAGTATATTGTTTCCACGATTCTGAGGGATCAGGGTTGTCATGTTCTGAGGTTGCCAGAATCTATTCTCTCCTTGGTAAGAGGAGATTATAGTGGCACTGGGAGCTAGCTGATACAGACAGGCTAACGTATCCGGTGGGGGTGCACGGAATCAGTCCGCCACCAATCCCACAGTTTATGTTATCCAAACACGCAGATCCTGTAGAGGTTATATAGGAACTACACGACAGTGGGGGTACCCATGGGACCCTTCTTTCCAAACATGCACAGTGTGGCAGGCACCATGGGATGCCTGCCACAGGGTGCAAAGTTTTCCCCAACCACCCCTTTTTTCAATGAGAGCCTGTGTTCTCGTTCGGAACACAGGCTCCCATTGAAGTCAATGCGAGTCCGACCGAACGATGCTGGGAAGCTTCGTAATCGGTCGGTCGGACTCGCAGAACCCGATTCGGTTGAACACGATTCCGAAACCGATTCAGTCGGAAGAGTTTCCGAACGACATCGTAATCGGCCTCTAAGTATTTTTAAAAGGCTGTATTGAATGTAGAATCCCATTTTTAGAGAAGGTTCTATGATTACATAATGTTGAAAATGTGATGCATATAAAACAAAGAAAACGGCAATGTATGAGATGGAAATCATTAAATCAAATCATATATGGAATCAATCTGTATCAGAATCTCTCCTTTCCTAGCTAATGTCTTCACCAAAATTGCCATCTAAATGAGTACTCCAGTTGGCCACTTACACACATAGCTTTCACTGATAACTTTTCAATGTTGTTGAATCTACAGTGAGTGAGGTCAGTTTTTGTCTTTCATTTTTTATGTGCTTTGCTGGAGAAAGAGACAGATAGCACCAATTCGCACCAGAATGTGACCTTGAAGAGGAATTCTTGCAGCATCGATGCGCCATCAAATGTCTGAAGATTCTCTCTCCACTAAGATGGCTGCGAATCCAACTTATATGTGATTTCTCAGCATTACTATGAGAAAAAAAATGCCACACTTTTTATGATATAAGGCGCGAAAAATAAACGTGTAAATTTGTTCTGCACATTTGCCTAGGTGTTTTGTACTTAATATGGGTGATCAATGCACTATTAACCTATATCAAAGTATCACACTATATAATGGATACAAGCAATTAAATAGAGATCAAAATCATAGGTACATAATGAATGAATAAATGATGTGAGGGGCTCAAAAGGAGGAAAAAAGCAAAGCATATGACACCTGCTAAACCAAAATGTACAACTTGACTCTACATTTAATTTTTTGTCTGGTGTAGACTATTGATTAAATATTCAAATATTTATGCTTTTTTGCCTGAAACGCTCACATTTGAAAACACAATATTGTTGCATCTTATTGATTTTGTAAAAATAGGTGGAATATTTTGTACGTTTTTCATCCAAACTGAATTAATTAAGCGATTACACTACCTGAGCCATCAAGAGCCGTTTTAGCCTATGCTCATAGTCAAGACTGACCATTTGCCTCTTTCACTAATCAAGGTAGATTCATATATTTGGCATGGGCTTGGGGGGAGTCTAATCAGCAGAGCCTGACTTCTTGAAGTGAAAGCTTCTCTTACCTGATCTATTCCACTGGTGAGTCCCATCCAGTCCCAGTGGCTTCTCTTCAATATCAAGGTATGCCTTTGTCATAAACAGGGCTGCTCCATTTACTCATTTGGACAGCCTCCCCATTGCCCTATTGTGTTAACCAGGTCAAGAAACCAAATCCTGGAAGTCTAGTGAATAGGTGAATGTGCAGGGCTACTATCGGAGAATGGGGATGTTAAACGAGTCCCTAATACCACAAACCACATTCCTGTGATTGTTTTTGATGTCCTAGCATTACACATTGATGTGCTAATTATTGCCTCATAACTAACTGAAAATGCATTTGTTATGCTAACACTAGTCAAACACTACATCAGTAGGACACACAGACACGTGGTGCCCCCTACATCAAATGAGCCTTGGCATCACATGATATGTTCCAATGTATGTCCTTCCTGGGCTTCATTTGGCCACCGTCTGCTACAAGCATCATTGAAATCAATCCATTGTGGTGCGAGAAGACCCACTACAAGCAGAACATCACACAAGTGTCATCTTTGGGTCAGCTACCTGCCCACGCTCTTAGATGAAACAAGACACTTTGAAGTCACTTATTACACGCCC
The DNA here is from genome assembly GCA_963921515.1 of Calotriton arnoldi. Lineage (NCBI taxonomy): Eukaryota > Metazoa > Chordata > Amphibia > Caudata > Salamandridae > Calotriton > Calotriton arnoldi. Next base: position 377,693 of record CAWUFW010000648.1, on the reverse strand, counting down.
ATCAATAACATTACTCAAGTATGCTTCAGGTACACATTGATCAACATCAGGGTCTCATCAATATCCATGAGCGCCTGGCCTCATGCCATCAATACTATGTTACATACCTGTGTCACTTCATGCTATATGCAATGCTTTGTGCATCATCCTCTTAGCTTTCCCTAATGCCCCATTTGGTAAGGTTATGTTCAGAACACAACAAGCTGGCATACTGGTGCATACCTATACACATTAGGGATTGTCCACAAATAGTCAACCTGTGGCACTGATAGGTGTGTGTTGCAAAATTCCAAGTTCACAATCAAATGTGAACTGTAAAGCATGCAATGGCTGACTGATAGCACACCCTACAGTTGGCATGTTTAACATCTATGGTTCACTGCCTTATGAGCTAGTATTTGTCACAAATAAGGTCACAGGACAAGATTGGTTCCTCCATATTTGTCCACCATTTTTTCACTTTCCTTCACAACACCCTTGGAACAAGAGCTGCCTGAAACTGATTCTCCTTCAACCAGTGGGTTTTGCCAAGTAATCCTAGAGGGGAATTCTATGGTCCAGCAAGACATAATATTGGCACGTCCAATGGAGACATGAACTGTAGGATTAGGTTTATAAAGCTGCCTGTCCTCACTGTGCTGACTGGTTCAGGAATGGCTGATTATGTACTTCTGCATTATGGAGTTCAGTGTATGTGTTGTTGATGTAATATTACAATGTATTCTGCAGAATTGTATGCAATTCAGAATCTGAAAATCAGTTAAAAACAAATGACAGAATGGAGAAGAAAGCACAATGCTCTAATTCTTGGCTCAACAGGTGAAATTAACTTTTATTCTCATTTCCAAGCCTGAGAAATGCGTGAAGTTTAAATGTATAATGTGTTTGGAGTATGACACAATGTAGACAGAAATGCATCCTCTGTAGACAAAAAGGCTAGTGGTTATAAACAGGCATTTCTTTCTGCACATTCACAGATGTAAACATTTTTATGGTCAACCTGAGACATAGGTAGAGTGGTTTAAACTACGAGGTATCTGGCTCAGATGAAGTATGAAGCCACATGCACACTGGCATGGATCAGGGCTGGTCCACATTAAAGGCTTAAGCCCATGTGAATGCTCCTTTGAATTGTGATATTGTACAATTCACAAAAGGACAGGATGATCTTGTGTACCAATTCTGGGAGTCCGGTATTAGTCACGTGTTTCCAAGATACTAAAGTGTGAATTAAGGATACAAAATATGTGGGGGCATATTACCAAGGAAGTGGCGGAGAGAGGCGTTAGCCGTCTTGGCTTAACGCCTCTCTCCGCCACTTCGGAAACGCCAGGCTGCACCATATTAACAAGGATATGGTGCAGCCTGGCGTTTCCCCCTGTGATGGCGCTAAGTTACACAACTTAGCGCCAGCGCAGGCACCCTTGCACCAGAGTGCAAGGGTGTTTGCGAGCAGGGAGGTTTGTTTATGTGTAGGAAGGAGTTTCTTCCTGCATATAAACAAACCTAAAATGCCATTTTGTAACTTTCATGTGTGCTGCTTCTTGCAGCACTCATGGAAGTTACAAAATGGCATTTTGATAAACGGTTTGTTCATGTACAGGAAGGACACCTTCCTGTAGATGAACAAACCATGGCATTTTGCTTTTTCCATGTCTGCTGCACAAGGCAGCACACATGGAAAAAGCAAAAACGAGGAGAAATAAAGCATTTCTCCTCGTTTCACCACCTTAAGACCAGGATTTTTCTGGTCTTAAGTTCGGCGCTGCCACCTATTATCACCAAACTTGATAATAGGTGGCAGCGTCGACTTCAATGGGTGTTGCGGTGGAACGCCCACTGCAACACCCACTGCACGCCCCTTTCACGCTAAGTTTAGCGTGAAAGGGTCTATTATCAAGGCAGTGTTAAGCCACTTAACGTGGCTTTAAGCCACGTTAAGTGGCTTAACGCTGCCTTGATAATAGGGTGCTGACCCTATCGCCACCACAACGTCAAAAAAAGTGACGTTGTGGTGGCGATAGGGGCTTGATAATATGCCCCGTGGTGTTTAAGATCTTTGGCTACTTTGTGTGAGGTTTTTTGTACCTCAGTTGGGGCACAGAGATAGAACGACAACTGAAATCAGGAGATAAAGGGAGACAGCATATGCAGAAGAAGGGAGGATGAGTAAAATATTTTTCTGTAAGCACAATCATCTCATGCAAACACTACATTGTGGGGTTATGAAAGGAGAAGTGCTGTAATCTGTGCTCGCAGAAATTGGATTAATAAATTGGGAAGTAGTGAAGTTTTCCTACTTAATAAATAGGCTCTGGTGAGGTCAAAATACAGTTCTGAGAAAATCTATGCTCCACTCTTCTAACTATGGCACAAGCATCAGTCAATCCCCATAGAAGTAGATCCAGCGCAACCCCTAATTCACGAGCCAGGGACCAAAAATATTTCTTCACACATAAACCACTTACCAAACAACGGGGACCATCACACATTACCCATAAATGATCCCTGAAGACGGGCGCTGGATTTAGGGGGGTTAATTTGTCAGTTTATGAACTATACCATACTTCGCATTGTTAACAATATATATTCCTAGCTATTCTTAACTTCAACTGTCCTCTTTTGGTCGATGGACCATTAGTTGACGAGGTGATGGTGACTATGATTAACTAAACAGTTTAATACTTTAACTAATTAACCACAGAGTTGTTTATTCGGTTAATAATTTGATCTTATTGAAACTTTAAATGCTCATAATTCAGATTATCAGTGCACACACAAGATCACATATAAGAGAACAAATTATCAAGCAATGTAATCAAAATGAATCATTTTGCATCGACATCAAAGCGTGCATAGGGAATGGGGAAGAGAAGGTACAGCCTAATACTTTGCAGAAATATATTGCAAAATTAAAGCATTTAAGGAGGGTATTACCCACCAATGAATCAGGAAAACCACTTCCTTGGCCGAGGTTGTGGCAATGGGTCCCTAGAGATAGGCTCAGAGGACAAAGTTAACAGGACAGAATGCAGCTAAGTCTTGTAATAAACTAACAGACAAAAGATAATCTCCCAAGTCTATCTACCTTTGATCTAGACCTCCTCGGACGCAGTCTCCTCCCAAGCACTCCCGCAACGTTCTCTTACCTAAGGCACTCTCTGACTCGGTGCAGATCTGCTCTCTCTGTTTTGGTGCACTTCCCTCTCGATGTTCTAGATGTTCTCTGCGTTCTCTATCGCGATGCTCTGCTCTCGATACTCTCTCCCTCGATGTTCTGCCACACCCCTAATTGGGATATCAATTATACCCTGATGCCTAGTTCACTATCTTACAATGTTGCAGTGTCAGTAGAAACTCGACCTGTGATTGGTTGTCACGAATCATGTTAGGGTCTCCTCATCCAGTTCTCCCCACAAATCCATCCCATACCGGTTCTAACAAAGAAGTATTAAGGATAAATACATTCGTATACTACTAATATCAATAGTTATACATTTCGCAACATTCTCATATTGTGACATCCGCTTCACATTCAAATTGCACGTAGCGATGGCAGTTCCCACAGTCGCTGTCGCGTCTTGGCACATAAACAATAGGACAAAGGTCAACATGGCTTTCAGACGGATTACATCAGCTGGTGCACTCTGCAGTTCGTAAGCAGGCAAAACATTTCAGTGAATGCGTCTTCCGTACAGAGCAAGACAATCACATGCTGGTTCGGAAAAGAGGCCATTTTCATGCAGGCCCAATCTTGTACTAAAGTAAATAAACACAAAAGAATATTAATTCATGAAATAAAACCCATAATGGTTACCTCCCACCATACTAATACCCTGTCTTAATTAATTCCTAGCAAAAGCTATTAATTTAAAGCAACCTTTTCGTTATTTGTGCACAACATGCAAAATGTGCAATGTACAACATAGCATAAACATGCATTAGTACGATTTTTCAAAGCGCAAACAGTTAATACGTGCTCATGCCATCATGGTTTAGTATATTATATAAAATGCGTTTGCCCCATGTGTGAATGTATGCATTCAGGGTTGGTTAGTTCATGCGGTCAATACATTATTATGGGGTTGCTTAATTTCACGAGGATGTAATCTGCAAACCTCACTCCATCAATCCCCCCTTTGATGGTTTACCATCATAACATCCCTAAACATACGGTTTACCAAGTTATATAGCTGTTATTTTGTCTTCTGGCCCTTGCTCCTTACATTTTACGTACAATTTTTCTTTAAAATCCTCCAATTCTATCTCATCTATCTCTCTTTTCCTTTCTTTCCGTTCCTTGCTTAATTTCTTTTCTTTCTTCTCTTCGCGTCTTTTCTTTACACAAACATAAGCCATTCTCATTGTGAATATCATAACAGCTACAGAAACTATTGATACTATTATTTTTCCTACTAAGGAACTACCTATAGAAGAAAAACAATGACTTATAGCAGAGAAACTTTTACTTAGTCTCTCCCAAACACCATCAACCTCTAGTTGTGTTACTTCCTTATGCAACTCTGTGATATTCTGAATGTATCCTTTCAGTTTCTTACTTTTATCTGGAATGTAAGTGCAACAATGTTGAACCTTCAGCATTCTGCAGACTCCACCCTCTTTTGCCAGTAATATATCAAGGGCAAGTTGATTTTGCATAACCATAGATCTCATAGCAATTATTTCAGTGTCAATCATCAGGAATCCTCCAGCAGTATCCGTTGATAAACGATCAACCACTGTGGACAATTGTTGAATTTTATATGCATTCAGTGTAACTCCAACTCCAGGTATCAATGCTCCAAATATATCACCTACAATTTCTGAAAAACTTTCTCTTTTTACACGTGTTACTCCTTGTTTTACTTCATGGATTCCATTTGTACTTTTGTCTACATGGTAGACTTTTGGAAAGACAATCCCAAGGTAACAAGTTCCATACCAGTGATCTGGTAGCCGATAATAGGCTTTCCTCCCACAAACATAATATATACCTGGCAGGACAGGTTCAGTTCCTCCCTTTAATCCCCACCCACCAATAATTTTATAGGTATCTTCACATTCACTGGAACCAATGAAGTAATTGTTGTAGTTAGTCCTTTCCCTATGTAAGCATAATTTTCCCTTTTGAGACCAATCCAGGGCCATTGCAGCATAAGTCTCGCCTTTGTCATAGTTGCCTTCTCTAAAAACCCAAGGTGGTGTCTGTAATTTTTCTTCAACAGCTTTTCTCTGAAACTTAGCCCTCCATCTCCATAAATATCTTCTCTTCCTTCTTCAATCTACATGTTAAATTGATTGTATTAGCGTATTCTATATCTAAAGGCTTTGTTGTCAGGAAAAAGTCTCCCATGACATGTGCAGGTGCTATCTTATTTAACTCAGGTATTACAGGGACTCTAGAAAAGATTGTATCTACATTGGAATAATAGTATTCCAGTTTACCTGTTCTATACAACAAACTTGATAAAACACTACAGGTTACACCATAGGTCAAAGGAAGGTGATGGTAGGTTACACCTTCTGAAACAGACAATGGTAACTGTATACACACATAACAGTCACTCACATCCATTGTTTCCACATACTCGTAAAGTAACTTAGTGAAAACATTCAGGGAAAAATTAGTAACTGATCTATCATAATGTAAACTTCTAGCATCTATTTGATTCAGGTGAGTAATAGGAGTTTGCTTAATGTCAGTGTCTACCTTTGTTAGGACGAGGTGTATCTTCTTTTATCAAATGTAAAGATATTACTATTGTTAATATCACCCAAAACACTATCAGTATACAAAATAGACAAAAACAACTTTATCATATGCATATCTGCCATAGTAATACTAATCTTAATTAAAGTTCTAATGGTTTTTCTAAAAAAAATCTATTTAAAATATTTCAAAAATTTTAAAAAATGTAGTGTGATCCCACACTTCAAAAGCTTTCTTCTTTACCCCTTCTTTTATTTTAACTAATCCCCAAAAATTTTTTCAGGACGTCTTCTGGATCTTCAGAAATTTCTTCAGTCAACAATGTGTCACCTTTGTTTGCTTACAGTCTCTTAAGGTGGATTTAGATCACTTTTTCCCTCTTGCTCGTTGTCAGTGCTGTTTCTTTCTTTGTTTAAATCTTCTTCTTCAATCTCTTCCAACACTATGTAGATTCAGTCAGGTGACTTGAACTTCTTGTTTGGCTTTCTCACTCTCCTTGGTCGCAGCACTGATTCGTCATCCGACTCTCCCCGTTCTATCTGACTTGAAACTTCATCTATTCGTTCTGGCCTATTCTCGGGTCTTCCTTTCACCACCCTGTATTTCAGTCTTTTAACTCCGCTTGGCCAATGGTCGTCTTTCTTTGCCCTCTTTGGTTGAACTTCTTCCTCTTCTTTGTTCAATTCATACCTTCGTTTCTTTGCACCTACTTTGAGTTTGATTTCTTCTTCTTTTTCTTTTTCTTCTCTATTTCTTTCACCTATCTCTTTTCTATACTTTCCCTCTTTATCTAAGAATTGTCTTTCTTCCTGTTCAGCAGCAGTTTCCTCAGTCCCAGTAACTGGTGACCACCTTACTTGACTTGTGCTAAGCAATTCATCATCAAACTGTTCTTCAGATTCTGTTTGTTCATGCTCACCAGTTTCAAAGTTTATTGCTTTAGCCTCACCAATCTCTTGTACTTTGGCTTCTGATTCTGAGCTCGGACTTGAGCTCTCCAGATGCCGCTCTACTTGGTTTTCAAGTGGACTTGGGACTCGCTGAGTATGGCTGGCATGGATCCAATTGAGTAAACCAGCACACTTTACTGCTGTAGTCGTCACCAATATGACCTGATATGGTCCTTCCCAGCGGAGCTCTAGGCAAGTTTTTCTTCTATGCCTTTTCACGTGAACCCACTCACCAGGGCTCAGGTCATGCTCTTGAGTCTGCTGGGTGGTGGTCGCGTCTCCTCCAACCTGATGAAACACAGAACGTACCACTTCAGCCAATCCTTTGCAATAGTCAAGGACGAGATCATCAGATATATTTATCAATTTGTTGGCAGGTATAAATGCTTGTCTCATTGCTCTTCCCATCAAGATCTCATGTGGACTCAATCCTGTCTTTTTGTCAGGAATGCTTCTGAGACTCATCAAAACTAGGGGTAAAGCGTCTGGCCAATTCAGTGCTGTGGATTTACACACCTTGCCCAACCTGTTCTTGATTGTGCCATTTATCTGCTCTACTATTCCAGAAGCCTCTGGACGATAGGCACAATGAAGCTTTGGTTGAATGTTCAATGCCTCACAAATCAGTTTGATTGTTTCACTAGTAAAGTGTGTTCCTCTATCTGTTTCCATAGTGACTGGAAAACCATATCTAGGAATGTATTCCCTCAACAGAAGTTTTGCTACTGTCAAACTATTATTCCTCCTTGTGGGATAGGCTTCCACCCAACGGGAAAACAAACACACAATCACTAACACATACTTGAGCTTATTACATGGGGGAAACTCGATAAAATCGAGTGGTAATCTGGTAAAAGGACCTCCTGCTCTCCCAATTGTTCCCAGACTAACTATTGTTTTTCTTCCTGGGTTTTGCTGTTGACACGTCAGGCATCTTTGGCAGAGACTTTCTGCAATAGTCCTGAACTTGGTATTAACCACGTTTGTTTGAATGATCTGACCATAGCATTTCGGCCGATGTGTGCCATCCCATGATACATCCTTGCCATATGAGAAAGTAAACTATCTGGCATGACTGGTCTCCCATCAATGTACACCCATAGATCATCATCTGCTCGTCTCCCACATCCTGCTTTTTTCCCATTCCTGTTTCTCCTCTTCACCTGCCTCTTCCTGCAATTGTCTCACTTCATCCCATGTTTCAATGGTGTTAGTAAACATAAGTTGGCAAACCATATTTTCTTTTGTTTTTCCCCGATTTATGGAAGTCTGAGTCTTTGCACAATATTGTGCTACTTGGTCAACAAATCTGTTGCCTTGAGTCACATAATCATCTCCTGACTTATGTGCGGCACATTTGATCACTGCAATTCGTTTCGGCAATTGTAATGCTTCAAGCAATTCTCTTACAAACTTACTATTCCTGATGGGGGACGCAGAAGAGGTCAGAAATCCCCTCTGCATCCATAGTTCTCCAAAGTCGTGCACAATGCCAAAGCCATATTGCCTATCGGTAATTAAAGTCACCTTCTGACTTTTTCCCAATTTACAGGCTTGAATTAGAGCCCCCAATTCGGCGACTTGTGCAGATTTTACCCCTTTTAGACAGGATGCTTCCAGGATTTCCGCTGCAGTACAGACGGCATAGGCAGAACTCAACACACCTGTTTCCGTTAGTAAACATGAACCATCAAAAAACATCACACAATCAGATTCTTCAAGAGGAACGTCCTTAATATCAGGACGGGGCTTGGTGCAAAATTCAGTCACATTCAAACAATCATGTTCCGCTTCATCCCTCACTTCTTCATCCTAAGCATCTGGCAATAAAGTGGAAGGATTCACAGTTGTACATCTCACTATTGTCACATTTTCCGCACCCAGAATCACTCTCTCATACCTAGTCAGCCGACTATAGGTGAGGTGCTGAGTCCGTGATCTTGTTAAAAGGATCTCAACTGAATGTGGCACATACACTCTCACAGGATGACCCATTATGATCCCTTCACTCTGTTCAAGACTCACACATGTAGCAGCTACTGCTTTCAAACATCCAGGTAACGCGGCAGCTACTGAATCTAAAGTAGCAGAACATTATATATCCGGGGGTCGTCTCGCCATTCCATGTCTTTGAGTTAAAACTGCAAGTGCACACCCATCTCTTTCGCTGCAATATAATGCAAAATCTTTTGAATAATCAGGCATCCCCAATGCCGGTGCCTGACACAGACTGTTTTTCAATTTAACAAAAGCTTCCATGCTCTCTTCATCCAATTTAATTGGGTCTTTCACATCATTCCTTGTCAGCCTCTGTAGAGGTTTTGCCATTAGTGAAAAACCACTGATCCACTGGGTGGTTTCATGTCTTTGATCACACGAATACGCTCTGATGTTACCTTTCTGACTCCCTTTTCAATCTTGTGACCTAAGTATTGGACTTCTCGCTGACAGAATTGTAATTTTGCAGGGGACACTTTGGGCCATATGTATCAAGCCTTTTTCCCGTTTGCAAACGGGCAGATTCTCAGAATCGGCCCATTTGCGAATTGGAAAAGCCTTTGGGATGTATCATCCCAAAGGCCATCGCAAAATAGAGAATTGCAAAATTTGCAATTCTCTATTTTGCAAATGCAATTAAGGAATTGCAAATTGCGATTCCTTAAATGCAATTCTGGAAGCACCAGAAATTTGCTATTTGTCCTTAAGGAATTGCAAATTACCACCAACTTCAAGTTGGTGGTAATTTGCGATTTTCTTTAAAAAGCACTTTTTGATTTTTTAAAAGTGCCATATGTCGCACATACATGCCCTTAGGGCATGTATGTGCGCAAATGTGAACACATGCATATTTCCGGGGTGCAACAGGGTGTCCTTTTGGCACCCTTGCAACCTTGAAATTGCATTCTCAATTTGCAATTCTCTAATTGGTAATCGCAAATTGAGAATGTCTTCCCATTCATTCCTATGGGCCTCCTAGCCCATAGGAATGAATGGGAAGGTATTCCTTATTTGCGAATCTCAATTTGCGATTCGCAAATAAGAAATATGTAGGATTTGCAATTTTTTTTGCAAATCCTACATACATTGCATTTTGCGATTCTCTAATTGCGATTTGCAAAAAAATCGCAATTTGAGAATCTCAAAACTCTTTTTTGATACATATGGCCCTATGTGTCCACCTTCTGCCAAATGGTTCAGTAAAGCAATTGTGTCTGCAATACAGGCTTCTTGAGTCTTTGATGCCACCAGTAGGTCATCAATATACTGAACTAGAACTGACCCTCCAGACATTTTCAAATCTTCTAGACACTTTTTCAAAATCTGGTTAAAAATTGAAGGACTCTCAGTATACCCTTAAGGAACTCGGCACCATGCCAAAACACGATCTCCAAACCGGAAAGCAAATAAATACTGGCTATCCGGATGCAAGGGAATCGAAAAGAATGCATGACACAAATCAATCACTGTATACCATTCCGCATCATGTGGGATTTGATAGAGAATCACTGCTGGGTTTGGCACAACTGGGCAACAAGGCACAACAATTTTATTCACCTTTCTCAAATCTTGCACTATTCTATAGGTTCCGTTTGGCTTTTTCAATCCCATAATAGGTGAATTACAAGGACTGCTAATTATTTCTTTTAAAATTCCTTGTTCAATCATTTGATCAATTACAGGAGCTATTCCTGCTATTACTTCTGGCTTCATTTTATACTGTGGTGTATTTGGATAGCTAACACCATCTTTCACTGTAATTTTAATCGGGTCTACTTTTTTCATTAACCCAATCTCTTGTCCTGTGAAATCCCACACATCTGAATTCACTACCTTCATCAATTCTTCAGGCACACTTTTGTCTGTAAGAAGCGAAAATAACTCATTCACTTCTGTTCCTTGCTTTGCGAGCACCATTTTAAAAGCGACATCCTCATCAGGTGTCTGGAATGCAATACCATCCGGTGTACAGTAAATAGTGCAGTTCATCTTGCACAACAAATCTCTCCCTAACAAATTTACCGGACTTGAGTCACACACTACGAACCGATGCATGTCTTTAAATGGACCAATATGCACTTCAATTGGTTTAGTAACTGGAGTATTAATCTGTTTATTTGAGACTCCTACTACTTGGATAGTTTCTCCAGAGAGGGGTAGGTTTGGAATTTCTGCTGCTCTCACAGTAGAACGGGTAGCACCAGTATCCACAAGAAAGGTGATATCATTACCTTCCACTTTTCCGTCAACAAATGGACCTGACTGATCTACCTCTAGAGTGGCGCCAAGCACACACTCTTCCTCCCCCCTCAGGCAGCGTCATTGATTCGACTCAACATCACTTCCATCACATTGCATCCAAAATTGGGGAATCACATTTGTGTTAGTATTTTTACCAACCTGGTCTCCTCCGTGGAACCCTGTATCCGCACTGTATCTTTGAGCATTTACATTGTGTGTCAAAGGTGGTTGCGGGACCTGATACTGGGTAGTAACTACCTGCTGCTGCGGTGGCTGTTGCACACCTACCTCATTCTGCACCTGTGGGGTTAAAATTTGATTTCCTCCATTAGTCCTCTGCACTGATCTACACTCATTCTTCCAGTGTCCATACTTTCCGCACGCATGACAAGGAAATTTCTTTTTCGCCTCTTCCCTGCTCATTTGTCCCCTACCTCTACCTCCACTGGGTCTTTGAGCATTCTGACTAACTCCTCCCATCTGGATTGTGGGCTGAGAATTCAACTGGGCTTCCTGCTGCTCTGCTACTTTTACTTGCGCCCACATAATTTTCTCTTTTAATTTGCGATGGCGAGACTCAATGTCATCACTGCAATATTTCGCATACCTTAGGATCTCATCAATTGTTTTGGCCTGCCAACACAACATGTGTTGCTGTATCATCTGACTAATCTCAGGTCTCAATCCGTACACAAATCTATACAAAAAATGACCCATATCCTTGTCTCCAATATTCTCAAAACCACTATACTGCTTAAAAACCTGTAACAATCTCTCATAATACGCATGCACAGACTCTTTCGGCACTTGGGTGGTTCTATCTATTTTTACCCACTCAGTTTCCTTAGGGAAAATTTTACTTTTCAAAAAAGTAATCACCTGATTGTACTTTTTCATCACCTCATCAGAAGGTGCTCCTGTTTTAGGATCTCTGGGATATTCCTCTTTTGGCCAATCTACTGTAATCTTACACTCAGTCCATAAATCTGAAGGGACAACAATTTCAAATAATCCATCTAGATCTTTCAGCAACACTTTCTAGACTTTCACAAACCTTTCAACTTGTTTGTACCATTCCACTGGCTTTTCTCTCAACCTGGGAAACTCATTTGTAAAAGACAATATATCCTGTCTAGACCACGGAACATGCACATAACCTCCTTCTGGAACTTCTCTCATGGGACATTCAAGAGTTACATTTTCTGCTTCTCTTACTGGACATAAATATATTTCTTTTGCAGCTGTTTCTTCTTTCTTCCTCATCCATCTATCCTTCCATCTCTCCACGTCTCCCCATTTTCTCAACACAACCATTAACTCTATTATCTACAATCGTCTACCAGATGTATTCATATTTTCTATATCTTTTTCAGTAAAATCCACTCTATATGTCTTCTGCAACACTTTTGATCTTCCCATATCTACTCCTAATTCATCTGCAGCTTCTACTAACCTCTCATGTAGATTTCTCGCTTTCCAAGTAATACTCTTACACAGATACATCAGTTCATCATCCTGATAAGTCTTTAGCCTATCTGGACTTATGGTCCCAAGGATCATTTCTTCCAGATCTACTCTCAACTTACACATACCTATAGGTTGTGGCTGTGTTTTTCTCCTTTGTAACACTTTCACCCAATCATCTAACTCTTTGGTTGTTGGACCTATTGAAACTTCACTACTGGGGATTTCTTCCAGCTCTATTTTTTTGGGCTGTAACTGCATTACTCCTCTAGGTGTTTCATTTACTGTTAAATTAGTCGGAGGTGTTAACCTAGTAGCGGTAGTGGGCTGTTCACTTTGAACGCTTTCAGTGTTAATTCTATTGCTAACTGATGATACTGCAGAATTTAGTGGGATAGTCAAGGAAGGTTCATGGATAAGTCTATTTTCAAATACGGGTATTGCTGGTCCTATAGTTACTGGCACAGTTATTGCATCTATCTTCATATTCATCTGATTTAATTTCTCAACTAACTCTTTGGTTTTTATTGCCAATTCTACTTCTTCTTCCTGCACTACATTGCTTACAGTTGGAACTAGTATCGTTTGAGGTGTCATTGGGGTTTCCATTGACGGTGCATTTGGTGTCACCATCGTCGGACTTTCCTGATAAGGAGGTGGTTGTTTAACTAATATATCATCCAGTAGTTCGTCATCAGATTCATTCGGGTTATATCCATAACCAAATGGCTCTAAATGTTTCCTTTTCTCCTTGCATTTGCTTCCTGCAGTCTCTCCTACCGTTAAAACCGGATACAATCCTTCAGTTATCTCTCCATTTCTCCATCTCTTCATTCTGTCCTCATGTCTTTCATCATGAAATCTTCCAAACATAAATCTATTACTTCTGCCACCTCTATGTCTTTCCCTTTCATACATTTCATCCTCCCATTCTACTAATGCTTCAAACTGTGTTGGTCTGGGTCTTGGATCTAATGCCATCATCATGTCTCTCAAATTGCGCAAAACTGCCAAATTAAAAGAACCATGCTCTGGAAAAGCTAACACACCATCATTCTCCGTATATTCTACCCAATTTTCTAGCCAAATGCATGTGTGATAACCATATTTCAACATCATATAAGACGCTGCTGTCTTTGGTGGAGGGATGGGAACTCCTTCTCTCGTTATTACAGGTTTGTCTTTTTTAAAGAATCTTTTAATTTTGCCAAACAAAGTTAATTTCTCCTGTCTTGGTTGTTCGAAATACATTTTTGCTAATTATCAACAATTTCACTCAAATCCAAATCTTTGTCAACACAATCCGCTATAATTCATCAATCAGATTCCTTTGCTTTCCTAGGCACCTGACCAATGTCAGCGCAACCCACTCTAATTCTTCCAATCGGAGCTTTCTACATCTCTGCTATCCTGTCCAATACCAGCACGGCTCACACCAACCGGCCAATCCGAGCTTACCTTGCCTCCGCAGTCTGACCAATGCCAGCATGGCTTTTTGTGACGTCAGCCTCTCCTCTTACTGCTGACCCTCCCTTTACAAAAATTATCAACACTTTTCTAAGTTCTTTTTCTTTACAATACCTTATTAGTCACAACATAAAACAATACCACATTGTCCGTTTACTAAATAAAGGATAGTTTTTTTCACTTAAAAGAATATTTCTTTCAATACGGGCAAGTATAACAATCCCGCTATCCTTCCCTTCATCCAAGCTAGGGGAGGACCTGTTACTTCTTTAGGGATAAGGCCAAAATTTCACAAGAGGACCTTTTGTTGGAAAGGAGGTCTCGCTACTCTTCTGGGGATAAGGCCAAAGTTTCACAGGTGGACCCTTCGCTATCTCACTCCTTTTCTACATACATACTAAATTGTCCCTAAGATAACACATGAAAGTTCTCACTAATTAAACAGACAATGCACCTATTCCCGTGTGATTTCACTTCTCACACTTTTCTTCTGCCTTATTTCAGGCTAACTTTTACTGCCGGCTTCCCAGATACCCTTCTGTACCTGTGTTCCAAAACTACATAAGACACGACACTAACTCACTTTACATAGAATGTTAAAAATATAATCAATAATCAATAAATCACCAAACTAATCAATAATAACCATCATTCTGCTACCAGAAAAACTGATCCAGCGCAACCCCGAATTCACGAGCCAGGGACCAAAAATATTTCTTCACACATAAACCACTTACCAAACAACGGGGCCCATCACACATTACCCATAAATCATCCCTGAAGACGGGCGCTGGATTTAGGGGGGTTAATTTGTCAGTTTATGAACTATACCATACTTCGCATTGTTAACAATATATATTCCTAGCTATTCTTAACTTCAACTGTCCTCTTTTGGTCGATGGACCATTAGTTGACGAGTTGATGGTGACTATGATTAACTAAACAGTTTAATACTTTAACTAATTAACCACAGAGTCATTTATTCGGTTAATAATTTTATCTTATTGAAATTTTAAATGCTCATAATTCAGATTATCAGTGCACACACAAGATCACATATAAGAGAACAAATTATCAAGCAATGTAATCAAAATGAATCATTTTGCATCGACATCAAAGCGTGCATAGGGAATGGGGAAGAAAAGGTACAGCATAATACTTTGCAGAAATATATTGCAAAATTAAAGCATTTAAGGAGGGTGATACCCACCAATGAATCAGGAAAACCACTTTGTTGGCCGAGGTTGTGGCAAGGGGTCCCCAGAGATAGGCTCAGAGGACAAAGTTAACAGGACAGAATGCAGCTAAGTCTTGTAATAAACTAACAGACAAAAGATAATCTCCCAAGTCTATCTACCTTCGATCTAGACCTCCTCGGACGCAGTCTCCTCCCAAGCACTCCCGCAACGTTCTCGTACCTAAGGCGCTCTCTGACTCGGTGCAGATCTGCTCTCTCTGTCTTGGTGCGCTTCCCTCTCGATGTTCTAGATGTTCTCTGCGTTCTCTATCTCGATACTCTGCTCTCGATACTCTCTCCCTCGATGTTCTGCCACACCCCTAATTGGGATATCAATTATACCCTGATGCCTAGCTCACTATCTTACAATGTTGCAGTGTCAGTAGAAACTCGACCTGTGATTGGTTGTCACGAATCATGTTAGGGTCTCCTCATCCAGTTCTCCCCACAAATCCATCCCATACCGGTTCTAACAAAGAAGTATTAAGGATAAATACATTCGTATACTACTAACATCAATAGTTATACATTTCGCAACATTCTCATATTGTGACATCCGCTTCACATTCAAATTGCACGTAGCGATGGCAGTTCCCACAGTCGTTGTCGCGTCTTGGCACATAAAGAATAGGACACAGGTCAACATGGCCTTCACACGGATTACATCAGCTGGTGCACTCTGCAGTTCGTAAGCAGGCAAAACATTTCAGCGCATGCGTCTTCCGTACAGAGCAAGACAACCACATGCTGGTTCTGACAAGAGGCCATTTTCATGCAGGCCCAATCTCGTACTAAAGTAAATAAACACAAAAGAATATTAATTCATGAAATAAAACCCATAATGGTTACCTCCCACCATACTAATACCCTGTCTTAAATAATTCCTAGCAAAAGCTATTAATTTAAAGCAACCTTTTCGTTATTTGTGCACAACATGCAAAATGTGCAATGTACAACATAGCATAAACATGCATTAGTACGATTTTTCAAAGCGCAAACAGTTAATACATGCTCATGTCATCATGGTTTAGAATATTATATAAAATGCGTTTGCCCCATGTGTGAATGTATGCATTCAGGGTTGGTTAGTTCATGCAGTCAATACATTATTATGGGGTTGCTTAATTTCTTGAGGATGTAATCTGCAAACCTCACTCCATCAAAGTCTATATAAGTTAATGTAGAGAACACAACACAATAAAATTCCCAAACAATTTAGAAAAATAGAAAAAAAACCTAACAAGCAAAAAGACACCAAGACCGTTAAAATAAGTTAAGAGAAACTGAGATCAGAATTTTTAAGGTTTTAAGGCAGAACGTACCTGGAAATAGTAAAGCACCATTGAAAAACAATAGCTTGCGGTTGACTGGGACCTAGATATGATTTCATACTTACTGTAATCGGGTGCAGGTTGGATATAAAAACCAAACCAAGGTTCAAAGCTTTTTATTAGAGATTTAGATCTGACAATGAGATCTACAATATATAAAATACATCAAATAATACAGCTGTAGAAAGGAGCTAAACATTTAAAAAAAATTGTTTTGAAAATCTGTTTGTAGACCCTTAAAACGAAACAGACAAATATAACATGTTCGATAGTCACCATTATAACATAAAGTGCAAATTCTTTCCTCCGAAACTGCATTCTGCCATTCTGCCATGCATCCGTCACAGTTTTTAAATGTAAACATTTCAACCTGCGAAGCATTATACACATTTGCACCCTGTGTTCCAGGTTTCAGTTCAAATACACTTGAGGAACTGCTGCCTGACACGATTGAGTGATACACTGGAAACGAAGTTTTGCACTACCTATAACCATATCATTATCCAACGATAATTTTGCAATGGCAAGCTTTAAAACAATTTTGAGGTAGACATAGCTCATATACTGAATGTCTGATCTAGTTATGGAAAAGGGCTGAAATGCAGATAAAACATTAGTTAAAAATGGAGCAGCCTTTATAGTAGGAGAGAGGCATTCAATGGCCATAAGACTCTTTAAGGACTTTTCCTTTGCATGCAGAATACAGTGATACCATCATAGAATGGTGGCTAGTCCTCTTATGTAGGTGTTCATCAACCCTAATTCTAGCATTATCACTTCTATCGAGACTGTGGAATTTAAAGTGCAAATAGTGCGGAGAATCTTCCCCTCCACCTTATGCATAAAGTGCCATTGCTCAATATTTATTGTCTCTTTAGCATATAAAAGGGTCAACGGAATCTTCATTTTGCATACTGTTAGAAGATGATTAAAGTGCCTTTGACCGATGGTTCCATAAAGTGACCTTATTGTGTTTCAATGAGCATATACCTTATTTGATATGTGTGCTATATGTTCAGTATCGGCCAAATTTGCAGACATCATTCTTCCAAGACAACGATAAGACTTTACTACTTCTGTGGTAGAATTGTTAGAAGAACACATACTTGGTAATGGCCCGGCGCCCTTTTGAGCAAAATCTCATGATCTTGGTTTTGTTTGTAGTAACCTTCAGCAACTGCACATCTGAGTAAGATGACAGGATATCAAGATGTTTCTGGAGGCCTTTAGGAGTCAGGTCTAGCAGGACGATATCGTCCGCATAAAAGAGAGTTGCTAAAGGATAAAGGCCTAATTTTGGGGCATCACCAGCAACATTGCTCAGCACATCAGGCAGGTCCGCCATATAAAGAGAAAAAAGCAGGGGCGCCAATAGGCATCCCTGCTTCAAACCATTACTGGTCGGGATTTTCAGAATCATACCCTACCTGCCTCCTAATCTAGCATGACACCGGGTAGCTGTGTGGAGATCAATAATGAGATTTAGGATACCCCCTGCTATTGCGAAGGAACTCAACTTTTCCCAAAGGGTCGACCTGTCCACGCAGTCAAAAGCAGTTGAAAAATCTATGAAGGCCGCATAGACAGGCATCCCTCTTTGTTTCACATATTTTTCCAATGTGAGATGGATTACCGGTATGTTATCTATTGTCGAGTGACCAGCTCTAAGCCATGCCTGCTCCAAAGGGAAAAAATTATGTTCCTCCACCCAGTCTAATAAATTTGATAAAACGCATGTGAGGAAAATCTTTCCTGTGGTATCCAACTGGTTGATCTGCCTATAATTGCAAGGTATTGAGAAGGGCTTTTTTATGTAGCAGCAAGAAAATACTGCCCCTTCATGATCTACAGACCACCCCAGTAAAGTAACAATAGCAAAAGAGCGCCACTAAATAAGTGGCCCATAAGTCCAGATCTAATTTTATTACAGAAATAGGTATTTGTTCTGGGCCTCTCGCCCCGGTATTCCTAGCAGCTTTAAGATAGTGCAACACTTCTTCTCTAGTGAGGGGAAGAGGGGTGCAACTACCAGCTGATCCCTCATTTAAGGACTCAATGACACTGTTACTAGTAGTATGTATGTTCAAAGCATAGAGAGAAATAATATACTTTTGCCATTCCCAGCTAGTGATATTTATTTATCTTCGGTTTGGAGAGAGAGAGAGAGAGACGCTATTTTCACCCATAATTTTCCAAAAGGCTTTTTGATTTTTGCATTTTACTGCTTCTGTTATTTTTACCCAGATGTTATCAGCACTACATCTCTTTTGGATTCTTACCCACCTGGTTCTTCTTCTTTTTAGATGAGGAATCCACTCATTTTGTTTCTTAGAATAAAAGGTGAATTGCCTTCTTTGCAGGTGATTAATGAGTTTGTTAAAGACAAACAGTTTATTAAAATTATTAGGTTGCCTTATGGGTTTTTTACCAGGACTCCCATCCAAATTCATAGTTAACCTCACTAATTTTCCCACATCTTCCTCAAATACATCTATAGGAAGCCAATATGCTGAGGGAAGATTTTCAGTAAGATTCCTTAATTCTACTGATAGTGACTGTTTATCTTTCTTGGTCCATAAGACCTTCCCATTCGCTACGGTAAGTAACACATCATCACGCTCAGGGATCTGCCATGAATCCACATCATCAGGTTTCCCATTGATGGTAAGAAGAAGAATGTTATGATCACTCAAAATATTTTTTAGCACCTTTAAATCAGATAAATGTGTGAAAACCATATACGCGTGTAAAGTATGACTTCACGCAGGATTAAGTAATTAAGTCGTTTAATAAGTTGAAACACAAGAGCAAGGCAGGACGCAGCCTGCACAGGTCTTCTTCCTCAGCAACTGCCTTCCCAGAGCTCACACAAAGAATCTAGAGCTTTGTAACAGAGAGCTTGTGGAAGCCAGAAGGTTTGGAAGAAAATAATTCTAAAAGGAAAGAACATGACACATCTTCCCCCTTAAGGAAATAAAAGAAAATAAACAAATAAGGAAAAAAAAATATATATAATAATATAATGAAATTATTCACATATGTAACATACAAAATCTTCCATCCACTTGGGTCTTGTGCATACCCTTTTCTTAACAGAAATATCATCTACTACAGGTACAACAAGTTCAGCATTTTCATCTGCGACAAGTTCAGCCGGTTCAACATTTCCAGAGGTTCCGACAAGATCAGCAGGTTCAACATTTTCAGAGGTTCCAATATCGCCCCGTTCCCCCCCCCAACAATATTGTTATCCACAATTTGTTCTAGATTGGGATTGGAAACATGTTCATTGACAACCCTACACTCCAAAGAATTTGAAGTGATGACTTGACTGTCAATGACATCAAAAGTTCCAAAAGACAACGGAGGTCTTGAAATTTCTTGATCCTCCTTGCCTCTGTAAATGGCAATCCTTCTAACATTCCAAACTTTACCATCATTTAAAAGTACAGCATTGCGTAAAACCTTCTTAACCAGCAAGGGTTCAGAAAATTGAGATTCTCCTTTACAAACTTTCCAAGGTTTTTTAACTTTGACCCACATTCCAGCCTTAATGTCAACCAAACCTGAACCATATTTATCATCAAAAATGCGTTTGTATTGTAAATGTTTTTCAAGAACATTTTTCTTGATGGAATTCATGCAAATATCAAGACTAGAACTTTTGAGTAACCAATCCGGATTGCATTTGGTTCTAGCAGTACGGCCTCTCATGATTTC
The DNA here is from genome assembly GCA_963921515.1 of Calotriton arnoldi. Lineage (NCBI taxonomy): Eukaryota > Metazoa > Chordata > Amphibia > Caudata > Salamandridae > Calotriton > Calotriton arnoldi. The sequence continues at coordinate 357,575 of CAWUFW010000648.1, read as the reverse complement.
AAAAGGAGACATTTTTAAAGCTTCATGAACATTGGTTCTATATATCCAAACCGCTTTGTACACTTGAAGTTCCCAATCAGCCCCTTTCATGACAGCGATTTGAATAGCATTTTTTAATACTCTGTTAAATCTCTCGCACATGCCATTCCCACTAGGATTATACAATGAAGTGGTTCTGTATTTTACACCTACTCTCTCAAAATAAGTTTTTGCTAACTTGGACATAAATTGTACTCCATTATCACTTATGATTTGGACAGGAAGACCTTCTTCAATGAAAACTCTATCAATAAATTGTAAAACAGTGGCTGAATCAATTTTATCAACAATCATTATGATTGGCCATCTCGGAAAAACATCAATCATGGAGATTACATATTTGGAGGCAGTACCAATCGGGCCCATGATGTCTATAGCCACAGTATGCCAAGGACCATCAAGTATGATGGATTCACACATATCAGGTCTCAAAGTTTTTAATGCTTTATCTGAGTTAGCACAAATTATGCAATCTCTTACAGTTCTTTCAGCACACAGGTCAATTCCTGGCCACCAGTACCACTTTTTAACCGTCTGTTTGGTTTTCACTATGCCACAATGATCTTCATGACATAATCTTAAAATGGATTCTCTTAATGAAGTGGGAGGAATAGCTTTATCCCCACGAAAGACGGTATTATCATTAACAGATAACTCGTTTTTTACCTCCCAAAATGGTTTAAGACTCGTAGAAACTTTCGATTTTTCTGGCCATCCTTGGCGGATAAGAGAGATAAGAGAAATCAAATCAATTTCTTTCAAATATTCTTCTTCCCATTTTTTTTCTCTATACAAAAAGCATTCTCATCATGAATAAGGCCAACATGCAATGAATCCCACTCATTCACTTTGCATTCATGTAATTCTAATGGCATGCGCGAAAGAAAATCTGCTAGAACATTGCTCTTACCAGGAACATATTCTACTTTGTAAATGAAGTCTTGTAGACGCATTGACATCCTGGCTATCCTAGCTGAGGCTTTGAACAATCCTTCAGTAGTAAGGAGTTTGACTAAAGGCTTGTGATCAGATCTGACAATGCATTCTCTGCCCCAAACAAAACTACGAAAATGTTCCAAGGCCCATACACACGCCAAAGTTTCCTTTTCAATAACAGAAAACTTACTTTCAGAAGGAGAGAGTGCCCTGGACGCATATGCAACAATGGATTCTTTTCCTTTTTCATTAATTTGGGAGAGGACACCACCTAAACTCTTGTTGCTAGCATCCACGGTCACTATGCATTTGGAGTTCACGTCAAAAGGACACAGCACAGGAGCATGAACAATGGCTTTTTTGATATCTTCAAATTCTTTCTTGCATAAATCAGACCATGCAAATCTAATATTGCTTTTGAGTAACTGTCTGATGTTGTAAACTTTACTGGAAAAACCTTCAACGAACTTAGCATAAAATTCTACCATCCCTAGGAAAGATCTCACTTCATCCTTGTTAGACGGTGGTGGAGCATTTTTGATTGCATCCACTAACTTAGGTTTAGTGGCAACACCTTCTGCGCATAAAACGTGACCGAGGTAAGTCACAGATTTCACACAAAATTTACATTTTGAATGTTCAACAGTCAATCCTTTTTTCTAAAGTACTCAGTACTTCCTCAAGTACAGCATCGTGTTCAACGTTATCCTTCCCAAAAATGAGGATATCATCTTGGAAACATCTCACCTTGGGATGTTTGCCAAAGAGATGATGCATAAGCCGTTGGAAAATTGCAGCAGCTGATGCCAATCCAAACTGCATTCTTTTATATTGGAAGCATCCCATAGGTGTGATAAATGCAGTGAGATGTTTACTATCCTTGTCTAACATGATTTGGTGGTAGGCCGCCGATAAATCTATTGTAGAGAAAAACATGGCACCATTAACTAAGGGCAGCATTTCTGAAATGTTGGGTAAGGGAAACTTATCAACTACTATATTGTCATTAAGATTGCGTAGGTCAATGCAGAGGCGAATTTTACCATTGGACCGTCTGGCCACGACAATGGGGGAAATCCACTCCGAGGACTCTATTGGCTCTATGATGTCTTCTTTAACAAGTTTATCTAATTCCTTTTCCACTTCACTGCGTATCAAAATAGGAATCTCTCTAGCCTTGTGGATTTTGGGATTAGCATTCTCCTTTAAAACTATGCGGTGTTCAAACCCCTTAAAGCTGCCAATTTTGCCACTGAAAACTTTTGAAAATTTGGTTAACATAACATTCCCAATTGCTCCACTATCATCTACAACTAGTACAGGATCCAAACTATTGGGATCTAGAATGATATTAAGATTTCCTTGATCCTTCCATCCAAGAATGGATGGTCCACGTTTGGCAACATATCATTTTCCTAAGGACTCTCTTCCGTTAAACCTGAAATTGAGAGGTCTAAAACCAATCAAATCAATCTTTTCTCCCGAATATCCTTCAGGAGAAATATCAGGGGTGTACAATTTGCTCCCTAAATGGTGTAAAAATGTTGTATTCCAAACATCTTCACTAACAATTGTGGAGGGGGAACCTGAATCGGCATAAATTTCAATAGCAACACCCCCAATCAACATGTTACAAATAGGTTTTTTTTTTACTTCACTGGTTGTGGTTTCCTTTATGTTAAGGATGAAGTATTCTTCCTTTTGTGTATCACACGAAGCATCCTTAACAGAACAATGCATAATTTTTTTAATGATAGTTTCCTCATCACTTGAAGCACTTTCATAAACAACTTTAACTTTTTGACTTTTTTCTTCTATAAGCTTTAGAGTAATGACCTATTAAACCACAATTAGAACATTTTTCTTTGATAGCTGGACATAGTTTGTTATTGGCCAAATGAGAACTACTACCACATCGGTAACATTTGAAGACTTCTCTCTTTTTAAATTCAAAAGTTTTAGGTTGAGGTTGAAGTTTTTGTTTAAAATTTTGTTTGCTTTGAACTTTAGAGACTACTTGTTCGTGCACAACTTTATTATCATTCTTAAGAGCTTTAGCACTTCTACTTGATAGTTCAGCCTTCCTAACTATGGCTAGAACATCCTTAAGATCAGCATCTCCGTTAATCCAGAGTCTATCCTGGATTGCCGGATCACGAGTGTGCATTACAACCTGGTCCCTAATAAATTGCTCTTGAAGATGATCAAATTTGCAATCTTCAGCAATTTTTTAAGAACAGCAACATATATATCTACAGTCTCACCTGGTTCTTGTTTCCTGTGAAAGAAATTATATCTCGTTATGCCAATACACGCCTTAGGAGAAAAATGATTATCAAAGTCTTTTAGATCGTCCAAAAATACATTCGATTCACCCCCACCAGTTGTTTTCGTCATTTCATCATACATTTTCAAACCACCAGCACCAATGGAATGCAAAAATAGTTTTTTCTTCCTTTCTGGCTTCATTCTACCATCCTCATCTATAGTTTTGATAAAGTTCAAGAAATATGCTTTCCATTGTAACCACTTCATGCAAGGTTCACTTCCTGCTGGCCAAAAGGCTTGTGGAGGTTGAATAGAAAAATGTTGTGTAGCCATTTGATAAGAAGGTGTTTGACCAGTTAAAAATGCAGAGGCAACATGTATGAGAAGGCTGAGTTCCTCAGGCTGAAAAACACCATAAATATAAATGAAATAAAAAAAATATAAGTTAAAACAGTACTCACAACTTGTGAATAGAAGATGAAAAGTTGTCCAAGAAGCGAAGAAATGAATTCCTAAAAAAAAAACGGGTGTGCTCGTTAAAGAAATAACGATGTAAAAAGAAGACTAGAGCGTAGCAAAAATATCGGCACAGAGGTACTCTAAATATGGCCGTAAGATGGTTCTAAACGTTGCGCATATGGCTGTGATATGGTTCTGACGTTGCGCGTATGTAAAATACGCGTTGTGGAACTAGAAGCAAGGGTGCGCTGGAAAGGTTAAAGTAGGACAAAATCCAAGATGGCGGCACGTACTCAAAACGTCATATGTAGACGTGAAGTGCGTGACGTACGCTCAACGAGATGATGTCATTTCAAAGCGAACGTCAAGAGGAATGGAGAGACTGAAGATTCTTCGCTCAGCGTTCCTTCTTGCAAACAGTAAGACGCATTTTTTAAAATAGAACGGTAACTCTTGAACTCCTTGTCAAAGTTAATGGCAAAGTAGTAAAACAACGAAAATGCAATATCCAGGGTTTAAAAGGTAGTAGAAAGTTCGCTTAATGAAGTCTTAGAAAAGATAAACGATGAGGTGTCCAGAAATGAGGTGATTCCAACGAAGGTTATATCCGAAGTACTTGAAAATAGTAATGAAAATGGGTTCGTCTGCTTCCTAGTGTTCCAACAGGATCATCGCCAAATTGTAAAGTACGACTTCACGCAGGATTAAGTAATTAAGTCGTTTAATAAGTTGAAACACAGGAGCAAGGCAGGACGCAGTCTGCACAGGTCTTCTTCCTCAGCAACTGCCTTCCCAGAGTTCACACAAAGAATCTAGAGCTTTGTAACAGAGTTCGTGGAAGCCAGAAGGTTTGGAAGAAAATAATTCTAAAAGGAAAGAACATGACAACGCGCTAACAACATAGTTGATTATCGTAGCTGATTTTGCTGAAGTATGGGTGAAAAGAGCTGGGATATCACCCTGAAGTCTCCCATTAAGGAAAAATAAGTTGTGTTCCTTACATGCCCCCAGGAGCAAAGATCCTCTTTTATTTGTCCTGGAGGAAGAGGGGAACATGATGGCTAGGATATTAACAGCCTCTTCCCATTCTTTGTCCGCAAAAAGAGCAAGTGAATGGTTAGAAACAGTTGCATTTCGATCACCCATTATTAGGACCTTGGAGACACCCACTTTATAAATAATCATGTTGATATACAAAAGAACTCAATTACCAAGTAACTATTTTTTGGTCTGGTGGAATATAAAGATTAACCAAAATAAAGGAAAAAAACAGAGTCGTGCCCCGAAATCTGCTCTGGGAACATGATACATTGTAATAGGTTTGATTGGTGCTGATACACTTGATATGTCCAAGTAAATGTTGTAAACAATAGTGTGGCTATACCACCACTAGCATGGCCTCTCTTTAACTTAGTGGCAGGACAACCAATTACATAGAAATTTTCAACCTCAAAAGTGGTAGGAGCCCACGTTTCTTGCAAGCAAATGAATGAAGGACTAAATACGTCCATAGTCTGAATTTTCCCCAGATCATTCCAGCAACCCGCTATATTCCATGATACAGTTTTAACAGAGTGAAACATGCTACTAAACACCCCACTTCGGCACATTTGGGGTGACCATTTTTCCAGTATTTAGCCAACTGGCTAGCCAAGACCATTTGGATACATCATCACGCCTGATTTATAATCATTGCATGAAACCACCCTAGAACCAGCTTTACAAGAGATTAATGTTAATTTTGTGTTGGTAGCCATCTCTTCCTGTGAAATGGAACATTCCTCAATAGGACATAACAAAGACAGATAATCCCCCCCCCCTCCACTGACAACTATCTTGTTATTAATAGGGGAGGGAATGATGTCAAATCATTGAGACATAAAAAATTCACTGTTATTCAAGATCAAATTTACAATAATTGGTGACTTAAATGTAACCCTCGTTTTCTTCTCCAATCGAGTGTCTAACAATTCCACCAGATCCAATTCACTGTTCCGTACTGACTTAAGTTGGTCTACCTAGGCTAAGATATTCAACAAAAGGGATCGGTTTAGAAAGGAAAAGTCGTTCCCAAATAAGACAATAAAATCCAGTGTTGTAATTTCCTCCATTCTCTTTTACATTTTAGACTGGTAAATTTGGAGAACTTGAGGGCCATGATCCACTTTTTCAGATGATATACGAAGCTCAAATGACATTAAACACGCGCTCGGAACCATTGATGGAGCTATTATTTCCTCTTTCGAGTCCCAGTGTGAATAAATAGATGGTACAAAGCTCTTGGAATCAAGGGACATCTTTTCCGCCTCATTATCTGCGATAATATCTTTTTTACTTACTAACTGCGGCTCTATTGATGGTATAGCCCTATTTAAACTGCTTAAACCATGAGGATTCAAAGAAACAGCCACTAACTGTGTATTCTCAAACCCTATTGTGGACTTCACCCTTTCCACAGGGTCAGTTGTAGACAAAGTGGGAAGAGTTTCCTCTGAGAATTTGATTTTTCTAGCTCCTTTTTTTCTTAGTCTTCTTAGTTTTCTTTTAACTTTTTTCCGATGTTTCTTTTTTTGGGGAGTTACGGCTGGAGATGGATGCCTTACATCTGCCCCTTTCCTTTTTCCTTTCATTTTAAAAATTTAAAAAACTTCAGCTTCCATGGATTGTAATGCAGAGGGATTATATTTGCAAGAAACAGCCTTTGGTTAGACTTGGAGAGGGGAGTCCTTCTCTGCAAAGAGAAGAGCCAATGAAGATAGGTCTACCTCCAGCTTCAATTTTTGTGGAATTGTCAGTAATTTCGACATGGTGCAACCTACATTAAGACCAATATCATTCTTTTGAGTAGAATTAACGTGAGTAAACTGCTTGCCATCTGATGTGTCGACTCTTTCAGAATTACTGATAAAATGTCCAAAATATGATCCGAGCTATCTGTAGGGTTTTCCAACAATTGCAAGATGGATGACAGAATTCTCTCAAGGCACTGAAGAGTTTGGGAGAAACAGACATAGTCAACAGGGAGATTCACTGATGGATGCAGCGGTAATTCGGAAGCTGCAGAAAGATTTAGTCCTGACGAGATGTTAATACTAGGTGTACACAATGATTGTGTACCTTCTGTACTGACGTCCCATTTCATTCTAAATTTCTTTCTTTTATTTACCCATGCACTGCAGATTGCTGCATCCATTGGTGTTTGTGCAATTCCATTGCAGTTCCCAATGTGGCCTGTGTGCCATTTGTGGCCGACTTCAACCCTGGGTGGGTTTACGTCTGAGCTACTTGTCCTGTAGTACTACTTGAGTAGGAATGAAGGTTTCCTTTAGTGAATAACACTCCCACCAGCATTATGTAGTCAGTTGTTAGTGGCAATGCCCCTCTTTTTGTTCTCCTAGAAAAACACACATTTGAGGAGGTATTTCCCATTTAGGATCCAAAACCACTAAAAGAGCTACTTTTGGTTTCATGTTTCGACTGCTTACATTTCACTCACGTCGTGGAGATTTCTGCTGTAAGTTTCAGAATGCTGGTTTGTGAATATGAAAAATGTCTGTTCGATGTTCCACTCCCGACACAGCCCAAGAATATGATTCCACGTTGTGGAAAGAGGAATTGTGAATGAGGCCCGGTATATTCCGGTAGACAGAGCTTCTTCCATCTTTTTGAGATCCGGAGAGTGAGAAGGTGTATCTATGATACTCGGCAACAGCACAGTCAGCTTAAGCACTGCCACCTTACACTGCATTCCCCAAATCCCTACACTCTTGCATGAGGCTGGGAAAGACAGCTGAGGCAGGGATAGTAACTCCCTGTCTCTCTGGGCTGTGGAGATCTGAGAAGAAGTACAAAATGGCAGCAGGTGACAACACAGCACCTCGTGCCTTTCTGGGCCCCTAAGGGCTTCGGAAATCTAACATAGGTAGAGAAGGTGCTGGTAGCAGGCTTCACCCTCTTTGCACATGTTGGAGGCGAACAAGTGATGATATGGGAAATCAGCTGAAGTTCTTATGACGTCTAAGTAGTTAGCAGCAGCTGCCAGAAATTATTCTTTTGTATGGGATTATGCAATAAAATGATATTTTATGCCAAGTCCCTACTGTTTATTGACACCTGTTAAGTGTGCACTTTGTGGCCACCCTGTGAGAACTCACAGTCTGTTTGAATGCAATGATTTTGCTAGTTACATGCTTTATCTTTTGAATATGAAAGTTTTCTGGAGTTAAAATGCTTTAATTTTGCCCACTGAGATCTCCAGGAGGTCCTATAAAGTGATCCAGCAACAGCCTCAAAGGTGGTAACAGAATACTTCAAGTGAGTTAAAGTGGGTTCTAGGTGAGTCTTCTTTAAACTCACTGGGCAGTTTTGGAGCAGTTCTTCGGGATGGAAAGTGAATTCATTACATCACAAAAACATAGATCTTGTTGGTCTGTGAAATTGACATTTTATAATTGAGCAGGTAGCACACAAGGTAAACAGAACATTGTATGCTCTGTCTGGGTTTTCCCTAATATGCATGGCTATGCCAGATCTCTATTGCATGAGAGATAAAAGCATTGTGTATTGTATTGTATTGTAATTCCATTTATATAGCGCTTACTACCCCTGACAAGGCGTCAAATCGCTTTTTCGGCGAGTAGCATGCTACTCCGGAACCCATAAAGGATTAGTGGTGAATGAAAAATTTCCTAGCTAACGTAACGGAAAGTTTCAATTCTATTAAGGACTCGGAGGCGAGGATTATGCCTTCTTTCTTCACTTTATTCTCATTAGCAGCATTAAGATTAACACAGACTACGTTTCCCATGAACCACAGGGAAAAGTAGCAAAGAAAACAACATGGTAACATCCAATCACGAACAGGTATCAGTGTCCAATCAGGGGCTGTTGAGCCCAACATAGACCCTTGCTAGTGTCCCCTCGTCCTCTTTCGGAGCGCGACAACAGCTGTTCTGCACTCTTCAGACCTCCTGTTTCTGAGCATCAGAACCTGCAAATAACAGGGACACATTATCCAGAGAAACATACTGCTAAAGCCTGTAAAAGAGCATAAAGCAGATTACACAACTCAGCCAAGTGACACAAAATCAACTCGAAGACAGGTACTTACTTCAGTACGGGGAGGGATCTCCTCCTGGAGCAAAGGGCGGGATAATCCTCGCCTCCGAGTCCTTAATAGAATTGAAACTTTCCGTTACGTTAGCTAGGAAATTTTTCATTCTATGTCAGGACTGGAGGCGAGGATTATGCTTGTTTAAAGCTTGCCCACAACCAGCTGAGCCATATTAAGCACTGGCTTAAAGTAGAACCTCTTAAAGGTAGAGTCCAAAGACCAATCGGCGGCGTTAAGGATATCCTCCAGATGTGCACCAAAGCCAAACGCTTTAGAGGCCATAGCCCCTCGAGCTGAATGCGCCCCAAAGTCACGAAGGCTTATGCCAGCTTCTTGCATCACCCAACGGACCCATCTAGCGATGGTGGGCGAGGAAACCGCTTTAAAGGGTTTCCGGAGCGCAATAAGGAGTTGACGTTCCCCTGGCGGGCGGAACTCTTCCGTCATCTCTTCATATGCCTTGAGACATCTGACAACGCATAATTTCGGGAGTCAGGAAATTCCAGGTATGATATAACCCTGGAATGGCATTTGGTGCGACGTAGCAGTGTGAAGGTGACCCCTTCAGGGGTGAACATCCTTCCGGAGATATCCAGGGCCCGGACATCCGAGACCCGCCTGCAAGAAACTAGGCAGAGGAGCATAGCCAGCTTCGCAGAAAGCTCCTTTCTAGAGAGAAACCTGTTAGGTTGCCAGGAAAGAAAGAGGTTGAGGACCTGATTAACATCCCAAAGCGCGGAGTAGCGTGGCTCTGGAGGTAAGGAAAGCCGAATACCCCGAAGCAACCTGCAAACTAAGGGGTGCTCGCCTATAGGTGCTCCACTAACCGGAACATGGCCAGATGAAATCACTGACCTGAAGGTGTTGATGGACCGGTATGCAAACCCGGCCGAAGCGAGTTGTGCTAGAAAATTCACTACGTGAATAACGTCTGCGACCAAGGGATCGAAACCCCGTCGCAGACACCAACGGGCCCATCTGCCCCACGCGGACTTGTATCTCTTGACTGTACTGTCCGCCCAAGCCTTGGAGATGAGGCTCTCTGCTTCCCGGGAAAGTCCTTGGGCTTCCCATCTGCCCCGGAAATCCGCCACGCCATGAGAAACAGTGAGCCCGCTAACACCAGCGGATGAGGATTCCCCTCGGGATTCGTGAGAAGAGTTGGATACTGGGGGAGTAGGATTGGAAAATCCCAAGAAAGTTCCAGAAGAACTGGAAACCAAACTTGCGACCTGCAGAGTGGGGTAATCAGCACCAGATCCGCCGCCTGCCTGCGGATCTGTGCCGAAGATCGCGTGATCATCGCGAAGGGGGGAAACGTGTATCCCCGTTCCAGACTCCAATCCTGGAGAAATGCGTCCGTGGCCGCTGCCAAGGGATCCGGCCTCTAACTGAAGAACCGAGGAGTCTGATGATCCAATCGGGACGCAAATAGGTCCGTCGAGAAGGGACCCCAGTGGTCGCTCAGAATCGTAAAGACGGCCCGGTCCAGCTTCCACAGGCTGGAATCCCGGAAGTGGCGCGATTGAAAATCTGCTTCCAAATTGTCCCGACCCGGAAGGTACTCGGCTGTGACCAAGATCTGGCTGTCCAGGCAATACTGCCAGAAACTCGCTGCCAGATCTGATAATGGTTTGGACCTGGTGCCTCCCAAGTGGTTCACATACCGGACTGCGGAGACGTTGTCCATCTTTAGCAGAACACACGACTGCACCGAGTCTCTCGTCCAGCACCGTACGGCAAACGAACCTGCCAAGAGTTCCAGACAATTTATGTGTAACTTTTGTTCGTCGGGTGACCACAACCCTCCTGTGGACAGATCCCCGCATCGCGCACCCCAGCCGAGTCTGCTGGCGTCCTACTCGATCACCAGCTCCGGAGCTGAGCCGAAGATCGCCCGGCCGTTCGAGGCCTCCATGTGGTCTAACCACCATTGGATCTCGGCATTCGCCTCGGGTGTCAGGGATACCTTGTGAGAGTATGAATACCCTTTGCGGAGGAAATATGCTTTGAGGCGCTGAAGGGCCCTGTAGTGAAGCGGACCTGGGAAGATGGCTTGAATGGAAGCTGACAGGAGGCCCACCACCCGGGCCAGCTGACGGAGGGAGACCTGCTGTCTGGAAAGAACACAACGTAATTTGTGTCTGATCTTGGTAACTTTCGGACAGGTAGACTGAGAGTGGATGACGTGGAGTCTATTACGAACCCCAAGAAGGTAACCGACTGGGCTGGCTGTAAGAGAGACTTGCTCTCGTTGATCATGAAGCCAAGGTCCTGAAGGAGAGTCACTGCCATCTGAAGCTGAGCTTCCAGCTGATGGGGGCATGAAGCCATCAAGAGAAGATTGTCTAAATACACGATCATTCTGACCCCTCGTGCTCTCAAAAACTCCACCACCGGCTTGAGTACCTTGGTGAAGCACCAGGGAGCCGAGGAGAGGCCGAACGGAAGGGCTGTAAACTTGTAAACAAGGTGCCTCCAGGCAAACTGAAGAAACCGCCTGTGCGGGGGAAAAATCGGAATCACCAAGTAGGCGTCTTTTAGATTCAGGCGGACCATCCAGTCTTGAGGGCGAAGAACGTCCTGAAGGAGATGAAGTCCTTCCATTTCGAAATGGCAATAGACTAGCCATTCGTTGAACTCGCTTAGATTTATGACGGGCCTCTTGCCGCCGTCTGTCTTGTCCACCAAGAAAATATTGCTTAAAAAGCCCCTTGGGTGGAGGGAAGTGGGGGAGATAGCGCCCTTGCGGAGGAGGGATGCGACTTCCTCGTCCACAAGGGCCGCGTCTTGCGTGGAAGACTGGATGGGCCAGGGTTTGGTTCGCTGAACTGGGAACCCCATGAACTCTATATGAAAACCTTGCACTGTTTGGAGAACCCATGCATCGTGCGTGAGAGACAACCAAGCCTGGTAACAATTTGCCAGCCGCCCCCCTATTTTTAATGGGGAAGAAAGGTGAACACTCACCGGCGTTTGAGGCGGACGATCCTCCTCTGAATCCTTTTCCTTTGCCCCGGCGTCCTCTCGTGGGATAAAAGTTCCCGAAGCGGGACTGGTCCTGATACTGACCGGAGCCTCTCTGGTTACCCTGCTGGTGGTGTCGACTGTCCGAGCGGCCCCTACCTCGGCCGGCCCCGCGAAAAACACGGGGAAAAACTTTCTTTATTGTGGGCTGAGCCCTGTCGAGGGACGTGAAGGTATTAACAAATTTGCCGAGCTCCTTCACAAAGGGCTCGCCAAACAAACCCCCTTGTGCAACGGCGCCTGCCTCAGAATCCGCCAGGTCCCCCAACTTGGGATCGATCTTTATGAGGAGAGACCTGCGGCGCTCTGTGGAGAGGGCACAATTCGCATTGCCCAGAAATATAACCACTCTCTGCGCCCAGCTGGATAGGGCTTCCGGGGAAATAATAGAGCCCGATTCCTTGGCTTCCTCGGCCATGTCTAGTATTTTGGTAGCGGGGCCGAGGGCATCCAGGAGCTTGTCCTGGCAAGCCCTCCAGGACTTATCGATCCCTTTTTTAGGATCGCGAATACATTTTTGGAGGAAGGTGGACATTCTGGGGTCAATCTCAGGGGTAAGAGCTACCTTCCCCTCCAAAGAAGGGCGGGGGCACTCAGACCGTAGGCAGTTGCGGGCCTCTTTTTCTAGGGGACGGCGGATGTGCTCTGCCACATATGCAGCAACTTTTTCCCCCGGGACCCACTCCGAAGAGCGAGGGTGGATAATATCATTAGGATCTAACATGTCAGAAGAGATTGGCGGGGGAACAGAAGGGCGGGTGGGGAGCCAAGGCCGTGAAGGACCTGGGTCGGAGTCAGGGTCACCGGCCATATTTGGGTCAGTAGACGGGATGGCCGGGGGGAGGTGGAGGGTCTCCAGCAGGCTGCGCTGCTTGGCTATCAACAAAAGCCTGCCGCAAACGCTCAAAAGCGTCCGAATCCACCCCAGGCACCTGGGGGCGTTTAGGTGGTGGGGGGCCAACAGTAGTGGGATCCGGAGGGGCTGTTGTCGTGGGGGGCGCCCCCATGCGTTGCTCCAAGCGTGCAAACGCCTGACTGGTCTGGCGTGAAAGCCTATCCTCCAAAGGGGAAATAGCCTGGCCCACTGCTTGATAAATAGAGGAATCTACAGCCTCGTAAAAGGCATCTCCCCAAGGCATATCTGCCAGGGGGTCCTCTTCCTCAGGGAAGTCATCATAATAATCCATGACCCCAGCGGAGTAGACAAAAAGGGGGTAGGTAAGTGGTAATCCACTAGGCCGGTAACAAGGCCTAAGCTGTTAAGGGCTGGGTGTCAGCCTACTCTGCGGGCGGAAGGAAAAACTGCAATTACACGGGGTTCTAGCCCCAGGGGACAACTGCTGGCGGTATGGAAATACAGAGAACCGTCCCTCAACCCCAGTACCTGAGGGGTGATCGCCGGTCTGGGCTGTGTCCCCCTTTGAAGCCTTCATAGGTGTATACAGGACCTCTAGCGAGGCGTACAATCAAGGAAAAAAAATGCGGACCCTGAAATCCCCTTCTTTCTCCAACTACACCACGGGGAAACAGAGCGTGCAAGCAAACTCGGCAGTCCGCAGAAATCTATCCGCCGCTGCCGCTTACAGACCCAGCATACGTGCGTTCTCCTCAGACCAGGGCTCCGCTAACGCGCGCGCGGTGTTTGAATCTCTGAAGAGATCAAACTCCGTGACGCGCCGTAGACGGCCTCTCACGCCCCCTAGCGGTGGGAGGTCCGCAGAGCCGAAGCCAGCAATGCGCCACGTAAGGACGAGGAAAACCCCGTCCCCGCGGCGCCCTTTCTAGAACAAAGCACCGAACGCGCTGAAACAAAACGATCAAACGGCAGCGCGCGACCCCAAAGGGGATCGGAAACAGCACATGAAAACGCGATCGCGTCAAACTCTAAACACAGCGGGCGCAAACACCCTCCACACAGGCGCTTACAAAGCGAGTTAAATCAGCATAACACAACATAAATCAGCATAAACACCATAGAAACAGTATAAACGCATGCAAGCACTAGACAGTAAAATAACTGAAGAGCACTTATCTAGCTGCGGAGCAGCGAAGAAAGAGGAAGAGGGGACACTAGCAAGGGTCTATGTTGGGCTCAACAGCCCCTGATTGGACACTGATACCTGTTCGTGATTGGATGTTACCATGTTGTTTTCTTTGCTACTTTTCCCTGTGGTTCATGGGAAACGTAGTCTTTGTTAATCTTAATGCTGCTAATGAGAATAAAGTGAAGAAAGAAGGCATAATCCTCGCCTCCAGTCCTGACATAGAATTAGTATAGTGAAATATGAAAGTAATTTGAGTGGTGGATATGTTAGTCAGTTATTTGGATTGAGAAGGATAGTGGAGGGATAGAAGAGGAAAAAAGGTTTGCGTTTATATACCGCTTGCAACCCCTGATGGGGTGTTGAAGCGCTTTTTCTGTGAGTAGCATGCTAATCCGGAACCCATAAAGGATTAGTGGTGAATCAGTATAGTGAAATATAAAAGTAATTTTGTCTAAAGGTTGAGTTCTTAATAAGCGTTCTATTTTATCAGGGGTAACTGATTTAAACTAGTTTATAGTATTTATTGTAATATATTTTAGATATTTCCATCTGAACTGCCTTCGGTGGAGAGGTTGTGTGATCAATTGGGTAATGTGTTTTATAGCTGTGTGGTTTTACTATATACTGAGTCGTATTATATGATGTTGTGCACTTTTATGATTCTTTGAACCTAAATAAAGTTGTTGAATGAATGAAAGTAATTTGAGTGGTGCATATGTTAGTCAGTTATTTGGATTGAAAAGGATAATGGAGGGATAGAACAGGAAAAAGGTTTGTATTTATATAGCTCTTGCCACCCCTGATGAGGTGTTGAAGTGCTTTTTTCGGCGAGTAGCACTCTACTCTGGAACCCATAAAGGATTAGTGGTGAATTAGTATAGTGAAATATGAAATTAATTTGAGTGGTGGACATCTTAGTCTGTTATTTGGATTGAAAAGGATAGTGGATGAATAGAAGAGGGAAGGATTTAGAATTATTTATTTATTTGGAGCTCATAGCAGTATTAGGAGGCTCGGGATGAGAAAAAGGGAGTTGGAGGGGGAAGAGTCTGAGGGAAGGGTTTAGAAAGGCTTGTTTGGGAGATCTGAATAGTAAAAGAGGTATGAGATGATGCAAGGAAGGGTAGAGTAGGGAAGAGTCTAGAAAGGGTTATTTTGGAGATCATAGTAGTGGTATGTGGTTTGAGATGAATGAGAGAGTGGAGGTAGAGGATATATTGATAGAGGTATAGGGTGAGAAATTGGGTAGTGCATTGGATGTGCTGAATTAGAAGAAAAGTAGTAAAAATATAGATACATTAAGTACATGGAAGGTATATATATGCATAGGAAAGGTAGTGTATGTAGATTAAAGATGTGTGACTAACATGCTGTCATGATGTCACTTCTCAAATCATATTTCAAGAGGCATGTGTAGTATGTGAAATCAATTTCACTCAACTTTAATATAGTTCAGTGTTTTTTGCCAAAGCAAATGAGAGAAACAGCATTTGGAGATATTTATTAGCAAACTTCTGTGCTTCTACCATGTTGTAGTACAAATACATTCTTGTCATTCATTTCATAGTCGTCAAGATGGCTCACTTTTGTACAGATCGCATAAAGCCACGCCATCCACGCCATTTAATTGCCATTGCTCAGTGCAGGCACTGGGTTTTCACACACTGACCAGGAGACATGCTCGCCCACAGGTATGTAAATGACAACAAACAATCTTTGTCAGCATGTGTGAGGCTCGCTACCTGGAATCAAGCAGCAGTGGGATGTGAAAGAGAGAGAACATAGTCTTGACGTGAGTGGTGATTGAGCTCCAACATTCCCCAAGCTGAAATACTCCCTAAGTTAAACAGGTTTCAATGAGTGTAACCATGGCTCAACTTCCTAGTAATGACTTGAAGTGCAGGCAATCCCCAGGGAATATATGTGTGGTGTTGTATGCAACAGCTAAACTAAAGAATATTACATCTAAAGAAATGTAGTCCAAGCCAAATTCAATTAAGAGACAAATTTCATACTTAAAATGACATGAGCACGAATAAAATTGTATGTATAAAAGAAGTATTAAAGAAAAAAGGAAAATTATTCCATGGAAACACTTGTAAAGACAAATTTAATTAAAGTCAATGCGTTAGTGTGCAGAATCATTCCAAATAAACAAGTACATGTCACATTTTAGGGCCAGCAAATATATCTATCACATACGCAGACGCCCTGACTATGACCACAGACAAACGTTGCTTTAGTTTGACCTCACGTGGGGACGAGACATCCTTGCTGTCCACCTCCCATGCCCTAAACAGACTACATATTGCCACCAAATTTTTTTAAACATTTTTTGGGGGCGAAATATATTTAGAAGTCTGTGGGGCATATTCTCAAGGACTTAACGCCGAGTTAGTGGCACTTTATCGCAGCCAAAGTGGCGATAGATTTATCGCCCTATTTACAAGCTGGTGCTAACAGCCGATATCGCCAGTTTTCCTGCGATAGCAGCCGCAAAAAACATCGCCACGGATGACACCGGCAACTAACGCTAATGAAATGCAGAGTAGGCGTTCCCGTGCAAAAATCCGCGACAACACCACTTCGCAACATACTCAACGACCAGCCAGATAGGCGATAAGAACACAAAACATGCGATAAGGCGCATTAGCAGCAGGGAATTAACACCTGCTCTTTCCTGGTATTAAGTCGGACGATAACCTGCACCAGAAATGGGAGCCCAGCCCACAGCCACACCAGAAGAATAACAGATGCCATGGAGCTACTGATCATGCAGCCGGACACCCAAAAGGGCCACAACACCCACCGCCACCCCCCCAGGCCCCCCCCGGGGCCCTACCTCAGACAAAGATATTTTACATCAACTTCACAAAATCATGAACAAAACAATTCGCCTGATGTCGCACAAGTACAACAATTAACATTCATGTGTGGTCAGAAAAAGGAGAATCATTTATTGATCTTTGAATTTCCAAACAAATTATTTCATTCAAATTTAACTCAAAACAACTATTCGGAAGAGTCATGGCGGGTCTTCTCTGGACAATCTGTAAGACACAGCCTGCAAGACAAAATTCAAGATAAGAAGGTGTGTCATGCGCTCATCAAAGGACAGAGCGAGAGAGAAAGAAAGGGAAAGAGAGAGAGAGTGAAAGAGAGGGAGAGAGAGAAAGAGAGGGAAAGGGGGAGAGAGGGAGAAGGAGAGCGAGAGAGTAACAGAGGGAGAGAGAGAGACAGTGAAAGGAAGAGAGGGAGAGGGAGAGAGAGTGCTGACACTGCGGACCCAGGCCTCACTGCTCACCTGCTGCCACCGGTGTGTCTCCAAACACGTGCCGGTATACACTGCAGTCCACCAGGTCCCTTATCTGAAACAGAGTCCAGATTTATGAATGGCAGAGTTCATATCATTGCACGCGCCATCATCGCTTGGCCGCCCCTGCGCACACAGGCTGCTGCACCCCAGCCCCTCCCGCCGCCCAGCGGTGTTTGCCCGCCCCTGCGCACCCAGGCCTCACTGCTCACCTTCCGCCACCAGCGTGTCTCCAAGAGGGCCCACCACGTGCCGGTGCAAGCTCCAAGCCCGGGGCCCGTGACCTTGGCAGCCTCCACATCATGCAGCCCCGCGGGCCACCAGGTCACACACATGATTCTGGGTCTTGATTTCGCAATGGCAGAGATCATATCAGTGCACACGGCATCATCGAAGGCTGCACACCCGCTCAGCTCTATAGGTGCCACTAACTCTGTGAACCGCGAGGCAACGCCACGTGGCGGTAGGCCCGCGCTGCCCGCTGGCTCAGGCCTACACTGCGGTCCAGCAGGGCTCACACAAATCCTTACCAGTCCGGACCGCCAGGACGGCGCATCATCGCAGGCTGCACAACCACTCAGCACCTTAGGTGCCCCTACCTCAGTGCACCGAAAGTCACCGTCCCGTGGCGGTAGGCCCGTGCCGGCCACAGTGTTTCTGGTGCCACCAACTCTGTGCAATGCAAGTCATGGACCCTTTCTGATTGAGTCTCGTGATATGCCAGGTGGACGCAGCCATGTCACCTCCGGCAGTGGGGAAGAACTGGGACACGTAGCGTTGTCGTCCCCCCCTTTATACGTAAGCAGAGTGGGCTGGGTCGGCGTACGCCAGGCCAGCGTAGGGGTGTGAATAATTATCCCTGGGCTCTGGGCGTGGTTCATTTCTGGGCTGGACAGCAAACCAACTGATGCGTCTGTCTCTGTTGCAGTGTCTGCGCCACACGGCCCGCAATCGACAATGTTGCATGCACCCGGAGGGCAGCCGCGCACTAAGGGATTGTACAAGGAGCGCAAGGCTGCTCGGGCTCTTGGCTCATGCATGCCAACTGTTGTGTGTGTATCGCTATTGGTGCACCATAAGCCTAAGGCCTAGCCTCAATTGCAGCGTGAAAGCCACATCACATTTCCAGAATGCAAGCAGTAGTCAGACTAACATTAGGGATGAAAGCTCCTTTGTCTCAATACATAAGGCGGAAGGACATCTGCACCTCCGACCTTGGTCTTGCATGCGGCAGGCACCCCCTGAGAGAGATACCATAGTAGATGATGACGACTCCCACACTACGCACAGCGCTAATGAAAGACCAATGTATCCACACCCCACACACAGAAGTTCTTGCTCAAGGTACTCTTGCATGGAATGCCCTTGACACTTACGTACACAACAACCCATACGTCCAAACGTTGCACACACATACGACTCATTGCTCCGAGCTGTGGCATATCATCCACATAACTGCCGCAGGTCAGAAGAGTGCCGGTTCTACGAGAGCCACCAACGCAATGGCAGAACATCCCGGGCGCATGCACAACGCCTGTCACGTGGAACTGTACCGTGACCGAATGCTGCCTGTTAGTGTCTGATGCATTGGTCTGCATGTTGTGGCCCTTGTCTTGCCCGTACTGACACGCACATGGCAATAAAGTCTACGCAACTTCACTAGTGTTCAACTGTGATGAGTGTTGATTAGAATGACAAATCGTGTGCCCCAATGAGCATTGTCCGTACACAGGGAGGGACTGACTGATGCATTTCACTTAGGGGTGAGTCCCTATTGCCAGCTCCACCTCTGTGAGCCAGACATAGTGGTTGGGATAGTTGCTGATAGACCTGTGCTCTTACGTGTCTTCAGCAATGTGAGTATGGTGTCCATATTCTTGCCATGTGGATCAATGTGATCCATCACTACAGGCTGTGTCCACCCAGTTGAGTGTGAGTAGGTATGCAAAGAGATGTTCTGTTGTCAAATGTGATGGGGGACACTACTTTAGGCCCACCAACGACTTTGACATTTCATACCCAGCCCTATTTCTAACATTGCGTGGGGCAAAGTTGAGGAATTGTGCGATTGTTGTTTCAGAGCAATGAGGCCACAGCTAGTGCATACATTCCCAGTCATCTCACTTCCTATGTGTGTCACGGTCAAACATGCGCATTGCTTTCATTTCCCAGGGTGTACCTTTTTGGGCAATCAATGTCCTTACATTCATCCATACTTGCATACTTGATCGATTATGGACATGACACATCTGTGTGAATTTGAATGATTTATTCACATTCAGTGGAGTGTCGGAGCTGGAGCAGTACATGTCCATGCAAACCCCTCATTACATTGTAGCCCAGTGGAGGGCCAGCCAGAGTCATTTAGGGATTGACAAGTACATCGGAAGAGGAAGAGTACAGTCCGCAGTCTGATTGCGGTGTCATTGGTAAGCAAACAAAATATGGCAGTCCATGTCGAGGTCCAAGGTGAGTGTCGCAGAGTGTTTCGGGGGACAGTGGGAGGTGTTGTTACAGGGCATGATGCAGAGGGCAGAACCAAGCTGAAACAGGGCATATTGCGGAGAAGAATGCTACTGGCTCCTTCTTACTACGAAGGTGGTATCACCCGCATCTTCGTCCTCTATGTCATCTGTCTGACATGTGGGTGCTGATGTTTGGTCTGCAGCACTGTGTGCCACTGACACATTAGGGGCCGGAGATGTGTGTGTAGAAGTACCAGCAGCATTCATCAGCGACTGCCTTAGTGGCAGCAATGCGATGATGAGGATCTGCAGGGCATGGAAGATTCCAACAACTTTTCGCTGGTGTGTATCCGTGGCAGCCATTCTTTCCGCATGCATCCGCTCCATGTTCTCCATTATCCTCAGCATCTGTGCCAACTCTCGGCTGACATCGCTGAGGCCACTCTGACTAGACAGTTGTTCTCCTCTCAGAGTCATGACTTCAGCGATGTCGGGCATGGATTGTTGGACATCATGGAGCGAACTGTGGGTGTCCGTTAGGGAGTGTAAATGGTCCCCGATGGGACTTAGACACCCACGTATGTCATCTAGTTTGGCTGCCATGAGGTCGAACCCAACCCGCACCTGTTCAGCCACCTCCTTCTGGCAGTCTAACACATGGCCTTGGAATGCGATGTGTTCTTCGGTGAGGTGCTGGTAGCCAGCCGTGGTGGTGGGTGCTTCCTGCTGTGTGGTCTGTGCAGGGGGTGGGGTCTCCTCGATGCAGCTGGGCTGCCCTGCTCCTGGAGGTGGGTTGCCGTAGATGTCCATGAGGTGTTGTAGGGTGTCGGTGTCGAAGGTGTGGAGGTCCTCTTCATCATCACTGAAGAGTTGTCTGGTCTGCTCTGCAGGAGGTGTTGATTGTCTCTCTGCAATGTGAAGGGGAGATGCATTTTAACATTATGTTGACATGTATGTTGACGCATTGTTCTAGTTTACATACAGACTGCATGACAATGTACATTGTGACTGTTTGGGAGGAGCTGACTATTTGATGCGGGACAGTGGACATTTGAACTACATCACAGATGTGAGGTTGTACACGTACATTATCATCTCACAGTTTCCTGCTATGCCAGATGTGATTGGCCAGTTTCTACGCACAAGCGGAACCAGTTGTGTCCTCTGTTCTGTAGTGAGAGTGTTGCACTTTGTACCACATTGTCGTCAATGATGATGTGCTGTTATTGCTATGTGTGTGTGCTGCATTGTGGGAGAATCGCCCCTGCAGCTGTGATTTTGCTGCCCCTTATCCCTTTGAGGCGGTGTGCCTTTGACTTCTGTGCTTCTACAGTGCTGAGATGTTGCAGACTTGGCTAATTTTGGCTCTAGTTCGGATTTTGGGTTCTTGGGCATGGTTTATCCGCAGATGTGTTGTTGACGTCAGGGGTTGTTTGTGCACGTGGATGTGTCAGAGTGTGACCTGCTCCTTTACGGATGTGTTCCACACTCAGCCACCTCAGTGTCGTGCACCATGTCATGATAATTGGACTGCAGCCATGGTGTTCGTCATGCAGTGTCACTTGCATTGTCAGTGTGGCTCACAGACACGCAGCTTTGCTGGTTTTGACACGTGTGCATGGGTTGGTTGTGAGATTGGTGCTGTGTGGGGAGGGACCCCTTTGTGCCCATAGTGGACGGGGGCCTACTTGCTGTTTCTATGTGTGCTGCAGTGTGCCAAGGGGATCAGGGACATGATCCAGAGTCATTGTGGGTGTGCAGTGTGCTCTACTTAATTGTGCATGTGTGCCATTGTGCCCATCTGCCCCCGTCCCCCCAGTCCCTGTTCGGTACTCACTCTGGTGCTGTTGTGTCAGGTCATGTCGAGCAATGTCCGGACCCCCACCTCCTGCCACCGTCTCCCCACTGATGACTGTGGCCACCATTTCCTCCATCTCATCCAGCTCCTGGTGTTCCGCTGGACTGCCACCTCCAGTCTGCATTGCTGCCTGATGGATGTCAGCGAGTTTCTTCTTGGTTTGGCGCTTTGCATCATTCCAGCGCCTCTTGACCTCTCTAATTGTCCTCCTCCTCACTCCGACTGCATTCACCTTGTCCAGGATGGACTGCCATATTGCATTTTTATTTGCCAAATTACACGTTGGAGGTGACAAACAGTTGTTGGTGGTGTTCTATCACCTCCGTGATGATGATCCTGTTTTCCTACGGACTGAACCTCGTCTTCCTCATCTTCTTCTCCTTGCCCTTCCGTGACCCCGAGGTCCCAGGCTGGTCCTCCTGGGGGCTTGTGGGGTTCTGGTCGTCCTCTGTACTTGCTCCGGCTTCCTCCATGGTGCTACGCAGTTTGAATTATTTTGTTTGGGTTTTTCGGTGCTTTTATAGTGCATTTTCCCGCATGACGCGTGGGAATTGCAGGCCTATCGCTGGTTATCGCTGAATTTTTTATCGCGGTTGGCCACATCGCAACTTTTTTCGTGTTCGTGTTTCGCGTTTTTTGCCGTCACGGTCATTTTATCGCGGTCATTTGACGCGTTAGCGTGAGACTATCGCATGGTACCACCATGTTGAGAATACAACGTTAACACAGCGTTATTTTCCCGCGATAGACTGCGAAAGTTGCGTTAAGCTAATTTTGCGATAATTATCACACGTTCTTGAGAATATCCCCCTGTATTTCTTACAAATAAAGCTAAGTCATAAACAATTTTTATCCCTCCTCAAAAAACTAGGGGAGTACATATACTAATGTTTTGCGTGGGCACTCATGTGGCGCAGGACAACATAAAATGTACCAGCAATACACTGTTCATTATAAAAACACACAAGTGCAGTGCAAAATTTCGCTGTACCAAATGACTGTGTGCACTAACCTTAGTAAATACACCCTGTAGGTATATCTTATTAAGGACTCTGGGTCATATTTATGACCCGGTTTGTTTCGCTTTTGCACCATGCATTCCCAGATTTACCAAACCTGGTAAACCTGGGAATGCGCCAAAAAGATACGACTCCCAAGGTGAGGCGTAACGAGGAAAAATATCTTTATTTCTCCTCATTTTTTCTACAGCGCCCATAGAAAGAAGAAAAAGCCTCTCAGGATTTTTTTGTGCAGGAAGGTGGGCCTTACTGCACAAAAATAATCCTGCCTACAGGGTGCCCTGCGCTGGCGCTAGGCTGCCAAAACGGCGCCAGCGCAAGGAGAAAGGACAGGAATGCACCGTATTGGATAAATACAGTGCATTCCTGCCGTTTCCCTGTGATGCAGGGCAGTGCAGCAAATAGACTTGTATGCTGCCCTGCGCCACAAGAGTCATAAATATGGCCCTCAATGTATGTCATTGTTCTGTTTCAAAGAAGGGTTGTTGAATATCCAATAGCATAATTTCTTTACTGATTCAATGAAAACATTTACTTACAACTTTGAAAACACCAGTATGTTACCCCATGGATTGCACAGTTCTGATCCGCCTGGGAAAGTGAATTAATCATATAAGCTACATAGATATACAATAACTGAGAGAGTTTCATTTTGATTGTGTTGATGGCCCTCAGTGGATAGAAATGGAGAGAAATGTCAAGATGTGGGAGGGGATATTAGTCTAAGGGAAATTTTATGATGCCCTAATCTACATATATCTGTATATCAGCAGCATGGCGTCCACCTTTAATTTATGGCAATCTATTCCTATCACTACCCTGCATAAATAAACTAAAGAGTGTGCAAATACATTCTGCATATATTTTGCATAATTTATTAGTGGTAGTCATTGGAAATGCTGATCATAATTTAAAGAAGTACCCCATTGTGAGAATATGGATGTGCATGACAAGAACTGTGAATTGTGAAATTCTCCTTGCTACCTTCTAGCCTTTCTCCTCTCAAAATGCCCATTAATATGAATGTAAAACATTTCCTCATTGCAATAGACAGGGAAAGCATGGTGGACTAGACTTACTAATGCTTTGTGCAGGTGCTAGTGTGACACAAAGTGGAAGAAATGGTTTAATATCCAGCACAAAAGATGTTTTGCACTGGAAAGGTGCTTTTTCTATAGCTCCAAATGCCCTATGCTGTGTGCTTCATCAAAGGGCGTTACTGGGGTCGGAACAGCGCAAACTTCCATAGGTTTCAACACAAAACCCATTCTACGAAGGTAGCTGAATTGGATTTTCCGTCAAAAACTAAGTCCTAGATTTACTAATGCTTTGTGTCAGTGCTAGTGATCTGCACAGTGGTGATCAGAAGCAGCAGTGATTTACTTTCCAGTGCAAAGGGTGTTTTGAAATGGAAAGATACCATTTTCATTGCACCACTTCCACTTTGCTCTGCTTTTCGTCAAGGAGGTGTTACAGGTTCAGATCAGCGCAAACACCCATAGGTTTTGACACAAAGCCCAGTCTACTAAAGAAGCCTCACTGGACATTCCATCAAAAAATGATGCCTAGTGGAATCAGGTGCAAAGAAGGCTGAATATGCTGATTTCATCCAGAAACCGAAGCACTGCATGTGTGCAGCAGTGCACAGTACACATCCAATGCATCTGACCCTTCTGCAGTTATTCATCCATAGGACTTTGTACTGAGGAAGGTATATTTCCCGGAAAAACCCTTCACTGGACAGTGCACATTAGCCCCTGCACCACGGTGTGAGCCTGAGTACATAGTGCAAGGTAGTCTTGTGTGGGCCACTTCAGGGAAGGACAACAGCAACAGGCCAATCTTTATGTAGATAAGGCTCCATGGTGTGTTTCTCCCTTTGTGTGACACAGGACAACACATTTGACAGCTGCATTGCGTTGCATGATAAAATAGCAAATTTAGGTGATAATAAATTACATGTTGGTTCAAATTAACATTACGTGGACAGTCTATGTACACAGTGCAAACTTTCAACACATTTGCAGAATTTTAATTGTAAGGAAACCAAATTCATATTTTGTGAACCACTTACAAAGGTTGGTAGTTGCACACATGTTAGTAGGTGTGCAGAAACCCTTGTGAATCATGCCCATTGTTAGCGGATATCACTGATGATGTCGATGATGTCATTTGAAATGTCACCAGTGATGTCATTGATGATGTAATTTAATCTGTCATTAGTGGTGCCATGTGTCAGGTCGTGATCAGTGTATTGTCGAGGTGTGAGTTATGGTCTGCATAGATAATGACTGGTCAATTTAGGTTTTGTGTTTCATTTCTTAAACATATCTTCAATTTAACTATATTCTTAATAGAATTAGACGGTTTTTTTTATCGTACATTCATATCTTATGAACAGAAGAAACTACATCGTCCCCCTTAACATGTTTATTCTTTTTTTTTTTTAAATGAAATTCTGAACACGGCCTACAGCCATCTTCAGCGGAGGTTGGCTGCCGAACCTGGCCTGGTACTTGAACCTGTACCCAACCCTCTAAACGAGTAAGCCTGTGGCGATGACCTGCACTTGTTCCACTGTGCACCCAACTTCTTCTTAACATGGCCTTTAGCAAATGCGTAGTGGAGATTTGCTGCAAATTCTGGCCTACTGCCAGTACCTGCGTTCACCTGCATTAATCTCCAGGGTGGCCAACCCTCACTGAGCATTGCCTTTGTCTTTGTGCCCATTGGTGTTGGTCACAGGGTTTGTGCTTTGGCTATGCACAACCCTCTGAGTAGTCAACACCCTCTGTGCATGATTCAGCATGTTATGTCTCATTTCCAATAGAAAATGCCGAATATAAAGGGCCTCATTTACAAAGCCCTAGCAGCACCTTTGCGCCACTGGATCAGCAATTTTTTGATGCTCCAGTGACGTAATGTGCAGCAGCATATTTACAAGGCCACGCAAAGCCACTTTACGTGGCTTTTCATGGCCTTATAATATGTGTCCCTTTCACGCAGAACACTGCGTGAAAGGGGCGTTCCATGGGACTTGCTGTGGGTGTTCCCATGCAACACCCATGGAATCTGAAGCGTTCCCAGATTTACAAGGAGTCGTAAACCTGGGTATTAGTCAGATTTCTATGCCTCCCCAGGGGATGCGTGGGAGTGGTGCAACGAGTAGAAATACTTTTATTTCTCCTCATTTTTTCCTCTTTTTATGCGTGCTGCATTTTGCAGCACGCATAGAAAGAGGAAAATGCTATCAATTATTGTTTTTGTGCAGGAAGGGACACCTTCCTGCACAAAAACAATCATCCCCGCAACGCAGGCACCCTTGCAACATGACGCAAGTGTGTCTGCGATTGTGCACGGCTACCATTTGTGCGCCCGCGCAGGGGAGAAGGACAGGAATGTGCCATATCTTGTAGATGCGGCACATTCCTGCACTTTTCTTTCGACATACGGCAGCCCAGCAGGAAGGCCTGCTGCGCTGCTGTGCGTCAAATGTTTGTAAATGAGGGCCAAAGTATTTACTGCACACGGCAAACAACTCACTAAAGAGAATCAGTCCTTACTATGTTTGGTAAAGACCTTCCCCTTCCTGAGGCATTCGTAATGGAGGCCTCCATTGTCCAATATCCAAAGGATTTAGAAGCTATATTACAATTGTTGTGAAGCACCGCAGGTAAGGGAAGAGGATGTGAACTAATGGCTAGGGCTGTCGATCTCAAATTTGGGGAACTGCGCTCGAGACTCGGCAATGACGCTCAACATCCTGTGATCCTGGGCAAATCACTTAATCTCCCCGTGAAATTGTCCTTGTGTAACGCAACTGGAGCTCATGTAAAGCGCTCTGATACCTTCCGGTCAAGTTCGCGCTATATAAAACTCCGGAAAAAAAAAAAGTCATGATGTGGCATGAATGTTCCATCCTCAAAACAACATATTGACGACCTTGTAATGTTCAGATATTTCAGCATACTACTAACACACAGATACTATTTTATTAAAGCAAAGATATAGTAAAAGAAATGCCCAAATTCATCTTTTTCTATTGCGCACCTTCGATGGGCCTTTTACATTCCATCTTGCCTCCCACTTCTCATGCCCTGTTGGTTCTCTTTGTATCTCCAGTTTGTATTCCTTCCAGCTCAATACTTTTCAAAGTACTGAGACTTTAAAGAGGAACAATAAATCCCAGATCAGTTTTTAATGACCATGCTAAGCCAGCTTGTAATATGTCAGTAAGCTGATCCTATAAGCCAATGGGGAATAGGCCATTTCTGCCTTAGTAATTGCCTACACCGAAAGATTTATAATGTCATTATCTGAATCCACAAGAAATAACTCACAGCTGAAATATCCTAAAAAACAGATATCCCAGTTCTCTTAAAGTCTAGGCATTCCTAACGTTCAACCTTCCATCTTTTTCCAAAGATGTTTCATGTAAAATAATTCTATCCAGTCTTTTATATCTATATTTTTTTCTAGCATTTCCTTTCTTGCTTTATGCCTGTCACGACGCCAATTTGCATTACTGTTCATTAAGCAGAACCTTGGAGCTGCAGGCTGAAAATGATCATGTTTTTCAAAGTGTGCGGTGAGTGCGCAGACAAATCAGGACACGCGCTTTCCTGCATCATACGATAGAATGGAGTGATATGATACTGCCTATTTTATTTTCATCATTTTGTTTTTTTTTAGCAAATGAAGCACAAATTCTTCTTTTCTTTTGACAAAGCCATACCACACATACTGCACGGTGCACTGCATGCCACATAATGATTACGGCACATTCTTTACTGCTGTATACTGGGCTGATGAACTATCCTCATAAGCCCTTAAAGGGACATCCTTTCATTTCCGCCTTTTTTCTTTCCCTACCCCTTCATTCAATTTCTTGTTATTGTCTTTTTGTTCCTATCACTAATGCTTTCCTTGTCACTTTCCTTTTCTGTCGCTTCTGTTTGTTTCATTTCCGTCACCACATCTTGATCTTTTTCAAGAATTAAAATGTGTATTCGTCTAGAACAGTGTATTTGCAAGCCTAGTTAATGGCTTTGGCCCAATTCACAAAGTCTGGCCGATTAGGAGGTTTGACTTAGTTTTATAGTATTACTGGCTCCCTCTGAATTGCAGGAGTACGTCAGGAGTACTCCTAACTTACTCCTGTAATTTCAGATGTACTGCAAGAGTAAGTCACAGCAAAATAAGGCGCATCTATTTTATTGCCTTATTCAAGGCTCATTGGGCCATATATCCACTTACCACCATCGTTCTTGAAAAGCAACATTACTGCTACCAAAGTAGTAATTTATGCTTCAGATATCCTACCGTTCGGACACGAATTCTGCTAGTCTCTCTTTTGCCTCTTTTATATTGAAAGTCAGATCTTTGAAGTGACTTTAGCGAGTAACTGAGTGCTTCATAAATGCAAAACATAGCATAAGATAAAATAACCTAGCAAAACATAACCAAACAAAACAACACAACATAATATTGTTGAAAAGTGACTCCTTGGGTACTCACCTCCAGTTTAACATTTATTTTTGGGACTCACCTGCTGTTAATCTTGAACTCTAACACTGGGACACTGCTATTCAGTGTTCAGTGTATGGTCTTGGATCCCTAAAATGTAGCAAAATTGGTTTGAAATGTAATTGTCACATTTAACTTCTCTATAAGGTTAGAGTATATGGGCAGAAATGCAACTCTAGCACCCTATACACCCAGTACAGTTGTGGTCAAAACATGACTTCGGGTCTACCCTGTGTAGTCTGACAGGAGCAGCTTTGGCCCTGCTGCATATTTCAGTCAAAATTACCCCTTTGACAGGTAGGAACACCTGATTTAAAATATTTAGGGCCTGATTACAAGTTTGGAGGTGCAGCGCCGGGTCCACCCCGCCACCACACCCAAGCCGCCCCCCAGATCAAGAGTATTTCTCGTATCTGGCCAATTTCTTTTTTATGTTCCCACAGCGGTGCCCTGAAAATAGGCACCACAATGGAAATGCCAAAAACAGTTCCTGCACGGCCTGGACTGCAAAGTTCATGCCGTGATGGAATTGTGGTGCATGTACACAGGGCGGCACATGTTGTGAACACCTACATGCACCACAGGGCGCAGAGGCACAAGGGTCCTTTGTTTCCTCTCCGCAATGGTTTTCATGAAGGAGGAACCGCCATGAAAACCGTGGCGGGGAGGAAACTCGTAATATGCTTGGCGGGAAAGCATATTGTGACCTCCTGACCACCGCAACACTGCCAGGGAACGACGGTTCACTGGTGACTTCGGTGGGGCAATGGTGGTCCGACTGTCCTAATTGTAATAGGGAGGTCGGAAGATCGCCACGCACCTACGAGTCTGGCGGTCCATGGACCACCAGACTCGTAATGGAGCCCTAAGTAAGTTGTGCCTTAGCGCACCTTGCTGCTAAAAGGTAGGGTGCATAATATTTAAGAGTGAGACATGTGTGACATTATAAATGACATGCTCCATGAATGACTAAGCCCAAAACAACATTGTCGCCAGTCAGGCTGAAACTGGTACATATGAAAAGTGATAATATAAATCATTTACTTTAATCTATGATTTTTTACCTGTACCAGCTACAGAATCCCCTCAATGGCATATTTGTATATTTAATAAAATCCAATCTAAAAGTACAGTAAGATTTTTATAAAAAATATTAGAAAGTTCCCTTCACCCTGCCTAAAACTGCTGGAGGCTAATGCATTAGCCCTCCAGCAACTGCCCAGACTGTACTTGGCCTGAATTGGGTGTGAAAACAGTTCTCAGAGGATAGACAAATGCCTGAAAGCAGGGAGGTGTTTTCAGCAAGGCCATCTAGGATGGCAGTAAGACCAGTTGAGGTGGGCCCACGAATGTAATTTATTTCAAAAGGGCCCGCCCTGTCACAAGTTAATGTTAGGTGACACCTGAAAAGGCCAAAGCTATTGTCTCTCTAGTCAGACTGGCACCAAAACCAGTGGGAGGAAAGCTACCCACATAATCAGTTTTGAGTAACCACAGATGAGGGGACTGCTCGTTATCCTGGTCGAACCTCTGGGTGGGAACACAAGCTCCACACAAGGGGAGAAGGGTTTCTCCATCTTGGATTTTGAGAGTAAGGTGTAGTGCGGGGTTCTTTCCAGTAGAGCAAACCGGAACTGCATGAAAAGTGGGTAGGGTCAACCTCTGGAATTTTTACCCCATTGGTTAGGGAGTGCCAAGAAGTCACAACCACCCAAGAGCTGGTCCCACGTATAGTCTTCCTCAGAACACTTGTGGACCAGTGAAAGATCTGAAGAACACTGGAACAGCTGTCCGCAACCTGACAGAAGCCCTAAAGGACTGGACCTGTTCTCTATTGTACCTAGGACACAAACATGGATTTTAAGAGTCAGTCGGCTAGCCTCCTTTGTGGCTACAGATAACCAACAAGCAGATGAGTCATTTTCCTGGAAATGCTCAGCCCACCAGGGGCAACTGGACCTATACTGAACTTTGCTGTTGGCCTCTGCCTGACACCATGGAAGTCTCTATGTGCCCTACCCTGAGGACTTGTGGGCAATGCAAGTGTACTCCTTTTTTGTTCCCCGTGACCTATGGGGTCCCAACTTTTTCTGTCAAACGTTTCCTTAAGAACTTGCAGGAAAAAGTCTCTAATAAGCAATTCCATGGCTTCAGATTGAATTTCAGCTTCATCCTGGTCAAGGCTCCCAGCACCCCCCAAATAATGCATTGGGACTTACAAACATTTCAGTGAGAAATCCTTTGAAGTGGACACTTGATCACTTTGAATAATAATCCTGTTTCCTACAAATATAACAAAAAGCATACCAGCACAGACATGCACAGCACAACACAACATGGCACAACATAGCAGAACTGAAAAAAACACTTCACAATGCAATACAATGCTACACTACATGATACAACATAACACTTTGTAAATAACACAGCACTTAATGACAAATTTGAGTGTCTTACCATATTCCTTTCCAGGGGGTTGTTTGGATTTTAACGATTTATGAAATTGAAACACATCAAGTCTTTATTTATTACATATTGAATGTCTTTTGGAATTTTTATTGTATGTTTTTATTAAACAATTGTTTGATTTTTTATTAAATGATCATATAAGTGCCTTGACATCCTGAGTTAGAGTGTTCCCTTGATGAGGTGTTGCTGACTGTTAATGACAGTAGAGGATATCTGTATATGAATGTGTGGTTGACTTAGTATCTCTACAGGGATAACTGATTTGTGACTATTCAGATTGCACTCATACAAAACCAGTGATATTCAGCAGTTATAGTTACCTGAGCTAACTCTAACTTACACCCCTGAAATGCACTGCTTATGACCTCACATATTACATCACTCATGACATGGTCAGTGACATCTCTGATGACATCTCAAATGACATCACTGAGGACATCACTGATGACATCATCTACAGAACCACACCAACACCAACTCACAACCCATAGAACATCTCATACACCCACTCCCACTTCTGTACAACCACTCACATACCCATTCACAGACCCTTACCAGTACTCAGACAACCAATCACTCATCCATAGAGCCACTCACACATCCACTCACTCATACAGCCACTCACACGCCTACTAACTCACCCATACAGCCACTCGTGCACCCACTCACCAATAGAGTCACTAACACATCCAGTCATACAGATATACAGAAACTTATATGCCCACTCATACACCCTTACAGCCATTCACACACCCGCTCAATCACCCATACAGAAACTCACACTGCCACTCACTCACCCATACAGGTACTCATGCACCCACATACTCACCCATACAGCCACTCACACTGCTACTCACTCACCATTACAGGTACTCACACAACTACTCACTAACCTATACAGCCGCTGACACAGCCACTCACTCACCCATACAATCACTCACGCACCCACAGAACCACTTACATACCCATTCACACATTCATACAACCACTCACACACTCGTTCACTCACCCATACAGTCACTCACACACCCACTCACACACCTCTGCAGCCACTCACTCACCCATACAGCCACTTACATACCCACTCACTCTCCAAAACAGCCACTCACACACCCATACAGCCACTCAGACATCCACTCACACTAATACAGACAGTCACACAGCCACTCAGATGAGATATGTTAGAAATATGTATGACTAATCACTAGTATAGAAAAATAGTAATTTAACTTATGCTGTACCTTAGTATAAATCTTCAAGTCTCAGAAATGTTTACGAAACACTTACACTCACGGAATTATTTCATCAGTGGTGTCATTTGAAATGTCATCAGTGATGTCATTAGTGATGTCACTGACCATGTCATGAGTGATGTAATATCTGAGGTTATAAGCAGTGCATTGTGGGGGCGTAAGTTATAGTTAGCTCAGGTAACTATGCCTGCTGAATTTCACTGGTTTTGTACAAGAGAATTCTGAGCCTAAGTATAATGTCCCTGTAACCTTTGGTTTCTTCATTGAATTTCTAAGGTTATTTTAAATTCTATTTCCTAACTATAAAGTCTCTGGAGCCTTCTGTTTTTTGGTGTGAATTATTAAGATTTTTTAATTCTATTTCCTAACTGTAACGCGCCTGTAAACTTTGCTTTTTTAAGTGAATTTCTAACGTTTTTTTAATTTGTTTCCTAACTATAACCTGTAGACTTTTAGAGTGAGTGTGTGGATGACTGCATGATTATCTCAGTAGGTGTGCCAGTGAATGCGTGAGTGTCTCAATGTGTGTGAGTGGGTGTGTAAGTGTCTGAGTGGGACTGGGAGTGGCTGCATAAGTGTCTCGCTGGGTCTGTGAATGAGAGCGTGAGTCTCTGAGTGAGTCTGTGGGTGGGTACGTGAGTCTCTGAGCACATCTATGAGTGGGTGTGTAAGTCTCTCAGTGGGTCTGTGAGTGTGTGCATGAGTGTCAGACTGGGTCTGTGAGTGGGTGCCTGAGTCGCTCAGTAGGTCTGTCAGTGGGTGCATGAGACTCTCAGTGGGTCTTTCAGTAGATGCATGAGTCTCTGGATCTGTGGGCGGTTGTGTGAGTTTCTGAGTACATCTATGAGTGGGTGCATAAGTCTCTCAGTGGGTCTGTGAGTGCATACATGAGTGTCGGAGTGGGTCTGTGAGTGGGTGCGTGAGTATCTCAGTAGGTCTATGATTGGGTGGGTGAGTCTCTGAGTGGGTGTATGAGTGTGTGCATGAGTGTCTGAATGGCTCTGTGAGTGGGTGCATTAGTGTCTCATTGGTTCTGTGAATGGGTACATGAGTCTCTCAGTGGGTCTCTCAGTGGATGCATGAGTCTCTAAGTGGGTCTGTGAGTGAGTGCACAAGTATCTGAGTAGGTCTGTGAGTGGGTGTGTAAATCTCTGAGTGGGTCTGTGAGAGGGTGCATGAGTGTCTCAGTGGGTCTGTGAGTGGATGCATGAGTCCCTGAGTGGGTCTGCCAGTGGATTCATGAGTCTCTGAGCGGGTCTGTGGGTGTGTGAATCCCTGAGTATGTCTATGACTGGGTGCATAAGTATCTGAGTGGTCTGTGAGTGCATGCATGAGTGTCTGAATGGATCTGTGAGTGGATGCATGAGTCTCTCAGTGGGTTTGTGAGTGGGTGCATGAGTCTCTGAATGGGTCTATGAATGGGTGCGTAAGTCTCTGAGTAGGTCTGTGAGTGTGTGCATGAGTGTCTAACTAGGTCTCTGAGTGGATGCATAAGTCTCTCAGTGGGTCTGTGAGTGGGTGCGTGAGTCTCTCAGTGGGTCTGTCAGTGGATGCATGAGTCTCTGAACGGGTCTGTGGGTGGGTGCATGAGTTTCTGAGTCAGTCTATGAGTGGGTACATAAGTCTCTCAGTGGGTCTGTGAGTGCATGTGTGAGGGGGTCTGTAAGTGGGTGTGTGAGCCTCTGAGTAGGTCTATAATTGGGTACGTAAATCTCTGAGTGGGTATGTAAGTGCATGCATTAGTGTCTGTGTGGCTCTGTGAGTGGGTGCATGAGTCTCTCAGTGGGTTTGTGAATGGATGTATAAGTCTGAGTAGGTCTGTAAGTGGGTGTGCATGTATCTGAGTGGGTCTGTGAGTGCATGTGTGAGTCTCAGTGCACAAATGTCTGAGAAGGTCTGTGAGTGGGTGTGTGAGTGGGTCTGTGACTGGGTTCACAACCTTCTAAGTGGCTGAGTGCCTCAGTGGGTCTATGAGTGTGTATATTACTGTATAAGTAATCGGTGTCGTAGCGGGGGGCCGCGATGAACGCCATGATGGAGTCACGACTCCATCCACCTGAAAAAAACAAACTACGGCTTACTAAAACTCATAAATGGTCTCTTATACACACCAACAATACATCCATGGGGTCAGGGTACCCCTACCCTGACCCCTTCTATACTTTCTGCTTTCATACATCATCCCCTGGGACATGGTTCTGATATACAAAATGGCAGGCGCAATGTTCTATTCAACTTCCGAGCAGCCAATAACAGCATTGCCCCAAGCAATGGATTCGCGATGCACCGCTTGCAGGTAGTAAAGGATCCTCGTCCCTATACATACAAATTTACATTCCCTTTAATATCTCAAAATGTATTGAACTGATTTACGCCAAATAGCAACAAGCATTTGCAATGCAATAGGTCTCTCATTTGTGAGAGTTAGAGTTATTGGCGTTGTAAATGAAAATGTCTTTTACCCATGTGTTTTAGTTTGGAGTGTAGTGGATGTTTGTGGTTTGGCATGGAATTATGTGAGTTGTATTGGAATTAGTAGTTGTGGTATGATGTGTAAATTTGTGGTGTGTTTTGGAGGTATGTGGTGTGTTGTGGAATTGTGTTGCGTATTTGAAATATGTGGTTTGGAGTTGAATTATGTGGTGTGTTTTGTAAATGTGTGGAGTTGAATTGTGTGGTTACAATGCAAAGAACATGTCCTTGTTTGTCCAGAGGTTGTCAGGCAACAATACAAATTCTAAAGGTAACTTTGGCAATTAATGTTCCTGTTGGAGAGAGCTTGGAGTCTTATCTAGTGACTGTTTTCACTCATGCTAACATAAGAATAATTTATAAAAAAAAATAAAAGAAATTGAAAAATAAAACAAAATAGTAACTTCTCTGTGATGTCATGAGTGATGTCACGGACCATGTCATGAGTGATGTAATATGTGAGGTCATAAGCAGTGCATTGCGGGGGCCGGACTTACAGTTAGCTCAGCTATACATATATTTAATTTGTAGTCCATATTGCACCACTAGGCCTTGCTTTTCAGATTCAGATTCATACTCAGCATTACCCCATACTCTGCTGTAGAAGGGGTTTTCAAATTTGCTAAAATTCCTGTTATGGGCACCTAGTTGTTTCAGAAGTGTTGTGATGTAGTGAATGAATGCCACAGGCCAGCACCCCACTCTGAAACATGTACCAGTTCTAGGTGCCAGTGCAGTTCACCATATTCCACTTTTATGGGAACCTCCATGTCTTGGCCACACAGTCCGATATCAAATGGCATGGTCAAGGTTCGTAAGCCTCCCAATTCCTATTTTTACACACAAAAAATCCTCCCTCATGTCCATTGAAGCTAGGAGGGTCGAAAAAGGCATCCGTGCACACAGTTACCTTCTTTTAGTATGCTTTGATGCTTACTGTACTGTTATGTATTTTTATCCCTCCTGAGACTCCTCCGAAATGTCATTTTACCACTGTGATCACCGTAATCTATCTCTAGAGACTTAACCCTCATTCATCTCTCCCTTACTTACCCAAACCTCATACTAATACTATGATCTCTCAATAAACACTTTCTAGACTCTTCCCTCTTCTATCCCTACATTATACTTTTCAATCCAACTAACAGACTGACATGTCCACTGCTAAGATTAACTCATATTTCCATATACTAATTCACCACTAATACTCTTTGGGTTCGGAATAGCATGCTACTCGCCGAAAAGTGCTTCGATGCCTTGTCAGGGGTAGTAAGCGCTTAATAACTACAATTACAATTGTAATTACATAGCAAGAAGGTGGATTCTGTTGCAGTTCAGTTTCAATTCAGTTTACTAAATCAAGACAGAATTTATTTGATAAAAGGCAGAATTTCTTGGATATCTGTTTGTTGCTCTTTTCACTTCCAGCTAGCAAATAATACATGCTTAGTGTAATTAAAGTTTTCTCTCATATTTGAAAATTCGCGAGTCATGAAGATAGTCATCAAAATATCTTTCAGTGGTAGTTAAGAATCGTGCAAAAAGCACACCTTAGGTAAGTGATTTACAAAGTACTTTTTAATTTCTGTGACCAGAATAAGCCTTGTTTTTAAACAATGCCAGCCTCCAACACATAGGTTGTCTTGCTGCTATTATAGAAGGTGCAATTGGTAGCTTTTATAGGTGATCGTTGATTGTTGATGCCAAAAGTGTTGGTTCAGCTGCTCAGTGAAGGCAACCTGCTCCTTTGGTATTCATCGGGGTAAGTAGGTTTTTGTGCACCTTGTGTTGCGCATTTTAGTGTTCCTTGATAATATATTAAAATACGTAATCTAGAAGGATTTATTAAAAAATCAGGCCTTGTTCAATCACTAGGACATAAGGGAGAGCACATCTTTATGTTGTTGTAGAACATAAAACTAGGCTTGCTATAAAGAGAATTCAAAGACCCATGGCACAGTTAGTATTTGCAGTATGTTAATCACTTATTGCAATTTTGTTATGTGCATGAATAAACTTACATGGACAGATTCGAATTGAATTTGGGGTGGTAAGCATGTATTCCTCGTTCCCTCTTTTCTCATACCATACTATTTGCTTGGGATGGCACCTTCCTAGTCAATGCATTCCTTTACAGACCAGTACACTGCCTGCATGATGGAAGATGCCATGTAGATGGATCTTGAGGAGAGAATGCTGAAATGCCCAGATAAAAGAAATATGCCGCAGACTAGGTGGACAAGAGAGCAATGCTAAGCAGATGGACGTTGATGTAGAGAATGCATGTAACACCTCAGACCTGCCCCATAACCCATGGAAGCCTGTTACTATACTGGGGACATCTAAATCAATATAAAACATTCAGCTCCGGAGGTTCAATGTAGTTTCCGTCCTTTACCCCATACCTTTGAGAAGTAGATTTTCATCTCTACTATTTGAAGATTCCTTGTCTCAAGCTATTCTGGAGTTATTTTATACGGTAAACATCAGTCACCCCGCATCCGTCACCCCGCATGTTATTACAACGCGGTTGTTACAACGACCGCGTTGTAACAATGCAATACCTTTACCCCGCAAGTCAAAACCACGACTTGCGGAGGGGGGAGAAGGTGAAATCAAACACCTTCCCTACTGTCCGCACAGACTGGAGTTGGAATAGTAAATTATACTATTCCAACATCCAGCGCCCCCCTCCGCAAGTCGTGGTAACGACTTGC
This sequence comes from Calotriton arnoldi, assembly GCA_963921515.1. Taxonomy (NCBI): domain Eukaryota; kingdom Metazoa; phylum Chordata; class Amphibia; order Caudata; family Salamandridae; genus Calotriton; species Calotriton arnoldi. Next base: position 320,596 of record CAWUFW010000648.1, on the reverse strand, counting down.
GGGGTAATGTTATTGTGTTGTTACAACGCGGTCGTTGTAACGACCGCGTTGTAATAACATGCGGGGTGACGGGCAGTGGGAAAAGGAGTCATATCCATTTTATACTTGTGTGTATACGAACATAAATCTCAATTTTCATTTGGGGATGGTTGAGCCTGTGGGCACCTCTAATATAATTTGTTCCACTGCCTGCCAAAACCCAAACAATGGCTTACCTCACTTTACCAACACAGCAACCAGCAATCGCCTTTGGAAAAACATTGGTCTTAACTAGTCTGCACTTCGTTTGAACCAAATAATCTGACTACCAGATTCCTGGTGTTCTGATTAACTTGGACATATAAACTCTTTTCTTGAACTTGTCTTTGGTGCAGATAACTGTTTTGGGAAGTTGGGCAGGGCTCACCCTGTTTAGGTTTGAGTGATGTGATTTTTCCTTTTAGCAATTGTAAAGAACTGGAGTATTAGTTGAGGGGTGTGAAAACCCACCTCAAATAATAATCACAATCGTTCTCAGGGTAAACCAAAAAAGTCACTAAATAAGCCGTTGCTGAACTCTCTGGTAGCCTGTTACAAAGAAGCCCGGTTTAACTTAGGGGCAATGTGCAAAGTATTTATTTGGTACTCAAATAGGACTTCCTTCGTTAACTGCTGAGTAGAGGCCTGTGTGCTTAAACCACCCCACGCTGACATCATATTTAAATAGAGCAGATTGTGGTCGCTATCAGTTGTGTTGCCCACAGCCATATCAATAACACTCCTCCAAAGCCTCAGATCTAACATGATGCAATCAATACGGCTCGGGCTATTTACCCTGTTGAAATTATTTGCACCGATTCTGTCTGATTTTGTCCTGCCATTTACTGCCCTTAACCCATATTCTAAGCTTAAGGCATTTACTTGAAGCACCACTTGCGACCAGTTCTTGACCGGGGGAAGGTCTAAAGGTGGGACTGACCACTTTAGGTCTTCATCGTTAGACTCCCTTACATCAGCTTTATCTAGGTGTTTGAATGTGACGTTGAAATCGCCTGCTATTATCAGCAAAGATTGTGACTGACTCTCATCCAATAGCTCCTCTAGTTGTAGGAATGTGGCTGATGGTCTGCCCCCCCTTGTTCCTCTCGCATATATGTTGTATATCTCAATGGGTTTGCCTGAGCAACCATTGAGACGAATCCCCAAAATATCCAGTCTTTCAGAGCGAAGAGGTGTGATCTTACAGCCTAGGGCAATCTGGACCCATATTATCAGTCCCCCTGCCGGTCGACCTAATCCCTTTGTAACTGCTGGGCGACTATAGCAGACTGTGGGAGGGATGGGCGGAAACAGAAGCGAGGAGGCTGTACAAGTTTTTTAATGATGAATGAGTTTATTTGACTGAAGTGTTGAATACTATATTGTTTAAGATAAAAGTCTCTCAGTCTTTTAAACAGAATCTTTAATTCTTCCTCCTTCTTCTTCTCTTTACAGGTTGATGTCGCCGATCCTCATCTTTCCTCAGGAGGGGGGACCTCTCGGAGGCTCAAAGAGAAAATAAATGCGAAGGTGGCGGTAAGTATGAGTCTCTTTTACAGTTTGATGCAGGATAGGTCCCTTCACCGAACCCAAAAGATAGTGAGGCATAGTGGAGACAACTTGGTCTGTATTATATAGTGACTTGGAATGTTCGAGGTTTTAGGGGGAACAGGGTAGAGAGTAGTAGGCACACTCTCTAGTTAGACTCTTTAGGGGACACGGTTTGAGGTAATTCAGTGAAAACACAAAGAGAGAAAAAAAATAAAGAATTTGAGCCAGAACTTCCTTATAGCCTTCTTTATACTGGCCGCACTGGTTTCTCCCTCTCTACCAGTCACTGCGGTCTAAAGAGTGGCCGCCAGTATGTGAAAACGGAGGCACAAAAGAGAAAATAGAAGAAAAAAAACGGTTCAAATTTACAATGGCCTATGCCCACCCCTCTCCCATGAGCTGTGGGGAAAAGAAGAGAGAGAGAGAGAGAGAGAGAGAGAGAGAGAGAGTGAGAGAAAAAAAAGACAAAAGAAAAGGAAAGGAAAAACAAAAGAAAACTTCCTGAATTGCACCCTCTTTCTGCCCTTCCTCCCGCTTATGTACTGCGTCTGCCGCAACTCTCTCGAGTTGCAGCGGGTAGTGTGTTCTCCTCCGCGGGTGACCACCACTTCTCACACCAGGCTTCCTGGCTCCCATCGGGACCCTTGTCTTCGGGACACTCCTCTGCGGTGTCTCCCGGCCACACTGACACCAGCTTCACGATCTCCAAGTCTTGCGGCTCGATCTGCATGTCTTCCGGCTGGTCTTGTTCACGCCCTCGATCTTCTCGGATGCCTGGATTGGTGGCTGGCTTTTCTTCTCTGGTGTCCTCCAATTGGTCCATGGTGTCAGTCACGCCCCGCTTTCCTATCTGTGAGGGACAACGAAAGTCCCTCTTTAGTTTCTCTCCTCGGCTTCTTTCTTCCTGTGACCGATAGACTAACGAAGGTAGGTGTTGCTCTTCCCTCTCACGTCCTCCCTCCCGGGATTCCTCACACAGACATACCCCACCTTATGTAGAGGAGCTATGCTCCAGGTTTCCTGCAAAAGGCATATATCGAAACCCTCTATAAAGTTGCTCCAATGAGGGAGGGACATTTTGCTACTTAGCCCTGCCACATTCCAGGAAACTATTGTGAATTGGGGAGTAGGTCCTGGAGTAGCATGCACTACATTGCTCAGACTTTCGGAGTGACTGTTGGTGGGGACTAGCGCCATGTTCTTATCTGCAAAACTTGCATCTAAATGGGCCCGACTCCTTTTATGTGCTCTACAGCCTCAAATTTGGCAGTCCCTGCTCACCCTCCCGTTACAATAAGGTACCTGTGTGCCAGCCAAGATAGAGCAAAATGTGGGCTTTGTTGATTCGGTGGGGGGATGTCGATCAGGCCAACAGTCCAACCCCGGGAGTCAATCAATGGCCCCCAAGGTTGAATCAAGGCCTAAGCGGTCTAAGGTACAGGAGAGGTTTGCGTTTATCTGGGCTAAGCGCATATGTCATTTGAATTGTATATTGGACGAGTCAAGTGGGCAACTTCTGAGATCTAGGGCTTGCAAGTTTTCAACTAAATCATCCCCTTTGAGCAGTAATTCTATACAGTCAGAGGGCTGATCAGGGGCCATACATCTTCTCGCCCCTATGATGTCATCTCGAATTAAGGAACGACACTCTCTCACATGGCGAATCCAGTGTATTGCTTTATTTTTCAGTGAATCTTCCCCCTCGTGCCCCTTCTGTGCTCCTAGTTTGGGAACATTTACCATATCACTTTTCTGGGGAAATAGTGACGTGGGGGGGCTCTGGAGGTGGGGCCTGAATCCTTCCTGTTATTACAGGGGCAATGTCCAATTGTATATTGTGGCTTATCATGCTGGGGTAGCCCCTCCCTAACCTAGGGTTTGGAAGGAGATTGTCTTTAGGGAGCTTTTGTCGTATGCCCACCGGTCATGGTCATTAGTAGTGGGGTAAGTTCTAATTTGGGCAGAGGGAGCCCTTCTGCACTTAAGGGGCGACACAAAGGTGGATGGCTCATGTGTAGGTTGGCTGGTTGCTCCTAATGAAGCCTCACTATGTGGGCAGGATCTTTGGCTGCTCCCCAGTAGTTGCTTCAATAACCCTGTGAGGCCCCCTATCATGGACCTCAGAGCACCCACTTCTGCTCTAAGGTCACTGATAAGTCGGTAGATGCTCTGTTTGCAATGATGGGAATCTACTACTATTTCGCTTGTCGTCTCTGGTATTGATGGCACATTAGCGTCCTTGGAGGCCTTGTTTAAATCAAGAAGGGGAGTAAATCTGTTACTACAGGGAATCACTGGGTTGGACTGACTCTGTGGTCATATATCAAATGATGGTGAAGGAACTCTCTCACTGTGAATTTCAACTTCGTGGTCACATGGAGCACGATTCTTACCCCTAATTCTTTTAAACATTTTTGGGATGACTGGCGTGTTACCAGAACTTGCGTTGTTAGAAGATATCTGACTATCCGGGGCACATGGGGAAATCGCCACTTGCGTGTCTAAAATACCTTCAAATTCGACTAACAAGCTGTCAATAAGATCTAGCACACAGTTGCTTCCAGCATGTTTAGCTGTTTTCCTGGCTTTTTTCCCCTTTCCTGCTACCCCACCTCCCACACCCTCCGCCGCTTTTCTTGTCCTCATCCCTTAAAAGATGACAAGTTAGAGTTTACACTGGCTCTGCTAGGTACAGTGAGTCAATATGACTGGGGGGACTAGTCCCGTCTGCTGCGTCTCAGAATTGGTAAAGCTGTAGAAAAGTTAGAAAGTAACTTAATATTCCATGTAGAAAATCTTAGGGAGGTGGCCCAGCCTCTTCCGGGCTCTGACAGGTGCAGAAGGGCCCACCATTGGCCCGGGCTTCGCCCCTGTGTGTGCCAGCGCGTGTCCCGCGCTCCGGTCGTGCACAGACTCAGTAATTCCTCCACCGCGCGTGGGGAATAAATATGCTGGCTGAACTCATAACACCTGGGATACTTTCCTTGTAGGAAACGCATAGCGCGTGAATCACAGACTGGCATAGTGGGTGAGAACAAGCGCCATATTGGCGGTATTACGAACGTCAACGCCGGCCGCCATCTTTGAACATGGACTAAATGAAAAGTATACGGCAGCCACGAGTATATAGGCTACTGGAACATATATATTAGACGAATCACAGTGCCCTACTCTTTTACGATGTACAGAAGGCATCTACAATGCCAAATGGACGTACTATATGGCGGATGTATATTAGAGCCGCCATCGTTAATTATTAGTGGAATGAGGGTACCAGAAAGTACGCGTAATTCTAATGCTACCAGGAGAAACAGAATGGATGAACTGCGACACCCTACTCGGTCTATGCAAAAAGGCAAACATCTCAAATGCCAAATAAGTGGAGTGTAAGCCAAATAGAGATTCCGAAGTACTTGACAGCCGCCAACTAAGCCAGGCAGCCAAAGGTAAGAATATTCAGAAAGTGAAGACTCCGAAGCCGAGTCAGTAGAAAAGCGAGAACAAATGTTCAAGATAAGTTGAAGGGTGGGCATATGCAATCTGTCTAGCACTAAGTTTCTAAAAGCGCTAAAAGACAAGCATGAGTAGTTCAAAGTAAATGGAGAACCAGCACAGATAATTAAAAGGGAGCATCCCCAATACAGATGCTCAGTATGGACAAACAAAAGGTGGAAAAGAGAGTCAGCGGTTAGTAGGAGCAGAATCCCAAATGCCCCGGAAAAAAATCCTGAAAAGGTCAAAGGAGCCCTACCTAGTATTGAACCAAACACGCAGCAGAAACCTGCTTATTTTGCCAGGTCGAAATGGCAGTTTAAAACTGCACACCCAGACTCCAATGGAAGGATGGAGACATATTTTGCAGTGCTACTTTAGTGGGCAACACAATGAGTGCAGCAATTCACTAGTAGCATTACTTTACATGACCCTATGTACAGGTGGTACCATATACTAGGGATGTATTAGCAAAATAAATGTGCCAATCAGGGGTATACCATTTACACCATATTTAATAGGGGGAGCACAAGCACTTTACCTCTGGTTAGCAGGGGTAAAGTGCACAGAGTACTACCACCAACAACAATAGGGTTAAAAAATGGCAAATCAATCCCAGGTGACCATGCAGGAAGGGCAAATTTCCAACCCACCAATAAAAAGAATAACAAAGAAAGCAAAAAGAACAGAACACGAGGCCACAAGGAAACAGTGGAAGCAGTGGGAGACCGCTCATAAAGCATGAATGGCTCCTGCGAGGGAGTTCCTCATAATCCTCTGCAATGGTTTTGCTTGCTTTGTTTGCTTCTTCTTAGTGACCCAAGGAGGGGCAGGTTCACCACCAACAGTTGCCCAACATGGTGGGAGGGGGGGGGGGGCCTGCAGGAGGTGGAACAACCCCCCAGGATGGATTTGAAAAAATTAACCGTATGGTTCTCAAGTCGTAGGATGCATGACCTGGGTAGATTGTTCAGCTATTAAGCATTTTTAAAAGTAGAGCTTTTGCTCTACAGCGTCGAAGTGTAGGGACACCTAGGGGCATATTCACAAGGAGCTATCGCCGAATTAACGGCACTTTATCGCAGCCAAAGTCGTGATAAATTTACCCCCCATTCACAAGCCCGTGTAAACAGCCCACAGCACCAGTTTACCCGCGATAGCAGCCGTAAAAAACATCGCCACAGAGGACCCCCGCAAATATCGCTAATGAGATGCAGAGTAGGCGGTCCCGTGCCAAAAGCCGAGACAACATCACACCTCAACATTCACAACGACCAGTCACATCCGCGATAAAAACACAAGACAGGCGATAAGGCGGGTTAGCACCAGGAAATTTACACCTGCTCTGACCTGGTGTAAAGTCGGACGGCAGCCAGCACCACAAAAGGGAGCACAGCCCAGGGCCACATCCCAAGGGCAACAGATGCCATGGAGCCACCCATCATGCGGCCCGGACACCCAAGAGGGCCACAACACCCACAGCCACCGCCCCATGACCCCAACCCACACCCGGAACACCCCCCCAGACCACCACAGACGCAGCGCAGACAAAGACAGCGGAACCCCAGGAAACTTACCAGCCGCACAGACCCAACATCTGACAATGTCACCGTCCACTACAGGCTGAAAGGGACAACCAACCTACGCATCCTGACCATCATCGCCTAACAGGCCTACGGCACCAACACAGCGGACAACCAACATCCCACCCCACACAAAGCTGATGGCGTGGCTGCACCTGTTGGCCCCTGGGACCCCCATCCAACACCCGCCAGAGTCGGAGGAGCCTCACAGCCAGCCACATCCAAGTCCCCCACACCTGTCCTGGACATGACCATCACCCTGGTACCCCAGTCCCCATACATACAACACAATGCGCAGGATCCGCTGGAGACCAAGCAAGGACCATACGCCCAAGCAGGATGCACGCACGTGTTGGGGGCAATACACAGCACACATGTACTATCTGTGCCCCCTGATGACACAGCACACAATCACCGCAACAGGAAGCACACGTCGCACACCAATGTGCAGGCAACAACAGAACACTGTGGAACACCCAACAATGTCGCCTTCAAATACACAGCCAGTGTGCATGATACCTTCATCCTCCGACAGTACATCATCAACCAGCATTCCCAGAATGGCAACAAGGGAAATGCACAGCCCCTTGGCAATATACAAATGAACACCCCACACACCTCAACTCCACAACCATGCAACTCACAACGCTGGCAATGCACTCGTCACAAAATCACATGCAACAGGCACAACAATATGCCCACCCACCAGACACGACAGAACAACTTACAATGTCCACATGGTCAAGCCCTGAACATGAGCCAGCAACGGCATGGCACCTCAGCCACATAATAGCCGAATGTGGGGAGAGGTGGCAACCAGGCATGTGTGAAGGATGCAGTAGAACCATGATTGGGAAAGTACACAATGCCAAGAGTGCCGGAGATGTGCTGGACACCTCGCAGTATGCAGAACACACCCATATCCATGGCGACATACACCGCTTGCGTATGGAGTGTAGTGGACGCCACCATGTCACCCCAGCCAGTGGGGGACCTTGCGGAAATGTTGCCTGTTATGCCCCCCCTAAGCGTCAGCGGAGTGGGATGGCACGGCGTACGCCACGCCAGCATAGGGGTGTGAATAAAAAGCACATAGGCCTGGGCGTGCTCCTCCCACCTCGCCACGAGGCCGACGCCATCCTCATGAGCAGAGTTGCCTGCGATGCTGTGCGCCTGCCGGACCCCGGCACGCTGGACCACGAACCCGTCAGGCCAGCCCCTGCGCAGCCAGGCCACACTGATCACCTTCCGACACCGGCGTGTGTCAAGGAGGGCCCACCACGTGCCGGCGCAAGCCCCAAGCCCGAGGCCCACGACCTTGGCAGCCACCTCAGACCATCACGGCCTCCACGACACAGGCCCGTTTTATTCCTTTTTCGTAGACATGCTCTACTGCCGCCCCCGGCCTACTCTTCGGACCAGTAGGTCCCATATGTGAAACTGTGTCCTGAGTCATGAATGGCAGTGACCCCAAATCCGGCCCAGCGGCCACAGCACCAGACCCCCCGATCAGTGAGGCATAGTTCCATATGGGCATCTTGCGACACGTGGTGCCACTAACCCTGTTCAATGTCAGCCGGCTACACGTGGTGCCACTAACCCTGTTCAATGTCAGCCGGCTACACGTGGTGCCACTAACCCTGTTCAACGTCAGCCGGCAACACGTGGTGCCACTAACCCTGTTCAACATCAGCCGGCTACACGTGGTGCCACTGAACCTGAACTACGCAGGCCGGTGGGGCCATCCAACCTATGCCGGCGACACTCAGTGAATGGGCTGTGCTGACCGCTGCCTCAGGCCTACACCACGGTCAGGTAGGTCACACATTTGGAACTGAGTCTTGATTACACCATGGCAATGACCGGATGTCTACTGCAGGGGTGATATCACTAAACTCCCTGCTATCAGTGAAGCAAACGAATGCATCACAAGCACACGACACATGTCTGTGGGCCCATGCTGACCGCTGCCTCTGGCCTACACTGCGGTCCAGTAGGTCACAGAGTCTTGATTTGGCAATGTTGGAGTTCACATCTGTGTACCGGCATCATCGCAGACTGCAACCCCTCTCAGCACCTGTGCCACTAAGTTTATTCCCCGACATTCATGGACACTCACTGGTCGTACATTGGTGGCGTTTCAGTCTATGGACTAGGGGCTAGTTCTCATCCTCATGTAGCTGATACCGAATTGTTGGTGGAAACGAGGGTTGCGCTTTCCACTCCTCCATTTGCTGCTTCCAGATAACATCAGACCTTCCGCATCATGCCCTGGAGGACACCTTCCACTGTCCCCGAAACCCTCCGCAACATACACCTCGGACATTGATGGGGACCCGCTCAGGTCGCATGGCCCATCTGACTGCACCACAAGTCACCGTCCCATGGCTGGGTGCCTGTGCCGGCCGCAGTGCATCCGGGGCCACTAACTCTGTGCTGCTCAGGCCTGGACCCCTTCTTCTGGGACATTGAATGGCCTCTGTAGCGATGGTCTTGGGGTCATCAACGCCATGTATCTGTGGCCTTGCGCTGTCCGCATCCTCTGGCCTCAACTGCGGGCCACCAGGACCCACGCAAAGCATCGAGTCTTGACTGGCCCGGACGTCGCATCACCGCAGGAGGCACGCGCCACCACCGCAAGGACCACCTCCAACCGCCATCTGCCAGAGTCGAAAGGGTGGTCCTGACAGACCTACGGAGTTGCTCGGACCTGTCGTGGATGCCATCATCGGCCTGATACCCTGCTCAGCACTCCAGGTGCCAGTGACTCAGTGCACCGCAAGCCATTGTCCGTTACTGATTGAGTTTTGTGCTGTTGTGAGGTTGCGCAGCAATGTCACCTCATGCAGTGGGGAAGACCTGGGACCATGACGATGAGGATGTGTCAAGTGTGCGGATGGGAGAAGGCACAGACAATGGGAGGGCAGGTGGCAACAGCCCCAAGGCAGGAATGCAGACTGGTGGTGGTAGTCAAGCTACACTCCCGGATCTAATACTGGGTATTGCGCTGTGGACTGCGGACGCAACTGTCACCTCAGGCAGTGTGGGAGACCTGGGACGTTGATGAGGAAGTTGATGCAGGTGTAACACACCCCACTGCATCTGCATCAGGACTAACCCGAAGGGACACAATCCTAGCAATTTCTTCACATGAGCGCGCTCTTCTCTAGTGCCCCTACCTCAGTGCACTGCAACTCACGGAACCTCCTGACTGAATATTGGGTGACCTCTGTCCTTACTCCGGATCCCTCCATGTTGCTCTGCATTTGACTCTGTTATGCTGGTGTTTTCTGTTTCCATTACAATGGTGTCCACTGTTCAGGTTGTTGCCAGCACCAAGCACTCCGTGTGGGCTGGCTTATTCTCACCCCACACACATCCAGCACAGGCGTCACTGTACATGTGGCCCTGCCAATAAAGGGGCCGGGCACACGTGCCCGTACCCAGTTCAACATGATATGTGCATGTGTCTCTGTGGGGGTGTGGGTCTCCTTTGTGGGGTGTAGGTGGTCCCTGAAAGGTATTGGTCACCCACGTACGTGTTCTAGTTCGCATTCCATGGGTTGGGAAACACCCGCACCTGTTGGGCCACCTCCTTTTGGCGTTCTGCCACCTGGCATTGGGGTGCCATGTGTGGGTGGGTGAAGTGTTGTGAGCCAGCCGTGATTGCGGGTGCTTCATGCTGTGTGGTCTGTTGCAGGGGCTGGGTTCTCCTCTGAGTAGCTTGTCTGCCCTGGTCCTGGTGGTGGGTTGTGTGGGATGTCCATGGGCTGTTGTAGGGCGTCGGTGTCTGGGCTGTGGTGTGGTGTTTGTCTCGGGCATCACTGATGGGTTGTCTGTTCTGACCTGCGGGAGGTGTTGTTTGTCCCTCTGCATTGTGAAGGGGAGGTGCATGTTGGCATTGTGTTGGCACCTTGTTCTTGTCGACATGCAGACTGTGTGACAATGTACATTGTGACTGTTTGGGAGGTGGTGGCTATTTGAGTTGGGACAGTGTACATTTGGCCTACATGGCTGATGTGAGGTTGTAGGGGTAGATGTGCATCTCACAGTTCCCTGCTCTGTCCAATGTGATTGTTCTGTTTCTGCGCCTGGGTGGACCCAGTTGTGTCCCCTGTTCTGCAGTGTGGGTGTTGCACTTTGTGCCACATTGTCATGGTATGTGCTGTGATTGCTATGTGTGTGTGCTGCAGTGTGTCACGGGGATGGGGGACATGTCCCTGGGTAATTGTGGGTGTGCAGTGTGTTACACCTCATTGTGCATGTGGCATTGTGCCCATCACCCCCTGTCCCCCCAGTCCCTGTTGGATCCTCACCCTGTTGTTGTTGTGTCGAGTCCTCTTGAGCTGTGTCCGTACTTCCTACTCCTTGCACCCTCTCCACACTGATGACTGTGGCCTGGGTTTCCTCCTGTGGCGCTGGACTGCCACCTCCTGTCGCCGTTGCTGCCTTCCTGTTGGCAGCGGGTTTGTACCTGGTTTAGGTTGTCACGTCCTGCTGGCGCCTCTTGGCCTCCTGGTTTGGCCTCCTGGGCACTCCGACTGCATTCCAGGTGGTCTGCTTGTGGGTCAGTTGCTGGTAGTGTTCTGTCGCCTCTGTGGCCTTGGTCTTGTTTTCCTGCGGTCTGCACCCCATCTTCCTCTCCCTTTTCTCCTTGGCCTTCCCCGAGCCTGTTGTTCCTTGCTGGTGGTCTGTGGGGGTTGTGGGGTTCGCGTTGCCCTCTGCACTGGGTCAGGGTGCATCCATGTTGCTACGTGCTTTGGCTTGTTTCTGGTGTGTTGTGTCTGTGGTTTTTATGGTGCAATTTCCCGCCAGACGTGTGGGATTTGCAGGCCTGAGGCTGGTTTTTGCTACTTTTTGTACCGCGATTGGCCTCATCGCATGATTTCTCGCGTTCGCGTTTCGCATTATTTCGGCGTTGCGTTGATTTTCACGCTGACATTTGACGCGTTATCTGGTGGCTATCGCATGATACCGCCTTGTTGCGAATTCCACGTTGACACGGGGTTATTTTCCCGCAATGGGCTGCGATATTGAAAGTTGCGTTACGCTACTCTTGCGGTAGTTATCACACGTTCTTGTGAATATACCCCTTAGTGTTTCCTTCTATGGATGTATTTTATGAGGCCAGATGAGTACAAAGAAAGGTTCTGACACTTATTTTTCTGATTAGCAATACAATGTTTAAAATGCTATGTTGAAACTTTTATTAATGGACATTGCAATGTCTTTAGTATTAATGAATGCATCTAAACATCTTTATAAATTTTTGGGTATAATGACAACTTCTGACACGTGGTTATTGTTTTTATTAATATGGTGACCTCTTGACAAAGCCAATAAGCTTGACTTATATTTTAATGTGGTGACCCCTTGACAAAGACATTAGACTTACATCATATATTGATATGATATCTACTTAAAAAAGTCAAAAGACCTGCTTTATTACAAATGACATCACATTATATTGTAATGGTGCATTTGGCGTAGGTGGGGGTATTGTGATTATGGGGGTCATGACCCAGTATTGGTCAAATGTGTTTCAGAATATCACCAATGGTATCTGCCTGGTGTATATATTTGTAGATTCATTCATTTAAAGTGTTTTGTGTTGCGTGTGTGTGTAATAAATGCACTTTTCTTTTTTCAAAATAAAAGCACTGATTGGATAATAATGTATTGAGTGCTGTTGCTGCTTGTCAGTAAATTGAGATTACTAGCCCACACACCTACCCTGATTAGGCCTAGGAGGGCTCTACTTCTCTATGCTGAGAGAGTCAAGTGTTACAATGGGGTACATGTTTCTCATTAAGAGGAAAATTGTGGACCTTTTACTTGTGAAGGACTCACATCCATCACACCGAATAACCCAATTTCATACAGCAATGTTATACTGTTTTGTGGAAACCCATCTCCATGTACTGAAACTCACTAAGGTGTCCCAAATTGCATCGGGGGTACTAAGAAACTATGGTGCATATTTACAAGGGAAGTGGCGGAGTGAGGCGTTAGCCTTCCTGGCTTAACGCCTCACTCCGCCACTTCAGAAACGCAGGGGGGCACCATATTTACAAGAATATGGTGCAGCCTCTTTTCCCCCTGTGCTGGCGCTACACTTAGCAGCCTAGTGCCAAGGCAGGCACCCTTGCACCATAGTGCAAGGGTGTCTGCGTGCAGGGGAGGATTGTTTATGTGCAGGAAAGTCCCCCTTCCTGCACATAAACAATCTTTAAATGCCATTTTGTAACTTCTATGTGTGCTGCTTAATGCAGCACACAGAGAAGTTGCAAAACAGCATGTTAAAAAAAATATTGTTTATGTGCAGGAAGGGGGAACTTCCTGAACATAAACAATCATTGGCCTTTTGCTGTTTTCATGTGTACTGCACAACGCAGCACACATGAAAACAGAAAAAACTAGGAGAAATTAAACATTTCTTCTTGTTGCGCCAGGGTAAGACCAGGTTTTTCCTGGCCTTAATTCTGCCGCTGCCTCCTATTTACACTTCCTTTGTAAATAGGGGGCAGCGTCAGACTCAATGGGTGCTGCGGTGGAACGCCTACAGCAATACCCATTGCCCTCCCCTTTCACACTAAGCATAGAGTGAAAGGGGGCCTTATTTAAAAGGCAGCGTTAAGCCACGGTAAGTGGCTTAACTCTGCCTTGTAAATAAGGTGAAGCCCCTATCGCCACAGGAATGTCGTAAAAAGTGACGTTCCCCTGGTGATAGGGGCGTGTAAATATGCCCCATTGTTTTTTACTTTTACTAGAGACATAGGTCCCTACCAAAGAGCATAAAAAGCATAAGCACAGAACTACAAATTAGCGCTGTGTTGGTGTATTCAAATGGAAAGTATTGTGTTTATTCAACATACAGTAAAAGGAACAATACATTAACAATCTAGTGGGTAGCGTAGCAGGGTATGGAAATCAGCAGATTTCCAGACCTCAGGCATTCACTTCAAAAGTCACATTAGCAATACATTTTCAAGACAGTCACAATGCGAAAGGACAACTCGTGCTCCACATAAATTATCATACATTTGGAGTTACGGTTTTGGGTGTCGCCCACGTTTGGTCCCTGCTGAAAAGTAGGGGGATCATCCTCAGGACAAGAGATTATTTAGATGCCTGAGAGAGCCTGTGTTCCAAAACCCTGAGTAGGGATGGAATCCGTGAATCTCGTGGAACTGAATAGGAACGATGTCCATAAGGGTTAACCACGGGTGGAGTCCAATGGCCTGCCTGTGTGTTGAGGGAATATTAAGACTGAACTAGGGACAGGAACCGATGTCCCGCCAATGTAGCCCTGTCTTCTGCGTATAGATGCACCGGAAGGGAGCATCTGTGTGTGGCCAAACCGGGATTCAATTCCACGGGGGTCCTGAAACTGGAAGCACGCCGAATGGGTGTGCCAGTGAATCAGTTGTTTTTTAAGTCAGGTAAATATTGACTTTATGTTGAGCTTTTTGTTGCTTCTTTATGTCAGGCACGATTGATTTGCTGGGAGTTAATAGTGCTATGCTCAAGAATTTGCAAGGTAGCCCAACATATCCAAACTGTCCCCATACTGGACAAGATTGCACTAGTGCCTTCTATTGATAAGATATAGTATGTAACTCTATAAATGTATTTGGAGTTGTATCTCAAGCCCAGGTAGGACTGAACAATATGAAGCAGGAGACAAAGGACTTTAGACAGAACTCCAAACTGAGCCATAGGGAAATTGGTATTGCAAGAGTGAATTCTTATGTAATTTTCATTTTTGCATAATTTCTCTCCTCTACCAGTTACATGCTTCTCTCTTAAGATTTGCCCATGGGAGACTTGTTCAAGCAGAAAATGTCTTTTGAGAACTGTAAAACTGATATGTGCTGCAACAAAGAGACAGTCTCTATTCAAAACAGTCTAATACAGGTGATTTATGTAATTTGTGTACCCAAAGTACACCTTCACATAGAGTTTTCACACAGGCTGGTGAAATTGATTTTTCCAACTATACATAATTTTAAAGAAAATTAGATATCTTTTGCATTGAAAAAACTGCCAATTTCACCCATCCCTGCCCCAGAGCAATTTATAATATTCCTTAAATATACTTAACGGAGGTCCATTAGTGTATATAATATTAATGCACCAGTGGTACTTTAGTTTTGTCATTGAGAAACTGATATACTATCCCCATTCGTGAAACAGCATGTCCATGTGCACACCGACTGGTTTGTAAACGGGGATCCAATGTGCGATGTGACCTATGTACCATTAGGTTGCATCGCAAATTTCCCATTCACAGGGGGCCAAAACAACCTGCCTAATGACTATTAATTAGGCAGTTCATATTTTGGGACATCCTGGGAATATCTGTGAATGCAGGGATGGTTGGCAGAATGGCTGTCTGATGGGCAGGGGTAGGGCTGCAGTGCAATTCCAGGACTGGCAAGCCTCTCAGCCCCTTTTTGTTTCTCACTTTCATCCCTGATGACCTGGTGTTCTTTCTGCCTCCACTGGGATAAGCAGATAGGTGGTAACCCCAATCTGCCCACCCAGAACATTTGCTATTCTCAATTGAGTTTCTCTCCATTTGTGGCATCCAAATGTAAGACAGAAAATAGTTTCCAAAATGCTCTCTGAATCACATAATATTTTGGGTAATCTCACCTTCAGAGATTTGCAAGTAAAAATAACCACTATTCCTAAACTCATTATCTTTGAAACATTTCAGAGAGGTATAGTTTTCATTAATGCCCACTTTTCCTTTATTAGAAACCCTTACAACTTGATGCCCTACGTGCTTTCCTCCAAGTGGACAGGGTCTACAATGCGCTACATTTGTGTGTTTTTACTTGCAATCCAACTGGAGTAAAGAACAGCATGGGATAGTCAGTGGGTCAGAGCAATGCAATAGGTAGTTCTGATGAACAAATGAAAAATGTGCGAGAATTACACTATTAACTGCATTTGAGACTCAGATGATGTTGGCAACATTGCCCTCCCACTCCACTTTTGATGTCCCATCCTAGGCTATTGTCTTGATATACACATTTGCCTCCTACGGGTACAGATGGAGTGACTCTAAGCCATTCATAAGAGTGGAGCTGTGAATATTACTAGGTGTGTATGTCTACTTTTACTTCTCCGCAGTGTGATTAAGAGTCAAGCATAAGATATTGTTCACCGATTTTAGAGTTGCTCATGGACGTTCTTGGCCCTATTAATGACCAGAAAAGCACTATTTACTATTTCATCTTCTGCATTAGATTGCTGGCTTAATCCATTGTTGAAAAGGGTGTTCCATGCCTACGGACTATCCTTCTTCCTACCGCTATATTGCATGAATCTCACATCACATGTTTACATTGTACTGACAACTTGTTCGACCTAGGTACTGCAGACAGCATCACACGTTAGTCAGTGCAAGGCAGTAGAAACTCAAGAAAAACTCTACAGTTAAACAAAAATGGCAATTGAATCCAGAACAAATCTATGGACACAAGATGCAATTGGAGCAAAGTGGAATTCAATTTCCTCTATAACAGTTGATCAGCTCACTAAAAATCCCTTTGCCAACAGCTGCAAGAGATCTGCTTTATAAGTGGTAAGCTAAATGTTCACCATTTTTCAGCATCATGTGACTGATGTTAGCACAAGCTGTTTGCGCAGTCTAGCATAATGTGATGTTCTTTATCCACAGCGGTCTGGTGAAGGGGGTACTAGCTCGGTGTGATATACAAAGCAAATACATAGAAGTATAATACTAACACTACTTAGAAAGAACAAACAAAGTGGGTGTTCTACAGGAAAAGATAAAGTTACAAGAATAATGAGTTAAAAAAAAAAATTATGTTAAGGTTAAATCCAAAATTAGAGGCTATCATTTAAGCTTTCTCCCAGTAGAGAGAAAAATGTGCAACTCCAAAAATAAACAAGAGTTAAGAAGCCATATCACCGAGTGCCAAGGGGGAGCTCTTCAATTTACATTACTGTGATAATTACAGGGCTGGAATCTCCTGATGAGAGATCTTAGAGAAGCAGGGAAACTTACACAAAGAGGTAACGCAAACACAATTACTGTCAGTTGGATTACTCCAAAGTCGACGTCTACTTGAGGAAGGTAACCAGGGACGTAAACGAATAGACGTCTGAGTTAAGAACTTCAAAGGCGAACAAGCGGTTAATAACCGAGTTAGTAGGCAATGGAGATACCTCTTCCTGCTAATTATGTTTTCAAGAAAGTTTATAATTACAGTGCTCTCACATTCTGTTTGAAATGTCTTTCTTTCGCTGGCAGCGTTGGAATATGTTGCAGATCCTGCAACAGAGCCGCTGTCTTTGTATCTAGGCTTTCCCTTTTTTATCCCATGAACTGTCATTGCTAATTTTAACAATTCACTGTAAAAATGCTAAGGTAATATATAAGATGGCACTAGAAAATGTAAATTTTGCAAAATGGTTTTTAGAACAGATGCATTAATTAGTTTTTTTTTGGTTTGGGTGTTTTATTTTGCACGATATACCGAATTTTCGCCACTTCGGAGCCATTGCATGGCACTGAGTAAACAAACAGTGGTATATATGTTTGAGGAACAATGTGCTACTTGTGAGGATCGTATAGTCGCTTGTTTGTCTAAGAGCAGAAAGTGTTACAGGGTTGTATAGTTTTTGGGTAGAAACTTCATTGAACCTAAGGGCATGGGCAGTATGTAGTTGGTAATGTTCTCTTTGACTGTCCAGAGCAGTGGTCCATTCGTATCTTCTAGCTACATCTGGTAAGTCTGCAATTCCAGTATAAAAACCCACCTCTAATTTTCGGGGATCTTGTGATGCCTGTAGTAGCCTTTAATAAAAATAAATTACATAGCAGCCCGACTGTAATAAGCTATAACAAAAGAGTTCTGGGGGTATATTTACTAAGATTTTGCACCGTGTTTGCATCACAAAAATTATGCAAATCGATGCAATGTCTTTTTTCCCAATTTACTTTCCAGCGCAAAACTTGTTTTGCCCTGGAAATTCACTTGCTGCTGCTTTGCATTACTTAGTGCCAAGGGAGCATTCCACGGGCGGTGCATTGGCATTCCCATGCCACCACCCATGGTCTTTTAAACAAAACCCTATCTACTAAAAAAAGTAGACATGGTTTTGTATAAAAAAATAACGCCCATTTCAAATAGGCACTATGAAGGAGAAATGCTTTTATTTCTCCTTTCTTTTCCAACTCAGCAGGTGTGGTGCACTGTGTAGCACACATACAAGGTGGGAAAAGTTTTGAAGCTAGTTCAAGCATAGTATTTTGTATTGGAAGGGTATCCTTCTAGTACGTCTAAAACGCCACAGACAGACTGGTCCTCGACATCCCACGCCACAGCCACATGACACAATACCTTTGACAACTCCACTGGCTCCCTATCTACAAGAGTATCACGAATCAAGCTCCTCACACATGCCTACAAGGCTCTCCATGACGCAGGACCAGAATATCTGAACCACCGCCTCGCTTTCCACACATCCGCCAGACAACTCCGCTCTGCCCAACTCGCCTTGGCCTCCGTCCCACGGATTCAAGCCAGAACCAGAGGAAGATCTTTCTCCTACCTTGCCCCCAAGACCTGGAACACCCTGAACCTCCACCTCAGTCAATCCACATTGTTGACCCAGTTCAGGAAGGACCTTAAGATCTGGCTCTTCGACTGAACCTCCACACCCAGACGGATCAGCAGATCCCCCGCTCGCGCCTTGGGACTCTCACGGGTGAGTAGCTGCGCTTTACAAACCCCTGATTGATTGATTGATTGATTGATCTAATACAGAACCTATGCTAGACCCAACCAGACACCCTTGCAATATGGTGCAAAAGTGTGTGCATGGCGCTCGGCTGCCTGATTGTGTGCCAGTGCTAGGTAGAGGGGAGGAGAGTGCCATATCTCTGTAGATATAGCGCTCTCCTGCTCTCTCCTTCTCATGCAGCGCTGCACAGCATTTTTGGCTGCTGCGCTGTTTGAGAATTTGGTAAATAGACCCCCAGATGTCACGATGCCTGTTGAGGTAATGGTGCCAACCAGAGATTTGTTTTCATGGAAACATTTAAACCAATATATCAATTATACTTGCTGTCTCAGCATGACATTGTAAATTAATTGTAAACCATATCGTTGATATTTTCAGTAAATACATTTTAACAAACCCCCAGTTCGAAAGTTTAAACAAGGCAAAAGGGAACTGGCTTTTTCTTCTTCTGTTATCCTTTTTGTAATAAAGGAAATGTGATAAACAGAAAGGCAATATTAACGTCAATCTGTTCATTTTTTCCAGGCTATAGGTCACTGCAGGAAGGTAGAATTCCATCTTGCTTCTCCACAATCTGAACTTCAACTTTTTTTGTTACATGACTTACATCAAACTGATTCTATTTTTTTTTTTTTTTTTGCAGAAATTCCTAACTACTTTTTAGGAATATAGAACACCTTGTCGTATGATATAAGGATAGCCTTCATCCTACTTTCTCTATTTGGTCATGGTGACTTGCAATATCCTTATAATGCACAGCATGGAGTACTTTATCCAATACAGTAAACCATTTTTTACCATGCTATTGCAATTCACTGATGAAAACAAATGAGACAGATGCGTACCTTTAACAATGCAATGTCGTTGTAATAACGGAAAATTCTATAGTTCAATTAGCAATTAGCAAATTGAACCCCCACAGTGATATTGTACTACAAGACTGAATAAGTTCTCCTTTTTTTTACACGACATGGCTTTTGAGCGAAATAAGTGTTTCCTTTTTGTACATCTGTAAATATTGGTGATTGTCCTTTTTCCATGCACACCCACTTTTTACATATGTGGTAACAGCAATTTCCAGAGAATCACAACATATGTACAGCCTCTAATTTAGCTACTTCAACATTTTCTCTCGTTATACTATTTCATTATCTATGAAGTATGATGGTAATTGATGAAGACATTCTGGGGTTTCACTTGAGCAAAGCATAATTTTCTAATCGTTTCCCACACTAATTCTGCACACCCTAAAACTTTAACATTTAAAAAAAAAATCTCATCAAATTTAGCATGCAACCTGCTGTGTGTAGAAAGAACATTCATTTAAAATTTAATGGCTCACAAAAGTTAGGACAAAGTAAAATCCCTAAATTAACAGAAAGTGTGTATTAACCCAAAACATGTGTTGCTGCCTGGTATATAATGATAACATGTGGCATGCCACAATTTGACACATATTGGGTTTTTTAGGAAGCCCCTTTGTAATGATCTCCTGTAAAAAGGTGAAGCGTGCACTAATTTTCTAACTTGGGGTCATATATTTGGGTGCTCAATTTATTTATTTATGTATATATTTTTTTTTTAAGTTTGAGTTTATTGAAAACCAGAGGAAAAAAGTACAGCAGTATAATAAGCATAATAAATCTCAGTTAATAAGAGATTATAAAAGAATAAAAAAATACAACCGTTACAATAAACATGCTGTATGCAGAAGGGGAATAAAAAAGGGGAGGAAGGGGGAAGGGGGAACAATATATTATGTCGCTACAGAGATTGAAGAAAAACGAGATATGAAATGAAACAATGTTGGCACATTAATACTTAGGAATTAAATATTACAATATAAATACATAGGTATGAACAATAATATCTTAATAATTTAAGAAAAAGACAACATGGTGTATTTACGGCGGTTTCCGGACATCATCCGATGTATTTACAACATTAACAGTAGGAACAATTGAAGAAGCGGACCAGGATAAGTATGTTGTAAGTGGAAGCCATAAAAGATCTCTTTTAATTGCTAGAGAGATAGGGGTGACATAATTGGTATTGAGTCTGTGATGAAAACACACGGCATTCCACCAGGCTCTGAAAGTAACTTTATTAGTTTGTTTCCAATTTGAGGTTATTAAATGTAAAGCTACAGCTAATAATAGATCTAAGAACTTGAAGTTTGATGGTGATTGAGGCCATTGAGGTGACAATGAACCTAAGAAAATGTTGGGTAAAGAAAGGAAACATTAACTTTAAAAATCGTTTTAATTTGGGACCAAGCTGAAAGATATTAGGGCAGTCGAATAGCATGTGTTTTAAATCAGCAATAGAACAGGAACAGGACCAGCAGGTAGATGGAGTATTAGGTGAGAAAGATGCTAATGTTGCAGGGGAAAGTAATAGACATTGATAAACAAAATAAAGGGTTTGAGTGGTATTAGCAGCTCTTGATGTCTTGTGGATCTTAAGCCACAATTTATCCCAGATGGAGGTTGGCCAGCATTGTGTTAAATCCTTCTCCCATGCCAATTCAGTCTTTGACTTGTGTCTTTCCGAAGGTAATAATAAACACTTATAAATAGAAGATGCAGAGGGGGAAGTACCTAATAAGGGAAAAAGTGTAGAGCATGGTATAGGAAGATTTGGGGTAGTTGGGAGCGTGAGGAGATATTGATTAAGAGAGGGAAGTAGAAGATTATATTGGGAATTGAAAGAATTAGGAAGAGAAAATTTAGTTTGAAGGTCAGTAAAGGATAGGGGATAATTATTAGTCAAGAGTTGAGAAATCCAAAGCAAACCCTTGAATCTCCAAGATTTCCAGTAAATGGTACGATTTTTGATACGTAGTAATTTATTGTGCCAAATGGGCTGTTGAGAGAGAGAAGTAATAGAAGGATAAGAAGATGGTAGAAGAGGAGCTAAAAGTTTACGAATGTGAGAAATAACGGAAGACCGTAAGGAGGAGATATTATTAGTGAAGGTGAGGGTTTCCTGAAAATCAAAAGGGGAGGCGAGAAATTTTTCTATAGATATCCATACTGGGGGATGTGTAGAGGGATCAGAGGAAAGCCAACGGGAAGCTTGTTTTAGGGAAAAGGCATAGTGATAAGATTTGAAGTCAGGGAATTTATGGCCTCCAATAGGTTTGTCTTTTTTTAGAGAGGACAAGGCTATTCGAGGAGGCTTGTCCTTCCAAAGAAACTTCATTAAAAGTGAATCAATTTTCTTAAAATAGTATCTGGGAATGTGCACAGGAATCATAGTGAGAATGTATAGAATCAGAGGGGTGAGCATCATCCAATCGTCCCCACCAAGAGAGAAAAAGAGGATGCCAACGTGTAATAGTGTCATTTAACGTTTTGATAATATGGTCAAAATTTAATTTTAAAGTCTCCGAGATAGTCGAGGAGAACCATAGACCTAAGTATTTTAACTTAGAAGGTTGCCAGGACAATCCAGTATGGATAAAATAATGCTTAAGGCATAAAACATTGAGAGGCAAGACTGCACATTTATCCGGATTAAGGCGGTAGCCTGATAATTGAGAAAAAATATCAACTTGATGGAGAAAAGGAGGGAGAGAAATAGCCGGTTAGAACAATACAGAAGTATATCGTCTGCGTAAACAGACATTTTAACTTGATGTGGACCTAGCTGGAAACCAGAGATCTGAGCATCCTGTCTGACTTGAGTTAAAAAGGGTTCTAATGCCACTACAAACAATAAAGGTGATAAGGGACACCCTTGTCGTACCCCTCTAGAAAGAGAAAAATAATTCAAGATTTTACCATTAGCAAAAATAGAAGCTCTAGGGCCTGAATATAGTAAGGAAATTAAGGAGATCAGTTTGGGAGGAAAACCTCTCCATTTTGAAGCATGAAACATAAAATCCCATCCAATCCTGTCAAATGCTTTTTCAGCATCTAAAGCTATAGCAGCAATAGGATAGTCTAAGGAAGAAGCCTTGCTAAGGACGTTGAAAAAGACTCTAGAATTATCAGAGGATAATCGACCCTTTACGAAGCCGGATTGCTCAGGTCCAATAAGTTCAGGTAGGATAGGGTCAAAACGTAGTGCCAACATTTTTGCAAAAATCTTATAGTCTGTATTGACTAAAGAAATGGGGTGATAGTTTTTACATAGGGAAGGGTCCTTGTTGTCTTTTGGGATTAAACATATCATGGCTTCTTGAAAACTGCCCTGAGATGAACCGTTTGTAATAAAGGAATTAAATAAAAGTAAAAGATTTGAAAGAAGAAGCTTAGCAAAGTGTTCATAGAACTCAACAGCAAACCCATCGGGTCAAGGGGTCTTACCTCGTCATAATACCGATACTGCATGGGTAATTTCTGCCAAAGTAATATCAATTTCCAGCAAATCAAAATCAATATGTTGGGAAGGAGGAGAATTAATGGATTGAAAATAAGAGGATAAATCTGATTGAATTGGTTGTGTCCCAGGAGTATATGGATTTTTATATAAGGAAACAAATTCATTTAAAATATAATCGTCTTTAAAAAGTGAAGTTCCAGCAGAGCTTTGCAAAGATTCTATTCTAGTTCTTTCTCGCCTTATTTTTAAGTAGTTAGCCAGTAACTTCCCCATTTTATTTTGACCTCCATAATAACGAGTGCTGCTTTTCAAAAGGTAGGAGGAGGCGGCTTTCGTGGATAGTCTGTTAAAAGTAAGCTTAGCATCAATAAGATTTTTTAAAGAAGATGCAGTGTTGGAATGATAATAAGCGTATTCTAGTTGTTTAATTTTAGTGAGTAATTGAGTAGTTTGTAATTCAATTTTTTTTTTCTTTTGTGAGACAAAATTCATTATGAAACCTCTAGCGGCTGCCTTGAAAGAATCCCAAGTCATTATAGGAGAGGAATCCGGAGTTGTATTAATAGCAAAAAATTCAGAAGCAAAAGAACTGAATTGGCTAGAGAAATTAGGGTCTACAAGTAATGAATTATTAAACGCAATCTACCAGCATGTGGGTAAAAAGGTATCAAATCAAAGTCAACAAAAACCGGGGCATGATCTGATATTAAAATAGAACCTATCTCGGACTGAAGGACATGTTGAGCTAAGGATTTACTTAAAAAGAGGTACTCAATACGGGATTGTGATTGATGTGGGGGTGAATAGTAACTGTATTCTCGAAGATCTGGATGACATAGCCTCCAGATATCGACTAGAGATTACGGTGTATGGTGGAAGTAAATTGTGAATGCATTTTAGTGTTTACAAATTTAACTAATATGGGATCATGAATTTGATTGCAGTCACCACCAAAAACAATATAATCATCATCAAACAAAAGTAATTTATCAGAAACCTGTGTCCAAAATACTTTGTCAACGGAGACTGGGCCATATACATTAACGATAACTAATGGTATTTTATCTATAAGTAGTTTAACAATAACCCAACGACCATCAGAGTCAGATTCTTGATGAACAACTGAAACATGACATTTTTTATGACATAGAATCAAAACGCCTTTTTTCTTACCTAAAGCCGGAGAAGAAAATACATTGCCAACCCAACATTTCTTTAACTTAGAAGCTTCAGTTTCAGATAGATGTGATTCCTGGAGTAATGCAATGTCAGTTTTTACCTTAGCTAAATGGGTAAGCACCCGTTGTCTTTTAATGGGATTACCTAATCTCTTAATATTCCATGTAGTAACTCTGAATGTAACCGGAAGGTAGTAACATAAACAATCATTAAGCGTACAGTGATATAACCAATCTTAAAATTGAGAAAAAGTGAAAGGATAAGAGTATAAAGATAAGAGTATTGTTTGATCAGGAGAGAAGGGAAAAAGGGAGCAACAAAATAAATACCAGGAAGGACGAAGAGAAATAGAGTTGTGAAGTAAAAAAACTGGGAGAATATTCCAGGTGGTAACCCGAAATTAAACTTATTGATGAAAGCATGACCAAACAATATGCTTACATGAGTAAGAGTAAAGTTAGAATATGATAGATAAGTGGAAGAAAAGTGAAAGAAATGAAACATTTGGAGTATGAAAGGAAGCAAACTGAAGGAAAGATTAAGGTAGAAAAATAAAAGAAAGAGATGATAAAAAGAAACTATAGAAAAGAATACCAAAGAAAGAAAGATAAGACAAAGAACAAAAAGACAGTACAATTCATACAAATGACGACTGAAGGACATACCTACAAACACAAGATGAGATGGGGGATGACAACACCAAAAGACAGTGACAACAGCACTGGAACTCCACCGAACCACAGTGGAACCACAAATGAGAGTGTCAACATATAAGGAAACGGATAGTGGGAAAAATACACCTGTGTAAAGAGGAAAGAAAAAAGTTATGAAGAAGGTGTTGTCTTAGAAAAGAGGGATAAGAAAGAATATGGATAAAAACAACTTAATACTTGAGCATTACAAAAATACAGCAGAACAACAATTAGGGAATTACATAAACAAGAAAACAGTCAACAGGACGAAGCAAAATAACAAATCAGGTAGATTTTGAGATATCCATGACATCAGCTCCATGTTGACGAAGAAAATCCTGCGAAGCAGCTGGCTCCTCAAACGTAGTAGTCTTTTCTTTGTAGGTGACTTTGTGAATATGCAAGGATAGATCAGTCCAAATCTGGCATTAATAGATCATAACTGAGGACGGAGGTCAAGAATTTTTTTCCGACGATCTGCGGTAGCTTTAGCCACATCCTGAGAGAAGAATAGACGATGACCTTCCCAGAAAATTTGTTTTTTGGATTTGACCGCCGACAAAACCTGCAGGAGGTCAGTGTATTGCAGGAAAAACATGATGACTCCACGTGGTTTTGCAGATATCTTAGGACCAAGTCTATGAGCCCTTTGAATATTAAGTGGAGAAGTAGCAGGTATGTCTAGGAGCTTAGGTAGAAATGTCTTGTAAAAAGACGGTTGGATTGGAACCTTCAATATTTTCAGGAAGACCGCAAATTCGGAGGTTATTCCTGCGATTTCTATTTTCTAAATCCTCTGTGTGCTTTTTGAGGAGAGATATTTCAGATTCTAGAGATGAGATGCGCGAGCATGAGGATTGAAGAAACAGTTTTTTGTTCCACAACAAGAACACGTGATTCCAGAGAAGACCACCTGTCGTTCGGAAGTTGAAGCGTTTTATTGGTTTCTTCCACGAAGGGTTTCAAGGCACGAATTTCCTCAAGAATTACATCCAAGGGGGCTGAGGAAGAGTTCACTGGAGATGTTTTTTTTTTTTTCGGTCTCTTGGTGGAGATTACAGATATTTTGCTTGGAAGCTGTGTTTTTGGAATGGCGCCTGGTGTGTGGTCAGACTTCTGAGGAGCAGTGTCCTCCATTTCGTTATGAGTAGAGTCTGAATCTGAGTGCGCAATGTGTTTGGTGGAAGTAGATAGTTTAAGGTTCTTTAGTCTCCCCATAAAAGAGAAGAAGAGGGTTTAATAAGCAGTGTGCAGTTGAACCTTCAAAAGCAAAAATAGGCACACAGTGAGGAAAAGAAGATTCCAACTCTAAAAGAGTAGAGCGTATCGAAGAATGACAGGAAATTGCAGGGTCCACCTCCTCAATCAATTAAGATACATATCCGGAGGGAGAGATACCTCAAATCTCATCCCTCGGCGAGCGCTGGAAGCGGCTAAAATCATGTACGGGCCCCGCGGTCCGTCGGAGTTCCGCGCTGTCACACCATCTTAGGACAGCGCCAAAACCACGCCCCCCTATGTATTTATTTTTTAATTAGGAGTTTTACAATGTTGTGCATGTTACTTCAGGGGTCTAGGAAACTGAAAATGAAGTGGGAGAAGAAAGCGTGGAAGCAGATACGTGTGGGTATCTCTATCTCATATTCTGTGGTCACAGCTCAAGGTCATAAGGAAGGTCCTTTAGAAAACAACAGATGTTGTGAAATTCATGCTTATGTTTCAGATCTGAAGCAAGGGTTGAGGGGGTTGCATACTTTTGGACCATGTTCTCCCAGGTGTCTTCCTTCTTCGAATGTTGAGGGTGTACCCCATTTTGAACCATGAACTCCCAGGGGTCTGTCTCCTAATTTATCTACCTGAATGTCATAATTGTGGTTGGAATACATTTCTCATTTATTAATTTTATTAATTTTATGTATTTATGTATAAAAAGGGGAAGGAGCCTGATTTGATTGTAGACAAACCTCAAGACGCTCCTTGTGGGCCCCCCTCTATTCCCTATGTTGTCCAGGTAGATTGCCACAACAGGTTTGATGCTTTAGAGGTTGATGATTGTGGTGCCAGTGAGCCTAATCCCAGTGAAAGTAGAAGTGCCCATTCAAATGAAATGGTTGTATTAAGGTCCTTGATTGAGTCATTGAGGGAAGAAGTGGTTGCCCTTAGAAAGGAGTTTCTCTTTGAGGGTCACTAGTGGAAATGGGAGTGAAGCAAGTCATGGATCCCTTAAAAGTCCCTTATTAATGTTGCCTCTAGATAAAGACAGCGACTCGATGCAACACCAGCATGGACAGGCACAGAAACAGTCTAGAGCCCCTCCGTTAAACTCTTTCCACCAATTTCAAGTACCTGCGGAGACATCCCTTTTAATTCCTAGGGATGCAAGAGTAACAAAACATACACTACAGGGAGTAAACCATGGGGCGTTAGGATCTAGACACCCGGATCGAGGGGAGGTGACTCTGGACGAAGGATATACATACAGGTCTATTCGTGAAGCTCCACATGGGTTGGGGGTGGTAAGGGATGGAGTGTACAGAAGGCCAGAGGGCAAGGTTAGTCATGACGTAGTCTACCTTACAAATGTTTCGAAACTTTCAGATAGGGGCTACGAGGACCATAATTCCCTAATAAATAAGGTTACTCATTGGTTTAGGTCATACCGCCATTGCTATTCCATTATAAGGGATGACATTAGATGTGCCAGTAGACTGATCATTCCGGGGGCTGAAAATGATACAATCTTAGTTAGATTCTTTGACGAAGCCATGGTATCTGGGCTCTTGTCAATTGACTCTCGTACCTTCCCCCCCAAACACCATTATTCAGATCTGGTACCAATATCCATCTAATGATGGAGCAACCCCGCATAGATCACAGAGGGAAGAATTATGCTCTGGCCCAGGTTGGACAAAAAGTAGTCAACGCTGACTGAAGCCGGACGGCGTCTTGTTACCTGAACCTAGACAGGATCCTTTTTCTCACCCACCAAACTCCCAGCTATTAAATAACCTAATATATAATACTGAACCTTGTGCCGTGTTCGAAGCCCCAACTGAAATGCATGCCATCACTCAGAATATATGTTCTACTGCAGTAGGGTCTTCTCCATCAATGCCTCTCAGGATCTTAGTATGGAATGTGGCTGGGATTTCTAAACTACTATCAGATCTAGAATGGTGTACCTTTATAGACACTTTTGACTTAATCCTGATGCAGGAAACCTGGAGCTTATCCACCCCCCATAGAAGTGGCTATTCTGCCCTTGCCATCGCTGCTACCAGGAAGATGCGGGGCCGTTCCGCGGGAGGTCTGTTGGTTTGGTTAAAGAACGCAGTAGGGATTAAAATCAAGCGCCTTCATGTAGACTCGCGGGACATTTTGGCTTTTGAGTTGTCCCTATCCAGTGGTTGGAAGAGGAAATTCTTTAACGTATATAATAGGGTGGACTGAGTTGGAGAGGAAACTGAGACTCTCTGTATATTGGACAATGCTCTAGTCAAGTATCTGGATAACATCTCCACCATAGTGGCTGGTGATTTTAATTGTACCTTTGAGCCCCTCGATCTAACCGCCCCAGATTTGACAGAGGAGTGGGATAGGGAATGGTCAATCCCGCCATTAAATCTACCCAAGGTCAAATGGACGAAGAGAGGTGGTCAGCTGTTTGCACTAACATTCCAGCATGACCTACGAGCAACAAATGGGAGAACAAGATCAGATCCAAATAGGGCCCATACGTATAACAGACCAAATCACACTAGTAGAATAGATTATTGTTTAATAACTCCCAACCTATGGTCTGTACTTGATGATATGATAGTGGAAAATAGACTTGAAAGTGATCATAATGCACTTGCACTTTCACTATCTGTGTTAGGTAATGCACAGACCAACCCAAATGGCCATCGTGACCTGGGAGTGCTATCAATCACAAATAACCAGCGATCGGTTAAGTGGGGCTGGGTAGAAAAGCATCCGGAAGTGCTGGATTTAGTCAAGAAAAAAACATTGGATTTAATAGAGTTCCTAGTTAAAATCCCTAGTAAAGATGCTGTAAAGAATTTATGTTTATGCCACGAGCATCTCTTTGACGAGGTTAGGGAATTGCTTAGTCGGCCTGCTAAAGCACTGGGAAGTGGTAGCCACTGTACTGGTACTAAGCAAAATTCTTCAAGCTCCTGGTTCAATCAGGACTGTAGAAGGTCTAAGGCAGAGCTTATTAGTGCTGTAAAGCGCAAGGTGCACTCTGAGATTGTGACTTGCAGAGACAAGTATAGGCGGGCTATTACCAGTGCCAAAAAGGAGTGGGAGAGTTCGCTATGGCTAACTTTACACACAGCATTAAATGACAAAGACCAAAGGACCTTTTGGAGAGAGGCAACTTACTGGCTTAAGGGAGAGAAACCAATGTTGGAATTTAACATACAGCCTGATGAATGGATGGCTTATTTTGGGTCTCTCTATGCAAACGATAGCCACGATAGTGGCGAGATGGGTGTGTCCCCAGCTGGGAGGGTGAGCGGGGACTCTGAGCCCCTGAGCTTTTCTATGGCAGAAACTGATTTGGCGATCTCATCTTGTTTCCTAGCGCGTGCCCCAGGTCCAGATAAAATCCCCAATGACTTGTATAAAGAGGATAGATTTCTATGGGGCTCATACATAAACATGTTATCAAACTTGATCCTGTCCGGAGCACCTGTACCGTCATCGTGGCAGGTTGCGGAAATTGTGCCCATCTACAAGAAAGGTGACAAAACTAAGCCATCGAGCTACAGGCCGATAAGTTTGATAGACTCTCTCCAAAAGATCTTTTGTAAACAAGTTTTGGGGAGGCTCCAAGATTGGATGATGGAGTTCCATATTTTAAGTGATCTTCAAGCGGGCTTCCGTTCTAAAGTTAGCACCTTAGACCAGGTTTTTCGTTTCATCTGCATCTATTGGAAGGAAGTGGATGTCAAAGGGGGAAAACTATATGTGGCCTTTGTTGACTTGCGCATAGCCTTTGACTCATGCCCCGGGCCAAGCTGTGGAGAGTACTGAAAGAAATGGGCCTGCCTCCAAATCTTTTAGACATTCTAACTAGACTACATGCCTCCGATACAGCCCAGGTTAGGTGGGGCCCCAATAATGAAGTAACAGACACCTTCCCTGTAAATCGTGGAGTGAGGCAGGGCTGTGTGTTGGCGCCCACTCTTTTTATTAACGGAGTTATTGATTTTTTGGACAGGGATGGTTGCGATGCCCCGAAAATAAACAATAGAAGAGTTTCCGCCCTGTTATTTGCGGATGATACTCTTTTAATTTCTAAATCTCCCCAGGGCCTCCAACAACTTTTAAATGATTTTATACAGTTTTGTAATGACAGGGGGTTGTTCTTAAACGAGGGAAAAACTAAGTATATGATTTTTAATAAGAGAGGGAAAAACACTCTAGTAGATCCATCCGGGCAGGTAGCACTTTACTTGAACAAGTAGACGTTTTTGATTATTTAGGAATTCGTGTATCCCCATCAGTAAACTGGGACGCACATAAGGAGAAGGCTAAGTTACATCAAATCTTTCATTGTAACCATATTAGTAAGATACACAGAAAAACAGTGTCACGGCAGATTGCTCCTGCACTTGAAATTTACAACTCTAAGGTACTGTGGAGCATATTGTATGGTGTAGAGCTGTGGGGGATAGGAAATATATCGCCTTTAACAGCTGTGGAAAATCGTTTTATAAGATCCTTGGTTGACCTCCCCCCTAGCACCCCACTGAAACCTTTGTATATGGATCTGGCACACAGACAATTGAAACACAAGGCAATTTACCGATTGATAATGTTTTGGTTTAGGTTGTGGACTGTAGAAGAGCTTGAGTCTTACCATGAGACCTTGTTAGACCTCCTAAGATTCCCAAAGGCATCCACAATAAATTGGTTTACCACCCTACGGAAAGCTCTAGCAAAATTGGGTATGGTTGCCTTTTGGTCAAACCCGGAAAGCATGAGGCTAACCCCAAGAGTAAAAATGAAAGAACTGCTTTGGGAATCTATTTTAACAGAAGATCTTACAGTTTCAGAATCTATCCTGACCAAAGACTTTACAAATCTCTTCCTACTAAACTGTTTTGCTCAAAATGGTCTAGCTGTAATGATTTGGCTGATCTCTGCCCTGCATGTCAAGGAAGTCCAGAATCCATAGTCCATCTACTCTTTTTTTGCCCGAGCTACCAGTCCCTGAGGAAAAAATGGATTGTCCCGCTATGTTTTCTAGCGGGACGGGGGCATTACTTAGAGGTCCTAAGATTTTTGTGCACTAACATTCGTCAATCCACTGTATTTGGTCTTGCTAGATTTTGGCATGCCCTTTGGACTAGGCGTAGGAAAATATGTATGGGAGATACCTTATTTTGAAAAGTGCTGCTAGACTTGAATTTTATGCAATTGTCTATCAATGGCTGTGTAAGCATGAGCACTAAGCACTTTAACTTTTATTATATATTTGGCTGCTTCTGCACGTTGCACTTTTCAATTGTTTTGGGGGCCCTTTTATTCTGAATTTGTATAAATGTTTTTATTGATTCTTCTTAATCTTTACCTCTTTAATTGTATCGTTGGTGTATGTCTTTTAAAGGAAAAACTACCTGTGTTGTATACTTTTTAGGATCTGTGTGATCGTAATAAAGTTTGTTGATGATGATGATGGCATATAATTATGTATGCGATATTTGTATAATGTAAGCCTAGCCAAAAGGCAATGGTGTGCTGTACAGGATCAAAGGCAAAGGTAGAGTCAATGAGCAACTGGAGGGATAGATAGGTTCTGGGAGCTGAAGTATACTGTTAGTGCATTGTGCCATAGTGTTCTCCAAAGATGTGCATCATTAAAGCTTTCCGAATTTGGAGCATGGTTGGGATGCCTCTGTTAGGTACATGGGATGTTGTTGCAAATCTAGGTATCCTTGTTGTTTTCTCAATTGCACTTCTTTACCTCCAGTCAAATGGCACCCTGGCTGCATGGTTCCAGTTGTGCCAAGAGGCACCACAGATGGTGAAACTTTCATCCAACTATGCTTTATAAATGATGCAGTTATAAATGATGTAGTTTGTTTAGAAGCAGGTGCGAGGTGGCATGGGAGCAAGTTAGTTCATCATTATGATGGTGACGTGGTCATATTTGTTCAGGTCCTGGACGAGATGTGATGTGGCATGTAGGATGACCCTAAAGGGCTGAATGTGGAGTCTGGAAGGCCATAGTACATAGTGTTTCAACCATCCAGATGTCAGAATGTAAGGACTCGCACAACAGTTTTGAAGTTGCTCCCCGAGATTTGCTTTTACTTTTTTAATAAAGAAATCTGGTATCATATAACCTTTGCTTTTTTGGGAATGTGTTTCTTGAAGGTGAGATTGATGTCCAGGATGAATCCAAGTGACTTGGTGTTGGGTGAAAGTTGGGGTTGAATCCGTTCTGGTCAAAGTCATTCAGCCTGGTCTGGACTTGGTGTTGTCTGTGTACTTGCCAAATAACAAAATGCAGTGTTGGTCGTGTTAAACTTCAGTTAGGTGTTAGATAACTAGGTCTGGAAAGTGCAGGTAATGTTTGAGGCATAGGATGTCTGGAGCATAGGGGACTTTCAAAAGGAGTTGTGTATTGCTGATGTAAAGGTGAATTATGTGGGTGTTTTCAATTAGAAGAGCCCCAAGGGGCTCTATTTAGAGATTGAAGATGAGGGAGACAAAATGTAACCATGCAGGACTCCTCAGTTGGAAGGGATTTTCTGGGGACTGGTCATGCCCATTTGAACAAACTGGTGTTGGGTGGATAAGTAGGAGGAGAACCAGTCAAAAATGGTGCCAGTGAATCCTATTCAATTATTCAGGGTCTGGATGTGAGTGTGATGGTCGACTATGTCAAGGTGGCTGCGAGGTCCAACAATTTCAGTAGCAAGGAGTCATTTTTATCTGTTGTCAGGAGGCATCATCTATGATTTGTAAGACATCTCTCTACATGCTGCAGTGTGATCGGAAGACAGTTTGGTAGACATGCAGGTAATTGATGTGATCTTGGAGTTGAGCTTAGACCACTTTTATGGTGATCATGCCAGTGAAGCATTGGTGAGTGATGGAGTAGTAATTAGCAAGGTCATCAGGATCTAACACATATTTATTTGTGAGTGCGATGATGTGGCCTGTCTTGAAAGCTTCTTAGAAGATGCCTTGAGTGAGAGATGTATTTTTAATGGTGAGTAGGAGCAATAGAGGGTCTTTGTTATATTGGGAGTTATTTGAGTTTCTCAATATTTATGCAAAGAAAATTCAGGTCCTTATACTGTGGTGCAGTCTAAAGTATACTCAAAAGTGATGGATGGAACACATGAATTAATCTCAGTCACTGGTAATTACTCGCACTCCATTGTTATCTTGCACACCATGCCACTTCAGTTTGCACCTCAATTTGGACCCAGCCATATGCAAATCACTTTTGGCCCTGCTCCAATGGGAACAGTCCAGCCAGAACTGCCAGGCCAGGTCCTCCCTGAACCGGAGCACTAGCAACCCAGGACCTGTTTCGCCCTGATTAGGGCTCATCAGCCAGGTGTAACTTGGTTCCAGTGGCACAGTGTGAATGGAACCCACACCTGGGCATACCCTTGTGGGAAAGCAAAATGCCTGCACTTTTAAATGCCCCTTACAGCCGGATTTTTCCTGGCAGTGACGGGCATTGTAAAACAGCTATGTGTCTGCACATCTAAATTAGCGGGTGGACATATAGCCATCTTCCAACGGCCCTTACTCGATGTGGCCTTTGGAGAAGTTAGCATGCGGGCGGAGGTGGAGTAGTCTCTACCATCGCCAAACTATGGTCTGCCGGCATTTAAATTGGGGGGGCAGATCATAGTCTTGGTGGGGAGGAACCTCCGCCAAGACATAGGGAAGTCAAGTGTGGCCTTACTGTGTTTATAAAAGCACAATAATGATTTGATTTATGGCAATGCTTTTTTGCCTGGTTTCTATTTCAGAGGACAGTGGCAGTTTTGTTTGGTGAAATGGACGATTGTCCTTTATCACAATATTACAATTGGTGCATTGTCATGGGTAAGGCCACACATAACAGATGGGATATTTTAGAGCCTAACATTATTAAGATCTTTTATTCTCTTCTTTCTTTTCTCACTAGTTTGGCTTCACAGAAGATGATATGTAGTCCTAGTACATCAGTGATTGTAGGCTGTGTTATTATTCTAATTTCTTTCCTGGTCTGCAGAGGAGTTTCACTGGTCTGCCAGGATGGAACCTTCATGCCCTGTAGAGAACAGATACAGTGACAGGTGAGAATTACGTCCCTTAGTGTTCTTGTTTCAGATCTTCCCAACCCAAACATGAAATTAAAAATTGTTCAGCATGAGAGTCTGCATCCCCTCCCACAGAGAACTCTGCATCCCCTTCCACAGAGAACTCATGGGGTTCTTTACTGTGTGGACTAAATGCCGGGCTAAGCGTCAGATGGTTCGCCTCATTTCCTACAAGGGGGTTTTGTAAAGCACTCCAAAAATTAAAGCTTAATTTTCCCATGTATTACTACCTCTCATTTCATGTGCAATGTGCCCCAAAAAACTGGCCATGAAAACTATACCCGCCTGTTATAATGCCAGCCCTGTAAGTGTTTTCTCCACTACCCATTTCTCTTTCCCTGAAGTTAAATCCAAACCTCCCTTTTGCCCCGAAGTCATGAACCTGTACAAGCCATTACTCTCCTGAGCTGCTGCATGGCTGCTTCATGGTGCTGAGTGAATCGGCACCCTCTCCATGGTTTCCTGTGACATGCTCTGCAATGCACATCTCAGCTGGTTTGCTTCTTTCCATGCTGTAGTCTTGCCACTATCTTCTCCTTTCTAACCTACGAAAACCACAGCCCTTCTTTTCTTTCCTGTGGGGGCAGGGGGGCACTAAAAAGATGTCTGTCTATGCTTTTTATGTCAAACTCCACCATTCCCTTTGTTTAGTGCATCTTCTTTGGCCACACCTCTCACTGACTCACCTTTCTGTTGATATCCTCTTTTTGTTTTCATAGGGTCTCACTGGGCTAAGCATCGCCGCTAATGGCAATGAGCATTACCATCATACCCTTGACCTACTTGATCTTGGGTACGCCAGCGACCAGCTCCAGACTCTGGAATGCAACTCAATTCACACTAAAGGCTGTGAATGTCATTGAGTAGGAAAATGTGTAGTTAACTTTGTAGTGGATCACTACAGGGAGCTACATGGTCTGCCTCCATGCACCCTCAGTGGGGTTGAGACAATGTACTCATCACATAGCTATATTGTAAGTGAAAAGACCTTTGATCTGCTCATCCATAGCAAGTCATCTTTAACTTTGCAAGTCCTGTGCTACAACCCCTCCATCATATACCCACAATCACCTGTGCTTCTGCACTGATTTTGACAACGTGGACTTGCCTTGGACACCAGATGGTTGTCTGAGCCTGTTAAATACACCTCCATGTCAAGAGATAATTGTCTAAGCATATTGCCATCTTCATGTGTGAGGATAGTAGAAGTGTGATTCTATGACTCAACAAAGACCCCATGTTCAGTATATCTCAACAACAGGTCTAATGGGTGTACTTATAAGTCTGATGTCTGTGTCCATATGTAAAAAATGTCTGACTTCATTTGTGCTATTTTATTGGAAAGTGTATATACTGTGCCACTTGTCAACAAATCAAGCCCCCCTTGTCCCTAGTGCAGCAACTCATTGAGTGATATATCCTTTTTTCACACTGCCTAACACTCTTTCATCTAATACCAATGTCTCCCTAAAAATGTCAATATTCTATTACCCAGGAGAGGAATATTTAGATGTTTATTTACTCTGTAGCACTAACATCTTCTCTTATTCTCATACTATTTATGATGCTACATTGCAGTACTCTACATGTGTCTTCCTCCATCGCTGCTGTGATATAGCAACCCTTAGTGTCAACACTACAACCCGCCCATGAAACCACATCAAGGGATGTCAAGCAAGCAGCAATTTGCCCTCTAGTATCCAACAGTGAGATAAGTCTGTGACCATAATACATATACTAATATCTAAAGATAATTGCAACTCATTTTCCCTTTTTTAAATCCAAATCATCTGTTCATTTATCAATTTCTACATCTAAAATGAATATACCCTACCTTCCTTAATCAAATTTTCAAATTGTATTGTTAATGTGCCTAATTATTTGAAACCATTACACTTTCTCTCAATAAAACACAAGAAGTAAAACATTTTTTTCACTTGTACTGTAGTAAAACGTTGCAGTGAAAAACATGAAATCGTCCATCTTTTCAAATTTATTTGAATCAGCATAGGCTTGATTTGCATAGACGGAAGCCAAAGAGTTAATTGTTTAATAAAGAGGTGTTCACAGAGCTCCACCCATGGATGTAGTAATTGCAGGCTCCAATGTGCCAACTCTTGAACCGCTCAGGAACGCCTTGTGGAATCAATGGCAGCACTGCCCGAGGTGCACAGGTAGCGGTGCTGTTGAGACAAAGCCGGTGTGGCCCAGAGTGGTGGCTGCAAAAATTAGCTAAAGTGACAGTGCTCAGCCATGTCATCCTTGGGGGACGATAGTGTCCTGTATGCGGATTTAGGCCATACACTGTGACAAAGTACTTTGTCATAGCTCCACATTGACCTTTACTCTAGCTTCAAATATTGCCAGAAATGTTACCACCAATGTGTTTAAGTGGCCATGTTCTGGATTGAGTTCTGCAATAAGGGCTTGTCTACAGGTTCGAACTGCGACTTGATTGAAAACCCCGTGCAGCATCTTTCTACATTTGAGTAGCATAGCTGGGCAGGTACAAAGGACATGTTTCTTGGTCTGGTTTCCCAAAATGCATAATCTGCATCCTGCAGTCTCTGCAGTTTTTAGCCAGGCCAGCAACTGGTCCAGTGTTGGTTGAACTCCTAACAAGAGTCACATGAACTTGAGCTATGAGGAATCGAAGTTGAAGGAGGGAGGCTTTAGGGATGTGTATGTGCGAAATAACTTGCCAGGTGTGATCTCGCTTCACCGTAGTCACTTTGTCTTCTTGCAAGAAGAGAACTCTGGTCATACTGTTGAGTTGTTTTTTTAATTCGCTGGTAGACACCATGATGTTCCATAAAATGGTAGGGGCTTATTTACAAGGCCCTTGCGCCACTTTTGCGTCACTTTTAACATGGGAAAAGTGACGCAAAAGTGGCGCAAGGGGCTTGTAAATCTGCCCCGTAGCTTGTAACGACTGCAAGACATCTCCTAGGAAGTGTCTTAATATGGAATTTGAGTTCTGCTTGTTAATTTTCTAGCCAGACACATGCAGTTAGTGAGTTTTCTTTGGCCAATCTGAATCCGTGGCCCATCTTGAGAAAAGAGCTTTTTGTGGCCCTTGCTTGTTTTATAAAGCCCAGATACAAACACAGTTGTGCCTGTGATGTATGATTTAGGAGCTTGTAAACAGACAGGTAGGCTTTTGCGGTCAACAGATCTTGCAGCCTGGCCACTTTTCCTGCTTTGATTTCGCAGCATACGTGATGGTCGGTAGCAACTTCTCCACCATAGCCTTCTGTAGTTGCCCTAAAATGGGTCCTTGCAGAGATCTTGAAAGAATATAAAATCCTGAGGCCAAGGAAGCAGCTTTGGATTTAATTTCCTGGCATGTATAGCGCAAAGGTACCTCTCGAGTCAGATACCATTATGAGCAAGTCATCAGCAGATAAAATATGAGGAGGATGGGCATTCATGGTGTCCAGCTCAGAGGGAAGGCTTGTAATGTAGATATTTAACAGCAAGAGGGGAGGGATGCACCCCTTCTTCAAGCCAGCCATGGTATACATTTTCTGGGAGAGCTTGGTGTAGTCTCCAATCTTCTCAGGTAACCGCATTTTGGAGCACAGAAGCTGGGTAGCTCTCAATATTTTTGGTGAAATACCAGCGCTATTTAGTTTCTGTCAAAGTAAGGGACCCTGTTGAATGCAGCCTTGAAATCAATAAAACAGGCATGGAGCATTGATTTTACGTTGAAAGTATTTTCCATGCACAGGGCTACGGCTGCCAGATTTGAAAGTGTACCCTTGCTGCATGATCAGCCGATAATTGGTAGGGTCACTTCTGTCATCTTTGAAAAGTGGGTAAATAATAGATCAACACCATTTCTTTCTCAAACATTTATTTGCATGGACAGGACTCTGTCACACCTAGCACATTTGCCTTGAGTCACACTGTCAGAATTTGAAAGTGTTTGCTTACCCTTTTCTGTAGCTGCTACATCTAGAGATGCATATCCTCTGCCAGTATAGAGGAATCTCAGTAGCCTGCCCTGTATCTCCCATCACTCAGTTACAATTCCAGACTTCTCACCTTCTTCTCATGGGGAGGACACCCAAAGTAATACTAACTACTTCCACCCTGAGCAATCTCCCAACCACAGTTATCAATCTTCTAGGTGAAGAACACTCACTTGATGTATGAGATGGCTAGGTATGGAGAGAGATTGGCATGTGCAAATGCTACAATCTGGAAGGAGCAGTTCTTTGAGCAGCCTTCTTCTATGTGGAGAGTATAGGTGGAATGTTGGGGGACCCTGGATAATATTTCCACCCATGTGGAAGTCCTCCCAGTGATTGCGGCAATTCTTTACTTGACAGGTGTGAACACCCATTGCACATTGCCTGCCAATGTAATTCTACATTTCCAAGAAAGCAGCAATACTCAGCAGGGAGAAGCAGCCATTTGCATCACAGACAGCTTGCACATTGATTAAGTAGCAGCGATGTCCATTGTGAAAATGGTATTCCCTGTTGACACCTGTTGTTTTTCTACCTGCGACTGTGGCATGATGATATACTTGTTATGTTATGTTATGTTAGCGTGATTTCTAAAGCGCACGAATACCCGGAGGTGTCTTGGCGCTGGACCTTAATATAGCCTTGACAGAAGAGAAGAAAAGAGTTAAGATGAAGTTAGTTAAACAACCAGGTATTCAGATTTTTTCTGAAGGAGATGAGGGAATTGGCCGCTCTTGTACTTGCTGGGAGAGTATTCCAGAGTTTGGCTGTACAGTAGCTTATACTTCGACCTCCCCAGTTCGCAGTTCGAATTCTTGGTACCAGCATCAACCTGGCGTTAGTAGACCTTAGACATCTGCCTGGGTGGTACCAGGAAAAAAGACTTTTTAGTGATGCTGGTCCAGTATTGTTCGGTGCCTTATAGGCCAGGCAAAGTACTTTAAACTTGATGCGTTGTGCCACTGGTAACCAATGGAGTTTCCGAATGGCTTCTGAGATGGATTGATATTTTGGTAAATTCAGCAAGGGCCTAGCAGCGGCATTCTGTACCATTTGCAATTTTTTCAAGTGTTGCTTCTGTAACACAGGGTAGAGGCCGTTACAGTAATCTAATTTTGATAACACTAACATTGTTACCACTGTCCTCCTAAGGTCTAGGGGAATGTAGGGTGTTATCTTCTTCAGTTTTCTTATCAAGTAGAATGCAGCTGAGACTGTGGCATTGGTTTGCTGGGAATAGGTAAGTTTGTTGTCGATCAACACCCCAAGGTTTTTAGCCTTTTCTACTGGCTTTGGAAGTTCTCCGATTTCCGCCGGCCACCATACGTCATCCCACATAGGTCGGAGATTGCCAAAAATAACCACCTCGGTTTTATCCGAATTTAGTTTGAGGCAGTGCTTTCCCATCCAATGACTAATTTCCCTCATGCAATTCTGAAATTGTGTGGCAGGCGAGACTCGGTTTTTATGCACCTCTACCACAATCTGAGTATCATCGGCATAGGATGTCAAATTGAAGCCGAAATGTTGAACCAAGGGAGCCAGTTCAGACACATAAATGTTGAACAAAGATGGGCTCAACGATGAACCCTGAGGAACCCCGCACAGGAGTACGTACGGAGCAGCTTGAAACTGATCTAAGGTCACAGTCTGTTTCCTATTTTTCAAGAATGATGCTATTAGAGATAGGGCTAGGTTCTTTACCCCTAATTTTTCCAGACGCTGGAGCAGTGTGTCATGGTGCACAGTATCGAAGGCAGCTGACAAATCGAGGAGAATCAGAACAGCCACACCCCCTTGGTCCATTGCTGCTCTGATCTCCTCGGTAGCCTTGATAAGTGCTGTTTCCGTGCTATGCCCTGAGTGGAAACCGAATTGGAGGGGTCAAGTAATTCTTTTTCTTGAATGAACTGTGTTAGTTCATTGTTCATTATTTTCTCAACTATTTTTGCCGGGAAAGGTAGCCTAGCAATTGGACGATAGTTGCTTGTTATGGTTATATCCAGGTTTGCTTTCTTTATCAAAGGAAGAATGGCTGCATCTTTCCAGATGGCCGGGAATGTGCCTGATAAAAACATATTATTAAAAATGTTTGTCAGTATAGGACTCACCTCCTTTGCTATGCTTTTTAGTACTACAGGGGGGCAGGGATCCAACGGAGAGCCTGATTTTGTTTCCTGAATACGTTTTTCCACAAGCTCACTCGGCACCTGTGAAAACCTAAAAACACCATTCTCTTCTGTCTTGGTGATAGGGGAAACTTTGCTTGATGTATTGGGGATAGCGGAGAAATTATTATATATGTCATAGACTTTATTCCTGAAAGCAGTTGCTATGTTGTCACAAAGGAGTTGACTACTCCCTCCTTGTGCAGTTGGCTGAAGATGTATCTCTGTTTCTGGTGCAAACACTATAAGTACCTTGCCTGTAAGATGCCTGCTGTGTCCCCAGTGGTACTATTGAAACATCCAGTGGCTAGGAAGTAGAGGACAATCAGTATTTTGGCACATGCAGGGGTGGCCTGGGAGTGCACTGTAGTTGCTCTATGTCTGCAACCATATCAAAGATCACATCAGGAGAGAAATAGCATCTTGTCACCGCTGCTTTCCGGGAAATGCCAAAAATGTGGATCCCTGTATGTACATACTCTCAACAAAGATTTTTGTCAATATGTTGAACAAGTGTTTTGGCTCTGACTCGCTTTTGTATGTGGGCAGGCTGTGTATGATTGGTTATTCTAGTAGTGAGTTGCATCTGATGATGGGTGTGGTGGAGTCGACTGTTGAATTCCCCACCCCCTTGCTTTAGAGGGTGTCTTGAATGTGAACATAGCCTTGTTACAATATGTATTTGTAAGGAAATGCCTCGTTTTGCATGTCAACCCCCACATTTATGGACTGATGCAGATGGTTTTTAGACTCTGAAAACGCATTGATGCCTGCCAACCAGATCTCGGTGCCTGTGTTCTAACCCTTTACAAAGTGTATGTCGAATTGGCAATCCCCAATTTGCAAGTAATGACTTACATATAAGCCCCTAGTACATGGTGATCAAGGTATGAAGTGCGTGTTAGACAGAGTGTCCACCAAGGCTGAAGCACTGATTGTGCCACCCTGTGTGTCACAAAGTACAACATGGATCTCAGCCTGCCACTGCAAACTGGAAGAGCAGGGGTTACACTACCAGTTTGACGTTGCCCTTCAAACCAATAACAAGGCCACCACTTCCCTTAACAATATATGTAAATCACTCCTAAGTAAGGCCTAGAGAGCCCTAAGGCAGGAGCTGTATATTATTAAGTGGGGCATGTATGTTTTTATATGTCCTTGCAGCAAAACCCCTCAAATTGTCCTGTTGCTGTGGAAAACAAGGTAGCCCCATTGGCTAATACAGGGTTACCGGCTGGCACCCCAGTCTGACTAACTTCTGAATAGGACTACCTAACTTGCTACAGTAAGGTATCAAATTAATCGTGGCATTGAACCTGACCTGATGACCAAGTCAAATTTAATGTCACTATTAAAGTAATGCAACCTTTAGACACTTGCCACTGTGCGATCCAGCTGGTCCAGTGGCCTCACATGGGCACTGGCCCACAGACAGCATTTTGCCCACCTGGGCAACTGTGTGAACGACTCCCAGGCTTGAAAACTATAGAACCCCACTGCAGGGAGAGGTGTCACCTCCTCTTTGCAGGAAGCTACTCTAGGTGTTAGCCCAAAAGGCAAGCCTCAAAGGCAAAGCAGTCTTTGGTGGGCAAATGGCGCTAACACTTCTGAGGAGCTGCACTTTGTTTAGGCAGACAGGCTGGAGACCGGGCCAGAGATGGAAGACCAATGCCAAAACCAGTGTTCCCGTGAGTATGTAGCCCACAGGCAGCCACACTTCCAGGGTGGGCTACTAAGCTCCTAACAGCAGAGGAAGGGTACCAGCATCTTGGGAGTGGGCAGAATAGTGCACTCTGGGATTGTTAGCTGCCACACATTGCCAGAAAGTTGTCACCAGAGGGAAGAAACCTGGTAGCCCATTG
This sequence comes from Calotriton arnoldi, assembly GCA_963921515.1. NCBI lineage: Eukaryota > Metazoa > Chordata > Amphibia > Caudata > Salamandridae > Calotriton > Calotriton arnoldi. The sequence continues at coordinate 278,623 of CAWUFW010000648.1, read as the reverse complement.
GCTAGTGACAGCATGGCCCCCTCGGGCACTTTCCTGGGGTAAATATGACACCCCTGGCACTCTGAACTTCAGATCACATTGTAAGTGGAACAAGGACCGAAGAAGGACTACCTTGCTTCCCCTGAATTGCACAGAGAGGATGCACCGTCTGCTGGACTGCACCTGCTGCACTTTTGGTCTAGAGAAGATGGGACTGTGCCTGTGGCTTGTGGAAAGGGGGAATGTCATGCACCAGATAAAAGCAGTGACTCCAAGGATCAGTTGGCTGATCCTTGGAACCAGCTCCAGTGACAAAAAGAGCGGAAGAAGCCCAAACCGGCAAGTTGGTAACCACTTCCACAACCTACCTGCTGATTGTCGCCGGGCGCACCAAGAGACCGATCCTCGATGGCCAAAAGTTGCATCCGAGCCTGCCTTACCCAGGACTCTCATCAAAGCCTGAATTGTTTGCCCAAGAGGGACACTAGCCCCAACTAAAGGATTTTGCTCCAACCGATGTGCACGCAGACCGTAGCCCAGCTGCAGCTGGCCTTCTACTGTCTTGAAGAGGGCTTTGTGGGGCCCCAACCTCTGTGGCCAAAGTAGCCCCACATAACCCGTGGGCCAAGGAATCACCACAAAGGTGCCCATGTCGACCGCACAGCAGCCGGAGCATCTTTGAGCATCTTTTCATCCAGCATCCTCAGCATCAGGACCACTCCATTATTGTCTATGGCAGTCATACTGTAAAGGGTGGAACTGGACTGGAAAATGCTCTAACGGCAGGTAAGTGCCCAAATCATCCTCCTATACCTCCTCCCAGTTGGATTTGGTTGCCTAAGCTGGGCCAGAGTAGCCAAACTCACTGTTCAAACTTTTGAAAAGTTTACAAACTTTTTGTTGACCAATGCTTGTTTGCGGTTGAATAACAAAGTGTTAAAACCTTTAAAAATCTGGATCTCTGGAACCTTCTGATGGACTTTGCTTATCAAGGACTCTAAAAATTCATAAACAAATACTCTATTTTTATAAACTGGTGTCATGTTTCATTCATGTTGTGTGGCTTTCTTATTTCGTTGTCTGGTACTGTTAAATGCTTTGCACTAAGTTCCTTTGTTCAATCCTTGCTGCTCGAAAGCCATAGGTACACAGGTTTAAGCTAAAGGTTGTTCAATCGAGCCCGACTGGACCCCAGTTTTTGCAAGTGTATTCCATGGTAAGGCTACACAGCCATACCATTTAATGCCTCTAAATCCTCACAGTATTCTATACTATTTCAGCATATGTTTCCTTTTATGTGCTTGTGTTTTTCTTAAGCAAATAAAAATATGTTTAAATATGTTTTGTATTTGTTCACAAAATAGTTCCAATTTATATTTTCAATGCATAAACGTTGTATTCCTTTAATTTCCTTTCTTTCCTTTGCTGGTAGTAATACTCCCTACCTGCTTTGATTTCTATGAAAATCCCTTGCAGTACAAGTGAATGGGCATGCGTAGTTTGCAACTTACTCCAAGGCTTGGTTGAAGTAAATTTGAATCTATTTGGTCTGTAGTACTGCATAAGAAGATGTGATGTGATATTTGTGACTAGCAATTGCCTTACTCTTTTGTGGTTGCGTTTTTGTATTTGCATGTTTCTTACTGTGCACCTCCTTAACTTTCTCTTTACTCCTCCCACTTTGCAGTAGATATTCCACAGTTTTTAGCCCATCCCACAGTTACAATTAAAACGTCAACCTCCATCTGCAGAGTTCTCTATACTTGTGGCAGAGAGCTCTGCAATTAAATGTTAGGAGAGGAGTAGATCTCACCCCTGACCTTAGGAATAGCACTTGTGAATATGGAAAGTTATAAAGTTATGCTACAGGAGTACCAGTTTTCATACTCAAAAATTCATTGATGAATTTGTTTGTGATAGATCATGAGAAGTCTAAAAGTCTTAATTTGCTTCCCAGAGGGAAAAAGTGACCCCTCTTGAATGTTCCAGTTTGAGATTGGCGTTGTTTACCCAAAATTGGCATCCAGGATGTACACAGATAAACAATATCTTTGGTGCTCATATTTGGGCAAGTGGCTAGGCAGAGTGTATGACTGACGACTTTGAAATTGAAGGAAACCTTCATGTTGTTGCCAGTGCTGCCCAAATAGACTGTGTGAGCAAGTTACATTGCATTTTCTTTAATACACTATTTTCAAACTGGCTTGAAGTATGGTTTCTAATGGGTAATCCATATGTGAATTATATTAGGTGAATGCCTGCTTTGTTTTGTAGAGGGTTGTGTACAGGTAACTTCAGAACTCCAGAAAGATAGAGGATTTTTTGGGGAAGAATGGCATTGCACACACAACCACATCTTTAAACAAACCTGAGACAAAGTGTGTTGTTGAGAGTTTTAATTGCACAATCAAGAAAAATACAAGGATGATGTGTATTTGAAACAATACTGATGATAAAGGTGAGTAGCAGTGTGACTCGTTATAGATTTTCTGCTCAGTTTCACTACCAATGGGACATTCATTATAAATTCTAAGAGGGTCTAAGCTTAATTCATGCATCTACTCTGTATGGATGAGGAGGTTGTGGTTGATGAAAAGAGATCAATGTTCATTGAATACTGCACGGCTGTCATGATACTGGGGATGAAAATAGGAGATTGGATGGGAACCAGAGCAACTCAGGGAGAGAAGACTAATAAAAAAGAGAACGAGTTAAATAGATAGATAGATAGATAGATAGATAGATAGATAGATAGATAATGAGAGAGAGAAATAGAGAGAGAGAGAGAGAGAGAGAGAGAGAGTTATAATGACAGGAACACAGAGTCCTGATGGAGCGCGAGGGTTTTCTCTCGTCCTCGATAATACTCATCAATCTAAACCCCATGTATCAGGTCGATAAATATTTGATGTCGATAGAGAAGTAGGGAGCTGTGATCACATATATAACCTTATCAATTATCATTCTTTTCAAATTCAGTCAATAAAGAGATTTAGTGTGAGTTAAAGTGTTTTATTTTAGATCTTTTAGTTTGTCATCTTTATTAAAGTATTATTTTCCAAATCTCCTCATCATAGCTTAATATAATCAATCAATCGATATTTGATAATAAGGTCATCTTTATAATAATCAATAATGCAATAGATTTAATAATAATACAACAAGCATGTTCTATAAAGAATTCCCTATTCTAGGTAAATCAGGATTAGGTGTGAGAAGGAAAAGATGTCAGTTCAGATTCCCATGAAGAATTCTGATGAAAGAATCAAGCATAAGCATGAAGCTTTAGCATAATAAGCTGGAACATATTCTCTTCTAAAATAACAGCAGATTGAGAAATAAGCTAAAACTGTCCATGAAGATATGTCTAAGAAACTCAGTAAAGAGTCTTTTTTCTGAGAGTCTTGGATAAGGGGCACACCTCAATAAAAATAAAGGAATTAATGGAAATCTGAATCTAATCTAAGAACATACACTAATATAACTACACATTTTCTGTGTTGCAACATTAATATTCTTTCTTTTCGTTTGCCAATAAGATTTCAGCATGCCCTTGGGGACAGGTTTACTCCCCATCATCTCACCAAAGTACAATTGTCTTTCACACATGTGTCCTTGAATGTTGCAGCATATCTTTCTTGTTTTCCATAAACTTCTTCACATGAATCATCCTCCCTGTCGTTTGCATCTTTTGCAGTGAGAACCTTACAAGTCGTCTAATACAAAACATGTATCTATTCACTAGCTAATGAACAGTAACTACCAAAATTGCAACCTCTGCAGCAAAGAAAAGAAAAACATCATGCACACAGGTTGTTCAATGCGAAAAACAATATCAATATATTTTCTAATTCATTCATGGCATCATGTGTTATGTCAAGTTAAGAATCCATGTCTGATGTTTTCATTGCAGGCCCATGGGTTCTAAGTATGGTTGCCCAGTACGAATTTTGTGTTTAACACATTTAATTTTCAAAGGTAAGCTTTGCAAATTATTTTTGGCAAAGCATTTTGCCAAAGACTACATTTGCGGCAGCAGTCCGCACGGAAGACCTTGATGCCAGGATTCTCAGGCTCAGTAATACAATAGCAGTTAATCCCAATACCTCTTTATCAGTCACTAGGACACAGAATGTCAAACTAATCTGCTGCCAAAAATAAGAGAAATATGGGTGTAAAAGGAGAGAGAAAGGCATTAGTAAAAATTGGGATGTGACAAAAAGACATGAATACCTATGGTGAACAGAGGAAAATTATTATTTACGAAACTCATAAGACCTCTGGAATACGATTGCTTAAGCAGAGGTTCAGTCTCGATCAGTTTATGGAATTGGCAAGGAAGTAACAAGGGATTTAAACAGAGCAAGCTGTAGAATCACAAAAAGGAGATCTTAGAAAAAAGTCAACATAAACAACTGAAAAGGAGCAGCCCAATAGCAAGCTGCAATGTTGTCAGGTAATGAATGACTTTCAAGACTAACTCTTCTGCTGACCCTGTCTCTATGAAAGAGAAGTATGGTGTAAATATCATGAGTAATTGGTGGCATCGTCTTATGTGAGAATTTGGCAGACGTGACCTGAGAAGAGACGTGCCTGGGAAGGCCAGATTGCTACCATTACAGAGGTGCTGAAACTGAAAATCCCAGGCCATTCTCCCCTATGAACTGCCAAGTTAGGCATGGTATCCTGCCATGAGTAGCTTGACACAGATTTCCACCTATCGACAGGCACGCATTTTCAAACTGATGGCAGATTTCGCATTCGGTGGGAAGAGTACAGTCTGTCAGGGTGGCAGAGGACATTACCACTTGCCCTCCACTGATTAGTTTACAGATCCCACCTGGGACCAGATGAGGCACAGCAGTGCTCCTGAGCGTCAGAGCATGGATATGAGCAACCATCTGTGCGGCACACAAGCAGCTGTGAGATAGGTGGATTTATCAGGCCACAGTGGGTGAAACTGAATGGGACTTTCATGGGTTGGCTTCTGGAGACATGTTCTAACCATGAGAAGTGCTGATTTATGGCCTCCTGACATCCATATTATTGCTGATGTCTTGATTTTATTCTTCCTTTGTAAGAACCCCATGGTCTTTAATGAAGGGTACACTCACTGCCTGCATTCCCCAGGCCATACAGCCTCCTGGTCATTTGCAGAGCACCTAAGTGCCAGAAGGAGTCAGAGTTTCAACATTTGGGGGTATCCTCCATAGGACCAGTCCACAGAAGCAGAAGTAAACCCTATCCTTGAGGGTCTCTAGCAACCCCGCCCTCTTCGGTACCCCAGGTGGAGTGGGGAGGAAAGTGCCACTGGCCCTGTAGAGAGGAATCCAATAGAGTCATAAGAAATAGAAGCCAGGGGTTCATTACCAAACAGGTCCATCCTCCTTATTTTGTAGTTTCCTTTTCTTCTCAGTTTCCTTTTAGTCCTTGAATAGGCATTTTGGGCCATACACCATCCTCATGGCTGTCCACATTAAACACCTGACTGAACACTGTCATGCAACTTGAAACAATCTAGGTATTTTCCCATCTATGTCCTTTGGTATAAAATGTATCCCAGCTAGTGATGTACCTTATTATTTCAATATGATTGTTCTGTCTTACAGAGACCATGATCCTGCAGCCACTAGCTGCCTACTGGAGTTCTGTGGCCATGTAATAACACTCAAAATATGGCACTCCTATCATTTCTCACCAGTCTTCAAATCGATGTTTATGTAGGGCCACCCTACATTGACACTGTCAGTATTGAGTTCAAATCCTCAAATAACTTTCATGGACAAATCACTGGAAAAGTGGTAAAGTGATACCGCAACCCTGTCTGCACTTTTGTGCCAGGGCTGCCATTTCTGTCACTAATAGTGGGAGCATTCTTCACAATGATAACGCTGTCTCAGAGAGATGGTAATGGCATTTCTATATTTCCAGCAGTGACATCTGTGTATGAGTGATAATCCTGGGTTCCGATCAATCTCAGCGTATACATTCCCATCTAAGCTTTGAGTTGGACGAGGGCATTACATGTGCATCAACAGCAGGCTTAATTGTGAATAAGCTGACTTTACAGAAGTTGACTTTTAACCCAGAGTTTTTCTTAAATTAGTCCATTATTTCAGTCATCTGATTTAAGCCAGTGCCCACGTCTCCCAGATGTAATATTATGTCATCTACATATAGGGCCTGATTCAGAAACTATACTTTGTAATACATTTTAAAGTACTACAAAATGTACTACAAATTACAATTCACACACTACATGTGGAGTTTTATGCCTCTTTTTTCCCTTTACTTACGTGTGCAGAGTTCTTAGCCCGACTGCGGAGTCTGTGCACACGTAACTATGGATTTTTGGCAGTAAATGTGGGGGGACTTGAGGAGTGGGTGTATCAGAACTCCTTTCAGAGGACCACAGGGCAAGCAGGAGCTACCAAGCCCAACTGTGGGGTTTGAGGCCTTTTGCACCTTATGTCCTGGGGCCCAAATTACTGTGGGTTCTGAGCAACTGGGCCAAATACCCCTGCAGCACTTGACTCTCATTAGTAGCGAGGGTCAAGCAGTCCAAGGTCTCTCGTGGAGTAGGTAGATGTAGTGGGGTGAACACAGATTCACAACTCAAAATATGATCAATAGCATTTGCTGCCACTCGTTTCCTAAAACTGTGAGACTGCACTCTAGGCACTTTATTCTTTGTGTGAATTGATCTTTAATGAGACTTTTGCACATTGTGACTGCTGCTATTCCTGAGCACCTTGCAGTTGGGGGGAATCAACATCTTTTTATATTGTTGGATCAGTTTTAAAAATAAGAGTTAACTTTTTTGAAGGAGCGAGGATCTTCTGACCGCCATCTTTGTTGGTCAGCAGTCTAGACTATATGGCAAGGGATGATAAAAACGAGGGCGCTGCGCGGCCATGCAGCGGGTGTGCTAAAGGCAAGCTCATCTGTCCATGCCTGAATGGGTTCAGGGGCCAGGGGCCCTGCCAATTTCGATAAAAAATGCCAGGTAAAGATTAGTTGCTCCAGTGATATGCCAGTGAAGGAGCCACCAGCTAACTTATCAATCAATAATACTGATTTCACTTTGAAATGCTTATATTTAATGCAAGGTCCCTACTGTTTGGAGATTTGGGACATTACTTCAGAGGCTAAGCTGGACCTAGTGTTTATTGCAGAAACCTGGCTAAAGGATTCAACTATACCCGAAATATCGCTGGCCATACCATTAGACTATAGGACTTTAAAGTGTGATAGAGTTGGCTGCACTGGAGGAGGCATAACGATTATTTTTAAAGATACTTTTACCAGCTCCCCAGAACCTAGCTCCTTCCTACCAGACTGTGAAATCTTAGCTTCCAGCTGTTCCGTAATGAACCAAAGCTTCTTGGAGGTGTGGTCCTTTACATACCACCAGGCTATCAACCCCCAAATGACCACCAGCATCTTTGCACGGCTAACCCGGCTAAGTATTAAGCAAGATCAATACCTAGTCATTGGGGGCTTTAATTTACACTTTCAGAACACTGAAAACCTCTTTTGCAGACAATTGGAGAATTGCATGAAAATGCTTCAACTCAAACAATGGATCACCAGCCCCACTCACAGAGCTGGACATAATTCAGATCCCCTCTTTTCAAATATTGAAGCCACAAAATTTCTGGACATTGCCACTTTAACTTGGACAGACCATTCCCTAGTCACTTTCACTCTCATGATACCAGTAGATCAAAAAACACCTCCAGATCCGTCTGTAGCACTCAAAAGACCCTGGAATCATTTTAATGCTGAAACTTTCTCCAAACATTTTACTCCACCGCCTAACGACCAAGTAAAATCTCTTGATGATTATATTGAAAACCTTAAAATAGCCTTATAGCCTGCTGCCGAGGGCTATACCAGCTGTTAAAGGCCCTGATCCCGAGTTATAGGCCCGAGCCGCAGGCGAAGGCCTATAACGAGGGAGAGGGCCTTTAACAACCGGTATAGCCTGAGGCAGAAGGGCTATAAGGCTATTAGAACATTCCACCCACTAAGGGTAGAATGTTCTAAATTAAAAATGGAGAAACAAAAAGACAAACATTGGAATGTTGGAGCGCTGGGCTTATACCAGCCATTATAAGCCCAGAGCTACTCCATTGTCTTCAATGGAGCTCCCAACATTCCAATGTTCTAATTCAGCCATCTTAGATTCTGTAGATAGCTGCACCCTCCGAAAGATAGTAAATGAACGACAGGCTCGCTCTCAGAAAAATGGTGTTCTAATGATACTAGACTAGCAAAAAGGAAATGTAAAACTCTTGAACCTACCTGGTGGCGCTCAATGCAACACACCAACTAAACTATAAAAAAGTATTGAATGAATACCACATGACATTAGGAGAGCTAAGAAGGATTACTATATCAGGAGAATAGAATAGAATAGGAGTTCTTCAAAAGCACTGGTTAAAATTGTAAAAGAGCTCGCCCAGCCAACATGTCTTTCCCACGCAATCACTACCACAGAAGCACGCTGTGAGGAAATCGGAAAGTTTTTTGACAACAAGATTGAGAAGCTCTATTCGTCATTTGACACTCAACCTTCTCTAGACGAGCTCTTGTGGGAACTATTAGGCTAATATTTGGAGGCTGTAACCGATTTGGGTTCTTTTGAAAGAATCACGGAGGAACATGTGGCAAAATTAATGTCAAGTTAGGATCCCTCTCAACCCTTGCCCTCATTTAATTTATTCTAAACTAACTACTATATAGAGTCCCCTCTTTACCCACATTTTTAACGAATCATTGGCAGAGGCAACATACCCAGATACTTAGAAGCATGCTTTAATATTACCCCTAGCCAACAAGCCAGGAATTGATGCTTCTTTGCTTGCCAACCACCGGCCTATATCTTTGCTTCCATTCATGTCCAAGGTACTGAAAAAAATTGTGAGTGGGCAGTTAAGTAACTTTTTAGAAAATAACAGTCTGCTGGACACTTCACAAACGGGCTTTTGGGCCAAAAATAGCACCAGGTACACCCTTTTGACCTTACTGGACGATATCAACTCAGTAGTTGATCAAGGCAAGGCCGCCGCTCTGATCCTACTCGACCTGTCTGCAGTTTTTTACACCATCTCGCACAGTCGGCTGGTTAGAAAACTTGACAAAATTGAGATCAATTCTAAATCCTTACAGTCTTTTGGATTGTTCAGAAGAGTAGAATCCTAACAGTTCTGCTGAGCACTTTAAGATCCGATCTCATCTATCTAAATGTCCCTCAAGGCTCTTCTTCGAGTCCGACTCTTTTTAACATTTACGTTTCCTCCCTAGCAAAGATCGTAAGGAAATGGGGTTGCAAGATTTGCTTGTACGCGGATGACACTCAGCTGGTCATCTCCATGGGGGAAAAACATGAGGAAACTCGAGGTAACTTTGCCAATTGCCTCTCAGAAGTAGCAGATTGGATGACTGAACATTGTTTAAAACTCAATGCTGAGAAATCTGAGATCCTATTATTCGGTGGGGTTCATCAAATAAAGGATTCATTCTTGTGGCCTTTATCACTTGGAGAGGAACCAATCCCCAAGAAATCAGCAAAAAACATTTAAGTCATCATTGATGATGTGTTTTCAATGAAGGAGCAAGTCTTTGCCACTTGTGGCAAATGCTTTGGTGTCCTTAAACTACTGAGATGGTTGTTCTGGTGGATATCAGTCGACTGTCGAAAAAACAATAGTCCAGGTCCTGATAACCAGCAGATTGGACTATGGCAATGCCCTGTATGTGGGTATGGCTGTTTATCCTTTCACCAGACTTGAGGTAATATAGAAACGCTGCTGCTAAGTTGATCTGCAATATGGACAGATATAGCTCGGCATCAGGTTGCCTGGCAACCCTACATTGGCTGCCAGTAAGGAAAAGAGTCAGCTTAAAGCTCTTTAACCATTCACACAGGTCACTATATAATACTGGGCCTGAAATCCTTCAAGCCAAAGTGGAATTTTACAAACTGGCGAAGAAACTGAGGTCACGTAGCCTGGTGCTGGCCAATGCAAATTGATTAAAAAGTCAGAACCAGCGTCCTCTCTTTTTCATATCTGGCAGCATCCCACTGGAACAGTCTACCCATAGACCTTCGCCTGACTAATGACCATTTGTGTTTTATGAAAAAACTAAACATTTGGTTTTTCAAAGGTTAATTAATTCTTAGCAGCTGATTCTAATTCTCATTCCCAGTTGTAAAGATAATGAGCTTTCCAGCGCTGTGATTTCCTCTAGGGGATGATTGCGCTATATAAATACAGTAAATAAATAAGCAAAGAGAAGCAATAAAAGATTGTCCAGTCAAATACTTGCTTTTTATAAAAAAAAGAATATTTATATTTGACCACAAAGTAAAATACAGCTTACACACACAATACACACAGTCCCCTGAGGTCAAGGCACTAGTGTTCAATAGGCAGTTCACTAAGCCCCACTTCCCTCTCACTATTAGTAATGATTGTGCCCCATTCACTATAGGTGACATTAAAGTTAAGCCCCACTAGTAACATGAGTCTCAGGAGTCCCCCTCCAACTCTTCCAAAAGTCGAAAGTGTTTCAGTGCTTGAAGCACTATGCGGCAGAACAAGTTGCCCCGGGGCCTTATGGTCCTGTGATCACTCTTACCTGCTCCTGCAGGGGTTGCACGCTGGAGTCCCCAGGAGCGTCCCTCTCTTGGACAATGTGGATGGCTAAAGCAGCTGCTGATGGTGAAATGCACTCATGGCTCTGCAGCAGCAGCAGCTGGGTGTCTACGGCATTTCCTTCAGTGAGACGGTAAGTTCCTCCGATCTTCTTTACAGGTGGAGGGACTATGGCTTTGGTACCGATTTTCATTTAGAGCTCATGCATGCACAGATCACCACTGTGTCCTCTGCTCTCAATGATGGCTGAACAAGACAACGTCCCTTATTCTTCACAATGAACCCCTCAGGCATATGGACCACTTACCTTTCTTCCCACAGAGGCAACGGCACGATTGGCATGGCAGTAATTTCCTCTTCATTGCGGCCTTCTCAGCCATATGTGGTCACCAGCTTCATTCTGCACATGGGCTACTGCCAGATCGGTATAGCAGTAATCTTCACAGTGGCCCCCTTCTGGCATACGGGGGTCATTGACGTCACTCCGTAGCCACAACTAACTTCACGGCGGCTTCCTCTGGCATACTTGGGTCACTGATTAGGAACTGCACATGGGCAATGGCCTGATCCATGCCCTGGCTTTCTGGACACACCTCGCTACTGGGATCCATTTGTCAGGATCCCCCACTGGACATCGTACCCTCCAAGCGATCTCATCTTCCTCACAGGGCACAATGTTCTTGGCAAGCAGGCAGGCACTTGTGCTTCAGACCGCAGGGGCAGATGATCTTGGATTTCCCTCAGTGATATCCCCTCACCCACCTAGGAGAATGGAAGGTGTTAGTCCCTAGTCTTGACCACAGGCAGAAGTCTTGCAGAACTTCTCCTCCTCGTACAGCTCGATTTGCTGCTTGGCAATACCAAATCTGTCTGGAGGGATTTCCCTATCTCTACATACTCCTCTAGTCAGTTCTGGGTCTCTCAAAATGGAATCCAGAACACTCCATTTATTGCACTATTCACAGGCACACATACACAGATAAATCTGGGAGTTGTCTTTGACACTCAGTTTTCTTTTTCAGATCAAATTAATCAGATCACCTCCTCCTGCTTCTTGTTGCTTAAAACGCTAAAGAAGATTTTTCCATTTATTCCTATGGAAATACGTAAGACGGTCATTATAGCTCTAGTCATCATCAGAATTGATTATTGTAATGCATTGTATCTGGGTGCTCCGAAGTGTCTGGTGAAAAAGCTTCAGTCTCCTCAGAACGCAACAACTAGGTTGCTTTTGAAAATTCCTAAATTTGCCTCCATCTCTCAGTCATTGCTGGATCTTCATTGGTTACTAGTCAAGGAGAGGGTTAGTTTCAAAGCACTGTACCTGGTGCATAAAGCCCTTCACCTAACTGGACATTAATTTTTTCAAAAAATCTTTCATTGATACTCTCCTGGTCACATGCTCAGATCCATCTTGGCCAGATTGGTAATGGTTTCTAGAGTAAAGAAGGCGAGATGGGCCTGCAGGAGTTTCTCCTTCTGTGCCAGCAAACTGTGGAACTCTATGCCATTAAATTACCTACAGTTATTTAGGGAAAATGCTAAAAACTGGGCTTTTGTCCCATTAGGTTGAATGATTCGGCCAATTTGTTTATGGTTTGTGGCTTTCTTCTGGAACGCTAGCACCAAAACACCCTCTTAGTAATCACAAACTATACAAGATTTTTTTACTTACTTACACAGCACATGCATGCAACCATACATGTGCTGCACTGCACTACATGCTAACATGAGGTGGGCCAAGAGTTTGTTAAGCATGCAGCAGCAGAACTTTACATGAATGAGCCTGTAAGCCTTACTCCAGAGACACAGGTAAAGCGGCCTTTGTTCACTTCTACTGATCACTAAATGGTTTGCTGCCACCACCACACTCATGCAACGTAACTCCTGATAAAGGCAGCAGCCTTTTATCACTATGTGGGTAGTACTTTGGGTACCCTTTTCGGTCCAACAAGACCATAATCTGTGAGACAGGCCTATGGCATGGCTCACACACATGATCCGTATTTGCCCCGGACCTCAAAATTCAGCAGTAGGGATCCAGATACCGTTGCAGTTGGGGCACTCAGGGCTGGGGTGCATGTCCGTCACTACCTGAGGGACTTTTCTATCTCAACAGTGTAGAAAAAGAGGCAGATGTACTAGAAATGGGGAAAGGATTAGGGAGGAGTAAGAGCGGTTTAGGAAGGGTCGGGAGGGGTTTAGGGGAGACGTCACCCACCCACATCAGAGTAAGCCAATTGCGATACTCAGGGGGTGGAGGCATGTAATTTATACTTTTACAGTATATTTACACTCGGAGTTTGTGAATACCGAAAAGTAATAAATTTACACCAAAGTGTAATTTACTGAAATGTTTAAATTACATTTGTGAAGCAGGCCCATAGTGTTTCTTACATCCACTGTCTCTATGTCTCTGCTGTAGTCGATCCTTCTCCATAGACTGGCTTTAGGTTCCATTGCCAGTGCAAATATCAATGGAAAAAATTGACATGCCTGGCTAGTTCCTGTTATGTCCAGACCATAACATGTCCAGTGCGGACCCTTGAGTGTTTCCACATATTAGGTCCTAAGAACATCTTTCTGCTATTGTAAATAAATAGTTCCAACCAGTCATGTTGAATGTCTTTTCGATGATTTTGAGTGCTTCTAATATACAAAACCACTGCTCAATGTAAATTATGGATCCTTTAAAAATTACTGCCAAGCGATTCTACTGATGGTATTTCAATTATGTACTATGGCATTTTTTTGCAATGTCATTTGCTAAACTAGTATTGTTAGGAGTAATCACATGTGATATAATATTACATTTTTTTAAAGAAAGGATGGTGCCCATGCAACACAAATCAATTCTCTCCATCATTCCTTGAGTCTTTACCAACCTCAACATATCACGTTATGCAGCTGGAGTAGGGATTATCTTAGGACCATCTTGGGACTGATCATAGTTTATATAATAATTTCACATTACCTTTTGTTCTGTAAAGTGCATTGCCAGTGAGAAAGCAATTTCCAACTGTACAATTACACCAGTGGTGGTAAATTTTGTGGAGAGGATTTTACCACTGGGCAGAATTTTTCACTTCTGTAATGGATAGTATTTTTACCACTAACATCAATTACCACACATTTTATTCATATCGCTCCCTTTATAACGAGCCCCAGGAATTTTCGGAATGCGATTAAGACCTATTTTTTTTATCTCTGGATTTTTCATACTAACATGGACTCCACCATTCCTATATAAGCACTGTGTACTGTATTGAAAATATAAAATCACATGCAGCATCTTCTGTTGTATCACAGAATTATTTTACTTATTTACAGCGGAATATTTGAAAGCAATCACATGGTCATTGAAGTATGACATTCTTTTAATTGGAACAATCTGGATAATTGCCTCCCAGGGAGCTTGGGGTTTGTAAACGATTTGTTTTCCAACAGAAGAGCGATTATCATGGGTGCCCGGTCTCTAGAATCATGGTCAACATATTTCTTATTGCGGATCCTACCAATATATCCAGGACCCATAGATGCCATGAACAAGCTGAGAGAACAACTAGTCTTGCTTGAATAATATCTACTGTTTTTGCAAGAATCATATGTGCATAAAGTAATACCCTTTGTTTGTTTAACATTTCAGACTTTGATTCCATCATACCCAGAGTTATCCTATTTCCAGCCTTTATTTGTAACTAATTAATTGTTCACTTACTTGCCCCAGGGCTGAACTGGCCTATAAGGCACTATGGCAATGCCAAAAGGGCTGATCTGACAGGTGAGTGTGAGGGCTAATTGTTTGGCTGTTTGTAGGCATGTTTTATGGTTTGGTGGGCTTTTTTCTGTTGATTTCCCTGGTATCACCACAAACCTGCAGCAAGCAAAAATGTATGCAGTCTCCCATGCCTTGAAAAACACTTATACAGCTTGTCTTTACATGTTCAAAACTGTCATGATTTGCCAATGTGGGCCACTTTTTAGCTATGTGATCCACTTATCGTGGCCACTTTATTGTGGTGCCTGGGCCTAATTTCTGTCCTAGTCTGACACTGACTTGCCCTGTCAATGAACACGTTCTCTCCCTTTCTACATTTATATTTTTAGTTTATTTTGTGTATTGAGGCACCAAGATGCAGCTTTTGGTCTCTTCAAGGCACACCAGCATATTTCATCGTACATATCAGTACCATTAACTGCAGTTGTGACGTCGACCAGAGAATGTCTCATTTGATTTATCAATCAATTGCCTCTGCAGTACGTGAACATTTACCCCCCCCCCCCCAAGACCAGCCAATTAAGATTGGGTACCTGCCTCGGGCACACATTTTGCCTTTCCCTCAATCTCTGATATGAAAACTTGACCTATAACATCCTCATTGTTTACTTTGTCCATGTTTGTATCCTCTCTGTTGTGATGTGGGGGAAGAAGAGAAACAAGCTGTCTGATGAAACATTTGCCTTCTCCAACATTGGTGAACTGTTAGACCGGACAGCCTTAGGGTGGTCTTCCCCAAACGTTTTGCCTGCTTGCAGCATATTTTTTCTGATTTCTCTTTGTTGTCCTTAGGACTCTGAGCACTTTACCACTGCTAACCATGGCAAAAGTGCATGTGCTCTCTTCCCTAAACATGGTTTGATTGATGTATCCGCAATTGGCATTTTTAATTTACTTATAAGTCACGATTAAAGTACACTACATGTGCCCAGGGCCTATAAATTAAATTCATAGGTTAACATCGGGGATTCCTTA
Organism: Calotriton arnoldi; assembly: GCA_963921515.1. Taxonomy (NCBI): domain Eukaryota; kingdom Metazoa; phylum Chordata; class Amphibia; order Caudata; family Salamandridae; genus Calotriton; species Calotriton arnoldi. Next base: position 263,227 of record CAWUFW010000648.1, on the reverse strand, counting down.
TTACATTTCATAAGTTGTAATTCCTAATAGAGAGAAGGTAGATCTCTCATGTTTAGTACCTATGGAATCGTTATGATCAAATCTCTTTAATAGTAAAGTTGGATTTATTGTTACTATTTCGTAAAGGCCAATGTTTAGAAAGTTAGGCATTTTCCTGCTCTTAACCATTTAGTGTCTGCTGCATATCTCTGATCACTGGCTGGGCTGGGTGACAGCTGAACATTGTGTATTCCCTGTAGACAGTCACACACAAAGGGAATCTGGGTGTGACTTGATGGATCTTTCTGGGAGGATGGGAGGGAGGAGCTGGGCAGAGCCTCATATTTACACCTGAATAGGCTATGTCCTTCCCACACACAGAAGGCTGCATACCCCCAAGGAGTGAGTCTGGATCCACGGCATGAAGGGAGCACCTCTGTGCACTTCAAAGATCCTTCTTTAAAGTAAACCCCACTCCAAAGGCACAACTAGGTATAAGTACAGGACTTCTGACCCACCAACTCAGTACACTTCTGGACCTGAAACCACTCTACCAAGAAGAAGAACTGCTGTGCTTATGGACTGCCACTCTGCTGCTCTGGAAGACTGCTGCCTTGCTGTGTTGCCCTGCTGCTCTCTCTGACTGGGTAAAGATTGGACTCCCATCACCTGAACCCAGAGTGACTCCATGGGCTAGCTGACCGCCTCCTGATTTGAAGACTCAGGAACATAAAAGTCTTCCACCCTGTTACTGTGCATGGCCCATTGGAACTGGACACAGGTGCTTGCTCTAGCCGAACCGACGCATCCTCTGCTACGAAAGCAGAATCGACCCATTGCCGCTGTTGCGAGAACAGAACCAGTGCATCGCATTTGATTCCATCGCATCGCCATTGGAACTGCCGCATCAGAACCACTGCATCGCTGCCACTGCATAGACAACGATCGACGCATCCCCTCGACTGCGTAGATAAACCTAAAGCATCTGCTTCAGAACCATTGCATCTTCGGAACCGGCACATCGCCATCGTTGCATGGAGAAAATCGATGCATCACCTCCGCTGCAGGATCGACACCGACACATCGCTTGTCTGCACCCTACATCTTCGCTTTTGCGACCAGGATCAAGGTACTTTTGTTCAGGGAGCCTGGTGTGGTCCCTGTATCCAGCCCTCGCTCCATCGCGGTCGGCCTGAATTTTTGACTTTGTCCCGGTCCGGCACAACCAGATATCCCAATAGGCGCTTATTGCTTCTAAGCACTATTTTTCCATTTATTCTTTAAAAATTCATATCTTGACTTCTACTTGTTTTTGTTGTTTTGGTCTTGTTTAATTTATTAAATTAAGAGCTTTTTTTCTAACTTGGTGTGCAATTTTTTTGTGTGGGGTTTTCACTGTTTTACTGCTTGATGTGTTGCTCAAATACTTCATACATTGCCTCTTAAGTTGAGCCTGGCTGCTCTGTGCCAAGCTACCAGAGGGTCAGCACAGGTTAATTTAGGGTGTGTTTATGACTTATCCTGGCTAGGATTGTAGTTCCTGTTTGGACAGGGTGCATACCTCTACCAACCAGAAACCCAATTTCTAACAGTGGTGATCAGTGATGAGGATAGGACTTGTGTTTGTGCAGAACTATACAGTCACTAAGTGTACACTACCAATCCATACCTAAGGCCATCACAAGTTTTTTAATTCTTCCTTAGTTTTTCAATTTACTACTTTTCCCCTTTTCCAACTTTATGTGCCCTAATCTTCCTTTTTGCACCATGGATACCTGCAATTTTGTTACCCTCAGCAGGCATGAGCTGCTGAAGCTCTGCAAACAGAAAGGACTGAAAGCAGACAAGAAGGCTATCAAACTGTATCTCCAGGTAGCTTTCAGATCCTTTGAGGAAGTACAATGATGGCGGCCACCTCAGAGGAGGATGAGGTGGATGACAATTGGGAAGACGGAGCACAAACAGAGGGCTGAGGAGGAGGATGACTCAGACCAGGGTCTGGTGCTCCAAGGAGAGTCCCATTCTGCCCCAGCAGATGACATGGAGGCCCCTGATGCTCAGGATGGAGCAGGGAGCACTGTATTCACCAAAGGCCTGTCCCACAGGAAGTGTAGAACAGGAGGAAGGAGTAGAAGATCAAATTGGAGCTAGCCAAACTGAGGTGAGAGAAGGAGAAAGCAGAGGCTTAGAGAGCCTTAGAGGAGAAGAGCCTGACCATGGAGACCATTAGTTTAGTCTCAGAGAGCTGGATCTCAGATCTAAGCAGATGGATTTGAGCAGTAATAATGGCAGCATACCTACAGTGGAAACTGGAGAAGGAAGGGTTTGCATACCCAAGGATTTGGTACCCAGTGTTGTGGTGGGGTATGACATTGACAAGTGGTTCTCCGCCTATGAAGTGGCTTTAAGGGTGCACAAGGTTCCTGAGGAGTACTGGGGTGGTAGCTTGTGGAGGTACATGCCCACGGTGGGAGGGACACACTCCTGACACTAGAGGTAGGAGATCAGACACAGTACACCCCCATGAAGTCCAAACTTGTCAACAAATTTGGTCTGACTGCTGAGAGGTATAGACAGAGGTTCAGGGGAAGCCACAAAATCTATATACATACCTGGGTGGACTTTCTTGATTTTCCCAGCCAACCACTGAAGGACTGGGTGAAGGACAGCAAGGTTGACCCTGCCCAGACAGCTGCCAAAAGTAGGAAGGGCAAGGGGCGTGGGAAATCAGCTCATGAATGTCTCCCAGCTGAGGTGGATGGGGCACCAGAGCATGTTGCCCCAGAGCCCAGTGGTGAGGACATTGCCTCCCTTGGTGGCCTGTCTAATCTTGCTATATGGCAAGTAGAAGGAGGACCCACTGTCATGTGGCTCGGTTAGGCCTGGGAAGAAACATTACCATTTGACATGTACACATTTCTTAAGTTGCTTTCTCTTCAACACAATGACTTTTGACACAGATTTGCTTGTGTGACAGTGCAGGATTAGTTTCTCTGAAACAACATTGCTTATGATTCCACTTCATAAGTGCACTATCATGACACTTTGAACATTTAGTACAAAGCCTAGACACACATTGTGCAAATGTTGTTGTTTGTTATTCGTCCATGAGGCAACATGGCTATCACAAAGACAATAAACAATGTCAGCCTTGCTGAAGCCTCAACACTGAAGCATGGGTGATGATATTATAAATACACACGCATATCTATATATTTCCTTAGAACCCCACAACCCCAAAACCCATACCCACCCTATACCCTAAAATGACCCTTGCCACCCCAAAAACCCATACCCACCGTAAACCCTAAAATGACCCTTGCCACCCAAAAACCCATACCCACCCTAAACCCTAAAATTACCCCTGCCACCCAAAAATCCATATGCACCCTAAACCCTAAAATTACCTTTGCCATCCAAAAACCCATTCTCACTCGAAACCCTGAAATTACCCTTACCACCCCAAAAACCTATGCCCACCCTAAACCATAAAGTTGCCCTTGCCATCCAAAACCCCATACCCCCCATAAACCCTAAAATTATCCTTGTCCCCCCAAAAACCCATACCCACCCAAAACCCTAAAATTACCCTTGCCACTAAAAAAACCATACCCACCCTAAACCATATAATCACCCTTGCCACCCAAAAACCCATACCCACCCTAAACCCTAAAATTACCCTTGCCCCCCAAAAACCCATGCCCACACTAGACCCTAAAATTGCCTTTGCCACCCAAAAAACCCATACACGTACATATACTCAAACACTTAGGGCCTTATTACGAGTACAGCGGTCCTGGGTCCGACCACCGTGGTCTGCCCACCGTATTAAGAGTGCGGTGGTCGGACTGCCAGCAGACTGAAATGAGGAGGAATGGAGGCTGTGCTGATCCAGGCACCACCGTCCATACTACAGCATGCCCTTCCACAAGCCTTTTCATGATGGTGATACTGGAAGGGCAAGGAGGGGTCCCCCAACAGGGACCCCAGGCTGGGGGTGGGTGCAGGAGGCACATGATGTGCCCCTTACAAGTGCATGGTCGTGCGTGCACTGTGTGGCATGCACAACATGGTGTATGCCACACCGTGCACTGACGAGCATTCGGTGCTGTCACGGCAGCGGTATGCTGTATAGGCTCTCCTATAAGCCTAACATATCCACAGCTGTGACACCACCGCCAGATCACCCACCCACCTGCCCTGGATTATACTCATAATCCAGCAGGCGGGTGCACCACAGATTTGGTGGCTGTCCTGGGCCCACAGTGGTGACGGTCCCAGGCAAAGTCCGCCAAACTCGGAATAAGCCTCTAATACTTACATTTAAAATGCATATGCCTTTACCATTCATGCATTACAATGAAATTAGTTGTAAAGGCATGCGTTGTAAAGGCATATGCATTGTAAAATTTTGTGCTGTAATGGTTTGTGTTGTCATGGCACTTGAGAAGTAACGGCTGCTGTGTAATGGTAATGCATTGTAGTGGCTGTTTCCCTCCTGTTTACCCTCTGCAAGGACGGATGTCCAACTTGTGTCCAAGACGGGGACCTACATATCTTGCCTTCAGGTAATAGGGACTTAGATCATCCAGTAAGGGATTCTTAGTAGAACACCCGCCCTAAGTAACTAGGTTAGTGAGCGCATAGAAGGAGTACTCCATACCCAGTACTTATATGCCTGCATATATAAACCGTTTTAGCACAATGGTAGAATCGTTCATTCTTTTCACTGTCCTTTTACTGCTAATCACTTTTATCTGCTTCTGTCTATTGATTATTGCAGCACATATATTTTATACAAGAATCACAATGAGTCAATAAATATTGTAAATGCCACTTCATGTATTCCTTGTGTATATCTCTGTGTGAGCACAAGTGACTGAGCGAAAAGGTTCTAGATCTGTTACCACGATTCCTGGGGTAGCCAGGGTTGTCATGTTCTGAGGTTGCCCAAACCATTTGTTACCTTGCCAGGTTTAGGAGTACTTATGGTGGCACTGTGAGCTTGCAGGTCTACAGACCAACATACCCTGACGAGGTTCATGGAATCAGTCTGGCACCATCCCAATGTTTATGTTGTCCAACAAACAAACAGCTCCTACTGAAAAGTGGAAATAGTATGACACCACCAGGGAGGGCTTCTTTAAGGCACAAAAGGAGTGCCCAGCCTTAGAGGCAACAATCAGAAGCCCAGGCAGCAGGTAATGCCTCTGGTAGTCACCAGATTTACTGGGAGGACATCCTCCTGTGCAGTGAGCCTAAGGTACCTGTGCATGGGACAGCAAGGGCACTGGTTGTTCCCCAAATCTACAGGGCCTTCCGACTGGAACTGGCTCATGACATACTCCCGGCAGGACATCTGGGGCAGGACAGGATCTTTGCCAGGCTTGCCCCCTACTTTTACAGGCCCCGGATAAAGATTTCCTCAGATACTTTCTGCAGGACATGCTTGACCTGCCATGCCAGCCGGAAGACAGGGCAGGAGCTGAAAGCTCCCCGAATCCCTTGCCTGTCATTGACACCCCCTTTGAAAGGGTGGGCTTCTACATTGTAGGGCCCATAGATCCCCAGACAGCCTCTGGCAACAGGTTTATCCTGGTTCTGGTGGATCATGCCACAAGGTAGCCAGAGGCCATCCCTCTGAGGACTGCAACTGCACCTGCAGTGCCTAAGGCCCTAATGGGGATTTTTACGCAAGGGGGTTTCCCCAAGAAAGTGGTGTCTGACAGGTGCACCAACTTCATGTCTGCTTATATGCAGTCAATGTGGAGAGAGCGTGGAGTTACCTATAAGTTTTCCATACCCTACCATCCACAAACTAATGGACTTGTTGAGAGATCCCCCTTTGAGCTTCTGCATAGTCATCCTGTAAAGTGACCTCTCACTCTAGTTCAGAAAGGGTGGGAGCAAGCTCCCACAAACATCCCCCTCCAGGATGTGTTAGCTGCATGCTAGCATTCTGGAGCTAGATGGCCAAGTTGTGGAAGGAAGCTTCTGAAAACTTAGAGACCAGCCAGGAGGTAATGTTATGTTATGTTAAAATACTTGTAATGCGCTATGTACACCCTAGGGTTTCTTGGTGCTAGCTCAGCAGAGAGCAGGGGGGGACAGACAGAGGGCTAAAGAGTGAAAAACCAGGTTTTCAGAAGCTTTCTGAAAGCCTGTAGAGAAGGTGCCGATCTTATGTGTATTGGCAGAAGATTCCATTCCTTGGATGCTCCCGCCAGGAAGCTGCTTCCACCCCATTTGGTTTTCTTAAATCTAAAGGTGGTAACTTTGTCAGATCCCCTGATCTCAGTTTCCTTTTGGGAACCTTACCAAGAAATGGCTTTTCTCAGAAATTCTGGTCCTGTGGCATGCAGAGCTTTGAAGGTGTGGCAGAGTGCCTTGAATTTAATATGATTTCTATTAGTTAGCCAATGTAGATCTTTGATTGCTTGAGAAACAGAGTGATGTTTGGGAAGGTTAAGAAGTAATCTGGCAGCAGCATTTTTTAATACCTGAAGTCTCTTGAGATAGTGTGCCTGAAGATTAATTTAAAGTCCATTTCAATAATCCATTTTAGATATGATTAAAGAGGATATGACTGTTTTTCTAGAATTGTTGGGAAGAAAGTATATAATTTCTCTTATAATTCTAAGGGTATTATAAGAGGAAGATAGAACTGAGTTGACTTGTTTGCTAAAGTTAAGCTTATCATCAAGCACTACCCCGAGGCTTTTAGCCTTGGTGGTGGGTTGGAGTAGAGCACCCAGTTCCGATGGCCAGCAAGCGGTAGACCAGAGATCAGGGTTGTTTTCCAAAAGAATCACTTCAGTTTTATCTGAATTAAGTTTGAGACACTGCTTACCCATCCATCAGTCAATCTCTCCCATGCAATTATGAAGCTGATGTCGGGTGTAACTGGTGTCTTTGGTAGCAGATAGAACGATCTGCTTGTCACCTGCATATGAAGTAAGAGAGAAGCCAAAAGATTGGACCAAGGGGGCAAGCTCACTTACGTAGAGATTAAACAGGGTGGGACTTAGCGGTGATCCCTGTGGCACCCCACAAGGTAGAAGGAAGGCCGTGGAGCTAAAATTGTCCAGTTTCACAGTGTTTTCCTTGTCCTTTAGGAATGATTTAAGTAATTCTAAGGCTATATCTTTTATACCCAGATCCTCCAATTGGGAGAGCTGGGTTGGATGGTCTACGGTACCAAAGGCCGCAGACAGATCCAATAGGATCAGGGCGGCTGTTCCTCCTCCATCTAGGATGAATTTTAGTCCATCTGTTGCTTTAATAAGGGCCGCCTCCATGTTATGTTCTGATCTAAATCCAAATTGAGTGGGATATAGTAGATCGTTCTCTAAAATAAATTGATTTAGTTGATTGTTCATGATTTTTTCAATTTTTTTGCTCGAAATGGAAATGGAAGTTAGATGGATCTTCCGGGTCGAGAGTGGTTTTCTTTAAAGAGGGAGGATGGAAGCCCTTTTCTAGGGAGTAGGGAAGATCCCTGTGCTGAACACAGAATTGAAAATATTCATAAGTACTTTGGCTAAGATATCTGGAATTAATTTTAACACGGAGAGCAGGGATCTTCTGGAGACCCTGATTTAGTGGTCTGAATGAGGTTCAAAGTTTGTGTCACTGTAATTGGGGAAAAAGTAGTCAGAGTGGGTCGAGGCAAATTGTTAGTCATAGGGCTCTCACGAGTCCCAGTGCCCATCTGTACTGTTAGATTCTTAGGATGGTGGAATAAGTGATAAATGTGATCAACTTTATTTCTGCAATGTTGGGCAATGGTGTCACAGAATGTTTGGCTACTGCAGAGTCCTTTAGTTTCTGGTTGCTTGGTGAGGCTATTTATTACTTTAAATAGTTCTCTGGAGGAGTGTTTTGCTGATTCAATCTGTAAGATAAAGAATGCTTTTTTTTCTTCGGTCAGAAGGGTTTTGTATTTGGCTAGAGAATTTATATGCTTCTTTTTCGTGGAGCTCATACTTGAGTCTCCATTTCCTCTCTTGGTGCCTACGGTGTTGTTTTTCTAATCTGAGGACCTCCGAAAATCAAGGGGCTGAAGGTTTTTTCCTGCCTAGTTTGATCTTTTTTTGTGGGAAGTACTTGTCTGAGGGCCATCTCTAATCAATTATTATAGTGCTGCGTAGCTAGCTCGGAGTCTTCCACGTGTGTATGCAGGGTTTCTATGAGTCGTATTTGTAGTTGATTACTATCCGTTTTAGAACATGCTCTATAGGTGGCCATGTCTGATTTATTTTTAAAATCTTTGACTGAGCTTACACCTTTTAGCTCAAAAAAGATGGCGACGTGATCTGACCAAGAAAGCGGCAGAAGATTAAGATCACTGATGAAGCTGTTATTTAAAAAAATGGCATCCAGTGTGTGGCCAGCCACATGCGTGGCGTTTTGCACCTGCTGCGAGAGACCAAAGGCATTCATGAGTTCTACCAGAGCTATGGTATCCTTATCTTTTTGGGATTCTAAATGAAAGTTTAGATCCCCAAGAACTTTAAAGTCTGTATGGCAAATTTCATCCTCTAGAAGGGAAAAATGTTGTTAATGAAATTGCTTCTGGGGCCAGGTGAGCGATCAATAAGGGTTCCTCTAAAGGATTGCTTTTTGGATAATTCAAACCAAAAAGATATAGCTTCACAATCTTCATTAGACATGGCTGCAAATCTTGCCCTGATCTTCAGCCTATAAATAATTCCAAGCCCTCCGCCCCTTTTAAGTGGATGGTCCAGTCTGTGCATGGTGTAACCCAGCAGGATTGCTGTTAGAAGTTCTAGGGTTGAGGCACTATTTGCCCAGGTTTCTGTAATAAAAATGATGTCTGGTTGTTTTGAGTCAATTACCTTGGCCATTTCAAAGGCGTGCTTTACCAATGATAGCACATTAATTAGGGCACAGCTATATTGAGGAGGCTGCTTCTGCGAATACGAATTACATCGCCGTGTAAGAAGGCTCTGCGGGAGAAAAGGAGCCGGAAGGTTGAAACCACAGCACTTACACCAAGAGCTGTTACCGGACCAAAGAGAAATCATGTTAAAATGAGTACAGTTGGGTTTCCTTCCCTTAAAAGCTAAAAGATCTTTACCTGAGAAGTAGATTTTGCTTCTACGATCTGAAGTAAAACCGGCAGTGGTTCCGGCCCTCAGAGCGATCTGGGCGCAGACGGGCGCAGATGGGCTTGCCTTTGGTGCTCTTTTGGCGCACCTACGGCGCACCCGCCGAGCGCGTCCACTGCGCATAGGTGCCATACACTGAATTTATGGGGTGAGCTTAGGGCATGCAAACAACTAGACTGCCGCCCACCCAAAATGGCAGCCGCAATTGGGTAGGGACGCAAAGCAGCACTGCTACCTCCACTCAATCAGCACAGAAGTGCTGAAGTGGACCGGGGAGCAGAAGAAAGTCACCAACCAAAACCGGCAAACTGGCTGCCAGAGGAACAAAAAGGTACGTGTTTCCTGACTGATTGTCAGAACGAATAAAATCACCAGCTTAAGATAAGATATAAGAATAAAAAAGGTACCATGAGTAAATTAAAAAGCTTGTAGTAGAAAGGCTTTGAGCTGCATCTAGACACTCTGTCTGCTGTGCATCGGCACAATACTCAGAATTTATGGGGCGAACGTAGGGCACACAAACAACTAGACCGCCTCCCACCCAAAATGGCTGCCGCAATCGGATAGGGACGCAAAGCAGCACCGCTCCCTCCACTCAATCAGCACGGGAGTGCTGCGGTGGACTGGGGAGCAGAAGGAAGTCACCAACTAAAACCGGCAGACTGGCTGCCAGAGGAACAAAAAGGTACGTGTTTCCCGACTGATTGTCGGGAAGAATAAAATCACCAGCTTAAGATAAGATAAAAGAATAAAAAAGGTACTGTGAGTAAATTAAAAAGCTTGTAGTAGTGAGGCTTTTAGATGCATCTAGACACTCTGTAATGAAACAGTGGTAGGACCAAATGGCTACCCCTGTGAAATTCCAGCCTGTGCAGAAAGTGTGATGGGACCCATGGAGCCCAGGGCCATCCAAGACCACTGGACTCGGCTCTATGAGATAGTTGAGAGGAAGGGGGAGGTCACCTACCTGGTGGACCTCTAGACTCCCAGAGGGTGCTCCATTTCAACTGTTCCAAGCCACACTTTAAGAAGTCTGAGGTCACTATGTTGTTGGTGACAGATGGTGGGGAGGAAGGGGAGAGTGACCTGACCCTGACCTCCTATCCTCCAAAGAGAAGGATGGGCCAGTGAAAGGTGTGAACCTTTCTTCTACCTTGACTTCAGGACATCAGAGGTACTGTCACCAACTACTGCTACAATCTCCTCTCTGTTTTTCCTCACTCTTCAGACTACCCATGATGTGGACACAGGTGACAGCATACCTGTCAATAATAAAATCTATAGGTTGCTGGATAAAGTGAGTATCAGCATCAAAGATGAGGTATCGAAGATGTTGAAGTTGGGGGTGATAGAACCCTCCTGTAGCCCCTGGACCAGGCCAGTGGTGCTGGTACAAAGATTGCTCTAACTGAAGGAGCCAAGAAGAGGTCAGCCTTCTCCACTCCAGAGGGCAACTACCAGTTCAGAGTGATACCCTTTGCTTTAAAGAATGCCCCTGCCACCTTCCAGAGGCTAGTGAACCAGGTTTTGACTGGAATGGAGACCTTCAGTGCTGCTTACTTGGATCACATAGCTGTCTTCAGCAGCAGCTGGAAGGACCACCATTTTCACTTGCAGGAAGTGCTTCAGGCCTGCAGAAGGAAGGCCTGACTTTCAAGGCCAGTAAGTGCCAGATAGGGCAGGGGTCTGTGGTGTACTTGGTACACCTGGTGGGCAGGGGTAAAGCCAGCCCCTTCAGGCCAAGATAGAACCCATCATGGCCTGGGAGCCCCCAAAAAACCCAAACTGAGGTGAGAACCTTCCTAGGCCTCTACTACAGGAGGGTTGTCAAGGGACATGGCACTATTGTTGTCCCCTTGACTGAGCTGACTTCGAAGAAGCAGCCCAGGAATGGAATTTCGACAGAGGCATACCAAAAAGCTCTTGACTCCCTACAGCAGTCCATGTGCAGAGGCCCTGTGCTCCATGCCTGACTTTTCCAGTGATTTAATTGTGCAAGCTGATGCCCAGAGCATGTCATAGGGGAAGTTCTATCACAGGTAAATGAGGAGGGCCTAGGCTAACCTGTATCTTTCATCTCTAGGAGGTTGCTTCCCAAGGAAAAGAGGTGGAGTGCAATTGCAAGGGAAGCCTTTACTATGGTCCGGGCACTGAAGAACTTGAGCCCATACCTGTTTGGGACTCACTTCCGTATTCAGACAGACCACAGGCCTCTCAGGTGGCTAATGCACATGAGAGGTGAGAATCCAGAATTGTTGAGCTGGTCCTTCGCCCAACAGGGAATGGACTTTACAGTGGAACACCGACCGGGGGTAGACCACGCCAATGCTGATGGTCTCTCCTGGGTCTTGCGCGTAAGTGAAGAGAACTCCCAGGAGGGTGGGTTGCACTTCCCACTTTCATCTGGGGAGTCATGTGTTAGACCTGACAGCCTTAGGGTGGTCGTCCCCAAATGCTTTGCCTGCTTGGCTTATATTTTTGCTGATTCAGTTTTGTTGGTTTTAGGACTCTGAGCACATTACCAATGCTAACCAGTGCTAAAGTGCATGTCCTCTCTCCCCTAAACATGGTTTTATTAGTGTATCCACAATTGGCATATTTAATTTGCCTATAATTCCCTAGTAAAGTTACTACATGTGCCCAGGCCTTTAAATTAAATGCTACTAGTGGGACTGCAGCACTGATTGTGCCACCCACTCCAGTAGCCCTTAAATATGTCTCAGCCTGCCATTACAGAGCCTGTGTGCAGTGTACACTGCCATGTTGAATTGGCATTTAAAATCCATTACCTCTCTTATGGGTTAACATAGGGGATTCCTTATTACATTTAAGACGCTGTAATTCCTAATAGAGAGAAGGTAGATCTGTCATGTTTAGTACCTATGGAATGGTTATGATAAAACCTCTTTAATGGCAAAGTTGGATTTATTGTTGCTATTCTGAAAAGGACACTTTTAGAAAGTTAGGTATTTTCCTGCTCTTAGCCTTTTAACCCGTTTGGTGCTTGCGTCGGCCAATGACTACCTCCCTGGTGCTGCGCACGTCCATTGGCCGTCACCAGGGAGGGCCCCCTCTGAACCTCCGGTGCAAAGCACCAGAGATTTTTTTTTTAATTTACCCTGGGGGAGACACGGAAGGCTTTCCGCGTCTCCCCCGTATCTGTGACGTCAGCGCACCGCGAGGCGCTCTGACGTCACTGATTTCCCCACCGGAGCCGAGGACAGCCGCAGGTGAGGCCGCGTTCGACTCCGATGGGGAAATCAGCCCGAAAACGGCCTCCCCAGCTTTCAGGGAGGCCTCGTTTGAAAGGGGAGAGCCTCCCCTTTCAAACGAGGCCTTCCTGAAAGGGTTTCCTGGCCGTGGATCTATATATGTATATAGATACATATATATAAATATATGCAGAGATAAAAACATATATGTATATATATATATATATATATATATATATATATATATATATATATCTCCAAACCACGTCGCTCTTTCCGGAGCGTTGGGACCCAAGGAAATTGGCGCACACGCCGGCAGAGCATACCCACACATAAATTCCAGGCAAAGTCAAAGTAAGCGCGCTCTCAGGGTGTAAGCACACTAGAACCAGGTAGTAAGTTGCACTTACTACCTGGTCTGAGTGTTCTTACACCCTGAGAGCGCGTTACTTTGACTTTGCCTATAATATATATATATATATATATATTGACGCTCGGTTCGCACCAAACACGAATCACTCTTGGACGGGTGCTATTGTGCGGCGGTGCACTCCGCAAATTCTATGGCTCTGTTTCCTTTACTTTACAGGAAAGTAAGCACTCACGGGTGGCGTTTTTGAAGATATTTTATTCTTCCAGAATCTGGAAGAGTAAAATATCTTCAAAAACGCCACCAGTGAGTGCTTACTTTCCTGTAAAGTAAAGGAAACAGAGCTATATATATATATATATATATATATATATATATATATATATATATATATATATATTCAGAAACACAAGGATGCCGCACTCCAGAGATTGGTTTCAGAGTTGCTTTATTTTCACCACGACTGATGGTAGTGGTGGTGAAAATAAAGCAACTCTGAAACCTGTCTCAGGAGTGCGGCATCCTTTGTGTTTCTGAATTTAAATATCGGGTAAGGATTCTACCCGTTGCTTTCATGAATAAACACGTTTGTTTATTGGAGCCACGGCACTGTGGTGATTTGGTTCGAATAATCTTCGGACCGATACGACAGATTTGTGTGGATTTATATATATATATATATTTACAGAGATTTCTCAGTGCTGAAAATATGAGACTGTGAAAGAACTATAATGAGTCTCTTAGAAGTTACATGAAAGGCAGTAAAGTGTGGTACTGCTGCAGAGTACAAAAAAAAATTCCTGCTAGATAGAGATATCTGACTTTTGTCTAGTGGCAGTTTTGACGCCATAAAGGGCATGCTGGAAAGAACAGATCTGTATTATGTGGATAGTTAAGTGGATTAGTAAAGCCACGCAGTAGAAACACTTTGAAACAGATGAAATGTATGTGAGAGAGGGGTTATGGAGAGATGAGGGGCACGTTTGCAAGGATGGTAGTGAGGGAATCAAAGGAGGTCATAGTGTGCAATTGTAAAGCACACGTTCACCCGTAGGCATCTTGGCGCCAAAATGATGGTCGCACTGGCTTCCACCAGCGCTAAAAGGCTGCGACGATGGGTATGTGGTAAGGTAAAGTAATACTGTGTCTTTTTTTCTCTCTTTCTTAGTCTTTTTGGAGAGCGTACGGATTTCGCAAAGGAAAGGTAAGGTGACTTCGTCATTATTGACTGTTAAACACTTCACTCACGCACACACCCACCTACACTTTGAAACCAACAACCTATCTGCCTTCTACGTAGGATAGTGTTTTAAAAGGATAGTTTTAGGCACTAGCAGAGATGGCATATCGTTGGATGAATGCTGCCCAGGCCCTAAGTCTGTTTCTGGAGTCCAGCTCTGAGGCAGGATCAGAGACTGAGACAGCAGATACTGAGACAGCATCTGAGGGAGAGGACAATGGAGCCGAATCTGGGAGTGATTTTTCAGTCGGCGCAGTTCCATCCGATGACTCATCTTCCAGCGATTCTGAAGGAGACTATGTCAGTCGTGCTGTCCCTTTGCCAGCCCAGTCTGTGCAGCAGGACACCAGTAACAGGTTAGAGCAACCCAGAGTGCGGGCACGTGTGGCCGCAAGCACAGACGGAGCGCTGTCTTGGCAGCCTCCCAATTTAGTTCAGCTCCAAATTCCGCCTTTCACTGGTGACGCAGGATGTAAAGTCGATACGGCAAATTTTTTGCCAATTGACTACGTTCATCTCTTTTTGGATGTTGACTTCCATGACGAAATTGTGCAGCAAACAATTTTGCGTGCCGAACAATTTCTGAGGGAGCAAGGAGGCACTCTTGGGCCTCATTCTAGGGTGCGCAAGTGGACTCCCACTTCTTTAGGGGAGTTGAAGATATTTTTGGGCCTCACGCTTAAAATGGGGGTAGTGCATAAACCAACCTTGGTATCCTACTGGTCTACTCGCACGGTTTGGCTAACCCCCATCTTCGCACCATACATGAGCAGAGATCGTTTTTTGCTATTGCAGCGCATGCTGCATTTCAATGACAATTCTGCTGCATTGCCCCGGGACTATCCAGACCATGACAGGTTGTTCAAAATTCGGCCTGTCGTGGAACATTTTTCTGCCAGGTTTCCAGAGGTTTATACTCCTGGAAAGAATATAGCCATTGATGAGTCCTTGATCTTGTATAAAGGGCGGCTGCTGTTTAGGCAGTACATTCCGAGCAAACGCGCTCGCTATGGCATCAAGCTGTACATGCTGTGTGAGAGCTCGACTAGCTATGTGTACAGCTTGAGAGTGTATACAGGGAAGGACACAACTCTTAACCCTGTAGGTTGCCCTCCCATGCTAGGGGTCACAGGAAAGATCGTATGGGAACTTGTCCAGCCACTTCTTCACATAGGTTATAACCTTTATGTGGACAATTTCTATACAGGAGTAGAGCTGTTCAGTGAGCTCTACAAAGCTGGCACCGTGGCTTGCGGTACAATTCGTTGTCGCTGCAAAGGATTCCCGCAGGAGCTTGTTTGCAAGAAGCTCCAGAAATCCCAGAGCACTGCGTTGCGTTCCAATGAACTGCTCGCAGTCAAGTTCTCAGATAGGCGTGACGTGTACGTGCTCACTACAATTCATGCTGAGAGCACTTCCCCTGTCACGGTTTGGAGTCAGATGGCCGAAGTCCACAAGCCCACATGTATACTTGATTACAACAAGTACATGGGAGGAGTGGACAAGAACGACCAGGTTCTTCAGCCATACAATGTGAGTCGTAAAACTCGCACTTGGTATAAGAAACTGTTTACTCACCTGATCCAGATGGTAACACACAATGCGTATGTTGTTTATCGTCAGACCACCACAGGAAGACTCATGTTTTTCCTTGACTTTCAGTTGTCTGTGATTGAAAATCTCACTGCTACAGAAGCAGCAGCCTCCACTTCATGTGTTCTGGAGGACGTGGCAAGGCTGCAGGAGCGACACTTTGCTGATAAAATTCCTGCAACACCCAAAAAGGAGCGACCATGTCGTTGTTGTAAAGTGTGCTCGATGCAGGGAAAGAGGCAGGAGACTCGTGTTTACTGTCCCCAGTGCCCAAGTAAGCCTGCCTTCTGTTTTCCTACTTGCTTTATGTTGTATCACACTAAAGAAAATACTGGGAAATTGACTGAGGTGGAACTGCCAATAGGTAAACCTTTCAATTGGTGTGAATGGATACCTACTGTCTGTGGGCCACTCCTTCACTACGCAAGCAGCTGCAGAATATTTCTTCCTCTACTTCAGGAAATCATGGACTTCTCAACACCTTTATCTGCTTTGAGAACGTGGTAGTTGTGCTGTTCGCCAATGACAAGTGCATTATAGTCCCCACGCTGCACATACTGGTGGACAGAACATACGCCACGTTGTCACGGAGTACCCGTGTTTCACATTCAACCGTTCTTCATAGTTTATGGTGTTCGCTTTAGAAAGCTTTTGAAAATTTCCAGCATGCTTGCCTTAGTTTCAAAGGTAGATATGCTTGCTCAGCTCGAGGAATGACTTTGCGGCATACTCGGGCCCCCCCCAACTTGCATCCACAAACTGGAAGGAGTTGGATCTAGCACAGTGAGAGCATTGGTAGCACGTGACAGTAATGTTTTCTCATGCTTCAAGTAGCTAGAGATGGAAGGCATTAGTATAGGGTCTCTTGACAATTAGACAGGATTAGTCAGGACTCTGATGAGGACAGACACGCGAACGGGTTAGAACAGCTTATGGTAGGTGTGCTTTCCGAGGAATATTGCAAAGGTAGAAGGCTGATAGTAAAGGTAGTATAGATACACGTCATGACTTCATCTTCACCCATGGATTCAAATCCATTGCTGCCACTCTCGCACTGAATTTAGTATAGTACTTAAGGGTCAATGCTGCTTGCCATGTTCATCCTCCGTTAGAACTTAGTAGATGGTCAGTTTGCTGTATGATAAGTGCATTACAGTCACTGCACATAACCGTGGATTGGACATATGCTACGTTGTCACGGACAACCCGTGTTTCACATTCATCCGTTCTTCATAGTTTATGATGTTATCTTTTGAAAATTTCCAGCATGTTTGCCTTAGTTTCAAAGGTAGATATGCTTGCTCAGCTCGAGGAATGACTTTGCGGCATACTCGGGCACCCCCCAACTTGCATCCACAAACTGGAAGGAGTTGGATTTAGCATAGTGAGTGCGCTAAAGGTGCATGAAAGACATGTCTTCCTGAGCCTCATGTGGCTGTCATGGAAGCCATTAGTAAAGGTTCACTCAGCAGGCGTTGGGTAACGTTCAGGAAGAAGGAGGTGGAGACTTGACAGGTGGTAAAATGTAGTCAAACTCATTATGTCTTGTGGCATATGAATGTGATGGGCCCTTGCATGGCGGCGGCATGTTTGTGTGAGTGCAAGTGATCTGGATGTTTGGGCCTGTGGCTGGCAGTATAGAAGTCTTGTGTGTGGTGTGTGAATGGCGTGTGAATGGACCATAAAGTGGTTGGTGCAGTGAAGTGGCTTTATGGCTCCCCTTTAGAAGGCTTGGCTTCAATATTTATACACTTTGATAAATATTTGTGCTTTGAAGCCAGCGTTTCTGGAGGTGCTAAAACTAACCAGTGTAAGTGGTGGATTAGCTTTATCAAATTAGTGTTAGATTTATATTTGTGGCGGTGTAATGGCCTTTTGTAAGATTTTTTTTTGTCAATATGGTTAGCATGGGACTTTGTGCCCTAGCTCAGTGGTCACCTAGGCAAATCTTCACATTTTTGAGTAGTAGACAAAGGGGGAAGTACAAGGGTGAATGACTTGCGTGGCTCTTACTGTTTTATTTTACCCAACATGCCCTGCAAAGCTCAAATTTAGTTGAAAAAAACTCTTTTTCCACACATTTTTGTGTGGTGAAAGTTGAGGGATCACTGATCTGACACAAATTTCCTACCAACCAGCATTCCCCCAGGTCTCCCGATAAAAATTGTGCCTCACTCGTGTGGGAGGCCCAGGTACCCGCGACAGGCAAGGGCCCAAAACGTATTGAGGAGACATCAAAATTGCCTATCACAAAACTACCTGGTTTTGCAAGGGGGTCAACTGGGTTTTTGGCCCGTGCTCGGCGGCCAGCTAGGGAAACCTACCAAACCCACACATTTCTGAAAACTAGACACCCGGAGGATTCCAGGGAGGTATGGCTTGCGTGGATCCCCCAACGTTTTCTTACCCAGAATCCCCTACAAACCTCAAATTTAGCTGAAAAAATCACTTTTTCCACACATTTTGTGTGGGAAAGTTGTGGGATCACCGGGCTGGCACAAATTTCCTACCATCCAGCGTTCCTCAGGTCTCCTGATAAAATTGTGCCTCACTGCGTGGGAGGCCCAGTACTCGCGACAGGTAAGGGCCCAAAACATATTGAGGAGACATCAAAATTGTCTATCACAAAACAACCTGGTTTTGCAAGGGGGTCACATAGGTTTGGCCCGTGCTCGGCGGCCAGCTAGGGAACCCTACCAAACCCACACATTTCTGAAAGCTAGACACCCGGGGATTCCAGGGAGGTATGGCTTGCGTGGATCCCCAACGTTTTCTTACCCAGAATCCCTGCAAACCTCAAATTTAGCTGAAAAAAATCACTTTTTCCACACATTTTTGTGTGGGAAAGTTGTGGGATCACCGGGCTGACACAAATTTCCTACCACCCAGCGTTCCCTCAGGTCTCCCGATAAAAATGGTGCCTCACTTGTGTGGGAGGCCCAAGTACCCACGACAGGCAAGGGCCCAAAACATATTGATGAGACATCAAAATTGCCTATCACAAAACAACCTGGTTTAGCAAGGGGGGTCACCTGGGTTTTTGGCCCCCTGCTCGGCGGCCAGCTATGGAACCCTACCAAACCCACACATTTATGAGAAACTAGACACCCGGGGGATTCCAGGGAGGTATGGCTTGCATGGATGCCCCAACGTTTTCTTTCCCAGAATCCCCTGCAAACCTCAAATTTAGCTGAAAAAATCACTTTTCCCACACATTTTTGTGTGGGAAAGTTGTGGGATCACCGGGCTGACACAGATTTCCTACCATCCAGCGTTCCCCCAGGTCTCCCGATAAAAATGGTGACTCACTCGTGTGGGAGGCCCAAGTACCCGCGACAGGCAAGGGCCCAAAACGTATTGAGGAGACATCAAAATTGCCTATCACAAAAAGGTTTGGGCCCTTGCCTGTCGCGGGTACTTGAGCCTCCCACATGAGTGAGGCACCATTTTTATCGGGAGACCTGGGGGAACGCTGGGTGGTAGGAAATTTGTGTCAGCTCGGGGATCCCACAACTTTCCCACACAAAAATGTGTGGAAAAAGTGATTTTTTTCAGCTAAATTTGAGGTTTGCAGGGGATTCTGGGTAAGAAAACGTTGTGGAATCCACGCAAGCCATACCTTCCTGGTATCCTCCAGGTGTCTAGTTTTCAGAAATGTGTGGGTTTGGTAGGTTTCCCTAGCTGGCCGCCGAGCACGGGGCCAAAAACCCAGGTGACCCCCCCTTGCAAAACCAGGTTGTTTTGTGATAGGCAATTTTGATGTCTTCTCAATACGTTTTGGGCCCTTGCCTGTCGCGGGTACTTGGGCCTCCCACACGAGTGAGGCGCCATTTTTATCGGGAGACCTGGGGGAACGCTGGGTGGTAGGAAATTTGTGTCAGCCTGGTGATCCCATAACTTACCCACACAAAAATGTGTGGATAAAGTGATTTGTCAGCTAAATTTGAGGTTTGCAGGGTATTCTGGGTAAGAAAACGTTGGGTGATTCACGCAAGCCATACCCCCCTGGAATCCCCTGGGTGTCTAGTTTTCAGAAATGTGTGGGTTTGGTGGGTTTCCCTAGCTGGCCGCCGAGCACGGGGCCAATAACCCAGGTGACCCCCCTTGCAAAACCAGGTTGTTTTGTGATAGGCAATTTTGATGTCTCCTCAATACGTTTTGGGCCCTTGCCTGTCGCGGGTGCTTGGGCCTCCCACACGAGTGAGGCACCATTTTTATCAGGAGACCTGGGGGAACGCTGGGTGGAAGGAAATTTGTATCAGCCCGGTGATCCCACAACTTTCCCACACAAAAATGTGTGGAAAAAGTGATTTTTTTCAGCTATATTTGAAGTTTGCAGGGGATTCTGGGTAAGAAAATGTTGGGGGATCCACGCAAGCCATACCTCTCTGGATTCCCCCGGGTGTCTAGTTTTCAGAAATGTGTGGGTTTGATTGGTTTCCCTAGCTGGCCGCTGAGCACGGGGCCAAAAATCCAGGTGACCCCCCTTGCAAAACCAGGTTGTTTTGTGATAGGCAATTTTGATGTCTCCTCAATACGTTTTGGGCCCTTGCCTGTCGCGGGTACTTGGGCCTCCCACACGAGTGAGGCACCATTTTTATCGGGAGACCTGGGGGAACGCTGGGTGGTAGGAAATTTGTGTCAGCCCAGTGATCCCACAACTTTCCCACACAAAAATGTGTGGAAAAAGTGATTTGTTCAGCTAAATCTGAGGTTTGCAGGGGATTCTGGGTAAGAAAACATTGGGGGATCCACGCAAGCCATACCTCCCTGAAATCCTCCAGGTGTCTAGTTTTCAGAAATGTGTGGGTTTGGTAGGTTTCCCTAGCTGGACGCCAAGCACGGGGCCAAAAACCCAGGTGACCCCCTCTTGCAAAACCAGGTTGTTTTGTGATAGGCAATTTTGATGTCTCCTCAATACTTTTTGGGCCCTTGCCTGTCGCGGGTACTTGGGCCTCCCACACGACTGAGGCACCATTTTTATCGGGAGACCTGGGGGAACGCTGGGTGGTAGGAAATTTGTGTCAGCCCGGTGATCCCACAACTTTCCCACACATAAATGTGTGGATAAAGTGATTTTTCAGCTACATTTGAGGTTTGCAGGGGATTCTGGGTAAGAAAACGTTGGGTGATCCACGCAAGCCATACCTCCCTGGAATCCCCCGGGTGTCTAGTTTTCAGAAATGTGTGGGTTTGGTAGGTTTCCCTAGCTGGCCACCGAGCACGGGGCCAAAAACCCAGGTGACTCCCCTTGCAAAACCAAGTTGTTTTGTGATAGACAATTTTGATGTCTTCTCAATACGTTTTGGGCCCTTGCCTGTCGCGGGTACTTGGGCCTCCCACACGACTGAGGCCCCATTTTTATCAGGAGACCTGGGGGAACGCTGGGTGGAAGGAAATTTGTGTCAGCCCGGTGATCCCACAACTTTCCCACACAAAAATGTGTGGGAAAAGAGATTTTTCAGAAAAATTTGTGGTTTGCAGGGGATTCTGGGTATGAAAACGTTAGGGCATCCACGCAAGCCATACCTCCCTGGAATCCCCCGGGTGTCTAGTTTTCAGAAATGTCTGGGCTTGGTAGGTTTCCCTAGATAGCCGCCGAGCACGGGCCAAAAACCCAGGTGACCCCCCTTGCAAAACCAGGTTGTTTTGTGATAGGCAATTTTGATGTCTCCGCAATACGTTTTGGGCCCTTGCCTGTTGCGGGTACTTGACCCACCCACACAAGTGAGGTACCATTTTTCTCAGAAGACTTTGGGGACTGCGGGGTGGGTGGAATTTTGTGGATCCACGCAGATTCCATAACTTTCTACCATAGAAATGTGCGGAAAATGTGTTTTTTTTTACAAAGTTTAATGTTGGCAAGGGATTCTGGGTAACAGAACCTGGTGAGAGCTAGACAAGTCACCCCATCCTAGATTCCCCTGGGTGTCTACTTTTCAAAAATGTATAGGTTTGCTAGGTTTACCTAGGTGCCGGCAGTGCTAGGGTTCAAAATCTACAGCTAGGCACTTTGCAAAAAAAGGGTCCGTTTTCACAGTGAAAATGTGGTGTGTCCATGTTGCGTTTTTGGCCGTTTCCTGTCGCGAGCACTAGGCCTACCCACACAAGTGAGGTACCATTTTTCTCAGAAGACTTTGGAGAATGCAGGGTGGGTGAAATTTTGTGGATCCACGCAGATTCCAGAACTTTCCACCACAGAAATATGAGGAAAAGTGGTTTTTCTGACGCATTTTTAGGTTTGCAAGGGATTCTGGGTAACAGAACCTGGTGAGAGCCAGTCAAGTCACCCCATCCTGGATTCCCCTGGGTGTCTAGTTTTCAAAAATGTACAGGTTTGCTAGGGTTCCCTAGGTGCCAGCAGAGCTAGGGTTCAAAATCTACAGCTAGGCACTTTGCAAAAAAAAGGGTCCGTTTTCACTGTGAAAATGTGGTGTGTCCATGTTGCGATTTGCGCCGTTTCCTGATGCGGGCACTAGGCCGACCCACACAAGTGAGGTACCATTTTTCTTGGAAGACTTTGGGGAACACGGGGTGTATGGAATTTTGTGGATCCACGCAGATTCCAGAACTATCCACCACAGAAATGTGAGGAAAATGTGTTTTATTTTACTAATCTTTAGGTTTGCAAGGAATTCTGGGTAAAAGAACCTGGTGAGAGCCAGTCAAGTACCCCATTCTGGATTCCCCTGGGTGTCTAGCTTTCAAAAATCTATAGGTTTGCTAGGTTTCCCTTGGTGCCGGCAGAGCTAGGGTTCAAAATCTACAGCTAGGCACTTTGCAAAAAAAAGGTTCCGTTTTCAATGTGAAAATGTGGTGTATCCACGTTGCGTTGTGGCCCGTTTCTTGTCGGGGGCACTATGCCTACCCACACGAGTGAGGTACCATTTTTCTCGGAAGACTTTGGGGAACGCGGGGTGGGTAGAATTTTGTGGATCCACGCAGATTCCAGAACTTTCCACCAGAGAAATGTGAGGAAAATGTGTTTTTTTGGATAATTTTTTAGGTTTGCAAGGGATTCTGGGTAACAGAACCTGGTGAGAGCCAGTCAAGTCACCCGATCCTGGATTCCCATGGGTGCCTAGTTTTCAAAAATGTATAGGTTTGCTAGGTTTCCATAGGTGCCGGCAGAGCTAGGGTTCAAAATCTACAGCTAGGCACTTTGCAAAAAAAGGGTCAGTTTTCACCGTGAAAATGTGGTGTGTCCACGTTGCGTTTTGGGCCATTTCCTGTCGCGGGCACTAGGCCTACCCACACAAGTGAGGTGCCATTTTTCTCGAAAGACTTTGGGGAACGCGGGGTGGGTGGAATTTTGTGGATCCACGCAGATTCCAGAACTTTCCACCACAGAAATGTGAGGAAAATGTGGTTTTTTTGACAAATGTTTAGGTTTGCAAGGAATTCTGGGTAACAGAACCTGGTGGGAGCCAGTCAAGTCACCCCATCCTGGATTCCCCTGGGTGTCTAGTTTTCAAAAATGTATAGGTTTGCTAGGTTTCCCTAGGTGCCGGCAGAGCTAGGGTTCAAAATCTACAGCTAGGCACTTTGCTAAAAAGTGTCAGTTTTCACCGTGAAAATGTGGTGTGTCCACGTTGCGTTTTGGGCCGGTTCCTGTCGCGGGCACTAGGCCTACCCACACAAGTGAGGTACCATTTTTCTCGGAAGACTTTGGGAAAAGCGGGGTGGGTGGAATTTTGTGGATCCACGCAGATTCCAGATCTTTCCACCACAGAAATGTGAGGAAAATGTGTTTTTTGGACACATTTTTAGGTTTGCAAGGTATTCTGGGTAACAGAACCTGGTGGGAGCCAGTCAAGTCACCCCATCCTGGATTCCCCTG
The DNA here is from genome assembly GCA_963921515.1 of Calotriton arnoldi. Taxonomy (NCBI): domain Eukaryota; kingdom Metazoa; phylum Chordata; class Amphibia; order Caudata; family Salamandridae; genus Calotriton; species Calotriton arnoldi. Next base: position 239,862 of record CAWUFW010000648.1, on the reverse strand, counting down.
GGTGTCTAGTGTTCAAAAATGTATAGGTTTGCTAGGTTTCCCTAGGTGCCAGCAGAGCTAGGGTTCAAAATCTACAGCTAGGCACTTTGCAAAAAAAGGGTCAGTTTTCACTGTAAAAATAAAGTGTGTCCACGTTGTGTTTTGAGTCATTTCCTGTCGCGGGCACTAGGCCTACCCACACAAGTGAAGTACCATTTTTATCGGGAGACTTAGGGTAATACAGAATTGTAGAGCAACTGTTATTACCTATTGACTTTCGATGCATTTCTGCCGTCCAAATGAAAGACAATGTGTAAAAAAGAACTCATTTTGAAAAATGACCTATAATTCTCATGCTAGTATGGGTACTCACAATTTCGGAAATGTGCAAATATCTACTGTTTCTAAACTCTATATTTTGTGGATCCACGCACATTCCAGAACTATCCACCACAGAAATGTGAGGAAAATGTATTTTTTTGGACACATTTTTAGGTTTGCAAGGGATTCTGGGTAAGAGAACCTGGTGAGAGCCAGTCAAGTCACCCCATCCTGGATTCCCATGGGTGTCTAGTGCTCAAAAATATATAGGTTTGCTAGGTTTCCCTTGGTGCCGGCAGAGCTAGGGTTCAAAATCTACAGCTAGGCACTTTGCAAAAAAAGGGTCCGTTTTCACCGTGAAAATGTGGTGTGTCCACGTTGCGTTTTGGGCCGTTTCCTGTCGCGGGCACTAGGCCTACCCACACAAGTGAGGTACCATTTCTCTCGGAAGACTTTTTGGAACACGGGGTGGGTGGAATTTTGTGGATCCACGCAGATTCCAGAACTTTCCACCACAGAAATGTGAGGAAAATGTGTTTTTTTTTTACAAATGTTTAGGTTTGCAAGGGATTCTGGGTAACAGAACCTGGTGAGAGCCAGTCAAGTCACCCGATCCTGGATTCCCATGGGTGCCTAGTTTTCAAAAATGTATAGGTTTGCTAGGTTTCCATAGGTGCCGGCAGAGCTAGGGTTCAAAATCTACAGCTAGGCACTTTGCAAAAAAAGGGTCAGTTTTCACCGTGAAAATGTGGTGTGTCCACGTTGCGTTTTGGGCCATTTCCTGTCGCGGGCACTAGGCCTACCCACACAAGTGAGGTGCCATTTTTCTCGAAAGACTTTGGGGAACGCGGGGTGGGTGGAATTTTGTGGATCCACGCAGATTCCAGAACTTTCCACCACAGAAATGTGAGGAAAATGTGGTTTTTTTGACAAATGTTTAGGTTTGCAAGGAATTCTGGGTAACAGAACCTGGTGGGAGCCAGTCAAGTCACCCCATCCTGGATTCCCCTGGGTGTCTAGTTTTCAAAAATGTATAGGTTTGCTAGGTTTCCCTAGGTGCCGGCAGAGCTAGGGTTCAAAATCTACAGCTAGGCACTTTGCTAAAAAGTGTCAGTTTTCACCGTGAAAATGTGGTGTGTCCACGTTGCGTTTTGGGCCGGTTCCTGTCGCGGGCACTAGGCCTACCCACACAAGTGAGGTACCATTTTTCTCGGAAGACTTTGGGAAAAGCGGGGTGGGTGGAATTTTGTGGATCCACGCAGATTCCAGATCTTTCCACCACAGAAATGTGAGGAAAATGTGTTTTTTGGACACATTTTTAGGTTTGCAAGGTATTCTGGGTAACAGAACCTGGTGGGAGCCAGTCAAGTCACCCCATCCTGGATTCCCCTGGGTGTCTAGTGTTCAAAAATGTATAGGTTTGCTAGGTTTCCCTAGGTGCCAGCAGAGCTAGGGTTCAAAATCTACAGCTAGGCACTTTGCAAAAAAAGGGTCAGTTTTCACTGTAAAAATAAAGTGTGTCCACGTTGTGTTTTGAGTCATTTCCTGTCGCGGGCACTAGGCCTACCCACACAAGTGAAGTACCATTTTTATCGGGAGACTTAGGGTAATACAGAATTGTAGAGCAACTGTTATTACCTATTGACTTTCGATGCATTTCTGCCGTCCAAATGAAAGACAATGTGTAAAAAGAACTCATTTTGAAAAATGACCTATAATTCTCATGCTAGTATGGGTACTCACAATTTCGGAAATGTGCAAATATCTACTGTTTCTAAACTCTATATTTTGTTCCAATTTCAGAAATACATAGGTGTCTTCATACCAATTTTTCATGTATATATTTTCCCAAATTAATTGCTGTATACCCGGTACATAATGAAAAACCATTGCAAGACGCTGCTCAGTTATTGGCTCTGGGTTCGTCAGGTTCTTGGTGAACCTACAAGTCCTATATATCCCCACAACCAGAAAGGTCCTGCAAATGTAACGGTATATTGCTTTCAAACAGTTGTTATAATTAGAAGAAGTTACAGGTGAAAACGTTGGCACAAATGGCTGTTTTTTCAACTAATTTTCAATTTTTCCTATATTCAACTGTTAGTTTCTATAAAGAAACCTTGAAGGATCTACACAAATGACCCCTTGCTGAATTTAGAATTTTGTCTACTTTTCTAAAATGTATAGCTTTCCAGGATCCATTATTGCTTTCATACCCATTTCTACCATTAACTGGAAGAAGGTTGAAAGCACAAAAAATAGCAAAAATAGGCTATATCCCAGTAAACTGCCAAAACTGTGTAAAAAATGTTGCTTTTCTGACAAAAGTCTGTCAGTCCCTAAAAGCTGGGAAAATGGTGATTTCAGCCCCACAAACCCTTTGTTGATACCATTTGCAGGGAAAAAACCAGACGCTTTCATTTGCAGGACTTTTTTCCCATTTTTCAAACAAAAACCAAAATGTAGCTGTATTTTGGCTAATTTCTGGGTCTCCTCCAGGGGGATCCACAAACCCTGGGTACCTTTAGAATCCCCATAATGTTCGAAGAAAAGGACGGCAATTTGGCGTGGATACCTTATGTGGTCAAAAAGGTACAGAGGCCTAAGCGCGAACTACCCCAAATAGCCAAAAAAGGGCTCAGCACTGGGGGGGAATAGGCCCAGCAGTTAAGGGGTTAATGTCTGCTGCCTGTCTCTGCTGGGCTGGGTGACAGCTGAACTTTGTGTATTCCCTCTAGACTGCCACACACAAAGGGGACCTGGGTTTTGGGGGTGGGGAGCACACTTAGCAAAAAAGAGCAGAATCATAGAGAGTAATACAATCTTGAGAGTGTTTTTGTTTGAGAGGCCTCAATTCAAAGTACGGATAATATCAGTTTATGTCAATGAAGTGTCCAATAAGCAAAAGTATGGTGGCCTAATTGGATGGTTAACTTATTTTTCTTCTCAAGTTATATTTCTTCAGTAAACTCATCAAAAGACAAATACACCAAAGACTTGTATTCCTAAATATTATTCAAAGGCATATTTTGCTTCTGCTGGGATGTCAATAAGGGGTGTAGCAATCTACTTTGGGCAAGGGATAGACTGGGAGATTACTCAAATCCAGAGGGATCCCCATGGCAGATGAATTTAGATTACAGCTGGGGTGAATGGGAATCCATTCAATTTTATGAATTATTATGCCCCGATTTGAGATGATCCTAAACTATCATGAAGATCAATGACCTGGCTAGAGGAGCAGTGGGCCCTATAATCCTAGGGGGGGGGGACTTTAATTCTATCTAGGATTTGGCAAGGGATACTTTGAACAAAAGAAAAAAAAAACAGCTGAAGCCGAATACTAAAAAAGTATTGAATGTAATGAAGCAAGACTATCAATTGATTGACCCATGGCGTAGGGCCCATCCGGGAATTTCATAATACACTTGCTACTCCCATCAATTCCAGTCTGCTTCCCATATAGATTATTTTCTTATCTCCCGTTCTCTTAATTGTCTTGATTCAGAAATTTGGGCTAATTCATTTTCAGATCATTCAATGGTTAATGTTGAAATAGATATAGAAGCAAGGCAAAGGGAAAGGTCCAGGTGGCAGATGAATCATCTCCTTCTCTCTAACCGAGGAATGGTTGACAAACACAAGAAAATGGATTATAGAGTTTTTTCAGGTGAATAAGGGTACTGCAGCACTTTTTTCTGTCTGGGGGGCTTTTAAGGCAACAATGCGTGGCGAGATGCTGGCTTTTATGGCTTCACAATACAAAATTTGGGGGTACGTATAGCTGAACTCCAATCGGCAGTCGATACCGCTTTACAGATGAAGATTAGTTCTGTAGGGGAGTGAGCTTTAGCGGAGCTGCAGCTGGCCAGAGCCATACATGAGTTAAGGGAATTGTTTATCATAGAGGAAATAAATAGCTTGCGGATGTTTCAGCAGCGGGTGTATGAGGAAAGCCAGATGGTAGGCAAATTCCTGGCTTGGTCAACCAGGGTGAAGCAGGAAGCTACATTAATTATTGAGCTGCAGGAACAAGGGACAGGGGCTATGGTCTCTTAAAAGGACAAGGTGGCTAAAATCTTTCTAGATCACAATAATAAGCTGTACGTGACTAAATATTCGGCTTCGAAAGAAGCAATACATCAGTATTTTAATGATGTCAGCTTACCATAGTTGTTAAGTACCCAGGCAGAGGGACTAGTAGTTGATATTACAGCAGCAGAAATCCAGCTGGCTCTAACCTCAATGCCCTGCGGGAAGGCTTGTGGTAACGACGGCCTTCCAACATAGTTTTATAAAGCATTTTCGGAAAGCTAATACCTTTTTTAGTAGAGATTTTTAATTTTGTGAAAACAGGAGGCGAGGTTCCATAAACTTTCAAGGAATCCACTATTGTCAGTTTTGTTAAGAAGGGAAAAAAATCCCAGTGATGTTAACTCAGATAGACCGATTAGTCTATTAAATATTGAATATAAAGTGTTAATGAAAATTTGGGCAAATCGGATAACTCCGGCTGCTCAGAAGGTGATTCATAAGGATCAGACAGGTTTTGTGGCTGGAAGGCTGATGTCATCTAATACTGGATTTCAAGTCCACGCACTGGATTTTTTTAACACTAATCAGATACTTGCACAGATAATGATGGTCGATGCTGAGAAAGCATTCGACCTCTTGAATTGGCATGCTCTGTTTTATGGCTTCAAGAGGACGGGGTTTCCTCCTCAAATCATTAGCATGCTACGCAATATATATCAAGGAGTACAGGCTCAGGTCTTTATAAATTCTAACTTAGCGGAGACGGTTGATATAAATCGGGGAACCCGGCAGGGCTGTCCCTTGTCACCCGTGTTGTTTACCTTTTTTAATGAACCATTGGCTGTCAGGATTAGGTCAAACTTGGGTATAGAAGCATCAATATGGGAATGTCTAAAATAAAATTGTTTGTGGACGATATAATTTTATATCACAGACCAAAAGAGCAGAATATCAAAACGATGTTAGAAGAATTTGCGCAATCGATTGGAGGATATAAAATTAATCATAATAAAAATCTTCAATGGCAAGCTTTCTCCTCTAACCCGATCCGATACCTGAGGAAATATGTTACTTATTGTTATGTCGAGCTCTACAAATCGAATTGTGAGGTAATGTTGAGAAAAATCAGAGATCTATTAGACAGATGGACACTTCTTCCTCTTACAATAATTGGTCGAGTAGCTCTTATAAAAATGTCTATCTTACCTTTATTGTCTTTTCTTTTTACAAATGTTCCGATAAAAATTAATATGATATACTTTAATGAATTAGAAGTACTTTTTCAACAGTTTATCTGGAACTAGAAGATATCTAGGGTAAAACTTCCAGTGCTTCAACTGGATATTAATCGGTGAGCGTTGGCACTGCCCCAGATACCTACATATTATGAAACCTCTCTTATAGATATATTAGTTCGTATATTAGATTTTAAAGGATCCTTGGATAGTTTCTTTCTGGATAAGATGGTGCAGGAATCAGGATCTCAGATTCCGGTCTTTATAAAGACAGCTACATTTCAGAAAAAACCCAGATACAAGACACTACAGGAGTATCGCACCAGACTTCAGGCATTCTATTCCATGAATGCTAATTCTGCAGGGTACGAATATTTACAGCTTAGGGAATGCAAAATTTTGGGCCTCCAAATTCAGAGCAGCTAATTAGGTTTTTTGGAAGGAAACTGGCTTCAAAGAATTGGGCCATTTTTTGATGGGAGGGAGCTATATTACTTGGCAGGATCTCCAACCTAGTTGTGGGGATCGCTGCAAGTTTTTCTTTTTTGGGTATCTGCAGATTACGCATCTACTAGACTGGGTCTAGCACATGCTCATCACCACTAATGGCTGCTTTTTTTTAGAACAAAGCTAAGAGGGGTAGGAAATTGGTACAGATTTTTACGGAGTCAAGGGGAGCGCCACCTAGTAAAACGTTATTTGACAATATTACTCAGGCAACGCAATGTACCTTTTCCAAGGTTGAGTGGCAGGTAATTTTGCAATTCAGCAACAAGGCCTTAAGGGCTGCGAATTTTAAAAGAATGTAACTTTTGTTACCCTGAATGGCACACTATACTCCTTAAACTTTCCATAGAATGTATCCAGAATTAGAAGATAGATGCTTTCGCTGCCAGCAATTGGGAGGAGGAGATTGGCAGCATACTTTTTCTACCAGCCCACTGCTAGCGCAGTTCTGGGAGAAAGTTTTTGCCACTCTTAGCATTGGCTAACAGAGAAGAGTTGAACCAGAGGCCGGTGTGGAGCTCTTTGGTTTGTTAAAGCAGAGTCAAAATTCGCCAGAGGCTAAAGGGGGGGGGGTAAACATTCATTGTGATTGGCTCTCTAGTGGCACAATCCTTGATTCTGCAGAACTGGAGGATCACTAAAGAGCCAACATACCTAGAATGGCATAATAAAATGAATCGAACAAAGAAATTTTAAGAGGCTTACGCAAAAAGGGTTGGTGCGACTAAAAGATTTACCGCTGTCTGGAAATATATGGATCGAGTAGAAAGTGTGAAAGTGGAAGATGGAGTATATTATACTAGGGTTAATTGTGCCCACGGAATGAGGATATTCAAGAACAATTTGCATAATCGCATTTTATATTAAGAGCTATTTGCTGTTACGTGGGGTGGAATTTGAATTGATGTACTTATTAAGGTCTAGAATAATCTTGATGGAAATAAAAAAATTAAGCATACTTATCCCAGGGACGAATGCACTTTATGGAAGCAAATACACTGCACTTTATCTAAGCATTGAAAGGAAAAACTCTGGGTGTGAGTATGTCTATAGAGCAACACAATATCTATTCAATCGAGCTCCATCAGGATGCACTTACTGGTGTCTAAAAATTGCACTGTTGATTAATGGGAATTAGCGTCTTAGTATTTATGTATAACTGAGTTTTTTTAGATGGAATTTGGGCACAATGCACTTTATCTAGGTTTGAAATAGCACAGTAGATCGATGTTATAATACTAAATCTACATCTTTTTCAAGAAGATTCCTCTTGAATGTTGTTCCGGCACGTTGCACTTTACTCTATATCTAAGAAATACCAGAGAATATAACATCGAAGTAAGAATTGATCCCAATGTTTCAAATGATGATGCTTATTTTTGAAGAAAAGATTGGAAATTGACTTTTTTATTATGATGTAATGGATTACCTTATGCTTCGGCTCAATAATAAAAAAAAAGAGTGAGGTATACACCCATCTCTTAATGAGATATTGAAACGGAAGCAATTAGCTTTCTTTCAAGTTTTCGCACACGTGCTCGAGTCTAAAAGACTCAGGGGCATATTATCAAGAAACGGCGTTAACATTATCGCCGGTTTAGCGGCAGAAAACTGCCGCTAAAGCGGCGATAATGGGCTTGATAATATGCCCTGGAGAATTCCAATAGAAGCCCATGTTCTGGTGTCAACATGGGCTTCTATTGGAATTCTCCAGGGCATATTATCAAGCCCATTATCGCCGCTTTAGCGGCAGTTTTCTGCCGCTAAACCGGCGATAATTTTAACGCCGATCTTGATAATATGCCCCTCAGGGCCATATGTACAAGGAAGTGGCGGAGTGTTGTCGTTAGCCTCCTTGGCTTAACGACACGCTCCGCCACTTCTGAAACGCAGGGCTGCACCTGTTTATGTACAGGAAGGGAACACCTTCCTGTACATAAACAAACCATGGCATTTTGCTTTTTCCATGTGTGCTGCACAAGGCAGCACACATGGAAAAAGCAAAAATGAGAAGAAATAATGCATTTCTCCTCATTTCGCAAACTTAAGACCAGGGTTTTCCTGGTCTTAATTTTGGCGCTGCCTCCTATGGGTGTTGTGGTGGAACACCCACCACAACACCCACTGCACGCCCCTTTCACACTAACCAAAGCATGAAAGGGGGCCTTATGTACAAGGCAGCGTTGAGCCACGTTAAGTGGCTTAACGCTGCCTTGTACATAAGGTGCAGCCCCTATCGCCACCACAACGTCACTGAAAGTGACGTTATGGTGGCGATAGGGCCTTGTACATATGCCCCCATATATATACACTTGTGAATTTTTTCTTTTTTTCTTTTTTTTTTTTAGCTAATATTCAATTCCATGTATAAAACATTTTTGTTCAAAACTGTCTATTTGATTTCACACTTAATGCATAAGTGAGACTTTGGCCTCATTAAAAATTGTGATTAGAGGAATTCCCAACTGGAATTTTGCTGTGCACAATTGGAAGCGGTCAAGTGTTACTGCACCCAAATTTTCCAAGTGCATTAACACTGTGCTCAGTTTCACGACTGTGCAGTGCAGCTCGGTCTCCTTATACTAGTTTCTGTCTGACCCCAAGCAAGGCATGGGATACATCTAATACTCCCCTTGACAGGCAACATCTTTCTATTTGCTCCCTCGCTACCTCACCCACCCTCCTTGCTGTTCCCAGCACAGAACTCCTGCAGACATTTCGCAGCGGCTTAGAGAAACAGAGAAATTAAGCCATAATGGGCCAGATGTATAACCAGCCAATTAGCGAGTCGCAAATTGCATTGCATTTGTGACTCGCAATTTGCGACTCGCTAATTGGGATGCACAACAGTGTCTGAGACACTGTTTGCGATTCCCAATGGGGTCGCAAATTGCATACCTCATGCATATTAATGAGGCTGTCGCAATTTGCGACCCCATTGGGAATGGCTGGCGCTCCCAGGGATGGTGGCCTGCTGGGGTCAGCAGACCTCCATGTCTGGGACTGATTTTAAATAAAGCAGTTTTTTGTTTTTTAAATGCAGCCCGTTTTCCGCAATTGCGGTCGCAAAGCATTCTTACATAGCTTAAGGGTTCGCTATTGGGAAGGGACGCCCTTGGAACACCCCTTCCTAATAGCGAGTGACTAATACTATTTTGCGAGTCGCAAATTGATTTGCGACTCGCAAAATAGGATTAGTACATGGGCCACAGGTTTTCTGCAGGCGCAAATGGGTCTAAAACCCATTTGCGCACGCAAAAAACCTTTGTACATCTGGCCCAGTGACCCTTATTACAAGTTGCCCGATTATTCCGGTGGGGCTGGTAGCAGGAGTTGCCACCTCCATCAGAATTACACATTTTGCTGCAACACCACAGCTCTGCAGTATTTTACCTGCAGTTTGTATCTACTACAATCAGGCAAAGTCTCCAGCTGAATTACCACAGAAAACATGCTGGGAAAAACATGGTAAACTTGATTGCCGTATATTATTGCCCATAAACATGCATTCCCTGTTATTATCCCCATCGCAAAATTATCTCCTTCTCTCAACTCACCCGGGTAATGGTCCTTCAAGGAGAGGAGAAAAAAAGGGGTTTATCACAGACTATTTAGAATGAGGGCCAAAAGATATGCTCAGTGTGGTTATCAATGATTCGGACCACTGGATCATTTTTCATTTTGCTTTTGTTTTTTATTATGTTACAGTGACCTATGGAACCTTCTAAATATTCCAAAATATTCCACAAATAAACCTGCAAACGTTTTTTTCTCTAGAGAGACGCCATTTACATCTCTGCTAATCTCGTTTGCAAAAATTTTACATTGCAAGTAAGATTTCATTTGCTCTGGTAACTACACAGTGTAATGGGTTATTAAGGGCATACCTTTTTTTTGCACCCATTGTGAGCATTATTACCATATTTTTACCAACTTTTTTTTCTTTGTTTTAGGACCAGTTTAAAACGAGTCTTAGAAATGTCTGCTTAACACGATGACACACAAACAGCTCTCAATTTATGTTGCGTGCAAATGAAAAAACGGATACAAAAATAGTTTACATTTATATTTGCACTTGTGCCAGCCACCAAATACGATTGTGACTGTAGAAAGCCAGTGACTTGCTTCAAACATCTTCAACACACTCTGGGGCATATTTACAAGCCCCTTGCGCCACTTTTGCACCGCCGTTGCGTCACGCATGTGACGCAGCGGCGACGCAAACCATGCACCGCGTTGCGCTATATTTACAACGTGACGCATCTAGGGAGATGCGTCACGTAGTAAACCCCTGCGCCACATGAAACCTGCATCAGGTTTCATGTGGGCGTACCGGCGCAGGGGGGGGCGTTCCGGCGCAGGAACGCCTCGGAAAAGTGACGTAGTGAAATCTACAAGATTTCACGCAGTCACTTTTCCGACGCTGGTGCGTCAAATCCTTACGCCTGCTTCAAGCAGGCGTAAGGATTGACGCACCATGTTAGGGATAGGGAAGGTTGGAACAGTGCTGGAGTTGCGTCGCGCTTGCGACACAACTTCAGCACTGCGCCAACCTTCCGCTGGCAGATGCGTCACGCATCTGCTTATCCTTGCGCCACGATGCGCCGCATTGTAAATGCGGCGCATCGGACGTGGCGCAAGGGTAAACTTGCGTGACGCATTTTCCCTGGCGCATCCCTGCTGATATGCAGGGATGCGCCAGGGAACGCAAATATGCCCCGCTAATATTAAGAAAATGGGCAGTGTGGCTCAGAAATGCAAGATGCCGATGCCCCATAATGGCTAGTGTTTGACTCTGCAACAGTTTCTTGATTATCATTAATAACTATAACGACCATTGACCAAAACTTTATTCGTGACCCGTTCTCTGTGTAAAAGGATGGTTCAGACCATTCAATCATTAAGTTTAGAAAACTACAGGTGAGACCAATCACTCTATATTAGACCATAAACAGGGGAAGTTATCAAGACTGAGACCCTATAGTCGTATATGGTTCATTGTGAAATAATCGCTCTGTGCATATGTTGCGACAAGGTCTGCTGGATAACTTTTTACTCTCTAAGGGAGAGTACATATATTGCAAATTTCCACTGCACTTAAGTCTCATGACATCAGATTGAGACCACTGATTCCACACAGTGAGATTTGGTTCCAATATGTTCATAAAATTGAAACGAATGAGTTGCATTTGTATTCGATCATTAGTTCATGACAGTCCTAAAAATCAAATATAGTGTAGCTCTCCGGAAGGAATTATTTTACTGTCCATACCCTCCGAATATGAGAAAGAAGGCTGTGCTTAGAGCACGTAAAGGAGATGTGGGAAGTATCTTACAACTTGATTGTACATAGAGACATAAGCATACCTTCTATGTCAGGCAAATTTAGGGTCCTCTCCTCTAACAAGTATTGGCAATAAAAACTAGCTCTTGAGTTGAGACGCTAAGATGCTCATTAAAAGCGGCCCATTAATTGGGGTATGTTCAATAACTCTGGCTTTCAAATTTATGGCAATTATGGGTTTTGTAAAAAATACACAGGTAAAACATGCTGGTAATTATCCGGGAAAAACATCTCAGCCCATATTTATCAAGTTTTTACGTAACTCAGCAAGCCACCTTGCTGTGCTGCGCTGCGTGAAAGGAAAAAGGCAGGAATGCGTCGTATTTACCATTATATGGTGCATTCCTCTCCTTTCCTAGTGCTGGTGCACTTTTAGCTGCCTAGTGCCAATGCAGGTACCCTTGCATCATGTTGCAAGGGCGCCTGCATTGTAGGCACAATTTTTCTGTGTGGGAAGGGGAACCTTCATGTACAAAAACAATCTTGAGAGGCATTTTCCTCTTTTTAAGTGTGCTGCAGAATGCAGCACATGTAGAAAGAGGAAAAAAACAAGGAGAAATAAAGATATTTCTCCTTGTTATGCCTCACCTGGGGAGGCGTAGCGTTTTGACGCATTCCCAGGTCTACCACTAATGATAAATCTGGGAATGTGCCAAAATCCATGCGTGGATGCACGGGAACACCCATGCTCCACCCATGGAACGCCTCCTTGCCGCAGAGTAATGCAAGGCAGCAATTTGTGCTGCCTTGCGTTATCTAGATTTATCAAGCCAAGCAGGGCCATGCAAGGCGGCCTTGCGTGACTTGATAAATCTCACATAGGTTTCGCATCACCCTCGTGCCCTCAAAACCTTGATAAATCTAGCCCCTAGTGCATATTAAAACATACAGATTTTGGTGCTGTAAAACAACAAAATATGCATGCTATTCACCAAGAAGTTGTAATTTGACTTGAAAATGAGTCACGATAAATTTTGACTCAATAGAGATGGATTTTATCAAGTGCGATAATTATCACACTATTTATTGGGTTACCCATAATAAGGGTCAAGATATATATTGGCCCTAAGTAAGAAAATGTAAATAACTGATACAGTCCGTTCTAGATATCTGCTACCTTCCCACAGCCAATGGTATTAACTTTTAGTTGGCAACTCTCATCTGCATTCTGGATGAAAAAGAGGTAAAACGAACTACTAACGGCTGAAAAGAAATCCATTCATATTGTGTTCTTTTGTAGCAAAGCTTCACATTCTATGCACGCAGATGTTGTGAAAACATATCCAATTGTAAACCAGAACTGGTATACCAAACTGTGAATTCATGATTGCACTTCTTGCTAATCAATAATAAAACACATAGGGGGATATTCACAAGAACGTTTGATAATCATCGCAAATGTAGCTTAACGCAACCTTGCATATCGCAGTCCATCGCGAGAAAATAACACCATCCTAACGTCCAATTCCCAACCCCTCGGCACCATGCGATAGCAGCATGACAACCCGCCAAATGCCCGCGTAAAAACCAACGCGAAAACCCAAAAATTCGAAACACGACCGCCAAAAAAGTTGCACGCCACAAAGCGCGATACCAAAATCTGCAAAAACCAGTGACAGGACTGCAATACCCACGCGTCATGCGTGAAAATGCACTATAAAAGCAAACAAAAAATCAACCCCAAAACCAATCCAAACTGCGTAGCACCATGGATGCACCCGGACCTAGTGCAGAGGACAAGCCGAACTCCACAAACCCCATGGAGGACCAGCATGGAACCCCCTGTTCGGGGGAGGGCAAGGAGAAGAGGAAGAGGAAGACGGGGTTCAGTCCGCAGGAAGACCAGATCACCATCACGGAGGTGATAGAACACCACCAACAACTGTTCGTCACCTCCACTGCATCATTGGCAACACAAACGGAAATATGGCAGTCCATCGTCACCAAAGTGAATGCAGTCGGAGTGTCGAGGAGGACAATGGAGGATGTCAAGAGGCGCTGGCATGAAGTGCACAGCCAAACCAAACAGAAACTCGCTGCCAACATGAAGGCAGCAAAGGCGACTGGAGGTGGAAGTCCTGCGCCACAGGAGGAGCTGGATGAGCTGGAGGAAATGGTGGCCACAGTCATCAGTGTGGAGACGGTGCAAGGAGTTGGGGGCCTGGACACAGCCTGAAATGACCTGACCCAACAGCAACAGGGTGAGTAACGACCAGGGACTGGGGGGACGGGAGCAGATGGGCACAATGGCACACATGCACAATCATGTGCAGCACACTGCACACCCACAATGAGTGTGGAACATGTCCCTGATACCCTTGGCACACTGCAGCACACATAGAAACACCAAGTAGGCCCCCGTCTACAATGTGCACAAATAGGCCCCCCTCCATATCACCAATGACACAACCTACCCATGCACATGTGCTGAATCCAGAAAAGCAGCGGCTCTGTGAGCCACACTGACAATGCAAGTGACACTGCATGACAGATAGCATGGCTGAAGTCACAATACATGACATGGTGCACGAGACGACACTGAGGTGGCTGAGTGTGGACCACATCCGTAAAGGAGCCGGTCACACTCTGACACATCCACGTGCACCTACGACCCATGACGTCAAGAACACATCTGCAGACAAACAATGCACAAGAGTACCAAATATCTCCAGTAGCACAAATGACCCAAGTCGCAAACATCCCAGCCCCCAAAAAGCACACAAGTCAAATACACACCGACTCAAAGGGATAAGGGTCCGCCAATGCAGAGCTGCAGGGGCGAACCGCCAACAATGCAGCACACACACATAGCAATCACAGTACATCAACATTGACGACAATGTGGGACAGAGTGCAACCCCTACACCACAGGACAGAGGACACAACTGGTGCCTCTCGTGCATAGAAACTGGCCAATCACATCTGGCAATGCATGACACTGTGAGATGATAATGCCCGAGTACAACCACACATCCGTCATGTAGTCGAAATGTCCACTGACTCCCATCAAATAGCCAGCTACACCAAAACAGTCACAATGTACACAGTCATGCAGTCTGAATGTAAACATCCACAATGCGTCAACATACATGGAACACACTGTTAACCTGCATCTCCCCTTACATTGCAGAGGGACAACCAACAACTCCTTCAGAGCAGACCACACATCTCTTCAGTGATGATGAAGAGGACACCCTGCCCATTTGCCCAGACACACTCCAACGGCTCGTGGACAGCCTCCTCACCCCACCTCCAGGAGCAGGGCAGCCCAGCTGCATCGCGGTGAGCCCACACCCTGCACAGACCACACAGCAGAAAGCACACACCACCTCGGCTGCCTCCCAGGACCCCCACGACCAACACATGGATTTCAAACGCCGTGTGTTAGGGTGCCAGGAGAAGATGGCAGATCAGCTGCGGCTGGGTTTCGACCTCATGGCAGCCAAACTCGATGCCATACGTGGGTGTCTAAGTCCCATCAGGGAGCACCTACAGTCCCTAACGGATACCCACTATCCGCACCATGCCCACCAACAATCCTTGGCTGACATCGCTGGTTCCATTACTCGGAGACAAGAACTGTCTAGGCAGACAGGCTCCAGCGATGACAGCACAGAGTTGGCACAGATGTGGAGGACAATGGAGACCATGGATCCGATGCAGGCTGGAAGTTTGGCTGCCACTGCTGAACACCAGCGAGATGTAGCTGCGATCTTCCATGCCTTGCAGATCCTCATCTTGCCACTGCTGCCACTGAGCCTGTACCAGATGACTGCTGTAGGAACCTTGACACACACATCTCCGACCCCTGATGTGCCAGTGGCACACAGTGATGCAGCCATTACACCGCCACACACACCGGACACACCCAACACAGAAGAAGTATCAGAGGAGTAAGATGTGGATGGTAACTACTGTGTGAGGAAGGAGGCAGTAGCATCCATCACCTCCATATGGCTTGCCCTGCCTGGCTCTGCCCCATGCATCATGCCCTGGGACAACCCCTTCCACTGACCCCCAGAACACTCTGCGACATTCACCCGGACCCTGACACGGACTGCCATATCTCCACTGCTTGACAATTACACAGCAATCCTGCTGCGGACTGCACTCCCCCTCTTCCAAATCAATTTTCAATGCCCAAAGGACTCTGGTTGGCCCACCACTGGGCTTCCATGTTATGTGGGCTTGGATGGCCATGTACAGCTCCCTCTCCGTCATTCGCCAGAATGTGAATAAAACATTCAAAATCATGCAGATGTGTCATGACTATGTTCACTCACGTATGGAAGTATGGCTGGATGTAGGGACAATGATTGCACAAGAAGGTACACCCTGGTAAATGACATCAATGCGCATGTTCATCCCTGAGACACATGGCCAATTGGATGACTGTAAAGGTGGGTACTGGCTGTGTCCCCATTGCACATTAGAAACAAACTCACAACCCCCCAACGTAGGCACAGGTCCATGTCTTGAATAGGGCTGTGTGTAGGAATGACCAAATAGGTAGCAGGCCAGAAGTGATGTCCTACATCACATGTGACGACAGACCTTCACGTCGCATACCTACTCACACACATCTGTGTGGACACATTATGTAATGATTCATAACATTGCTCAACATGGTCAGAGGTTGGACACCATACTCACATTGCTGAAGACACGTAAGAGCACAGGTCTACCAGAAACTCTCCCAAAACAATGTCGGGCTCACAGAGGTGGAGCTGTCAGAAGGGACCCACTCCCATTGTACATGCGTCAGTCAGTTCCTCCATGTGTAGGGACGATGCTCATTGTGGCACACGAGTGGTCAATCTAATCAACACTCATCACAGTTAGACACCAGTCGTGTTGCGTAGACTTTATTGGCATTTGCGTGACAGTACGGACAAGGCAATGGCCACAACAGGCAGGAACATGCTTAAGACACTTACACGCAGCATGGGTACATGTTGAGGTGCAGGAAATGGGGGTGGAAAAATGAACCCCAATCATCACGGATGGCAACGGTCTCAGCCCACCTTGCCTTGCTGGATGAGTCATGTGTTGTTTGGCGTATGCCCATTGCCCCGTGTGAGGGGGCACGACTTACAGCCCATGGGGTCTGCATGGTGCTCTGCCACCCGACTGCGCCGACTGTCTGCTCTGCTAACTGTGATCAGGTGAAAGGGTCCGACAAGTTCACATGTCGTGCTACATTGCCATGTGTGTACTCTCCCCCCAGCAGTGTGTCTGACTTGGTAACGTTGCCAGACGATGCTGTGCTGCTCCGACCATGGAACTGCATCACCTTGCACAGGTGTGTGTACACACGCGTAGTTCCACGCACATGCATACAGAGTCCAGACGAAGGCAGACATGTCCTCTGTTGTGGTGGGATGTGGGTACATTCCCCACGATGCTACAAGGTGTTGGGAGCAGTGCTGTGGGTGACAATCCGATGTGGCTGCAGGGACGTAGTTACTCGTCCATGAATGCCAGCGCAGCTTCATGGGCAATGTGTTCCAATAGTATGTCGTTGTCGGGTTCAAGGAACACCAGGGTGAGCCAATCCATTAACTGGTCCAGGCAGATGTGCTCAGTCCACGCCGTTTCCCCAATCCGCAACGCAGCCCAATAGGGGGGCGTCTGGATGTGGTCACTGCACACGAGGAGTTGTGCATTCTCCCATGCGCAACTGCCAGCACATACGCCAAGGATCAGTGCATCCCATGCACGGCTATCCAGGTGACACGCCTGTTGGTGGGCCAACAGGGGGCGCACTGTCAGGTCATAATCCAATTCAGCTACGGTTGCGTTGGATAGGCAGACCTCCATGGGCCACTCGAATGTGCATGATCAACAGTGGAACCAGGGCTGGACGCAGGTGACGTAGGCAAGACGGAAACTCAGACGGAAACTGATTTGCAACACTGCCATTGGCAGGGATCCCAACAGATGCAGCATTCGGGCACGGTACAGTTCCACATGACAGGGGTTGAGCATGTGCCCGGGAATGCAGGCCATTGCGTTTGTTGGTCTCGTGGCACTGGCACTCGTCTGACCAGCGAGTGTTCGGTGGACGATATGCCACAGCTCTTGGCAATGAGTCGTATGTGTGTGCGACGTTTGTACGTATGGGTAGTTCTTTACAATGTGTCATGGGCATCCCTTGCAGGTGTCGGTCGTGCAGGGACAAGTGTGTGTGGGGTGTAGGCACGTTGGTGTTTCATTAGCGCAGTTCATGGTGTGGGAGTCGTCGGAGGCTGGTATGGTATCTCACGCAGGGTGTGCCAGCCATATTCAGGACCAAGGTCGGGGGTTTGGTTGGCCTTGGGCCTTGTGTGTTGAGACAAAGGTGCTTTCATTCCTGATTTTTGTCTGACTACTGCTTGCATGTCTTAATTGTGATGTGGAGTTCACGCTGACTTTGATGCCAGGCCTGTGATTTGTGGTGCGCAGAGTTCGAGACACACGCTGCTGTTGGCATGTTTGCATGAGCCAAGGGCCCGATTGGCCTTGCGCTCCTTGTTCAGTCTCTCTCTTTCTGTCTGTTTCTTTCTCTCTCTCCCTGTCCTTTGATGGGTGCCTGACACACCTTCTTATCTTGGGTATTGTCTTGCAGGCTGTGAGTCACAGTTTGTCCAGGGATGCCCTGCCATGACTCCTCAGGATAGTTGTTTGGTGACGTATTTGAATTTGACATTTTGTTTGGTCTTTCAATGGTGTATGTATGAATCAGGATCTCAGTGCGCACATGTATGTTGATTGTTGCAATTGTGGGACATCAGGCGGGTGCTTGTGGTCATGTTTCCGTGCAGTTGATGTGCTGTGTCTTGGTCCGGGGAGGTGGGGGGTGCCAATGGTGGGGCTGGGGGGGGTGGTCCTGGGGGTGGTGGAGGTGGATGTTGTGGCCCTCTTGGGTGTCCGCACGCATGTTCAGTGGCTCCATGGCATCTGTTGCCCTTCAGGTGTGGCTCTGGGCTGGGCTCATTTTGTGGTGCAGGCTGTGCTCCGACTTTGCACCAGGTCAGGGCAGGTGTTAGTTTCCTGCTGCTAACGCGCCTTATCGCCTGTTTTGTGGTTTTATCGCTGATCGGGCTGGTCGTTGAGAATGTTGAGGTGTGGTGTTGTCGCAGGTTTTTGCTCGGGAACGCCTACTCTGCATCTCATTAGCGATAGTTGCAGGGGTCATCTGTGGCGATGTTTTTTGAGGATGCTTTCGCAGGTAAACTGGTGTTTTAGGCTGTTAGCACCAGCTTGTGAATGTTGCGATACATTTATCTCGACTTTGGCTGCGATAAAGTGCCGTTAACTCGGCG
The DNA here is from genome assembly GCA_963921515.1 of Calotriton arnoldi. Taxonomy (NCBI): domain Eukaryota; kingdom Metazoa; phylum Chordata; class Amphibia; order Caudata; family Salamandridae; genus Calotriton; species Calotriton arnoldi. The sequence goes on along the minus strand of CAWUFW010000648.1, from coordinate 221,137 downwards.
ATAACTCCTTGAGAATATGCCCCATAATACACTTCTGTGGCTAATCCAGTGCTACAAATCCCCTTTTACCCGGAAGCTCTGAAATTGGCATGAAAACATCAGTGTGTGCTCACCATAAGCAAACTAGACCAAATTACATGCATTACACTAGTGCCTACAAATTTTGCAGTGACTGCAGGAAGTTTCACATCAGTCCCAGGGAATTTTGCAGCGACTTTTGCACCAATGACCATATAATTATTTGCACCAAAAGACCAAAGCAGACACAACACTATTAAGTCACAACAAATGTCGGTTCAACCCAAGATGCCAGATAATGTTTGTACCTCTTCCCCCAGCTCGCTTTCTAAGACCCGTGTACTGCCAAAAGATTCCTCTCGGACTGTATGCTGCGCTCTTCAAATGACCCCCAATGAACCTAAAAAAGAATAATAACAACAGTGCCAAAATAACTGATACCAGTGCCAAACTGCCTGGCAACATTCTGAACTTTCCAAGCTAGGGTGCAATTTATGTGATCTGGCCCACAAACTGATATATCTCAAAATACTGTATCTGTAGACTTGGACAGATGAAAAATTATGGAACCATGAAAAACCTGGGATAGGGCACAATGGCGCAGTGATTACCTGTGTGAAGGGCTAGTTGTGCAGACAAGGCTGTGAAGGAAGTGCAGAAAACACCAAGGGGCTTATTTATGAGAAACTAATGCAGTGCGGTGCTGCAAGTTAATTTTCTGCACCACGCTGCATTCGTTTCGAGGCACAGGGATGCAACATATTTACAGTAACATGTCGCATCTCTGTGCCTTTCCCTGTGCTGGCGCACAAACTGCTGCCATGCACCGGCGCAGGCACCCTTGCACCATGGTGCAAGGATGCCTGCATCGTGGGGAGATTGTTTTTGTAAAGGAATGGGCACCTTCCTGCACAAAAACAATCACTTGAGGTGATTTTCTCTTCCAATGCGTGCTGTCAGGGGCGTAGCACAGGCCCCCGCAGCCCCGCGGTGTGGGGGGGCCCTAAGCTCCAGGGGGCCCCCTCAGCACAGTACTCCGGCCAGAGAGCTCCTGATTGAGCCCGGAGGGGCCCCCTCCACGTACCTTGCAGGGGGGCCCCCTCAAGTTTCGTTACGCCACTGCGTGCTGTAGAATGCAGCACGCATTGAAAGAGGAAAAAATGAGGAGAAATTAAAACATTTTTCCTCGTTGCACCTCGCTACGCCACCCCTTTGGGTGGCGTAGCATTCTGATGCATTTCCAGGTTTACGATGGCTCGTAAATCTGGAAATGCATCAGTGGACATGGGTGTTGGGTGGGAACACACACAGCAACACCCATGTCATGCCCCTAACGCCCAACATCCTGCGTGAAATGGGGCGATATTTACAAGCACAAGTAAAGCCACACAGGCTGGCTTTATGTGTTTGTAAATTTCATGCAGCAGGTTGCGCCGCCAGTGCGTCACGCAACATGACGCACCAACGGCGCAAGGGGCTCATAAATAAGCCCCCAAATGTCTGGAGAGAGAGAAAGGTCTGTCAACAGAAGAAGTAAGTAAAGGTAAGGGCATACGTAACTGACTAAGAGTACGGGTGCCAAAACCAAATGTAAGTGTAAGCGTAAGCGTTAATTATCAACCATGTTCTATGACTAGGTCCATCTTGGGGCCCTGTCCAAGGCAATGTTGCATGCTTGCAAAGTAAAAGAAGTGGATGTGTGAGTGAGAGAGAGAGAAATTACTTAATGGCAGGGAAAATGGTATGTGACAGGAATGTGTGGAACTCGAGCGGTGGTAGAGAAGCAGTGGTCTGAAATATATAACAGACTAAACAAATTGATGTTTGTACAACTGTGACTGTAGGAGTGAATTGACTTGGGTGTCACCCTTAATACCTTTCCAAGCCAGAAAAAAACAATACATTTACAGAATCACATCGAGTATAAATGTAAAATGTGGGCTTATAGAATTGGCTAATATTGAACTTCTTGTTATTACTTGGCACTCGGCCATTTTTATTAACATTGGGTACAGTCAGTGCTTAATTTGTAAAAGGTTAAGTGCCAGGGCCCAAGGTATTACTTACTGGTCCACTGCAGCTGGCACAACCCTGGTCACTTTAAACTGCATGTTTAAGTTAAAGTTTTGAAGTAGTGCCACTCGAATGAGTGGTATCCCTCTGGGCACAGCGGTGACTGAATGAATCAGATTTCAAATTGTGACAAAAAGTTGAAAAAAACGTGACGTTTATAAATTTGTTTTCATCATGATGACTGTAATCTTTATTCATAGATGAGTGTATCCATTAACTCATGAATTGGAGATCATAATATCCATTATGTATGAACTCCCATGTTTTCCATCAAATATAAACTCTCCCGATGCATTTCGGGCATGCAAGCCCTTCGTCAGGGGAAAAGAGTCTGAAAACAATAATGCGGAGACAAAAGAGTGTCACGATTCTCTACAACGAATATGTATAAGCATTCAAACAAACTGTATAATGGTGAATCATGCCTGTGATCACATCTCATAAAGTAAGTAAAAAGTGGTTAGAAAGACCCGTTGAAACCACGTGTACTGTGAATGAAGAACGTGCTATCAAAATACATCAACTGTGACATCAGGACACCTCAATATGTCCATACTGCCTTATTAAAAAATGCCCGATTAAAAAACCTATATGGACAAGCATAACAGTGAGAAGTGCTACTTAAACTGAACTCGCCGCGTTATGTGCGTGACGAATACACCGAAATGTTCACAGAAAAACAATACCCTTACCGTGTACAAAAAATGAATAATGAATGAGCAGTTAGGTGCAAAAGGCTAAAAAGAACCCGAACAGGTACATGCCAGTGAGTAAACCTACTTGTGTCCGAAGTGGTTCGAATCAACGGTGGCGGGAAACAAAATGTAACCGGCTGACTGCAAGAAATAGTCATTCGATGTGCAAGTGAAGAAGGACTAAACCATTCATGTCAAGTAGGCTAAAATTTTAAACGCCATCTTGGAATGTGTTAAATGCATCAGTTTCTCCAATTTAACCGGTGACCAACTACTTAAACAGAACGGTGTGCTAAAAGGGTTAATTCCGTGATGATTACCAATGAATAAATCTGATTGTATGGACAAAAATGAAATCATTTGATATACCTACCAAAAATAAACCACGAAAAAGCGTTAAATACAGTATAGAAACGTCAGCAAACGAAGTTAAAGTTTTATCATTTTTATTTAGTATATATCAAATAACTTAATGCTTCACAAATGAATGTTCTTAAAAATACACACACACTGCACCATAACGTGGTGGTTTCTCATAAACATGTGCATGTGTTTAAAAAATAAGTGCGGGTGCTGAGCACCGGAAAACACAAGCACAAATTAAGCTCTGGGTACAGTCCTTATTCATATATTATTACTTTTACGTACTAGTAACCCTTCTTGCTTCAGAGCCATTTTATTACTTGACTAAGGAGGCACTGCAGTGTTAAACTACAGGCCTCCCCTCGCCCTTTTTTGGAATGTTTCTTCCTGACGAATAACTGCAGTGAGGATGAAGTAAATCAAGGGGAAAGAACATGACGATAAAAGGTGTAATTATAGGATATGTGTGTGTACTATAACCAAGCATATCCATTTCTTTTTAAAATAGTTTGAAGGAAGACACTTCAGAGATTTCATTGACAATAGTAATTATGTTAGATACAGTAGGCTGCCAAAAAAGAATGCATCACTTCACGCACGTGATATGCAACTGTTGAGGGTTTATATGTAAGTATTTTAGCAAAACTGAATCTCGTTTTAATGTCATTGAGACTGTCAGCTTCTCCAAATCATCCCTCAAACATTTTCTCTTTTAACCCTTTCACTACTAAGGTGTTTGCTCACTTCTGTGCCGTAGTTTTAAAAAAAAATATATTGGTTAGGTTGTTTAAACAAATGTACCTCTTTGGAACGTTTTTTTTGTTTTTTAAATCTGTTTATTGGTTTGAAGCAGTTAATAACATTACAGCACACCACTAACACTTTCATGCACATTATACTTGTAAAGCAGTACATTTTACCGTCATAATCCATTTCAGTAAAGGACAATTCCCCAATTATCCCATTACGGGCCCTGTCTGTTCGTCGTCCTCATAGACCAAGGATTGTACCGTCACAATAGTGGGGGCGGCACACGGGCTCCCCTGTATACATTCCGTTGTTCCACACCTTTTCCCATTTCCAGGGGCAATTTCAGCTCTCATAGACCATTTTCTCTGCTACCATACATCAATCCATGTCTCTCTTCCATTCCACGACAGTTGGTGTAGTTTCCACCCCCCAAAGACAAGCTATATTACGCTTTGCAATCATCAAGCCTAGAGTTACCCAGGCTCGCCACAGGTCCATAGCCTCCCAAACATTATGTAGACACCATTTGGCTGAGAGCGACAGATTCTCACTACAGATCCCCGTCTTGCAAAACACCACCGAGTCCCAATAGAGTTGAATTTTTGGGCAGGCCCAAATAATGTGATAGAATATCCCCTCCTGCCCACAACGTCTGCGGCAGAGTGGAGCCACCCTTTTGCCCATTTTTACCATCATGTTGCAGGAGATGTAGGCCCTATGTAGTATTTTGGGCTGGACTAGTTGGAAACGAGTCCTGATGGCCGCGAAACGTCCTTCAGACCGAAGCTGGAATCCCGTTTTGCCTATACAGCGCTGGCAAAAGAACGAATGCGTCTTTAGTACGCATTCGTTCAGCACACAAGTCGTTATGACTTGCCTTAGGGGGGTGCTTTGTTGGAATGGTGTTGGATTTAAAGTCCAACACCTTACCTACTGTTGGGCATACTGGAGTTGGAATAGTAAATTAACCTATTCCAAAATCCAGCGCCCTGCTAAGGCAAGTCGTTATAACAACTTGCATGCTGAACGAATGTGTACTAAAGACACATTCATTCTAATAATGGCACTGTGAAAGCACAGCGTGATTTCGGCTTGCGGAATACTCTCACACATTCCTGATGGCCACATCCCTAGGTGATGCCAAGGCTTCTGGCCAATCATCTTCGTGCAAGTCTGTTATATCTCTTTCCCAGCTTACTTGTAGGCGTAAAAGAGTATCAGGGGAATTGGGGGATTGTAATAAGTTTTTGGTATGTGAGTGATATCACCCTGCAAGTGATATGTTCTTCTAGGAGTCTATTTTCTAGTGGCGGTGATTCTGGGAAGAACTCCCCCATGGGCAGCGCTGCCTGTAGAGCATGAAGAATCTGCAAATAACGGAAGGCATCAGTAGGAGCTAGGTCATGGGACTTTTGTAAGTCCACAAAGGGTACCATCTCTATCCCAGAATATAGGTCTCCCACCTTTGAGACCCAATCAGGTCCCATTTGTCAAAGCCCTGTCTCGTGCCCATTGTACCCAGAAGCTCAGAGTGCCATAAGGGTGTTGCATAAGTAATTCTATTTCTCCACCCCAGTTTGGTGAGTGTTGAGTGCTAAATTTGAACTGTGAGTGCCGTCGGGCCATCCAAGATGAGACGGCGCGGATTGGCATAGAGTGCTCGGAGATACCCCTTTGGTTGGCGAACCAGACGGTCCATCTTGTAAGCAGGTTTAGCCAAGGGTTGATGAACCCATTGGTTGATAGTTGTCAACTGCGTCGCTCTGTAGTATGTTTGGATATCAGGCAAGGCTTTCCCTCCATCATACCAACTGCGGGTCAGCTTACTAAGAGCAATTCATGGGGAGCCTCCATCCCATAGTAGGGTCCTGATCTCATTCTGTATGATTTTGAAATAGGTATCCGGTACAGGGAATGGTGTGTTCTGCAATATGTAAAGGAAGTGCGGTGGCGCCATCATTTTAAATAGTGCCGCTCTCCCCAGCAAGGAGAGCAGGAGTGACTGCCAGTGTTGAACATCGCTTTTAAGTAGGGTCAGTGGGCTCTGTAGATTTTTAATATTAAAGAGGTCTGAGCTGGTGGTAATAAAGATTCCGAGATATCGGAACCCTTCTGTCACTATTCGCACCTCACAATTCTTCGGTAATTGCTGTGCCGGTCCATGAAGGGCAATAACCACCAATTTGGACCAATTGATTGTATATCCGAAGTATCTGCCAAAGTTGGTAAAGATGTTCAAAATTCTGGGAATAGAAGACTGAGGAGCCGCCACATAGAGATGGATATCGTCAGCATACAACAATATTCTGTCTTCCCAGACCTCCGTCCAGTGGAGGCCTCAAATCAGCGGGTCTCCTCGGATCCAGGCTGCCAAGGTTTCGAATATAAAAGCAAATATGAGTGGTGATAAGGGGCAGCCCTGCCGGGTCCCTCGTTGGAGGGGGAAGATTCAGGACAATCTTCTGTTTACCACCACCTGTGCCAAAGGTTCGGTGTAGAGGAGTCAAATCCAGGACAAGAATCGTGGTCCAAAGCCCAAATATTTAAGCACAGCAAAGAGATATGGCCACTCGGCTGTGTCAAAGGCCATTTGTGCATCAAGGGATAAAACCCCAGCTTCCTCCTGGATTCTATTTTTACATCCTAGGACTCCGTGGAGACGTCGCAAATTAAGAGGTGAGCATCTGTAGGGGGTACATGCAGGATTTGGGTCCAGGTTTGGCAGGCCGGCAGCCATGGAAACCAACCACAGTCATTTCTAAAGAGCAGTGATCTAGCGGAGGCCAGGGTATGTGGCTTGTATGACTCAGCAGGCTTGATGACCCAGAATGCCCTGTAAATATCAGAATATGGGTAAGGAATGCAATTTCTTCTCTGTACTAGAAAACTCCTTAACTTTTGGCAAACAGTCAAAGTGCCACCATACAAATTACCCATACTTTGAAGGCTACATTGACAGTATGACATCACACATTCACAGTTTTAGCCTGTTCCAGTCACTTAGAATAGGAGAGCTGCACTTGGGGTACTGCTTTTATCAGTAGAAGTGTGGAAATACTGGACCGTCGAACTTTTGCTGTGCCCTGCAAAACACACACATTTTCATCACAGAAATATGAGATAATTCTGTTTCTTGAAGATATTTACAGGGCATTCTGGGTAAGAAAGTGGTGGCATGCAGACAAACACAACCATCCAGGCCTCACCGCAGTGTGTAGTTTTCAGAAATGTCTGGTGTTGGTAAGTGTCCCCAGGTGACAGCCAACCCTGGACCTAAATATTACAGCTCCTTGGATCCTCAAAATAAACCTAGTTCCAAGCATGATCTGGAGCCTTTCCTGTCCTGTACGACTGCTCCACCCACACTTCTGGAATACTGTTGTAATCAAGAGACATGTGGAAATGAAGGAATGTATGGCATTTGCTATTAGCAATTGGATTCCTCTATATTTTTGGCTTTATATTGTATGCCCATGTCTGCAAAAGTACTTTTTAAAAACATTCCTCAGAAATCCCCAACATTATGAGTAGTATATAATTCAGAATCATTTAAATGATGTGCTGCCGCTGAGCTCCTATTCTTGGGGAAAATAAAAAAAATAGATAGTTTTTATGCCTCCCTAATTTGTATTACATAGAATTTCCATTATTAAGTGATGCATGGTCTGTACATGCTGAAAAACACTGTAAGATCATTAATAATAATGGGGTGTCCCAGTAACATGCAGAACCTGGGGAATACAACAGTATAAAAGCAGAGGTTCTGCCACGGAGAAGTAATTGCTTTAAATCAGTGGGATGTATCCACTGATAGACAAAAGGACCATTGATTGACACCCTTTAAAACAAACATTTAGAAATGACAACACTGTTTTTTTTATAACAGTTAGAAATGACTGATATGTTTAGGGTCATATATCGTCTGAGCTTAGTACATAGGAACATTCAGACCAAATACAGACTATGGACATATGTTTTGTAACATATACATACATGTGTAGTAATGTGCCTCAAAATAATACAGGTGCTATGACAACAGACAATAAAAGACAATGAACACAATTAACATATATCCACATAAGTTTTGTTTAGCGTCCAAATATAGTTGATCCCCTTAGAGAAGACGTGTATTTCATCCTGTCTTATATCTGACTAGTTAGGTATGGTATGCTTCCTGTTCTTATCACTTCGATGTTTCGACCCCCAAAAGAACGGGTGTAAGTGGGAGAGACGTGTTTCTTCCAAACTGAGCACACTGATTGTTCAGCGGCCGGAGGTACTGGGAAAGCATTCCATGCTCCCATATCCGGAAGGTACATTTAGTCTCTCCTTCTAAGAGGAAGCACATTAACTGGCAGATTAACGATAGCGAGCGGATTGCAAGTTTTCAACCGCTCTCGGAGGAGCGAATCTATGAGAAGGGATCACTTGTGAATTCCCCTAACCCCGAGAAGTTAGCCTCTCAGGCTGTGCACCAACGTGTTCCTAGTCCTGATGAAGACCCCATTGTGATGTTGCCCACTTACACCCGTTCTTTTGGGGGTCGAAATTGATTCACCAGTATTTCACGTGACTTTTTCACTTTAGCATATCTCATGTAAAAATACTCATGTGATATGCAAGCTGGAGACATAATTATGGAGAGAATGTCCCTTTGAAAGGCATTTTCTGCATGAACCAGACTCTCATAGGTGAAAATTATGTGAAAATGTGGAATGTAAAGTACTGACAAATTTAGCAAACTTTTAATAGCACAAAATTCATGATTTCCATAAATTTCACAATGTAATTTAAATTTAACCCGGGCTTAGTATATATTTTATTTCTAGTCTCCTTTTCCCCTTGATAGATCTCACACTAGATGTTGCTTATCTATTTGCATACGTGTGTGTACGCAAGTATGAACACATCTATGCATAGAATGTCACTTCTGTTGCACAAACTTAGCTGAAATGGAAGGTTAAGGAGTAACCAAGTTTTCCATCTTTCCAGGCCCCATCTTTTTTTTTTTTTTTTAAGTCCTCATTTGCCATCAGATAGAATCCGAGCTTACTCAATTACTCTCTATGGTACTCCTTCAGCACCAATTAGGGAGCTTTCTATCTTCGATGGATATACTTTTACACATAGTCTCTCAATAACAAAGTTCTGTTTCGACCGGGCCACCACACAGAAACCAGAGAGAAACGTTGTTATTTAGTGTAAAGGCGTAATCATTGGACAGATGTTATCTTACTGACCCAAACTGATTAACCATTTCTCACATGAGCTCCAAAAAGTTTTTGTATCTTTATCTATTCCAACCCTATCTAATTTCATTATATACTTTATGGAGATCACCCAATCCCAAAAAGTTGGTGGAATTTCGTTAACCCATTTTTTACAAATTTCCCTTCTTGCCAAAAGCATTAGGTACAGACAGAGCTGATTTTCCTCCTTTTTAAGGCTTTGGTAATTAGATAATAATCCAAACATAACTAATGTTACAGTTATGCTTACCTGAATATTTACACCAAAAATGCCTTCCAAACCCCTTTTTACCTCTGTCCAGAAGTAACTCAACTTAGGGCAAGTTAGGAACATATGCACATCATCCGCCCTTATATGTTGACACTTGGGACATTTTGGAATGGGACCAGTTGCAAATTTCGAGAGTTTTAAAGATGTCCAGTAGACCCTGTGAACAGAAAAAAGATAATTCCTTCTTAAGTTTGCGGGTTTAACTGTAGAATATAATATATCATGAGATACTTGCCATAAATTTTCAGGACTGCTTCCCGGCAAGCTCTCTCCCCACAGCTCCGTTGGTAATTTAAACTCTCCATCCTCCAACTCGAGCAATAACCAATACAACAGTGCCACTTCTTTCTTCTTTATTGGTCTTTGTGCCAACGTATTCTGTAGTTCATTTGTCTTGCCCACCTCCATTCCAAACGTTTGGTACCAGTTCTTAATTTGCCAATATTTGAATTTAGATAGTCTATTCGCCGTAAGTAAATTCATCTCTTCCCAGGTCAAGAGAGTTCCTTCCGGTATCAACTGTCCCCATTGTCGGATCCCAGCTTCGATTAAAGGCAGAGACAGAGATTCTTTAGTCCATCCCGGTGAACCTGGGGCATTCCAAATTGGCGCTAGGGCACTAAAATAGCTGATTTTTAGAACTTTCCTGATCTTGGCCCAAGTGCTAACCAAGCCTTTTAATATTTTCAACCGTACTTTCTTAAAAAATCTTGGGTCTCCATATTTATATAAGAAACCATAACTGTCTCCTTCAACATCTGAGAGCATTACCCCAAACATTGCACCAATATCCGAGCCATCTGGTAGCTCTATAAGCATTCTCCCGATTTTTAATGAAACAACCCTGGCATATAATATCAAATCCGGGAGGCACAAACCACCCTTCTTCTTCTTTCTTCTTAACTTCTTCCATGATATTCGACTGGATTTTGGGGCCCAAATGAAGCTATTTAACTTCGACTGAAGAGACTTCAAGTTACTTTCATTAAACGGGAGCGGGATATTTTGCAATATAAAAATTATTTTGGGCAACAGCATCATCTTTATTAAATTCAGTCTACCTATGAGAATCAAGGGTAGATATGCCCATCCTGTTAGAGAATTAAGGATTTCTCCTCTAACCCTTTGGAAATTTATATCTGCGATTTTATCTATGTTTTGGGCTACTGTTATCCCTAGATACCTCATAGTTTTTTTCGTCGGGAAATTACATGCTTCCAAATTCCATATCATACATTCGGTTTTTGATGCATTAATTTCATAGCCTGATATTCGCCCAAAAAGTATTGCTTCTTCATACAATAATGGAATAGTGTTGTTTGGATCCGATGTAAAAATCATTAAATCATCTGCGTATAACGCAACCTTTCTCTCCCACTCTCTGAATTTAAAAGGAGCTATGTTTGGGTGTGTCCATATCTTTTCAGCCAACGGTTCTATATATAGATTAAATAACAATGGGGATAAGGGGCATCCCTGCCGTGTGCCCCTCTGAATTATCACTGGAGGAGAAAGATTGCCATTTACTAAAATTCTAGCTATAGGTGTTTTATAGATTAAAGAAATTGTCCTGCAGAAGTTCTTCCCCAAATTATTTGCTTTTAATATATATTGTAAATAAACCCAATTAACTCTATCAAACGCTTTTGTTGCGTCAATAGTAATTACAGCTAAAGGAATCTTATGCAAGGTGACTATATCAATTGCCCCTATTAAATTAAAAGTTAAGTCTCTTATTCCTCTCCCTCTCACAAACCCCTTTTGATCTCTATGGAGCAAATGCTCCTCAACACCATTCAGCCTCTCCGCTAATATTTTTGAAAAAACTTTATAATCAGCGTTAAGTAACGAAATGGGGCGATATGAATCGCATGAACACGATGGTTTAGCAGGTTTAAGAATTAGTGCTACTGCTGCTTCATTCCATGAGGGTGGTATCTCACCTCCTTCCTCAAAAATATGGAAGAACAACAAGCACATAATTGGGGTTAACACTTTTTCTAAGGCGTTATATAGTTCTGCAGGCAACCCATCAGGGCCTGCAGCTTTCCCAGATTTTCCAGACATAATGGCATTTCCCACTTCAACATTGGAAATTGGGAGATCCATATTCTGGGACTTATCATCCGAGATTTTTTTGATGGAAGCATGCGCTATCCATCCCTTTATCTCCTCATCCCGTACAACCAGATCTTCATGATATACCACCTCAAAATGTCGCTGAAAAGCATTTTCAATATCTATTGGATTATTAAGTACTTTCCCAAAGCTAGCCTCCTCCACTGACTTAAGCTCATCAATAGAGTTCCTAGCCACATCCTGTTTGGTCTTCCACGCCAATAATTTGCTGCAGTTCTCCCCATACTCAAAATGCGATAGCTTACTGGCTTGCCATTTCTTTTTAAGCCTTGCTTCTAAGACGGTAATCAAATCTAGTTTGAGAGAGTCTAACTTTGCCTGTATGTCTGCTTTTAGGTGGTTGCTCTGATGTGCTATAATCTCTTGTTCTTTCAGTAGAATTTCTTTCTCTATCACATCAATTTCTTCTTTATACTTTCTATGCCTATCTATTTGTATAACCGTTATAAGACCCCTTAGGAAGGCTTTATAAGCGTCCCATACCATCTGAATCGGGGCAGTTCCTAAGTTCAATTGAAAAAAGGCCTTTGATTCCTCTACTAACTTTTCAACTAATGATTCTTCTAGAAGGATAGCTCGCTCTAATGTCCACCTCTGACATATCGGCCTAGTTGGAACTTTAAGTGTCAATGTCACTGCCGAATGGTCGGAAAGGTGCTCACCCAGATGCTTAACCTCTTCAAACCAAATTTTAAGGACACTGCTTAACAAATAGAAATCTAATCTGGATCTATGTCCATGCTTCTTGTTATAGAATGTATAACCTCTCTTATTACCCACACTCATCCTCCATACATCATACCAGGCTAATTGTTTCATAGCTGTTTTAACTACTGCTCTCATCTTACAATTTGTAACAGATCTACTCCTTTTAGATTTATCTAGTACATGATCTAATACTAGATTGAAGTCGCCTGCTAATATCAGTGGGTCTGGGTAATTCAACAGTTCTAACAATAAGTTCTCAAAAGGAGTTGCGTCATCTATATTCGGACCATAATAACCTGCTACTGTAAAATTAACTCCATACCCTCTTATCTTAGCAATGGCCCACCTCCCCATCTTATCTACCGTACTAGCCAGTAAGGAGATAGCTGCATTCTTTTTATAATTATTGCCACTCCTTTAGTAGGTGAGGATTGTGTTGTACAGACCAAATCCTGAATCCACCCCATGGGTTTGCACATGGCTATCAACTCATTCTGTTCAAGATGAGTTTCTTGTAAAATTAAAACCTGCTCTGAGCGATCCCTTAAATATTGGAAGATTTTCTGCCTCCTATAGTTTGTTCTTAACCCATTCAAATTCCAAGAAAGCACTTTCAATCTAAAGTTTTGTTTTTCATTTAAATCAGACATCCCTTTCTTCTCCCTCCCCTAGAAAATACTTTTTGATCTGGCGATTCGGACTTACATTTTTTTTTTTTTTTACCCACTGCTCCCCACCCAGTGCCCCCCTCCCTCACCTCCCTTGGTGAACCCTTCCCTGGAGAACCCCCCTTCTTCTTTTCTTTGGCCTCCACTAAGGCCTATGGGGCTCCCCCTTCCTTTCAGGTCAGGAACTTAAAACTAGTGCACCCTTCCTCGCAACATAAACTCGTTTCCAATCATCCCGGGCTCCCTGAAATAGATTGCAAAAAATCCTCAGCACCTTCTACTCTTTTAAAAATTTGCATTTTGTTATTATGCATTACTTTTAATGATGCTGGGAATTTTAATTGTGCTGTAGCTCCCGTCTTTTTTAATGGCTCCAGAAGTTTTCCCAACTCCCATTGCCTCGAGGCTCTAATTGCCGAGATGTCAGATCTTATTTGAAATGTTATCTCCTCCACACAGAGGGAGTTTAACTTAAGAGCTTTGTTCAGGATTTCTTCCTTTAAGCTATAGGTTAGAAAATGTACCAAGATTTTCCTGGGCCTTAACTTGTTGGGGTTCAACCTAAAGGGATCTCTATGTGCTCTTTGAATATCAGCCATAAGTGCCTCTTTAGAGCACTCAATATTTGTGGCTTGTTTTATTAATTTAGCTACAAATTCCTTTAGGTTGCTTCCCTCTGCCCCCTCCGGCACTTTTAGCAGACGGATATTATTTCTTCTTTGTGAATTTTCTAACGATTCCAGCTTATCCTGAACCTCCAAACCTTTCTCTTTTAGTGCGACTATTTGTTTCGCATTAGCTTCTGTCTGTGTTACCAATTCAGATACAGTTGTTTCAAGTGCTGCAGTTCTGATAGCCAATGAATCAAGCTTCGCCTCTAACTTTCCACAGGAATTTTTAATCTCCACTTGATTGTTCTCCGAGACTAAAAATCTGCCTCTCATCTCTTCTGCCAATGCTTGCAATAGATCACATAATGAATGTTGGGAATTTTCCTTCGTGACCACCGTCTGCCCTTGTCCTAGGCTCATCTCAGAGTAATTTGTGTCATTTTGGCAATTATCAGCCCCTGGTTTTAAAGAAAGTGAGTACCTGAGATTGAACTGACTTGAGGCACCCTGCAATCCCCCTTCCTGTGTCGATGGTAATACTGATACTGGTACTGATATTGTACTGATCTCTTTGTCCAATCTATCTCCTTCTTCCACCGGTCCTCCTGCAGCGCTACAATCTCCATCCTGTAATTCTTCCATATCCGTAAGCAGAAGATATCTATTTGAAGTAGGAATGTTAATATCATTTAAAGAACTTCGCAGGCACCTATTCTCAAGTGCAACCGTATCTGGTTCCGGTAACGGTTTTAATATTAACGTGGAGGGTACAGCTTTAAAATAATTTTTCAAAGAGGAAGTTATTTTAGGGGCATGTTGAATTTGCTGGCCCTGCTGAATTAACTGACTTGAGTGTATTGACTGAATTGCAAGAGTATCCCTTTTCTTTTCTGAGACCCTATGCCTCACAGCTCCTAAATCCTTTTTAATTTGTTTAAATTGAGCTGAAGGTTTTTTTTAAGAGATTTCAGATGTGCCACTGGTTTGGATTTAATATCTTCATTCACATCTGAATCCAGCATATATGAGCTTAACTTAGAGCTTCTTAACAAATATCTCCATTGTCTTGGTTCTTCACACTTTCTATCAGCTGTTTTCCAGATCCCTGTATTACTCCTCTGTTTCTCCCTCCCTCTAGGTTGTAGAGCCTCAGAATATCCTGTTTGAATTTCAGGGCTATCTCCTACCTGCTGTATACGATGTTGCTGGATATATTCCACTTTTCGGATCGGAGCCCAAGAATGTAATCCCTCCAGTTCCGCTTCTAGTTCCAGCGCTTCGACTCCACAAACTTTACTCTCGTCTCGGCCTCCGCCTCCTCGAGGGACTCGAACTGGAATCCCAGCCAAGGCAAATCGCCCGCGTCGCAACTGCTCTGCCGCGTGGGACCAAACAGGCAAATAAACCCCAGCTCTCTGCAAGCTTCCCTGCTCTGTCCACAAATCCTCCACTCCCGTCTCAGCAGTCTCCACAGCCTCGAAAATATCGAATCCTATCGTGCTCCGACTCTTCTTACATCCTCCGCTGCTCCACACAGGCGAAACCGCAGACGCTGACACCTCCTCGAACATGAGCCGCAGGTGAGACGTATTGAAAAACGCGGTAAAACACAACTTATCAATTCATATAAACTCCGACTTGTATCCTAATTATTTGTCAGAGATACCCGGGTTGATTTACGACCTCATCTATTCCTTGCGGTGCATATTTTACAAAGAATATTTCCTTGCATTAGTTCCTGACCCTTGGGAGCCTCCACGACCCGCTACTCGCCGGCCGCCATGTTCTCCTCCCAGGCCCCATCTTTTACAACAGAAAAAGATGGGGACTCTATAAAGTACTTAGTGAATTGCAAGGAAAGATTAACAAGTGTGAACAATAATAGAGAAATGGGAGAATCCCTGTATTTGAGCTACTGGTTATTGGAGAAGGGTACTTATCTCTGGATTACTGTGCGCTGCTTAAAGCAGTAGGTCTTTAGCTTCTTATTGAACTTCAGGAGAGAGGGAGAAAGGCTAATTAATTGAGAAATGATGGTCCAAGTCTTTGGTGCATGAACTGAGAAGACATGAATCCTGGTTTTCTCTGTTTTGCACTTTGCTATTTTCAGGTTTTCATTTATAAAATGTGACCTGAAACAAGATTGTTAACAATACAGCAGGAGCTAGTTGTTATGGAGATGCTATCACAAAAGTTTTCTAAGTCCGTTTTCTAGAGAATGGCATGAGTATAATGGTTGTCAATTGAGAAGGTCATCAGATTCCAGGATTTCTCTTTTTAGGAAAGATAAGATCCATCTTGCTTTTCATGCATTGGGGGTGCAGGATGACTTAGGTAAGGCAAGCATTAACTATGCTGCAGAATGTTTCAAGTACTTCAAAAGAGAGTTTCAAGAACCCATGTGATGTCAATGATTGAGAATCATTTGAAGGAGGTCCACTTGGTGTATCTGCATAAATGAATGGCAGAGAAGGTCGATGTGTACTATTTGCTGCTGGACTTGTCAAAGTTTTCTATAAATATACTGTTGATTGTCTATCATTTTTCAAGTGGGGTTGGTATACACAGATAAGGAAGAGGGTTGATGCAGTGTCTGACTGCTTTGAAGAGGAGTATAATATTGTTAGGTCATTCCGTAATGGTTGATTTGTAGTAGGTATCTCTGGTTGCGGCGATGAAGTGCCTACAAGTGGAGTACAGTGTTTTCAGTTGTGCTGCCTCATCTTGTGACATGAGGCCGCACATCCAAAGAATTTTGCAATCGTAAAGCCTGTGATTTGCAAAATCACAAGGTTTGCAATCACTGATAGGCTTTTTGCTATGTACAAAACCCCTTTTGCAATTCAGAAAAGCCTTTTCGAATCACAAAAGTGGCTTTGTGACTCATTTTGAATTTCAATTTGGAGAAGGCATAAATGGGGTATCACTTCTTAATTGTGAATTGCAATGAGAAGTATCTGTGGTTTGAGACTGCAGTTATGGTTGCAGAACATAACAAAGTTGCTGACACTACAAAGAAGTGGTAACTCATTCACAAAGTGAAGCTGTTCCCGCTTGACAGCTTCTCCTTTGGGAAATATGTTGGGCATCCTCAGGGGATGAGGTAGTGGTCCAGGGGACAATTAAATTCTCCAAAGTCCCAACAGGAAAACACACTTTGAAAGCCGCACCTGTTCTTTTAAAGAACACAGGCTGTGTTAATAAAAGGCTCCTGTTTTAGAATGTAAACCCGCGAATGGTGCTCTGTTGTCACTTGAAGGCCACCATCACTGCTTTGCTAGCAAATAACAAGGGGTTGCAAATAGTGACTGTTAGAACTGGGGGTCTCTAGTTGGCAGAGGTAGGTATCTTTGTCCAAATAGGGACCCTTGCTTCTAGTCAGGGTAGAGGTACACTCCTGAAATAACCCCTGCTCACCCTCTTGGTAGCTTGGCACGAGCAGACAGGCTTAGTTCAGAGGCAGTGTGTAAAGCATTTGTGAACACATACAGTAATCTAGTGACAACACTACAAATGGACACCACACAGGTTGTATTATAAAAATAAGTATCTTTTATATAGATTTACCACAAGACCATAAACGACAAAAATAATCCACAATACTGTACTTTAAAGATGGTAGAATTAGCTTGAGTCTCTTTAAATGAAAATGCGACACTTTGAGTTCAATGTATCTTAAGATGCGTAACGCAGGGCAACGAAAAGTGTTGCAGGGAAGGTGATGCGGTAGTCCCTTACACGCAAGGACGGTGATGCGTTGAAGATCTGGTGCAAAAGAAACAAAGTGGCGTCTTCTTGAGGTTGCGACAACGAAGACGGGATGCGTGCACGCCCGACGGCCGTGCGGCGATTTCGATGAGTCTTTGGAGCCGCGACAGGCCCTGCGTCACGCTTCCCTGGCGATGCGATGGCGTCTGATGCGAGGTCGACGATCTTCTCCTGGGATGCGGGGCGCGCCTCGTGTTGCGATGCGTCGGCGTCTGATGCGAGGTCGATGCTCTGCCCCGGGGATGCGACGGCCTCTGATGCGACGGCGACACTTTTCTCCGGTGCTGCGAGGCACTTCGAAGGATGCGGCGCGCTTCTTTGGGGATGCGCCGGCGTCTGCTGCAACGTCGACACCTTTCTCCGGCGATGCGATACTCAGCGGCTGCGGCGACATGCTTCTTCGTGTTGAGTCGCGCTTCCAGCTCCCAGAGACACGCAAGTGTGTCAGAAGGTCCAAATTCCCAGCAAGGGAACACGGGGAGCTGGTGGGTGAAGTCTGTTGTCCCTGAGACTTCAGCAGGAGGCAAGCTCTAAAATCAAGCCCTTGGAGATCCTTCACAAGTTGATGAAAGTACACACAAAGTTCCTCTCTCCTTTCTTTGGCAGTTAGGCAACCACTGCAGGCCAAACCCCCAAGCAGCACTTCAGCTTAGGGAAAGTCACTCCTCAGTTTCTTCTTGGTTCCGCTCCTCAGCAAAGGTTTCTTCTTGTTTCCCAAAAGTGATCTAATTTCCTAGGGGTCTGGGTCCCCTTTTTATACACCTTTTCTCTTTGTTCTCTGAAGGCAGAGAGGCCTTTGCCTAGTCCAAAACCAGTTCTGGTCAGTCCTGGAGCACTTTGTTTACAGGACTCCTTCTGTCCTTTCAGAATGTGGGGCAGAGGGCTCAGCCGCCCAGCAGGAGGTGGAGCCAGCATTGTGGAAGGCAGGCACAGCCCTATTCAGACCCAGGTGCAACTCCTCCCTCCACTCTGGATGCAGATCTCTCTATTCAGCCCTGTGCTGACTCACCCTGTCTCCTGTAGCCACCCCCAGCCCCTGTCACTCAAACTCCAGACAAGGAATACACAACCTAGCAGAGGCAGGCTTGGATAGTTAGGCAAGAAAATACCCACTTTCTAAAAGTGATATTTTCAAACACAGAATGTTAAAACCAACTTCACTAAAAGATGTATTTTATCATCCTGAGTTCAGGCATACTAAATTCGTTTTTCTACCATGTTCCCTGGGTCAGTTAGGATTATAAGGTGTAATAATCAAAACTGCCCATTCTGGCCTATGGGGAGCAGGTAGCCTTGCAATAGTGAAAAACGAAAATGGCTGTAATTCACTATTAGGACATGCCACACACACCAGGGCATGTCCTACCTTATACTTACAATGCACCCTGCCCTAGGGCCTACTTTAGGGGTGACCAACATGCAGTAAAGGGAAGGTTTTGTTAACCTTCACTCACCTGAAATCCAGGCGTTCCAGATGAGAGATGAGAAGATATTTCCCTATGCCCCCTAAGACCTAGTTCCTCCTAAGCCTTTGTCTATTAACAGCCTGGATTCTTAGGTCCTCGGGGGAAGGGGAAAAAAGGGACAAAAGAACCAAAACGGTAAATAAAGGGACACTCTCGCCACTATCTTCACTTCAGTAAGAACACATCCGACGGCAACCTCTGTCGCAGACAAAAGCCTATAAAACAATAAACAATGATGAGTGCCACACTATTCACTCCTAAGACTGTCCTTCACATGTATCTAACATTAATACTATTCTTTGCCCTGTTAATACCTTAGCGTTTATCCTTAGTATTCAGAGATGAAGTTAAATGCTTGTCTCTCTTTCTGTCTCTTTTCTGCAACAAATATAACAACATCAGTTCTCACGTTTCATATCACATCTTACTTAAATGTACACCTTCTCTTTTGGACCACTTACACAACATCAGGTGTCTTTTGACACTTTACAAATACCCCAAATAAAAATACAGTGAGCGTAATTGTTATCGCAATGATTGATTCACAGAGCCTTCTTTCGGTAACTCTGTTGTAACCCTTGCGTTGTCTTTTCTCTTTTGTGTGTCTTAGGTCTTAACTGGAAGATCGCAGCAAGAAGGCTTACTTCAGCCAAACTGTTTTTAGATAAGTATCTCCTTTCTCTTATTACGTTTCATTTGTCTTTCATGCATGCATGCGAGCGCGCTCCACAAGCGGAACGTTCTTACTTTGTTTGTTGATTCTGTTTCTTCTTTCTTTGTCTCTTTTTGCAGGTCGGGTGAAGAATCGGGACCAGGAAGCGAGCGCCGGAAGATTGTCGGGGAACGGACCAGGAACTGACTTCGCCAAGGCGGAAGGGAGCAACGAAAGCCGGAAGAAAAACCGGAAGTTGAAAAGGAGCCTTGAGCGTGAAGCGTCGTCGGGAGATTCCAGGTAAGTGGAGATGCTGGATAGCGGTAAACGAACACAAGCATGCGTAAGCGGGGGCGGCAGTCTTTTATAGCTGCAGAAGGGTGGGGTTTTTCTGCACGTTGCCAGACACGCGTCTAGCAGCGTAAAAGGAAAGCAACGTGCACTCAAGGCAGCGCGCCTGTTCCTGGATGTTTGAGTCAGTGACAGTCTTACGGGAACAATAATAACGCACAGGCAAATACAAATACAAATAGCAGCAGATTCGAAAGCGTAAACATTTTACCATGGGCTTACAAGAAGGGCATCATGACCAGATACAAAGCAATGCTGAGCATAAGGATGGTGTTACCACAGAGTAAACCTGACCAGTCAAACACAGCTTGGTCAAGCTTACCTTGCTGTGTTTAACAAGGTCATACAAATCTTTACAACTTAACACTAGAGGGCAATCATGACGGTTGCGCTCTACAAACCCCAACAGGTTTAGGGCCTGGTAAGTGGGTGTACTCACCAAGTCGACATGGCTGCCCTAGGCTGCACACATTTTACAAGCTGCTTCTGTGGGTGGCACAACCAGTGCTGCAAGCCCACCAGCAGCATTGGATTCACAAGCCCTGGGCACACTCAGTGCACTGTACTAGGGACTGACAAGTAAACCAATCATCCAATCATGGAGTCACTAATACATACATCAATTTACAATAGGGAGCACTTGCACTGTGGCACTGAATAGCAGTGGCACAGTGCCCAAAGCATCTAAACCAGCAAAAACAGATCAATAACATTGGAGGCATCATCAAAAAATGGAAGGGAGACCCACGCCAAGGATGCCAGGTCTAACACGTGTCCTCTCCAGCTGAAATGTGGGGAGAACTACCCTACCTCTAGGGAGTCCTCTTCACTAAGGCGGAAAAATCTGGACAGACCATCAGCATTGGCGTGTTCTGTACCAGGGCGGTGTTCCACCGTGAAGTCCATCCCCTGTAGGGAAATGGACCACCTCAACAGCTTTGGATTCTCACCCTCATCTGCATTAACCATCTGAGGGGCCTGTGGTCGGTCTGAACCCGGAAGTGAGTCCCAACAGGTATGGTCTCAGCTTCTTC
Organism: Calotriton arnoldi; assembly: GCA_963921515.1. NCBI lineage: Eukaryota > Metazoa > Chordata > Amphibia > Caudata > Salamandridae > Calotriton > Calotriton arnoldi. The sequence continues at coordinate 200,321 of CAWUFW010000648.1, read as the reverse complement.
AGTGCCCAGACCACAGCAAATGCCTCACGCTCAATAGCACTCCACCTCTGTTCCCGTGGAAGTAACCTCCGGCTAAGGAAGGCTACAGGTTGGTCTAGGCCCTCCTCATTCATCTGTGACAAAACAGCCGCCACACCATTCTCTGTCTGTCTGAACGATAAACTCTTTGGAGAAGTTGGGGGCCAGGAGCACGGGCGCTGTGCACATGGCTGTCTTCAAGGTGTCAAAAGCTTGTTGACAGGTGTCAGTCCAAATCACTCTCTTGGGCTGCTTCCTGGAAGTCAGCTCTGTCAAGGGTGCAACAATGCTGCCATACCCCTTGACAAATCTCCTGTAATACCCGGTGAGTCCTAGGAAGGCTCTCACCGCTGTCTGGGTCTTGGGGGGCTCCCAAGCCAGAATGGTATCTATTTTGGGCTGTAGGGGCGCCACCTGGCCGCTCCCAACCTGGTGTCCCAAGTACACCACAGAACCCTGCCTGATCTGGCACTTACTCGCCTTGATCGTGAGGCCTGCCCTCCGCAGCGCCATCAACACTTCCCAGAGGTGGCGCAGATGTTCTTCCCAACTGGCGCTGAACACTGCGATGTCATCCAGGTAGGCGGCACTGAACTCTTCCAGTCCATACAACACCTGGTTGACCATTCTCTGAAAGGTGGCAGGGGCATTCTTCATCCCAAAGGGCATCACCCGGAATTGGTAGTGCCCATCTGGTGTGGAGAATGCTGACCTCTCCTTTGCCCCATCAGTCAAGGCGATCTGCCAGTACCCAGACGTTAAGTCAAACGTACTGAGGTACCGGGCAGCCCCTAACCGATCTATGAGCTCATCAGCTCTGAGGATGGGGTGTGCGTCAGTCCTGGTGACGGAATTGAGTCCCCGGTAGTCCACACAGAACCGGAGTTCGGGTGTGGCAACAGGCGCGGCAGCCTTTGGGACCAAGACCACTGGGCTGGCCCAAGGGCTGTGAGAGGACTCAATTACCCCCAATGCAAACATCTTGGAGACCTCCTCCTTGATGCAAGCTCTCACCCTGTCAGTCACCCTGTAAGCCTTGTGCTTGACAGGAAGACTGTCCCCAGTGTCCACATCATGGACGCACCAGTCAGTGACACTAGGAACCAGGGAGAACAGGTCAGGAAACTGTCCCAACAGTTGGTGACAGTCACCTTGCTGCTCAGGTGTCAGGGAGGTAGAGAGGTTCACACCCTCCACTGATCCATCTTGCTCTTGGGCTGACAGGAGGTCAGGAAGAGGCTCAGTCTCCTCCTCCATCCCAGCATCTGTAGCTAAGAGCATGCCCACTTGGGACCTCTCCAAGTGGGGCTTCAGGCGGTTGACGTGCAGGTCCCGCAAGGGGTTCCTGGGAGACCGCATGTCCACCAAGTAGGTAACAGGACTCTTGCGCTCCACCACCTCAAAGGGTCCGGTCCACTTATCCTGGAGCGCACAGGGCTCCACTGGGGCCATGACCCACACTTTCTGACCAGGTTGAAGCTCAACCAGAGTGGCATTCTGGTTGTACCACCGCTTCATTTCCTCCTGGCTGGCTTTCAGATTTGCCTCAGCAAGTTGCCTGAAACGCCTAGTTTGGTTCCTGAAGGCCAGCATGTAGCTATATACATCCTGGGGAGGTTTCCTGGGAGATTGCTCCCAGCCTTCCTTGACCAAACTCAGAGGTCCTCTCACTGGGTGACCATACAGGAGCTCAAAGGGGCTGAACCCTAGAGACTTCTGTGGCACCTCACGGTATGCAAAAAGAAGGCATGGCAAGAGGACGTCCCATTTACGCGTCATGGGTTCTTTCAGACCCATAATCATGCCCTTCAGGGTCCGGTTGAATCTCTCAACCAACCCATTTCCTTGGGGGTGGTAAGGAGTGGTGAACTTGTACGTTACACCGCACTCCTGCCACAGGGACTTCATATACTTGGATATAAAGTTAGTACCTCTGTCAGACACCACCTCTTGAGGGAACCCCACACGGGAGAAAATTCCCATCAGTGCCCGTCCCACCACGGGGCCGTCACTGTCATCATAGGGATGGCTTCAGGGTACCGGGTGGCATGGTCCACCAAGACCAGGATGAACCTGTTGCCCATGGCTGTCTTGGGGTCCAGTGGCCCCACAATGTCAATACCCACCCGTTCAAAGGGGGTGCTGACCACAGGGAATGGCTGGAGAGGAGCCTTGTGCTTCCTCCCACTCTTTCCACCTGCCTGGCAAGTCTGACAAGTCCTGCAGTGAGTGGCGGCACTCCTGCGCATCTGGGGCCAAAGAAATGGGTGACAAGCCTTTCAAAGGTCTTGTCCTGCCCCAGATGTCCTGCTAAAGGCACATCATGAGCCAAACCCAGTAGGAAGGCTCTGAAGCGCTGGGGTACCACCAGCACACGGGCTGACCCAGGCTCAGCAACCTTAGGCTCGCTATACAGGAGACCATTCTCCCAGTAGATCCAATGTGATCCAGACTGATCACCTGCTGCCTGGTCTGTTGCCTCAGACCCACGAGAGAAGGGCACTTGTTCTGCTCCTCGCAGAATTCCTCCCTGGAGGGTCCTCCATCTTGCTGCCAATGGGTCAGCTCAGGCAGGTCCCCCAGTTCAGCTACCTGTTCCCCTGTAGGCTCCAGGGCATCCCCCTCAGGGTCTGCCTCCTCCTGGACCGTGGGAACTTTGGGGGCCGGTTTCCCGCGCCCCTGCCTCTTCTCTCTCCGGCAGGCACCTGGGCCTCCCTCTCAGGCTCCAGGTCCTCTTGAACACCTCTGGCTGCCATGGACCGGGTGGTCACACACGCCCAATCAGGCAAGCCCAACATCTCCAAATGAGCACTCCGCTCCACCTTAGCCCAAGGGGAGCTCTCCAAATTGTTCCCTAACAAACAGTCAACAGGCATGGCTGGCCTCACAGCTACTTGAAGAGTTCCAGAGACCCCCCACTCAAAGGGAACCTGAGCCACCTTGCAGTGGCTCTCTGTGTTGTCAGCGGCAACAACTGGATAGAATGCATCAGGGACCACCTGCTCTTTAGACACCAGGTGACACTTGACAGCTGTCACACTGGCTCCTGTGTCTCTCAGAGCCTCCACCCTTTGGCCATTGATGGTCACCCACTGCCTGTATTTCTTAGTGTTCTCAGGCAGTTGGGTCCTAGGGACCATCTCAGAGTCTCCTAAAGAGACAAGGGACAATACTACGGGATCCCACCCACCTTGGGCACCCACCTCCTCCCCCAGGGCTACACTAGCCAACTGCCGGGGACTGCACCAGGGGTGCTGGCTTTCCAAACAAAGGGCACTGGGGTTCATTGGCCCTGTGGCCTAGGGCGCCACACCTGTAGCACATCAGGGGTCCCCTATGAACAGGTGGACCTGTCGGGGCCCCGTGCTTTTCTCAGGGGGAGGCTGGGAACCTTTCCCTTGGTTCCCTTGGGGTTTACTTTGGGGCCCTCTCTGGAACTCCCTCTGTTTACCCTTGTCCCCCCCACTCCTCTGCTGGGGACCCTGCCCACCCTTGGCGGAGTCTCCCACGTGACCCTTGTGGACCCGGGTGCTCACCCAGCGGGTCCGCCTCCTCAGCAAGCTGCCTAGGGTTAGTCAGCCTACTGTCAATAACGTGCTGGCGTAGCTCAGGAAAACAATTACTGGACAAGTGCTCCCATGCAATCAAATCAAAGAGCGCCTGAAAATCATTTGCTTTGCTACCCTTTACCCAACCATCCAAGGCTCTGCAAAAAAAGGTCACATATTCAACCCAGGTACTGTTTTCAATCTTCTTACAGTTCCTGAACCTCTGCCTATAGAGTTCAGGAGTCAACCCATACCTGGTCATCAATGCATTTTTCATGTGGCTGTAGGAATTATAGACTTCAGAGGGCAAGTCCAACAAGGTATCCCGTCCCTCACTAAGGAACCGACCCCACAACCCCGCTCCCCAATCCTTCTCAGGGACCCGGTGGGAAGTCATGGCTACCTCATAGGCCTTGAACCATTGCCCAATATCATCATTCTTAAAAACTCCTTAACCACATCCTTAGGAATATACACCCTGACCTCACCAGGAACTGACGGTGTGCTGCCACTAGAGGGAGTAATCTCTAACTTCTTGGCTCTAAACTCCATCTCCCTCAAACTTTTTTTATGCTCATGATCCATTCTTTTCTCCTCTAAGGCCAACTTTCTAGATTGCAATTCAAATTCTAACTGCCCCTTGAACTTGAGCTTGGTCAGCTCCATTTCATGCATCCTACTCCTTTCTCTGTCCTCCAGCTCTTCTGGGGACAGACCTTGGGAAGGTGCTCTCCTCTCCCCTGGACCCACTGGCCCATCCAGCTGCTCATTTGCATTCTCAGCCCCCTCCTCATTCTCAGGGGTATTCCTTGCTTCGACCCAGGCCCTCAGCGCCTTTTGGATCTCATCCTTCTTGGAGAGACCGGTCATTGAAACTTTGAATCTTCTGCAGAAATGCTTGAGCTGTTTCAAGTTGTAGCATTCTAGTTTCTCCTCTTCCCAATCATTATCAACAGATGCTATGGATGCTGCTGTATCCATGGTGATTAAACTTGGCAGTTTTTAGCAAAAATAGAACGTCCCAGAAAAGAATATCTACCAAAAGTATGTGGTTGCGTTATGGTCTGCACTCACTAGGTAGTGTTCACCAATCACTGTACATGAGTCACAAATGCAAGTCCAGAATTCCCACCGCTGACCACCAATGTTAGAACTGGGGGTCTCTAGTTGGCAGAGGTAGGTACCTTTGTCCAAATAGGGACCCTTGCTTCTAGTCAGGGTAAGGGGTACACTCTGAAATAACCCCTGCTCACCCTCTTGGTAGCTTGGCACGAGCAGACAGGCTTAGTTCAGAGGCAGTGTGTAAAGCATTTGTGAACACATACAGTAATCTAGTGACAACACTACAAATGGACACCACACAGGTTGTATTATAAAAATAAGTATCTTTTATATAAATTTACCACAAGACCATAGACGACAAAAATAATCCACAATACTGTACTTTAAAGATGGTAGAATTAGCTTGAGTCTCTTTAAATGAAAATGCGACACTTTGAGTTCAATGTACCTTAAGATGCGTAACGCAGGGCAACGAAAAGTGTTGCAGGGAAGGTGATGCGGTAGTCCCTTACACGCAAGGACGGTGATGCGTTGAAGATCTGGTGCAAAAGAAACAAAGTGGCGTCTTCTTGAGGTTGTGACAACGAAGAGGGGATGCGTGCACGCCTGACGGCCGTGTGGCGATTTCGATGAGTCTTTGGAGCCGCGACAGGCCCTGCGACACGCTTCCCTGGCGATGCGATGGCGTCTGATGCGAGGTCGACGATCTTCTCTTGGGCTGCGGGCGTGCCTCGTGTTGCGATGCGTCGGCGTCTGATGCGAGGTCGATGCTCTGCCCCGGGGATGCGACGGCGTCTGATGCGACGGCGACACTTTTCTCCGGTGCTGCGAGGCGCTTCGAAGGATGCGGCGCGTTTCTTCGGGGATGCGCCAGCGTCTGCTGCGACGTCGACACCTTTCTCTGGCAATGCGATACTCAGCGGCTGCGGCGACACGCTTCTTCGCGTTGAGTCGCGCTTCCAGCTCCCAGAGACACGCCAGTGTGTCAGAAGGTCCAAATTCCCAGCAAGGGAACACAGGGGGAGCTGGTGGGTGAAGTCTGTTGTCCCTGAGACTTCAGCAGGAGGCAAGCTCTAAAATCAAGCCCTTGGAGATCCTTCACAAGTTGATGAAAGTACACACAAAGTTCCCTCTCCTTTCTTTGGCAGTTAGGCAACCACTGCAGGCCAATCCCCCAAGCAGCACTTCAGCTTAGGGAAAGTCACTCCTCAGTTTCTTCTTGGTTCCGCTCCTCAGCAAAGGTTTCTTCTTGTTTCCCAAAAGTGATCTAATTTCCTAGGGGTCTGGGTCCCCTTTTTATACACCTTTTCTCTTTGTTCTCTGAAGGCAGAGAGGCCTTTGCCTAGTCCAAAACCAGTTCTGGTCAGTCCTGGAGCACTTTGTTTACAGGACTCCTTCTGTCCTTTCAGAATGTGGGGCAGAGTGCTCAGCCGCCCGGCTGGAGGTGGAGCCAGCATTGTGGAAGGCAGGCACAGCCCTATTCAGACCCAGGAGCAACTCCTCCCTCCACTCTGGATGCAGATCTCTCTATTCAGCCCTTTGCTGACTCACCCTGTCTCCTGTAGCCACCCCCAGCCCCTGTCACTAAAACTCCAGACAAGGAATACACAACCTAGCAGAGGCAGGCTTGGATAGTTAGGCAAGAAAATACCCACTTTCTAAAAGTGGTATTTTCAAACACAGAATGTTAAAACCAACTTCACTAAAAGATGTATTTTATTATCCTGAGTTCAGGCATACTAAATTCATTTTTCTACCATGTTCCCTGGGTCAGTTAGGATTATAAGGTGTAATAATCAAAACTGCCCATTCTGGCCTATGGGGAGCAGGTAGCCTTGCAATAGTGAAAAACGCAAATGGCTGTAATTCACTATTAGGACATGCCACACACACCAGGGCATGTCCTACCTTATACTTACAATGCACCCTGCCCTAGGGCCTACTTTAGGGGTGACCAACATGCAGTAAAGGGAAGGTTTAGGGCCTGGTAAGTGGGTGTACTCACCAAGTCGACATGGCAGCCCTAGGCTGCACACATTTTACAAGCTGCTTCTGTGGGTGGCACAACCAGTGCTGCAAGCCCACCAGCAGCATTGGATTCACAAGCCCTGGGCACACTCAGTGCACTGTACTAGGGACTGACAAGTAAACCAATCATCCAATCATGGAGTCACTAATACATACATCAATTTACAATAGGGAGCACTTGCACTGTGGCACTGAATAGCAGTGGCACAGTGCCCAAAGCATCTAAACCAGCAAAAACAGATCAATAACATTGGAGGCATCATCAAAAAATGGAAGGGAGACCCACGCCAAGGATGCCAGGTCTAACAGCGACTGTCTGATTCAATTCAATTCAATTCAACTTTACTCGGACACTGTCCGATTCATAGCTCGCATTGCATATACTTGGTGTTCAATTTGAACCCACCATTTGCAACAATCTGTCTTCCTCTATTTCATTTTTGATGTATTGATGGTCTGTTTGTTGTCAGTTATCATATGGGCGTATCAGGGTGTGTAGTACTTGTCATTTATAGATCTTGTTTTCACTAGAGCTTTTAATTTCATGCTGTCTCTCATGGCATAGCTCAGGAGTCCATGGGTGTCAGTTTTTTCCACAGATTTGGCTCCTAAGTTCCTACGGTACTATTGAATAGAGTCCTTAGTGTATTCTTCATAAGAATAAATTATTTTTTCTTGGGTTTAGGTTGATTGCTATGCAGGATGTGTGTGCTGTGGTGAAATATGGACGACATGGTCATCCCTCCAGTCTATTGGTATCAAGGCTGGCAGTGGACCACTTACAGGGCTTTAAGGAATAGTTTGATAATGTTGTCTTTGATTAGTATGGGTCAGTTTACCTATTGTGTGATGTTAAAGGTGTTGGGGAGATTGAGAATTGTTTCTTTCATTTTCTTTGTAGATGATCCACCTGAAAGGTGGAAGCCTCTTTTAAAAGGTGTTTCTAGATGAAGTCATGTAAATCATGTTAATCAGGAGGAAGGTTGTTGTCTATGATGCAGGGGATAATTATTTCAAAGAAAAGTTTCTAGATTCCAGAGCAGTTTATGGCCATGAATAATTCTGGATGATTGGAAAATCTGATCCAATACTATATGTGAGATCACTGAATGGAATCCAGTAACCTGGAAGATGTAGCACTTTTAGGATGCGGGATGAGCCACATTTTTGGGAAGAAGGTCGCATGTGGTGATGGAGAGTTGGAGACTGAGTAGAGGGGTGCTGTCTTCAGACACAAGGCATGGTTATCTGAAGACAAAAGAGAAGGATATCAGGCAGGGCCTCTCCCTGGTGGTAAGATAGCCAAACATAAGTGGCCCCACATATTTCACCCTTTTCTTCCTCCATCCTTTGCTTGAGAAACCCAAGTGACGGATAGTATCACATTGTGTAGGTTATGTGCCCTTGCCTATTCCAACAGGAAAGAAGCAGTGGTCTTCAAAGTTCAATTTCCTACTAAGCTGAGCTTCCTTCTAGATCATCAGCACCCAGTGGTTGCTGGGTGCAGTGTGGCACTTCAATTAATTTCTAACTGTAATTTCGTTTTTATGAAGTTTCTTCCTCTTTCTTGTGTTCCGAAAGTCATAAATACATCTGAATTCATTGCAGGTTACATATTATTTGAGACAGGCACACATGGCCTGGATTGCATGATACAATTAATGTGTCTCAGAGGATCACTTCTCATTACTCTTCACTTGCTAATGCTACGTCTTTACCTCAGAATAACAGCAAACTACCAGGCTCTACCTGCCTTAAAATGCACCCTCTTTCATAAGGTTTCCAATTCCTGATATAAAACATGCAAATCCTGATGAATGCATAACACAAACAAACACTCAAAGCACATACACAAACATATATTATATATTAAATGTACACAAAATGATAACATCAATAATATGACACCACACAGCAATGTCCAAACCCTCCTCCCCCCGCCTGGATTTGACATACTACACAGATCCAAAAAGCACGCCATAAGGGCCTACCCAGTGCACATTCCAGACAGTAAAAATCACTATGTCAGCATATATTCTGGACCGTCCACAGTGGTAGTAAGATGCCAGAACCGTTGCACAGGTGCCCTTTGCTAATTCAAAAATTATTAAGTGGGATGGAACTGTTCTTTCCATATTGAATTAGGCTAATGTTAAATGCATTTGGTGCACTTACCACAGCATTGAGTTTATTTGGAATTTTAATTTTGAAACTAAGGGGCATATTTACAAGCCCCTATCACCACCACTTCACTTTTCTCGACGTTGTGGTGGCGATAGGGGCTTCGCCTCATTCACAAGGCGGCGTTAAGCCAATTAACGTGGCTTAATGCCGCCTTGTGCATAAGGCACCCTTTCAAGCTATACTAAGCGTGAAAGGGAGGGCAATGGGTGCTGTGGTGGGCGTTCCACCGCAACACCCATTGATTTTGAAGCTGCCCCGTATTTACAAGGGTGGCGTAAATATGGGGCAGCGCCAAAATTAAGACCAGGGAAAACCTGGTCTTAACCTGGCGCAACGAGGAGAAATGTTTAATTTCTCCTTGTTTTTGCTGTTTCCATGTGTGCTGCATTGTGCAGCACACATAGAAACTGCAAAACGCCATTTATTGTTTATGTGCAGGAAGGTGCCCCTATTAAATTAAACATTTCTCCTCGTTGCGCCAGGTTAAGACCAAGTTTTCCCTGGTCTTAATTTTGGCGCTGCCCCATATTTACGCCACCCTTGTAAATATGGGGCAGCTTCAAAACAATCATTAAACATTTTTTACGTTTTGCAATCTCTATGTGTGCTGCATTAAGCAGCACACATAGAAGTTTCAAAACGCCATTTCAGATTGTTTATGTGCAGGAAGGGACACCTTCCTGCTCATAAACAATCATTCCCCTCAACGCAGGCACCCTTGTACTATGGTGCAAGGGTGCCTGCATTGGCGCTAGGCAGCTAAATTAGCACCAGCGCAGGGGGAAAGACAAGGCTGCACCGTATTCTTGTAAATACGGTGCAGCCCTGCATTTCAGAAGTGGGAGAGGACGGCGTTTAGCCAAAAAGTTTAATGCCGCGCTCCACCACTTCCTTGTAAATATACCCCTAAGTTGCATATGGTTTCTTCGTTGGCATAGAGAGTGTCATAGAAGATTGTCTTTAACCAAAGTTCCTAATACTTAGTTTCATGTTTATGAATTTCAGTGTTTAGAATTGCTGTTTAAACACAAAATATGTACCTTTCAAATGGCTAAAGGAATCTTGTGTCTCCAGAGATATTTCACATTATACTGGACTGGATACTGGTGTATAGCATTAGTGTGTTCCGGAACAGTGTGTTTTGTAGACGTTACAGATTTAAAAAGAAAATTCTTTTGAAGTCGAAGCAGTCACAAAAGCTCTAATTTTTATCTTCATCTCTGTCTTTCTTATTTAATTTTTAATAGGAACAATCTCCTGCAGTTCTAAAGTAAGGGTTCAATTAAACAATATTCCCACTGGGCATCTTTGAAATCTCACAGTTTTTACAACTATCAATTTTGCTGTGGTGGGATTTATCCACAGAGGCTTTTAATTGCAAGTTTCATCTTACAGTTATTTACAAGCAGACAAGGATGGGTTTCAAAGACTTAAATTCAGCTCATGCCTGAATGATAGAACATGCTGCTATCACATTTTGAAACTTTCATCTAATTCCCCAGACATTAGCTTTCTGAGAGTTATCTTTAGGTCGCAGCAAGCAATTAGAAAAATGTGTCTAAATCAAAATCGAGATATTTTTAAATGAATACTGCCTCAAGTAATTTATTGTTCACATTTGCTATTTGCTGATTTGGGGAGCCTGGAGATAAATAACTCAAGGCCCTCGTGCTACGTGATTTAATTTACCTTTATGCGTTAGTAGCATTATTGCAATTTTAATAAAACACAACAAGCATCTAATTGCTAACCTTTCTCTCAAGTTACCGTAGAAAAAATGGCAAGTATTCACTTTATTTAGTCTTAATACTTTTCGAAGTACTGTTATTAACTCGTTTACACTAACTCGGTGCTTTTCCATCATTTTCCACTTGCATTACAGGTACAGAGGGTAAGTGTTCACGTTTTTTATGGAAAATACACCTTTTAAAGCACTTGCACAAGCTCAGTAACTGTGGGCCCGATTCACAAAAGTAATCGGAGACAAAATCCTAACTTTACGACTTTCGGTATTCACAAAAGGCATTTGTGAATACCGAAAGTCGTAAAGTTAGGATTTTGTCTCCGATTACTTTTGTGAATCGGGCCCATTCTTAGGTAGCCCATGAGCTCTGAACATAGTATTTTGGAAACAGGGCGGGGAAACCATTTCTCTGTGTTTCAGAATTGCGTAGTTGGCGGGTAAATGCACAAAATATCTTAGGGCCTAGATTTATCATAGTATTCTGTTTCCCTTGTGTCACACAAGGTGTCGCAAGGGCAACACAATACTAATGTCAGATTTACAAAGCGATGCAAGGCCGCCTTGCGTGGCCCTGCTTTGCTTGGCAAATCTGGAGTGACACAAGGCAGAGCAAGTCGCCGCCTTACATTACTCTGCCCTGAGAAGGCATTCCATGGGTGGAGCGTGGGTGTTCCCTTGCATCCACCGATAGATTGTGGCACATTCCCAGGTTTACCAAGACTGGTGAACCTGGGACTGCGTCCAAAAAATGCTATGCCTTCCTAGGGGAGGTGCAAAGAGGTGAAATCTCTTTATTTCTCCTAGTTTTTTCCTCTTTCTACGTATACTGCATTCAGGAGCATGCATAGAAACAAGAAAAAGCCTTAGAGGATTGTTTTTGTGCAGTAAGGTGTCCCTTCCTCCATAAAAAAATCCTGGCAGCATCGCATGCACCCTTGCACCATGGTGCAAGCGGCCTGTGCTGAAGCTAAGCAGCAGATTGTGCACCAGCACAGGCAACGAGCAGGAATGTGCCATATATTGGCAAATATGGCGCATTTCTGCCCTCTCCCTTTCACCCAGCGCAACTCAGCAAGTTGTCTTGCTGCGTTGCGTTAAAGATTGATAAAATTGATAAATCTGGCCCCCAATTTGTTGATTTACCAATTTACTAGTTGCACTGTACACCTTCATTTCTCCAAATGCAGACACCCCATTCCATCCTACACCTGTGCAAGGTGCAGAACGGGATCATGAAAGGACCCCTGATGTTGCATTATAGAACATACATTGGCAAAACCAAAAGGTCTTGCTTCAAAGCGCAAACACATGCACACATGATTGGTGAATGTCTGTGTAGGCACTCAATAGCACAATGAAGGCAGACCTATTGACTTTGGCAATGCTTGCATATCTTTAGGGACAGTATTGCATACTTCTCAGCCACACTGATTTAGCTAGTAGGCTACGGTTTTTAAAGTTTGAATCTGATGAAAGATCAAAGTCTACTTCCTGTGCATGAAGGGAACTACCAATATTTAAAAAAAATCAAGGTAGGGAGAGAGAAGCAGAGATTCATTCAGCTTCGATGCGTAATAGTTTTGCATCAAAAGGGAATGAATCATGTGTCATGTGATGCCAGGGTCTATGAATGTTGTTCAAAGGTCCTCATACACTCTAACTGATTTCTAGTGGTATATCTTGGTTCTCCGCTTGGGGTAGTTAGGTGAGTGGTTTCATCATTGGGTCCTTTTCCGTCTGAGTTTCCCGTTCTCCAGGCGGTAAACTTTCCTCCACCTGGAGGGAGACCATCTTGTTCTATGATCGTCGTGATTAATACGTGAAAAATTGCGGAAACAAGTGAAGTTAAAAATACCTCCTTTCCTGTAAAAAGTATTTTATTATTCAGCGAGGGGTAATATTAAAAACAGTGACAGGTGCTCTAGTGGATGTGTAAGTGATCCACTACACCTATATAGTGCTGATATCGGTCGACATGTATCGGCCTTTTACTGTCGTTATGGATCATTGGGCTTTCATCAGGACCAAGAGGGAGAGGTATAAATATCGACCGCTCTTTGGTAGGTAAGTTAAGTCACTTACCCATCTTCGTCACAGAGTACATTGACTTAGGTTGTGACGTTGTTATAGGTTAAGATGATCCCTATAACTCATTAGGAGTCTGTAAAATCGCCCACGGGTACTAGGAAGGCCCTCGGTGCTGCAATTTACGCTATGTTGGAGTGGCTTCCATCCGTGACCCGGAAATAGAACCTTCCGGGAACTACCAATAACCATTTGAAAACTGGTGGTGCTGGAATAAGCAACTGAATGACTGTATACGCAGTGCTGAAAGGTCACTCATCTATGGCTTTTATTTCTTATGTTGTGATTTAAGTTAGAAGCCATTTAGGGGCATATTTACAACAAAAGTGGTGGAGGGTGGCTTAGCTCCCAAACAGCTAATGCCACGTTCCGTCACTTTAGAAATGCAGGGAAGCACCGTATTTACAATACTAGGGTGCACCCTGGCGTTCTCCCTGTGCTGGTGCTAAATTCAGCTGCCTAGCGCCAACTGAGGCACCCTTGCACCATAGAGAAAGGGTGCCTGCGTTGAGGGAATGATTCTTCATGTGCAGGAAGGTGTCCCTCCCTGCACATAAGCAATCCAGAATGGCGATTTGAAACTCCTATGGGTGCTGCATTGTGGAGCACACATAAAAGTTGCAAATCATAATTTTTTTAATGATTGTTTATGTGCCGGAAGGGACACCTTCCTGCACATAAACAATCATTCATGGCGTTTTTCTGTCTCTATGTGTGCTGCGCAATGCAGCACACATAGAAACAGCAAAAACGAGGCGAAATTAAACATTTCTCCTCGTGTCGCCATTTTAAGACCAGGTTTCCCCTGGTCTTAATTTTGATGCTGCCCATTATTTACGCCTCCCTTGTAAATATGGGGCAGCGTCAAAATCAATGGATGTTGCGGCGGAACGCCCACCACAACACCCATTGCCCATCCCTTTCACGCTAAGTATAGCGTGAATGGGTGCCTTATTTACAAGGCGGCATTAAGCCACGTTAAGTGGCTTAAAGCTGCCTTGTAAATAAGGCGAAGCCCCTATCATCATAGAACGTCTTCAAAAGTGACGTTCCTGTGGCAACAGGGCTTGTAGATATCCCCCTTAGTTCATTTGTTTCATCCAATTTCCAGTGATGTGACATCCTGTGATGTCATATTGGGCCATAGATTAGCGTTGTCATTTACAGCGGTGTAATCTTTGTGATAATGAGGAGGTTTTAAATTTGGAAAATCCTTTCTCATTATGGCCTTGGAAGTAGGATATTGATTCTAATATCTCTTGACCCATTTCTCTTTCAGTTTAAGGTTTGACAAATCTCATCATTCTATAGATCTCCTAACAAGGCTATGAGCTAGAAAGTGAGTAGGCTGTTGCAATGGAGGGCTGAATCTATTAGAAGGGAGAATGTGTTTTTACTTACTTAATCTTCATTACCCCGATTAAGGTCCTCCTCGTCCCAGTCCTGTTCCCTCCCTCCCTCTCACTGTTGTTATGTCTGGTCTTTTTACTGACAGGAATGGCGTGGGGTGGGAGGGGTTTATATATTAAAAATAAAGAAAAGACTAGCGTTATAAAGGCTTGTTTGGGGGCGGGACATTTGATTTTACCAGTAGGACCGCCTCAATTATGTAAGGACTGGGACGAGGAGGTCCCATAAGGGGGTAATGAAAAAAACAATGGTGGACAGGAGAACCAGGAGTTTCCTTTCTAAATAATGAGAGTTTAAAGATTAGCATGTTTTCAATTTAAGGAGGACCACCATATACATCAAAACCGAAGCTAGCTACCTTAAACTAGTAATGGTGTTCAGGCAAACTGCATTGTGTTGCTAATAGCCCCCCACATGTTTAACCGAGTAGACTCAACCAATTTGTATCCCTAAAAACAGAGGGGCTGCTGCTGACATTTTAATTCCCCTATCCGTTGCATGAATTTCATATTGAAACCATAGCAATCAAATGGAAAATGGACTGAGTAGTGCTCATTGGTGAATGGTTAAATGTCTTTATTCATATAGGTATCATTGGGAAAGGGACATTAGTCTTTATTTGTATACATAACTGACAGGTTTTACTTAATTTCGTACCTTTTCAACAATGCTTTTTAGGAGTATTTTTTTTAACAAAAATGCTTTTTAGGCTGTTTGGCATAATTCATTGTTATACTAATAGAAGATTTTAAAAATACATAGATAATTTCGCTGTAAAATCTTTACTAATATGGAAACATTGTGTTCTGTTTTTAACTTGTCCAAACACTAACCTCATATAACTGCAAAAAAAGAAACTAAACATGCTGCCACGTTAAAAGTGCGGCAGGATTGCCCGTTCCTTTGGGCACTTCGCTTGTCCATACTTTTGGAGTCCGCTCAGTGAACAAAGTCACGGGGAGTTTGAATGAACCACGATATAAGAAGACTATTTTATTTAATCTGACTCCAAAATGGCCACACAACGCCTTGCGAGATCACCTTTTCTGTTGTTCCCTTTTCAAGAAGTGGCCATCTTGGGGCAAGGCTGTTGCTCTGTAAAGAGAAAATGCATTAAGGTTATCATTTTAGAGCCAGACTCGCACATGAGCCTAGACACAAACATAAGACATAAAAACAGGAATTAAAGCATGGAAATTTACCTTGGCATAATAAGAGCAACACAATCATGAAAATATTGAAGTCATCTTTACTTCCGTAGCGATTAATTGTCTAGATGTATATTGAAAGCACCATAATATTTGTTAACTTTTTTATTCTTAAAGAAAAACACGTTTAAAATGTTTATGCAGGTTTTTGACAAATATTATTGTGCCTTTACATGCTTACCTAGCTTATTGTTCTAGTAAGAATGTTGTCAACATGCAGAATGGGTTGTTTTTAGTGGTTGAAACTTTTTTCCAAGATGGTAGTTTCATTCACCAAATAGTTAATTCCAGTTGTTGGTGCTCCTTAAAACAGTTCATCTGGTGTATTGCAATGGAAACACCCCGAGAAGGTGAAATAATATTCCAAACTGGCAATAACATGATGGCGAAAGTAAAACCTCCTTTGAAGACCCCTATATATTTAAAAAATGTAAAAACAATAAATCTAGCAGGCAGCTCAAGTTGTCCATTGTCAATTCTAAAACACAGCTTCTCAGCAAATGGCCTGTATTGCCGTTTGCCATGTAGGGCCTGCATGTTTATATTCTAGAAACAGACATATGGGACCTTCTCTGACACCAAAGACTCCCCACTACTGAACATTCAAACACCACTGTTCCCTTAATTGGCCATCGAAATAAGAGAATCATATCTTATTTGGATGGGTCATATGCACAGGTTTCATTTTATCAAACCGTGTAGTGAGGAAATTATGTTATCAAGAAATTGTGCTAAATGTGTGCTAAATGAATGAATACGTTTATTGTGTGACTACTTAAAGTCATTACAATATAAAGTTAAAAGCATATATAGTGAATTAAAACGTAATCAAACTTTAAAATCATAGCGGCGATAGGGTGTATGCCCAGCCGGTGTTGACTGTTTTGTTAACAAATAAAGATAAAATATCACCATAGTTCATTCGTTGAGTCCCTGAGAAAAGTAGTCCTTGCGGAGTGGGGTTTTGTTGTGGTAAACCACATCAAACTGTTAGTCATTCCCTCCATGTGCCATTTTTTCTTTCAAGAGTGAACATGCTTGGTAGATGAATTTGCCGAAATTTCCCATGTTCTTCACTATGTCCAAGGTGTAAAGCTGGCAAATGGCATCCTTTGCGGTATGTGTGCCCAGCGAGAGAAGTATAGGCCTGAGATGGATTTGGCGGGCTTGCCGCAGTGCTGGGCAGTATATGAGTATATGTGCCAGGGACTCCCTTCTATACTTGCATAATTGGCACACAGTGATATCTGTAAGCTCTTTCCAGGTTGGGGATAGTTCTTTTATGGGAAGCGGGTGTAGTCTTGAACCTAAGATCTGATGTAATGTCTGGCTCCCCACGGCCTGCATAAGATGGTGCTTAGTTGTTTGCAGAATTTGTGGAAGGCACAGAGTTTTGTGGAAGTCCATGGCAGCAAGGGATTCTATGTCCAGTTTGCGGGAGCAGAGACGCAGCTGCTTTTTTTTCGTTAATTTGATGGCACGATAGTCAATTATACTCAGGTCCCAATTCTCAATGGCTAGCTGTAATAGCTCCTTTGATGCTGAAAGTTTATCAGACCAGGGATTGTTTAGTTTTGAGATAATGGTTTTTATGACAGCCTTCATGGAATTAGCTGGGGCCATGGTTGCCAGATGATGGCATTTTGCTAAAGTAGCCAGTTCTTCTAATTTTTGTTAGATGAGGTCAAACTCGAGATGGATCCAGGTGTTTCTTGTGGATGTGGGCAGACAATATATTTTCTTGTACGTGGCACATTGAATTTTCTCCAGGTCTTCCCCGAGCATTCCCGGAAATGCCTGTTGTGCATGGTTAAGTGATGGTAGCAATTTGGCCCGCAGTACCCTTCGGATGGCCATGGTTGTTGGGCTGTCTAGCGTAGCATGCAGCTTACAGAGGGAGTGCGTGACCATCTTTCCTTTCAGCCGCAATTTATGTAGATGGATCGAAGGGAAGCCTGTCTCACTTAGCCAGGCACGTAGGTATTTGTAACTGTGCACACAGTCCAGGCTCAAAGTACCCAGGTGCAACTTAATGAGCTTTTTCTTTGAATAGCTTCCAAAGATCACGATTTTGGATTTACTCGCATTAGCTGGTAACATATTTTTGGTGTTGTATTCAGCTAAGGTGGTGAGAGCTTTTTGGAAGCCTGTTCTTGTGTGGTCCAAAAGGACTAGGTCGTCAGCATACTGCATTAGATGGATTTTTTTGTCCCCGATTTGTGGGGTAGCGAGGGAGGCCCCCTGTAGTGCCGGGCCCAGGTCAGCAGTGTACAGGTTGAATAGTATCGGTGCCAAGACACAGCCCTGCTTTAACCCCCGGTCTGTAGCTTTTTTTTTGTAGCTGACTCCATGGAGAGTTTTCGAGTACAAGGATGTAATAGCACGCAGTAGGCTCGGGCGGATGTTCCAGCTCGCCAATTTCCACGAGGATGTTTCTGTCAATCCTGTCGAAAGTCGCTGAGTAATCAATGAAGCATGTGAATACTGGGGGAGTACGACGAGCAACTGCTTGTTGGGCTAGATATGACAGGACTGAGATGGTGTCAACAGTGGAGGCCCATGGTCTGAACCCGGTCTGGTAAAATGGCAGAACGCCTTCTGAGTCCACCCAGTTCGCTAGTTCCGGCAAAATGGTGCTTGCGTATGCCTTCCCCTCAATATTCAGCAAAGCAATCATCCGATAATTCCTGGGGTCGGTGTTTGCCCCTTTTTTGAAAATAGTTTGCAGCAGTGAGCCCCTCCAAGAGTCTGGGACCTCTTCTAAGAACCTGCATTCTGCGTACAACATAGCAAAATTTGTAGACCAAAAGTTGATATCCTCCCTGAAAAGGGAGCCGGGCAATCCATTGGGGCCTGGTGCACCATTTTTCCTGATCCTTTTTAAAACAGTGCGGACGACTGCTACGCTTGGAGTTGTGAGTTCCACTGAAAGTCTGGGGCGATCAATCCTGGCAGTTTCTGGATTGCTCTGCATGTATTGATCCTTTACATGTGTGAGTTTCTGGTCGCTGGTGTATACAGACTTCACGTGTGCTACCCAGATCCCTGCGGGTATCAGGTTCCCTCTCTTAGAGGGTCCGTGGATCAGGTTGTTTGAATATCCCCAGAATTGTTGGGTCTTGTTCGGTGCAAGCAGGTCGAAAATTGCTATCCATTTCCCCTCAGTGGCTTCACGTTTTAGGTTCCAGACAAGAATGCCTGTGGGCCGTTGTTGCTAGTTGCAGCTGCTTCTTAGAGGCTTCAGTTCCTTTTTTATTGTGTGTTCTTTGGCTTCTTTTTAGTTGCTGTGCACTTTGTTTGATCTGTAAAGCTGAGCCTTGATTATGGGCTCCTGTGCTTGTTTTGGTGTGAAGGGAGCTTTTCATGAAGCAGAGTGGCTAGTTCTGGAGCGAGATGTTCCCATTCCCCTATGATGTCCGGCACGATAGACCTCGAAGCCCAGCTAGTCCATATAGATTTCCATGAGTCAAATTTGTTAATGGTGATTTTCACCCATTTTATTCTCCTCATAAGTCTGTACTGTTCCTCACCGTTTGAGTGACCGAGATGGCTAAGGATTTATTGGTTGTCCACTGAGGTTTTTAGACTCAGCACAAGGGCTGCATGGTCAATTTCGCTCCGGGGGAGCACTTCATAGCTTGACATAAGGTTCCCTAATCGCTGGCTCAATAAGATATAGTCAATGGGACACTCAATTGAGTAGCCGTGCGCTCTATAAATTCCTTGTAACATAACATAACAATGGTTGTCTGGTTGTTATAAATTGGCGGGTGGACTATGCCCGGCATGGATTGTGCAGATAGGAAGTTAGCTGATTATAGATTATGCGTCTGTAGGAGGGTATTAAATCTCCGGTGCTCCCAGTTGTGCTACTGTCGGCGTTCCGTCCCCCAATGTGGTGCATGTTAAGATCCCAGAGGATGATGATTTCCAGGGATGCTTGTTGTGTTATCAAGTTTTCGATCTGCTGGATCAGCCCAATGAGTTTGTTGTTAGCTCCTTGACTGTGGGGGTTATAATATACATTGGTCAGTAGGATGGATAGTGGTCCTTCAGCGCACTTGAGTCCTTTCAGGAGGCCAGCTAAAAGCATGTTGGAGGTGTTTTTTATTCCCGTAAAGCTCAGCTTCAAGGAATGCTTAATGTATAAAGAAATGCCCCCAGAAGGTCTCCCAAATAGACTAGTTTTGATTGCAAGTTTGAAGAATTCCGCATAGCCTGTGATGGGATTAGATGTAGTAGCCCAAGTTGCCCCTTCAAGGAGCGTAATCGCTGTCGGGTTTTGTAGGGTCTTATGCATGCCTGCCACATTCCAAGGGAGAATATTTAATATTCAAGTCCTTTCTGCAGTGCTATTGTAGCTGAGAAAGTCCATGCTAGGGTCGAGGCCGTGTCTTGTCAGCCATGTTGGAGGCGATCTATGCCCAGTAGGCTGCGTTTGGAGAAGATAGTGAGCGAAAGAGTGGACTGTCTACGATGATCATTGTGACGGACCTGCCGCCGTGCTGGCCATCCACCCTACACTTAATATTCATATTTGCATTACCCAGGGAATTTGCTCCTCTACTGGTCCCTTTCAGGACCGAAACTGTCGAGATGTTGTTGGGGGGTGCGTGTAAGATGAATGGATACTTCTCCTTGTCGAAGATCTGGATGTCGATTCCCCATTCTGCGAACTGATCTTTTTATTTGAGCACGCTTGCTGTTAAACTTGTGTCGCGCCAGGTTATGATGGTTTGTTCTTTCCTAGGCGACGTGGTCATGGTTACAAATTGTACCCTAGCAGTATACCTGGAGGTAATATGAGACAGCGAGTGGATGTGGTGCAAAAGTTTAAGGATGTTTGTTCTATTGAGGACATCCATATTGCCTTTTGAAGAATACAATAGAGTCATGCTGGTCTTGGACAGTTGTCCGTCCCCTAGAATAGGGTTATTTGGCCTGACGCTGGTGTCCATACAAGAGGGCCTTTGCGAAGTTAAAATTGTCAGGGCTTGAGCTTGCACTTGAGTGCTACGTGGATCTTGTTGATGTCCTGAGGTGATCGATTCTACCCCTTGAGCTGGGCTTGAGGGTACTTTGTCCCTGGGAGCTATGTCAGACCAGATGGGCTGTTCTGTTGGACTTACTCTGTTGCTGAGACTTCCTTGAGTGAGTGTTTCTATCCCCAGGCTTTTTTGTGATGATGTTGGAAGCCTTATATGAATGCCTAGTTCTTGGGGGAGCTGAGAGGCCACGGAGTGGTGTCCCTCGAGGTGGTGAGTTAAAGTGGACATGCCTGAGTCACTGGCCAGTGGGCTCTGTTGGTGTTCGTTTGCGATTTTGCCCCATAGAACAGAATTTTGAATGTTGACTGACTGCGGATTTTTGATCCAAGCCTAAAGTGATTTTTCCCCTTGCAGGGGGGTCAATATCTGGGTCTTGCAGGACCCCATGGTGGCCTGCGCATATGTCTGCCCCGGATATTTTTTTTTGTTGTTTGGCGATTCGATTCTGAGGCGGCCGGCGGATGTGCGTTTTCTAAGAAATATGGGGAACAGTGGTGGGCTGTTTCCGACCTCAATATTCCGCTTTGGTAGTTCTTTTCTTCCTGCCGAATTACTTGATTTGGGCCAAGTACTGGTCGTTAGTTGTCGCTTTAAGTGTTTTTGTTGCTTTTTGAGGCATTTCTTCTCTCTGCGTGTCATGGGCAGTGATGTTTGAGGCGCCCCCTGCAGGGCTGTGGCCACTAGGTTGTGAGATTTTGAGGCCGCTGTTTGGTTGCTGTTCCCTATTGATGATTCTAAATGATTTGCTGGGCTGCTGCAATTGGCTGGGAGCGGGGGCCAGTTCTCTATTTGCATCTGTAAGCTCACTTATTTTATCCTCCGAGGTCTGTGAGGCTGAGCAGATTTGGATTTTAAATTTTAGCTCCTCCACCAACAAAGTGAGTACCCTGGGGAGGGATGCTAGTTTGTCCACTATCTCAGGGCATCGGCATTCAAATGAAGGGGTCGGACTGCTCCTAGCTGCCATGATGCTGTCGACTTTCTTGGCCACGTCAGCCATTGTAAGTACCATTAATTTTATGGCTTCCATCTGTAATTCCAATTTCTCCGATTGCCATGTTAGGGCATTTATGGCTGCTGACAAGGAGGTGTTGACTGATTTTAGCAAATTATTTTGAGCGCATGAAAGCTCGAATGGTAGTAACGAAGGTGATCTATGCAGAGAGTAGCTTACTTATGGCTCTGAGAAGGAATCTAAGATGATACATGAGCCCTCATTTCGCTTGTGCGAGATTTGATCTTGATGAAGCCTGCCCTTTGTGGCTTTATTTTCTATGCACGAGGTGTGGGGGATCGGTTTTGAGATGTCGAGCGGGCTGATAATGCAATCCAGTCCCTCTAAGGCCGTGGCAGTAGCAGTTTGAAGACTTCCTTGTTGCATTCTTTTCTCTGTGTTGGGGGGCTCCAATGCTGTGCTTTGGTGCGCTCCCAGGTTATAAGGAGAGTGAAGCCATTTCTTTTCTCTAAGGGAACTGGCATCCTTGGAGTGGCTTAGCGCTGTATTTATAGCTGTTGTATGGGAGATTTCTATTCCTGTTGATGTGGGTCTGGTCCCAGTATTGCTATCTATGTTGTCTGTACTGTCTGTGCTCGTTGTAGGTGTGCCTTGCACGGGTGTGCCTTGCGTGTGTTTGGGTGAGGAGGCATTGATGGCGTTATCTTTTGAGGCACACCGCATCCTTGCTGATGGGACCCGGAATACACTCTATAAAGGTCAAGTCCCGGGGCTGTGCCCAGCTGTGCAAATCGTATGCCTTTGAGTTGATGAGCTGAGTCGTTGTTCTCCCAGATGCGTCTCCATGTTGTGGCGGGCCCTCAGAGGTGGATTTAGATCTCTGCTTTGGCCTGGCCGTTAGCAAGTGAGTACTTTGTTTTACCATTTTACTGGTGTTGTCCTTGTCCCGATCTTAAATATGTAGGGGAGAGGGGCACAAGGGCAATTATGTCGGATCCCGCAGTGGAAGTAGTAATTTGAACAAGGTTTAAACAGGATCTGCACCAAGGGCTGGTTTGGGCCTAGTTTTCTTAGGCGTTCAATCAGTTTTGGCACACCCGGTTGCCCACAGACTTTTTTTCCCAGAGGCAAGGAAGCTGATCACCGCTGTGTAGAAGGGTGGGAGGGTAGGTATAGCCGTCACAAGAATTTTACAGTGATTGTGGATGGTGTCCTGGCTGCTCTGCCTCTGTCTTGTGGTGAGCTGTTGGGCACTGGCAGGGCTAGCAATATTGCTGTAACTTAATTCAGCCTACCTGGTGCTTTAACTTGTTGCCTTTGAGAATTGCTTTAAAAATTGCTGTGAGGCTTTCTGAGGGTCTGGGCGGGCTTGCTGCTTGGACATCAGCTGCTAGAGGAACAGTAGGTATAAACGGCCCGAGCCATCTGAGTAGATTGTCCTTAAATTCCTTAAAGTGTCTTAGGTCCAGTGTGGTCCGTTGAGATGCCTGCTCATCCTGTCTGTCCCAGCTTAGCCTGGCTAAGCCTCTCCCCCCTCTCTGCCTCAGTCCTCCCTGTTATGGTTCCTGGATTTTTCAGGGGTGGGGGGTGGTGAGGAGCCAGCAAGTGTGGGCAGGGTGTAAGCGGCATCCTGAGGGGCGTCTTGGGGGCTCCTTGAGTCTCTGACCGGGGTCAAGAGGGCCAAGGGGAGCAAACTATGGAGCGAGAAGGAGGGGCAGCAGACTGAGAGTGGCCGCCCGATCCGCAAGCTGCACCTGCCTAATGCCGGCCACCTCCGCAAGTCTTGGGCGGAGTCGCGGCTCCAGCCTTTGGTGCCACTGCTGCCCCCTGCTGCAGCCTCCGGTCAAAACGCCCGATGCTTCTCTGGGGGCGGATATGGTGCAAACTGCTTGCTCTGGCTGGCAACACCGACAACCGTGGGTTTCACCAGCATTCACGCCACGGATTTCTCCCGCATTCACCCGCGGCTCCTGCTGTGTGCACAAACACACAAGCGCTGCTCCACGCTACTACTGCTGCGTGCTCCTCTTACGTACTCCACCTGCAGTACTGACACGGAAAGGGCGTTCACCTGGCTTCCAAAACTAATGAGTCACCACAATGTATGCTAAATGCATTATCTCTTGTGTGGCTCATTCTCACAGATTTTCTTGTGGGTGTACAGATAGTGCAGCAGAAACGTTTGGCAAACCTCCAAGGTGGGGTGCTATCAATGATTGCACATCCCTTAGGAATTATAGTTGGCATCCTTCCAAATGCAAACTGCTGGTCCTTGTTTGTGGGTACATACAGAGAAATAAAGGCCATGGGTCAGTATCTATGAAGAGGCATCATCCACCTTGGCCCCCAAGGGGCCAAGATGCTGAGTGCAGTTCAAGACTGCACCCAGTCTCCAACTGCACTTTAGGTTCTCCCTTCAATGATGAGTAGTCAGCTGCAACCAACCACGGAGCAGATGGTCAACCGAAATTGCATATTTCTGCTCTTGTCGTTCGTTTGTGCATGTGATAATTATGTGATGTGTAAATATTATTTTTGCAAACAATATAGATATAACTTTCAGGGTAAATGGAACTATACTTGTCCAAAGTGCATGTGATGTGACTCCTGATGAAGCAATTGGGGTGTATCCAGCCAGTAATCTGTGTTAAAATGGAGGATCAACCAGGTGGAAAGTCAAATTCTTGTGAAATCGGGTCCGGAGCCACTACCACCGCAGGGGATGCTGGCCAACTCGTCGCCAAAATCTTAGAGGTTCCAGATGTACCACACAGGAAACAATGTGGTAAGGTAAGTAAACTTTATTATGTAGTTGTAGCCTGCGGAGGTTGAGCAGCTCATCCCTGGCCAGCTGTTAATCAACTGCCAGCTCTGGAACCCTGGACTCACGAGTGGAACATGGAATACACTGGGCACAGTGCTCCATACTCCAGACATGAGACCAAAGCTCATCACAACACACTGATACTCCTATTACAAGGGGGGTGGCATACTGCGTCAGGAAGCAGTGGTGCTGGAGCAATTGCCAAAGTGGGAGTGCTGCCATTAATGTTATAACACTAAAGTCATAGAGATTGTGAAAAACTCAACCATCAAACAAAAATAAACAAGTGGAGCAAATGAGCCATGCCCATTCAGCAGGAGAGTGGTAAGGGTGTAGTATGTAGATGGAGGTGTATTTTGGAGCACTGGTGAGGAAGAGCACTGTCATTTACAGACAGCAAATTTTCCATTTAAATGGTCACTAAATTTGCATAGTCATGCCGTTTTACTGTTAAAATTCGAAATCACAAAAACTTATTGTGGAATGTGGGTTTCAGCGAATATTTATTATTTGTGCATCACCAAGTAAACGGTCTTGATTTGTTTTGATCCTATGAAAAGCTTTCTTTTCATCACATTTCAGAATTACCAAAAATGTACTCCTTTTGTGCTTTCCTAATTGCTGACAAAATCGGAAATATGTGTATAGTTCATTTACCGGTATTTAAAAGTTGTTGATTGTTAGAAAAAAACTGACATCCTACAACTTTTCTTTTCACCTCCTGTACCCCAGCAGGATTGTGACCTAGACAAGTTTTACAAAATCTTCTCACTTTGCAGTCAGAGATATAAAAGTACACACCAGTTTCTGAATAAATCAGTACTTTGTCAGAAGACATAGCCTGACATTTGACCTTTGTCTTTAAATGGGCAGGAAATGTGACAAGATAAACACAACATTTAAAGGCATTTTAATTGCTCATTCACCTTCTGAACTCTAGCAGGATTATTCATAGTGGTGCTGCCGCACCTCTTTTTCCAGCACCTGTGTCAGGAAGTACCAAAAGTACCTGTATTGATACTTCTGGTGTGCGCAAATTCCAAGTTATTACAAGATTGACCCAGAGAAACAGCAAATAATTTGTGGGAATCAATGTTTCTGCACTGAATCCTTCATGTTATTTCACATTTGTGTGACATGTTTCAATCAGACATTTTTCCTGTTTCGAGTTGGTGAAATGTCTGGATGTAAAACTCAGGAGTCATGGTTTTCCTAAAGCTCTAGTATGCAAACTGAAACTCCTGTACTGTTCACCTCAGAAATTAAGGCCCACTCACAATGAGGGTCCAAAATGGTATTCAAAGAAATCACTGTTGGCCTATATAGTTAGACGTTTAGCTACAAAACTGATCACTTTCCAATAAATCACACAAGAGTTGTAACAATGTGATGAAGCTCATGTCTTTTCAGCCATCTGTTCAAAGCAATGTGTAATCTTGCACAAATCTCCAGATCATCAGTTGTTTCTCAGATTCGTTGGTCTTTGTAGGAGTTGTAGATCCCTCTCTTTTTGAGCTGTCTGATTGGCCATCCTTCCTTCTCTGGGCACATGACTGTGTCCCACGGTTGCTGATTTATTCCCGGTGATACTAGCGAGAGCTCTCTTGACCATGCAGTTTGAAGGACCATGTGGGTGAATAAATGGCTTGGGCTTTAGTATTTCCACTCTATTTTCTGTGGTACTGTCAGGCCCACTCTCAGTACATAGCTTGCAGGAGCCAGCACAGCATGGCAGCACCATTAAGGTGTGGGGAATCCTGCTAACCTGACTGGCTCTGCTATGCTTTAACCCATGCCTAGTCAGTGCATCATCTTTTCCCTTCCTATACTTGGGTGGAGGTGTGGTACTCTGCAGGGCTATTTATTTTAACCACCCTAACAGGTCTATGTCAGGTGCAGTTCCTTAAGTCTGACTCAATAGACCATGATAAAGACCAACAGGCCTGGAAACTCAAACGTCCTCTCTATTAGACCCCTACCTCCATAATTACCATGAACAGCTGCCCCGACTAAATGGACTGACCATAATTTACATAGGAAGACAGCGAAAAAAGACTACATTGAATGATACACCTGGTCATGGAAATAGAAATAGGACTAGATCACTGAATGGTAAGTAAGAACCACCCACGCTTTAAGAGGGACAATGAAAACTCTATTGTTATTTGAATACTGTGAGACTTGGATGATTTTTTATGGAATTAAAGGGCAGTGATTTGTAATGAAAGATCCCGACTTTGAAAGAGACAAAACATTGGACCAACCACAGTAAAAGGACTCTCACTTAATATATCACTTAAGATTTGAGTAGAAAACTCTGCTTTGAATGGCTTAATCTTAAGAGGGACAACAACCTAAATGACGCTTTCATTACAGTAAGTCTTTGGAAATGCTATGTGCTGAAATTATAGAAAGACGCACCCCTTGGAGGAATAACATAAGTCTTCAGTATCTGTAGTAGGACTCTTTACAGATACTAAGTAGGACCTCAATGTTGGTAGTAGGCTACCCTTCTACAGAGACTGGCTGCCTTAGTGGTATCTTCCCATCAGAACAGACTCCAAAAAGCTGATTCTAAATTCTTTAAGATCGTCTACCAACCGAAGCTCTCAAAAAATGCATCAAAAAATCACAAACACAGATTGCTTAAAGAATTCACAGAAGCACATATCTTTGACCTCTACTTCTGCATGAAGAAAAGGATGGCTGAAAAACTGATCTAAACTTCATCACGCACAGCACTTCCTCTTGGAAAGACTATTTTGTTAGTCGCCTTTGTGTGATATATACAACTGAAATCCCATATGATTTCAAGCTCTCTATCTCATCAACCTCCAGTTTCAAATCTGAAGTTTCAATCTCCATTTACAGGCTAGGCAATATTCTGATCAAAGCCTCGAACCACTACCTCATAATATTTTATCCTAAATTCTGTACAATATTGAACCCCATAAACTCCAGATAAACCCATGGTCTATGTCCTGTTTCCAAAAGAAACAAGAGAATCTCTGTACTGGCGTGAATGTATGACATTTTCAGCATTCTGTCCATCAATTGTTCTTTTTGCATTTCTCACCCCGAGTGGTACGGGTATGCCCAGATGTGGGTCCCGTGTTCTCCTGCCACTGGAGTCAAGCTAGCCTGGCTGATGAGGGGTGAAACCCCGAAACCGGTCCTAGGATGCTTGTTTCCAGTCCAGGGAAGACCTGGCTTGGAAGTTCGGGCTGGACTGTTCCCATGGGGAACAGGGTCAAGACTGATTTGCATATGGCTGGGTCTAAACTGGAATGGCATGGGGAGCAAAAAACTATGGATTTAGGCCCAGATCTCTGTACTGGGGTGAATGCATGACATTGTTCAGCATTCTGTCAATCAATTGTTCTTTTTGCATATGTCCTGTTTCCCACAGCCTGCTTATTCTCCAGTCTAGGATATTCCGTTCAACCATCTCTACTTTCTCTCTCTCATACCCCTGTAATTCTCATTCCCATAGCTCCACCACCCTGGCAACTCATACTCCACCTAACCCCCATTTTCACTGCCCAACCTCAACCCAGCAACTCGACTACAATCCCCCATCTATCTCAACCCACTTTCTTACTGCACCTAAATACCCTACCACCACAACACTGCTTCTTCTTCCCACTGCCTTCTCTCCATTCATACCTGAGCTCCCATACTACCTCCTTTCCAGACCTAATTAGAACCTCCAACATTCTTCCACCCTATCTATCTGCTCTTATACTTGATTCTCCCAGTAACCACAAGTGATACTCTCACCCAAACTCTCCTTAGCCTATGAGAGTGTCTCCTCTATCGCCCAAAGTCTTCTCTTCTTTCTAGGAGCCCTATGCCCCCATGCAGTTTCTAAAGCACGGTTTACTCCCCTAGCCCATGATGGAGCAGGGAAAATAAAAAAATTTAACCCCTAACAAATTATATAATTAATTAATTAAAAATGTTCGTTTAAATGTATTAATCAATATTGTATATGTGGGAATGGTAATATGCCAATGTATGTGCTAAATAATCTATTAATGAATGTCCGTGTGTCTAATCATAACGTAAGAATAAAAAGCGTACTAAATAAAATAAATGCATGTTTGTGCTTCATAGAAATAAAATGTGTCGTTGCAAAAACAATAGTGAAGGAAATCATGAAGGGAAAAGGATAAATGCAGCAATGACTTTAGATTGGCCACAACAGGAAAGTTGTGCATTAAGAGAAATAAGACAGTCTATGACAATTACTTTGTAGGTTCCAGTATCTGCCATGACAATTATCAAATTCTGGGAGGTTGGGGATTCAAAGGTGGAAAGGACCCAATATTTCCAGGTATCTATTATATTTGTGGGAATAGAGCTTATTACAGGTTACCGGACCATTGGTATGGAACTTGCTATGTAGGCCTGGTCTTTCCAAAAAATTTTCACATGGACAGAGAAGAAAAGGGAACATACAAGATGATTAATAGATTTACACGTAGAAAAAGGGAACGTTTTTCAGAAATTGTAGGTGATATTTTTGGAGCATTAATACCAGCAGTGGGAATATCTTTGAATGCATTTAAAATTCGAAGTTATCCACAGTAGTAGATCGTTTGTCTACAGATACTGTGGGAGGGTTCTTAATGGTAAATACCGAAATGGTTGCCATGAGAGCTATGGTGATGCAAAATCGGCTTGCCCTTGATATTCTTTTGGCAAAAGAGGGTGGAGTCTGTGGAATGTTGAAAGTCCAACATTGTTGTACTTACATTCCGGATAACAGTGAAAATATACAGAAGTATATTACAAATATTACAAGTCTGCACAAAGAATTAGTTCCACTGGAGGTTGAAAGTGTTTTGGGAAAACTTGGTAGAGGGTTTTCCTCAGTAGCAAATTGGTTAACTAGGATGAGTAAACTAGTAATAGGGAAAGTTATAATAGTAGCAACTATAGTGATATTGTTAGCCATGACATTGAAAATAGTAATAACATGTATAAAGAGAAAAGTAAGACAGAATAAGATAAGAAGAAATAACAGAATAATGAGAGAAAGAGAGAGAGAAATGGGTGAAATTGAGTTGGAGAAAATGAAAGAAAGCATGTATAAAGAGACTAAAAGGCAAGATGAAGAAGAGACAGAGATATGAATAACAGAAAGTAAAGGATGAAAGACATGCTGCCTGAAAAGAAGTATGACTTGGTTTTATGTGGTGATTTAAAAATCACCAAAGGGGGAGTTGATGGAGCAGGGAAAATAAAAAAATTTAACCCCTAACAAATTATATAATTAATTAATTAAAAATGTTCGTTTAAATGTATTAATCAACATTGTATATGTGGGAATGGTAATATGCCAATGTATGTGCTAAATAATCTATTAATGAATGTCCGTGTGTCTAATCATAACGTAAGAATAAAAAGCGTACTAAATAAAATAAATGCATGTTTGTGCTTCATAGAAATAAAATGTGTCGTTGCAAAAACAATAGTGATGGTAAGTAAGGAGCAGCTTAAATGTCGCTTTTTGCTAGGTAACAACTAATTGGGGTACGTAGACGGGAGGGAAACGAAAGGGATATTTTTCTCTATTTTAATTATGTTTTATTTGCCTCAAATTAGTGCTTCTAAAGTAGAACCGAGTGGCGAGATAAAATGGCCGCCAGTGGGAAGATGTGCGCAGGCGCAAGGGGACACGTGGTACGGGATGAGATTGAAGAAATCTGGAACCTCGTGATGTCTCTGAGAGGCTAGGATGCAAGAAATGGTCAAGGCTGGTGTGACCTAATTGAACTGATAGTGTGCCGTGATGATCAGGAGAGAGTCCGTGGGAAAGGAGCCCAAGAGAAAGGACAATGACTGCGGAGTTCTTGAATGTGTCAAAAGAAGATACAAATGGACTGATCGAATCGGATGGAAATGTTTAAGCGTATGGGAAAGGAAATGATCCAAGGACCCTTGAATCCAAGAGAACTTGATTAAAGAATGAATAAGCTGACATGCATGGACCAATGAAAGAAAAGCGTGATATTAATGTTGCAACAGTTAGTTAGCAAAGTTAGAATTGGGGTATAAGAGGGCCTACTCTTAGTGGGAGGGTTCAGTTCCAGGGAGTTCCAGAGAGTTCCAGTCAGAGTTCCAAGCAGTTCGAGAGTCGTGGTTGCAGTAGAGGAGACGGGTTGCAGGTAGCTGATGCTGACGAGCTGAAGTTGCTGTTGCTGTCTTAACTTTACAGTTGAGTATGAGAATCAGGCTATTTCTAATCCCAAAGTTAGGTTAGAAATCATTAGGCTAAATTAGGAAGCTAGGCAGGTAACTAGGGTTTTTGGCTTCATGACAAAATTTCCTTTTCTGCAATAAATTGGTTATGCTTAATAAAATTGTGAATTTAAAAATGAATAATTGAATAAAGTATTAAATTCTTTCCATGCTTTTAAAATTATATAAAATTTAAGATTCTTTAAACCCAAAATGACTCAGTGGTTATTTTCCTAAATGATTGTGACATGAGTAATTGGTTGATTGTGATTCAGCTGGTCTTAATCACTATGAACTAATTTCTTAAATGAATGATTCATCGACAAAACAATGAGCAGGAATATCTTAAGAAATAACTAAAAGAAAGTGACAAATTAAGGTAAATAGATATCCTTGCTCTTCCAGCGGTACACAAAATGGTGTTCTCCATTTAGTTCTCATGCTTCTCCTAGGAGTACAGAATTTCATACAGGTGTAAAAGGAAATCCAGGTGTGTGTGTGTGTGTGTGTTAGGCGATGTTTATGGGCCCCATCGTCATGAGGATATGAGAAATATAGTTTACCCCTGGATGACCTATAAGTAACCTGGGAGGAGAATAGTTTTCATTGTACGCGCTGCATCAGATTTCTTGGTAGCAGAGTTATGGTTTTCTATAGATTAGTTTAGTGATTATTGTTTATTGATTATTGATTATTTGATGACTAACACTATATGTTGAGTCGCGTTATGTTATATGTAAGTTTTCACGCTTCTGGGATGTAGGAAGTGGAACACGTGTGGCAAGAGAAGTCACATGGAATTTGGTACATGGTCTGAATTCATTTTGGTTATAACGCAGGTTGTGTTATGTTAGGGATTTCGGTGTGAAAAGTGTGTAAATGAAATAGCAAATCACGTTTACTTGTGAAACTTTGGCCTTAATTCTCAGGAGCCTAGTCTCCACATGTGTCTTATCCCCAGAGAAACGAGTAAATTGTTTGTTTGAAAGAAGGGTAAGGTAGAGGGAAGTGCTACTTTATCGGCGAAAGTAAATAATTCTGTGGTAGGGTAGAGGTAAGCGCTGCCTACTGGAAAAACAGGATTC
Source organism: Calotriton arnoldi (assembly GCA_963921515.1). Lineage (NCBI taxonomy): Eukaryota > Metazoa > Chordata > Amphibia > Caudata > Salamandridae > Calotriton > Calotriton arnoldi. The sequence goes on along the minus strand of CAWUFW010000648.1, from coordinate 168,876 downwards.
TTGTGTAAAAGGACAAGGCTGTCACTTTGTTTAGCGAATCAGACTATGGAATTGTTTATTTGTTGTAACTAACGAAGAAAAACAGTAAAAAGAAAAATTGCCGATAAATTTTGTAAAGGAGGGGTAAAGAGTAGAAGTGACGTGGAAAAGTGCCGCGCTAGGATTGGTTAGTGCACTAGTCACGTGAATACAGAGCAGGAGTGACGTAGAAAAAGTGCCGCGCTAGGATTGGTTGGTTCGCGGACGGTGGAAATTGTTCTGATTGGTACGTTAGTGTGAATCGCGCTGTAATTGGACGAAGTTCCGTACACAGAAACAGCGTTAGAGTAAAGAGAAAACAAATAGAAAACATGCCGTATTACGAGTATGAAAGGGAGAGAACGTCATGGACAACGAAATTAAAGAATTTCTTTAAGAAAGACAAAAAGGTTGTGACTAGAGAGGGACAAGTAATTCCTCCGCCGAAATCAGCAGCTTCACATATGATGCTGAAATATGGATATCATACGTGCATATGGTTGGATAATTGGGTAAAATATACAAAGAATGATGGAGCATTGGCTTTTCCTGAAAATGGTTCTTTTAATGTAGCGATTTTACGGAATTTAAAAGAAAAGATGCTTAAATTGGAACCTAGACCTAGACCGACACAGTTTGAGGCTTTAACAGAATGGGAAGATGAGATGTACGAGAAAGAAAGATTCAGAGGTATGAAAGGTTATGAGTTCGTGCCCGGAAGATTGTGGGGAATGAATCATGAGGACAGAATAAAACGATGGAGATGTGCTAACATGACAGGAGGTTTGTTTCCAGCTTTTACAGTTGAGGAAGGGACTAAGAAAAAACGGACTGAGAAAAAGAAACATTTAGAGAGAGAAAAGTATATGCATGAGAGCGAAACGGATGACGAGTTGCTGGAAGATATATTAAATAAAAATCCACCTCCGTATCAGCAGAATTCTACAGTGGTGACACCAAATGCGCCACCAATAGAAACTATGCGAAATAAAAGTCCAGAAAAAAGACAAGAAATAAATAGGTCACAAGAACAAATAAGAACTTCCCAAAATGAGGGAATAGAAAATGATAGTGCAAGAGAATTGGCAAGGACAACAAAAGAATTAACTGAGAAAATTAGAGAATTAACCAAGAATATGGAAGCAGTTACCGTACCCGTAACAATAGGTCCAGTAATACCAGTTTTCGAGAATCAGAAAATTGATGAACGATCTTTGGTGATTCCCTTGAGTTCGCAATTCCAAAGAGAAAAGGAAAGAATGGAAACAAGTCCAGGAACGAGCAATTTGACTAGTGCTTACAGACCAAGTCCACCTGAAAATTTGACAGTGAATGAGTGTAGCGGTAGGAAAATGCCTATGGTAACTGAATCTGCAACAGTGACACCTGAAAAGAGTGGAAATTGGACAGAAATAAATAGTACTCCTATAGGTCCGACTCCTGATGAGTTAAATGAGTGGATAAAAGCTTTTAAAATAAAAGAAACAGAAGAAAAACCATTAGATGTGATCAGATTGAAAATTGACATGGAAGAATTAATTCTAGGAACGATTGGTACAGAAAAGATAAAGAATTATCAGGATGATGAAATAATGTTTCTGTGCAAAAGTATAACATGGAGGGCAAAGAATTTACATGACAAACTAGAAGAAGTGGCCGGTGAGATTGGAATAGATTTTGCAAAAGTAAAAACGTTGCAGAAACCATACAGAGTAGATTTTTGTGAAAAAGATATTGAAAATTTGAATACAGCAGGAAGGTTGACACAGATAAAAGAGTTGATTGTTTTGTTGAGAAAATGGGGTGATGTAGACAGATGGAAGGTTAGATGGACAAAGAAGAATGAGAAAAGCGTAGACAAAGGTTCATTGGCTTTTATGATAACAGAAAAGGAACATGTTGTTAAAGAGTACCCTATGAGAGAAACTCCAGGTGGTAGTTATGTGCATGTTCCCTGGACTAGGCAGGACATCCTGTCATTTACAAATGACTTTCCAAAGTTAAGAGAAAAGCCAGTTGAGTGGTACCGACAGGTAGAAAGGTTTGTAAAGGTCTCGAAAGTGTTGTGGATAGATTTGGATGGATTGTTTGACATAGTGGTACCAACGGATCTGTGGTCAGAATGTAAGATTACAGTTGACTGGCCAACTACAGAATATCCAAGAGATCCTAAGACAGGAGCTCCAGGACCAGATGTGATGAAGAAATACGACAAGGTGATTACCTTTTTGAAAAATAAGATTCCTCCAAAAGAGACAGATTGGGTTAAGATTGATAGAACTACACAGGAAAATAAGGAGAGTGTACATGCATATTATGAGCGATTGTTGTTGGTTTTCAAACAGTATAGTGGTTATGAGGAATTAAGTGAGAAGGATATGAGTCATTTTGTATACCGATTTGTATTTGGCTTGAAACAAGAAATAAGCGATATGATTAAGCAACATATGATAAACTGGCAGAATGCAAGTGTAGATGAGGTGCTGAGGTATGCTAAGTATTGTAGTGATGAAATAGAGAGTAAACAGCGTAAGTTGAAAGAAAAAGCAATGTGGGCACAAGTGAAAGTGGCAGAAAAACAAGAAGCCCAATTGGATAATAATAATGGAAACGAATCAGGACAGAATAAGATGCGACCAAATATAGGTAAAGGAAAAGGACAAGTGAGTCTAGAAGAGGCAAAGAAGAAATGGCCATGTCATAATTGCGGAAAATTAGGGCATTGGAGAAATGAGTGTAAGTTCCCACCTAAACCTAATCCGGAACATCAATCATTAACTCCACAGGTGCAGAATGAGGTAGTTGTTCAACAAAGTCAGGTGCCACAACCACCACTTCCCAACACTGTTAACCAGCAAAGATACAGTACAGAAACAGGATTCTACGGAGGAGAGCAGGTAACACAGTTGCCGAGAGCAGCTAACATTTCCCAGTATTGGTTGCATCAGAGTGAGGATGACCCGGATGAAAGTTTCTGACGGTGCGCAAGAGAGGGGAAAGAGTGCGTGCTTGGCGCAACTCTAGAGGTAGATCAGTCTGGTCCCTTTGTGGATGGAGAAGTGAATGGAGCAAACGTAACATTCCTTGTCGATACTGGAGCTACCCGTTCTACTGTTAGGTCAGTGGAAATTCCGAACCTTCCTCTCTCAGGTGAATGCATCCAAGTGGTAGGAGTAGCCAATCAGCAGATTAAAACCCCACTTACTGAATTGGTAGAAGTAAAAATTGGTTCTTTTAGAAAAATGCATAAATTTGTAGTGTGCGATTGTAGTCCTGTAAATCTTCTAGGTCGTGACCTTTTGTGTAAAATGAATTGCACGATTTATTGTACACCAGAAGGAATAGGTTTTCAGACTTCGGATGAAGATGTTTTGTATAAAGTAACTTTGATGAATCAAGAACCTGAAACGAATGGTTTATTTCCTGCATTTGATGCAGAAAAACTTCCAGAAGAACTAAAAGGTGCAGTAAAAGAAAGTGTGTGGGATTTTACAGGAGAGGACATTGGATTAATGAGAGAAGTTGATCCCGTAAAAGTGACAGTGAAAGAAGGGATAAGTTATCCAAACACGCCACAGTACAAATTAACTCCAGAAATAATTGAAGGAATAACTCCTGTGATAAATAAGATGATTGAACAGGGAATTCTGAAAGAAATCATGAGCAGTCCATGTAATTCACCTATTATGGGACTGAAAAAGCCAAATGGAACATACAGAATAGTACAGGATTTGAGAAAGATCAACAAAATAGTTGTACCATGCTGTCCAATAGTGCCAAACCCTGCAGTGATTCTATATCAAATTCCGCATGAAGCTGAGTGGTACACTGTGATAGATTTGTGTCATGCATTTTTCTCTATTCCTTTGCATCCAGATAGCCAGCCATTATTTGCATTCCGTTTCGGAGAGCGTATTTTGGCATGGTGCCGAATTCCACAGGGGTATACAGAAAGCCCCTCAATTTTTAATCAGATTCTAAAGAGATCTCTGGAAGATTTAAAAATGCCAGAAAAATCAGTGATGGTGCAGTATATCGATGACCTATTGGTAGCATCGAAAACCAAAGAGGCATGTGTAAGTGACACAATTGCTTTACTGAACCATTTGGAGAAAAGAGGACATAAGGTGTCCCCTTCAAAATTACAGTTTTGTCAGAAAGAAGTCCAGTATTTAGGGCATAAAATTGAGAAAGGAGTGCGGAAAATAGCGACAGAAAGAGTAAGAATGATTCAAGGAATGAGAGCACCAATGACTCAAAGAGAGGTAAGAATGTTTTTGGGAATGGTTGGATATTGTCGACAATGGATAAGTGGATTTTCTTTGATTGCAAAACCATTACAAAAACTGACAAAGAAAGATGTAAAAGACCCTTTTGAGTTAAACAAAGAAGAAATGAAATCTTTCAAAGAATTGAAAAAGAAACTGTGTGAGGCCCCTGCATTAGGCATGCCTGATTATGAGAAGGATTTTGAGTTATACTGCAGTGAAAGAGATGGATGTGCATTTTCAGTACTGGTACAAAAACACGGCACCATGAAGAGGCCTATAGCTTACTTTTCAGCTGTTTTAGATCCTATAGCAAAAGCATTGCCTGGATGTTTGAAAGCAGTTGCTGCTACTTGTGTAAGTCTGGAACAAAGTGAAGGTATAGTGATGGGGTATCCACTGAGAGTATATGTTCCCCATTCAGTAGAAATTCTTTTGACAAGAACAAAAACACAGTACATGACACATAGTCGGCTGACTAAGTACGAAAAAGTCATCTTGAGTGCAGAAAATGTGACCATAGATAGATGCATAAATGTAAATCCTTCGACATCATTGCCAGATGAAGAGAGTATAATTGAACAAGATGAAGTAGATCATGATTGTCTGAATGTGCTGGAATATTGCACAAAACCAAGAGCTGACATAAAAGATGAACCGTTAAAGGAATCCGATTATGTCATGTTTGTAGATGGTTCATGTTTACGCACAAAGGAAGGAGTGTTAAGCGCAGCTTATGCAGTATGCACAGTGGCAACTGTGATGGAAGCGTCTTGTCTGAAAGGAGTTAGGTCAGCCCAAGTTGCGGAACTAATTGCTTTGATTCAAGCATGTAAATTGGGAAAAAATGTACGAATCACGATTGTGACCGATAGCCAATATGGTTTCGGCATCGTACATGATTTTGGCCAGATTTGGTCACAAAGAGGATTTTTGACATCTGCAGGAACACCTATCAGAAATGGAGATTATGTTAAAAAACTGCTTGAGGCGATACAGCTGCCTAAACAAATAGCTGTAGTGAAGTGCAAGGCGCATAAGAAAAACGAAGACTACATAGCGGTCGGCAATAATTATGCTGATGAGATCGCTAGATATTGTGCGGAAAACATGGCGTCCCTGAACAAAAATAGAGAAAGGGAGCATGTCTCTTGTCCTTTGCTTTTCACTAACGCAGTCGAAACATGGGATGAAGTAAGGCAGTTACAAGAAACAGCAAGAGATGAGGAAAAGGATTACTGGATTAAAGCAGGATGTAGAAGACAGGAAGATAATGGAGTGTGGGTATACAGAGATGAAAGACCAGTTATGCCTGATAGCATGATTGCAGACATGGCACGGATGTACCATGGACAAGCTCATATTGGGAGAGATGCAATGATCAGACTTTTTAGACAGACCTGGTATAACCCAAAATTCAGAGCCATTGCTGAAAGTCTTTGTCAAAGATGTCTTATTTGTCAACAGTTTAACCCAGGAAGGAAAACCGTAGTGAGTCTAGGAACAATAGGACGAGAAGGAGGTCCATTCACAAGGATACAGATGGATTTCATTGAGATGCCCCCTAGTAACAGATTAAGATATGTTCTGGTGGTCGTCTGTTTGTTCTCTCGTTGGGTGGAGGCATACCCCACAAGAAGGAATGATGGAACAACAGTGGCAAAACTTATGCTACGAGAGTTCATTCCGAGGTATGGTTTTCCAGTCACAGTTGAGACAGATAGAGGAACACATTTTCAAAATGAGTTGATCCAATTGATTTGTGAAGCACTGAGTATTAAACAAAAATTACATTGTGCTTACAGACCAGAGGCTTCTGGGGTAGTAGAGCAGATAAATGGAACAATTAAAAACAGATTGGGGAAAATGTGTCAAGCTACAGGACTCAAATGGCCAGATGCACTGCCTCTTGTTCTGATGACCATCAGAAGCATCCCTGAAAAGAAAACGGGACTCAGTCCTCATGAAATGATCATGGGACGAGCAATGAGACAAGCCCACGTACCAGTCAACAAGTTATTAACAATAACTGATGATCTAATACTGGATTATTGCAAAGGACTGGCTGATGTGGTGCGTTCTGTGTTTCATCAGGTTGGACCGGATGCGACCACTCTTGAAAGAAAACCAGCCCACGACTTGAATCCAGGAGACTGGGTCCGTATTAAAGTCCACAGGAGAAGAAACTGTCTAGTTCCGCGTTGGGATGAGCCAAGACAGGTAATCCTAGTAACAACGACTGCTGTCAAGTGTGCAGGAGTGAAGAACTGGGTTCATGCCAGCCACACAATCAGAATTCCAGAACCTACAGATCGACATGTGAGTCGGCGTCTGGAAGTGTGGGATAAAAGTTTAACGGCTGGAACAACCAAGATAAAAGAAAGGGTGCCAGAACTTGAAGATCGACCTGAAAGTCGACATCTGGAGACCCCAACGGAAAACACCTCTATAGAAGAAGAGGAACAAGAAGAAGAAGAAGAAAGAAATTCAGAAGTTCCAGAACTTGAAGATCGACCTGTAAGTCGACATCTGGAAATATCTGACACAACTTCAGGATCTGATGATTCAGCTGCAAATTGGGAAGAATTCCGAAAGAGAACTTGGGGTTATAAACCAATTAGAGAAGAAACTGAGCAAGAAATTGAGTTAGATGAACAACCAAGTACAAGTTATGGTGGAAATCCTTCAGAAACAATATTAATAGATGAAGTAGGGAAAGAAGTACACAAAAAGTTAGAAAATCGAGAAGAACCCCGAGGAGCAATAGGGATAGATAGAGAAACAGGAGAACAGGGAAATTCAGAAACAGATAAGGAGGAAAACACCAAATCGGAAGAACCCCGAGGAGGGACAGTGATAAGGGAAAACAAAAAGGAGAAGACAGATCCACCAGTAGGAGATGACGAGATTATAAGTTTCAAAATAAGAGACAATAGTGAGACAGTTGAAACAGAAACAGAAGAAAGTGGAGGAGAGGAAAAAGCAAAGACTGAATCAAGAAAAAGAAATTGGAAATCAGAAAGAGAAGAAAGAGAAGGTGAAGCCAAAAGGCCAAGAAAAGGAGATAATTGGCCCAACAGCTATGTAAGAAAATTGAGATATAGAATAATAAGAGCAGAAGATGAAGATGCTGAACAAGTAAATGAGGTGACAAGTCAAAAGGGACAAGAAAAACCCAGTGGAAAAAGATTACAAAAGTCCAAAAGGACAAAGAAAGTGAATTCAAAATTTAAGTCACCTGAGTGGCTGTATATTGCATTAACTGATTACAAAGAAGAAGAAGAAAACACTCACGGAAACCAGAGACTGAGAAGTCGGATGGGAAAAGGTGAGATGCAACGAAACTGAAGTGAAGACTTATAGTGCTTCTGCCGGACGTGACAAATTTACTGGACGTGACAAATCACCGGATGTGACAACGAAAGAATTCTGGAGAGAATTAAAGAAAGTACCAAGCAAAGACTTTTTGAAAGCAGAGTGGCGTCTAAGTCATCTTGAGGTGTAGTGACACAATTTTCTGAAACTTAACAAATAGAAAAAGCAAAATGGAAAATAATAGCGATAGAAGAGATAAATGTGAATTTATAAAGAGATGGTGCAAAATGTGCTGCTTTTGTACAGGGTTATTAATGACCATATGGATAGTTTTAGCAATCACAATTCCTATTAGTGTAGCTGTGATAGAAGCAAAGAATGATACTAAACAAGAAAAAGAAACTAATATTAAAGAACAAGTTGTTTTAAGAAGTAGTGCAGAGTTGCATAAGGATAGGTCAGTAACAGATTTCTCAAAGAATGTTTTTACAAAGTTGTTGTATGAGTACGTAAAAACAATGGAAGTAAGAGATTGTTATGTTTGTATGCAGTTGCCTGCATCAGTATCGGAAGGTGTGACTTATCATCACTTACCTTTGACTTATGGAATAACATGTAGTGTAATAGCAAGTTTATTTTATAAAACAGGTAGATTAGAATCTTATTATACTGATATAGATAAGATATTTGCAAACATTCCAGTAGTACCAGAACTTAACAAAGTAAAACCAGCAAAAGTTTTAGGAGAATTCTTTTTAGAACATAGAAAATTAACGTTAGAAGAAATAGTTAGTAACAACCTTACCTGTGAGTTAAAGAAAGAAGAAAAAGTATTTTTGGATATGGTTGAAGAAAGAAGAATGAAATTTCAAAAAGAAGCAATAAAGGAGGAAGGAAAACGTTTATGGACGTTTGAGGAAGGAAATCATGAAGGGAAAAGGATAAATGCAGCAATGACTTTAGATTGGCCACAAACAGGAAAGTTGTGCATTAAGAGAAATAAGACAGTCTATGACAATTACTTTGTAGGTTCCAGTATCTGCCATGACAATTATCAAATTCTGGGAGGTTGGGGATTCAAAGGTGGAAAGGACCCAATATTTCCAGGTATCTATTATATTTGTGGGAATAGAGCTTATTACAGGTTACCGGACCATTGGTATGGAACTTGCTATGTAGGCCTGGTCTTTCCAAAAAATTTCACATGGACAGAGAAGAAAAGGGAACATACAAGATGATTAATAGATTTACACGTAGAAAAAGGGAAAGTTTTTCAGAAATTGTAGGTGATATTTTTGGAGCATTAATACCAGCAGTGGGAATATCTTTGAATGCATTTAAAATTCGGAAGTTATCCACAGTAGTAGATCGTTTGTCTACAGATACTGCGGGAGGGTTCTTAATGGTAAATACCGAAATGGTTGCCATGAGAGCTATGGTGATGCAAAATCGGCTTGCCCTTGATATTCTTTTGGCAAAAGAGGGTGGAGTCTGTGGAATGTTGAAAGTCCAACATTGTTGTACTTACATTCCGGATAACAGTGAAAATATACAGAAGTATATTACAAATATTACAAGTCTGCACAAAGAATTAGTTCCACTGGAGGTTGAAAGTGTTTTGGGAAAACTTGGTAGAGGGTTTTCCTCAGTAGCAAATTGGTTAACTAGGATGAGTAAACTAGTAATAGGGAAAGTTATAATAGTAGCAACTATAGTGATATTGTTAGCCATGACATTGAAAATAGTAATAACATGTATAAAGAGAAAAGTAAGACAGAATAAGATAAGAAGAAATAACAGAATAATGAGAGAAAGAGAGAGAGAAATGGGTGAAATTGAGTTGGAGAAAATGAAAGAAAGCATGTATAAAGAGACTAAAAGGCAAGATGAAGAAGAGACAGAGATATGAATAACAGAAAGTAAAGGATGAAAGACATGCTGCCTGAAAAGAAGTATGACTTGGGTTTTATGTGGTGATTTAAAAATCACCAAAGGGGGAGTTGATGGAGCAGGGAAAATAAAAAAATGTAACCCCTAACAAATTATATAATTAATTAATTAAAAATGTTCGTTTAAATGTATTAATCAACATTGTATATGTGGGAATGGTAATATGCCAATGTATGTGCTAAATAATCTATTAATGAATGTCCGTGTGTCTAATCATAACGTAAGAATAAAAAGCGTACTAAATAAAATAAATGCATGTTTGTGCTTCATAGAAATAAAATGTGTCGTTGCAAAAACAATAGTGATGGTAAGTAAGGAGCAGCTTAAATGTCGCTTTTGCTAGGTAACAACTAATTGGGGTACGTAGACGGGAGGGAAACGAAAGGGATATTTTTCTCTATTTTAATTATGTTTTATTTGCCTCAAATTAGTGCTTCTAAAGTAGAACCGAGTGGCGAGATAAAATGGCCGCCAGTGGGAAGATGTGCGCAGGCGCAAGGGGACACGTGGTACGGGATGAGATTGAAGAAATCTGGAACCTCGTGATGTCTCTGAGAGGCTAGGATGCAAGAAATGGTCAAGGCTGGTGTGACCTAATTGAACTGATAGTGTGCCGTGATGATCAGGAGAGAGTCCGTGGGAAAGGAGCCCAAGAGAAAGGACAATGACTGCGGAGTTCTTGAATGTGTCAAAAGAAGATACAAATGGACTGATCGAATCGGATGGAAATGTTTAAGCGTATGGGAAAGGAAATGATCCAAGGACCCTTGAATCCAAGAGAACTTGATTAAAGAATGAATAAGCTGACATGCATGGACCAATGAAAGAAAAGCGTGATATTAATGTTGCAACAGTTAGTTAGCAAAGTTAGAATTGGGGTATAAGAGGGCCTACTCTTAGTGGGAGGGGTTCAGTTCCAGGGAGTTCCAGAGAGTTCCAGTCAGAGTTCCAAGCAGTTCGAGAGTCGTGGTTGCAGTAGAGGAGACGGGTTGCAGGTAGCTGATGCTGACGAGCTGAAGTTGCTGTTGCTGTCTTAACTTTACAGTTGAGTATGAGAATCAGGCTATTTCTAATCCCAAAGTTAGGTTAGAAATCATTAGGCTAAATTAGGAAGCTAGGCAGGTAACTAGGGTTTTGGCTTCATGACAAAATTTCCTTTTCTGCAATAAATTGGTTATGCTTAATAAAATTGTGAATTTAAAAATGAATAATTGAATAAAGTATTAAATTCTTTCCATGCTTTTAAAATTATATAAAATTTAAGATTCTTTAAACCCAAAATGACTCAGTGGTTATTTTCCTAAATGATTGTGACATGAGTAATTGGTTGATTGTGATTCAGCTGGTCTTAATCACTATGAACTAATTTCTTAAATGAATGATTCATCGACAAAACAATGAGCAGGAATATCTTAAGAAATAACTAAAAGAAAGTGACAAATTAAGGTAAATAGATATCCTTGCTCTTCCAGCGGTACACAAAATGGTGTTCTCCATTTAGTTCTCATGCTTCTCCTAGGAGTACAGAATTTCATACAGGTGTAAAAGGAAATCCAGGTGTGTGTGTGTGTGTGTTAGGCGATGTTTATGGGCCCCATCGTCATGAGGATATGAGAAATATAGTTTACCCCTGGATGACCTATAAGTAACCTGGGAGGAGAATAGTTTTCATTGTACGCGCTGCATCACCCACAAATGCCCACCACTGAACTTATGCCTGACCCACTGCCTCAATGAAGTATCCTTATCCATCCAGCAGCCTGAACTGTGAACTGTGAATTACCCAACTCTTCATTTTGATCCTTCTCAATTACTTCCCTTCCCTCTCAATAAAAAAAAAAAAAAAAATGTAAGTCCGTTTTTATATAGCGCAGCTACTCACCCTTACGGGTCTCAAGGCGCTGGGGGCCGTCGTGGAAATTAAGTGAGCTATTGCCCAGAGTCACATGGTGCTGAGCTGAGCTGCCGCCGGAGCCAGGGATCGAACCATGAACCCTGTGCTCCAAAGTCAGCTACCCTGGCCGCTGCACCACACCTCTCCAATATTGAGGATAGACTAGACAACGTAGTCAAGGAAATGAAAGCCATTTCAACCAATCTGAAATTCACAAACTATTCCGCTAAGAGAATCCAAAAACTCATGTACTCTGTGTCAACACCAATCCTAGAGAATAACATTCCTCACCGCCCTTATCACTTCATCCCCAGAGACAACAAAGATCACTGTCCTAAGAAAGCCCACTATTATCTCTCAGAAAAAGACATTGACTCACTGCTATAATCCAAAACTCGACCAGCACAACTCACCCACTAACAGCCTCCCACAAATTCCCAGGATCTACGAATCATAGGCCACACTTGAATGAGAAAAGGCCAATCACTTACAATCTCATCCTTGTCCCAGTCTACTCAGAATGAACTATGATGGCTAACAAGTCCAGCGTAAAATGCATGTTGCACAACTGCAGATCTACGACTGTACATTACACAGAGATAGCAGATTGACATCCTGTTCCTCACTGAAAACTAGATGAATGTCCTCCCCACTCCTTAATCGACATACTGGTTCCCCCCAAATTCAATATCAAGTGCTTAAACTATAAGAGGGGCTCTGGTGGTGATTTGCAGCCATTCACAGAGACTCTATACAAATCGATGCTTCAGCCTTGAGAATCACACCACCTTGTAATGTTTGAGTGTAGAAATCTAACCAATATCCATATCATGTACTACCTCCCGGGTGACAACAAACTCTTCGTTAAGCAATTAATGGATATCATCACTGAACCATCCCTCTCGTCCCTTAACAACATCTTCCTAGGAGACTTCAACCTCCATTGGAATGACAACTGAGACACTTGGGTAACTCAACTTACAGATTTTCGTAGCAACAATCACCAAACTCAAATCTCTGTGAGCCTGACCCACATGAAATGTTCTATGCTCGACCTTCTGATCTTGATAGAAAGTTCCCTTTTTATTGACTCCATAAAAGTGGTGGACTGGTCTGACCCCCTTGCCATTCACTTCCATCACAACTCCTAAAGATTGTTAATCAAGAAGAGCTTTAAATCCCTACTGATCGAAAAATATCAGTGGTCCTGTGCACATGCGACACATACCCATATAATGAATACTCTACATATAGACTCTGACCTGGACTGCCTCACGTGGACAAGGAATAACATGACATACCACTTCGCTATCTCTTTTCACTGAAAACATCTTGAGTTCATTGAACAGCGTTCTTATACACCCGGGTTTTGTAATCAATCAATCAATCAATCAATCAGGGGTTTGTTAAGCGTGACTACTCACCCGTGAGGGTCTCAAGGCACTAGGGGGGCGGGGGGTGCAGGATCCAATCCATCAAGGAGGGGGTCTGTCGAAGAGCCAGGTTTTGAGGTTTCTTGCGAAGATGGGGAGCGATGTTGTCTGTCTGAGGTGGAGCGGAAGGGCATTCCAGGCTTTGGCCGCGAGGAAGGAGAAGGAGCGGCCTCCCGATCTGGTCTTTCTGGTGCGGGGGACCACGGCGTAGGAGAGCTGGGCTGATCGTAGGGTCCTTTGGGGTGCGTGGAATTTGAGTCGGCTGTTCAGGTATGCTGGTCCGGTGCCGTGGAGGGCCTTGTGTGCGTAGGTGAGTATCTTGAAGGTGATTCTCGCCTCGACGGGGAGCCAGTGGAGTGTGCGCAGGTGCTGGGAGATGTGGCAGTGTTTTGGCAGGTTGAGGATCAGTCTTGCGGCTTCGTTCTGGATGTTCTGTAGCTTGCGGGTGAGGTTTTTGTTTATTCCGGCGTAGAGTGCGTTGCCGTAGTCGAGTCTGCTGGTGACCAGGGCGTGAGTGACGGTCTTTCTGTGTTCAAGGGGGATCCATTTGAAGGTCTTACGAAGGAGGCGGAGGGTGTGGAAGCAGGAAGACGAGAAGGAGTTGATCTGGCGGTCCATTTTGAGCTCGGAGTCCAGGATGATTCCCAGGTTGCGTGCGTGGTCCTTGGGGGTTGGCGGGTTTCCGAGGGCGGGGGGCCACCAGGTGTCGCTCCAGGCGTCGGGGTTTGGGCCCATGATGAGTACTTCTGTTTTGTTGGTGTTTAGTTGTAGGCAGCTGTTTTTCATCCATTTGGCGACGGCTTCCATGCCTTCTCGAAAGTTGTGTCTGGAGGTGTTGGGTTCGTTGGATAGGGAGAGGACGAGTTGGGTGTCGTCTGCGTATGATACAATGTTGAGTCCGTAGGTTCTGACGATGGGGGCGAGCGGAGCCATGTAGACGTTGAAGAGCTTCGGGCTGAGGGAGGAGCCCTGGGGGACTCCGCAGGTGGTAGGTGTAGGGTCCAAGAGGAAAGGGGGGAGTCTGACCCGCTGCGTTCTGCTGGAGAGAAAGGAGCGGATCCAGTCGAGGGCCTTGCTCTGGATTCCTGCATCGTGCAGTCTGCGTATTAGGGTGCGGTGAGAGACTGTGTCAAACGCCGCTGAGAGGTCGAGGAGGATGAGGGCTACTGTTTCTCCTTTGTCCAGTAGGGTGCGGATGTCGTCTGTTGCGGCGAGTAGGGCGGTTTCCGTACTGTGGTTTTTTCTGAAGCCGGATTGGGAGGAGTCGAGAATGTTGTGCTCTTCGATGAATGTGGCGAGTTGGCTGTTGATGGCTTTCTCGATGACTTTCACTGGGAACGGGAGCAGGGAGATGGGTCTGTAGTTTTTGAGGTCGGTGGGGTCCGCCGAGGGTTTCTTCAGGAGGGGTTGACCTTGGCGTGTTTCCAGTCGTCGGGGAACGAGGCGGTCGCCAGGGAGCGGTTGATGGTGTGGCGGAGCATGGGTGCGATGGTGTCGGCGGCTCTGTTGAAGATGTGGTGGGGGCAGGCGTACGTGCTTTATAAACTACTAATAAATAAATAATTGTATTAAATAGTATTGAACTATGTCCTTAATTGATTCAAAACGGGTTTGCACCATTTCATTACATTTCATAACTTTGATTGAAGAAATTGCACCATACAGTAATTGTGCATATCCACATAACCGATGCATACAGAGAGCACAGCTCTGAAACACTGTTGTGGTTTCCACTTCCTGGTTCTTAATTCATGCACTCGAGCTATTACTGAGTTAGTGCATGTGCTGTAGTTAGAGCAGTGGCACAGCTCCATTATGCTCATGTGCTCAGGCACGGAACAGGGTCAAGACGTGACCTCTACAGGTCTATGTAATTTGAAGTAAGTAGAATCCTTCCTCTAGGACAAAGAACATAGACCACCGGGCCTTAATGTATTGCTTCGTAAAGCACTAATGTATGTTCTAATGATGGGTATTAGGACAGACATTAAAGAAAAGATTCACCAGTCCTAAAAGTGAGGGATAGAAGTGGGAGAGGTACAGGATCACTGGTTTAAAATGTGCCAACCTGCTGCAACACAGCCTGAGATATTGGGCTGTCAGAATCTCAATAAACAGTGTAACTTCATAAAAAATTCTGAATAATTATTTTAGAATCTTACAACAGATTCCTGAGTAACACTGGCTGTTCTTGTTACAAGAAAGCTCTGTCAGATTTGGTATGAAACCTGCTTATTTCAGATGTACCATCTGCCTACAAAATATAGTTTGTTTCCGTTTAACTCGGTGTTTATTCCACCAGGAATAGAAGGCAGCAGTACTTCTGTCACATGTGACTAATGCTGTATGACTCCCTTGTGGTACAAATGCCAGATTATACAACGCAGGGAAAGTTATCCCCTCTAAAAATAGATAGGTTGAATTATATGTTTGGATTTGCAAATAAAGTATTTTCTCCTATAGTCCTTAATAATCTACTTTAATAAAAAAAATAAAAGAATGAAAAAGAACAGCTGCAAATCTTTGCTTTAGCCACAGGCCATGTATTTAAAATTCATGTTAGTTGTCCCTGCTTTCATAAATCAGAAGAGAGGGAGAGAGAGAGAGAGAAACTGGTGCTCAGGGTGGCCCTGATTTACTTATAGTTGTCTTATTAGGAAGAGTGCCAGTTCATTGCAGTAGTTTGCAGTGCCAGGAAACCGCTAAGAATTGTATAAGAACTGTACTGAGATTTAAATGTTCTTTCTCAGTGTTCTACACCATCAGTGCATAATTCAAGGAGCACCCACGATCAGAGGAATGAAAACAATGTGCCCTACATTATTCAAAACAGTTTCCTACTTGGTGATACTGCAAATATTTATACAATCGGGCTATGTGCCTATTGGATCCTACTTGTTAGACCTCACAGCCTTAGGTTGGTCTTCCCCCAAACGTTTGCCTTACCTCCTCCACTTTTCTGACCTTGTTTTTGCTGACTTTAAGACTCTGCATACTTTATCACTGCTAACCAGTGCTAAAGTGCTTGTGCTCTCTCCCCTAAACATGGTAACGTTGGTTCATCCCCTATTGGCATATTTAATTTACTTATAAGTCCCTAGTAAAGTAGCACCCCATGTACCAAGGACCTGTAAATTAAATGCTACTAGAGGGCACTGATTGTGCCACCCACTGAAGTAGCCCTTTAACCATGTCTCAGGCCTGCCACTGCAGAGCATGTGTGCGCAGATTTACACCGCCATGCCGGCCTAGAAAAATAAACCTTTTGTCAGGCCCAAACCTCCCCTTTCCATATATATAAGTCACCCCTAAGGTAGGCCATGGACAACCCAGAGATCAGAGTGCAATGTATTTAAAAGACAGGGCATGTACTTTTAAGTTTTACATGTCCTGGTAGTGAAAAACTCCAAAGTCATTTTTCACTACTGCAAGGCTTATCTCTCCCATACAAAAACAATGGGATTACCTTATTACATTACCTATATACAAGTGTAATTTCCAATTAGGATGAGGTAAGACCCCCATGTCTGGTGTCTCTGGAATCCCAATTTAAGATTTTAACTTATGGTGAAGTTAGATTCGAAATTACAGCTCAGGAAATGCCGCTTTTAAAAAGCTGGCATTTTCTTACTTTAGCCATGTGGTGCCTGCTGCCTGCCTGTGATCAGTCTGGTGTGGGTGACAGCTGGGACTTGTGTATTCCCCCTAGACAGCCACACACAATGGGATCTTAGGTGTGACTTCATGAGCCATCCTGGGAGGATGGGAGGGAGGAACTAGACCCAGCCTCACACCTAAATAGGCTGTGTCATGTCACCACACAAAGGGGTACCTGTAATATGTCTGGAGCTAGGGCAGAAAGGGAGGGCCTCTGTGCACTTCAAAGGTCTGTCTTTGAAGTCTCCCCCACTTCTAAAGCCCAACTGGGCGAAAGTACTGAACCTCTGACACCATGACTTCAGTACACTTCTGGGCCTTTGAAGACTCTGCCAGGAAGAAGGACTGCTGTGCTGCTAAAGGACTGCCACTCTGCTGGAGTGCTGCTTTGCTGGACACCTGCCTTGCTGCCCTGCTGCCTGCTGTTCCCCTGTCTGGGTGAGAAGGACTGAACCTGCATCGCTTGAACCCAGCGTGACTCCAAGGGCTAGCTGGCTGGCCTTCTGATCTGAAGTATCAGGCACATAAAAGACTTACAATCTACCTGCTTCTGCACTTGGACTCTGCAATTTGTAAGTCTGCCCTGCCAAGTGGTGCCACCCCAGTTGTGGACCCTTGTAAGTGGGCCTAAGGTGCTTGCTCCAGCAAAATCTATGCATCCTCTGTCAAATTGGCACACCGCTGCCATTGCGTGGATCACAACCGGCGCATCGCCCTTGTTTAGTGGATCAGAACCAGTGCATCACTCCTGTTGCGTGGATCAGAACTGGCTGAGCGCTCCTGTTATGTGGGCCAGAACCTGCACATCACCTCTGCTACGTGGATCGGCCTCAACACAGCACCTTCGTAACCACCACTGCACGATGCTCTTTCTGGTATATGGTCTTCACATCCCCATCGACAGCTCCTCGATGACGATGATGAATTTCCGCATCGCAGCTCTTCGCTCATCGGAGCTGATGCACCGCTGCTGCTGCACGGATCAGGACCTACGCATCACCACCTTTGCGTGGCCCGATGCCAAGTCATCACTTTGGCTGCACCTCACATATTCGATGTCAATGCAGCCAGGATTAAGCACTTTTGTTCAGTGGGACTCCCTGGGTCCCTGTATCAGGCCCACGCTCCATCTGTCGGCCCTTAACTTTTGCCGTTGTCCCGATCCAGCGTGACCAAATATCCCAAGTAAGTGCTTATTGCTTCTAAGCACTATTTTACAGTTTATTATTTGAAAATTCATATCTCCTGTTCTATGTATTGTATTTTTGTCTTATTTTATTTATTAAATCAAGTTCTATTTTTCTAACCTGAAGTGGAATCTTTTTGTGTGGTGGTTTCACTGTTTTATTGTTTGAAGTGTTGCACAAATACTTTACACATTGCCTCTAAATAACCCTGACCGCTTTGTGCCAAGCTACCAGAGTGTGATCACAGGTTAATTTAGGGTTTGCCTGCTTCTTATCCTGACCAGGATTGGGTTTGCTGCTTGACTAGGGATGATACACCAGTCAACCTAGATCCCAATTTCTTGTGTTTGTGCAGTGCCATACAGTAACTTGGTGCACACTACCCATCCAAATATAAGATCGATTCAAATTTTAAATTCTCCCTAACTGCCATTTTTTATTTTTCTTGAAAATCATGTCTCTGGCTACTGGTTCTACAAGCGGAACCATGGAATTTGAGCCGGATAACCTGAAAACCTATACAGTGGCCCAGCTCAAAGACTTTTGCAAGGAAATTGGGCTTCCTGCCAGGAGTGCCACCAAGAAGGTGGAGTCACAAAAGACACTGAGGGCCTGGGCAGGCACCTGCTCCGAGGAGGATGATGGATTGCGGGTGCCTGTGAATGGCTCTTTTGAGGGACCACCTGAAGTGGCTGAGGGTGAAAACCCTCAATTTGAGCTCCATGTCAGGGCAGGGAGCAGTGTCTCTTCCTGCGGTCTATCCCATAGGTGCTGGCAGAGAGGAGGAAGGAGAGAGAATTCAAACCGCAGCTGGCCAAATTAAAAATGGAGGAAAGAAAGTTGGCCATGCAGGAGAAGAAGGCTGAACAAGCCTTGGAAGAGAAGGAGTTGTTGGCTAATGAGATGGATATCAAGGCCTGACAGGCAGATTCCAGCAGTGATGGTGGCAGCATACCTGCAGTACTTGAAGGAGAGAAAAGGGTTTGCATGCCCAAGGATTTGGTACCCAGTTATGTGGTGGGAGATGACATTAACAAATGATTTTCTGCCTATGAAGTTGCACTGAAAGTTCACAAGGTTCCTGAGGTGCACTGGGAGGTGGTCTTTGGAAATACATGCCTACTCTGGGGAGGGGCGCAATTCTTACACTAGAGGTTGGGGACCAAACCAAGTATACTTCCTTGAAGACGATGCTGAATCTCCGCATCGCAGCTCTTTGCTCATTGGAGATGACCCATCGCCGCTGCTGTGCGGATCAGGACCGGTGCATCGCTGCCACTGCTTGGATCGACTCCGACGCATCGCTTCGGCTGCACCGCGCATCTTCGATGTCGACGCAGCCAGGATTAAGGTACTTTTATTCAGTGGGCCTCCCAGGGTCCCTGCATCCGGTCCGTGTTTCATTGCGGTTGGCCTGAACTTTTGATTTTGTCTGGTCCAGAACGACCAGATTTCCCATGAAAGCGTGTATTGTTTCTAAGCTATATTCTACAATTTATTCTTTAAAAATGAATATCTCAAGTTCTACTTATTGTATTTTTGTTTTTATTATATTCTATTTTTCTAGCCTGGTGTGAAATCTTTTCGTGTGGTGTTGCCACTATTTTACTGTTTGAAGTGTTGCACAAATACTTTACACATAGCCTCTATGTTAAGCCTGACTGCTCTGTGCCAAGCTACCAGAGGGTGAGCACAGATTAATCTAAGGTTTGCCTATTACTTACCCTGACTAGAATTGTGGTTGCTGCTTGACTAGGGCTTATACTGAAGTCAACCTAAAACCCAATTTCTAACATTAGTGAAAAGCAAGTGCTAGCTCAATTAAGCACTTTTATTTCAGCCGTAGTGGCCGAATGAGATATAGCTTTTTGTGTTAATGGTGTTTGAATTCCTCAGGTGTATTAGTTGGACCATGCAAGCAGTTTTGTGCTCCGAACATTTCAATTCTTCAAGGTATTTGCTGTATAATGTGAAGAGTTTCTTATCTGTTGTATTAGGATGTGTTGGTGGAAAAAGATGTGGGTGGTATGTTAAGTTGTAGTCCAAAAAGTTATTTATGGAAACTTTTTTATGGAAACACTACTGACTTACGGTGAAATAAGTTGCTAACATCATCCCTTCACAATTTACCACTGCCAACATGAAAAGCCATAAACAGCTTTTTCAGTCTACATATGAGACTAGAAACATCTCTTATGTGATCTGGCCGATAGATATCGCTGACAAATTCATATGCTACTGACACAAAAATGTTTACATTATACACCAATATCACAGAGCACGTTATGCACATCTTCACCTTTCCCTCAAATCACACTTCATACTATACTTCACATATCTCTCTATAGCATGATATCTATTATGCACTTTGGCTCAGCTCCTTGCTCTAGATAGCAGACCAAGCCATTCATAAGCTGATCAATTTTGAATAATGAACAACATTTTTGTTCCTTCACAACCATATCAGATGCATTATTCCAGATGTCTCTAGAGGGAATTAATGGAATTTATAGGAATTTTCATAATAAAAAATAAAATCAGGTGTGACTTAACATAACAACTCTGCTCTCCTCTGTTTACAGAATCAGTAAGCATTACGTCACTGTCATCAATTGGACTTGCTTTGGCTCAGTACTTAACCATTCCCTTCTCCATTATCACCAGGATATCTCCATTCAATAGAGTAACACAGTTCTGAGGAACTTAAGAACAGTCTCTCTCACAGTTGTGGAATCTTCTTTTTAGAAACTACTGAACTCTCAGCTGTTGACTTTTTAACCGACATCTGTGTTAAAATGATATTTGATGATATTAAAATGTTCGCACAAGTCAAAACGAAATCTAGCAACCTAAAAATCATAAACTCTTGTCAGGAAAGCCAGAAAAAGGTTGGAGAGACAATGTGAGTCAAAATTACAACGGTTACAAACTCCAGAATCCCTGTCTACTCCAAACAATGCAATATTGTAATTTGCAAGACAAAATACCAAAATTGCAAAATTTGTCCTCTCTCTGGAATCTAAAGTGTTGTTCACCTTCAAAAAATTGACTAAGACAGCATAGGAATTTTAACCATCACTGTTGTGTTGAGATTGCCTACAAAATGTCCTTATTATTATTGACATGACCCAAACAATGAGTATCCATCTCACTGCTGCCACCACTCTCCCTACACATGACATTATGTGACAGTACCCAGTTTATAACATAGCACAATTATACCTTCCTCTCAATATCCCTTCTTTATAACCTTCATCCTGTGATAGAAGTGCCACAATATTTAAGATTGTCAAAGATAGTGAGACTTCAGCTGCTCATATTCTTAGAAAAATTGTGAATATTTCTAGTTAGAGATTGTTTGTGTGTTTACTGAAATCTGGTTAAAACATCTCCCTCCTCTTTTTAATGTTATCAAATTCATTACAATAATCCATATCAGAACAAAACATCATTTTTAACCCCTACCCCCTACACAATTAATCAATGTCACATTAAATAACCACAGGTCAAATCATCAATTAATAAAAAAGTTATAAACATAGGGAATACAAAAACCGGGCCCAGAGTCCTTAAATAAAGTCCAATCACCTAGTAAAAAGTGTGTCCTGCATAACCTTTACCCCTCATCATGTAATCTATAAATTTCACAAACAGGTCTACCTCCCACAAACGGACTCATCCCCTCGATTCATCCACTCAAGGAGTGGTGCCCACCTCTGCAAGCCCTTTTTTTTTTTACCCCGGACCCCTTTCCTCGAGTAAATTGCTTTCTCCAAATTACATACTGCAAGAACCTGGGCTAACCATTGTTGAAATACAGGTGGGTTATTATCCAGCCAAGCTGATGCAATACATAATTGAAAAATAGTCATGGTCATGAATAAAAGTGCTCGAGCACCAATCACCCTCTCTCCCTCTCTCCCTCTGATACTCCCAATAGTATCACAGCAGGTGTCAAGGAAACCCTAATATTTAATTTTTCATTAAAAAACTCAGGGGCATATTCTCAAGGAGCTATCGCCGAGTTATCGGCACTTTATCACAGCCAAAGTCGCGATAAATTTATCGCCCCATTCACAAGCTGGTGCTAACAGCCGATACCACCAGTTTACGTGCGAAAGCATCTGCAAAAAACATCGCCACAGATGACCCCGGCAACTATCGCTAATGAGATGCAGAGTAGGCGTTCCCGAGCAAAAATCCGCGACAACACCACACCCCAACATTCTCAACGACCAGCCACATCGGCGATAAGACCACAAAACAGGCGATAAGGCGCGTTAGCAGCAAGAAATTAACACCTGCTCTGACCTGGTGTAAAGTCGGACGACAAGCTGCACCATCAAAGGGAGCCCAGCCCAGAGCCACACATGAAGAACAACAGATGCCATGGAGCCACTCACCATGCATTCTGGAGCCCCAGAGGGCAACAACACCCACTGCCACCTCCCCAAGGACCGCCACCCCCCCCGGACCCCCCACGTCCGTCCCCCTCGGACCACCACAGAGGCAGCGCGGACAAAGACAGTGGACCTTCAGGAAATGCACCAGCCTCACAGATCTAACACCAGACAATGTCAATGCCCACTACAGGCTCAAAAGGACAACCATCCTCCGCATCCTGAACATCATTGCCCACAGGCTGACGGTACCAACACAGCGGACAACCAACATCCCTCCGCAGACAAAGCTGCTGGCTGTGCTGCACCTGTTGGCCTCTGGTACCTTCCAACCAACAACTGCCAGAGTCGGAAGAGTCTCACAGCCAGTCCTATCAAACTTCCTCACACCTGTCCTGGATGCCATCATCAGCTAGGTACCCCAGTACCTATACGTCCCCCACAATGTGCAGGAACAGCTGGAGACCAAGCAAGGACTATACGCCATAGCTGGATTCCTGCACGTGTTGGGTGCAATTGACTGCACACATGTCCTACTTGTGCCCCCTGCCGACACTGCACACAATTGCCGCAACAGAAAGCACACGCATTCCATCAATGTGCAGGCAATAGTGGACCACAGGGGACTCTTCACCAATGTCGTAGCCAACTACCCAGGCAGTGTGCATGATTCCTTCATCTTCAGACAGACCAACATCAACCAGCGCTTCCAGGATGGCACCTATGGGAATGCAGTGCTCATTGGCAAGTACCAAATGAACACACCACACACCTCAACTCCACAATCATGCAACCCACAACTCTGGCACTGCACACGTCACAAAATCACATACAACATGCCAAACAACATGCCCAACCACCAGACACGACAGCACAACTTACTGTGGCAACCTTGGTTAGCCATGTACATGAGCCATCAACGGCATGGCACCTCAGCCACACAATAGCGGAATGTGGGGAGAGGTGGGAACCAGACATGTGCGAAGGAGGCAAGTGACCCATGAATGAGAATGTACACAATGCCAAGTGTGGCGGAGATGTGCTGGACAGACTGCAGTATGCAGACCACAGACATATCCATGTCTACATGCACTGCTGGTGTTTGGAGTGTAGTGGACAGTGGACGGAACCATGTCACCCCAGCCAGTGGGGAAGATCGCGGAAATGTAGCTTGTGACGTCCCCCCCTGTAAGCATGTGCGGAGTGGGCTGGCCCGGCGTACGCCAGGCCAGCGTAGGGGTGTGAATAAAAAGCACGTAGCTCTGGGCGTGGTTCTCTTCCGGAATGCCCAACGTGTCTGCCAGGGCGGCGCCTCCCACCCCGCCACAAGGCTGATGCCGTTGCCGTGAGCGGTGTGGCCTGCGTTCCTGTGTGCCTGCTGCACCCCGGGCCGCTGGTCCCCGAACCCATCATGCCCGCCCCTGCGCAGCCAGGCCTCACTGCTCACCTGCCGACACCGGCGTGTGTCAAAGAGGGCCCACCACGTGCCAGCGCAAGCTCCAAGCCCGAAGTCCGTGACCTTGGCAGCCTCCTCAGACCATCACGGCCTCCGCAACACAGGCCCGCTTTACTCCTTTCTCGTTGACGTACTCTACCGCTCCCTCCGGCCTACACTACGGTCAAGTAGGTCACACATTTGGAACTGAGTCTTGATTATGCGATGGCAGAGTACACACTTCATGGCTGAGTTTATATCACTGTACTCCCTTCGATGTGGTGCCACCAACTCTGTGCATAGCATTCAAACTACACCTGTCTGTGGTCCCTTGCTGACTACTGCCTTCAGCCTACACTGCGGTCGAGTAGGTCACACATGTGGAACTGAGTCTTGATTTCTGCATGGCGGAGTTCATATCTTTGTACGCAAGGAGACGAGTAAGAGGAAGACGCGGTTCAATCCGGAGGAGAAAAGGATCATCGTTACGGAGGTGATCGGACACTGCCGACAACTGCTCTGGTGTCACTAACTCTGTGCATCGCGGGCCAACGACACGTGACTGTGGGCCCCTGCTGACCGCTGCCTCGGGCCTACACTGCCGTCAAGTAGGTCACACATTTGGAACTGAGTCTTGATTATACAATGGCCGAGTACACATATCAATGTAGAGTTCAAATCACTATACTCCCTTCGATGTGGTGACACAAAGTATGTGCATGGCATCCCAACCACATGTGTCTGTGTGCCCTTGATGACTACGCCTTGGGCCTACAGTGTGGTCGAGTAGGTCACATATTGGGAATTCAGTCATGATTCATTAATGGCAGACTTGATATCATTGTACTGGCCTCATTGCAGACTGCATCCCCTTTCAGCTCCGGTGCTACTAAGTCTGTTCCCCGACATCCATGGACACTTTCTGGTTGAACTTTGGTGGCGACTGAGTCTATGGACTGGGGGTTGTCTTCATCATCATGTCGGTGATACTGACTTTGTGGCAAAAACGAGGCTGTAGCATTCCACTCCTCCATTTGCCGCTTCCGGCCGGCTTCTGCCCTCTGCATCATGCCCTGGAGGACACCTTCCACTGTCCCCCGCAAACCTCTGCTACATTCACCTTCGACATCGACGAGGACCCGCTCACCTCGCGTGGCCCTATCTCACTGCACCGCAAGTCACCATCCCGTGGCGGTGTGCCTGTGCCGGCCGCAGTGCATCCGGGGCCACTAACTCTGTGCAGCTCAAGTCATGGCCCCTGTCTGATAGCATATTGAATGGCCTCTGGGTCGATGGACTGGGGGTCATCAAGGCCATGTGTCTGTGGCCCTGCGCTGTCCGCTGCCTCCGGCCTCAACTGCGGGCCACCTGGGCTCACACATCAAATCGAGTCCTGACCTGCCCGGACATCGCATCACCGCAGGATGCACACGCCACCACCGCCAGGACCAACTCCAAACAACAGGTGCCAGAGTCGGAAGTGTCTTACTGCCAGACTATCAGAGTTGCTCACACCTGTCGTGGGTGCCATCATCAGCTTGATACCCTGCTCAGCTCTTCAGGTGCCACTAACTCAGTGCACCACAAATCATGGACCATTCTGCTTGCATGTTGGGTGAACACTGTACTTTCTCCGGCTACCACCATGATGCTTCACAGTTGTTCCTGTTATGCTGGTGTTTTCTGTTTCCGCTTTAATTGTGATCACTGTTCAAGTTGTTGCCAGCACCAACGACTCCATGAGGGCTGGCTTACACTCACCCCACACACATCCAGCACATGCGTCACTGTACATGTGACCATGCCAATAAAGGTGTCGAGCGCACGTGCCCGTAGCCAGTTCAACGAACTATCTGAGTGTGTCCGTGTGCTCATGATGTATGCATTAGGGCCCCGGGCCCTACAACATTACATTGTGCCGTGTACAGAGGACGCAGCCATGTCACCGCAGGCAGCGGGTGAGACATTGCACATGTAGCTTTGTCGTCCCCCACTCAATACGTGAGAGGAGTGAACTGGGCCGGCGTACGCCAGTCCAGCGTGGGGGTGTGGATGATTATCCCGTGGCTCTGGGTGTGGTTCAGTACTGGAAATGTGCAAAGGCATGTGTCTCTGTCATAGTGTGGGTCTCCGTTGGGGAGTGTAGGTGGTCCCTGATGGGACTTAGACACCCACGTATGTGATCCAGTTCGGCTTCCATGAGGTAGTACCCCACCCGCACATGTTCGGCCACCCCCTTCTGGCAGTCTGACACCTGGCCTTGGAATGCGATGTGTGCTTCGGTGGGCTGCTGGGAGCCAGCCGGGGTGGTGGGTGCGTCCAGCTGTGTTGTCTGTGCAGGGGGTGGGGTATCCTCGATGCAGCGGTGCTGCCCTGCTCCTGGAGGTCGATTGCCTAAGATGTCCATGGACTGTTGTAGGGCGTCAGTGTCGGAAGTGTGGAGGTCCTCTTCAGCATCACTGTAGAGTTGTCTGGTCTGCTCTGCTGGAGGTGTTGTTTGTCCCTCTGCAATGTGAAGTGGAGATGCTTGTTGACATTGTGTTGGCATGTATGTTGCCGCATTGTTCAAGTTTACATACAGACTGCATGACAATGTACATTGTGACTGTTTGGGAGGGGCGGACTATTTGATGCGGGACAGTGGACATTTGGACTACATGACGTAGGTGAGGTTGTACACGTACATTTGCATCTCACAGTTTCCTGCTATGTCAGATGTGATTGGCCATTTTCTACGCACAGGCGGACCCAGTTGTGTCCTCTGTTCTGCAGTGTAAGTGTTGCACTGTGTACCACATTGTCGTCCATGTGGATGTGCTGTCATTGCTATGTGTGTGTGCTGCATTGTGTGAGAGTCGCACCTGCAGCTGTGATTTTGCTGCCCCTTATCCCTTGGAGGCGGTGTGCCTTTGGCTTTTGTGCTTTTAAGGTGCTGTGATGTTGGCGACTTGGGTCATTTGTGCTCTTGGACGGTTTTTGTACTCTTGTGCATTGTTTGTCTGCAGATGTATTGTTGACGTCAGTGGTTGTTTGTGCACGTGGATGTGTCAGAGTGTGACCTGCTCCTTTCCGGATGTGGTCCACACTCAGCCACCTCAGTCTCGTGGCGTGCACAATGTCATGGTGATTGTACTCCAGCCATGCTGCTCGTCATGTGGTGTCACTTGCATTGTCAGTGTGGCTCTCACATACGCATCTTTGCTGTGTTTCGCACGGGTGCATGTGTGTGTTGTGGAATTGGTGATGTGTGGGGTGGGACCCCTTTGGGCACATGGTGGACGGGGGCCTACTTGATGTTTGTATGTGTGCTGCAGTGTGCCACGGGGATCAGGGACATGACCCAGGGTCATTGTGGGTGTGCGGTGTGCTACACGTCGTTGTGCATGTGTGCCATTATGCCCGTCCCCCGTCCCCACAGTCCCTGTTCATTACTCACCCTGTTGATGTTGTGTCAGGTGATGTCGAGCAGTGTCCGGACTCCCGACTCCTTGCACTGTCTCCACACTGATGACTGTGGCCACCATTTGCTCCAGCTCCTCCTGTGGCGCAGGACTCCCACCTCCATTCGCCGTTGCTGCCTTCCTGTTGGCAGCGGGTTTCTGCTTGGTTTGGCTTTTCACATCGTGCCAGCGCATCTTGGCCTCCTCGACACTCCGGCTGCATTCACGATGGAATGCCATTTTTCCGTCTGTGTTGCCAATGAAACAGTGGAGGTGACGGACAGTTGTTGTTAGTGCTCTGTCACCTCCGTGACGACGATCCATTTGTCATGCGGACTGTACCCCGTCTTCCTCTTCCTCTTCTCCTTGGCCTTCCCCGACCCCGAGGTTCCTTGCTGGTGGTCTGTGGGGCTTGTGGGGTTCGCGTTGACCTGGGCACTCGTTCCGGGTGCATCCATGTTGCTACGCAGTTTATTTTGTTTATGGTGTGTTTTTCTTGTTCAGCTTTTATTGTGCATTTTCCCGCATGACGCGTGGGAATTGCAGGCCTGTCGCTGGTTATCGCTGATTTTTGTATCGCGGTTGGCCTCATCGCAACTTTATTCGCGTTCGTGTTTCGCATTTTTGCGGCGTCGCGTTAATTTTAACGCGGTCATTTGACGCGTTATCGTGGGACTATCGCATGGTGCCGCCAGGTTGGGAATACTACGTTAACACGGCGTTGTTTTCCCACGATAGACTGCGATATGCAAAGTTGCGTTAAGCTAAACTTGCGGTGGTTATCACACATTCTTGAGAATATGCCCCTCAGTAATTTCTTCCCATTTTTAATGCTTGACAAGTAGCAAAAATATGTACACTATCCGCTCCCCTAAGTTGAAATCTAGGGCATTGTGATCCCTTACCATGCCCCCATTTAATAATTCTACTGGGAGTATAATAAAGATTAAAACACGTTTTATAATACTGTACTTGCAGCTTTGAAGATAATAAACCAGTTTGAGCCAAAGAAAATGATTCCAGAAACTAGATTCAGAAATAGCCAACTTCCCTTGCCATTTCAGAGAGTGTTTATATACATCAACTTTCAACCGTTTCTTAAGGAGGGTGTAAATAAATCCAATGGGGGGTTTACGTCTGTCTACCAGTATGTCCACCAGGTCACACCTTTGGAATCCCACCGGCCCCCCTCCCTTACGGTTCAAGAAATCCCTTATCTGAAGGTACTTAAAAAAATCTTTCTGGCTGATATCGAATTCATTCCTAAACTCTTGAAACAACATTACCCCCGCAGGAGAAAAAAAGAGACCAACCTTATTTAAGCCAGCTTTAACCCAACGTAGGATGTATTGGTCGGCAAAAATCCCTGGAAGATTCCCATTGTTACCTAGTGGAGTATAAAAATTCAGGGGCATATTATCTAAAAAGTGCGCTAAACATCGCAAAGCGTGTTTAACGAGCACTTTTTTATCGCCGGCTATCGTCGGAATAATTTGCCATGCTAACGCTGTATTAGCGACATTTAGCGCTATGGCGATAATTATTCCAGCCATAGCGGTGTTTTCCATGAAACATCGCTGGTTTTCCAGCGATGTTTCATGGAAAATGAGCGATAACCTTGCTGATACGACCCTGTGGTCGTATCAGCATAATCCACCCCCCCCATGTTAGATATGGCTAACACCTGCTAATTGCAGGTGTTAAATAAATGGCGATGACCCCGGTTAGCGCGACTTTTCAGGTCGCTAACTGGGGCCATGGCCACCTTGCTAATGGGCGATAGGCCTGTTAGCGGGTGTTTCCCAGGTTTGTTTGTTGGGAACGCCCACTTTGCATGTCATTAGCGATAAATATCGCTGACATGCAAAGCGGTAAAAACACGGGCGCTAATGCCCGAAAACTGTCTCTAACTGCTGTTAGAGACAGTTTGCTGATAGGGCGATAAGAATATCGCCGCTTTAGCGGCAAAAAGTGCCACTAAAGCGGCGATAGTGCCCTTGCTAATATGCCCCATTCAGTCTACCTAATCCCACTAACTGGCGGACCATTGACCAAACTTTAAAAGCATTCAATATGGTCTTAAAACGGACTATCTTAAAATAATTAAGTTCAATTTGTCTCCAAAGGCTACCCCATGCCACCTCACCTATCAATAACTCAAAAAGGGAGGGGAAATACTCAGCTCCTACTAATGGTAGGGGCTTTTCTTGCAATAGAACAAAACAATTTTGAAGCATAGTTGCCCAATAATATAATTTTAAATTTGGTAACCCCCACCCACCTCTATCTCTAGGGAGTGTCAAATATTTTAGGGCCCTTCTAGGCTTAGAGTATGCCCAAACAAATTGAGACATCAACTCATCCACCTTCTTAAACCACAAATTTCCAATCTGTAACGGGGTAGCCCACAACAAATAAAGGATTTTAGGGAAAAAGATCATTTTAATTACCTTACACCTCCCTGCCAAAGATAGATGTAAATTACTCAGTCTATACAGGCGACTTTTCGCGTTTTCAATGAAGGGCTCAAGAGTTACTTTAACAATAGTATCTAGATCGGAGACAATAGTAGTTCCTAGGTATACTGCTCTTGTAACTACTCGAGCGTCCTTTAGAGTAATTCCACTATTGACCACTATTACAATTTTTTCCTTATTTAACAGATTAGCCCAAAATCGCTCGCCTCTTTCTCTATTTCGATAAGAGCTGTTGATGGTTCCGGTGTAACTAACGCTATGTCATCTGCATAAGCTAGAGTTTTGGTATCCCAACCATTAATGGACATAGGGGGAATGCAGATATTTTGCTCAAGCCTGCGTATAAATGGATCTATGTACAAAGCAAACAAGAGCAGTGAGCAAGGGCACCCCTGCCTTGCCCCCGAGAAATCTCAGAAGATTCTGAGAGCTCCCCTGCAACAAACACTCTAGCTTCTGGATAATAGTATAATGTTTTAATGGCTTGCACGTATTCTGGCCCAATGTTTACCCTCTCCATCACGGTCCACAGATAGTGCCAGGATACACTATCAAAGAAGGCTTTCTCCGCGTCCAGCAAAATCAAAGCCATAGGGTCTCCCCCCCCCACCTGGGCAGCATCGAACATAGAAATTACTCGTCTGATATGATCCGTGGTGCCTCTCCTGGGTATAAACCTGTGTTGCTGTCCAGACATTATGTTACTGATAATTGGGGACAGGCGCGAAGCAAGAACTTTTGAGTGTACTTTAGAGTCCCCATTAATCAAGGTAATCAGTCTTTATGACCCGAGTTCCGATGCCAGCTTCTTCTTCTTGGGAAAGACGACAATCTTTGCCTGAGACCAAGAGCGCGGAGGACTGGCTCCTTTAAAAATGTGTGCAAAGAAGATGTTAGGCGATTCCTCAACTTTGGCGCAAATACCCTATAGAATTTCTTCATTATACCATCAATGCCAGCAGCCTTGCCAGCAGCAAGAGTAGAGACAGCGGATAACATTTCAGCCCATGTAGAGGCCCCCTCTAAATCCTGCGGTTCTTCTTCACTAAATCTAGGGAGCTGAACCGGATCCAAGAAGCTGTCTGTAGCTATAACCTCAGCCTTGTTAGTTTCCAAATACAAGGATTGATAGTATACTTTAAAGGCCATCCCTATTCCTGCCAGATGAGAAATCATACCCAGTGCAGGATCTCTTATTTCTCGCTCTTCGTTTGGTCCTCCCTTCTGCCTCACCCTAGTGGCAAGAAGATGTCCAATTTGCTCACTACAGTTGTAGGCCTTCTCCCTCCACACTGTGTACTTATCTGCTATTTTTGAAATGGTTATCTTGTTAATTACGGCATTCACTAAAGCTACCCCCAATTGTGCCTCTCGAATATTATTCTTCTGTTGTGTTGTGATTATTAATTTCCTTTCTTCCATGGCTAGTGTGGTATAAAGCTCCTGTAATCTATGTTTTTCTTTTTTCCTCATACTTAGCGTAAATTGTAAAGTCTCCCCCTGGATCCCCGCTTTCAGCGTGTCCCTGATAACTTCAACTGAGGCGCTACCCAGATTTTCCCTGAGGAATGTCGGTATCCATTCCCTCATGTTCCACAGATAGTCATTGTTAATTAATAGTGCTCGCTCAAAACTCCAGCAAGCTTCCTTCTTGATATAGCCCTTATTCTTTAACACCAACACAAGGGAGTTATGGTCAGAAATGACCCGGGGTAGCTTTCAATGTTACAATCTTGAATAACCGAATGTGAAACAAGGAAAAAAATCTAACCGGGCTTGCAACTGATGTGGCGAAGAGAAAAACGTATAACCGTATTCCTTAGGTCTCTTTATCTGCCAAACATCCATCAACACATGATCTTTACAGAACCCTATAAGAGACTGAAATACCTTTGGTTTCCTTCCACAATACTTATAATGCTCCCCAGAAGACCAGCTAGTTGATAGATTAATATTTAAGTCCCCACAAAAAACTATAGGTAACGGCCATGATACTAATTCATTAGAAAGCCAGTCGAATAACCCCAGATCATCTAAAATGGGCCCATACACAGAATACAGAGTAAATTATCTTGCAGTGGAGAAAAATTCTGTGATAACCCATCTTCCATATCTCTCTGAACGCATTTGTGTGAAAAAAACCTAATGAACTTCTAGCTAAAATTGCGACCCCACAAGTACGTTACTCTTGCAGAGTACCACCAACCAATTTATACCCAGTATTTAGCAGTGACAATAGAGATCCCTCAATATGTGTCTCCTGGAGGCAGATAATATCAGTGTTTAGTACTTGTAACTCAAGAGCCACTTTGGCCCTCTTCTTTTTATCACTGAGACCACAAATGATCACGGATGCAATTCTCAAATTACTCATCTCCTCCCTACTTTTAGCTCCATCATAGAATCGCCACCCATTCTATCGCAACACCGGTCAACCAGTAAATTCACCGTTCCCCTTTTCTTGTTGTGTCTCTGCACCCTTTGTATTAACTGTGTAGCACCCCCCCCCGCCTCCTTCAACCACTCCCCACCCTCCAGGACCATTTCTGAGTGTAAAGGAAGTTCTATATTTCTAACTTGGTGCGGGATGCTTTTTGTGTGATGTTTTCACATTCTTATTGTTTGAAGTATTGCAAAAATACTTTACACATTGCCTCTACATTGCCTGACTGCTCTGTGCCAAGCTACCAGAGGGTTGAACACAGGCCAATTTAGGGTTGGCTTCTGCCTTACCCTGACAAGGATTGTGGTTGCTGCTTGACCAGGGCTCCCAACCCAGTCAACCTGTAACCCAATTTCTTACATTGGTGATCAGCGGTGAGGATTAGGACTTGTGTTTCTGCAGTGCTATGCAGTGATTTTGTGTACACTACCATCCCATATCTGAGACCAATTTGAATTTTAAATTCTCCTTGATTGGCCTTTTTTTGTTTTTCTAAATTCTCTCCCTGACTATTGTGCTTGAAACCAGACCTGCAAAAATGGAGTTTGAGCTGGCCCACATGGATACCTACGCTGTGGGCCAGCTCAAGGAGTTCTGTAATTAAAGGAAACTTACAGCATAGAGCACCACCAGGAAGGTGGAGCTTCAAAAGGCGCTGAGGGCCTGGGCAGAAGCTTACCAGTCATTGGTTGGAGCCACAGGAGATGATAAGAAGATGGAAGGGTCTGGAGAAAATCTTCCTATAGTGCCACCTGCAGTTGAGGACGACCTCTGAAGTGGATCCCCCTGCCAGGGCAGGAGGCAGTGTGTCTTCCAGCAGCCTGGATCCAGAGAAGCTGGAAGAAAGGAGGAAGGAGTCTGGTGGAAAGGAGGGAAGAGAGACAGTTCAAGCTGTAGATGGCCCAATTGACAATGGAGGAAAATAACTGCCCATGGAGGCAAAGAAGGCTGAGGCAGAGAGCCTTAGAGGGAACGAAAATCTTGTTAGCTCATGAACTGAGTCTAAAGGAGTTGGACATCAAAGCCAGACAGGCCGGGTCCAGCAGTGATGATGGCAGCATACTGCAGTGCCTCTGGTGGAAAAAGGGTCCATATTCTTAAAGGTCTGGTGCCTGACTTTTTTTAGGGGGGACGACATTGACAAGTGCTTCGAAGTTTATGAGACTGCTTTACAGATGCACAGAATCCCTGAGGAGGACTGGGGGGGGGGGGGTATTCTGTGGAAGCACATCCCTGGAGAAGGGAGGGACAGCCTACTGGACCGGATGAGGTATCCCATCATGAAGGAAGCCCTTGTTAGTAAGTATGACCTTACCCCAGAGAAGTATAGGCAGAATTTTAGGGGCAGCCATAAACCGGCCAATCAGACCTGGGTGGACTGTGTAGATTACTTTTGAAGGTACTGGATGGCAGGGTGAAGGGCAGTGAAGTCAAATATTATCTGGGGCTGTACAATGTGATTGTAAAGGAGCATATGTTCAATCATTGTTTTGCAAATCTGTGGCAGCACCTGATTGATAGTAAGCTCACTGACCCTAGTGAGCTTGCTAAGGAGGCGGACCGCTGGGTCAGCACCACGGTCCACAAGAATGTATCTGGGGAGGAGGATCACTACAAGGGTGGACTAGGTTCCCACCAGAAGAAAGAGGGGGAAGACAAAAATAAGAATAAGGAGTTCTCTAAAAGATCCCCAAAATTGTTCCATGAGTCAGGACCTTTGACCCCCAACTGAGAAAAAGAAGAAGTGGTTCCCTGACAATAAGTCCTCAGAGAAGGTACCCTGCAAGTGCTTTGAGTGCCAACAGGAAGGGCACTTCAAGGGGAATGCCAAGTGAGTGGGCAATCACTGTAGCAAGCTAGCGTAGTGCTTGGGGAGAAGATTGTCCAAGCTAGTGGGGGATAGTGTAGAGGTTACCCTTGTGTCCCTGGGTGATATAGAGATGGTGCAGATAGCTCAAATGGCTAATAACACTAGGAAATACAGACAGTGGGTCACCATCAATATGCAGAGGGTGGAGGCTCTCAAAGACGCCGGAGCCAGCATGACAACTGTCCGATGTCAACTGGTGACCTCAGGGCAGGTAGTCCTTAATGCATTCCACCAAGTTGTTGTAGCCTACCACCATGAGAGTCATTATCCAGTGGCTCTGTTTCCCTTTGAAGTGGGGTGCCTCTGGTTTCTTGAGGGTAGCTGTGAATCAGTCCATATACAGTAAAACCCAGAGCACTCCAAAGTCTTTCAAAAGGTCTTCAAATTAAAGCAGGCCCGTTTATTGTTGCCAATTCAATGATCCAGCTTTGTTTCTAACTGGAAAACACGACGTGTTTGTCCTAGACAACTTTTTCAAGGCTGAATAACATATGAGTAACTGAAATAAACAGGTCCACGAGGGTCCAGCAAATAAAATCAGAACCTGAATGTCAAGATATGTTGATACGAACACGAAGTATGAGACGGGGACCCTGATAAGTCTGTATTGTCTCCACAACAAAAGAGCTAAACTCCAAATGCGTGTGATCTGAGGCGAGTACTTCTAGTGTACAAACAAAGCTGGATCATTGTATTGTCAACAATAAACAGAACTGCTTCCATTTACAGACCTTTTGAAAGAGTTTGGAGTGCTCTGGGTGTTATTGTATATTTGTTATATGAAGAAGGTTTTTCTCATGTATATTGTACACTACCATGGTGGCATAGTGTTACTAGCCCATTGAGCACACTTGACGCTAATTTGTTTTCCGTATGACTTATGCATCCTTTGGAAGGTGCAGAATATTTATATACCACTGTCACCATTTTCTTGTGAATCAGTTCATGCCTGTTGATTGTCTACTTGGCAATGACCTAGAGCACACCATCTGGAAGGAGGTGGAGCTCAGGTCGCAGATGTTAGGGTTGCCTGAGTGGGTGTGCCTGATGACACAGTCCATGGCCACCCGAGAGGGTAGTCAGGAGGACCTGCAGCCTGGGAGAATAGTCAAGATGCCTGCCAAAAAGAGGACGGGCAAGGAAAAACTCACTCCTGAAACTCTCACAGTCTGGGAGGAGGCTGAGTCTAAGGTACCTACAGAGGAGGACATTGCTGCCCTGGGAGACTTTCCTGAGATCACCAACTGGCAGCAGGATGGGGGCCCCACCAGAGAGGAATTCTGCCGTGCCCTACTCTGGAGGGTTTATGGCAGCAGGCTGAGGCCGACGAAGCTGGCGACACCTCTATTGATCACATGATCTGGGAGATTAGACTCCTGTATAGCGAGCCTAAGGTTCCTGATCCTGCTGCAGCACATGTGTTGATGGTCCCCCAGTGCTACAGGGCCTTCCTGCTGGAGCAGGCTCACAATCCACACACAGCATGTCATCTAGGGAAGGAAAAGGCCTTTGATGGCTTGTCATCCACATTCTTGGCCCCAGATGAGGAGAGCCTCAGATGCTTTCTGCAGGTCATGGCCTACCTGCAAGGCCAGTGGCAAGTCACAACCTTTTCTCTTCATTGGCACCCCATTTGAAAGGATGGGCATCGACATTGTGGGACCTCTGGACTCCAAGACAGGCATGGGCAACAGGTTCATCCTGGTCTTAGTGGACAATGCCACCGGGTACTCGGAGGGTATCCCTCTGAGGATAGTGACTGTACCCACAATGGCCAGGGAACTGATGGGGATATTTATCTGTGTAAGATTCCCCAAGGAGGTGGTGTTGGACTACGGTATCAATGTCATGTCGGCATACATGATGGCCATGTGGAAGGAGTGTGGGGTAACCTACAAGCTCCCTTTACCACCCACAGACTGAGAGACTCAACAAAACCACCAAAGGCATAATCATAGGCCTGTTGGAGCCCTTAAGGTGGAAGTGGGACGTACTCTTGCCATGCCTGTTGTTTGTGTACCTGTATGTGCCCCAGTAGGGGTTTGCTTCAGCCCCTCTGAGGTTCTGTATGGGGACCAGTGCGATGACCTCTCAGTCTGATAAAGGAGGGGTGGGAGCAAGCTCGCAGGAAGGCCCCCAGGATATGGTCAGCTACATGCTGGCACTCCGTACCCAGATGGATGAAGCGCTCCTGAAAGCAAGCTAAGGTGAATCTAGAAGCCAGCCATGAAGTCATGAAACAGAGGTACAGCAAGAAGGCTACTCTGCTTGAGTTTCAGCCTGGCCAAAAAGTGTGGGTGATGGAGCCTGTGGAACCCAGGCCCTGCAAGACCGTTTGTCTGGGCCCTATGTTGTGAAAGAGTGCAAGAGTGAGGTAACCTACCCGGTGAACCTCAAAAGTCCCAAGAACCCGTTAAGGGTTTTGCACATCAATCGCTTCAAACCCCACTTTGAGAGATCCGAGGTAACCATGCTCCTAGTCACGGATGATGGAGAGGAAGAGGAGAGTGAACCTCTCCCTGACCTCCTTTCTTCCAAGGAGCAGGAGGGTCCAATGAAAGATGTCAGCCTCTCCCCTACCCTGACCCCAGAGCAACAGACTGACTGTCGCCAATTGTTGGGTCAGTTTGCCTCTCTATTCTCCCTTATCCCAGGGCTCACTACATAGTGAACCCATGATATTGACACAAGGGGCAACGCACCTGTAAAGAGTAAAATGTACCTGCTGTCTGATAAGGTGAAAACTAGCAGTAAGGAGGAAGTCTCCAAGATGATGGGATTATGGGTTATTGAGCCCTCAAACAGCCCTTGGTCCAGCCCAGTGGTGGCGGTCCCCAAGGCTGCTCTTCTAGATGTCACCACAGAACTTAGGTTCTTTGTGGATTACCGGGGGCTCAATGCAGTCACCAAGACTGACACACACACCCCATCCTCCGAGCTGATGATCTCATACACCAGTTAGGAGCTGCCAAGTTCCTCAGCATGTTTGACTTAACGTTTGGGCTCTGGCAGATTGCCTTAACTGAAGGGGCCAAAGAGAGGTCTGCATTCTCTACCCCAGAAGGGCACTTTCAATTCCAGGTAATGACTTTTGGATTGAAGAATGCCCTTGCCACCTTCCAGAGTCTGCTCAACTAGGTCCTGGCTGGGTTAGAGAACTTTAGTGCCGCCCATCTGGACAACATTTCAATATTCAGTTTGAGCTGGGAGGACCACTTGTGCCACCTCAGGGAAGTGTTTCAGGCTCTGCAGAGGGCAGGCTTGACTATATCAAGGTCACTAAGTGCCAGATAGGGCAGGGTTCAGTGGTCTACTTAGGACACCAAGTGGGAGGACACAAGATGCAGCCTCTCCAGGCCAAGACTGAGACCATTCTGGCTTGGGAACTCCCCAAGGCCCAGACAGAGGTGAGAGCCTTCTTAGGCTTCATTGGTTATTACAGGAGATTCATCAAGGGGTATGGCACCATTGTTGCACCGTCAACAGAGCTGACTTCTAAGAAGCAGCCCAGACAGGTGATGTGGGTGGAGGTGTGCCAGAATGCTTCTGACACCCTGAAGGAGGTCATGTGCACAGCACTCATGCTATAGTCTCCTGCCTTTTCCGAAGAGTTCATTGTCCAGATGGACACCTCAGAGCATGACATGGGGACGTGCTCTCACAGCTAAACATTGAGGGCCTGAGTCAACCTGTTGTCTTCATCAGTGGAGTGCAATAGAGAGGGAAGCCTTTGCAGTTGTCTGGACACTGAAGAAGCTGCCACCATACATGTTTGGTGCTCATTTCCAGGTTTAGACAGACCACAGATCCCTCAGATGCCTAATGCATAAGAGGGGTGAGAATCCCAAACTGCTGAGGTGATCAACTTCCCTACAAGGAATGGGATTTATGGTGGAACACCGCCGTGGAACAGGACATGCCAATGCTGTGGGGTTTCTCCTGACTTTTCTGCCTTAGTGATGTGAACTCCCAATGCATTGGGGGGTGTTCCCCACTTTCAGCTGGGGGAGAAACGTGTTAAACGTGGCTTTCCTGGCGTGGTTTTCCCCCTAACATTTTGCCTTCAGACCTGTTTTTGCTGACTTCATTTTTGCTGACCTTAGGACTCTGTGCACTTTACCACTGCAAACCAGTGTTAAAGTGCTTGTGCTCTCTCCCTAAAACATGGTAGAATTGGCTTATACCCAACTGGCATATTTAATTTACTTGTAAGTCCCTAGTAAAGTTGCACTAACAGTGCCAAGGGCCTGTAAATTAAATGCTACTAATGGGCCTGCAGCACTGATTGTTCCACTAAATTAACTAGCACTTTAACATGTCTCAGGCCTGCCACTGCAGAGCCTGTGTGTGCAGTTTTAAATTGCCATTTCGATCTGGCATAGTAAACCTTTTGCCAAGCCAAAACCTTCCTTTTCAATACATGTAAGTCACCCCTAGGGTAAGCCCTAGAAGGCAGGGTGCAATATATTTAAAATGTAGGACATGCAGTTTTGTTTTTATTTCATCTTTCTTTATTAGCATTCCAAAGCATAACAGTAGGGGACGTGGTACAGGGGGGAGAAAGCATGATATCTGAAATAAACAGATATTGCAAAGTAGGTATATCATCTGGCACAAAACATATGATGGCCAACATCCGCAGGGGGCCTGGCGGGTACAGCATCAGGACTAAGTCACATTGTCGCAGTGCCACCCGTGGTTATTGAAAGGAAAGGGGGGACTAGTCGGACTAGGGGAGGGCATGCGGAAAGGGCAGGTGGAGGGGGCAACGGGGATTGTGGGGGTATGTGGGAGCCCACAGGCCCAGGGGTGGGGAGGAGGGAGAGAGACATAGGAGGGGCAAAGGAGAAAGAAAGAGAAAAGGGGGGAAAGGGGAGAAGAGAGAAGTGGGAGATGGGGTTGAGGCGCAAACATGGGCAGGAGGGGGGGAAAGCCCCCAGGGGCAGAATGATGCCATTGGGCAATAATAGTCGGCAGCGGGGTGTCCAGCCCTCTTGCTGAGGGCGGTGGTACCATGTGCCCTTCGTCCAGGAGGAAACTTACCCAAGTGAGGAGGAAGGTCTCCACCTTGTCCTGCAGGTTGTAGATGGCCCACTCATAAAAGGCTATCTGGTACATTGCTGAGAGCCATTCGTCATGAGAGGGTGGTGTGGGTAAGCGCCATTGGTGGGAGAAATAGTTCTTTGCTGTTGCAAGTGCTGCATGGAGATCCCTTGAGGTCCGGGAAGTCCGAAAAGTCATGCAGGAGGATCAAAGTATGGGGTAGGGATGTCGTGACCAGAAGGGTCTCAATGAGAGTGGCTCCAACCGCCTCCCAGAAGAGTCGAACCACAGGTATTGATAGAGTACATGGACCAGGTCGCAGTGGTAGCTGTTGCAGCGCAAGCAGGCCATGTGAGGCAGCAAGGCCACTGCCCACAATTTTGCCAGGGTCCAGTGCCAGTCATGCAGGGACTTAAAGAGGCAAAACTTCAACCTTGCCTCTCTGGCACTGCAGTCCAGCACATCTATGAGGTCCGCCCACCTCCGACTTGCATTCTGTCTGGAGTTTGGCCTGCCAATTAATGCGGAGACTGCTCAGTAAGGGCAAGGAGAATAGGTGGTGACTCAAAAGGCTGTAGAAGCCAGACATCACTCACCAGAAATGGCCACATGCCTTGAGGTAGAACTTGCAGCAAGGAGGCGGGTCAGACAGTGGCGCAGCTGAAGGTACCGCCATAACTGGTGGGACAGAAGGCCAAATTCCTCACGGCACGTTGCAAACGATTTGAGGGTCCCTTGGTCTAGCACCTGTTGGAGGATGTGGATTCTCACTTAGCACCACACACCCCAGTTCAAGACCTCTCCACCAATGTGGAGGCTGGAGTTACCGCACAGAGGCACATGCTCATGTATGCATCCACCTCAAATAGGCGGTAATCCCTCTGCCATGATCGGTACAACTTGTGGAGTATCAGGTTCTTGGGACCTGGTGAAAGAGTGGCACCCCTATACAAGGGAGCGAGCCCCTGGTGGCAGGCCAGCAGTGTCCCTTCCACCATCATCCACAGCAGGGGGTCCGACGTCCGGGGGAGCATGTAGGCGAGCTGTGCCAAGCAAAGGGCCAGGGTGTAATGTTCAACCGAGGGGAGACCCAGGCCTCCCCAGGAGCGATGGGCCATGAGTTTGCCGCTGGCCACCCTAGGGCGGGATGACCACCTGATGACCTTATCCACCATCCACAATAGTAAGAGGGGCACCAGTAAGGAAAGCATGCCAAGGACATAGGTGTAACATAGCAGTGTCACTAGCCAGACTGCCTGCACTCTGCCCCAAAGCGAGAGGCTGAGTTGAGCCCACTTCTCCGAGCAAGTCCAATTTCATGCGCGCCAACATAGAGTCGAGGTTGTCTGCCACTTGAGGTCCAGCCCACGGTTGATGTAGACCCCCAAGTTCTTTAAACGTGAGGACTTCCACTGAAAATGATAGTTGGAGATCGCGGCTCCGCAACCGACAACCGGGTCCCCCAGCAAACTAGAAACAGATCCAAGAGGAAGCCCCCACAGTTGGCCTGGGCGGAGGGCAAGTCTTATAGCTACCGGACTTTAGCTTTAAAGTCCTACCCCAGGCCGAATCTCCGGAGCGTCACAAACAGGTTTCCCCACTCGATCCTGTCAAACACCTTCTTGGTGCCCAGGGAGAGGGCAAGCACATCTTCGTGCATGTCCTTGGCTGACCACAGGGTGTCAGCAAGAGTATGGAGGTGGTTCATAGAAGAGCTTCCAGGAACTAACCCTACCTTTGTGTGATGGATCAGGGACAGGATCACCTCCCAAAAGCGTTCCGCTAGAACCCTGGCAAGGAACTCGATGTCCCTGTTGAGCAGGGAAATGGGCCTGTAGCTCCCGCAGAGTAGGGGGGG
Organism: Calotriton arnoldi; assembly: GCA_963921515.1. Classification (NCBI taxonomy): domain Eukaryota; kingdom Metazoa; phylum Chordata; class Amphibia; order Caudata; family Salamandridae; genus Calotriton; species Calotriton arnoldi. Next base: position 128,188 of record CAWUFW010000648.1, on the reverse strand, counting down.
GTCCTTCCAAGAAACGGGGAGAACCACGATGATGGCCTGATTGGAAATGAAGCTAAGAGAGCTTGTGCTCTTGGCTTCCTGGAAGGCCTCATAGAAGGAGCCTACCCAGTCCCCATCCGCCCATTTGTAAAACTCAGCAGGGAAGCGAACTGAAATTTTAAGTTTTACAGGTCCTCGTGATAACGCCGATTCTTATCTAATTATCTATAAGAACCGTCTGGCCGCCAAGATCTTTTTACCTGTTGAATAGTGTAAAGGAGAGAATCTCATCAGGTTAGATATCAGCATTCATTTTGTCTGAAAGGACCACTGACTCCGAATTCAAGTTTGAGAATTTATTATCGCCAAAAATAACTGAACGTGCAAGCACCTCAACACGAGGTTAAAGAAATAGATGGGCACTAATACAAATAATAATCTACGCAGGAGTCTCATCCGACTCAGGATAAGAAGAATAGAAAGTTCTAGGAGGACCAACCAGACTATGATTGCTCCTATTTCTAAGTTGCTCTTCATGGGCCTAAACAAGCTTAAAATCAATTGCTGTCCCTACACTAACGCTAAGTGACATCCCTGCATAACGATTTTCCCAGTGCAAGAAAGAATAAAAGGTGTCAGCTGTGAAGACTTCCTAAGAAGTGCAATCACCATATACCTAAGCTCAGCTCTGTCCTTCTCTCAGGTCTCCCCTACCGCTTCTCTGGCCTCCTCCCTCAGGGCACTATCCCTAATACAAAACCATACTACAAAGGTACACGCCTTGTTTACGCCCTCTTGGCCAGGTCTTCTTTCTTGTGCTTTTCCATTGAAACGGTGACTTCATCCTGGACGGTTTCGTTGACCTTGAGTCCCAGGCGCCTTCTCCGCTGAAAGTATCATCCCTAAATTCCATTGCACTTCCCGTACCATGCCTCCCATCTTTCTAACTTTTGAAAACAAAGAGTTAGTCTTTACTAACGAGACATGTGTCCTTGCACCTGCAACAAAAGATACGGTCAACAGAAACCTTCTACTGTGCTAATTAAATCTACCGTTTGTGCCCAGAGAGCCTTTCCAAGAGAAACCCTTTTCGGCCTACATTATAAGCTAACATAAGAATATACCAGGCCTTCCTTAAGCATATATGTAGTCAGGCCCTTACATATAACTTTTAAACACACATCTTACTTTTCCCTATAAGCATATTCATTACGATTCATTATGCAAACAATGAATTACATGTGCAACTTTAATATGGTGCACGTTTAAACTACTGCAATTACATTACATACACGAACTAATTCCTCTATGCATTATGTTCACACAATTCAAAAACATTACATTACATCATTATCCTAACACCATTATACTGCTGAATTCACTTCGTTTCAGTGAACTATTCATTCTTTGCTAAACAGGCATGAGTATACAATGAATATAAACGAATATATGTTTGAATACATGTGGGTGCGGCCTATCAGTGATTATGATGCACCCCTACAATTCACAAGAACATTTCGCTCTATCAGTTCCCCCTTTGATGACTCCTGTCATCACATCTCATTCTACTCCCTCGGAGAAGGAACCGACCTAAACAGAACTTGTTCCCATCTTCCCTGATCTGAAGTTCTCCATGCTCTTGAGCCTTTTATACTGATTGTCCTGCAATCTTGCCAATCTCATGTCATTTTCCCTCAAAGCTCTCTTGACTCGGCCTGCTCGATACCATTTGTAGGCCTTGATCATAATCCACAAGCCAGCCACACAAACCACCAAGATAAGGAGTGGTCTCAGGAAGTACCCAAGGAATCCCTTTCCTAGGTTTGCAAACCAACCTCCCACTTGACCAAAACCCTTTCCGACCTTTTCCCAGGCCCCTTCCTCGGTCAAATCCGCTATCTTTGTGTGGACCATAGTGATGTTACTTATATATTTCTCCAGATCCTTGCTACGGTCTGGTATATAAGTGCAGCACTCTTGAACCTTCAGCATTTTACAGACTCCGCCCTCTTTTGCCAATAGGACATCCAAAGCAAGGCGATTCTGCAAAACCATTCCCCTTATCGACAACATCTCTCCTTCCACCAACACCAACGATTTTGCTGTATTCATCGAAAATTCATCCACCACAGTCGCTAACCTCCGGATCTTCACATCATTCAAGACTACTCCTAGACTAGGTATCATAGCTCCAAAGATATCCCCCACAACGATTCCTGCACTTGCAGCTCTTCTCGTTCTTGAATGCTCTCCACCCTCCAGAAGATTTAAGTCTTCTGTATGGTAAATCTTTGGAAATATTATTGACAAATAACATGTTCCATACCAATTTGCAGGCAACCTCACATAAGCATTCTTCCCACATACGTAATACACCGTAGGTATCACTTGTACAGGACCTTGGAGAAAATCTTTTGCCTCATCTGCCATGGTGAAAACGTGATCACAAGTACTCTGTCCCACTGGAACCTTTTCGTAGTAAGTCTGATAACGCCTTATACACAACTTACCCCTCTGCTCCTTATCTAACGCTATAGGACCATAGCTTCCCCTGGTCTTGTGCAACCGTTCTTCCTCCGTCCAATCTGTCCTGTGATGCCCTAAATCTCGGGATTCAGTCAGCTTTCTATACCTATCTTCAACCTGATCTACAAACTTTCTCTCTACATCCGACATCAAACAAGTCAGATTGTGCCTGTGTGCGAATGCTGTATCCAATTCCAAACTCGGTATGAAGTACTTCCTCAGTCTGTCCTCGGTCTTATAATAGTCATACTTATTCAAATGCTTGTAAGCTGGAACTTCAGGAAGTACTGCGTCGAAATTGGAAAAGAAATACTCGAACTGATCTCTCTCATAAAACAAACTAAGCAAAAGACTACAAGAAATACCATAAGTCAGTGGAAGATGATGATATCTAATACCCTCATCCACCGAAGTAGGCAACTGCATACACACATAACAATCTTTCGCATCCATCACGTCAACATACTCATACAACAACTTAGCATACGCATTAAGCTTAAAATCACCCTTAGACAAATCTACATGTAATCTACGACTTTCTTCTAATATCATAGCTCTATCAGCTGCCCTGTCTACCCCCTTCTGACTAGGTGTGATAGGTGTGGGTGTCCCTGTCACTGCCTCTACTTCTGGCTCATGCGAACCAGTATATGAGACTACAACTACTATGATTATTGAAATTATCACACTACTTATAAGAATGCCTATAATCCACTTTGCTCTACGATTGGGATTTCCCGGCTCCATGATTTCGAAAGTTCTCAAAAAGTCTTGGTTATCGCAAAGAACTCAGAAAAGTCTCTGTCCTTTATTTATGACTTGCTTAACCAGCTCGAGCAACCATGAAATCTCCGGGCTTTCCCTTTCCGATCACAACTTATTTACACAGTCCAGAAAAGACTTCCCTAGTTTTCGTTCCTCTTCTTGTGGAAAGTCCCTAAGTTTATTCTTCTTCCACTTGGACCTAGGTTATCTTCTTCTTTTAGACTTTTATTTACAGTTCATTACTGATCCATAATGAGATCCTCATTAAGCACGACCAGAACGTGATACAAAAGTTCAAGACGCAAAAGCAGCACTTCGTGTGAAAACGGCTCAGCTCCGAAAGGCGGGAATTCGACCCGATGCAGAAGCAATTTTCGGACTTCACTCAGAAGTGGGGGATTCGGAATCGTGAGTGTCAGTGTTCCGTCTATCTCGAACCCTGGCATCCGCAGCACCACCTTCACCACCAGTTTCGGGCTCCGACTGAACACTTCCACTGACTTCAGTCTCCCTGTATTCACCACCCCTGCATCAAACACAGTGTAAGTCCACTCAGGGGTAGAGTATCTGCGACAAGGCACTCTTGTTCTCTTGGACCTTCGCCGACTGTCTTGTGCTTGGTCTTCGTCGCTTGCTTCGGTTTCAGATACTTCGGACACTGGAGCAAGGTCTCTCTCAGGTGCTAACCTCAGGTTCAGTCGCCTCTGTCTTTCAGGCCAACTTTCAGCACTTCTGTTCGTTCGTCTGCCTTCTCCTTCTATGCCCAGTGCACTACTTCCTCTTTCTGCTGCCTTTGACTCTTCTCCGCCCACTGCACCTTCTCTTTCTTCAGTGCCTGAATCAGGGTTCGAACTGTGGAAACCCCCTTCAGCTTGCTCTAGTGCACCACCAGCTGTGTCAGCGACCCTTACAGCTTGACTTGTCCTCTCATGTGGCCCTACCACGTCAGCTGGGTTTTCATTTACGAGAGGAGCTGTTTCTTCCAAGGGTGCTGGAACTCTGCGGGTATGGGAAGCATGCACCCAGTTCGGCAATCCTCCACACTTTACTGCTGTGTTCGTGATAAGTATCACCTGATACGGGCCACGCCAACGGGCATCCAAACAACTCTTCCTCACGTGCTTCCGGACGAGCACCCAGTCACCGGGACACAAGTCGTGGCACAGATCACTCGAGGCTGGAACCACAGCTGCTTGCACCTGCTGGGATACAGAACGGACCACATCAGAGAGTCCTTTACAGTAATCGAGAATCAAATCATCAGTGATGCTTATCAAGGCTGTAGCTGGTACTGCTGGCAGTCTCATTGCCCTCCCCATTAATATTTCATGGGGGACAACCCGGTCTTTCTGTCTGGGACACTTCGCATGCTCATGAGCACCAGTGGCAAGGCGTCGGGCCATTTCAGGGATGTTGAAGAACACATTTTTGCCATCCGGGCTTTCAAAGTTCCATTAACTTGTTCCACCATCCCAGAAGCCTCTGGTCTGTAGCTACAGTGGAGTCTCTGGTCAATGTTCAATGCTGCACAAAGTAACTTCATGATTTCGCTATGGAAGTGCCCACCTCTATCTGATTCCAAAGAGGTCGGGATCCCGAATCTAGGGATAAGCTCCCTCAACAGTAATTTAGCCACTGTCAGAGTGTCACACCTTCGTGTGGGGTATGCCTCCACCCACCGTGAGAATATACATACTATCACTAGAATGTACCTCAAGCCATTGCACCTAGGCATCTCCACGAAATCCAGCTGTAATCTATTGAAGGGCCCTCCTGACCTTCCAATATGACTCAGTGTGACTACAGTTTTCTTTCCAGCATTCATCTGTTGACATGTAACACACCTCTGACATACCGTCTCAGCCATTGCTCGGAACCGTGGGTTATACCACGTCTGTCTGAACACCCTCATCATTGCGTCTCTACCCAGGTGTGCCTGACCATGTATCAATCTTGCCATCGGACTCAGCAATTCTTCCGGCAACACAGCTCTCCCATCGTTTGATACCCACACATCCACCTCTCCTCTCTCGCAACCAGCTTTGATCCAGCCCTCTCTTTCCTTGGTTGAGACTTCATCTTGCAATCTCTTAAGCTCTTCCCAAGTGTCTGCCATGGCCAACATTATGCTGAGATCGGTTCCCTCTTGGCTCTCTTCTATCTCCCTGCCTGTGTATATGCATCCTTGTTCTGCGCAGAAGCGGGCTACCTCATCTGCGTAGTTATTACCCAAGGATACAAAGTCCTCCCCTTCCCATGGGCCGAACACTTTACAACAGCGATTTCTTTCGGATGCTGTAATGCTTCTAACAATTGTCTTACATATTCTCCATTACGAATGGGTGAGCCAGATGATGTCAAAAATCCCCTCTGAGACCATAACTGCCCGAAGTCATGCACCACGCCAAAGCCGTATTGGCTGTCTGTGTAAATCGTGATTCGAATTCGATCAGCGGCCAAACAGGCACGGGTCAAGGCAATGATCTCAGCTACCTGCGCGGAGCGTACTCCTTCTATGCAAGCGGCGTCGACCACTCCTGAAATAGTACATACAGCAAACGCTGCTCTCAATTGCCCCACACTGTCTCTTAAGCATGAACCATCGACAAAGAAAATTTCATCTGGGTCATCCAATGGCTCATCGACAATGTCAGGTCTCGGTTTGGTGCAAAGTTCGGTCACATCGAGACAGTCATGGTCCTCACAATCTTCATCATCTGTGTTCGGTATAGGCATCAATGTCGCAGGGTTCAAGATGGAGCACCTTTTCAGAGTCACATTCTCTGCGGCAAGTATGACTTGCTCGTACCTTGTTAACCTATTGTTCGTTAGGTGCTGGGTCTTGGTCCTGGTCATTAATAACTCAACCGAATGTGGTACATGTACAGTCAATGGATGTCCCATTACAATGCTTTCACATCTTTCAATGCTGACACCTGTTGCAGCAACGGATCTTAGACATCCGGGCAACGCAGAAGCTACTGGATCTAAAGTAGCTGAAAAATAAGCAACTGGTCTACGGACACCTCCATGGTTCTGAGCTAACACTGCTAATGCACATCCTCCTCTCTCGTAACAAAACAATGAAAAGGCCTTGTTGTAATCAGGCATTCCCAGTGCGGGAGCCCTGCACAAATCATCTCTCAACTGCAGGAATGACATCAAGCACTCCTCGTCCCATGGTACCGGATCACTCACATCCTTGTGTGTAAGCCTCTGCAGAGGCTTTGCTCTCAAGGAGAAACTAGGAATCCACTGTCGACAATAGCCAACCATTCCCAGAAACATCCTAACTTCCCTCTGTGTAGTGGGTACCGCCATGCTCATTATTGCCTCAATTCGATCTGGTGACACCTTCCTCTTGCCTTTTTCTAATCTGTGTCCCAAGTACTGTACCTCATTCAAACAGTACTGCAGCTTGTTCGGGGACACCTTATGTCCATTCTCTGCTAAGTGGTTCAACAAGGCTACTGTGTCAATTCTGCAAGCATCTTCTGTTTCTGAGGCAATGAGCAAGTCATCTATGTACTGCACGAGAACTGAGTTCTGCGGCAACACAAGACTCTCAAGGTTCTTCTTCAGGATCTGGTTAAAGATCGATGGACTTTCCGTATACCCTTGAGGGATACGACACCATGTTAACACGCGATTCTCTAGCCTAAATGCAAAAAGAAATTGGCTTTCCTCGTGGAGCGGTATCGAAAAGAAAGCTTGACACAAATCGATAACCGTAAACCACTCGGCTTCACATGGGATCTGGAACAGTATTACTGAAGGATTCGGTACCACTGGACAACAAGGGACAACTATCATGTTGACCTTTCGCAGGTCTTGCACGATCCTGTATTTCCCGCTCGGTTTCTGTAGTCCCATTATGGGTGAATTACAGGGACTACCTCTGATCTCCTTCAAAATACCCTTCTCAATGAAAGTCTCGATCACAGGTTTTATTCCTGCAATCGTTTCTATCGATAAATTGTATTGAGGTGTTCTGGGGAAATCAACATTCTGTTTCACCTCAATCCGCACTGGTTCAACCCCTCTGATTAAACCTATTTCGTCTCCTGCGAAATCCCACACCACAGGCGACACTGCGTCTCTCAGATCATGTGGAAGTTCTTCCACAGTCACCATTGGGTACAGATCTATACACAGATGCTGATTGGCCATCTTAAAGTCAGCATCATCATCTCTCGTCTGGACCTCCACTCCTCGTGGTGTACAATAAATCGTGCAGTTCAATTTGCACAACAGATCTCTTCCCAAAAGACAAACTGGACTCGTGTCACATACTACAAACTGATGTCTAGTTTGGAAAGTACCTATCTTTACTAAGATCGGTTCTGTCAATGGGCTGCTCATCTTCTTGTTCGCTACTCCGACAACCTGGATTGATTGTCCCGAGAGGGGTAGGTTAGGGACTACTGCAGATCTTACAGTAGACCGGGTAGCTCCAGTATCAACCAAAAGTGTTGCAGGATTGCCCTCAATCTCTGCCTCCACAAAAGGTCCTCTCTGGTCTACCTCCAAGACCGCTCCAAGTGTGCAGTCTTCCTCCCCTCTCAGGCACCGTCAGGATAAAGGGTCTAAGCTATCCTCAGCATAGCGTTCGAACAGGGGCATCTGTTGGTACGTTCGTGTTCCTTGTGAAAACTTTGGAGCTTGGGGAATCTGAGCATGAGAATTGTAAACCCCCCTTTCATCGTTCTAGGTCTCGTTATTGTGTTAACCACCTCTTGCGCGGGTGCCTGAGCCCCCTCTTCCTCTTCCTGTACCTGATTAGCTGGGTTCAAAGGACACTCGCGTTTCCAATGTCCGACCTGGCGACAAAGATGACACGCAGTGGTCTTCTTTAGTGTGGCCACGTCCACTCCTGTCTTGGGGTCTACTGGTTTTCCTTTCCCTGTACCTGCCCATTCTGGTTTCCCTGGAAATTTCCTTGCTTTCTCCCCAAGGTCCCTCCACTAGGCTGATTCTGTGCTGTCTGCATCTGGACAAGCATCAATTTGTCTTTTAGCTTTCGATGTTTTGAATCCACCTCATCACTACAGTACCTCGCGTACCGCAAAATTTCATCTAGTGGCTTGTTCTGCCAGCAGATCAAATGGTGCTGTATCATGAGGCTGATTTCCCCTCTCAGACCCGTTACAAACTTTGAGACAAACTGTCCCATATCCTTAGGGTCCAAAACATCTAACCCACTATACTGTTTAAAAACTTGCAGAAGTCTTTCATAGTATTCATGCACCGTTTCCTTGGGTTCTTGTACAGTCCGATCTATCTTAACCCAATCTATATCCTGAGGTGAAATCTTCGACTTCAACCATGTAATCACCTGCTCATACTTTTTCATGACATCAGGTGATGGACCATTTGTAACCGCCTCTCTTTTCGGTTCCGAAGTCGGCCACTCAATAGCGACTTTACATGCTGTCCACAAATCTCCTGGTACCACTATGTCAAACAAAGTGTTCAAATCAATCCACAATACTTTTGAAATCTTCACAAACCGCTCAACCTGCTTGTACCACTCCACCGGTTTTCCCTCAGCCGAGGAAAATCATTTGTAAATGCAGCCAAATCACCTCTATTCCACGGCACATGCACGTACCCTCCATTCTGTACTTCTCGTAAAGGAAAATTTCCTACACCCGTCGCCCCTCTCCTGGCGGCGGCGTTTCTCCTTCTGCTCTCTTTACTAGTTTCTTCTTGGACCACCTTTCTTCCCATTTGTCCAACAAAATCCATATTCTCATTCCTATGATCAGGTCTCTGGTGTGCGTCTTTAATCCTGTGATTCTTTTCTCCTCCAACTCCTGATCACTGTAATGCAATCTGTGTGGTCCCTGTAACGCTTTAGTTTTATTCAGGTCCACCTCATATCTTTTGGCCAAATCCCTCAATCTATCATGTGCCATTCTAGCTTTTCGAGTCACATCTTTTGCTACAAACAGCAGCTCATCTGATCCATAGATTTCTATCCTTTCCAAAGGCAGACCCCCACTGATCATTTCGTCTACCTCTGCTTTCAGCCTCACTACATCTAGCAACCTTGCCTGTACTGCACTCTTCAGTACATCTCGACAACCTGAACAGTCCCGCTCATCACAGTCACTATTCTGTCCTTGTGACCTATTCCCTTCCATATTCCTGGAACCTGGTCTGTCTTCCGAGACATTTTGTGCCCTATCTCTTTGCATCCTATCCTCTTGGTTCGTTACTGTTGGTGTCCACTCCCTCAAAGCTGACTTAGATTCCCGTAAAGACCTCGGTCTTTCCGGTCTCTCCTCTTCTCGACCACATGAAGAATCCGCAGTAGCCGGTAACGGCGTACTTGTCTCCATTGGTCTTGGGAAATGAACCACCCTTACTCCAAACCCATTCCCAATCTCACTGTTTCCTTCTTCCCTTCTCATCGGCACGGAGCTCCCTTCTCTCACTCGGTCTGGGTCATATACCGGTACTATAGGGCCAATGGTAACCGGTACTGTCAAGGAGTCCGGTAATCTTGTGTTCCCCGCAGGAGGCTGTGTTATCATAGACGCCGTAGCCCCCTCCGTTCCTGTGGAAATTCTTCCCACTACTCTCATGCTAGTCTGGTTCTGGCTTTCATCAACTATTGCCACTGCTGGGGTTCTCTTTCCCTCTTCTGAATCTGGGTTAAATGGTGGTGGCCTCTCTGCCAACATCCTATCCAACAAACTGTCATCTAAATCACTATCATCCTCATCAATTCTTGTAATCTTTCCATTTTGTATCAGCAGTGGGTATAACTTATCTCCTTCGATCGTGTCTGCTCTCCACCTTTTCTCCAAGGCATCCCATTTTGCATCTTGAAATGCCCTGACCGATTTCTTCACCCTTTCCTGGCATCTGTCCTTCTTCCTATCATACGCTGCCCTTATCCACGCATGTAGTGCCTCAAACTGTGTTGGTCTAGGTAGTGGTCGTAATGAAGCCATTACACTCTTGAGCTGGTACAGCACCTCTAACCTGAAAGTACCATATCGAGGGAACGACAAATCTCCCTCTGTTTCTGTCATTTTATGCCAATTCTCGAGCCAAATTATAGTATGCAATCCTACATTCTTTGCCATATAATGTGCTGGTGTGTCCTCAGGAGGAGCTTCCTCTCCCTCCCGAACAACCACATGTCTATCACCTCTACAAAGTTCTCGTAAAGCTTTAAAACATTTCATGATGAATCAACTTTGTTATTCGTACTCAAAATGTCCGCTTTTACTTCCTGATTTCAATCCTCCAATCCCAGCGCGGTTCACACCAACCGGCCTATCGCAGCGCGGCACTAGTCTGACGTCACGTTTCCTCCGCTCGCAGCAGTTCCCCTCCTTTCTAATTCACTTGTTCTCACTCGCATCCGTCCCAATTATACTCTGAAATAATGTCCGTCCTACCGAACAATTACCTCTCTGACCGTCAGTCTTACCAATGACCGATCAGTCTCTTGAGCTTGTTGACCTCAATCTGGCAACCGTCTGTCCACGAACGACCGGACAATCGCCTCTAATACACTCGATAGGATTCAATCACTCGATGTTCTGCACACCATAACCTACGACCTGCGTTGGTTATTCACACACTCACACATGTGTCCCTATCTTCTGTGGGTCTGTCAATGACGTCTCGTGACCCCCACAACTCTGGTCAACGTTCTCAACTCTGGGTGTATTCTACACCACAATAAATCTCCCGGTCCTGCGCGCGCTCACGGTCCGTTTCTCAATCACACAACTCCGCTAGACATCACACAACAATAAAACACCGCAATCTACCAAACATCACTCTTTTCATACTCACTCTACTACGAACTGCTACTTCCGCCGCACCGTCACTCTCCGTCAGTTTTCCACGACCTCCGACATCCTTTTCTCGCGGTTCTCTGGATCAGCGTCACTCGGGCTCTATGGGGCAACTTAGTCTCCTATCTTGCTCTAGATCTCCCCTTACCATCAAAGGTAACCATCCTACTCTGCTACCAACTGATAACGCCGATTCTTATCTAATTATCTATAAGAACCCTCTGGCCGCCAAGATCTTTTTACCTGTTGAATAGTGTAAAGGAGAGAATCTCATCAGGTTAGATATCAACATTCATTATTGTCTGAAAGGACCACTGACTCCGAATTCAAGTTTGAGAATTTATTATCGCCAAAAATAACTGAACGTGCAGGCACCTCAACACGAGGTTAAAGAAATAGATGGGCACTAATACAAATAATAATCTACGCAGGAGTCTCATCCGACTCAGGATAAGAAGAATAGAAAGTTCTAGGAGGACCAACCAGACTATGATTGCTCCTATTTCTAAGTTGCTCTTCATGGGCCTAAACAAGCTTAAAATCAATTGCTGTCCCTACACTAACGCTAAGTGACATCCCTGCATAACGATTTTCCCAGTGCAAGAAAGAATAAAAGGTGTCAGCTGTGAAGACTTCCTAAGAAGTGCAATCACCATATACCTAAGCTCAGCTCTGTCCTTCTCTCAGGTCTCCCCTACCGCTTCTCTGGCCTCCTCCCTCAGGGCACTATCCCTAATACAAAACCATACTACAAAGGTACACGCCTTGTTTACGCCCTCTTGGCCAGGTCTTCTTTCTTGTGCTTTTCCATTGAAACGGTGACTTCATCCTGGACGGTTTCGTTGACCTTGAGTCCCAGGCGCCTTCTCCGCTGAAAGTATCATCCCTAAATTCCATTGCACTTCCCGTACCATGCCTCCCATCTTTCTAACTTTTGAAAACAAAGAGTTAGTCTTTACTAACGAGACATGTGTCCTTGCACCTGCAACAAAAGATACGGTCAACAGAAACCTTCTACTGTGCTAATTAAATCTACCGTTTGTGCCCAGAGAGCCTTTCCAAGAGAAACCCTTTTCGGCCTACATTATAAGCTAACATAAGAATATACCAGGCCTTCCTTAAGCATATATGTAGTCAGGCCCTTACATATAACTTTTAAACACACATCTTACTTTTCCCTATAAGCATATTCATTACGATTCATTATGCAAACAATGAATTACATGTGCAACTTTAATATGGTGCACGTTTAAACTACTGCAATTACATTACATACACGAACTAATTCCTCTATGCATTATGTTCACACAATTCAAAAACATTACATTACATCATTATCCTAACACCATTATACTGCTGAGTTCACTTCGTTTCAGTGAACTATTCATTCTTTGCTAAACATGCATGAGTATACAATGAATATAAACGAATATATGTTTGAATACATGTGGGTGCGGCCTATCAGTGATTATGATGCACCCCTACAATTCACAAGAACATTTCGCTCTATCACTCGTAGTAAAAAACTCTTACATTTATTTGTCACTACTGCAAGGTTTATCTCTCCCATAGGATTGCATTGGAGTTGCCTCATTGCATTTTATAAGGTAATTTTTAAATGAGAACAGTTAACCCCTTCATGTATAGAGTCTTTAGAATTGTAATGAAAGATACAAACTTATGATGAAGTTGGATTTTGAATTACAGTTTTGAAAATGCCACTTTTAGAAAGTTGGCATTTTTCTGAGTGCCTAGCAGCCTGTCTCTGGGTCACATGACTGATTGCCGTTGACAGTTGGGCTTTGTGTATTCCGTCTAGACAGACACACAATAGGGAGCGTGGGTGTGCCTAGATGGGCCATCTCTGGCAGGGTGGGAGGAAGGAGATGGGTCCAGCACATCTTTTTCAGGTATGAAATGTGTGACTGGCCCTTCAAACAAGACTTTAACAGGGATTGAAAGATTAGTTTATTCGGACCTTCAGGATATACTCTTAGGGCTGGATTCACAAAAGTAATCTGAGACAAAATCAGAACTTTACGACTTTCGGTATTCATAAAGGGCATTTAGGAGTAGTAAAGTTAGGAATCCTAACTTTACTACTCCTAAATGCCCTTTGTGAATACCGAAAGTCGTAAAGTTAGGATTTTGTCTCAGTTAAACTTAAGTTTCGGTCTTCTTAAGTTTAACTGAGACAAAATCCTAACTGAGACAAAATCCTAACTTTACGACTTTTGGTATTCACAAAGGGCATTTAGGAGTAGTAAAGTTAGGATTCCTAACTTTACTACTCATAAATGCCCTTTGTGAATACCAAAATTCGTTAAGTTAGGATTTTGTCTCAGATTACTTTTGTGAATCAGGCCCTTAGTTTTTTCAGGAGAAAGGAGTCTTGACTTGGCCCTGTAATGGTGGAAGTGTTCTTAGATTCATCCAAAAGAGAGTACGAGGAAAAACTTATTACCTTGAAAAGTGTAGAGTGTACAGTTCAAGGAAATGAAAGAATAGCATAATCTTGACAATGTATTTGAGAAATGTGTAATTTCTTTGAAAGAAGGTTACACTAGATTTTTAGATGATCTCACAGTGATCAAGGATCATGAGGTAGGGTTTCATGAGAGGGGTCTATCCTTTTTAAGTTATCATCAAAAAGGAGGTTAACTCCTCAACATACGCAATGGAGATGTGACCGCTGCGACAGAGTACAGGATCCGGCCGTCTGTCCACAACAAATAAGCCATTGTTTGCGGTTCACGATTCATTTGTGACATCGCGATTTACCAATTGAATAGGAGGTCACATCGACCGCGCTCTAATTTCCAGAGCCCCAAAGAGTCCTTAGGATCTACAGTCCACAGGCATTAGGCAATTCAATATTTTACGATTCATTCGTGACTCCGTTGGTTGCCCGCCGAATAGGAAGCAGCTTCCGACTGCGCTCTTTTTCCATGACCGTATGAATCACTGGTTTCCATCCCGTTACCAGGATCCGCATTAATTTGCACAACACCCGTATTAGGATTCATCTTAATCGAGGGTTGACTGACAGTAATTCATTTTCATCTCAACATCCAACACTTCCCCTTGACATCGATTAAACTTGAAGAATCGGCTGTCCTTCCATCTTCTTGTCCTGAAGAAGACCCGTATTGACAATCCCCCATTAATGCTCCTGTCAGGGTCGAAACGTCGACGGTTTTAGTTGTCCATACTTCAATAGGTCTCTCAGCTTTCAAATCAATGTGGATCAATTCTTGAGCCTGAGACACTTGTATTAGACTTTGAAATTGGACCTTTTCTCAAATCTTTCACTTGTAAATAAATGTCCATTGCGTATGTTGTCACTTAAATGTACAATACACTAATTTTGTCACTTAGGCACTTTATTCACCTTTTCAGTGTAAACAATTGTCACTTGCGCCACTCCATTGACTGAATTACCAGACAGCCTGTTTCGTATGGTAATGTTTGCATTGAATAAAACTCCTTGTTTGAAGCTTTAAACTTAAGTAAAATACTTCATTTCTTGTAATCATGAATGATTTTGCAACTATATTTGTGTTCTAGCGCCATCTTTAGATTCACTTTTTTATATGAATGTTGAAAATTACAAAGAAATTGCATTACCCGACAGAACCATTGTTGTTTATAATATACATGCCCAGGTTCTGAGGGATACTGGGTTACCCCTTTGCGTTGCAGATTGTGTTACTTTCAGGCATCTTTCCAGTGGAAAACAAGTTCTGTGTTTGAAAATAAACCCCAAATAAACATTTTGCACCAGTTTGCGCTTCTTTTTTGATTCAATCCTTATTAAAAATATTGGCAAATCTGCCCCTTCCTATTCAACATAAAGATAACTTGCAATGAAGGTCTTAGTGCATGAGTTAAAGGACGTCACAGGATGGGAACACAGCACTACTGTCCTCTTCATGTTTCTGAGCTGTGCTGTCTAAAGTTTATCCATTAAGTCAGAGATTTTCTAAGTTAATATATGCCCTGTAGACAGGGCAATCTCGGGAAAAACAAGCACACGAACCCCATATACATCTGCACACTGCACTGTACAGCAGGATGATACATCCCAGAGAAAATACTCTTCCATGCCAGAAGAGAAGCTGAACCGAAAGATGAACAATATGAGTTTGTTCAGTAGAATATCCTAAGCATTGTTTCAGAACCAGAAAATATCCTCCCCTTAAGTACTTCAATAAAAAAACATTGGCATTTTGTTTCTGATGCATGCTCCTTTGTCTTGCACATACAAGGTTGTAAGTCAACAATGTGTTGTTGTTTTTAAATCAGTGCTCCTCTTAAGCCCATTCAAAAAAATGGTAATGCCGATACAGTCATTTTGCATCTAAAACTACCAAACATATAGAGAAATCAGATTTAGTGCACTTCAATCCTCAGCTAATTCTCAATTTCGGGGGGCGTTTTCTAGGGAAAAATGCCGCCATGTTTGACCTGAGAAAATGTGCCCTCCGAAAAATGTTTGTGGTAATAGGGCGTTAAAATTATCACATTACTTTTAACACTGAATCGGGTGAACAGTGATAGGTTTTACAGTGTAACTCGGAATGTGGGCCTTAATGTTTACAACTGTTCTTTGGACTTTGATTATGATTGATTTCACTCGGACAGACCAGCTCAACCACATTACAGGAGATGGGAAACCACATTCCAGGGTGCTGAAGCTTGAGTGCTCTCAATGCAGCTAGCTAAACAGTTAAGCTGTCAGAGGTCTGAGTTAAAGAACGATCTTCTCCAGTGGCTGTCCCAGTGAGGCACCAATGATATTGGCCCAACAAGAGCTTTTCCTGTCAACAGCTTTGCTCGTGTTAGGGAGCATTCATGATGAATGGCCGCAAAAATGTGCAGAACTCTGTCTCTTTCTCTCCAAGATTTCTGAGAGCTACTGTTAGAACCGGGGTCACAGATTCCGACACGGTAGCTTGGCGCGAGGCAGGAAGGCACCCGAAGGCAATGTGTTAAGCAGTTGTGCAGCACACACTCACACTGACTCCGTAATGCGCACACAATAAGGAGACACCACAGCAGGCTGTTATGTTAAAAAACAATTTTCTTTATCTAATTTAAATCAGCAGTAGATGAGGCAGTTAATCTCAGGACAACATTTCAACTCATTTGGCTTCCTAAAACCAGTGCGTAAATTCATTCAAGCACATCATAACAGTAAAACTTTACGCCAATAGAAAGGCAGTAGCAATAACCTCTTGGAAAAACAGGTAACCCTGTAGGTCATAGATTGCAGGTCAAAACGTAGGCTTCAGTGCATTCAGGTACATTTAATTAACAGGAAGTTAGCTGTAGGTATGTACGTAACACTGTAGATGAGGAGGAACCCGTGTCAACCTAGGCGCAACCACATTCAGTACAGTGGGTGCCTCAATACAGGTAGGCCTTCAACATGGGAACATTTAAATCATAGCAGGTGACCACAGAGGCCCAATACATTTAGGCACATTCAATTCAATGAAGATCTTAATGTAGATATGCAGTTAACCGGGGAAACATGTCTTACTCATACTCAACCATGTAACCTCCCTGGTGTAGGCATCCCATTGCGGGAACATTTAACAAGCATGGTTCCACTTTCAAGGCAATTTCCCCGTGTAGGGCAGGTAACACAGAGCTTTCAGCGATGTGGCACCTCGAATACTTATCAGGCAGGTCATAACATTCAGTGAGCAGGCTGGACCGGCCTCCTACATTTAAACCTGGGTGGGGGAGGTCAGAGGAAGTCCCATGGCCTCTGCCCCTCTTTAATGACACTCAGGGCAATGAAAGGGGAAGCGCCGCTGGAGTTATGCCTCCGTGACTCACCACACTGTCCCGATGTGTTCTCGTAGGCACCCGTAGCGCCGGACGCCTCCTCCCCGGTCAGCCCGCTCCTCTTCTCACGTGGGGCTTCAGCCGGGGGGAGGGGCGGATCGGTGCGCAGAGGGCGATGATGGGATTGAGGGGCTCTCCTCAAGAGGTGGGGGCAGCGAGACACTCCTTGACCCGCCCGGGCCCCGCAGATGCAGCCGGCGACGGCCCCGGGCCTCCGTAGGCCTCGAGACCCGGGAGCGAATCGCAGCGCGGCTTGAGGGGGGCGCGGCCGATGACGCGGCCGGCGCCCTCGTTGCCAGGCGATACCCTTTCCACGCGGCAGGCCTAGCGCGGCCTAGAACCAGTCGCGGCTTCACTTTTACGCGGCGCCCGGGCGGCGGCGGTGATCCTGGGCACAGCGCCTCTTCCGGACAGCGTGGGGGCCGCGGCGGTGATTTACAGGCCTCCGCTTCTTCTCCCGCGATCCCGAGGTTGTGGCGGTGAGTTCTGGTCACAGCGCTTCTTGGGCAATTAGCACAGGGGCTGCGGCGGTGATACCGGTCACAGCGCTTCTGTGTCGATCAGCGCAGGGGCTGCGGCGGTGATACCGGTCACAGCAGGAGCGCGCTTCACAGCGCTCAGTGGCACAGTTAGTTTCCTTGGGCCAGCGCCTCGTGGGCAGCAGATGCTTGACAGGGCAGCGCTAGAGGAGCGCACAGTGTTGGTGGCAGGACGCCGGCTATGGGGGCCCGCGCTTAGAAGCACAGCGCTTTACAGTCACAGCGCCTCAAGGTCACAGTGCTTCTTCAGGGCACAGCATAAAGCGCTTTACCTGGTGATCCCCAGCAGTAGCGTATATAAGTTGAATTGCTTGGTTGCAGTTTGTTGGTCGTTTCAGCAGTTGGCTTGTGGTTGCTTGGTTGCAGTAACTTGGGGGGGAAGGGGGTTGAGTTGGTGGGCACAAGAGGCAGTTAGGTGCCCTGCAGGCACACTGGAGGTGGTTCCCTGGGTCCCCTCACGCTGGGCAAGGTCAGCAGGTGGAAGGTGTTCCTCATCTATCTTAGCACAGCCGTGCCTAAGCCCAGTCAGTACCAGTAGTGTAGGTCTCCCCCCTAGGCCCAACAGCCTGTACTCCGGCAGAGGTTCCCCCAGATCCAGTGGTGCCCCAACTGACTAACTAGGTTTCCCTCCAAACCTCTTATACCCCTAGGTCAGGTGACCCTCCCTGGGCTGGAAGGTTCTAGAAGCTTCCGTCCTGTCTGTCTATGAGGCCCAGAGGCGGGACGGCATGGATACAGTATCATTATGTCCCAGCCTGATCCTGACTACTGGTGCGTGCATGTACAATGGCCACTCTGTAGTAGCAGGGGCCTGTGGCAGCCATATTATTAGGAGAGAGCAGCTGCACCTCAGCACTGTTTGGCAGTGGTAAGGCGCCCAGAGACTTAGGTCCAACAAAAAGATGGTGGCAAAAATGAGGCGCAAAGAGAAAAAAACGGGGTAAGACCACCCTAGGGCTGACAGGTCTAACAGCTACTGAAAACACTCAGGGGGATATTCACAAGAACGTGTGCTAAACATCTCTAAAAATTTTAACGCAACTTTACACATCGCAGCCTATCGCGGGAAAATAACCCCTTGTCAACCTGGAATTCACAACACGGCGGTACCATGCGATAGTCCGCCGAAAACGCGGCCAATGTCCGCGATACACATCGACGGAGATAAAAACACAAACCACAACACCAAAAAACGTGCGATGAGCCCATTCGCGATGAGGAAAGCTGCGAAAAGCACCTCCAGGCCCGTGACACACACACGGCAGGCGGGAATAAGCACAACAAAAGCAGGAAAAAATAGACAAACCAAACATAAAACAACAGCCAAGCACAATGGAGGCAACCAGAGCCAGTATACAACCCCACAAGCCCCATTGGCAATGATCCAGCGCTAACAATAAAAATGATTCTCCTATATACTTCGGTCATCCAGGTGCAATTATTCCTTCAACACACACACTATATCCATATGAAGGTGGGGCCCATAACACCGCATATACATTCACTTACTCATTTATTCCCTGGATTTCCTTCGTCAACAACCTAGGAGAAAACGATTCGCTGGAAGGAGACGGGATACCTCTTTTAACATGACATAATGCTTCTCATTTGCTTTAAGGTATTCCGCTCATTGGTCGATGGACCAACTAGTAGGAATCAGTTGATGGTGATTAAGACCAGCTCAATCACAATAAACTCTTTACCAATTTACTTTAATCATTGAGCTAAAGAATCACTGAGTCATTTGTTTAAAGAATATTAAAGTTTATATAAAGTTTGATGCAAGAAATTAGGTTAAGCTTATTATTCAGATCATTACATTTATAATCAATATAAGAATAAAATGAAATTGCAATGCATATCTATTAGATGGAAAAATAAGGTTATCATAGTATGAACTCTAAGAGATCAATCTATCTTTCTTGGTAAAATCTAATAGTTCTAAATGAAAAATCTATCAGGAAAAATTCTCCTAAAGCAGCATCTTATACTCAACTGGAAAATAAAAATAGCAGCAGCAGCATCAGCTCGTCAGCATCAGCAACCGCAACTTCACCCATCTACAGCATCTAACTTCTCCAGCAACCTGCTCTCCAGCAACTAACCCCTCCCACCAAGAGTAGGTCTTCTTATACCCTAATTCTAGCTTACAGAATAAAATGTTGCATCTTCATGGCGTGATTCTTTCTCATTGGTCCCCTCAGGCCCATATACATTTTAATCAAACTTCCTGGTCTTAACCAGTTCCTTGTGGAATGTCCATGCTTGCATCGTTTCCCACAGTTCATGTCATTGCTCATCCGCTTCGATCAGTCCAATTTGTATCTTTTTCTGCTACTTTTTAGATTTAACAGTTCCGTCCATTGATTCAGTTGGACTTCTCACGCTTCTTGCTGATCATCTTGGCACACATCTGCTCAGAAAAGGTCACAATAGCCTTGACCATACTTCCATCTTAGCCTCTCAGCACCAGCACGTGATCATCCTTTTTCCACAGCCTCTCGCCTCTATCACATGGTTCCCTGCTCATACGTACTCTATCAAATGGCAGCCATTTTATATCGCTGCTCGACAGGCCTAAGCGCACTATTTTTAAAGCTAAACAAAATATTGTTAAAACAAAGAATATAAACCCTTTCGTTTCCCTCCCGTCTTTCTACGTACCCCAATTAGGTATTACCTAGCAAAAAGCAACATATAAAGCCGTCCCTTACTTACCATCGCTTTATTTTGCAACCACACGTTTTATTTAATAGCACAGATCATGCATTTATTATTTAATTAGTACGCAAATATTATGTTATGTTAGACATGTAAACAATTATAAGTTGATTATTTTGCACACGGAATAGCGTATTACCTTTAACCCTTCACATGTAACATACATTGTTGGTTATTTACTTAAACAAACATGTTTATTAATTATTTTACGAAAATTATTAGGAGGTTAAAAAATTTTCATTTACCCTGCTCCATCAACTCCCCTTTGGTGATTTTTAATATCACCACAAAACCCAAGTTATACAATTCTTTCAGACAGCATATATCTTTTATCCATTTGCATTTGTTAGTTTACACAACTGTATCCCTTTCAACTTGTCTCTTCGTTTTCTTGTACATGTTCTCTTTTATTTCTTCTAACTCTATTTCACCCATTTCTCTCTCTCTCTCCTTGTTTATCATGTTTTCTTTTTCTATTTTATTCTGTCTTCTCTCTCTTTATACATGTTATTACAAGCTTCAGTACTAAAATTATTATTATTATCATGGTTGCTATTATTATAACTTTCCCTATTATTAATCCACTCATTCTTGTTAACCAATTTATTACTGAAGAAAACCCTTTACCAAGTTTTCCCAATGCACTTTCAACCTCCAGTGGAACAAGTTCTTTGTGCAAACTTGTAATATTTGTTATATACTTCTGTATATTTTCGCTTTTATCTGGAATGTAAGTGCAACAATGTTGGACTTTCAGCATTCCACAGACTCCGCCCTCTTTTGCCAAAAGAATGTCAAGGGCAAGTCGATTTTGCATCACCATAGCTCTCATGGCAACCATCTCGGTATTTATCATTAAGAACCCTCCAGCAGTATCTGTAGATAAACGATCTACCACTGTGGATAATTACCGAATTCTAAATGCATTCAAAGATATTCCCACTGCTGGTATCAATGCACCAAAAATATCACCTACTATTTCTGAAAAACTTTCCCTTTTTCTACGTGTAAAGGTATTTATCATTCTGTGTGTTCCTTTTTCTTTTCTGTCCATATGAAAAATCTTTGGAAAGACCAGGCCTAAATAACATGACCCATACCAATGGTCTGGTAACCTGTAATAAGCCCTATTTCCGCAAACATAATAGATCCCTGGAAATATTGGATCTTTTACCCCTTTGAATCCCCATCCACCTAAAATTTGATAATTGTCATGGCAAATACTGGAACCCACAAAATAATTGTCATATCTTGTCTTATTTCTTCTAATGCACAACCTTCCCTGTTGGGGCCAATCCAGAGTCATAGCTGCATTTGTCTTTTTCTTGTCATGATTGTCTTCCTCAAACGCCCAAAGAGGTGTTTTTGTCTCTTCTATCACTTTTCTTTGAAATTTCACTCTTCTCTCTTCAACCATCTCTAAAAATACTTTTTCTTCCTTCTTTAACTCACAGGTAAGGTTGTACCTAATTATATTATCTAATGTTAAAATCTTATCTTCTAAAAAATATTCACCAAACGTTTTTCCCTCTTTTATTTTATTTAGCTCGGGAACTACAGAAACTTTCGCAAAAATCTTATCTATGTCAGTGTAATAATATTCTAATCTACCTGTTTTATAAAATAAACTTGCTAAGACACTACATGTTATTCCATACGTCAAAGGGAGGTGATGATAAGTCACACCCTCTGCTACAGATGCAGGCAACTGCATACAAACATAGCAATCTCTTACATCCATTGTTTCTACATACTCATATAATAATTTAGTAAAAACATTTTTAGAAAAATCTGTTATTGATTTGTCCTTGTGTAATTCTGCACTACTCTTTAATATAACTGGTTCTTGAGTGTTAGCTCCTTTTTCTTTCTCAGTGTTATTAGACGTTTCTACTACAGCTAAACTAATTGGAATAGTGATTGCTAAAACCACCCATACTGTCATTAATAATCCTGTACAAAAGCAGCACATCTTACACCATCTACTTAAAAACTCACATTTACATTTTCTATCTCTAGTATTCTCCATTTTGTTTTATAACCTTATTTATTTGTTTTCCAGAAAATTGTGTCACTACACCTCAGGAATGACTTATTTGCCACTCTGTACTCCAATGTTTTGTCTTTGCTTGGTACTTTCTTTTAATTCTTTCTCAGAATTCTTTCTTTGTCATATCCGGTAAAATTCGTCAGATCCAGTGTTTTGTCAAATCCGGTAGAAACTATTTAAACTTCTTCAGGTTTGTTGCACCTCACCTTCTCCCATCAGGTTTCTTTGTTCTGGGTTCTCGTGAGTGTTCTTTTCTTCTTTGTTACCAGTCAAAGCAAGATACAACCATTCAGGCGATCTATACTTCGGATTTACCTTCTTTACTCTTTTTGTTTTCTGCAAGTGTTTTCCACCTTGTTTTTCTTGCTCTCTCTGACTTGTTATTTCATTCACTTGTTCAGCACTTTTCCCATCTAACCTTATGATTCTGTATCTTAATTTTCTTACTTCGTTGGGCCAATTGTCTCCTTTTCTTGGCCTTTTTGCCTCACTTCCTTTTTCCTCTCTTTCTGTTTTCCAATTTCTTTTTCTTGACTCTAGTTTTTGGTTTCTTTCTTCTCCACTTTCTTCAGACTCTGTTTCAGTTCTTTCGTTATTGCCTCTTATTTTGAAACTTATAATGTCATTTTCTTCCTCTACTTGTGGTTCTTTTCTTATCTTCCTTCGTTCACCTATTTCTGTCCCTCCTCGAGGTTCTTCCGAATTTGTGTCAGTCTCTCTATCTGCTTCTAAATTTCCCTGTTCTCGTGTTTGACTATCTGTCCCTATTGCTCCTCGGGGATCTTCCGATTTTTCTAGCTTTTTGTTTGAAACTCTCCCTTCTTCATCTATTAATATTATCTCAGAAGGATTTTCACCACAACTTGTACTTGGTTGCTCACTGTTACTATCTTCTGGCTCAGTTTCTTCTCTTATGCTTTCGAATTTCCAATTTCTTTTTAGAATTTCTTCACAATCCGAATGATCTGTATCAGATTCTGAACTGGTATCTGATATTTCCAGATGTCGACTTACAGGTCGATCTTCAAGTTCTGGAACTTCAGCTATTTCCTCTACTTCTTCTGTCGTTGCACTTGTAGTTGGGTCTTCCAGATGTCGACTTACAGGTCGATCTTCAGGTTCTGGCACCCTGTCTGTTTCTTCTTCTGCTTCTGATGCTGAACTGTTATCCAATACTTCCAGATGTCGACTCACTTGTCGATCTTCAGGTTCTGGAACTCTGATGGTGTGACTGGCATGCACCCAGTGTTTCACTCCTGCACACTTGACTGCAGTGGTTGTCACCAGGATCACTTGTCGTGGTTCGTCCCAGCGAGGAACCAAACAGTTTCTTCTCCTGTGGACTTTTATGCGGACCCAATCTCCTGGATTCAAGTCGTGAGCTGGTTTTCTTTCAAGAGTGGTCGCATCCGGTCCAACCTGATGAAACACAGAACGCACCACATCAGCCAATCCTTTGCAATAATCCAGTACTAGATCATCAGTTATAGTCAGTAGTTTGTTGACAGGTACTTGTGCTTGTCTCATTGCTCGTCCCATAATTATTTCATGGGGACTGAGTCCAGTTTTCCTTTCCGGAATACTTCTGATTGTCATTAAAACTAATGGCAAGGCATCTGGCCATTTGAGTCCTGTAGCTTGACACATTTTTCCTAACCTGTTCTTGATTGTTCCATTCACTTGCTCTACGATTCCAGAAGCCTCTGGTCTGTATGCACAATGCAGTTTCTGTTTAATACTAAGTGCTTCACAAATCAGTTTAACTAATTCATTTTGGAAATGTGTTCCTCTATCTGTTTCAATCGTGACTGGAAAACCATACCTCGGAATGAATTCTCGCAGCATAAGTTTTGCTACCGTTATTCCATCATTCCTTCTGGTTGGGTATGCCTCCACCCAACGGGAAAACAAACAGACGACCACTAGGACATACCTTAGTCTGTTGCAAGGTGGCATTTCAATAAAATCCATTTGCATTCTAGTGAAAGGACCTCCTTCTCGTCCTATTGTTCCTAGACTCACTACTGTCTTCCTTCCTGGATTTATCTGTTGACAAATAAGACATCTCTGACAAAGACTCTCAGCTATGGCTCTGAATTTTGGATTATACCATGTTTGTCTAAAAAGTCTGATCATTGAATCTCTCCCAATATGGGCTTGTCCATGGTACATCCGTGCCATGTCAGAAATCATGCTATCAGGCATAACTGGTCTTTCATCTCTGTAAACCCAAACATCATTTTCTTCATGTTTTCTACATCCTGCTTTTATCCATGTATCTTTTTCCTCATCATCTGCAGCTTCCTGTAACTGTCTCACCTCATCCCATGTCTCAACAGAGTTAGTAAAAAGCAAAGGACAAGAAATATGCTCTCTTTCTCGACTTTTGTTCAAAGAAACCACATTCTTTGCACAGTACTGTGCAATTTCGTCAGCATATTTATTACCAACAGTTATGTAGTCTTCCCCATTTTTATGTGCATTGCACTTCACAACAGCAATCTGTTTAGGCAGCTGTATCGCCTCAAGCAACTTTTTCACAAAATCTCCATTTCTAATGGGTGTTCCTGCAGACGTCAAGAAACCCCTTTGTGACCAAATCTGACCAAAGTCATGCACCACCCCGAAGCCGTACTGGCTATCTGTCACAATCGTAACCCGTACATTTCTTCCCAACTTGCATGCTTGAATCAGAGCTACTAATTCTGCGACTTGGGCAGACCGTATCCCTTTCAGACAAGATGCTTCCATTACAGTTGCTACTGTGCAAACTGCATATGCTGCACTTAGAACTCCATCACTCGTTCTCAAACATGAGCCATCCACGAACATAATATAATCTGATTCCTTTAAAGGCTCATCTCGTATGTCTGACCTTGGTTTTGTGCAATATTCAAGCACATTCAGACAATCGTGATCTACTTCATCCATTTCAATTATACTTTCTTCATCTGGTAACGATGTCGAAGGATTCACATTCATACATCTGTCAATGGTCACATTATCTGCACTCAAAATTACTTTTTCATACCTAGTCAGCCGACTATGTGTCATGTATTGGGTTTTCGTTCTTGTCAAGAGAATTTCCACAGAATGGGGAACATATACTCTCAGTGGATATCCCATCACTATGCCTTCACTCTGTTCCAGACTCACACAAGTAGCAGCAACTGCTTTCAAGCATCCAGGCAACGCTTTCGCTACAGGGTCTAAAACAGCTGAAAAATATGCAATGGGTCTTTTCATAGTTCCATGTCTCTGTACCAAAACTGAAAATGCACATCCATCTCGTTCACTGCAATACAGCTCAAAATCTTTCTCATAGTCAGGCATTCCTAATGCTGGAGCTTCACACAATTTCTTTTTCAGCTCTCTGAATGCTTTCATTTCCTCATCATTCATTTCAAAAGGATCCTTAACATCCTTCTTTGTTAGTTTCTGCAATGGTTTAGCAATCAGCGAAAAACCGCTTATCCATTGTCGACAATATCCAACCATTCCCAAAAACATTCTTACTTCTCTTTGTGTCATTGGAGCTCTCATTCCTTGAATCATTTTTATTCTTTCAGTCGTTACCTTTCGCACTCCTTTCTCAATTTTATGCCCTAAATACTGGACTTCTTGTTGACAAAACTGCAATTTTGAAGGGGACACTTTATGTCCTCTTTTTGCTAAATGATTCAGCAAAGCAATTGTATCATTGACACATGCTTCCTTTGTTTTTGATGCCACCAGTAGGTCATCAATATACTGAACCATCACTGACTTTTCTGGCATTTTTAAATCTTCCAATGATTTCTTTAGAATCTGATTAAAAATTGAGGGACTTTCTGTGTACCCTTGAGGAATTCGGCACCATGCCAAAATACGCTCTCCAAACCTAAACGCAAATAATGGCTGGCTATCTGGATGCAATGGAATAGAGAAAAATGCATGACATAAATCAATTACTGTGTACCATTCTGCTTCACGTGGAATCTGGTATAGAATCACAGCAGGGTTCGGTACTATCGGGCAACAAGGCACAACAATTTTGTTTACCTTCCTCAAATCCTGTACAATTCTATATGTTCCGTTTGGCTTTTTCAGTCCCATTATTGGCGAATTACATGGACTGCTCATGATTTCTTTTAAAATCCCTTGTTCAATCATTTTATTTATTACTGGCGTTATTCCTTCAATTATCTCTGGTGTCAATTTATACTGGGGCGTATTTGGGTAACTCGTTCCCTCTTTCACTGTTATTTTAACGGGATCTACTCCTTTCATTAATCCTACATCCTCTCCTGTAAAGTCCCACACTTCTTCTTTCACTGTCTTTTTCAATTCAATTGGGATTTTCTCTGCATCAAATACAGGAAACAAACCATTTACTTCTGGTTCTAAATTCACCATTGTCATTTTATACAGCACATCCTCATCTGGAGTCTGAAATGCAATTCCGTCTGGGGTACAATAGATAGTGCAATTCATCTTGCACAATAAATCGCGTCCTAATAGATTCACGGGACTACAATCACACACCACAAATCGGTGCATTTCGCTAAATGGACCAATTCTTACCTCCACTAATTTAGTAAGAGGCGTCTTAATTTGCTGATTTGAAACTCCAACTACTTGGATATGTTCACCTGAGAGAGGAAGGTTTGGTATTTCCACTGACCTAACAGTAGAACGGGTAGCTCCAGTGTCAACAAGGAATGTTACATTTGCACCATTCACTTCTCCATCCACAAATGGACCAGACTGATCTACCTCTAGAGTTGCGCCAAGCACGCACTCTTCCCCCTCTCCTAGGCACCGTCAGAAACTTTCATCCGTGTCATCCTCATCCTGTCGTAACCAATATTGAGAAATTGCAGCTGCACGCGGCAACTGTGTTAACCTGTTCTCCTCCGTAGAATCCTGTTTCTGCACTGTATTTCTGTTGGTTAACACTCTTGGGAAGTGGTGGTTGTGGCACCTGACCTTGTTGAGTAACTACCTCACTCTGCACCTGTGAATTTAATGATTGATTTTCCACATTAGGTTTTGGAGGAAATTTACACTCGTTTCTCCAATGTCCTAGCTTTCCACAGTTGTGGCATGGCCACTTTTTCTTTGCCTCATCTATGCTCATTTGTCCTTTTCCTTTACCTATATTAGGTCGGGATCTAACCTGTCCTGTTTCATTACCAGTATTACTCAATTGAGCTTCTTGCTTCTCTGCAACTTTCACCTGCGCCCACATGGCCTTTTCTTTCAATTTACGCTGTCTACTCTCAATATCATCACTGCAATACTTAGCATATCTCAAAACCTCATCCACTGTGCTATTCTGCCAACAAATCATATGCTGCTTAATCATTTCACTTATTTCTGGTTTCAATCCATACACAAACCTATATACAAAATGACTCATATCCTTCTCATTTAGTGTCTCATAACCACTGTACTGTTTGAAAACCAACAACAATCTCTCGTAATAAGCATGCACTGATTCTTTACTTTCCTGCGTTGTCCTGTCTATTTTTACCCAATCTGTTTCTTTAGGTGGAATCTTATTCTTCAAAAAGGTAATTACTTGGTCGTACTTCCTCATCACTTCTGGTCCTGGCGCTCCTGTTTTAGCGTCCCTTGGATATTCTACAGTTGGCCAATCAATAGTAATCTTACATTCTGTCCACAAATCAGCTGGCACTACTATATCAAACAATCCATCCAGATCTATCCACAACACCTTTGAAACCTTCACAAATCTTTCCACTTGTCTGTACCATTCTACTGGCTTCTCTCTCAACTTTGGGAAGTCATTTGTAAATGACAGTATATCCTGTCTGGTCCATGGAACATGCACATAACTACCACCTGGAGTTTCTCTCATCGGGTACTCCCTTACAACTGGTTCCTTATCTGTTACTGCAAAAGCCAAAGATGCTTTATCTGTTGTTTTCTCATTCCTTTTCGCACCATCTATTTCTCCATCTATCCACATCACCCCATTTTCTCAATAAAACAATTAACTCTTTTATTTGGGTCATTCTTCCTGATGTGTTCAAATTCTCTATATCCTTCTCACAAAAATCTACTCTGTATGGTTTCTGCAACGTTCTCACTTTTACAAACTCTACTCCTAGTTCACTCGCTGTCTCTTCCAATTTGTCATGTAAATTTCTTGCTCTCCATGTAAGACTTTTGCACAAAAACATAATCTCATCATCCTGATAATTTTTTAATTTTTCTGTACCAATTGTTCCTAAAATCAATTCTTCCATGTCTATTTTCAACCTAATTACATCTAATGGTTTCACTTCCGTTTCTTTTGTTTTTAGCGCTTTCATCCATTCATTTAACTCATCTGGAGTCGGACCTACAGGCGTACTATTTAATTCTATCCAATTGCTACTTCTTTCTGGTGTCCCTGATGCAGACTCCGTCACCATAGGCATTCTCCTAATCTCATTCTCATTTATCGTCAAATTAGTAGGTGGGCTTGGTCTATAGGTACTAGCCAAATTGTGTGCACCTTCATTATTCAGTTCCATCCCTTCTCTTTTTCTTTGCAAATGTGAATTCATGGGAATCACTAAAGAACGTTCATCAATTTTCTGATTCTCAAAAATTGGCATTACTGGACCTATCGTTACTGGTACAGTTACAGCTTCCATATTCTTTGTCAATGCTCTTATTTTCTCAGTCAATTCTCTTGTCGTTTTTGCTAATTCAGTTGCATTGTCACTTTCTATCTCTTCATTTTGTGAAGTTTTTAATTGATCTTGTGACCTATTTGTCTCATCTCTTCGTTCGGGATTTTTATTCCTCCCAGTTTCCATTGGCGGTGCATTAGGTGTCACCACCGCAGAAGTCTGTTGGTATGGAGGTGGGTTTCTGTTTAAAATATCTTCCAGCAATTCGTCATCCGTTTCACTACCACCATACACATACTTTTCTACCACTACATGTTTCTTTTTCTCGGTACACTTTCTCTTTGCTTCTTCCTCAACTGTAAAAGCTGGAAACAAACCTCCTGTCATGTTAGCACATCTCCAACGCTTTATTCTGTCCTCATGATTTACTCCCCATAACCTTCCAGGCACAAACTCATGATTCTTTAATCCTCTGAATCTCTCTCGCTCATACATCTCATCTTCCCATTCCGTTAAAGCTTCAAACTGTGTCGGTCTAGGTCTAGGTTCTAACATTGCCATCTTTTCTCTCAAGTTCCGTAGTACAGCTACATTAAATGAACCATTCTCAGGGAAAGCCAATGCTCCATCATTCTTGGTATATTTTGTCCAATTTTCTAACCATATGCATGTATGATATCCATATTTCAGCATCATATGCGAAGCTGGTGATTTCGGCGGAGGAATTATTTGTCCCTCTCTAGTCACTACCTTTTTGTCTTTCTTAAAGAAATTCTTAACTTTCGTCATCCATGACGTTTTCTCTCTACCATACTCATAATACGACATGATTCACAATCTCTTTTCTCCTCAAATGATCCGTAATTCAACACTGTTCTGTATGCGTTATTCCAACCAATCCTAGCGCGACTCACACCAACACTCCAATCAAGCTTCCACGTCACTAGGTTATTCGACCAATCTAGCGCGACTCACCAAACTCAATCAGGCGATTTCTGTCTACCGCGCACTGACCAATCCCAGCGCGGCTTCTGTCTACGTCAGTTCTGCTCCTGTTTCCATGTGACTAACGCACTGACCAATCCCAGCGCGACTCTTGTCTACGTCACTTCTGCTCTTGACCCCTCCTTTACAAAATTTATCGGCAATTTCTTTTTCAACAATTCTTCGTTAGTTACAACATTTAAAACACATTTCCATTGTCTGATTCGCTAAACCAAAGAGATAGCTTTGACCATTTACACAAGAACTCTGTATTTTCCAGTAGGCAGCGCTTACCTCTACCCTACCACAGAATTTTCAGTTTCGCCGATAAAGTAGTACTTCCCTCTACCTTACCCTTCTTTCAAGCAATCAGTAAACCCGTTTCTCTAGGGATAAAACACATGTGGAGACTATACTGCTCCTGAGAATTAAGGCCAGAGTTTCACAAGAAAACCGATCACTATTTCATTTACACACCTTTTATACGGAAAATGTCCCTATCATAACACAACCTGCGTTATCACCAATATGAACTCAGACAATGCACCATTCCATGTGACTTCTCTTGCCACACGTGTTCCACTTCCTACTTCCCGGAAGCGTGAAAACTTACATATAACATAACGCGACTCAACAAAAAGTGTTAGACATGAACTTATCAATAATCACTAATCAATAATCAATAATCACCAAACTAATCTATAGTAACCATAACTCTGCTACCAAGAAATCTGATCCAGCGCTAACAATAAAAATTATTCTCCTATATACTTCGGTCATCCAGGTGCAATTATTCCTCTCACACACACACACTATATCCATATGACGGTGGGGCCCATAACACCGCATATACATTCACTTACTCATTTATTCCCTGGATTTCCTTCGTCAACAACCTAGGAGAAAACGATTCGCTGGAAGGAGACGGGATACCTCTTTTAACATGACATAATGTTTCTCATTTGCTTTAAGGTATTCCGCTCATTGGTCGATGGACCAACTAGTAGGAATCAGTTGATGGTGATTAAGACCAGCTCAATCACAATAAACTCTTTACCAATTTACTTTAATCATTGAGCTAAAGAATCACTGAGTCATTTGTTTAAAGAATAATAAAGTTTATATAAAGTTTGATGCAAGAAATGAGGTTAAGCTTATTATTCAGATCATTACATTTATAATCAATATAAGAATAAATTGAAATTGCAATGCATATCTATTAGACGGAAAAATAAGGTTATCATAGTAAGAACTCTAAGAGATCAATCTATCTTTCTTGGAAAAATCTAATAGTTCTAAATGAAAAATCTGATCAGGAAAAAGTTCTCCTAAAGCAGCATCTTATACTCAACTGGAAAATAAAAATAGCAGCAGCAGCATCAGCTCGTCAGCATCAGCAACCGCAACTTCACCCATCTACAGCATCTAACTTCTCCAGCAACCTGCTCTCCAGCAACTAACCCCTCCCACCAAGAGTAGGTCTTCTTATACCCTAATTCTAGCTTACAGAATAAAATGTTGCATCTTCATGGCGTGATTCTTTCTCATTGGTCCCCTCAGGCCCATATACATTTTAATCAAACTTCCTGGTCTTAACCAGTTCCTTGTGGAATGTCCATGCTTGCATCGTTTCCCACAGTTCATGTCATTGCTCATCCGCTTCGATCAGTCCAATTTGTATCTTTTTCTGCTACTTTTTAGATTTAACAGTTCCGTCCATTGATTCAGTTGGACTTCTCACGCTTCTTGCTGATCATCTTGGCACACATCTGCTCAGAAAGGTCACAATAGCCTTGACCATACTTCCATCTTAGCCTCTCAGCACCAGCACGTGATCATCCTTTTTCCACAGCCTCTCGCCTCTATCACATGGTTCCCTGCTCATGCGTACTCTATCAAATGGCGGCCATTTTATATCGCTGCTCGACAGGCCTAAGCGCACTATTTTTAAAGATAAACAAAATATTGTTAAAACAAAGAATATAAACCCTTTCGTTTCCCTCCCGTCTTTCTACGTACCCCAATTAGGTATTACCTAGCAAAAAGCAACATATAAAGCCGTCCCTTACTTACCATCGCTTTATTTTGCAACCACACATTTTATTTAAAAGCACAGATCATGCATTTATTATTTAATTAGTACGCAAATATTATGTTATGTTAGACACGTAAACAATTATAAGTTGATTATTTTGCACACGGAATAGCGTATTACCTTTAACCCTTCACATGTAACATACATTGTTGGTTATTTACTTAAACAAACATGTTTATTAATTATTTTACGAAAATTATTAGGAGGTTAAAAAATTTTCATTTACCCTGCTCCATTAGCAACAAAACATTGTACATGGCAGGCCATCATGGACAAGGTCAATGCAGCCGGAGAGTGGAGGAGGACAATGGAAGAAAACCAGAACAGCCGGAATGATGCGAAACGCACAAACAAGCAGAAATACGCCAACAAGAAGAAGGCAGCAATGCACACCCGAGGTGGGAGTCCAGCGCCACACCAGGAGCTGGATGACATGGAGGAAATGGTGTCCACCACATCAGTCTGGAGATGGTGGCAGGACACGGAGACCGGAAACTGCCCAAAACAACAGACACCACAGCAACAGGGAGAGGAATGACCAGGGACTGGGGGGACAGGGGGAGATGGGCACAATGGCACACATGCACAATTAAGCACAGCACAACTGCAGACAAACCATGCTCAAGAGTAACAACACCAACCAAGAGCACAAGTCACACAACCCGGCAATATCACACCACTGAACAAGCAAAGAAGTGAAAACCCCACTGCCTGAAAGGGTGAAGGGTGAGCCAAATCAGAGCTGAAGGGACATCTCACACACAATGCAGCACACACACATAGGAAGCAGAGCACCCCAACATCCAACACAATGTGGTACGACCAGTAACATTTGCACAACCCAACACAGGACACAAGTGCACACGGCTGTGGCAGTAGATAACCATACGCATCCTGGCAAAGCACGAAACAGGGACATGACAATGCACAAGTACAAACCCACAGCCCTGATGGGCTAGCAATGCACGTATGGCAGGGATCCAGAGAGTCTGTGACACACACATTGGCATACAAATCAAGACACAACACAGTTGGAGACAAGTGAAAGTGCAGAAACTTTATCAACAAGTGCGTGTCAGTACAGCCAAAGAGAAGTGCCACGAAATGCAGACCAATGCAGCCGCATGTCTGAATGAGGAACGTAGGAAAGCGCCCATGTCCACCCCGGGGGAGTCCATCACCAACACAAGTCAGTGCCAACCCGCGTTGGTTGTCCGTGCATGGATCAGGAGTCCAGGCCAATGCAGCCATGTCCACTGTCCTCTTGGGACATGTGACCAGATTCCCAACATGCAACCAGGCGTCGGGACATGTGCAATGGGTCACATCCAGTTGTGGCTGCAGGTACCTTGTCACTCGTCCATGAACGTCAGTGCAGCAGCGTAGGCCAACATCTCCAATGAGAGACCGTTGTCCACCACATCTGACATGTCATCGACGTAATCCATCAGCTTACCCGGACAGATGTGCTGACTCCAACCCCTGGCCACAATGTGCACCAAAGCCCAATCGGGTAGCGGCTCAATGTGCTCACTGCACACGACGACTCATGCAATCTCCCAGGTCCAGTTGCCAGCATGCATGCCAAACATCCATGCATGCCATAAACGGGCATCACGGTGACAGTCGTGGGCCAACAGGGGGCGCACACACACGTCGAAATCCAGGTCAGCCACAGTCACGTTGGCGAGGCAGACATCCATGGGCCACTCGAATAAGCACGAGCGACAATGCAACACAGGCTGAACGCAGGTGACGTTCGCAAGGTGGAAGCTCAGTCGGTAACTTATCCGCAGCACTGCCAACGGCAGTGGCCCCAGTACATGCAGCAGACGTGCACGGTACAGGTCCACGTGACTGGAGTCGAGCATGTGTCCGGGATGGTCTGCCATTGCGTCAGTGGCTCTGCTGGAAGCGGCACTGGCTTGCCCTGCGCCAGTCCTGTGGATGAAATGGCACAGCTCGGAGCAATGAGCAGTGTCTGTGTGCAACGGGTGCAGGCCTGGGGTGGGGTGGGAGTACGTGTGAAGGCCATCTCAGGCACGCTAACTACAACCAAGGACTTCTGCGTGTGGGATGTGTACACGTTGGGCTCACGTTGGGTAGTGCGTAGTGTGGGAGTCGCAAGTAAATGCTATCGTATCTGTCAGGGGGTGCTGGCCACATGCAAGTCCCAGCTCGGAGCTGCAGATGTGCCATCCGCCTGATAGTACAGACAAAGGACCCTTTATCCCTACAGTAACTTCACCATCTGCATGCATTCAGGAGATGTACAGAGGCCTGTTGTGGGTGTGGTGGGATGTCTTTGACCCTGGGAATCATGGATGACATGCCCAGCACGTGGCACATGAGCGGCCTCACTGTGTGTTACGTTGCCTCACAGCTGCTCCTCCCTCCCACGAGCCCCCACACTTGTGTGCACTGCGCAGTTGTATCACGTGCACTCCTACGGCACACCATTGTCATGCCTGTCCATGCATGTCCAGCGGCATGCCAACAACACCGTGACCCTGGCCTCTGAAGGTGTGCGGCCACGTGAGTGTAGGCCAATGGTCCGGACAGGGCGGACACAGGTGTACAGTCCATGGCTGGCTGTGATCGCGCTGCGAATGAGCCTAGGCAACTGACTCATGCAGACGCAGGACTAATACACATTACACCTGGCATGCATGTGCCAAGACCCCGAGCGGTCTTGCGCTCCTACATTTCCCCGTACGTGCGGGCCCGCCCTCCCGGTGCATTCTACATTGCAACATCGACTACTGTGGCCCTGGTGGCGACAACACCCCAACACAGAGACACACTTACCGCACATCCTTCCCAAGGCCAGTTCCGAGCCACGCCCTGCTCCCCCTGCCGAATCAGCACACCCCTGCGCTGACCTGATGTACGCCGGACCAGCACACGCCGCTTGTGCATGCAGGGGGGGGACGGGCGAAGCTACATGTCCAGGGTCACTGCCAACGCTGAGGTGACATGGTATCGTCCGCTGAAGACAGCACACTGTGATGTTGCAGGGCCCGTGCCCATCAGGCTGACACAATGACCACACAGACACACTTTCTCAGAAGGTTTGAATGGCTACGGGCACATGCGCCCGGCAACATTTATTAGCAGGCACACATATCGAGTGCTCACCTGTGTTGGATGTGTGTGGGGTGTGTGCACACCAGCCCGGCAAGGGCTGCCTGGTGCAGTCAGAAATTGACAACAGTGTACATCATAAAGGACACAACCATTCAACCGTAAAGGCCCCATGAATTGTGCTGCACAGAGTCAGTGGCCCCGGATGCACAGCGTCCTGCACGGGCCTACCGCCATGGGCCGCTGACTTGCGGGGCACTGGGGCAGGGTCACGAGAGCAGGGCAGGTTCCCGTAGATGACAAACGGGCTTGTCGCGGAGTGTCTCGGTGGACAGTGGAAGGTGTACCCCCAGGGCATGAGGCAGAGGGCAGAACCAAGCTGAGACAGTCACTATGGTGGAGATGAATGGAACAGACACATGTCGGACACCAAGTCCGGTACAGCCAGGTGAAGATGCAGAAAACCACCAGGCCATGGACTCAGACGCCACCAAAGTCCAAACAGAAAGTGCCCATGAGTCATTGCGCACAGAGTTAGTGGCACCAGTGCTGTTAGGGGATGCCGCCTGCGATGAGGCGTGTCCAATGGTGTGGACTCCTCCACATCTTACCCAAGACACAGTTCCACATGTGTGACCTACTGGACCGCAGTGTAGGCCTGAGGCAGCGGTCAGCACGGGCCATTCACCTAGTGTCGCCGGCTCAGGTTGGATGGCCCCACCGGCCAGCGTAGTTCAGGTTCAGTGGCACCACGGGACATGGACTGGTGGTGACAGGGTTGATGGCACCAGGTCGGTTGTTGATGGTGTTCGATCACTTCCGTGACTCTGATCAGGCTTTCGTCCGGACTGAGCCGCATCTTCCTCTTACTCCTCTCCGTGCGTTCACTGGTGTGAACTCTGCCATTCATGATCCGCGACTAGGTGCTGGATGTGGGACCTACTGGTCCGCAGGGTAGGCCTGAGCCCTCATCCACGTGTCGCCGGCTGGCGTTGAACAGGGTTAGTGGCACCACGTGTCGCCGGCTTGCGTTGAACAGGGTTAGTGGCACCACGTGTCGCCGGCTTGCGTTGAACAGAGTTAGTGGCACCATGTGTCGTCGGCTTGCGATATGGAATTATGCCTCACTGATCAAAGGGAGTCTGGTGCTCTGGCAGCTGCCACGGACTTAGGGTCACTGCCATTCAAGACCCAGGACACAGTTCCACATGTTGGACCTACTGGGCCCAAGAGGACGCAGGTGGAGTATGTAAATGAGAAAGGAGTAATGTGGGCCAGCGTCGGGGGGGCCAGCGATGGTCTGCGGAGGCTGCAGAGGTCGCGGGACTGGTGCTTGGAGCTTGCACCGGCACGTGGTGGGCCCTCATCGACACACGCCGGTGTAGGCAGGTGAGCGGAGCCTCGTTGGTGCGCTGGGGCTGGCATGGCGGGTCGGGGGACCAGCTGCCCGGGGTGCAGCAGGCGCACAGGGACGCAGGCCCCGCCGCGCTCTGCGCAGGACTCGTGGCGGGCCGAGAGGCGCCGCACTGGCAGACGCGTTATCCATTCCGAATGAGAACCATGCCCAGTGCGATGGGCTTTTTGTTCACACCCCTACGCAGGCCTGGCGTACGCAGGTCCAACCCACTACGCACGCGCATGCAGGGGGGGACGTAACGTGCGACATTTCCACGTTCTGGCCCACAGCCTGTGGGGACATGGTAGCGTCCACTGGCCACTGCACTCCATGCACCAGCAGTTGATCTCCACATGGCCATTTCCGTGGTTTGCACTCTGTGGTCTGTCCGGCACCTCCACGCCACACCTGGCATTGGGTGGGTTCACATTCCTTGGTCACTTGCCGCTCTCGCACATGCCTGCTCCATGCCTCTCCTCGCATCCTGCTATTGTGTGTCTGTGGTGCCATGCCGTGGCTGGGTTGTGGGCATGGCAAGGCCAGCTTCCCAATGGAGTCGTGTTTGTCGTGTCTGGTCGGTTGGCATGTTGTGTGTCATGTTGAATGTAGTTGTGCTGCATGCCCATTGCCAGTGTCGTGAGTTGCATGACTGTGGGCTGGAGGTGTGTGGTGTGTTTATTTTGGACTTACCAACGGGCACTGCATTTCCATGGGTGCCATCCTGGCAGCGCTGGGTGATGATGGACTGTCGGGAGATGTGAGAATCATGCACTCTGCCTGGGGAGTTGGCCACGACATTGTTGAGGAGTCCCGGGCAGTCCACTGTTGCCTGCACATTCATGATATGCGTGTGCTTTCTGTTGTGGTAGTTGTGTGCAGTGTCGGCAGGGGGCACGAGGGGTACATGTGTGCAGTTGATTGGCCCCTGACACGTGAGGGAATCCAGCTATGGCGTAGGGGCCTTGCTTGATCTCCAGCAGCTCCTGCGCAGTGTGGGTGAAGTGGAGGTGCTGGGGTACCAGGCTGTTGTTGGCATCCAGGACAGGTGTGATGACCTTGTATGGGGCTGGCTGTGTGACTCCTCCGACTCTGGCAGTTGTGGGTTGGATGGTACCAGAGGCCGACATGTGCTGCGCAGCCGGCAGCTTTGTCTGCAGAGGGATGTTGGTAGTCCGCTGGGTTGGTACCGTCAGCAGGTGGGGGATGTGGGTCAGGATGCGGGGGATGGTTGTCCTTTTGGGCCTGTAGTGGGCAATGTCCTCCTCTGGCGTTGTGTCTGGGTGGCAGGTGCGTTTCAGGTGGGTCCGCTGTCTTTGTGTACGCTGCCTCTGTGGTGTTCCCTGGGGGGGGCGGGACGGGTCCTGGGGGTGGTGGCGGGCCTGGGGTGGGTGGGGGTAGGTGTTGTGTCCCTCATGGGTCTCGGAGCTGCATGATCATTGTCTCCATGGCATCTGTGGGTCTTCCGATGTGGCTCTTGGCTGGGCTCCCTTTCATGCTGCAGGTAGTCATCCTGCTCAACACCAGCAGAAGGCAGGTGTTAAATCCCTGCTGCTACCGCGGCTTATCGCCTCTTTTTGGTTCGCATCTCAGATCTGGCAGTTTGTTGTGAAACTGGTGCTGTGGTGTTTTTGTGTGTTTTTGCACTGGAACGCCTACTCTGCATCTCATTAGGGTTAGTTGGTGGTGTCCACCGTGGTGTTAAATTTTGGGGCAGTTGTCGCGGGAATACTGGCAATGTCTGCAGTTTGCACCCGCTTGTGAATGGGGTGTTAAATCTATCTCCACTTTTGATGGGTTAAGGTGGAGATAAATCGGCGGTAGGTCCTTGTGAATATGCCCCTCAGGATGCTGCCACCCTGACCGACCGATTATTTGTGACTTCATCAAGCTTCTACAGAGTGCTAAAGCCACAAATGTCTGGGAGTACTTACTGATGGAGGGCAATCAAGGTCTTCATTTAAACAAGCATTGGCAAAGCCAATAGGTCTTGCCTAGGAGAGATCTATGGGCTTTGGAAGTGTTTTTTTTAGTTATGCTGTACAGTATGGAGTGGTATGGCCTGACACTGTATATTATGGTATGTTATGGTATGGTCTGTTATTCTATGCTATGGCATGATATGGCCTATCATTTTATGGTATGGTATGATATGACCTGTCATTGTATGGTGTGGTATGAAATTGCATAGTTTGTCATAGTATGGTATTGCATGGTATGGTATGACATGTCATTGTAGAATATGGCTTGGTATGATATGGCTTGTCATTGTACAGCATGCTATGTATGTCATGGCCTTGTCACTGTATAGTATGGCATGGTGTGGTGTTTATCATATGGCCTGCCATTTTATAGTACGGTATGGCTTGTCATTGTATTGTATGGTATGGTATAGTACAATATGGTATGGCCTGTCTTTGTAAGCTATGGCATGGTATGGCCTGGCGTATATTATGGTGTGGTATGGTATGGCCTGTCCTTGTATAATATGGTATGGTATATGGCATACTAATGTATGGTATCATGTGGCCTATAATTGTATAGCATGGCATAGTTTGGCCTGTCATTATATGGCATAGTATTGTCTGTTATTGTATTGTATGGTACAGTATAGGGTGACCTGTCGTTGTATAGTATGGTATGGTCTTTTATTGTATAGTATGGTATGGTGTGGCATGGTATGGTATGGCCTGTCATTGCATCGTATGGTATGGTATGGTCTTGTCATTTTTTAGTATGGCATACTAATGTATGGAATCATATGGCCTGTCATTTTACAGTATGGAATGGTATGGCCTGTCATTGTATGGTATGGTATTGTTTGTCATCGCATAGTTCGGTATGGGGTGGCCTTTCATTGCACGGTATGGTATTGTTCGTCATTTTATAGTTCGGTATGGGGTGGCCTGTCAGTGCATGGTATGGTACAGGACAGTATGGTATGGCCTGTCATTGTATAGTATGGTATGGTGTAGCCTGTCATTGTATGGTATTGTATGGTATTGTGTGGTATGGTTTGGCCTGTCATTGTATGGTATTAAATGGTTTGTCATTGTATAGTATAGTATGGGGTGGCCTGCCGTTGTATAGGATGGTATGGCCTGTCATAGTTTATGGTATGGCCGTCATTGTATAGTTTGCCATGGTATTGTCAGGGCCACTGGAATTATGCGATTGTGCAGCTGCGACGATTTTTGCATAATTATAGATTTGCCACATAATACATCATTTGCAGCATAATTTGCAGATTTTAACAAAAAAAATGTTTTTGTAGCTCAAACTATTCAAAAGCTACTAAAAATGCAGTGGAAGGCCCTTTACGAAGTTGTACTAATCACCTTTCTGATGCTTATTGCTATATTTGGGAATTAAACTGGTACTGATGGGTGCAACCAATGCACAGACAGTGTTACCAAGTTTAAAAATGATGAAATAATGAAGTAATACTATTACAAAGAGTGTTGCATTAGGCCACCTAATTTGTCTTTTCTTGCCACGCGATTTACTCAACCCTGTCGCATAATTTGGCCCTCTCCTGCTGCATAATTCCAGTGGCCCTGGGTATTGTATGGTATGGCCTATCATTGCATAGTATGGTATGGTATGGGCTATCACTGTATGTATGGAATGTCATATATGGATACATCTCCCACTTCCTTTAGTTAACTACTTTGTTGCAATCTGCATTTTCCAGCCTGGTTTAAATATGGTAATTTAACCCCGTCCTCTCTCCACGAGTGGGCTGCTGTCTGAGCCTTTCACATAGAGGGTGGGTGTAGTATCCTGCATATGTAGTGTAATGTATTTTACACCTCCTGCTCAGCCAGTGCCTGTGTTCTGATCACAATAGAATGTTGGAGTCTGATGAGCCTCGGAATGTTGGGACTCAGAGAGGTGAAGTGACAGTTAGGCATGGGCTGAGCAGCACACAGGCTGCTCCTGGTGGGGCTCTCCTTTATAACTATACTACTTGTTATACAACATGTTCCTGCTTGAATAAATCACCCTTAAGATAACCTACCTGCGTGGACCTTCGTTACTACATAATTTGGCGACGAGTTGGTGACGTACCTACGTGGAACAAGCAGATCTAAGGTACCTGGCGAACACAGGTGGACCTGGTGATGGCGCAATCTACAGAAACTACAGTGGCTACTACCACAATGTACAAAAGCGGAGGTATCCACAGAAACATGAAGAAGAAATATGTGTGTTCCACACAGTACCACAAAGGCGACAACAATGAAGGAACAAGTTCTACACAGATAAGAAAAGAAGACTACAACACAAGTAAGATGAAGCACTACGCCGTTCAGCCCCACCAGTGGCCTCACCATCGGCTTGCCCTAGCCCAGGCGTGCTGTGCTATTCTACTCTACACCATTTGGACATTGTTATCACCTCTACAGTCCGCCTTCTACAACTTTCAGTCACCTGTCATTACACTACGATTTCAAAATTGTGGTAAGAGTATGTGGTCGTGCAAGGTCTGTCTTCATTCAACATTTAGCAGTAAGGAGTTTCCAGTGTCTGACTAGGATCTGTGCGTCAGACGCTGTTGTAAGGCGCTCCCTGCACTGTGTGATCTTGTGCACATTTTGCTGACTTTCGTCTGGAGTTGCACTAGTGTGGCTGCTGTGATGTTTCACGACGTATTTCTGATGTGGCATCATCTACTGAGTAAAGGCTTCTACCTTTGCCACATACATCGTGCTGGAATCACCCCTCATCTTCAGTGTTCCTGTGATCGTCGAGAGGCAAATCTGCTGTATACCTGTGAGGGATAACGTTGGCAGAAATTGACACTGTCGACACATGTTATGTCATTGACAGAAGAGGAATGCCTACATGTCTTCGTGCTGACCTAAAACTATGCCTACTATTTTCCTGTGCCAGGTATATGTTTATCTGATGTGCTTTGGCTCAATTTCTGTTTATGGTACAACAAAGGTGACCAAATCAGGAGGTTTTACTTAGAGGGTGGACTGTTGTGAACCGTGAAGGGGAATGGCCTGCCCATCGACTCCACGAAGGACATGGAAAAAATATCTGTCTGGCCAAACGTGCATGGAACCTAGAAATTCTGAGCATATGGTCGCAAACAGTGCTGCCAAGCCAATCAAAACCAACAACACTCGCTCCATAGTGACTTGTAGTC
Organism: Calotriton arnoldi; assembly: GCA_963921515.1. NCBI lineage: Eukaryota > Metazoa > Chordata > Amphibia > Caudata > Salamandridae > Calotriton > Calotriton arnoldi. The sequence goes on along the minus strand of CAWUFW010000648.1, from coordinate 86,592 downwards.
TGACACGTGTTAAGACGAAACTATGCATCCTACAATGAAAGGTGCTGATTGCTTAAAAAGTCATATTCACTGAATGTGAGAGGATGTGGCGATGAGAGCGACTTTGGAACTGTATTATTGCACAGCACATGAAGTAAGTTTGCGGTGATAACTGATTGTGTGTGTTCATTCAATGACGCTCGTTTTACTAATATTTGAAGGATTAAAGACTGAGCTGTGATGCTGCAATTGGAGTCAATCACCACAGGTTCGTCTAGTGAAACAATAACACACAAAGTCATCGTGAAAGCATTGTCAGCCAAACCAATCCGTTCATTAAAATTCACAGAAATAGGAGGGAGTGAATGTTTTTTGATGAGATCAAATTCACCCTTTTAATAGATTTAAAATATTTTTTAAAGTTATGATTGACAAGTGCAACCATCCGTTAACATTGCCTCCCTAAAATTGATTTGTCTGCGAACACAGATAGATAACACAACATGCCAGAGGCTCGGAAGGGCTTCTGAAACTGAGGTAGAGTCAATTTGATAGGCAAGTCTCAGCTTCCAACATCAGTAAGGTAGCTCAGCGGGTTAATGCAGTTCATAAATATATCTTATGTCACATGATCACAAGCTGTTGCTTGCGGCTGTGTGTTCTTTAAACGTAATATACGGTGTGACCCCTTGTTAGAAAAAGTGTTGCATCAACTCTATCTTAATAAAAATGTGTGGCTATTTGGCTGCAGAACTGTGAAGTGTCCCAGGGAGAAAGGGCTTGCGTACCTCTATGTGATAGGGTACAGGACAGAGTGTGAAGTATACACAGGATTTTGCGTCTGCAGGCATCTAAAGAGGTTTGTGTGAAGGGAATCATAATTAGGGATTGTGTGTGTTTTGAGTTCACGTGTGTGCTGAATGCTTGTATTGTTGTATTTCAAATGGTGCACACAGTCTGGGTTGCACTTGTGAACTTTTACAAGAGACCCTATCCCCTGCCTCTGGCACTGCTCACTCCAGCATGGGAGGCGGCTGGTGCCTTCCTCTCTTTCTTGTCACTTACATTGAAAAACAAGGAAGAATCGATGACGGGGAAGAAGAAACAAGAAAAATAAGAAACATAGGGGCATATTATCAAGCATGTTATCGCGACTTTAGCGGCCCTTTCCGGCGCTAAAGCGGCGAATTTTATAACGGACTATCAACAAGGCCAGGCTAACATACATTAGCGCATGTTAACCTGCGATGGCAGCCTATCTTGAAACGCAGCGATAAATATCGCTAATTATATGCATAGTAGGCGTTCCCTACATGAACTGCATTCAGAAAGTCGCTGTCACAACTTCGCCGTATTAGCAACACGGCCCCGGACCCGCGAAGCGAAGCGATCAAAAAAGCAGCGCTAGGCGCGGTTATCGCTGGAATCTAACACCTATTCCAAACCTGACTTAACCATCCTGTGATTGGGAGGTGGATTGGATGGTTAAGTCCACACATGACTATCATCAAGCTGTTCATTATCGCCGCATGATTATCGCTGGAATTCCAACGTTAATGCAGCTTATCGCCGTCTATCGCTGGTTTTGGCATCGCCTGTCAGCAAAGCATTGCTAATACGCCGCTAACACAGCGATGTAAACCAGCAATAGACTGCGATAAGAGAAAACGCGCTAAGCACGCATTGCGATAATTATCGCAATCTGATGTTAATATGCCCCTTAAGGAATAGAGGAGAGGGCAGACAGCAGGGGAGGGAATGAGCAAGCAACACTCCATAATGGTGGGAGAGGTATGGGGCAAGCAGTCACAGGGGCACAGGAGGGAGCAAGCGACAGTGAGGAGAGTAATTGGGGGGAGGGACAAGCAAGATGCGGAGTGGGGAGAACATGCTGATACGAAATGAAAAAAACAAATGTTGCACAAAACATGGCTATCCGAAACCCTCCCAAAAAATATAGCCAAAATATATTTCTGTCAAGCACAGCACCAGAAAGGGAATGGGCAGGGGTAGAAGAAATTGAACCTGCATCGCAGTGGACGTGCACTAATCAAGAGGAATTGATCTGTGCTTGGTCCGTGATCCTCAGATAGGAAGGGAAGTGATGTATCGGCTGAACGAATCAATTAGGAAGTAGCAATTAAGAGCATCACTGGAGTCAACATTTGGTAAGCTGCAGGTGGGATCCGAGGGCAGATGCATAACCCTTTTTAGTGGTCACAAATGCGAAATCTGCCCATTTACAACCGCAAAAAAGGGTTGTGGTATGTACAAACCCTATTTTGCGATTTGGTAACCTATGACCAACTCGCAAAATAGGGTTTGCGAGTCGCTATTTGGAAGGGGGGTGCCAAGGGCGTCCCTTCCTAATATCGAGTATGTGCGATTGTTTTGCGACCACAAATACGGTCGCAAAACAATCGCAGTTACCACCTACTTCAAGTAGGTGGTAAGCCAGTCTCAAATGGGAAGGGGTCCCCAGAGGACACCTTCAGGGCAGGACTGGCTACCGGGCTTTTATTAATAAACAATGCAAATCAAATGTTTAAAAAAGTACGCTTTAAAGCTATTTGTTTTGCATTGTTCATTTAGAAGCGCCGGCAGCTCCCCAGCAACAAAATCAGCCCCCTCAGCAGTGAACCTGGACCCCACCCTGCCACCCCAGCAAAAAACGCCCTGTAGCCAGACCGGCCCTGGACACCTTCCCCTTTGTGAATGTATGCAAGAATATGTTTTAAGAGCAGGCTGTGGTCCCAGGGACCACTTCCTGCCCTTAACAAATGAAAAGACATTTTTTTTTTTTTATTTCATGTAAGGAATGCGGGCTGCATTTGAAAAAAAAAGTTGCTTTATTTAAGAAAGCAAACACAGGCATGGTGGTCTGCTGTCCCCAGCAGGCCACCGTCCCTGTGATATGTGAGATTCCTAAGGGGTCACAAATTGCGACCTATGAGAAAGTGTGCCTCGTGGAAATGAGTAGAAGGAGGCGCTTGAGGGGAAGATGTAGTTTATTGCAGGTAAGACATATGTAGACCCCATCCAGCAGCGAGTCAGGAGCAACTGCCACAACACATTCGAGCAGTGCTTGGTAACCAACCCCACGTTCCAGGTTCTGGAACTAGCAGCAGCTTACAAAGCATTTACCATGCCCAGCTTAGGAATACTTGAGAACACCACATCACCTCCCCCTTTATAAACAAAACTGAACATTGTACATCACAGAAAACTTTGATAAAAACAAACAATGGATGAAAGCTTACATGTCTCAATCTTGGAAACGAAGAGGAACCCGTTTCAACCGTACAGGCCTCGAACTGCAACTAGATAATTGAAGATCACTTTCTCTTGAACATCCCACAGAAGTCGTCCCACATTTAACAACCCTTTCCAAATTCCAAATTTTGTGATCACTTGTCCTCACCGCATTTCTAAACACCTTGACCACCTGAAATGGTCGACTGTATTTAGATATACCAGAAGTTTTCTTTGGTAACCTGATCTTGACCCAGTCACCAACAGCAACAACGGTACTTTTCACAGCCTTCCTTAGATCGTAGCTAATTTTCCTTTTCATCATACCAGTTCGTTCCTTGTCCTTCCACCCATCTACACAATCAAACTTCTCATCCACCAAAGCTCTTTTGCCGGAGATCCACGCTGGAGTTATCTCCACATTTGCTAACCTCCCTTTAAAAGGCGAAAAGGAGTCACCCCCGTAGAGGAGTGTGGGAGTGAACGATACTCTCTCACTTTCTTTTACTGCCGCCTCCCGGCACGCTCCACACGACCTTGCTTGCTGTATAGCTTCCTTGAGGACGCGGTTAAACCTCTCAACCACGCCGTTACTTTGTGGATGATAAAGAGAGGTTGTTTTGTGCTTAATGCCCCTTGCAGACAGAAATTCCTCCACCGAATGTGAAGTAAACTGCACCCCGTTGTCGGATAGCACAGTAGAAGGAAACCCTTCACGCTCAAATAACTCATCTAGGAACTTGATAACAACATCAGATTCAACCGAATTAACAATCTTTATCTCTGGCCACCGTGAAAACATGTCAATACACACAAGGAGATAACTGAGTCTGTGACTTCAGATTAATGGGACCTAAAATGTCTAAGGAGATGTCAGACCACGGGGCAACAGCTTGTTCTCTCACCACCATTGGTTGAGTTCTGCATTTGTAAGACTTATCACAATTGGCGCACTCAGCACACTCACGCACCAGTCTCTCTATTGAAACATCCATGGCGGGCCACCAAAATCCTTCTCTGACTCTTTCCTTAGTCTTTGCTATACCCATGTGTGAAGCGTGGGCACTCCCCACCAACTTTTCTCTCAGGGCCAGTGGGGGAATGAGCTTGCTCCCACGCATAAGCACGCCATCAACAACAGCCAAATCTTCTTTGACATGCCAAAAACCTCTCAGATCGACCTCGCAGTCTTTCTTTTCGCACCACCCATCCTTCACCATTACAATCACCTTTTGCAAGACCACATCATCCAAAAGGTGCTCTTTCCATTCAGATTCCGAAACGACACCTTCACTAATTGTACAAACGTTGACATCTTCTTCCAAATCTTCACCTCCAAAATTGTTAAACTCTTCAACCAGGTCAACTTCATTACCCCCAACCTTGACAAGCAATCTGCTAGAACATTGTTGGAACCAGGTATATACAAAAGATCAAAATCAAATTCTTGTAGCGCTACCACCCATTTACGAATTCTGTATGACACAAAATCTATTCCCTTCTTTGTGAACACCTCTTTGAGAGGTTTATGATCTGATAAAATAGTGAACTTCTTCCCCCACAAAAATTTTCGTAACTTGCGTACAGCCCAAAACACTGCCAACGCCTCCTTCTCAATTACAGAGTAGTTACACTCTGCAACCCTTAAAGGCCTGCTGACGAACAAAATCGTCTTTTCTACACCACTTGTTTTTTGTAAAAGCACAGCTCCTAAACCAGTGGCGCTTGAGTCAGTCATAAGAGTAGAAGGTTTGGATGGGTCAAAACTACTGAGGAAGGTAGCACGATTAAGTTCATCTTTTATACTGATGAACTCCTTTTCACAGTCCTCCAACCATGAAAACTCTGACCCTTTTTTCAACAACAGTCTCATATGAGAAGTCTTTCCTGCAAAGTCTTGAATGAACTTGTGGTAAAACTCCGCCATACCCAAAATTTAATGAGCTCATCTTTACAGGACGGAGAACGCAGACCAAGAATACAATTCACTAGAGACTGCTTAGGCCTAATTCCTTCACCTGAGACTGTGTGCTCAAGATATTCAATTTCTAGCACATTAAATCTGCATTTATCGGCCCGTAAAGTTAGACCTGCTTTCTCTAGCTTACTTAAGACTGCTCTCAATCTCAGATTATGTTCGTCTGCATCACCTCCGAAAACTAGCACGTCGTCTTGGTAGACCTTCACTCCACCCAGGTCTCTGAGAATGCCCTCCATCACCCTCTGAAACACGGACGCTGCAGAGATAAGGCCAAAAGGCATCCTCAGGAACCTAAAGGTGCCAAACGGTGTGACAAACGCTGTGTAGTCTTGGGAAGAAGAATGCAGCTTCACCTGGTGATATGCGGAGCTCAGATCTAGCGAGGAGAAGTACCTGGCCCCTTCCAGGGAACACAACATCTCAGCGATGTTGGGCAATGGGAAATGATCCACAACTACTGATCTGTTGAGCTCTCTCAAGTCCACGCAGAGACGTGCCTCTCCGTTGGCCTTCCGTGCCATGACAACCGGAGAGACCCACTCTGTCGCTTCTACCTCTTCAATCACACCCTTCGCTAGTAGTTTGTCTAATTCCTTTTTCATATTATCTCTCACCAGGAGAGGTACAGATCTGACTTTAGCAACCTTGGGAACGACATTCTCTTTTAGTTTTATCTTGTGTACATAATCCTTACAACATCCTAACTCATTCGCAAACACAGCAGGAAATTCCTTAACCAAATCATTTTCAAAGCTATTGACCACTTTTACAGAGGTAACTTCTTTTAGACGGACTTGCGGAACTTCGTTGGGATCCAGAAAAACGTTAAGGTCCCTTTGGTGAAGCCAACTAATGAGAGAGTCCCCTTTCATAGATACATAAATCTTTCCAAAAACCACTCTCCCTTTGTAATTTATCACACCCCAAAAGTACCCAAACAGATCTATCGGAACCCCTCCATAACCTTTGGGCCTAATGTCGGGTTTCTCAAGAGCAACCTTGCCATGTAGGTGCTCAACATAGAACACCTTTGGAACCAATGTAATTTTAGCGCCCGAGTCAAACAGCATATTGACTACTGCATCGTTTATCATAACATCTTCATAGGGACCATCAGGTTCCATTCCCTTGACTTGACTAATTACAAACTCATCCGAGTCATATACATCAAAGTCAACTTCTTTCACAGTCTTGTTGACATTAAAGTTGCCAGAGTTGCAACATTTTGAAACATGACCCTTCTTCCCACAGAGTTTGCACGATGCTCTCCTTCCCGGGCAATTTTTGTAATCAGCCATGTGACTTGAGTCCCCACACCTATAGCACTTCCCATAGAATTGTTTCCTAGTCCATGGTTTTTGGTTGGCTTTATGATTGTCATAGGTGAACCTCTGAGGTTGAATATATTGTCTTTGATCAACATGACCCTTAGGCTTAATTGACTTCTCCGCCACAACTTTAACATCACTTTGATCACCTTTCACCAGACTTGTGTCTTTCCTTATAGTGTCAATACACGCTTTAGAGTGTTCATGACTCTTGGCTATAGTGATGACTTCATGCAGCGAGGGATTATCTTTCTGCCAAAGAGAATCCCTTGTCTTATCTTGCGCACACCCTAACATAAACTGATCCCTGAGACGTTCCTCCAGGTTAGCCCCAAAGCTGCAAGTTGACGCCAATTTGCGTAAAGTTGTGACATATTGTTCAACGGATTCATCTTCTCTTTGCATCCTCCTTCCAAAGTTCCATCGCTCTAGCACAGTGCTGACTTTGGGTAAATAGTGAAGGTAAAGTTTTTTCAGACAAATTTCATACTCATTGAGGGAGGCTGCTTCACTATCCGCGAGATCTGGAAGGTGTTCAAATACTTCCTGTCCCTCAGACCCTAAACAATGCATAAGAAGAGAAGATTTTCGCTCGGCACTTAGAGAGGTCCCACATACACGTGCGTAGTGATTGAAGACCTTTTCACACTTCTGCCACAAGATTGGAGGGACACCTGGCGAAGAAAGGAAAAACGGTTGTGCCGGGACATTCTGCATTATTGGAGGTTTAAATAAGGATTCTTATTCTTGTTAACACTAGTGAATTGCCTGTGTCAATTGCCTGCGTGAATCAACCAATATGTTAACAAACATACTTGTTAGCGCTTTAACCCAAACAATTTTTAAGGAGAGAACGATGTGCATACACCAGCGAACAATTGAACAGTAGTGTACCAAATGTGGAGAAAAGAACGAAGCTGTGTGCATCAGCGTGTGGTAATCATCTGTGCACTGCCATTTGTGAATAACAGCACTCTTACATGGACTTAAATCAACATTGTTGACAGGATTGCCCAGAGACAGAGGAAGAGGTCGTGCGGAGCACCTCTACATAAATTATTTAAAGGCAAAGAAGAAAGATGTGCGCATCAGCGCGTTGTCGACAGCTGAGTGAAATGATCCGGTGAAATGACCCGCTGAATAAGGGCCGTGCGCACCGGCGTAGAAAGCTGTGCACGTCAGCGCGTTGCCAACAGCTGCGTGAAATGGTTTCCTTAAGGCGGACCGTGCGCACAGGAGTCTTATGTTGCTAGGTAACGTGGCACCGACTAGCAACCATAAGGTATGAAAGAAAAATGGACGCACGCACGCAGCGTTCATGTGCGTCACGTTGCGTCGTCGAAGGTCAGGCAGGACAGGCTGGGGAGGCGCGCGCCTGCACGCGATCCACTGCAACGCAGCACGAGAGGGGTCTCTTGCGAAAATGGAGGAAACTGCCACCACTACGGGACAGAATGAAGTGTCACCAGCACAGCCCCGGTTTGGGCAGACTACAGGAGAACTGGGCTGTAAAGACCGGTAGGAGTCCTCCTTCCCCCCTTTGCTCCTTACTTGACTTGGGTTGGCTGTGCTTCTTACTTGACTCGTGCTTGACAAAGCGGGTGGTGAAGAGTTGTTCCGGTTGCCTTTCGTTGGTTTCAAGATGGTGAATTGGTCCGTGGTAGACTCTGTAGAGGTCCGTTTGATTGATTGTAGAGGTCAGTTGCGCTTTTGTCTCGTTGAAGCTATGGAAGTGCTGTTGGGGTCTAACCTTTGAAGTTGCGTGAGTTCTGGGTCGTCGCCAAAATGAGAAAGTGTGCCTCGTGGAAATGAGTAGAAGGAGGCGCTTGAGGGGAAGATGTAGTTTATTGCAGGTAAGACATATGTAGACCCCATCCAGCAGCGAGTAAGGAGCAACTGCCACAACACATTCGAGCAGTGCTTGGTAACCAACCCCACGTTCCAGGTTCTGGAACTAGCAGCAGCTTACAAAGCATTTACCATGCCCAGCTTAGGAATACTTGAGAACACCACAACCTACCTCATGAATATTACTGAGGTGGGTCTTTAGCGGCCCCATTAGGAATCGCAAACAGTGTCTGACACTGTTGTACATTCCATTTTGCGAGTTGCGAATTGTGAGTCACATAACATCGCAATTTGCGACTCACAAAGTGGAATGGTTGTACATCTGGCCCAGAGTCCTTTATTGAAAACAATACTCTCGCAAGCGAGAGCATGGACAGCATGCTCATGCAGGCTCGACCCAAAAAGGCCAGGATGTGAAAAGAAACCTGTTACCCACGCATAATATATTTACATGTATTTTACATGATTTTGCTTTTTAAAGACACAGTATTAACACAGTAAGCAGTGCGCTAATGTTATATCACTGCATGGGAAAGTTGTGCCAAAACATGAAGAGTCAAAGTTTCAATATCGTTAGGTCAACCACAGAGAGCGCAGAAATTCCACCCCCAAGTTGTCCTTACTATCTGAATTTAACATATGTGGCTTCAGGAAAACTAAGGTGTAAATGTACTAATATTTGACACAATGCAACGCACAACACAACTTGCTGCACTGCAATGTCGTTCATCGAATGGTGAGAGCAGGAATGCTCCATATTTACTAAGATATACCACATTCCTGCTCTCTCTGCACTGACACACTATGTGCAGTCTAGCGAAAAGGCAGGCAGCCTTGCGCCATGGAGCAAGGGTGCCTGCATTACAGGCAGGATTATTTTTGTGCAAGAAGGGACACCTTCCTGCACAAAAACAATCTTCAGAGACATTTTCCTAGTAAGAGGAAATAACAAGGAGAAATAAACATGTTTCTCCTTGTTATGCCTCTATTGGGATGACATAGCATCTTGAAGCATTTCCAGGTTTACTACTTTTAGTAAATCTTGGAATCAGCCAAAATCCATGGGTAGATGCATGGGAATGCCCATGTTCCACCAATGGAATGCCTTCCCAACTCAAAGTAATGCAAGGCAGTGATTTGTGCTACTTTGCGTTAATCTGGATTTACTAAACTATGCAGAGCCGCGCAAGGCTTAGTAAATCTCATGTAAGCCTTGTGTCGCCTTGCCTTGCATGACGCAAGGGCAACTCAATGGCTCTCTAAATCTGGCCATGAGTTCTTTAGACACATTCAAGTTGATATTCAAGCCCACCAGGGGCTGTGATCAAATAAAATCAGCTTGGGGTCTGTCCTGCATGATTGGACATGTGTGCTTCCCACATCACTTTTTCTCTTACTGGACCGCTTTTTTTATCCTCACAGTGAACTGCCATGTTGCCTAAAGTTTAAATGCAACTCATTATAAAACTGGCAGTTCCCTCTTCATAATTGTTTACTTAATGTGCTATCTCAGAAAGAAACCAGCCTTATGCAGATCAGTGTTGGCTCTGCAGCAAAAAGAAGAGCCAACCCCAAACAAGGAGGCTAGATCTCCTCTGAATGGGAGCACAAGCAATTCCAGACCGGTTTAAGCATTTTTGGACCCCATCAGTAAAGTACAGCTTCAATCCTATGGCAAGGTGAGCAAGGGAGCCATACCTGGGAATACAGATAACTCTTACAGTAACTCACTGAGAAAAAAGAAAAAAGTGATGGATGGAATGCTTGAATTAATTTCAGTCACTGGTAATTACTTGATGCTGCATTCCAGTTCTTCGTTTTTTGTCCACGTGCCTCTGCAGCGCTAAAACGCCCATGTGGAAGTCAGCATTGACACTGCTCTGGGGGACACACAAGGTATGGGGCGCTGCACCATGAATACTGACCAACTACCATTTCCAAGCATTGAAGTTCACAGAAATCACTCCTATCCAATCTATGGTACTCAATTTAATGATCTCTGAAGGGAAGCAGGCTGAGCTTGCTTTGTTGGAAATTTAACTCATGACTATCTGATCACTGAAATTGTCCACACTGTACATCCAGCTCATTGATCCATCCTGCAGTCTGTTATTTGTTGCAGAAACACATGTGATTGCCGTGAGAATTATGTTAGGCATATCATTTCAAAAGTAGGATTCACAAAGTTTTTTAGGCAGCGGAGATCTTTGAGAGTTTCTGAAGGCCATTCATTTTTTGTCCAAGAAATACTCTAGCTGTCTTACCGTAGAGACCTACAAACACTACATGACGGTGTTTAGTTTGGCTAGAGCAGCAGAAAGGAGAAGTTAATATTTGGTATTCTATCATGATCTGTCTCTCCAAGGGCTGGAAGCTCATCCATGGTGTTAGAAATGGGGGTCTTTAGTTGGCAGTGGTATGCACCCTGTCCAAGTAGTGACCCTTCCTTCTAGTCAGGGTAAGAGAATTATACTGCCAAGATAACCCCTGCTCTCCCCCTTGGCAGCTTGACATGAGCAGTCAGGCCTATATCAGGGGCAATGTGTGAAGTACTTGTACATAACACACGCAGTAACACAGTGAACACACTACAAATGGACACCACACCAGTTTAGAAAAATAAACAATCTTTATTTAAACCAAACAAGACCAAACCGACAAAAATACAACATACCCAATTTAAAATATCACTTTTAAAAGGTTTAAGCAATTCTGTCCATAGAACTGTATGGATGTGGTACTTTTCCACAAAGTACCTTAGATGCATCAAAATCCACAAAGAAAAACAGCCGCAGAGGAGAGAAGCTTCGGAAAACACAGCGATGCGTCGATTGCTGAGTACCTTGGGAGGCGATGCATCAGTTCTGCTGCACTTAGGAGAAGTGTTGCATCAAATCTGGACTGTACGGGGAAGTGATGCGTCAAAATCCAAGACGGTTCTGGTCTGTGTGTGATGCAGTGGAAAACTTGGTGCAAAGGTGTGGTGCAAGTAAATCCAGACGCTGCCGGTCGATGCGGCGGCGAAACAGGATCTGCTTTGATTCCCACAGCCCCAGACAGGGGATACGTTGCACACAGGAGGTGATGCATTGCTTTGCGAGGCGTAGGCATCATCTAGCATCAGTTTTGGGAGGCTGCACAGCAAGGCCTTGCATCGTCCAGTGTTGGTTCCGAGGAGATGCCAGCTGTGCTGCAAGAATGAACAAATCTTTGCGTCAGCCGGCATCGGTTCAGAGAGTCTGCATGGCGAGGCTTTGCAAGGCTATGCGTTGCTTCGCTCTGGTTCTTACAGAGATCAGCTAAAGAACCCACTACTAAATCCCTTTGACTGGAGGGAGGCACCTCAGGCAAGGGTAGGACTCACAGATGGCAGAGTACAGCAGCACCAACAGAGTTGCAGGAAGACTTTTGTTTCCCTGAGACTTCTTTAAAAGGAGGCATGCACACACAAACCCTTAGAGAACCTTCACAAGCAGGATACACAGCAAAGTGCAGTCTTTTTCCTCTCCAAAGCAGAAGCAGCAACTGCAGGCCAACCCAGCAGAGCAAAACACAGCAAAGTGGCAGTACTCCTCCTTACAGCTCTTCAGCTCTTCTCCTTGGCAGAGTCTCCTCTTGATCCAGAAGTGTTCTAAAATGTGGGGTTACAGGTCCAATACTTATACTCCTTTTGGCCTTTGAAGGAGGCATACTTCAAAGTAAAGTCTTTGTTGTCCACAAGATCCTATATTGCCTTGGCTCCAGACACACTACGGGGGGTCGGAGACAGCATTGTGAGAGGCCAGACATAGCCCTATTCAGGTGTCAGTGACAACTCCCCCACCACTCTAGCTCAGGAAGGCTCATCAGCCTGGTGATGGGCAATTAGGATATGCAGGACACACCTCAGCTCTCTTTGTGTGACTGTCAAGAGGGAAGCACAAACAACCCAGCTGTCAGTCTAAACCAGATGTTGATTCCATAGCCAGGGAGAGGCACAGGATGGTGAAACAAGAAAATGCCCACTTTCTAAAAGTGGTATTATCAAACACACAATTTAAAAACCACCTTCACTAAAAGATGTTTTTTAAATTCTGAGGTCATAGAGCCCAAACTCCAAATCTCTAGCTCTTCCCAATTCAAAGTTACAAGGCTGCCCCAGTGATAACCTATAGATGGGGCCATATGTATCAAAAAAGAGTTTTGCGATTCTCAAATTGCGATTTTTAGCGAATCGCAATTAGAGAATCGCAAAATGCAATGTATGTAGGATTTGCTAAACATTTTGCGAATCCTACATATTCCTTATTTTCGAATCACAAATTAAGATTCGCAAATAAGGAATACCTTCCCATTCATTCCTATGGGCTAGGAGGCCCATAGGAATGAATGGGAAGACATTCTCAATTTGCGAATACCAATTAGAGAATCGCAAATTGAGAATGCAATTTCAAGGTTGCAAAGGTGCCAAAAGGACACCCTGTTGCACCCCTGAAATATGCATGTGTGCACATTTTGCACACACACATGCCCTAAGAGCATGTATGTGCGACATATGGCACTTTTAAAAAATCAAAAAAGTGCTTTTTTAAAGAAAATCGCAAATTACCACCAACTTGAAGTTGGTGGTAATTTGCAATTCCTTAAGGCCAAATAGCAAATTTCTGATGCTTCCAGAATTGCATTTAAGGAATCGCAATTTGCAACTCTTAATTGCATTTGCAAAATAGAGAATCGCAAATTTTGCAATTCTCTATTTTGCGACGGCCTTTTGGGATGATACATCCCAAAAGGCTTTTTCCAATTCGCAAACGGGCCGATTCTGAGAATCTGCCCGTTTGCAAACGGGAAAAAGGCTTGATACATATGGCCCCTAGTCCTTGCAGTAGAGAAAAAGCGAAATTGGCAGTATATCACTATCAGGACGTGTAAAACACACCAGTACCTGTCCTACCTTTTACATACATTTCACTCTGCCCACAGGGGTACCTTGGGCCTACTAAGCGGTGCCTTACATGTTGTAAAAGGGAAGGCTTGGGCCTGCCAAGTGGGTGCATTTGCCAGGTCGACATGGTAGTTCAAAACTGCACTCACACACACTACAGTGGCAGGTCTGAGACATGTTTACAGAGGTGCTCATGTGGGTGGCACAATCAGTTCTGTAGGCCCACTAGTAGCATTTGATTTACAGGCCCTGGGCACACACAGTGCACTTTACTAGGGACTTAGCTGTAAATCAAATAAGCCAATCATGGATGACCAATCGCAATTACCATTTACACAGAGAGCATATGCACTTGAGCACTGATTAGCTGTGGTAAAGTGCCCAAAGTCCTAGAGCCAACAAAGACAGATCAGAAAAAATAGGAGGAACAAAGCAAAAAGTTTGGGGATAACCCTGCAAAAAGGGCAAGGTCCAACGCATGGTGCCATATTTGAAGTGTCTAACAACACATATGAATTTCAGAAATAAATGGCAGTTGGGATTCTGACCCTGGGCTGGTGTACCAGTTGCAGGATAGCACCCCTGAACTGTTGGGCAAATTGTGCAGGAGACCTGCCACAGGTGCCCTGACAATTCTGGAAGGGGGTACCACTCCAGGTGGGAGGGTACAGAGACCCAGGGAGGAGGACCGGGTATGGGAGAGACCACCCCAGTCCGGTGTCCAGCCTCAGGGTACAGACCCTGGGCTGGTGGACCAGTTGCAGGATAGCACCCCTGAACTGGTGGGAGAATTGTGCAGAACACCTGCCACATGTGCCCTGACAATTCTGGATTCGAGGGGGACTGCTCCCAGTGGGGGGATGCAGAGCCCTGGGGAGGGGGACAGGGTGTGGGAGAGCCCACCCCAGTCTCCTGTCCAGCCGTAGGGTACAGACCCTGGGCTGGTGGTCCAGTGTCAGGATGCCAAACCTGACTTGGCAGGAGGGAGAGTGGAAAAAGGGACCTGGGGCTACCGCCCCCACTCTCTGATGCCACAGAGGTTAAAGAGGCCTGAAAGGCATAAGGCATGGCTCTCATCACTGACAGCTGTCAGTGACTGCTGTGGATTGCTGTCCTGGTGGACAGAGTTGCCCCTGGGTGGGGGACTGGAGTCACACCCCGGGGTGGACAGGGCCACACCACTGTGTTGGCCATGTGGGTACTGTCTGCCTGGTGGGACACACCTGTGAGCAAAGTAAGTTTAGGCGCTGCACAGATGGTGTCCACAGGTGAGGAGGAGGGTTCCCCATGGGTCAGCTTAGTGGGCCCTGAGGGTATGGATAGAGGGATCCAACTAGGTTCAGGAAGGCGTGGAATGGGAATAGACCCCTGTTGTTGCGGGCCAGGTTCCATGTTCTATCGCCCCAAGCAGGGAAGCCCATCGAGGTATGGATTGGTTGACCCTGCCTTTAGGCTGAAAGGGGGTTGTGTTGGAAATGGCCCTTTTTGCAGGGTTATCCCCAAACGTTTTGCTTCTTCCTCCTATTTTTTCCTGACCTGCTGTTGTTGGTTTTAGGACTCTGGGCACTTTACCACTGTTATTCAGTGCTAAAGTGCATATGCTCTCTGTGTAAATTGTGTTATGGATTGGTGTTTCCATGATTGGCATATTTGATTTACTAGTCAGCCCCTAGTAAAGTGCACTGAGTGTGCCAGGGCCTGTAAATCAAATGCTACTTGTGGGCCTGCAGCACTGATTGTGACACCCACATGAGTAGCCCTGAAAAGGTAACTCAGACCTGCCACTGCAGAGTCTGCGCACAGTTTGTAACTGCCATGTTGACTTGGCAAGTGTACCCGCTTGCCAGGCCCTAACCTTCCCTTTTCTTACATGTCAGTCACCCTAAGGTAGGCCCAAGGTACCCCTGTGGGCAGTGTGCAGTGTATATTAAAGGTAGGACATGTACTGGTGTCTGTGACATGTCCTGGTAGTGAATTACAGTGCACTTTGTTTTTCACTATGGAAAGGCTATCTGACCCATAGGAAAGCATGGGAGTTAATTTATAACATCTTATAAATATATCTTCCCATTGGGACCAGATAGGAAAATAAAGTTTAGTATGCCTGAACTCAGAATCTTAAGATGCATCTTTTAGTAAAGGTGATTTTTACATTCTGTGTTTGAAAATACCACTTTTAGAAAGTAGGTATTTTCTTGCTTAGCCATCCTGTGTGCCTCTGCTAGTATGTCTATTGACTGTCTGGCTTTGGAGTGACAGGGGCTGGGGAGGCGCAGTGGCTCCAGAGAGTCTAGATGGGTCAGGGATGGGCTGAATAGACCTGGGCTGCATTCAGAGTAGTGGAAGGAGTTGTCACTAGCACCTGAATAGGCCCTGTCTGCCTTGGACAATGCTGTCTCCGCCTCTTGCTGGGAAGCTGGACCAGAGAGGACCAAACTGGTTTGTACTAAGCACAGACACTCTCTGCCTGAGGACAAAGAATTTCGGGCTAAAAAAGTAGGGCCCAAACCTCTAAACTTTAGAACTCTTTTGGACCAAGAAGACTGCCAAGAAGAAGAGCTGGAGAAGCTGTGAGGAGGAACTACCACTTTACTGAGTGCTTTGCTGTGCTGGCCTGCTGTGGCTGCTTCTGTCTTGGGCAGTAAAAGGATAGGACTGAACTTTCTGCAACTTATTTCTTTGAGTGTCTCCAAGGGCTTGAGGTAGAGCTTGCCCCCTGTTCAAGAAGTCTCAGGAACAGCAAAGACTTCAAGTTCTTCTGCCCTCAACACTAGGGACTGTGTGTTTTATGCTGCAACAGAAGAAAAAGCAACCCAATGCCGTCTACGATGCCGCTGCCGACTCCGTGTCCTGAAGGCACCGCAGAGGGCACCGCCGCAACGCCGCATTGCGACCCTAGTCTCACCAACGATGCCATCTGACGCCACCACGAGCCGCTGCTAGCAACCCGACCTGTGGGCACCGCACTCCGCATAGCCTCTCTTCACAACGCTGCCTTGGTATCCCCGACGACGACGCTTCACTCCGACTTCGACGCCGCTGCTTGCACTTGGTTATAGGGCACCGCTCGTAAAGTTACACGACGCACTGCCCTCATCCCGCACCGCAGCCTTGGCCTACCGACGCCGGCGCCATCGACTCCAGTTCGTCAGCCGACGACAGTGCTTCAGCAATGATGACGCTGCTGCTTGCACCGTGACCTGCCAGCACCGCTACGAGCACCGCATTACTTTGCACCGTGACCCTGGTCTCACCGATGACGCCATCTGACGCCGCCATCGAGCCACTGCTCGCACCACAACCTGAGGGCATCGCACGCCGCACCGCTGCACTTCGCACCGCAGCACCCGACGCCTGCTGACGCCAGCGCTCCTGACTTCAACCGCGAGGAGTTCGATCCGCAACGCGTGTGACTTCAAGGGCCCGACGACTCCTGCACCGACCTCCGGAACCGACGCCTGCGGACGCCGTGCTTTCGGAAGCTCAACGAGAAGTCGTCGATGCCCTGAATTTCTAAAGGTACTGTTTTGCGGGTCTCCCCGACACCGTAGCTGGCCCGCGACGCCGCGGTCAGCCAGAACTGTTTGGATTTGTTTGTTCACGACGCCGTGATAGCCCCAGACGGAGCTATCAACTTCAAGGAACTTTATTTCAAGGTTATTTTGATAACTGAAGATTTCTAAGTACTGTATTTTGGATTTTTATCGTTTTTGGTCTTGTCTTAACTATATAAAAATATTGGATATTTTTCTAAACTGGTGTGGTGTCCTTTTTTAGTGCTTACACTGTATTACTGTTTGTTATGTGCAAATGCTTTACACACTGCCTCTAAGATAAGCCTGACTGCTCATGCCAAGCTACCAAGGGGGTGAGCAAGGGTTATTTTAGGAGTGTAACTCCCTTAGCCTGACTAAAAGGAAGGGTCCCTACTTGGACAAGGTGCAAACCATGGCCAACAAGAGACCCCCATCTCTAAGACTGTGAAACTGCATGAAACAGTGTACTAGTTAGTTGAAGTGCAGCCTTCTAAATATAATGAAAAGGAGTACTTTGCAAAGTTCAAATATGCAAAATATTCAAGATTTCTCATAATGTAAAATGTTGTGTCTCAATGCACGCAAGAACTGGTTCAAGTAGAAAATGTCATGCTAAGAGACATTTTCTTCTTGAATCAGTCTCCTGCCTGTAGCTAACATAACTTTTTTGTCTGAGGTATGACTTCATTGTGAAAAAAATACTCGAGATAATGGCAAACTTGTATTTCACATACTTTGCATAATTTCGCAAAGATTATTCATATTTCTGAAAAAGAAGTGCAAATTTCGCACACCCCTAAAAGTGACCTCAATTGGTTCCTTCTAAATAAGTATTACGATCTTTACTCCTCTTCACAACTTATTGTGTAAACCATAACACGGTAGTCCATGGAGGATTTTCACATTACTCTGAATGCCTGTCAACGTTTGCTTGCAAATGCGGAACTTGTGCTATTAACACAACCTTATAAGCATTTAAAAAGTGCAAAATACTAAGGATAACTTAAATATAAGTCAGTTTCAGCTGTCCATCAACACCTGGGTGTCATTCTTTAAAGCTAGTCATGCAGAAACAGACTGTATTACAATATCACAATGAAAACAGAAACCAGGCATTTGAAAGCACTTTCACCATGTCACAAAAAAGGTTAACTGACTTTTTTTTTTACTATTGATTTAAACAACAAAGTTATCAATAATAATTTTGAAAAGAATGGCTGGTTGTCTAGCACTCTTCAAAATCTGAAGTGTCCAGGAAGGCATCTTGCACTTTGTTGGCAAAATGTGAGAGTGAGAAAAATTCAGATTGATGGCCTGTCTCTAGTTTTACAATACATCAGCTTCATCATTGAAAATTGTGTTTTTTCCATACACAGGCTTGGGCAGCCAAAAACAATTGTTTAGTGTTATTGACGAGTTTGGGAACTTCTGCGCAGTAATTTCTCTGAAACGCCGTATGAGAGGGGGGAAACTCCATCGACAAATATGGCTGCAAAACATCCTGATTTTGGTATAGAGTGCAATAAATTTACCTCTATGGACATTATGGCCCAGATTTACTGAGATTTTGTGTTCAGGTTGCGTCACTTATTTGGCACAGCACCGACGCAAAATCTATTTTGGGATTTACAAAGCCACGCAAATGCCGATTTGCGTGACTTTGTAAAAAAAAAAGTAACATAATACTGCACATAGCTCTGCCGAGTGTTACCTTGCATCTTGTAGGCATTACATCAGTGGTTAATGGGCGTTCAGGTGCATCCACCCATGTATTTTGTTATGCAAATTCATTTTTACAACGACTTATAAACATGGGTTTGCACCAAAATGGTGCACCTACCTTAGGCTGGTGTAACAAGGAGAAATATTTTATTTCTCCTTGTTAATTCCTTTTTGCATGTGTGCATGCTTTCTGCAGCTAATGGACAAAATGGAGAATCCTCAAAGGATAGTTTTGTGCCAGAAGGAATCCCTTCCTGCACAAACCCTGTCCTGACCACAATGCAGGCACACTTGCACCATGACGAAAGGGTGTCT
The DNA here is from genome assembly GCA_963921515.1 of Calotriton arnoldi. NCBI lineage: Eukaryota > Metazoa > Chordata > Amphibia > Caudata > Salamandridae > Calotriton > Calotriton arnoldi. The sequence continues at coordinate 67,707 of CAWUFW010000648.1, read as the reverse complement.
GCTTTGTCACTAGGTAGCTGCAAGTACGCCAGCACTAGGAGAGAGCAGAACTACACCATATCTTTGAAAATATAGTGCTGTTCTGCCTTTCAAGCAACACAACTTCACTTCTTGTGCTGTGTTGTGTGAAATGTTAGCAAATATAGCAAACTCAAGGAGATGATGGACGGAGCGCTGAAACTTTTCAGACACTCACCCTCAGTCATTATTAAATCTGGGTTGAATCCATCATTGCTCTTTAGCTCACTGCCCCACCCCAGTTAAGACCCAGCCTTATGCAAATCAGTCTTGACCCTGTTCCTCATGCGAACAGTCCAGCCTAAACTGCCAAGCCAGGTCTTCCCTGGACCGGAAACACGATCCTGGGACCGGTTTCGGGGTAACACGCCTCATCAGCCAGCCTAGCTTGAATCCAGTGGCAAACCTACGTCTGGGCATACCCTGTCAACTAAGGGTGAATAAAGCAAACACAAGGAGATGATGGATGGAACGCTGAAACTTTTCACTCACCCCCAGTCACAATTAGATCTGGGTTGAATCAATCATCGTTCTTTAGCTCACTTCGCCACCCCAGTTCAGACCCAGCCATGAGCGTCATCAAATCTATGGTCTGCCCAAATCTAACTCAGGTGGCCGGACCATAATGTTGGTGGGGAGGGAGTTCCATCTCTGCCTACATATGAATCAGGCCCTTAATCTTTTATTTATTTTTCGATTTTGTACAGCTTGGACCAAGTTCCAATGGAGTGCTTAGTTTGTGCTGTGGTTGCCCTTAGTGGACATTTTTTTTTTTTTAAATCTGTTTTATTGAAAGAAACAATGAAAAACCCTACAAAAAAGAAAACACAAATACAATAAGGAGCAGTTGTCAAGATGGTCAAAGTCGCGTGGTATAAACGCAAAATTACATACAATCAATAGAATGGGTAAAGGACGTTGCCGAATGGATGTAGGTCACATACTTGCATGAAAATCTTAAAGTGTCTCAGTGTCAACATTGAATGGGGAAACATCACCAAAGGGGGTACACAGAAAACCTCTACTTTCGTTCCAGGGGCCCCATATTTTAGTCCATTTACCTGGGCATCCCCTGCTTTCATACACCACTCTCTCTGCCTGCATGCACCAGTCCATGTCAGCCGCCCAGTCCGTGTGCTGGGGCGCAACTCCCCCCTTCCATGTTCTGGCGATATTGCGCTTTGCCACTATACAACCCAGCGAGACCCACATTTGTTCAGTTCGAGATAGATCCGTGGCGTCCCAAATGTTCTATAGACAAAGTCGAGGGGAGGTCTCTATAGATTTATGACATATTCGGGACATGGTGGACAAAACCCTACTCCAATACTGTCGGAGGACAGGACAGTCCCACCACTGGTGCAGGAAGGTACCCGTGGAACTACAGCCTCGGGGGCATAGCGGGGAGTCCAAAAGTCCCATTTTAACAATCGCTGAGCTAGTATAATAGGCCCTATGTAGTATTTTAAGCTGTATGAGCTTGAAGCGGGAGCGGATAGCCACCTCCCAGGGAGAGGCCAGGGCCTCCCTCCAATCCTCGTCAGGTAAGTCCCCCACGTCATCACACCATTTTGTACATAGTTTGTCGAGAGTTTCCGGTGAATTATTAAGTATTTTACGGTAGGTCAGAGAGATGGCCTTATCCGGGAGATAATCATCTAGAAGCCTATGCTCCAGAGGCGAGGAGACAGGCAGATCGGAGCCCTTGGGAATCGCCTTATATAATGCACTACATGCCTGAAGATATCGAAACGTTTCCCCCTCATGCAGTTGGTACAGTGCTTGTAACTCACCAAATGGAACCACCCCGCCCTTCGTCCACAGGTCTCCAACCGTGGAGAGACCAATCAGATCCCACTTTTCAAACCCTGGTTGCCGTGAGAGCATACCCAATTGGCACGATTCCAGCAGCGGAGTAACCCGCGTAATTTTGCCCTTCCAACCCAGTGAGACAGTTGCCGTGTGCCAGATCGAAACTGTAGTAGAAGTCGGAGTATAGTTGGGTATGTGTCTAGGCCCTCCATACAGTGCCCGTAAGTAATTGCCCGCAGTCATGTTGAGCCTGTCCATCCTGTATGCTGGGTCCGTAATGGGGCGATGAGCCCAGTGATTGAGGACCACTAACTGTGAGGCCCAGTAATATGCTTTAATAGCAGGCAGAGCAATACCTCAGTCATAGGGAGAGGTGTGGCGCCGCGGCCAGGGCGACTGACGCTGGATGCTGGGGATCACAGTTCGATCCCTGGCTCCGGCGGCAGGGGTCTGCCCAGCACCATACGACTCTGGGCAATAGCTCGCTTAATCTTCCCAACGGCCCCCAGCACCGAGATACCCCTTCGGGGGTGATTCGTGCGCTATACAAGTACTGGATTTAAATTTTACATTTTACCAGCTTTGTGTAAGTTTGGTCAGAGCGATTCGGGGTGCGCCACCATTCCATAGCAGCGTGCGGACCTCGGAGTCAACTGCCTGGAAGTATTGGGGCGGGACGGGATATGGCGCATTCTGCAGGGTGTAGAGGAAACGAGGAAGCACCATCATTTTAAAAAGGGCACCTCTACCCAAGAGAGTAAGGGGCAGTGTTTTCCAGTGCTGCACATCAGCCCGGAGACGATGCAAAGGAGGCAGGAGGTTCCTCTGATGGAAAACACCTTTGTCCCTCGTGACATATATGCCAAGATATCGGAAACCGTCCGTGACTATGTTGGTGCTGCAGCCCATGGGAAGACGTGGGGGCTCCCCACTTAAGACATAAATCAATGATTTATCCCAGTTGATGGTGTAACCGGAGTACTTTTGAAAGAGGGCAAAAATGTGCAATATCTTGTGAATCGAGGATCGGTGTTTGGCCAAATAAAGGAGAATGTCGTCGGCGTAGAGGGAGATTCTGTCTGACCACTCCGGAGACCAATTCAGTCCTCGAATAAGGGGGTCACCCCCTAATCCATAGAGCCAGGGCAAACAGCAACGGTGACAGAGGGCAGCCCTGCCTCGTACCCTTCCCCAACTCAAAGATCGCCAATCTGCCAGTGTTCACCGTAATGCGGGCCAGGGGTTTTGAATAAAGTAGGCGCACCCAGGACAGAAACCGTCGACCAAAGCAATATCTCTCAAGTGAGGCAAACAAAAATGGCCACCCTATCATATCAAACGCCATTTTGGCATCTAAGGACACAATCACGGCATCCTCTTGTATGGTGGGGGCTCTGCCCAGCACTCCAAAGAGGCGACAGAGATTAAGCGCGGTATTTCTGGCCGGCATAAAGCCGGATTATTCAGGGTGAATTAATTTGTGGAGGTAGGGTGAGAGGCGGAGGGCCAGAATTTTGGCTAGGATCTTGACCTCCGGGTCAAGGAGGGAGATTGGTCTATATGAACAACAGTGTTCCGGAGGTTTCCCCTTTTTGTGTATGACCACAATGTTAGCTAATCTCTGCGTTTCAGGCAGGATTCCTCGGTCTACACTCTCATCATAAATTCGCGTGAGGAACGGGGCCAGCACCGAAGAGACAGCTTTGTAAAGCTCAATTGGGAGGCCCCTCGGACCCATGGCCTTCCCGGACTGCAACGCGCCAATCGCCTTAGAGACCTCCTCAGGGGTCACAGCGGACTCAAGCTCAGTGACATCCTGGGAATCTAACACTGGTAAGGGCAAGGTGGAAAGCTGCTGCCTCCTGGGTGGATGTGGACGAGGGGACATAAATCCGCTCAAAATGGCTAGCGAAGGTCTCAGCGATCCCCACTCGGTCGTAGCGCCTCACGCCATCTGGAGCCACAATTTCAGCCACCCACCTATTGGCCAACTCCCGTTTGTCTAGATATGCCAACAATTTACTGGCCTTGTCCCCAATATCGTACACACGATGTTGAGTGGCCCGATATCGAACTCGGTTTGCATCCTTGGCTATATCACTGTACTCTTTTTGTTTTACCGCAAGTTTGTGTGAGGCGTCCGGAGAGGCGGACGCGACTAGTTCGCGTTCGAGACAGGCATCCTCACTTCCTATGTCTTCCAGCTGTTTATGTTTCTCTTTCATGTGACCCGCCACTGCCGCCACCCCGCAACCCCGAATCACTGGCTTATATGCCTCCCAAAGCGTCACGTCCGACTCAACGGAACCCTCATTTTCTACAAAATAGTCCTTAGTGGCCTTTATCAGTGTGTCCTGTATCTCCGGCACATTGAGGTACCAAGGGTTGAGAGCCGTCTCGTGGCGAGAGCGAGAAGGCACACCACCGTAGTGAGCCATGATGGGAGAGTGGTCGGAGATACCCCTGGGCAGAAAGGAGATTTCACCGAACATGGGGAGTTGAGTGGCTTGGCAGAAGAGATAGTCTATACGGGACATTCTCCCATGGACCCCGGAATGGAAAGTGTATTGTTTGTCGGAGGGGTGGTGTGTTTGCCACACATCAACCAGTCCCATGGCTGCTAGAAAATCAGTCAAGAGTTTCCCTTGTGGTTCTCCTTGTCGGGGTGGCAAGCGATCCAGTTCGCCAGCCATGGAAGCATTACAGTCTCCCCCCAGCAAAATGTCCCCCTCGGGTAGGTTCAACATGTGGGGGCCTAGGTCGGTCAAGGTGGAGCAGTGTGACTTGGGAGGTGTGTACAGTGAGGTCACATTGAGGGACCGACCCTCCCACCGCCCGGATACCGTGACAAAGCGACCAGAAAGGTCGCGCGTAATTTTATGGGTTTGAAAGGGAAGGGAGGTGCGCGCCAGAATGCCCACCCCTCTGGACCCCCAAGTGTAACCTACGTGAGCAATCAGTTTATAACCCCATCTGTTGAGTGCACAGTGGGAGGTACCTTGGATGTGCGTTTCTTGGAGTAAAACAAGATCAGGGGTGTGGCGTTTGAGGTATTGTAATACTATCCCCCTCTTAATTCGGTCACCCAGCCCGTTCATATTCCACGAGAGTATTTTGAGTTGACCCAGTGATGAAGAAGTATTGGGGTCGCCACTCATCCGTGCCTGAGATCAAGGACCCCGCCTCCCACAGGGGCAATAGAGCAACAGTGCATAATGAGACACACCACAACAGCACGACAGGAGAGCAAGCGGATCCCAGTGTTGTCCATGAAGAATTTGGCAAAGCCACCATGAATGACCCAGGGGACTATACAGGTAACATCGATAACGGAGCTGTACCAGAAACATAATAGAAATGTGCAGGATATGGCATCCGGCACGACAGTAACCCCATCGAACTTGCACTTGACATTGGAAAACAGACTGCTCAAAAAACACAATATAAAACTAAAAGAATAACCTTGAAAACACCCTGGGGGAAAGCTCCAGGTCCCGACGGAGTAGCGGCTGACCTTTATAAGGCAGATCTTAAGCTATGGGCCAAGGTTTTAACTCATGTTTTTAATGCAGCCTGCCTGTCTGGTTTTCCCCTCTCTTGGGCCAAAGCGGTTATCATACCGATCTTCAAGAAGGGAGCAAGGGACGACCCGGCTTGTTATAGGCCTATTTCACTCCTTGACTCCGCGGCCAAAATTATGGGGAAAGTTGTCCTGGCACGCCTAACAGAGTGGCTTGATCAAGCAAGTATAGTTTCAGATCTCCAATATGGTTTTAGGCAGGGGAAAGGTACGCTGGACCAATGCCTTAATCTCCATTTGGTGATAGGGAAGTATACAGTCGCAAAGCATGGGGACCTCCATCTGGCCTTTATGGATCTAACCTCGGCTTTTGACCTGGTTAACAGATCAAAACTCTGGGTGATCCTTCAAGATATAGGGCTAGATGTTGACTTGATCTCATTTTTGGCAGCCATCCATGAAAACACAACAGCGGCAGTGCATTTTAATGAAGATGGTAGCCTGACCGATTCATGGGCAGTAAAAAGAGGGGTCCGGCAGGGGTGCATTTTGGCCCCCTTGCTGTTCACCCTCTATATTAATAAGTTAGGGGATTCTCTGATTTCTTGCTGTAAAGATATCCCTAGAGCTGGCACCAAAATGATTCCTGCATTTTTGTATGCTGATGACGCGGTGTTGGTGGCCAGGACTGCAAGGGGGCTGCAAATGCTTTTAAATTGTTTTATAGATTTTATGGAGTCATTGGACTTAATCACTAATTTTAAAAAGTCACATGCTATGTCCATAGGTTCAAGGAGGGCAATGAAGGTTAAATTCTATTGCAAGGGATTAGAGTTAGTAAAAGTCCCCGCTTTTCCATATTTAGGGGTGCTCTTTGATGACCAGGGCTCATGGTGCACGCAGCGTACACAAAAAAATTATGTATTAGCTAGAGCATCGGGGGCCACTTTAGACTTTGCAAAAAGAATAGGATCAAAACCACTCCCCGCACTTATGAAGATCTATAATGCTAAGTGTCTCCCCATGGTGACTTATGGGTGCGACATCTGGGGTTACACAGACGTCAGAGAAATTCAGGGGGCCGAAAACACCTTTCTGCGTAGATTGCTCTCGGTCCCAACTTCCACACCAATCTTTAACATACATGAGGAATTAGGCGCAGGTTTTATTTCTGACCAGATTGCGGTTGCCCCTTTATTGCGTTGGCTGAGAATTTGGGCACAACCTATGCCAAATCTTAACCAATTGATCATCCAAGATTGTCTCACCCTAGAAAAGGTGTTAGACATTCCGTGGATTAGATATATTAAGGACCAGATGGAAACCCTTGGCTGCCCAGATTTATTTTTGAGCCCTATAGCATTGGGTAAACAAGCCATTAGAGACCTCAAGCAGCAGTTTTTAGACAGACGAAGAGTACTAAGGGAGGAGAATGAATTGAAAAACCCATGGTGAGAAGTTTTGTTACACTGAGCCTGGGTCGACAGATGCAACCATATTTATCTTATATAAACAAACCGTACCATCTTTTTGTTTTGACAAGATTTAGGTTGAATATGGTTCCCTGGCTCCTTGCTTTTCCTAAAGGGTTTTTCAAAGAAGGAACATTAAATCCCAGTCCCTGTGATAATTTCTCGGACCAGAATACTCTTCATATAATATTCTTCTGTGCATATTACAATTCTCTGCGCAGAAAATTTATCATTCCTTTGCTTAGAGGTTGTAACTTTGAACAAGTTAGGCCGGCGCTGGTATATTTACAAATGCTAGCGTCACCTATGGTCTGTTATGGGGTAGCAAGTTTCCTAACAGGAGCAATTAGGCATAGGAATAGGTCACTCATGAATTCTCCTGTGGACATGGCTTTGAATCACGTTATTTAAATACTTATTCTTATATTCTTATATGTAAAGTTTGACAAGTGTAAGTTGGGCTAATTTTTATCTTATTTAATTATTCACTCCCAGGCCTAATTATGTGTCGTGGATCCTTGAGGTGTGCTTATTCTTGTATGAAGTGTTGTATTACTCGATGGAGTGTATTTTATTCTATTGTAGATAATGAAGTTTGAGTGGAGCAGGTCTCTACGGAGATTAATAACTGTCTTATGGTTTTTTTACTTTTATGTTTGCTACATTGTTACAAGACGGGGGATCTTAACTGATTTTACATTTATGTATTTTATGATTGTAGATTTGATCTCTCCTGTTTTGTTATTTGTACTTTGATGGCTATAATCAGCCGAATAAAGTTAAATTTTGACTTTGACTTTGACTTTGAGTTGACCCAGTGATGAAGAAGTATTGGGGTCGCCACTCATCCGTGCCTGAGATCAAGGACCCCGCCTCCCACAGGGGCAATAGAGCAACAGTGCATAATGAGACACACCACAACAGCACGACAGGAGAGCAAGCGGATCCCAGTGTTGTCCATGAAGAATTTGGCAAAGCCACCATGAATGACCCAGGGGACTATACAGGTAACATCGATAACGGAGCTGTACCAGAAACACAATAGAAGTGTGCAGGATATGGCATCCGGCACGACAGTAACCCCATCGAACTTGCACTTGACATTGGAAAACAGACTGCTCAAAAAACACAATATAAAACTAAAAGAATAACCTTGAAAACACCCTGGAACCCCCCCCACCCCGCCTCCCTGCAACGTGGACTCAGAACTGCCCACCACCCCAATTTGCATAGCGCTTGTGTACCCAAAACAAGAACTGTGTAGAGGGGAACGCTACACAGCCAAACGACCCCAGAGTATGACTGTCCTCCCCCGAGGAACAATTACAATTGCCCAGGATAAATCACAAAGGGCCTCATAGCCCCTAGCTCGAATTGTGCAGCTCCAACAGCCCTGAACGATCCGTCCCTCAACCACAGTCCACAAGATCGGGGCTCAAGTAATCACTTATTTTGACCCCGAGCCGCCAAGTGGGAGACACAAATACGACTATCAGACAATGTTTGGAAGCAAATAGCCACCTCCACCCCACTGGGCCAGAAGCCGTACCGAGGACCTCCCTATTGCTGGTGACTCAGCTCAGGCCCCCATTACAGGGTAACGTCCAGCGATACCATTATCAAGCCGTCTCAGTCAACCTTTTCCAAGTGATGATCGGATCGGTGCGGGTGATCCGGAGAAGAGCGACCTTGCTCCCCGGGGGAGCGCCACCTCTCCAACCAGTCCCAGGCGTCCTCGGGGTCTGGAAGGACAATGACTTACCGTCCGATTGCACACGCAGTTTTGCTGGGAAAAGCATTGCATACTTCAAATTGTGGCCCCTGAGTGCCCGCTTTACCTCTAGGAAGGAAGTTTCAGTTGCACCTTATAGGTAAAGTCTGGAAAAAAGGTGATGCTTGAGTTCTCAAATTTGAGCGGTGGTCCGGCTCTTGCAGCTTGAAGGATAATGTCCCGGTCTCGAAAGTTGAAGATCCGCGCCAGGATGGGAAGTGGTGGAGCACCTGGCCTCGGGGGGGCCCCCAGATACCCTGTGGGTGCGCTCAACGGAGAAATATTTGGAGAGGGAGCGGGTTTGCAGATGATTTTGAATTAGGTCTTCTACGAACAGGTCAGCGGCCTGCCCCTCCGCTCGTTCGGGAACTCCCAGGATGCGCACATTATTTCTTCTCGCGAGCCCTTCGTAGTCTTCTAGCCGTGCCTCAAGGTCCGACGTCTGGACCAGCAGTTGCTTCACCGTCGTTTCCAGCTGCGTCGTGGAATGCTTAAGAGCTGTGACAGAGTCCTCTTTCGCCCTGACCCTCTCACCCATGTTTCTCAGAGCGGTACGGATGAGGTTGACGTCTATAGAGACAGTGTCAATCTTAAGTTCCAGTGCCGTACGGACTCCCTGGATAGCTTCCATGATATCCAGTAGCGTTAGGGCCCCGTTGTCGGATTGTTGCTTCGCCTCCATGCCTTCCTGCCTCCCTTCTGCAGCATCCGACTTAGAATGGGCGAATTTCGCCAGTTTTGACAAGGAGGATTGTTTGGAGCCTTTCGTGGTGGCCATTACGTCCCGCTTACTGCCCAGGACGGGGAAACTTTTGGGCCAGGGAAACAGCGAGTCCTGGGTAAGCGAGACTGCAGACTATAGTGGCCGGTGCAACAGCGTTGGGACTCCTCCGCGAAGACCAATGCGGGGTGGGAAGAATCAGGGCCCCAGGGGGCGGGAGTCAAACACTGATGATGTGGTGGCCAAACCTGTGCCCACCATCGGTCGCTGTCCGCACCATGTGTCCCAAAATGCCGTCAGCCAGCTCCCAGTCAGCAACGCAGCAGTCACGGGGGCCCCGCAGCCCTAGAGGGGTCACTGGGCCCAAATCCGGCGCCGAGTGTCGTGGCGCGAAGAGGGTTTCCGGATCGTTGGCGTGGCGCCTGCTTCTGCCTCTACGGAGGTCTCCTGACCACCCCCGGCTGGGCGCTAAGCGCAAGAAGGGGAAAGTGTCCACAAGTGCAAACACCCCGATCATGGGGCTCACCTCAGCCTGGGGGTGCGGTGGGCGCGATCGCCGGTGTTCCCCTCTAGTTGTGCTGCGAGAGATCAGTCGCGGGAGAAGCTCTTCGGTCCGCCGCACGCTGCAGGCACACCCGGCGCGTCGGCTTGAGCGCTGCAGGCCGGGGAAACTCGCTGGCGGTTCTCAGAGGCCCGCGTGGACCTTCGTCGTTGGCTGGTATGGTGCGGCAAACAACAGCTAGCGGGGACTCCTCTCACCGGACACCATCCAGGGCCGACAAGCCTGCGTCGGATGCGCCGGGCTGGCGGAGGGAGAAGCCATTCGACGTCACTGCCGGATTATCGATCCCCTCCCGGCCGGCAGCTTCGGAGCCGATTGCACTGGTTGTCGGGGTCAGATTCACGCCGGTGTCAGACCGGACGGATCCCAGACCCCAGGAGCTTCAGTTTCTCGGATAATAGGGGGCAAACGGATATTTTTAACGCATGTGGGGAAGGTTCAGTCGGTAGCCGGCCGGAGCTCTATTTCAGTGCGGCCATCTTGGGTGTTGGCTAGCCACGCCCCCATCGATAGTGGACATTTTTAATTCTTTTTGTCATCAGACTTTGACCAAGAGAAAGAAACATCGAAAAGGATAACAAGCATTTGCAATGCAATAGGTCTCGCATTTGCAAGAGTTCGAGGTATTGGCATTGCAAATGACAATGCCTTTTAGTTATGTGTTGTTTTTTTGAACAGATAAATAAAAGGCATTGTCATTTACAATGCCAATAGCTTAAACTCTCACAAATGCGAGACCTATTGCATTGCAAATGCGTTTGTGCTATAACATTTTTACAAAGCGTTAGGAGAGAGCGTGTCGTGCCTGCAAAAGCAGGCAGGACAAAGCTATTTGAGAAAATAGTGCTCGGAGGCTGTAATTAAAGCCTATCTAGTAACAACACACGTAACGGGGGGTGTCGCCATGTGAGGTTACAAAATGAGACAAGGCGGTACTAAGGAGGGACTACTAATCCTATGAACCAATGAACAGCCACAATTTACAGTAGACAATGATACAAGCCAATGTAAAATAGGGGTGGAGAGTGGGTGGAGATTCAAGAGGAATACAGCATGAATACAGCATGCCTCGCAGAGCAGCACATGCGCTGCCCAGGTTCGACCTAAAAAGGAAGAGGAATCGAAAGACAGGAAAACAAACGGAGAAAGCAGTAATAATAAGACAACTGCAAGAGTGACTTAAAGATATAGAATGTATAGAGTGGTGGAAGAAATTTCCTAGAGAAATGTTTGGGCCACTGCACTTATTTCTTTACAAATTAGGCAATATGCTAAAGGGAATTTGACTAATGCTGGTATACAGCTTATAATGGTTTTAAGCACAAAGAATAACATGATGTTAAGCAGTTAAGGTCACAAGTGCAAAGTTGTCTTCATGAACAATTACACCAAGTTCACAATGATTAGAAGTACTAGACAAATCTTACACAAAATCATATGCAAATCTCCCTGGATGATTTGGAATGATTTGCTTGAAAGTTTTAATTAAAAATGAAGGTTTTAAAAGAACAAAGTTGGAATTGGAGGAATGACTGCAGGGATAGACAAGTTGTGATTGTTGAAGTAAAAGGAAGAGAATGAGGTTACCAAATGTGTGAGAAACTTTTCAACAGACAGACAAGACAGTAGCTCTGTGGATTAATGCCAGTGCTGCTGAGGTCATCACAAAAACTGCAAGTCTCAGGTTTGAATTTGGACCAATTTAGCCCAGCTTTAACAATTGATACGAAAAGTGCACCTGTGGTCAGTAAATTTAAACAGGGAGATATCATTGAGATGTGAAATGGTCTACAGAGAATTTATGAGACTGCTGCACACACATTGCATGTTGTAGTCAATAAAATCACTTTAGGCATTTGACCCACACTTCCCAAGCTGTCCTGGCTTTCCTGGGCAAAGGTTTGTTAGTAAATCTCCTCATTGCATAACCGGGTGTGCATCTGCAAGGTAAGCAAGGTGGGCACAAAACAACTTACATTACTGTCACTTACCCTTTTTGATGATAAAGTAGCAAAGTGACTCATTGCAGAGATCTGTGTGTGATCTGTATTTCAGGGGTTTGATTTACTAAAAGGTAGATCAATGGTTTAAAGCATGTGCTATGGATGCTTACATGTAGCCTGTAGATCAGAAGTAGCAATAAGGAAGGAAGCTTGATAGGATTTAGAAGTTGAATTTCGAATTAGGGGGGAGAGCTAAGTAGGAGCTCCCTCAGGGTTAAGTAACTTTGGACCCAAGAAGTTAAAAAGCAGTTTTCAGTGAGGAATCCTGAGCTTACCCCTGGTAGCTATGGCCCAACATGACAGGCTTCTTTCAGAGACAATATGTGTAAATTATTTGAGCTGCACCTAAAAATTTTAATGCAAAGATGAAACACATAGCAATCCTGAACCAATTTAGTTAACCAGAAAAAAATTATTAGAAGAAGACCAAAATAATACATTTGGTTAAGGGGATCAGAAGTTACGAAGTTTTAAGGAAATAGGTATATGCCCATGGAAAACAATTGGGAAGACCACATTCAATTAGAGTCTATCAGGTAGGGCTGACTGGGCTATAGGCACACTTTAAGGCCAATTAAAATGGAACATGGATCTTGTAAAGCCCAAAAGCTTACTCTGGTCAACAGTTTTACTTTGTGAATTAGGGCTTGCTTTAGAATTTGGAGAACTGATTACTCCATCACAAACATGATGGATAGCCCATCGATCATATTACAAGTGGATTATATTATATTGTGTGGCACTCAGGATATCTATTACATTAGTGAAGGAGTAACCTGTCAGCCAAACTCCAAATCAGTCCCATAGTCCTTTCTTTTGAGTTCAAAATAGTTTATTAAATTTTATAATAAACAGTGACAATACAAAAAAGAGTACTATAAAAAATACCCAAGGAGGTTACATAGTAGTGAAGCACAATAGTTAAATATAAAACAGGTACAATGTAATATAGAATTAATAGTAATAAAACCAAAAGGAAGGGAGAGGAACAAGCATAAATATGTTATAAATAAAAATTTAAGTAGAGCTACTATCAATTAGAGACATGAGCAACTTATAATATAAGTAAATAAGTAGAGAACAATATATCTGAGAAGATAAATAATGATCAATCGGTTTCCAAAATAAATGATAAGAGTTACAGTTGTGAATAATACCATTCAAAGATAAATGGGCACCTCTTCTAGTAAAAATAACCCATGACCACCAAACATGAACAGATAATAATTAAACGTCTTTCCAACATGCTGTAATGGAGCAGCTGATAACAGAAAATTAAAAAGTTTACATTCTAAGTCAGACAATTTACAAATCAATAATTTTAAATGAGAGATCTTCATGGACATTGAGTATTTTTTGTATAACATCCCAAACTTCATTCCAAAATTTAAAAACAGATGTACAATCAAAGAGCATATGATTTAACGAACCAGTATGTAAGTTACAATGCCAACAATTTGAACTCGGAAGAAGTTTAGCATGAAATAATCTTAAGGGAGACCATAAGCAATTAGATAGAATATAAGAATTTGTTTGATAAAGTGATACAGGTAACCATCCTGAGATATTATTCAGCCATACTGTTTCCCATGTATCATATGAGAAAAATGTTGAAAGTTCATTGTTCCAAAATGTTGAGATCGTATCAATATTGTTACCTTGAAATGCATTCATCTTCTCATACATTAATGAAACAGCATGAGACGAAGAGGATACATTGTGAATATAAATTGATAAATCTGACCTAGTAATTCAAGGAATATTATGAGGAAAGGAATCTAATATAGAATTACACAAAAGTTCATATTTGAGGAAATCAGAAGATGGTAAATGAAAATGTACCTGTAAGACATCAAACGGTATAAAAGTATTGTTATTATAACTATCTTTGAGGTAAAAAATACCAGCTTTAATCCATGAATGCCAAAATCTAACAGTTCGAGAAAGTTTTAGGCATGGATTATTCCATAATGACATATCTACAGTGTTAGACATGTTTGATTGAAAGAGTGAGTCGAGATCGTTTAATATTAGTTTTGTGGATTTTAAAATAATGGACTTATGAAATAATATGGACTTATTAGACATGGTTAAAAAGGTATACAATGGAAACGGAGTTACTAAACTCCTTTCTATAAGAAGCCATGTAGGAGGATTAATCAGGTGGGAATGGTTAAACCAAAGATAGCTTTGTTTTAAGATAAATGCTTTATGATAATTAAAAAAGTCTGGTAAGCCAAATCCTCCATTACATTTAGCCATTTTTAGTTTTTTATAACTAATACGAGGTGCTTTATTGTTCCAAAGAAACTTAGAAAGGAGTTGATCAACAACTTTATACAATTTCATAGGAAATTGGCTAGGAATCATGGCTAGGGAATAAAAAAAAATTCGATGCTATCGTCATTTTTATTGAGTCCATTTTCCCCCACCATGAAAGATGAAGCAAAGACCATTTCGATATTTTATCCTTAATGTAACTTAAAATAGATTCACAATTTAATGATATTGTTTTTATAGACGAAGAGAACACAATTCCAAGGTATTTGATTTTATCTCTTGCCAAATAATTTATTTTATGGGTAACATATCTGGGGCACAGTGAATATTTAAAGGAAAAAATTCAGTTTTATTCGTGTTTAATGTGTAACCAGAAATTAATGAATATGATGAAATAATCTCTAATAAAGGAGGGAGTGAGGATTCAGGATTGCTAATAAATAAAAGTACATCATCTGCATATGCTAATGTTTTAATAATAACCTCATTAATATTAATACCAGTGATCTCATTACATTTCCTAATGGTAACAAGCAGAGGTTCAATAACAAGGAGAAACAGTAACAGGGAGAGTGGACAACCTTGTCTGGTACCTCTAAAAAGACAAAATTGATTCGAAATTTGACCATTAATAAATAAACGAACAGTAGAGTAAAGAGTAGAGTAAAGAGTAGAGTAAAGAGCAGATATCATATGGAGCAGATATCATACGGATAAACAAATCACCAAAATTAAATGCTGCTAAAGTACCAAATGAAAATTGCCAATGAACTTTGTCAAAAGCTTTTTCAGCATCCAATGCAAGTACTCCAGATGGTAAAGATAAAGTGGATCCCTGTTCGATGGCATGTAATAAAGTTCTTGTGTTATTGACAGAATATCTATTTTTCATGAACCCAGACTGATCAGGATGGATAAGAGAATCTAAAATAGATGTTAGTCTAGTTGCAAGTATTTTGGCATAAAGTTTACAATCTTGATTTATTAAGGAAATAGGGTGATAATTTGATACAAGTGTAGGGTCTTTGTTAGGTATAGGTAGCACAACAATCAGAGTCTCAGTAAAAGAACCTGAAGTTGATCCCGTAGAACTAAAAAAGGTAAAGAGTTTAAACAAATGAGGAATGAGTTGCGAAGGAAATACCTTATAAAATTCTGCTGGAATGCCTTCAGGGCCTGGGGATTTATTTTGTTTAAGAGACTTAGGGGTCGATTCCGATTCGGGCCGGAAATCTCTCCGACCGAGCCGGACCCGGAGAGATTTCCGACCGAATCGGCCCCGTGCAGTCCGACCGAACGAGTCCGATGCATTCGTATGCCACCGGACACGAGTCGGTCGGACTCCCATTGAACTCAATGGGAGCCGGTCGTACAACGCGTACGCGGGCTCCCATTGCCTCAATGGGTGCGAGGCGGACAAGGGCGCCCCCTACAGCGGAGTACGCCGCGAAGCGCCGCGGCGTGCACGCACAGGAAGGGGGACCCATGGGTCCCCCCTGTGTGCGCCTCGCGCGGGTACGCGTACAGGGGGTCCGACACGGACCCCCAAAGTACGGCTCCGACAGCGAGTTCGAGTCGGACGGCGCGAGTCGGTCGGAGCGGTCGAGGTGCGCATCGTACTTACCCGGCCGGAAAACGTCTCCATTGCGCGGTGCGAATCGGGTCCGAGCGAGTCGGTCGGAGCGGTACGATCCGGGTACGAGTCGGTCGGAGCGGTCGGGTCGCCCGGACGAGTCGGTCGGCGACTCGCATCGTACTCGCTCGGCCGGACCCGCGTCACGATTCGGTCGGGAAAAAGGGCTCCGAATCGGATCCGGTAAAGCCGAATCCTATTCGGAGCCCTACCGGCCGAGATCGGAATCGGCCCCTTAATGGCTAGTAGAATTTCTTCTTCAGTAATGGGTAGATCTAGTTTATTTTCAGTTAACTGAGGAACTTTAGGCAAACCGCAATTAGATAAAAAAGAATCAATTAAAGCAGGATCATCGAATTTATGTTTATTATATAGGTTAGCATAATAATTGAGAAATTCATTAACAATATCTTTTTGTGATAATGCAATTTTCCTATTGGGGCCATGAATTGAATTTATTTGTGTTTTATCTTTTTTAATACATAAATAGTTGGCCTGAAGCCAGCCAGATCTGTTAGCATTAAAACAGAATTTGGCTTTAGAGTTAGAAAGTTGTACTCCCGCTCTTTCGCTTAAGATTGAATTGAACTCATATCAAAGTTTTTGTAATTTCATTCTATATTGTGGGTCATTGGAAGTGATACAAATTCTCTCAAATTTAGCAATTTGTTTATCTAGTTCCTTAATTTTTACATTGAAAGTTTTATTTTCATGTGCCATAAGAGAAATGGAGGCCCCCCTGATATAGGCCTTGAAAGCATCCCATCGATTCACCATAGATGTAGAGCCTTCTGGGTTGAGTTGGAAGTACTCTTGAAGTGCAGTTAAAATTTTTGGTTTATTTTGTTCATTAAGGACAATGCTAGTATTCATGCGCCATCTGGATTGAGATTTAAAATTGAGTTAAGTTGTAGTACCATGGAACTCAAGGCATGATCCGAAATATCAATATTGCAAATATTAGGAGTAACAACTGAATGAATTAATTGTCGAGAAACTAATAAATAATCTAGGCTTGAGTATGAGTTATGTGAGTTAGCGAAAAATGTAAAAAAAAATTCCGTAGGAAAATGTAATCGCCAGATATCCACCAATTTTGTAGTTTTAAAAAAAGATTTAAAAGTAAAAAATGCTTTAGGTGGTCGAAATTTTGCAAGAGAATATCTATCTAATAAAGGATCAAAGATGAGGTTGAAATCCCCTCCAACTATAAGTGGGACGTTGCCCAACTTGAGAACTTCAGTAGTTAAAATGGACCTGAAATCAGGATCATCAACAGTTGGACCATACACATTAAGTAAATATAAAACTGTATCATGAATTTTAACTTTTGCTATGACGTATCTACCTTCTGAATCCGAAGATTTACTTAAAATTTGACAATGTAACCTTTTTGCAAAAAGAATAGCCACACCATTTTTTTTACCCACAGCAGGAGAAGATATAACAGAATCCACCCACTTTTTTTTCATAAAATCCAAAACCTTGTCTTCAATATGTGTTTCTTGTATGAAACAAATATCCGCTTTACATCTACCTAAATAATCTAAAAATGTTCTACATTTTACAGGATGTCGTAAACCTTTGACATTCAAGGAGACTATTTTAACTTTGTGAACATTAGCCATAGTAAAGTAGGAATGATACAACTAAGAAGAAGAGAAAAAGTTGAAATAGAGAAAGAAGAAAAATAGTAGCTCTAGAAAAGTAATAGGAAAAAAAGGGAAAAAGAAGAGACAAACAAACATAGAAACAACGACAACAATTAAACATTAATAACAAATTTGAAACGCACACACGCATTGCAAGCATGACCGAACCATTGGAGCCCTGTGAAGGAATAAACAGTTAAATTAGCCAGAAAAACATATTATAATAATGTTCAAGTAGCAGGATCATGTGTATCCATAGAATGCTGTGAGTGCTGATCCAGAAATATTCGTAAATCTTCAGGCCGTTGGAAGTACTTCGAAAAATTATCTTTCCAAATTCGCAATGTCGAAGGATCAAAAAGACCATACTTAAATCCAAGACTTCTTACCCGTGGACGAATGTCAGTGAATTCCTTGCGAGTCTTCACAGTATCTTTAGCAAAGTCTTGGTGAATAAAAATGTTATTACCATTGACCATTAAAGAAGGAATTTCACGTGCTGCTTTCCTTATCAAGACTAAATCATGGTGACGCAAAACCTTGAAAATCATTTGTCTCGGCTTTGTGTGATGAGGATTACAATGAGAAGGAATCCTATGGGCTTTATCTATTATAAATTTCTCAGGAAATTTGATGCGCAAAAGACCAGGTATCAAATTCTCCAAATATAATCTACAATCAGAACCTTCTACGTCTTCTGGTAAATTAAAAATGCGTAGGTTATATTGTCTGTTACGATTTTCCAAATCCAGAAGAAGAGCAGACATAGGAGATATTTTTGCCACAAGTGGTGAAAAGGCATCAATTTTAACTTTATTGTCTTGGATTTTGATTGCATTATCAGAGACCTTCATTGACATACTAGCCATATCTTTGCGCAAATGTTTAATCTCTGACGCAATAGTATCAGTGCTAGCACGAATTGCCTGAATCTCATCAAGTATTAAAGTCAAGGAAGGTTCACTAGATTCCACCACTTTAGATTTAACAGGAGGAGGAGAAATATTTTGTTTCCTCTTATTATGTGAAGTTTGTACATTTTTGTTCTCCATCTCTCTGAAAATAAAAAATTGAGCAGGCAAATATAATCAGTATGCAGGCGAAAGATAATCCTGAAGAGAAAGTCCTTCGAGGCTGGTGCAGCAGCTAAAACTGACTGTGGGAGTGGTTAGGCCGAAGTCAGGCCCTCTCCTGAATAATACTCCGCCCCCCTGATAGAAATTCTGGGCAGTACCTTGGTGAAGAGGTCGATGCAGAACCAGGAAGGACGAGGAACAGCCTCCGATGCTTCGCCAAACTGGAAAATCACCACAGCGGTTAGTAAAACCTTCAAAACACTGCTGCCAGCATTAAAAAGACATTTCTGGGGGTTAATCGTCCCAAAATCGGCAATTAAGGGCTAACGCGATGAGGAGCTCACCGGGGGGCGGCCATCTTGATTTGCGCGCTCGAGCGTCTCCCCATAGTCCTTTCTATAGAGATAAAAATCATTCACCTGTGCAAGGACAGAAGCTGTGGCCTTCAAGGGCTCCCTGAGATTAGATACATCCAGTTTAGGCTCTGCTGGAGAATCGAATTTTGGTGCTAAAATCTCTATGCTGGACGAATTCAAAAACTGATGCTACAAAAGTCCTCTTTCTGCTAGGTTCACATTGCTACATTTTCTCTAGCAGTCTGTTTTCTGGAGAACTGTTTGATGCAAGTTGAACTAGGCCCATATCTGTAAGATGCAACGTTGTTGACATGTAGTGTGCCACAAGGATCAATGCTTTCACCCTTGATATTTAACCTATACATGGTGTTATAGGCTCACCTGATTTAGGCCTGTGGGATGACTGCAGTGCTGTATGCAATGTGGATGGTGATCCTGTTGTTAAGGCAGCAGATTTAGAGAATTGCTTGGCCAAGGTGTAATGTCGGACGTCGCAAAACTGCATAAAATTGAATGATAGGTAAATTAAAGCTCTTTTCCCAGTCAAACATATGTATGGGAACTCCAGTTTCTGGCCTCCTTCTCTTGAACAGGGGCCTAGCCCAGTTCAATGTGTTAAAAATCTAGGGATCACATCTGACTCTCCTCAATCCGTGGTGGACCAAATTAACTTCATTGTCAAGACCTGCTTTTTTGTTTTTCAACTTTGGATCCTGAAACTGATAATTTACCTTTTCTCCACCCGATAAAGAATTCAGATTTCAATGCTTTTGTTTCCTCAAGACTGGATAATGTAATTTTGAATCTTTAGATTTACCAGCTAAATCTGCCAAACATTTGTGATTTGTCCAGATCGCGGTGGCCAGACTGATTTTGAATATTAGAAATTTAGTTTTCTAACAGCGGGTCTAACTAAACATTTCTGGCTGCCAGTTTGTCAGAGTTTCAAATTTAAACCTGTATGTCTTATATATAAAGTGCTATACAACAACAAATATTGTCCTCTGACTAAAAGGTTTTCATTCTGTTCTCCTAGTCAGACTCTGCAGTCAGAGAAGACCTGTTTACTGAAAGTATTGAAATTGCAAAGCGCTAGTCTGAGTGGGAGAATGTTTTCAGTGGCTATGGTGAAACTGTGCACCGGCTCTCTTCAGTGGCCTGCAAAGTAAAGTCTCACTACTAAGGTTTAGAATGCTGGTAAAAGTTTGCTCAAGTAAATGAATTAATCACTGGCACACCCTACCCCGTCACCAACATACCTGAGGTGAATATCGGCATTCAATAAATGCTTAAAATTATGTTAAATTAGATTACTCCCTATGTTTAGACTTAAACATTTTTTGAAGCTCTAATTCATACAAAGAGACAAGGATTGGAGCTGAAGATGTGCAGGGTTTCATGAGGTTAGACAAATAATTTCCAAACTCCTCCAGGAGACTCAAACTTTGCTGAGAAATATTGCTAGCAATGAGGGTAACTTTATCAGGCAGCCTTGGCACCTTGTCATGGATCTCTGGAGGTCATAACAGATCAAGGCCCAATCTCCTCTATAGTAGGCTAACTTCTTCCTGGATGCTCCAAATGCTGTTAAACCATCAGGGGTTCTTCCTGGATATTCAAGCCACAGAGACCAGGCCAAGGGTGGAGAAGATTGATTCCTCAAGAGTTTTTAGAGCTACAGTGCTACTGGGCTTGCTAGTTCCTTCTTACAAGAATCCTGCTTGTCCTTAATTTCCATGAAGGCTATTTAGGACCAGCTTCCCTGGCAAAGATTCTCTATCATGTGCACAAGGTAGGGCAGGATCTAGGGCCTCAATCCTCTTCCAGGGACACAAGGCAATACACAGATGTTTTCTACATCTTTTGCTGGTCTCTAACATGACCACTATTAATTCTGGGTTCCAAGTGGTGGGGTCCCTAAGGTCTTGTAGTATTTCAGCAGTGGTTGTGAAGGCTACCCAGATCATCCTTACTTTTCAGCAGTTCTTCTCACTTGCTAGAGCGAACTCAGGGAGCCTACTACTAAGAGTTTCCTAATGTGGCAGATAGCTATTTTAGCTACTAAAGCCTTTACAGACTGCACATGGGAATGCCCAATTAAATTAAAGTGTCTTTAACACCCAACAGTGGAAAACCTATTCAAACCTGTCTGTTCTCTAGCACACACATCTCAGTAAAAGGAACAAACATGACTCACAAAAGACCAACATTAAAGGCAGGTCCATACTGTATCTCTGCTTCCACATAAACAAGAAAATCTCCTGGGTTCTTGACTGATCCCTTTGTGGTCATTTGTTATCACTTACTCTCTCCTCCCCTCAGATTCCACAGATAAGTGTACATTGATGTTTCAGGATGTAACTTCCAATGTCGTTCTGACAGGAATCCTCCACCTAGTTGCTTCCCTAGAAGGCTGTTTGTCTTCCAGTTAGACCCTGATAATGGACATTTACATCAATTGAATCTCAATACTAGACAGTGGGAACCTAATTCTGACCACTCTAGAGTCAAGAACCTGACAGAACCAGTTAATGCAGCTACCAAGGGTCAGACAGAGATAAACAATTGCTCTGAAAAGTATATCGGTGACATTTCTACTGATGAGTTAACTTCATTAATGAATAATGAACAAAATGCCTTGCCAGTGTAATTTCTAGTACTCTAGAGAAATACATTTAGGAATTTTACGATTAACATATGCCTTTGCAAACAATGAGTCTCTTTAAGCATGTGATAAAGCATTATTTTGGAATTCTGTTACTGCAGATATGTTGGAGTTACCGACTTAACATACCCCACCTCTATATTTATGTATCCTATTATTGTGTACTCAAATACACCTTTCATTGTTGACTTAGTTAATGTTAGGTATAGCCTTTTAAACATATCAAAGAGGTTTATTCTAGACTAAGCACCCGAAGAAAGGATATATGCAATTTGTCGGTCACAGTTTTAAATCCATGTAGTCATTTCTCAATCTTTCTTTACTCATATCTCTGCAGTGGTTCCTTATTCCACTGTCCAACTTAAATGTTTTTTTGGAAGATGATATTGAAGTTATACTTTCTTTTTATCTAGCTTCATTTCTTTTACCTTGGAATACTTACTTTACAATACCTCAAATTTACTGCATGATATCATCAACCTGCATCTTGTCAAAAGCCCAGGTAGGTACTGAATGAGACCCTTCAACCTGTTATTTATACTGTGGTCAATCTGGTACCAGTAACCTGTCCTACTCTCAAAAAATGCATAAAGTTCATCAAACTGTGAATCGACTGAAAATTCAAGCATTTTAGAGTTTTTCTGAATTGATTCACTCATACCTAATTATAAGCAACAGCTGATTAACACTTGTGTAAAAGGCTATGAATGATTTTCAAGTAGGTATTTGGGGAGTTGCTATGGGTGGTGATAAGCTTTCAATATGATTGGGTAGATGGCCTGACCGGCGGATTGAAACAATAGGAGTGTTTATCAGGCTGCATGGACAGGAGACAACTGTAATGAGTGAGTACATTGGGCATCTAGAAGTGGGATACTCTGGCATATCTTTCTGACATTGATGATGTCAAGGGTTCTACGGCAGGGCAGACTACAGGTTTTTTTTGGAAGAAAAGAAGAGAGATATGTATCCTGTTGCAATGTACATCACTCCACTGTCCAACGAGGTTATGTCTGCACAGTGTAAATTCCCCAATAAAATAAATATTGTAAGAGTGACGATTGCCAGATCAGCTTGCACTGTGACCTCACTTCTGCTCTGTCAATAAAATTACCCTTGCCTGATGGAAGCCCTGAGGAAGAGTCACAGTTACCTTCAAAGTTTGAGTGACCAATTAAATGTTGTTTTTTATGTGCATTGAGAGCTACTGGGAGACTAAGTAGATCTGAATTAAGCCAAGGATGTACAGAAGGAGTTCAGGGTCCTAGAGACATGAAGAAGGGTGGCTGAGACAGTGACAGATGACCTGAAAGTAAGGCCTGGGGTTCCAAAACTCTTCACTCATAGTATCAGATGCCCATATTTTGCTTACTTTCTGATCATCATTTTTTCCCTACTTATACTTAAATTTCTACGGTGCTGATTCAAAAATGCATTTAAAAGGGCACCAAGGCATGGAACCAACTTCCCAGTCAGGTAAGATTCCTCAAATCTGAAGCAGTGTTTAAAAAGCAGCTGAAGACCTGGCTCTTTTCAGGCTCCAATGCGCTCTGTTACTCTCTTATTCTTTGATCTAGTATCTCTCCTTGATTCTCCTATTGCTTGATTGAATCATTTCTGAATGTAGCGCCAGGATGCTCCTTTGGGAGTGACAGTGCGATCTACAAGTAATTAATCCATTCATTTGTTTATGAGTATGTGAAGCAACTCTACGGAAATACTACTTCCCTTCCTCATAAATGCATTTGCGAATCTGTCCCGTTCATTTTTAAATACAACTTCCATTGGTCAGCATTTACCTAAGAAACCTGCTCTCAAGCCAATTCTCCCTCCAAGCTTAAAAATTGGTTTACAGTTAAGTGAGATTATTAAAATAGTCACGAGCAAAGGGTAGAAGTATGTTGTAGGGCCAAGCAGTGCTTACTTTGTTCAAGGAAAAGTGTTGGTGCCCCAAGTTCTGCTGAGATGCCTGTGGCCAACGCTATTAAATGTGGCATCACCGAATGCCTTAGCTGGTAGTATTAAAACCACTTAATTCCTCTTAAATCCACTACCAGACACTCTCTGGTCACTTTGTTCACTCTTGTAGGTTCCTGCATTCTACCTTTGTGAGGGTTTCTTCCTTCGTCTTTCAGGTGTTTGGTTTTCCCTCTCTTGCCCTCAAGAAGTATCTGATGTGGGAAAATGTGTGCCGGTACACACAAATGAGTGCTGGTGCCCCCTACCGGAAACCACTGGCTCAAATTAAGCACTGGGCCAAAGTAAATCAATATTTCTGCTTGACATAAAGATTTTGGACTAACCCACATGTTGATAAAAATTGGATATATCAGGAAGCAGCTCATAATATCACGATTGAGATCTGGGAAGATGGGGTAAAGAAGGGTCCCAAAGGCTTAATGTTCCCACTAAGACACAACAAACACAGGCACTGCTCGACAGAAGAATTCAAAGGTAGAGAATGTTGATGGAAAAAAGAGATACCGAAGTCAGACAGCCACATAGCAGGATTGCTAGTAATAGCATACCAGCAGCTAGATCCTTGATGCAGTCTGTGTCATGAATTATGTGAGGGAGTAAAGTTTGAAGCACTATTTCCCTAGCATTAAGCCCCCCCTTCAATTTTTTATCAATGCAACCAAGCATGAGCAACGCATCCACTTGACATATCCCCAAGTTCATGTGAAAGTACAACAGTAAGAGCAAGATTGCTCACATGTCAACCTTGTGAGGTTGGGAGTGATAGAATTTTAGGAGCCCCATGAGGCAGCCCATTGGGAGAGAGGAAATCCTGTGAGTAACACTGAGGGAATACGATAGTAGGGGTAGGCAATGCTTTCACTAAAGGATCCTTTAGTCAGTCCATAAATGTGGATGCCACACTCTGACCCTGAGAAGTGGGCCCATACAATCCTAAGAACTGATAGTGTTCAGTCAAGCATAACACAAGTATTAAATTGCCCCTTGCACTTGAACTGGAAACAAACTCCTTTAATTGCCCCTAAAATACCAATATTTTGTAAAGGCTGTGCACCAGACATTAGAAAAGTAAGTTCAGGAAACTCTCACAAGGGAATAATATCTAAAGGATTAGACAATGAAATCTCATGAAGATCAAAACCTAGAAGCCATGTGTGGTAAAGGTGGTAATGATTCTTTTCACTGAATATTTTCAGTTTGCTGTATACATGGACTAGGCAGAAGCCTTCTGTGTTACTTAACCCCCCGCCTCCAGTGCTGAGCCCTTTTTTGGCTATTTGGGGAAGTTCTGCTTAGGGAGCCATAACTTTTTTCCCACTTCAGGTATCCACGCTGTTAGACTTGGCATCTTTTGGCGTGTTTCCCCTGAGTTTTTTGCTTTCTGACCTCCCGGTTTTGACTCTGTTTGTGCTGGCTTAGTGTTTCTGCGCACTTTTCTCACTGCTGATCAGTGGTAAAGTGCAAGTGCTCCTGTGGTAAATTGTGTTATGGATTGGTGTTTCAATGATTGGCATATTTGATTTACTTGTTAGTCCCTAGTAAAGTGCACTGGGTGTGCCAGGGCCTGTAAATCAAATACTACTAGTGGGCCTGCAGCACTGATTGTGCCACCCACATGAGTAGCCCTGAAAAGGTAACTCAGACCTGCCACTGCAGAGTCTGCGCGCAATTTGTAACTGCCATGTCGACTTGACAAGTGCACCCACTTGCCAGACCCTAACCTTCCCTTTTCTTACATGTCAGTCACCCCTAAGGTAGGCCCAAGGTACCCCTGTGGGCAGGGTGCAGTGTATGTGAAAGGTAGGACATGCCCTGGTGTGTGTGGCATGTCCTGATAGTGAATTACTGCCAATTTAGTTTTTCACTATTGCAAGGCTACCTGTTCCCCATAGGACAGAATGGGGAGTTTGTTTATAACATCTTATAAACATAACTGGCCCTGGGAACTAGGTGGGAAAATATAGCTTAGTATGCCTGAACTCAGAATCCAAAGATGCATCTTTTAGTGAAGGTGATTTTTACATTCTGTGTTTGAAAATACCACTTTTAGAAAGTAGGTATTTTCTTGCTCAGCCATCCAGCAGGCCTCTGCTGGGTTTGTGGATTGACTGTCTGGGTTTTGGATGACAGGGGCTGGGGAGCAGGGGTGGCTCCGGATAGTCTAGGTGAGTCAGGGAAGGGCTGAATAGACCTGGGCCGCATTTAGAGTAGGGGGAGGAGATTTCCTTGCACCTGAATGGGCCTTGTCTGCCTCTGACAATGCCGTCTCCACCTCCTGCCAGGAAGCCACACCAGAGAGGGCAGAACTGGTTCTGGCTGGGCACAGACACTCTCTGCCTCAGAGAACAAAGGATTTTGGGCTATAAAAATTGGAGCCCAAACCCCTGATTTTTAGAACTCTTTTGGACCAAGAAGACTGCCAAGAAGAAGAGCTGGAGAAGCTGTGAGGAGGAACTACCACTTTGCTGTGTGCTTTGCTGTGTTGGCCTGCAGTGGCTGCTTCTGTCGTGGGCAGTGAAAGGACTGGACTGGACTTTCTGCAATCTATTTATGTGAGTTTCTCCAAGGGCTTGAGGTAGAGCTTGCCCCCTGTTCAAGAAGTCTCAGGAACAGCAAAGACTTCAAGCTCTTCTGCCCTCAGCACTGGGGACTGTGTGTTTTGCGCTGCAACAGAAGAAAAAGCAACCCGATGCCGTCTACGATGCCGCTGCCGACTCCGTTTCCTGAAGGCACCGCAGAGGGCACCGCCGCAACGCCACACCGCGGCCCTGGTCTCACCGACGACGCCTGCTGACACCGCCACCGAGCCGCTGCTCGCACCGCGACCTGTGGGCACCGCACTCCGCACCGCCTCGCCTCTCGACGCCGCCTGGGTATCCCCGACGACACAGCTCCACGCCAAAATCAACGCCGCTGCTTGCACCGTGGTTACACAACACACCGCCCTCATCCCGCACCGCAGCCTTGGCCTACCGATGCCGGCACCATCGACTCCAGTTCGTCAGCCAATGACAGCGCTTCAGCAACGACGACGCCGCTGCTTGCACTGATACCTGCCAGCACCGCGACGAGCACCGCATTCACTTCGCACCGCGACCCATGTCTCACCGACGACGCCATCTGATGCCGCCACCGAGCCGCTGCTCGCACCGCGACCTGAGGGCACCGCACGCCGCACCACCGCACTTCGCACCGCAGCACCCGACGCCCGCTGACGCCAGCGCTCCTGACTTCAACAGAGAGGAGTTCGATCTGCAACGCGTGTGACTTCAAGGGCCCGACGACTCCTGCACCGACCTCTGGAACCGACGCCTGCGACGCCGTGCTTTCGGAAGCTCAACGAGAGGTCGCCAATGCCCTGCATTTCTAAAGGTACTGTTTGGCAAGTCTTGCCGACACCGTAGCTGGCCCGCGACGCCACGGTCAGCCAGAACTGTTTGGATTTGTTGTTCACGACACCATGATAGCCCCAGACGGAGCTATCAACATCAAGGAACTGTTTTTCAAGGTTATTTTGATAACTGAAGATTTCTAAGTACTGTATTGTGGATTTTTATCGTTTTTGGTCTTGTCTTAAGTATATAAAAATATTCGATATTTTTCTAAACTGGTGTGGTGTCCTTTTGTAGTGCTTACACTGTATTACTGTTGGTTATGTGCAAATGCTTTACACACTGCCTCTAAGATAAGCCTGACTGCTCGCGCCAAGCTACCAAGGGGGTGAGCAGGGGTTATTTTAGGAGTATAACTCCCTTATCCTGACTAGGAAGAAGGGTCCCTATTTGTTACTTACCTCTGCCAACTAGAGACCCCCATTTCTAACACAAGCCAAATTTGCATCCTTTTTTTCCAACATCCTGAGGATTCTAAAGGTACTCCGGTTTTGTGGATTCCCCTAGAGGAGACTGAGACAATAGGCAAAATATAGTAACATTTTTTGTATTTTTGGAAAAATAGAAAAAAGTGTTTTTTCCCTAAAAATAAAAATGGCATCAACAAACAGTTTCTTGTGCTAAAGTCACAATTTTCCCAGTTTTCAGTACCATACGGAGCTGAATAAGAAATAAAAAAAACACAGTTTTGGCATTTTCGAAAGAGGTAGTCCATATTTGCTATTTTTTGTGCTCTCAACCTACTTCTAGTTTGTGGTAGAAACCAGTGTGAAACCCATAGGTGATCGAGAAAAGTTATAGATTTCTGAAAAGTAGACAACATTTCTAATTCAGCAAGTGGCCATATGTGCAGATCTCTCAAGGTTTTCTCAAGGAAGCTACCTTTTGAAATAAAGAAATATTGAAAATGAGAAGGAAAAAACTGCCATTTGTGACAACGTTTTCATCTATATCTTTTTGTAACAATGGCTGATTTACAAAAGCAATGTGCCATTGCATCTACTAGGCCCCTCGTTTTATGAAGAGATATAGGATTTGTAGGTTCTCCAAGAACCCAAGGTACCCAGAGCCAACAACTGAGCTCAACTGTTCAATGGTTTTTCATTGTATAGACCAGGGCTGGACTGGCTACCGGGCTTTCCTTAATAAGCAATGCAAAACAAATGTTTTTAAAAAGTAGGCTTTAAAGCTATTTGTTTTGCATTGTTTATTTAGAAGCGCCTGCAGTTCCCCAGCAACAAAATCGGCCCCTCCGCAGTGAACCTGGGCCCCACTCTGCTTCCCCAGCAAAAAATGCCCGGTAGCCAGTCTGGCCCTGGTGTAGACCAATTCATATGGTGAATATGTAGAGTGAAAAATGGGTATCAAGGAAACCTACGTATTTCTGAAATGGGCACAAGATGTGGAGTTTAGGAGCAGTGGTTATTTGTACATCTCTGAATTTGTGGGCATGCACACAAATGTAACAGAATTCAATTTGTAATAACAAATGTTCTACTATTCTGTGCTCCCACATGTCTTCCGATAAAAATGCTACCTCACTTGTGTGGGTAGGACTAGTGACTGTGGGAAGAAAGACCCAAAATGCAACATGGACACACCACATTTTTCCACAGAAAACTGACCCATGTTTTGCAAGATGGTAACTGTGGATTTTGGACCCTAGCTCAGCTGGCACCCAGGGAAACCTAGCAAACTGACACATTTTTTACACTTGGGAGAATCTGGGTTGGGGTGACTTGAGTGCCATGAATCCCTTGCAAACCTCAAACTTTGGCTAAAAAACACATTTCTCTCACATTTCTGTGATGGAAAGTCCTGGAATATGTGGGGAGCCACAAACTTCCTTCCACCCAGCATTTCCCCAAGTCTCCCAATAAAAATGGTACCTCACTTGCGTTGGTAGGCCTAGTGCCCGCGACAGGAAACGGCCCAAAACGCAACATGAATACTACACATTTTTTCTCTTCAAAACTTATCCTTTTTTTACAAAGTGGGTAGCTGTTGATTTTGGGCCCTAGGGTAAACTAGCAAACTTGCACATTTTTGAAAGCTCGACACCTAGGAGAATCCACGTTGAGGTGACTTTTGTGGCTCTCACCAGTTTTTTACCCAAAATCCCTTGCAAACCTTAAACTTTGACTAGAAAAAACACATTTTCCTCACATTTTTGTGATGAAAAGTTCCGGAATCTGCAGAGAGCCACAGACTTCCTTCCACCCAGAATTCCCCCAAGACTCCTGATAAAAATGGTACCCCACCAATAACAACACCACACTCAGAGAGTAGTTGTACACATCTTTATTCTGCTGCGTGTAAGTCAGAACTCAACATTCTAAGCCTGCCTTCAACTCATCCCTCTGATGCTTACGTCACATGCCTACGGTGTACAGTGGGAACAAAAGGAGTTCCAGTGTTCTTTTATTATGAGACACTACAATTCCCACTTTGTTAAATAAAAAGTTACAGCTTTTCAGAAATAGATAAATAAATAAATGAGTATGAATCACACTTCTTGATCTGATCACTGGGAACTGGCAGTCGAAGTGTCAGTGGTCTGCACAGGTATGGTGGAATTATCATCATACACAGAATCATCAACAATCTGTCTAGACCCAGTCTCTACATTGACATGGATGTTTGGTGAGTGATGGGCCACTTGTTGAAAATGAGAGGAATCTCTCATAAGGTACTTCCCAGGACCCTGGGCAGTCACCACATGTCCTTTGGTGGTAGGGATAATAAGGGGTTCAACCTCAGAAGGAGCATCAGATTTCCTTTTTCTGTCTTGTCTAACAAGCATGCTATCTACTCTTGTAAAAGTGATGTCCTTTGCATGACGTAGTCGGTCAGCATATATTTTCATCTTCTGTTTGCGACCAAAGTCCGTAGTGTGAATGTTTTCCTCATTCTTAAATCTGAGATTGGTTCACTGGGGCAGCTTGGTCGTCATGCCTCTTCCAAACATGTGAGTTGCAGAGCTTTACCCTGTCATTGAGTGAGGGGTTCAATCAATCGATCAATCAATCAATCAATCAATCAATCAGGGATTTGTGAAGTGCACTACTCACCCGCGAGGGTCTCAAGGTGCTGGGGGGGGGTTCACCCAGCTTCGTCTCATCCGAAGAGTCAGGTCTTGAGGCTCTTTCTGAAAACTTGCAGAGTGGGGGTTTGTCTGATGGTGAGTGGGAGTTTTTTCCAGGTTTTGGCTGCGATATAGGAGAAGGATTGCCCCCCCGCTCTGGCTCTGCGGATGTGAGGGATTTCAGCTAGGGCAAGATCGGCGGATCTGAGGCTTCTCTTGTGTGCATGGAAGGAGATTCTTTCGTTGAGGTATTGGGGTCCGATGTTGTGGAGGGATTTGTAGACGTGAGTGAGGAGCTTGAAGGTCACTCTCTTTTCGATGGGGAGCCAGTGGAGTTCTCATAGGTGGAGGGTGATGTGGTGTTGTCTTGGGATGCTGAGGACTAGTCTAGCTGCAGCGTTCTGGATTGTCTGGAGTTTGAGGAGTAGAGATTTGTTTATTTCAGTGTAGTGGGCGTTCCCGTAGTCCAGTCTGCTGGTTATGAGTGCGTGGGTGACAATACTTCGGGATTCGGGGGGATCCATTTGAAGGTCTTGTGGAGGGTGAGGAGGTTGTTGAAGCATATGGAGGATACGGCGTTGATCTGTTGGTGCATGGTGAGGGAGGAGTCGAGTATGATGCTGAGGATGCGCGCGTGGTCTGTGGGTGTGGGAGGTTCACCAAGGGTGATGGGCCACCAGGTGTTGTCCCATGCTGAGGGGGTGGATCCGAGGACGAGGACGTCCGTTTTCTCTGAGTTGAGCTATAGGCAATTGTTGCTCATCCAGGAGGTGATGTCTTTCATACCTTCCTGGAAACCGTTTCTGGTGATGTCAGGTTTGTTGGTAAGGGAGGGGATGAGCTGGGTGTCGTTGGAGTAGGATACTATGCTGAGTCCGTGTTTTCTGACGATGGTGGCGAGAGGGGCCATGTAGATGTTGAAGAGCATGGGGCTGAGTGAGGATCCTTGGGGTACTCTGCAGCTGATCTCTGTGGGTTCGGAGAGGAAGGGTGTGAGTCTGATTCTTTGGGTTCGGCGGGTGAGGAAGGAGCGGATCCAGTCGAGGGCAGTTCCCCGGATTCTGGCATCGTATAGTCTGGTGGTTAATGTGTGGTGGGAGACGGTGTCCAAGGCTGCTGATAGGTCTAGTAGGATGAGGGCTGCCATGTGGCCCTGGTCGAGGAGGGTGGGGATGTCGTCCGTGGCGGCTAGGAGGGTGGTCTCGGTAATGTGGTTGCTGCGGAATCCGGATTGGGAAGAATCGAGGATCGAGTTGGCTTCT
This sequence comes from Calotriton arnoldi, assembly GCA_963921515.1. Lineage (NCBI taxonomy): Eukaryota > Metazoa > Chordata > Amphibia > Caudata > Salamandridae > Calotriton > Calotriton arnoldi. The sequence goes on along the minus strand of CAWUFW010000648.1, from coordinate 36,447 downwards.
ATGAAGTTAGTGAGCTGGTTGTTGACAATCTTCTCAGTGACCTTGGCGGCGAAGGGGAAGAGCGACATGGGTGAATAGTTCTTGAGGTCTGTCGGATCTGCGGTGGGCTTCATGTGGAGGGGCTTGACCTCTGTGCGTTTCCAGTCCTCAGGGAAAGTGCCTGTTTCTAGGGAGCAGTTGAGGGTACGTCGTAGTTCAGGTGCGATGGTGGAGGCGGCTCTGTGGAAGATGTGGGGTGGGCAGGGGTCGGTGGGTGCTCCTTAGTGGGTACTTCTCATGGTCTTAGCAGTGTCTTCTGTGGTAACAGGGGTCCAGGCGGTGATGGGAGGCTGGGTGGCATTGTCGGTTGGAGGTGTCGGGTCGGTGTCTAGGTTCTGCTCGTCGAAGTTGCTGTAGAGAGTTCTGATCTTGAGATGGAAGTAGGAGCCGAGTTTGTTGCAGAGGTCCTGGGAGGGAGGAACGTCGTAGGGATTCGCTGGGGGGTTTGGTGAATTCTTGTATGATGCTGAAGAGTTCATTAGAGTTGCGGGAGTTGGTGAGGATTCTGTTCTGGATAAAGTTTTTCTTCATGGTTCTGATGAGTTGGTGGTGTTCTGTCATGGTGGTCTTGTAGGCGGCACGTGCTTCGGGGTTTTGCTGTTCCTCCAAGCTTTCTCGAGTTGTCAGCATGTGCTATTGGATTCTCGGAGGTCGGTGGTGAACCAGGTGGCTTTCGTGGTGCATTGTCTGTTGGAGTTTCGGAGGGGGGCGAGAGTGTCTGCGCAGTCGTTGATCCATCTGTGGAGTGCGTTGGCTGCGGAGTTGGCGTTGGTTGTGGCGGGGGCAGGAGCCTGGTTGAGGGTGGTGTCGTGTAGTTCCTATAAACCTATATAGGATCTGCACATGTAGACAACATAGACTGTGGGATTGGTGTCCAGACTGATTGTAGACACCCCCACCAAGTATGTTTGCCTGTATACCAGCTAGCTCACCGTGCCACTAGAAAACCCTCTTACCAAGGGGAGAATAGTTCTTGGCAACTATCAAACATGACAAGTCTGTTCCATGAGGGATCGTGGAAACACTGCAATACTTTTCGCTCAGTCACTCGTGCTCACTTTGTCTCAGAGAGATACACAGAATAAACGATGGGGACGTTTATAATAAGCATTTATTGAACCAGCGTCATTCTAGTGTAAAATAGGTGTGCTGAAACAACCATAAGACAGAAACAGATATAAATGATTATAAGCACCAACATAGTAAAAGGATGGTAGATTCCTTCCATAGTGCTAAAACAATTAATACAGACAGGTATAAAACTACATGACAGTACTAATATGTGCTCCTACGATGCAACCCTAACTAGATGTACCTAAGTGTACCTAGCATGTATATAGGTGTAAAGCCAAGAATCCCTCTAGGATAAAGTCAACCCCATTACCTGAAGTGAGAGACTGTAGGACCCCGTCTTGGTCTCGAGATGGACATCCCGCATGGGATGTCAGACCACTGCGGACTGGAGTGTCTGCGTGCAGCAACCTCAGCGTCTCGCTTCAGTGTGCCAGCATGGAAGTCCTTTTTCTCCTCTCCCTGCCTCAGCAAAGATATGGTGTTTATATACCCAAAGTGGTACCCTCAGGGGATCTACCTTGCTGTGTCATGTCGGACTTAGGATGATGAAAGGAATGACCCTTATGCATAGCTATTATGCAGGAGATGGTAGTCCTGCTGAGATTCAAAGAATCCTCATGCAGAATGAATGAGGCTAGTTTTCAGGGAAAACCCCACGTCCTGTAAGCAGTACCGTAACTAGGTAAAAGGTCAGTCCCAAGAACCGTTATGTAGTGAAATGGCAGGGGAAATATAGGTGAAAGGTGTTATTACCTGAGCCTATATTGGGGTACCTATATGAACCATAACAGCGGAGTTGAGGTGTTCCTCTGTGATCTTGCTCCAGTTCCTGCGCGGGGGATGAGTAGTGGGCCTGTTTGCAGTGGGCTCGGAGAAGGAGAAGTGGACGCAGTGGTGGTCCGTCCAGATGCGTTGTGTGGTGTGGCTGAAGCGAATGTTGTGTCCTCCAGCGAAGATGGGGTCGAGGGTATGTCCTGCCTTGTGGGTGGGGGTGGTGACAAGCTCTCTCAGTCCGATGTTGGCGAGGTTGTCTAGGAGGGCGGTGGCATTGGGGTCGCTGGGGTTGTCGAGGTGGAAGTTCAGGTCTCCAAGGAATATGTAGTCTGTTGATGCGATGGCGTGGGGTGCGATGAGGTCTGCGATGGTAGTGGAGAACATGGCGCGCGGTCCGGGAGATCTGTAGGGGAGGGTGCCACATAGAGTCATTCTGGAGTTGATTTGGATCTGGAAATGCAGGTGTTCCATGGGGGACGTGGAGTCGTTTGTGCTGGATGTGGTGAGTCAGAGGGAGATTATGTGTACGATGGCGAGTCTGCCTCCAGGGTGATTGGGGCAGTCCTTCCTCTAGATCTTTTATCCATGAGGGATGGCGGTTGCGATCTCGGGCGCGGAGCTGGCGTTGTTCCAGGTTTCTGTGAGGAAGGGGACGTCGGGCGAGAGGGTGCTTATGAAGTCCCATATTTCTACTGCGTGTCTGTGCAGGCAGCGGACATTGAAAAGGATGCAGCTCAGGGGTTTGGGTGCGCTGGCATCCGGTGGGTTGGTAGTGGCGGTGGGCGTCCGGAGGTGGGTGAAGGTGTGGGGGCAGTGTCAGCAGGAGAACTGGCCCTGGGTGGTGTTCAGTGTTGACAGCTGGCAGTTGTTAAATAGTAAGCTTCAAGAGTGGTGTTTAAAACAGCTATGAGGTCAAGCTTCTCCAATGCAGCACGTTGAACAGCTTTCTTTAGAATACTCATGAACCGTTCTACCAGGCAATTGGCCTGGGGCCAAAGAGCAGTGCTATTTTGATGCATTATATTGAGGTGATTCATGAAGTCTTTCAATTCTTAACTATTAATTCTTCAGGAACACCTCATGTCGCAAAGATACCATCTACTTTTTGAAGGACCTTTTCATGTGTAGTGGATGAAAGGTCTTACATCAATAGAAAACAGGAGTATTCATCAACAGTGACTGGAAGATGATTTCAAGAGGACAAAATAAATCGATAGCAACTTTCTTTGAAGTATGATGTGGCAAATATGACATGTTCAAAGGGTGCTGAATGACTTGAGATGAAAGATAGTTACATATACAACAAGTCTTTAATTTTTTACGATCCTTTCATCGAGATACGGGAACCAGACTCGATCACAGAGACCTCTCTTGGTGGCAACTATTCCTTGATCTCCCTAATTGTCGTGGACTCTCAGGAATAACAATTTTTGTACCTCACTGTTGGAAAGTGGATTATTAGTTGTGGTAAAGGTCTATCTACCACTGGCAGTAAGGCCACTAACACAATATAGGGCTCAGAATAGGTCTCAGAAACGTATTCCCATGCTCATCCCTTGGTAGCTTGGCTGCGAGCAGGTAGGCTTAACTTCAAAGAGAGGTATGTAAAGCATTTGAAAACACCAATTCAGTAAATAATTAAGATACAACACACAAAAAAAATCCAACACCAATTAATAAAAATAGGAAATGTTTTTATCTTTAAAATGACACCAAAATGAACAAACTCCAAAGTAGATAACCAGAGATATGAATTTTTAAAGATTTAACACTAAATAGCACATAGAAACCTATAGCGCCTATTGGGACATCCGGTCACGCTAGACCAGGAAAAAGTCAAAGTTTCAGGCTGACAGTGATGGAGCCCTGCGCGGCTACCCCTCGCGGTAGGTCTCGGTCAAAGTTTTTACCTTCTGACTTAGAAACTTTTCTGGAGCTTTCTTCCCGGGGTCCCTCGAAGCTCTCAGCCAATCCGGATTCTGTGGGGGTTCTCCGGCTTGCCTTGTGAAGAGCTCCCGGTCAAACCTATGTAAGTCAGACCTCCAGAGCTTTCCAGCAGGACGAACCAGAGATCCAGGCCGGCTTGCAGTTGAAGGTGGGCGGCTTGACTCTCGCAGGTGGCCCGGTCACCTTTTCCACGTTCTGACTTTTACAGAGCTTTTTCTACCGGGGTCCCTCGATGTTCTTCACCAGGCCGGATTCGGTGAGGGTTCGCCAGCTTGGGTTTTGACCAACTCCCGGTCAATCTCTGGAAGTCTGACATCCGGAGCTTTTTAGCGTGACGAACCTGGAGGGCAGGCCAGCTCGCGGTTGAGGGTCGCCAGCTTGACTGGCCAGGTCGAGTCGGTCCTCTTATGGAGCTTTTGTTCAAAGTTGCTCCAAAGTTCTAGAACTTCTTCCTGAAGTTCATTCGAGGGTCCTAAAGTGTCCAAAACTTACTCCAAGGGTCTGGAAGCTCCAAGATTGTCCTTAAAAGTTTGGGACTTCAATTCCCACAATCCACTTGGACAAAACCCTTACAAATCCAATGGTAGTACTCCAGGCAGGGGATTCTTGGTGGTGATGGTCCAAGTGAGCTCTGTTAACCTGTAGCTTGCAGGGAGTCTACTCTGTAGTCCTTTTGAAGCAGGTTTGATCCACAGGGCTGTAGTTTCAGATTGTGCAGCAGGCGCAGTCAGTCAGAGTGCAGGGCCTGGTTCGTACAAATCAAACTTCCAGCATGGACCCTTCTTCTTGCTTTAGTTTCAAGCAGCAGATCTGAGAGGCACTGCCCCCTCAAATACTTATTCAGTATTCTCTGGGGTCACACAGGAGGGCACTCCTGTCCAATGATGTGCAGGGCAACACCCCAAAGCATGGCCATTTACTCCAAAGTGTAGCACAATGGTCTCCCAGAAAGTACTATTTCTCCAAAATTCAATATGGCCGAAGTCTCAGCAGAGAGGCTAGTGCTGGCTAAACCAACCTCCAGGGTAGCTCATCTCCATAGACTCCCTTCCCCTGGCATCTGCTCATTCCTCCTTTAAGCCTGCCACCTGGCTGGGTCCAGAGGGTAGGGGTGTAAATGAAACTGGTTTCTTCTGCCTGTCTCCTCCTTTTGAATATCATAGTTTACAACCCCTCCCCCTTGCTCTGGCATTCCTATGCAGCAGAACCCTCTCCTCCCAGAATGGCTATTTCACCCCAGGGGATACTTATCACCTCATCAAAGCAAGCAACCTGGCTAATCCACTTAACTCTGACCAATCAGGGCAGGTCATTGAAAAGGCTGAATGTTGGTTTACAGAGAAGAAAGTCTTATAACTTCTGTCTGTACATTTTAGGATAAATTCAACAATAGCATACCATTCTACTAAGTCCTTGAATGATATTTTTCGGTGTTTCCTGATGGGAGTTATTAATTATTAACTTCTTGCCATCTTAACCTATGTGGCTGGGGATCTGCAATGGGGAAAATTAACTGGGAAATTTCTCCAACATTAGGGTTTACAAAACATCTTTTATAAGGACCCTGCCTTTACCTACAGGACCCCCATCCCTGGAACACCTAGGGCAGACTTTAGGGGTTCTGAATATGTAAACATATTGCAGATCCTCACACCACAGTGCTCCTAGCACAAAAGTCGATTTTGGGAAGCACTTTACTTCAATGTGGGAAGTGAAATATGCAATTTCTCTAAAGCCAAGGCATATAAATTCTATTCCTCCTTATAAGTACCTGACCCCCCCCACCACTGGGACACCTAGGGGTACCTAATATGCAAAAATAGTGTTGTTTATTAATTTAAATTTTTAAGTGCCCCAAACACCAAAGTCGAGTTTGGGTACAATTTACATGTTAAAAAGCAGTCCTGCAACAGAGGACATTGTGAGTAAAAAAGTGTTGTAGTGTCAATGTGAAGCACATGACCCTTGGCTCCCCCAGGTGTCTAGTTTTCACAACTTTCTGGGTCTGGTAAGTTTTCCTAGGTGTCAGCTTACCCAAGCACAAAAAGTGAAGCCATTCACCATTGCAAGTGGGACGATATTGGGAGTTTCCCACACTCTCCTGGCCCATATGTAAAAACAACACACATAAGAATGAAGCAGCTTGCACCCCTACATTTTTTTTTTTATTTCCATGGTGTCTACTGGGCTTTCTATCCCCATTCAGGGGGGCAGATTGAGGGTAATCACCTGTTCTGCCCCCCAGGGGGGCAAAAAGACTACCATCATATTTTTTGGGTGGGGTGGGGACATGGACATGCTCCCGATGGACAGACCCCACCCATACATTTTTTTATATGCCCCTGGTGTCTAGTGGGCTTTCTGCACTCCCAGGCTGGGCAGACTGGGGGGTAATCACCCCATCTGCCCCCGGGGTGGCAGAAAGAATTCAAGTATATTTTGTTGGTTGATGGGGACATCGCCATGCACATAATGAACAGCCTCCACATTTATATATTTTTTCAATTAAGCCCTAGTGTCTACTGGGCTTTTGCACCCTGGAGGGGGCAGATCGGGGGTAATTACCCCCTTTCATCCCCCAGAGGGGGTAGAAAGACTTGAATCATCAAATATGCTTGGGGAGCACAATCCCGTACCTAAGTGGCCACTCCCCCCCTCCCTGGTGTCTAATGGTTGGATTCCTGCTTGAGGTGATCCCCAAGTAGGGATCTACTGCGCAGGGATATCATTGGAAAGGGGAGATTCTCCCCACTTTAACGATACCTCTCTCACCTCAATCAGTGCTCTGTGGGCTGAGATTTGCCCCCAAGCACTGATTCAGTGAAAGGAAAACAATCTTGTTTTACTTTCACTTTAGTGTAATGACTTCAGTGTGCCCTGCGCACTGATTGCCATTACACTAAAGGCAAAAAGCTCTTTCTGAGCAGCATGAATTTAAAATATAATAAAGGATTCCATCTGGTGCTCTGCCCCAAATGAGCCTTTATATGCCTCATCAGTGTCGGCCAATGGCCGATAGACGCACTGGGGAGGTAGTGCGGGTGTCGGCTATTGGCCGACACCGGCACTCAAGGGGTTAAGTAGTGCTTTGTCTACATTTATAAACAGTATCTCTGCACCATAACACAAGTCAAAATCTACAATGTAGTTTCACAATCTCTTTCATCATTTTCTCTACGTTTTCTGAAAGGAAACGTTTGACTTTGCAAGCATTTTGTTAGAATTACAAGCAGTTACAACAAATTTGTACAATGAAGTGTGCTAATATCAATGACCAATGACGGTCATTCGATGTCTTTAAATAGCTCCCGTCACTTGCTGACTTTAAAAAAGCTGTGCAAAAACTTCTGGAATCAAGTTAAGATTCGGGATTACATAGCTGATGTAGTGTAATTCAATGTAACAAAAAGCTGTTTGCTAGAGTTTAATACAAATGTCATACATTCACCCCAGTACAGAGATCTGGGCCTAAATCCATTGTTTTTGTGCTCCCCATGCCATTCCAGTTTGAACCCAGCTATCTGCAAATCAGTCTTGACCCTGCACCGAATGGGAACAGTCTAGCCCGAACTGCCAGGCCAGGCCCTCCCTGGACTGGAAACAAGCATCCTAGGAATGGTTTTGCAGTCTCACCCTTCATCAGCTAGGATAGCTTGACTCCGGTGGCATGGAGAGCATGGGACCCATGTCTGGGCATACCCGTCCCACTCCGGTGACAAATGCAAAAAGAACAATTAATGGACAGAATGCAGAACAATGTCATACATTCACCCAAGTACAGACATCTGGGCCTAAATCCATTGTTTTTTTGCTCCCCATGCCATTCCAGTTTGAACCCATCCATATGCAAATCAGTCTTGACCCTGCGTCCAATGGGAACAGTCCCAGCCCGAACTGCCAAGCCAGGTCCTCCCTGGACTGGAAACAAGCGTCCTATGACCGATTTTGGGGTCTCACCCCTCAGCAGCCAGGATAGCTTGACTCCAGTGGCATGGAGAGCACAGGACCCACATCTGGGAATACCCGTCCCACTCAGGGTGATAAATGCAAAAAGAACAATTGATGGACAGAATGTAGAACAATATCATACATTCATCCCAGTACAGAGATCTGGGCCTAAATCCATCATTTTTTAGCTCCCCATGCCATTCCAGTTTGAACCCAGCCATATGCAAATCAGTCTTGACTCTGCACCCAATGGGAACAGTCCAGCCCGAACTGACAGGCCAAGTCCTCCCTGGACTGGAAACAAGCATCCTAGGACCGGTTTCGGGGTCTCATCCCTCATCAGCCAGGATAGCTTGACTCCAGTGGCATGGAGAGCACGGGACCCACATCTGGGCATACGCTGGGGTGGCATGGTGAGCAAAAGAATGATGGATTTAACCCAGATCTCTTGACTGGGGTGAATGTTTGATTTGCTCTGCATTCTGTCCATCATCTGTGTGTCTTTTGCTTTCTTGCCCTAAGTGCGCCGGGTATGCCCAGATGTGGGTCCCGGGCTCACTGCCACTGGATCCAAGCTAGCCTGGCTGATGAGGGGTGATGTCCCAAAAGCGGTCCCAGGATGCTTGTTTCCGGTCCAGGGAGGACCTGGCTTGGCAGTTCGGGCTGGACTGTTCCCATGAGGCACAAGGCCAAGACTGATTTGCATATGGCTGGGTCTAAACTGGGGTGGCATGGTGAGCAAAAGAAGGATGGATTTAACCCAAATCTCCTGACTGGAGGTGAACGTTTGATTTGCTCTGCATTCCGTCCATCATCTGTGTGTCTTTTCCGATCCTTATGCAAACATGTATTTGTACAGGGATCGAAATTTAGCCATACACTTGTAATCAGGGCATAAGTTGGTTCAATCAACCAGAAGTGGTTTTTTTTAGGCTCTTCTGATTTGGCTACAGTGATGCCCAATGCTTAACTTGTGGTTTCCAGTGCTCGGCACTGGCACTTAATTATCAATACCAGCACTGATGACAGTCTGCCACATGGTGGCACTGTATGACTAATTCAGAGATAAGACACAACTACAGTTGTTTGCTAATTCAATACATATTCAGAACAATGATTACCTACCACCCAAGTCATTCTTATAGCTTTCGGGTCTGAACTGTCATACTTGTAGGAGTGTGATGGTTAGTAGTTGTGTTGGTACTGTCATTGGCAGCGCAAATGGGAGGTGCAAGCTGAAGCGGCCTCCTGATGAGAGGCCTGGTACTTATTTTTTTACAAATTCAGCAATGGAAAGAAAGAATGCCGGGCCAAAGCTTTGCTCAGAATGCCGGGGCCAAAGCTTTGCTCAGAAGCCAGCGAGCAGTGCTATTAAACATCAGCGCACCGAATGTCAAGACTGGGTAGTCTTTATTCCACCTCATGCCTCTTTAATCTACTACCAGACACTCCCAGAGGCTTTTCCTTACTCCTGCAGGTCCCTGCTTTCACCCTTTGTGACGGTTTTGCTCTCTTTCCAATCTGTGTGCTTTTTATTCTCTTGAATTCAGTAAATATCTGATGCGGAAAAGTTATTGCCAGTCCCCAATCATAAGTGTATGTAGCCATCACCGGCAACCACAGACTCAAATTAAGCACTAAGGTGCCATTCAGAATTATAGTTTCCAAAGCACAGTATGGCGGCCCGTCCCAAGTATTGTTGGAGTCACATTTTTTTCTGCTTGTTTTTGCTTAAATGTCAGATCTGCCTAATGATTTAGGCAGTGGCATAGCTAGACCTACTGCCACCCGGGGCGGCCCCTAAGTTTGCTGCCCGGTGCAGAGGTAAGAACGGGGGTGCCGGCCGACGGAACACTTGTTCGGGGGGAGGGGGGCGGTGGCAGACGACTTGTTTGCAGGGAGGGGGGGATGGTGGTGGTCGACAGACACGACTTGCTCACCTCTGCCACCCCCAAAAACTGTGCCGCCTGGGCCGAACCGCCACCCGCCCCCCCCCAGCTACACCACTGGATTCAGGACTGCAAAGAGTGAACAGGAAAAATATTTGTTCTTCATATAGCTGATGGTACCTACATATGCTGAGCTTAATTGGTTCAAGGGAACCAGTGACACACCATTCAGATATTCGAAAGGAAAATAATTCATACTAATGCAAGTCGACATCCTGAAATATAAGTGATTTTAAATCCTATTGCTAAAGTTAATCTCTTAACTTGAAAACAATGGATTCACATAGAAGCTATATTTTTTCTCAAAGTGCACTGCTATTTAAAAATATGTAGCTATTAGCGTGGGATGATGGATCACTGCTTGGAGGATAGAGTTTTACCTTGAAATTTTGAATGTGTTTAAAATTGCACTCCTTATGCGTGGATCACTCTCGGCGCTGCACAGTTGTTATTATATGCCATTTAAGCTTAACACATTCGTAGTCTAAAACACGCTATAATGATACACCTTCTCGGAAATATCATAAGCCAGCCTGGGGAAGATGTGTACACCGAGGTGAAGAAATTCCTAAACAACATCAAGGCGATAGCAAAACATCTATTCGTGAAATGGTAATGCGAAGGAGTGGGCAGAGACATGTAGGCACACAATGCATAATATGCTAATCTCAGAAAGCCTGAGCTGGAAACAGTGATTCACCAACTGCACGGGGCCTTTCAAATGCAAAACATGCTCTGCAAAATTAGACTACATACAAATTACGTGGCCATTAGTGCGCTGCTAAAATGTTGCCCTTGGTAGATGTGTTTCAAAGAAAAAAGACCTGGGTAGGAGGTAATGACAAGAGACGGAGCTGTAGGATTCCGTTCTTGATCTGCTTGTGCGTGTAAGTGACTGATTGGCAGCTGCCGTCTGCTGTCAATCATTAAGGGCTACAACAGACTTTTTGCATCATCGTAGATTGCATGCCACCATTGGGTCCTGGCTTCCATTTTACTGAGCCGATGCACGGATGGATTGCGAAAAGGATCGTTTGAGTGATTAGAGAGATGTCTGGCTTTTTGGTATGAGGAGGCTACCGCTTCTTCTCTTTGTGGCCAATGCAACACTCTGAGGGGGAGATTTAAAAAAAAGTCATGCAACGCAGCACAGCCCCGCGAGGCTGTGCTGCGTTGCGCGACAGGGAGGGAGCAGGAGAGCGCCATACCTGCAGAGATATGGCTCTCTCCTTCCCTTGTGCCGGCGCTGATTTCAGCAGCCATGCGCCATGCACACACATTAGCGCCATAGCGCTAGGGTGTGTGCATGAGTCTAGCATAGGTTTTGTACAGGAAGGGTACCCTTCTTGTACAAAATAATATGCCTAGACACGAAGGAAAGCTTTTCCCACTTTGTATATGTGCTGCACAGTGCAGCACTCATGCACAGTCGGAAAAGCATGGAAAAATGAAAGCATTTCTCCTGTTAGTGCCTCTTTTGAAGGGGCGTTAACTTTTGGCGCAAAGCCATGTCTACAAATCTTTGTAAATATGGTTTTGCGTCAAAAGGCATAGGTGGTTGCCATGTGAACACCCACTTTCCACCCATGTAACGCCCCCTCGGCGCTAAGTAATGCAAAGCAGTGCCTCGCGCTGATTTGCGCTACTTTGAGGGTGTTTTCGAGCGCAAAACAAGTTTTGCGCTGGGAAGTAAATAGCAAAAAAACAATTTTGCGCTGGTTAGAACCCAGCGCAAAATGTTTGTAAATCTCCCCCTTTGAGGCATATTTAATATTTTGCACTGGGTTTGCATTAAAAAAGTGATGCAAGCTTGTGCAAAATGTTTATTTTAAATTTACTTGTAATGCGCAAGAAAGTTGCCTGCGAATGACGCAAAGCAGCGCTTTGAGATGCTTTGATTACTTTGCATTAGGGAGGGCTTTCCATGTGTGGTACACTTGGGTTTCCATACAACCACACATGGGTTTTGAGACAAAGCGCTATCTACTAACAATAGCAGACGGGGTTTTGTGCCAAATATTTAAGTCTTTTTGAGAGTAGCTTTAACTTGGAGGAATGCTTTAATTTCTCCTAACTGTTCCGATATTGCACGCACACAGTACAGCACATATACAAAGTGGGAACAGTTTTATAGTTGGTCTAGGCATAGCATTTTGTTCTGGAAGGGTACCTTTCAAGTAAAAATCCTATGCTAGCCATGATGCACACACACTTGTAATATGGTGAAACGGTGGGTGCGTGGCGCTAGGCAGTCTAATTGTGCACCAGTGCTAGGGAGAGAGAGGACAGTGCTATATCTTAGTAGATACGGTGCTTTCCTGCTCTCTCCCTTACATGCAACACAGCTCAGTAACATTTGTTGCTGTGCTGCGTGGAGTGAGGTTTAGCAACTATACCCCTTTGTGTGCTGCCATGGCTCTCTGAATGCTGATATGATAGATGCCTACTCATGGTCTATAGCTGAATGCAAGTGAGCAGTTTATTTATTTCAGACCATACAGATAACTTGCTCTTGCATGGTGCTTCATGAAACACTTATGCCACTGCCAAGTACTTTAAATAACAGGTGCACCTACTGCCCAGTTTAACGGCACTGCATTTACTGGCCGCGGGAGAATGAGAGGCTGAGTTGGCTTTGCTGGGATTTAAACTCATGTGGCCCGAAACATGGAAAAAGACGTTAACTCTGCACCTGTAGATTTATGTCTACATGCATTTGCTGTTCACTACTTTTTGGAATTCACAAACATTCCAGGAAGTTCACCTGGAAAACTGCTCTAGGTGGAGGGTTCACAGTATAACTCTAAGAAAGTCATGTAGTATTCTCAAGTGTTTATATTCCCATCTTGCAAGGAGTTCTCCATAGCAAAGTGCATAGAGCCCCTTGCGCAAATATTCACTTTTACTTCCTTGCTTTTTCCTCCAAGTGGAAAACATTTTTTCCATTAGAGAAAGCCTTTCCCACACACCCCCACCAAATGTGGAGGTGATTCTTTCTCTGAGCCACGCTTGAGAGAGAGTTACTCCCGCCATTTGTTGAAATAAATCTTTATTTCCAGGGGGCAGATTACAGTTTGGGAATACCCAAAACACGTTTGTGGCATTGCCAAAGTACCAAGGTAGACAACACTTTGGAAGGCCCTCTTCTCACCGCTTGAGTAGGAGTTAGGAGTAAGTACTTCTCCACACACATGGTGGAGAAATCTAAACCTGTAATTGCATTTATGCTCAGCTCGAATCCCTGTGTCGATTTCTGGATGGTGTAAAAAACAAAAATGTAAGTTTACCACTGAATTTGCCTTCGTGGATTGGAAACATGACTCTCCAGATCGCTGCATATCCTCCCTGCAAGCACTGAAATTACTATGTCATCTTGTCAGCTTGCTTGACATAGGTGTGTGGCATATGGTTGCCAATCAAACAGTCTCGGAGTACACTTTTTCAAATGAATCACCCAGGGAGGACAGGCGGGAAAAACAGGTAAGTTAATGGCCTTATCAGATGGGCACTCCTTTGGTTAGGGCATACTTCTGAAGTTGCCCAGGTGACACAAGCCCTGTGGGGTGGTTCATATTTGCTTACACATCAGCCGCCCTCCTTCACTGGCCTTGCTGCTGTGTGCAAGAGCCTGTGACTGTGGTTCTGAAACTCTTTATTTTTTTAAAAAATGATTTTTATTGAGTAAATAAGACAGTACCACTTGTTACAAGTATCATAAGGAAGAAAAGTAACATGTTGAAAAGAGAAATATAATGAGTAAAATACAACCTTATGCAGAGAATTAAAAAAAGAAAAACTAGGTACCTATTAATTATTAGTTATTTGTATAATTCTGAAATATAAGAAAGAAAGAAGAAAGAAAGAAGGAAAAGAAATGGGAGGAAAGGGGGAAAAGGAAACTGAGAGAAGGGAAAGAAGAAAGATAATTAGTTATTAGTGTAAGGATGAGTGTGTAGATAGGAAGGTAGTAAAAGGTAACCAAAGTAGGTCAGATTTGATTTTTTGAGATATTGAAGAAGTTGAAACTGTGGAAATTCTATGTTCATCACAGATAAAGTGCCACCATGTTAGCATACATATTTTAGAGTTGTCTTTCCAACAAGTGAGAATAACTTTAAATGCAAGGGCAATGAAGAGATCAAGTAATTTCAACTTCAACGTAGTATCATGAAAATCAGCAGACATGGATCCAAGAAATACATTTTCAACAGATAATGGAATACAAAAATGAAAAATATTAGAACATTTGAACCATACGGATTTCCAAAATTTAAAAACATTAGGACAATGGTACAGTAAATGGAGTATAGTGCCGTTAGAAGATAGACATGACCAGCAAAGAGGAGAGGAGGAAGGGCTGATTTTATGTGTAAATACAGGTGTCCGAGGTGCTCTGTTACATAAGAAAAATAGGATTGTGTGATATTAGCAGCTTTAGAGGTGGTAAAAACTTTGTGCCATAGTTTGTCCCATCCTTGAATTGAAAGAGTCATCGAGAGATCTAATTCCCAAGCTAACTCAATCGATGTTTTTGGTCTTTCAGAGTTAGGAGTAGAGAGGAGTTTATATATAAGGGAGGCTTTCAAAGTAGAGTCAGGAGAAATATTATACAAAGGAGTCAGGGGGGAAAATGGAACGACATTGGGTGGAAAAATTTTATTTGATAAAAATACTTGGAGTACCTGTGACAGTTGGGAATATTGGGATAAGCAAGAGGAAGGTAAATCGTAACGTTCTTGTAGAATGTTAAAAGGTATAACAGAATTATGAGAAACAAGTTGATGAACATAAATAATATTCTTCTCTTTTCAGTGTTTGAAGTAGAAAGATTTATGTCGAAACTTAATAAATTTATTGTACCAGATAGAAGAGGCAAGGAAAGCTTGATGAAAATTGGAGCCATTCGTAAACAGTGAGTGTATCAGGTGTTGTGAGTATTTTAAAATAGGGTGCTTAACTATAAAGGTGCAATTGGACATAAAACAGGTGTCGTAGAAAGAGAATTCATGTAGTAAAGAGCGTTCAAAATTGATCCAAGAGGGTATCGGTTCATCGTGATACTGTTTGTTTAATGCATAAGCTTGTCTGATCAAAAAGCGGTGAGAAATAATTTAAAATTAGGGAATCGTACACCCGCTTCATTTTTTGGTTTAATTAATTTGGATAATGCGATACGAGCAGGTTTGTTGTTCCAGAGAAATTTAGAACAAAGGGAGTTAATTTGGTTAAAGTAATAATTGGGGATCTTAAAGGGTAACATAGAAAGTAAGAATAGAATGAGTGGTACAATCATCATTTTGATGGTGTCCAATCTACCCCACCAGGATAAATAGAGGGGAGACCAGGAGGAAAAAGAGTTTTGAATCTTGGTTTTTAATGTATTGAAATTGTGGGTAAGAGTTTGGGGGATGGTAGGGGAAAACCAGACACCTAGGTATTTAATTTTAGAGGGACACCATTTGAAGTTAGTGTTAGAAAACATGGATTGATAGCATGAGGTGTTTAAAGGTAAAATCTCAGTTTTTGAGAAATTTAATTTTTATCCAGATACCTTTGAGTACAAATCAATTTCCTGTAAGAAAGGAGGTAAAGAGGTTAGAGGTTTTGATAGGTAGATTAAAATGTCATCTGCATAGGCAGATAATTTGATTTCATGAGATTTATGTTGGAAACCAGATATCAAAGCGTTATCGCGAATGCGTTCAAGAAAGGGTTCGAGGCATAAAAGAAATAAGAGAGGGGAGAGGGGGCAGCCTTGCCTGGTGCCCCTGTGTATGTCAAAATAAGGGGATAATAAACCGTTGACCGAGACACACGCTCGAGGAGCTGAATATAATAATTTGATGAATGAAATAAATTTGCGGCGAAAACCAAACCAGTGAAGAGTTTTGAACATAAATTGCCAATTTATACGATCAAAAGCTTTTTCAGCATCTAGTGCTAGAGCAGCTAAGGGATCAGGATATCGCTTTGCCATAGCGAGATTAGAGAACAGCCTAGCGTTATCTGAGGTGAGTCTTCCCTTAATAAATCCAGATTGGTCACATTTTATAAGTAAGGGTATGACATTTTCTAATCTAGAGGCAAGAATTTTTGCAAAAATTTTGCAATCATAATTAATTAATGATATTGGGCGATAGTTTTGACAAAGGGAGTGGTCTTTATCCGGTTTGGGGATGATTACAATGAGGGCATCAAAAAAGGAGCCTTCAGGTTTGGAATGTAATAGAAAAGAGGTGAAGAGATCGTGTAAGTGTGGGGCAAAAATATGTGAAAACGAGGAGATAAGCTCAATAGAGAAACCATCAGGGCCAGGAGCTTTAGCTCTTTTTAGAGATTTAATTGCATCTAAAATTTCCTGATGTGAAATATCTTTTCCAAGAGAGCCATAGCCTCCGGAATAGAACAGGGTGGGGGAGACCATCAAAAAATGACTGGGTGTTATTAACAGAAGGATTAGTATCATCTACATATAATGAGTGATAGTAAGATTGAAATGCGTTAACAATGTCTGAGTCAGAATGAAGTAAGGTGTTATTGAGGATACTACGAATAGGTCCAACAGTTTTCCTTTCAGATTTAACTTTTAAGTAGTTAGCCAACATTTTACCTGCCTTATTCTGGCCCCCGTGGTATTTGGATTTAATTTTGAGTAAGATATTACAGGCATCGATTGTGGCAAGTTTGTTTAAGTCGGATTTTGCCTTGATGAGGTTTCGCAGGTGAACAGGAGATTTAGAAGTGTAATAAGTGTGTTCAAGTGACTTAATCAGTTTGAGGGTGGAGAGATATTGGGAGTTTAATGATTTTTTCTTTTTGGCGGTACAGGAGATAGTGAATGTTCTAAAAGAGGCATTAAAGGCATCCCAATTGTTATGTACAGAAGTATCACTTGATTTATTAAATTGGAAATATTCATTTATAAAGCAAGTAGCATCAGAAATGTAGGTTTGATCAGATAGCAAAGAATTATTGAATCTCCATTTAGCATGTTGAGGCATAACGAGAGATGAATCCAAATTGACTGAAACAGGGCATGATCAGAAATAAAAATGGAATCAATCTCAGAAGACAGGAGTGAGGGGAGTAAGGATTTTGAGGTGAGAATGTAGTCGATACGAGACATGGTATGATGTACATTTGAAAAGAAAGTGAATTCTTGTTTATTAGGGTTACAAGTCTTCCACGCATCAAAGAGTGGACGAGAGGCAATAGCAGTTTGAAATGCTTTATGAGAGTTGTCAGGTTTGAATTTACAATCTGATTTCCTGTCGGAGAAGGGGTCCAGCCAATTATTGAAGTCTCCAGCAACAATAATATTGGGATTAGTGATTGAGGATAGTTTTATTTTAATAGCATGCCAAAAGTCTGGGTCAAACTTGACTGGTCCATAAATATTAAAAAAGGTGATCTGTTTATTATGGACCATGGCATTAAGTATTCCCCATCGTTCACTCGTATCATTTTCAGTAGATAAAATTTGTAATTTCAAAGACTTATGACAGAGAATGGCAACACCACCCTTACGATTAACAGCTGGAGAAAAAACAACCTGACCCACCTATTGACGTTTTAGTTTAAGTGACTCAAGATCATTACAGTGGGTTTCTTGCAGAAAAGCAATCGGACAATTAAGTTTCGATAAATGAGAAAATACCTTTTGACGCTTGATGGGGTGACCCAGACCGCGAACGTTCCACGAAACAACATTAAACATGTTGATGTTTAGGAAATAGGGATATAGGCACAATGATGATGAACTGCAGGGGTAACAATGGAAACAAAAAGACCACGCTCATCAAATATCAGATAACATGACAAATATAATGACCATATAAGGGAATAAAACAAATATACACTCATGTAGGTACTAGGGTAGAAGACAGGAGGTAGGAGAGAAGTGGGGGAGAAGAGGGGAGAATATAGAGATAGAGAGAATAGAAAAAGAATAGAAGAGATAGAGATAAGAAGAGACAGATCAAGGACACAACGCCAGATCTGAAATGAGAGAAAAAGAAAGCATGAGTCGGGCATGTCCGCACTCAGAAGCAAGAACAGCAACGAAGACAAAAAGGATTAGGAGAGGATGAAAATAAAGACATTTAGGCCATGTAATTCATAGTTAGAAAGTAGAGAGAGGATAATGCGAGAAAAACGTAATTATCTAACAATTTATTGACATTAAGTATTTGTGTCCATAGGTGACTTAGTAATGCATTGCAGGAATAGTCGTAGTTTAGATGGGTCTTCAAATGAGCGAGAGACACCTTCGTGGGTAATTTTGCAAAGACAAGGATGTAGAATGCCATATCGGATGTTCATAGATCTCAGTTGTGGACGAAGAGCTAGGAATTCTTTACATCTAGCATTGGTAGCATTGGAGAGGTCTTGTGAGATGAAGATATTGTGACCGGACCAGACAAGGTGACGTTTTCCTCTAGCAACTTTTAATACGTGCATTAAGTCAGTAAATTCTAGAAATAGCATTATAATACCACGAGGTCTGTTAGAGTGAGGCTTAAGATGTCCAAGACGGTGAGCTCGCTGGATATTGAGAAGAGTGGAAGATTGAAGATTAAGAAGGTCGGATAAAAATTTCTTTAAAAAAGAAAGAAGATCAGGACCTTCAATGTTTTCAGGTAAGCCATATAAGCGAAGAATGTTCCTTCAGTTGCGATTTTCAAGATCTTTGGTATGTAATTTCAATTTATGAATTTCTTGTTCCAGCAATGGTACTTTAGTGGCCACATCCTGTAGATTACTTATACGCTGTTCCATCTCAAACATTTTACCTTCCATGTTGATCCAACGATCTTCAATCAACTGTAGTTTTTCATTGGTGGCATTCATGAATGGTTTTAACGCACGCAATACATCCAAAATTGAGTCCAAGACTGGATTGGAGGATGACTGAACAGGAGATGGAGGGGCATTTTTGACTCTCTTCGGTTTGGTGCCAGATAAAGATGTTTTTGTAGAATTAAGAGGATCGCTGGCCATCTTGACAATATGAACCTGTTGATGAGGAAGTCTTTTCATAGAAGAGAGCCTGCCCATACACTAGGTGATCAATGGTAGAGAATGTAGACAGGTTCAAACACTGTAGTTGGTAGATGCCACGATCAAATCCCGGGTAGTATGATAATAGAAAACGTGGTAGGCATACAGAGTAATAGCAGTAGCCACAAATTAGCAAATATGTAAAAGGAGTGGGATGTGGAATATCTTTTAAAGTAGCATCACACGGAGTGTATATAGTTTAACACATCCCCTCATACATAAATTCATTTGGACTAATGAGATCAGACAGTAATGCCATTATGACATAGAAGCATTGAACTTATACATTTTCTTAGTGTAAATGATAAGGTCATTAGGTAGTATTAGAAACGATAACTCATTTGAAAACATGCCAATTATTAAATAGCATACAGAGTAGTAGGAGGAAGGTAATATGAGGAGTGCATTAATAAAGAATCACCATCATCCATAAAAACTCAGGATGTCTCAGACAGCGATGCATGAAAATGAGGAAAATTGAGATAGGGGACAGCAGCACCCTTTGTTTTCCTCATAAAATTATTGTTCCTTCTGGCAAAAAAGTATTCAATAATATTGTTGAAACTGTGCTCATAATATTCCTGACGATGATATAGATTGAGGTAATCCATGGAGAAGCCAGTAATAAGTAAGAGTATCCGAGTCTGTATGCACTACTCCTTTGAGGTTTCTCATGTGTTTCATTTAATAAAAGAAAGTAGAGCTCGCCCAAGCAAAAAGAAATACCGCCTCAGGAATCATAGGAGTTACGTTCGTAAGCACTGCGTAGATAAAATGGCGGGCGTTCGTTCCTGTGAGGTGGCATCGGCTCGGCGATAATGCAGCAGAAAAGACGAGTTAAGGCTCACCGTTGTTTCACATAGGTGCCTGACACAGCGGTAGGTAAGCCCAGCCTGGAGAGCTTGAAACAAGCACAGAGAGAGGCCAAAAATCACTTCATTAGCTCCGTGAAGGAACGGAGCTTAGCAGGACGCCGCTAACTTGCCTAAGCGCATAAGCCACGCCCCACCTTAGTATCCAAGTCTGTATGCACTACTCCTTTGAGGTTTCTCATGTGTTTCATTTAATAAAAGAAAGGAGAGCTCACCCAAGCAAAAAGATATACCGCCTCAGGAATCATAGGAGTTACGTTCGTAAGCGCCGCGCAGATCAAATGGCGGCCGTTCGTTCCTGTGAGGTGGCGTCGGCTCGGCGATAATTCAGCAGAAAAGACGAGTTAAGGCTCACCGTTGTTTCACATAGTTGCCTGACACAGCGGAAGGTAAGCCCAGCCTGGGGGGCTTGAAACGAGCACAGAGAGAGGCCAAAAGTCACTTCATTTGCTCCGTGAAGGAACGGAGCTTAGCAGGTCGCCGCCATCTTGCTTAAGCGCGTAAGCCACGCCCCGTGGTTCTGAAACTCTGACCGTCAGTGCTCTCACCAATCTGCCTGCTGATAGACAGTTTTACAGCCTAGAGATGAGTGCAGCAAAACAGAGGTCATGTAACAAAAGAAAGCTTTTTTTAAACAAGCACCGGCAAAGCTAGTTGGTCTGGCTTTTTGGGCTGTTTGGTAATAGCTGTGCTTCTTTAAATTGTTGCGGTCAGCTGTCTTAGAAATAAAATCCCATAATGAAGCAACATTTGGGCTAAAAGATTATAGGTACTGGAGTAAGTAAGTAAGTAATCTTTATTCGGAAGTAATCACCACCATAAATGATACATTAAAAAAGCAAGCAATGAAACACATTATCATTACAGCTAAAATTAATTCAAAGTATTGTGCAAAAACGCAAAATCCAATCAACCTTCAACACATCTAGAATTTCTGGATCTAAATGCTGCTCTTAGGAAATTTGTGACTGCAAAGAGCGTATAATCATTAGGCAAAAGCTGCAGATACATTAAGGCAACTCCGGCTTGTCTGAATCTCATCACTTTTAAAAGGGGCTTAAGATACAATCTCCTAGGGTGAGTAAAATATTTACATAGGAGGACAAAATGTAGAGTATCCTGTGGCAGCCTATCGTCACAACCACAGGGACCTCTCATCTCATCCTGTAAAACAAAGCCAGCTAGAGAGGCTAAAAGGTAATAGAGCTGATTAAATCTAAAACCGGTTATTAAAAATCTATCAGAAGCATTTGTTAAAATGGAAAGATAATTCTCCATACCCTGTACTGATTTTAGAAGAATGTGCCCTCTCACCGTTGGTTTGATTAGCTCAGTATTTTTACGGAAAGCTGTGGCATATTTAAAAAAAATAACTCCTTCACTGTAATCAAATCCCAGGGCTTCACTGAGTCATGTTTAAGAAGAATATCTGTCCTGCCTAGAGCAGTAAAAGACTCTTTAACATAGCGTAACCAAGGGATTTTAAGTGCATGGTCTAGTGATAGGCAATTTAAAATGATCAAACAATTGAATTCTGACTCATTGTTAGACCAGATCTTCACCCAACATATCAAAGGCTTTACTGCCACCAGATCGACTATATAATTAACTCCTAACTCTTCGTGTACGGAAAATGAGGGGGTACCCTGGGGGACCTTCAAGATTAATTTCAATAACTTATTTTGTGCAGTCTGTAGTTTATTAGTCGCAATATAACCGCGGACCTCGCTTCCGTATAAAACCTTAGAAATGCAAAAGGACTGATAAAGGTTTAAAATCACACTCGGGGACCAGGTACCTAGTCTATGGGTGTAGTTAGCAATGGCTTCCATGGATTTATTCATGTCACCTACTTTCCCCTCCAACAGATGTTTCCAGTTCAGTTTTGCATCGAATAAATGTCCCAAGTAAGGGAAGGTCAGGACCTTGGCTAGAGTGTGCACACCTACCTTAAATATCTTAAAACGGGTCGCCCGAGGGCCAACTTCCAAAATGTATGACTTTATGAAGTTGGCCGACAAGTCCAACCCATTCATAAAGGAAACAAATCCATTAATCAGGGCCCGCAGGCCCATTGGTGAACGTGCCATCAGCACCGCATCATCGGCATATAACAGAACTGGAATTGCCTTCCTGCCCACTCGAGGGCAGTCCATCTGTAAAGATGTCAGGGCAGCCTCTAAGCCACTAATATATAATGTGAATAAAAAAGGGGCTAAAATGCACCCTTGATGGACCCCCCTAGTGCAATTGAAATAATCAGTAAGTCCCGCCCCATGTGAGTGTCTGACTGCGGCTGTAGTATGGGCGAGGAGGCTCATTAATAAACTTACAGTAGTGGGCTCAACCCCCAGGGAAACAAGTAGGGCCCATAATTTCTTACGATTCACCCGATCGAATGCAGAAGTGAGGTCCATAAAACCCAAAAAAAGGGCACCAGATTGGGCAACCGCATATTCAGAAACTAAAAGATAGAGGTTTAGACATTGTTCTGTGGTTGATTTTCCAGTCAGAAACCATACTGCACCTCAGAAATAATTTTATTAGAATCTGCCCAATCGGAGAGCCTATGTAATAAGACCCAATCCAAAACTTTAACTGTAGAACCATTAAGGGAAATGGGGCGATAACAATGGGGATTATCCTTGTCCCCCTTCTTGAAAATCGTAACGATCGTGGTAGTTGACCATGAGGGTGGCATCCCGTTGATTGCCACTGCATTTAACACCCTTGTCAAAACCGGGGTCCATACATCAATGTTGTTCCGGAAAAGGTCCGGAGGGACCCCGTCGGGTCACGGGGCCTTGTTCCGGGACAATCCCTTAATGCCCAGTCGTACTTCATCCAAGGAAAAGATGGCAGGGGTGTCGGTCTGGCAAGGAACTGTCTCATTAGTAGATCCCCCACTTTGTCCAAAGTTATAAACTCCTTTGAAGTGGGCGATCTATTCTTCCAGGGTGATATGGTGACATAAAGTGGGTTTTAGTGGTTCAGAAAAACAGGGTCTATTTATAACTTGCCAAAAGAGAGTACTATCCCGCTGCTCGCTTGCTTGGGTTAAATCATCCCATGCCTGCCTTTGTAACATTACGCCTCTGTTCCTTAAGGGCCCCCTTATAGTTGCTGCGGCAATTGGTCACCCATACTCTGTCTCGGGGGATCTGTTTCAAAGCCCTCTTCAGATGGCGGAGGGCCTAAGACCACTTAACATCGAACCATTTCGGATGATCAGAGATGAAGTGAACTACGGGAACTGTTAGCAAACTAGCAGTTGACTGGGCGATGGAAATGAATGACAATAATCTCCTCACCAGATGCAGAAGGATCTAGACAGGTTTGGATCTCCTGTTGTCAAGTTTTAAAAAGAGAGTAATTAAAAGCGTTAGGGTCTACCTGCGACCAGCGTAGGCGTCTCCCCTGATCAGTTAAGGATAGTAGGCCCGCAGGTGTACTAAAATGCACCAGCTGATTGTCCACCCCTTCGAGCTCTAGCGTCAGGGGTGTGTGATCACTATATGGGCTATGCAGGTTCTTAAAACAGAGTGGAAACCCTCCCAGTGAGACAGAAACAAAGATATAATTGACCGCAACATAACCCCTACCTTTATAGGTTGGGGGATATCAGATTTGGATGGGTCCGGCATCGTATCTAGGGTAAATACTAGATTATAAGAGTGTAAAAAACTATTCAGTTCAAGCCCTTCTGGGGAGAGCTCCAAATGCAATCCCTCCCTGATCGTGCATGTTTGTAAGCTATGCAGGTGTTGTAGTGAGTCAAGCCAAGGTGGCAATTAAGATCCCCAGCTACGATTAGATTGTCCTGAGAGAGGCCCTCTCCCCGTAACAAGTCTAGAGCCCCTCTCAGGGTTGGGAGATTTAAAGGCCTATGCTTTACATTTTTAGCATTATAAAAATTAACTAAAGTCAGACGAAGCAATCTTCCCACAACTAATTTGAGGCTCTGGAGCACTTTGGAGTCCCACTTCAATGACTTCACTGACCCACAATGATCAAGGGCTACAAAAATGATTAGACCTCCACTTGCTCTGCCTGCTCTCGAGCCCACCGCCAGGAGGAAGAAAGTCTTAAAACCCTCAAGAAAGAATTTATTCTCGACCTCCCATGTTTCCTGAAGGCAAATAATATTAAAAGATCTAATGAACGAGGTCCACCCTACATCTGCAAACTTTGCAGATAGCCTGGCCACGTTCCATGAGATGAGGCTTAGGTATCTCCCACTACCCTGACTATGGCTTAAAAGAGGGGTTATAAGGCCTACAGACTGGGTTATGGCCACTTCGGTGAGAAGCCTACCAGTGGAGTGATCTGCATTTAAGTGAGGAAGTACCTTGTTATCCGCCGTAACCTGTAAAGAGGACCTTAGGGGGGGTCTATAGATGAGCATCTAATGTCATCATCTGTGAGCCAGGCGATACCAAAGGGGATGATGGACGGAGCGCTAGAGCAAAACAAACACTCACCCCCAGTCAACTGATCTGGGTTTAATCCATCATCATTCTTTAGCTCACTCCACCACCCCAGTTCAGACATGGCCATATGCAAATCAGTCTGACCCTGTGCCTCATGGGAACAGTCCAGCCCGAACTGCCAAGCCATGTCTTCCCTGGACCGGAAACAAGATCAGTTGACTGGGGGTGAGTGCTTGCAATGTTCAACACTCCGTCCATCATCCCCTTTGGTTTTGCTATCATCTGTGAGCCAGTCCAGATCATTAAGGTCTGCCAAGGGGGCGTAGTGGTTAGACAATCCGTAAAACCCACCCTGGGCACAATCTTCCCCACCACAGCCAAAAAGATGATCCCTAGTTATGATGTTATGGGGGGTCTATAAAAGAAGCCCAGCGGTTATGGTTTAATACCGGATTGGGGGAGATAGGAATGGGATGAGTGTCTCAAGATGTTACGTGCCAGTTCTGGATATCTAAAAGTAATGATCACGTAATCTCCTGTAGTGTAGTTCCTATTTCCCTAATAGGCTCCGCGCATTGGAATAATATACCCTATAGGCTTGACATAGGACTGAGGTCGGTATGTCCCTATCGAGTATATTAAACTTAATTACTTTTGTGCCAGCTAGCTCAGAGGCCACTAGAAACTCCTTGAGAACAAGAAGGAGTAGTTTCTGGCAACCGCATAAACATGACTACTTTGTTTCCCTTTAGAATCGGAACACGTCTCAGAATCGTGGAAACAATAGATAACAGTTTCACTCAGCTAATCGTGCATTCTTAGTTTCCACAGAGATACACAGAAAGAAAAGACGGGCGTTTCAATAAAGAGTTTTTATTGAACAGTCTTGTTTCTCGTGTAAGAGATATGTGCTGTTATGATCACAAGACAGTATGCAAGATAAATAATGTACAGCGTAAGCAGTAGAAATAAATAATACTGCGCTAGCATTATCTTTTAGCATATATTCACGTACATAAATAACATGAGCTAAAAATGCGAGTACTCATACGATGCGTCTCTAAGCTAGTTCTACCCCAATGTACCTAACCTAATCTAGGTGTAGGGAAAGGTAAGAAGTAGGTGGAGTATTCTCTAGTATGGTACACTAAGGGGCCGATTCCGATCTCGGTCGGAGGCGCACCCAATACCATTCGGTCGGGAAAAAAGCCATGCGAAAGCCTGTTTCCCGACCGATCCGTACAGTACACCGAACGAGCAAGTACGATGCGCACAACAGCAAAAAATCCGGCCGAGCCGTACTCACCCAAACCAGGTCCTGTTCTCCGACCGAGGCGAATCCGGAAACGCCGAATCGAGTCGCACGGAAGGAAAAATGCAGCCCCGTCCGGCCGGACAAGTACGATGCGCTTTCCGTACGCGCCGAACCCGTCGCTACGCACGGCACGTCAAAGCATCCGGGAGAGGCGCACATAAGCTCCGATTCGCGCCACAACACGATCCACGGCTACGAGGCGAACACGCCAGCGACGAGGACGAGGCGAAGCGACGAGGACGAGGCGAAGCGACGAGGCGAAGCGACGAGGACGACGCGAAGCAACGAGAAGGACGAACGACACGAACCAACCATGAATCCCTTCGTCCCGATCATACCAATATTCTACATTTACTACCGGAACAGGCACGGACGCGTACGGCGCAGAAGGTAAGCCAGACACCAACCACAAAACACATACAACACGTACACAACACATCACACACACACACGGGGATGCTGAATATACTTACACCAGCAACAGCAGCACCATAGGGGCGGGATGCCCATCACCAATGCCACATATGCACACAGGGGCCTGAATGCGCACCACCACCCCTACCCAGGGGTGGCATGATGCCTACCACCACTACCACCCTCACCCAGGGGTGGCATGATGCCCACCACCACAACCACCCTCACCCAGGGGGGCAGGATGCCTACCACTACTACCACCCTCACCCAGGGGGCAGGATGCCTACCACTACTACCACCCTCACCCAGGGGGGCAGGATGCCTACCACTACTACCACCCTTAGCCAGGGGGCAGGATGCCCACCACTACTACCACCCTCACCCAGGGGGGCTGGATGCCTACCACCACCCTTAGCCAGGGGGGCAGGATGCCTACCACTACTACCACCCTCACCCAGGGGGCAGGATGCCTACCACTACTACCACCCTCACCCAGGGGGCAGGATGCCTACCACTACTACCACCCTTACCCAGGGGGGCAGGATGCCTACCACTACTACCACCCTTAGCCAGGGGGCAGGATGCTTACCACTACTACCACCCTCACCCAGGGGGCAGGATGCCCACCACTACTACCACCCTCACCCAGGGGGGCAGGATGCCTACCACTACTACCACCATCACCCAGGGGGGCAGGATGCCTACCACTACTACCACCCTTACCCAGGGGGCAGGATGCCTACCACTACTACCACCCTTAGCCAGGGGGGCAGGATGCCTACCACTACTACCACCCTTAGCCAGGGGGCAGGATGCCCACCACTACTACCACCCTCACCCAGGGGGCAGGATGCCCACCACTACTACCACCCTCACCCAGGGGGGCAGGATGCCTACCACTACTACCACCCTCACCCAGGGGGCAGGATGCCTACCACTACTACCACCCTCAGCCAGGGGGGCAGGATGCCTACCACTACTACCACCCTTAGCCAGGGGGCAGGATGCCTACCACTACTACCACCCTTAGCCAGGGGGCAGGATGCCCACCACTACTACCACCCTCACCCAGGGGGGCAGGATGCCTACCACTACTACCACCCTCACCCGGGGGCAGGATGCCTACCACTACTACCACCCTTAGCCAGGGGGCAGGATGCCCACCACTACTACCACCCTCACCCAGGGGGCAGGATGCCTACCACTACTACCACCCTTACACAGGGGGCAGGATGCCTACCACTACTACCACCCTCACCCAGGGGGGCAGGATGCCTACCACTACTACCACCCTTAGCCAGGGGGCAGGATGCCCACCACTACTACCACCCTCACCCAGGGGGGCAGGATGCCTACCACTACTACCACCCTTACACAGGGGGCAGGATGCCTACCACTACTACCACCCTTACCCAGGGGGCAGGATGCCTACCACTACTACCACCATCACCCAGGGGGGCAGGATGCCTACCACTACTACCACCCTTAGCCAGGGGGGGCAGGATGCCCACCACTACTACCACCCTCACCCAGGGGGGGCAGGATGCCTACCACTACTACCACCCTTACACAGGGGGGGCAGGATGCCTACCACTACTACCACCCTTAGCCAGGGGGGCAGGATGCCCACCACTACTACCACCCTCACCCAGGGGGGGCAGGATGCCTACCACTACTACCACCCTTACACAGGGGGCAGGATGCCTACCACTACTACCACCCTTACCCAGGGGGCAGGATGCCTACCACTACTACCACCCTTACCCAGGGGGGCAGGATGCCTACCACTACTACCACCATCACCCAGGGGGCAGGATGCCTACCACTACTACCACCCTCACCCAGGGGGGCTGGATGCCTACCACCACCCTTAGCCAGGGGGCAGGATGCCTACCACTACTACCACCCCCACTCATAGGATGGACAATGCATGACACAACCAGCACACCACAAACTAGGGAATGCAAGAAGAAGACATCCCCCCAACACCATGACAAGCGTGTGTAGACTGTGTCAAATGCCTACAACACCGAACATGACTTTGAACATACAATGTGACCCCCTAGCACATGTGCCACACATATATGTGTGTGGCACCCACAATGCAAGCAGGCCATGACCATTGTGGCAATGGAGTCCAAACCCCCATCATCACAGTGACCAAAATGTAAGTGTGGGGTCCATAGCTGAAGCACATTTTGAACATTGTGGCAATGGGGTCCAAACCCCCATCATCACAGTGACCAAAATGTAAGTGTGGGGTCCATAGTAGAAGCACATTTTGAACATTGTGGCAATGGGGTCCAAACCCCCATCATCACAGTGACCAAAATGTAAGTGTGGGGTCCATAGCAGAAGCACATTTTG
Organism: Calotriton arnoldi; assembly: GCA_963921515.1. Taxonomy (NCBI): domain Eukaryota; kingdom Metazoa; phylum Chordata; class Amphibia; order Caudata; family Salamandridae; genus Calotriton; species Calotriton arnoldi. Next base: position 8,258 of record CAWUFW010000648.1, on the reverse strand, counting down.
AACATTGTGGCAATGGGGTCCAAACCCCCATCATCACAGTGACCAAAATGTAAGTGTGGGGTCCATAGCTGAAGCACATTTTGAACATTGTGGCAATGGGGTCCAAAACCCCATCATCACAGTGACCAAAATGTAAGTGTGGGGTCCATAGCAGAAGCACATTTTGAACATTGTGGCAATGGGGTCCAAACCCCCATCATCACAGTGACCAAAATGTAAGTGTGGGGTCCATAGCAGAAGCACATTTTGAACATTGTGGCAATGGGGTCCAAACCCCCATCATCACAGTGACCAAAATGTAAGTGTGGGGTCCATAGCTGAAGCACATTTTGAACATTGTGGCAATGGGGTCCAAACCCCCATCATCACAGTGACCAAAATGTAAGTGTGGGGTCCATAGCAGAAGCACATTTTGAACATTGTGGCAATGGAGTCCAAACCCCCATCATCACAGTGACCAAAATGTAAGTGTGGGGTCCATAGCAGAAGCACATTTTGAACATTGTGGCAATGGGGTCCAAACCCCCATCATCACAGTGACCAAAATGTAAGTGTGGGGTCCATAGTTGAAGCACATTTTGAACATTGTGGCAATGGGGTCCAAATCCCCATCATCACAGTGACCAAAATGTAAGTGTGGGGTCCATAGCAGAAGCACATTTTGAACATTGTGGCAATGGGGTCCAAACCCTCATCATCACAGTGACCAAAATGTAAGTGTGGGGTCCATAGCTGAAGCACATTTTGAACATTGTGGCAATGGGGTCCAAAACCCCATCATCACAGTGACCAAAATGTAAGTGTGGGGTCCATAGCAGAAGCACATTTTGAACATTGTGGCAATGGGGTCCAAACCCCCATCATCACAGTGACCAAAATGTAAGTGTGGGGTCCATAGCAGAAGCACATTTTGAACATTGTGGCAATGGGGTCCAAACCCCCATCATCACAGTGACCAAAATGTAAGTGTGGGGTCCATAGCTGAAGCACATTTTGAACATTGTGGCAATGGGGTCCAAACCCCCATCATCACAGTGACCAAAAGGCAAGTGTTGACAAAGTAAGAGGTGCAACTGCCAAACTGCATGGATGATTCCTGGTCACAGAACAACAAACACATCAGTGGCAAAGTAGTGTATGTGTCCCATTGCAACATAAATTGGGGGAGCCAAATCCTGCAGTGCAAATAAGACATAACTTTGGCCATGTGCAGACAAACAACACCCATGGGGGCTGACACCGTCAACAATCATCAATGACACAATGACAGAAGTGACCATCCGAATGCAGACCCACATATTTGCACCAATGGGCACACACATGCAGATACCCTGTGGAGACTGCAGATGTGAGGCGAACAGATACCATACCATGGCAGCAATGGGACACACAATCAACAATTAGCAACAAATGAGGGCTCCAGTCCCATCAGCCTGGTCATGGAAGTGCCAACGGAATCATCAGCACAGATCCAACACACTTGTATAGCAATGTTGCACTGACAACACAGATGAGTCCTTCCCCATTGATGCCCAAACCTGCATGTTCACTGGAGATGGCCACACGGTCAGGGAAGTAGACGAATAGAACAATGGCAGGCACAACAGATGTGCAGGGGTGGAAGCCACAGATGTGAAGTTGCCAATCTAAGTATGAAATCTCATTGCCAAATACTGAACACATGACACCCTCAGATGCTGCTATGGATGACATGGATACACCACAGGATAGGACACATAACCCCTGGACCACATGGGTTCCTGCACAGTAACACTTCATTATCATGAGACCAAATATCACCATCACTGCAGCAAGGGCATTGTTAGCATCATCAACATCATGTACATCAGAAGCAAAAGCACTAGAGAACAGAAAGTTGCTTTATTCAGCATATGTGGCATTAAAAGTAGAAGTCCGGTAGAACATAAACAAAGGCCAATGGCCAGTCCATCAACAAAGTCACAAGTGGGTGACAGTGGCAGATGCCACCCTACACATGCCTGCACAAAACCAGGGACAATCCACTAGGAGGGGCAACCGGGGGGTAGGCCAGGCACCGCAGGGACAGGATCAGGGCTCACCAGGAGGAAGCAGGGAAGGGGTGGTGGGTGCTGGAGAGCCACTGACAACTGCAGTGGAGGTGTCTGACATGGTGTGTGCCGGCACAACTGGGGGGCATGGCTCAGATGTTGTGGGTGCCGGCACGACTGCAGTGGACCCTGCAGATGGAGTGGACAGGTCCGCCACTGCAGTGCCCAAGTCAGACAGGGTGGTAGTGGACTCCACTGCAGTGCCTACCACCAGGGGAGGAGAATGGGGAACAGGCAAGGTGGGCTGGACAGAGGGGGAGGACACCCTCACCACATCAGTGGCACAGACAAGCACAGCGGGGGTGTGGTGCCGGGAGAGCAAGTGGCAGGGGGAGAAGGCCGGAGCCTCTTGGGGATGGTATATCTGTGGGTGGGGGAACCTGGGGCAGGGTGTGGCGGGGGCCCCTGTGGAGTGGGGGCCTGAGGGATGGAGGAAGGTGACCTGGTGCTTGAGCTGCAGGGCGGCGGCGGGGTCTTGCTCTTACCACTTTGGGGGGACTTGCGGGTGGGGGCCTCAGTCTGTCTGCGCCTGGGGGAGGGTGTCCGGGGGCGAGGGGCACTCTGCTCCGTGTGGGGGCTTCCTCTTCTCCCTGGATGCTGGGGCAGCTGGATCGGAGGGGAAGAGGCCGAGGTCACTGAGGAAGAGGCGCTGGGTCTTTGGGGTTGCAGGTGAGGCAAGGGAGGGTGCTTTGGAGGGAGAGGCAACTGAGGACTGCGCAGTGCCCGTGGATGCGTGTGTGTGTACCAGGGCCCCATCCCCTGTGAGTCTGGTTTCAGTCCCCTGACTGTGCGTGCGTGTGCGTTTAGTTTGTGGCGTGTGTGTCTGTGTGCTGGATGTGTGTGTGCTGGTGTGTGCCTGTGCCGGTGTGTGTGTGCTTCGGACGGGCAAGGTGCTGGGGAGTGTGGATGGAGCAGAGGCAGGAGGGGTGAGGGACTGTCTGAGGAGGGACACTGCTGCCGTCAGGGAGGAGTCCATGGACCTGTTGCCCCTCTGTAGGTCAGACATGCCCGATGAGATGCCCTCCATGAACGACACCAGCTGAGTCAACAGTGCGGTGTGCGCATGGAGGACACTCAGCATGGCTGTCTGCCCTATATGGAGCTGGCGAAGGAGGTACACAGACTCCTCACTCAGGGCAGCAGGGGACACAGGGGCAGGGGGTGCGGTGCCTGGGCCAAAGGAGACACGCTCCCGAACATGGGAGCCTCCACGGACCTGGGGAATGGGAGCCGATGGGAGGGCGGTGGTGGTGCTGGTGGTGGCGGGGACAGCAACACTAGCTGGGGTGTGGTGGCTGCAGACACCCGCCTCCACAAGGGAGTCATCCTCCGAGTTGCTCTGGTCCTCAGCTGAGGGGATGGTGCTGAGGATTCCTCGGTGTGGCTCCCCTCGCCCTCCGTGCCACTGGGTCCCTCCGACCACTCCTCGGCTGCTGACCCAGTCTGGCTCTCTGGCTCCTCCTGGTCCGTGGAGCTGTCCCCTTCCGTGGCCGTGGATGTATCTGCAAACAATGGGGAAACAGACAGACATCAGTCACCTGCACCAAACGCACACACCACTGTGAGCACAGCACATCACAGAGCAAGCCCTGGCATCATTAGTTGTACATTGCTAAAAGTGCCCTAACTGAACAGGAGAAGCCAATTGTCAGTCTGATGCCAAGCATGGCACTCACATCCCACATGGCCTTGCACCCATCTGTCTGGTGTCTGTTGGATTGCAACACCCCAGTGTGGACACATGCACCAAGTACACAGTAGTTGGACAGTGCAGAGGACACGGTGTGGACACATCACAGCTCTTGCCACTGAGTCAGTACAGGTTTCCGGATGAAAGGGATGCCCAGAGTCAAATAGGAAATGCATGTGATGCATACCAGCGACAGACACCATGATGCACCCATGTCCTGATAGCCAGCGCCACTATGGTGTGCATGTAGCACATGTCACTCCCCTGCAGGACCACAAATAAGTTGACACATGCCATGGCAGAGGCATGACTGTTAAGTCATACATCACTGTCTCAGTGATGTATGACTTGGCAGCCAGACAACAACACTATGCACTGTGTCACAATAGTAGGTCATGGGGAATGCAAGTCCTGGAGCTGCACAAGTGCACATGTACATCCCCCACACAACACATCATCTCAACCCTCATCTGTCCAGGTCACACCTATTGGACATATGGGAGACCTGTGACACTACCCTCTGAACCTGAGCCCCTCACAATTTGCTGTGAATGGGGAACAGCTGCCTGAACATCACATTCGCATACCCCAGTCTGCACGGGCAGCTGATCAAACACCTATGTGACACACAAGTATCGTCTCCTATGGTCACATCTCCAGGGGCATGCTGAGCCCCTACCAAGAAACACCACAGCAGTCCTGGCAACTAATCCACAGCACACTGACACAGAGGCAGACACCGGAGGGGTCAAATCACTGTGCACAATGTGTCAGCTGATACACGGGAGTGGGAGTACAGAGTGCATTGCATGGCCTGGAGTAGGCATGACTGTCCTGCTCCACATGAATGAGGGATGTGCCCTGGACAGTGGATAGCTGGCTATGTATGTGTGACACACGTAATCTGCACACTCCTGGGGCACAAACATTGTTCCCACCCGCTGCATGAGGCGTGTGCCACATACCCCAGGCACATGTGGTGGCTCAGCTCAGCAAGTGGACCACATATCAAAGCAACACGCAGATCACATGTCCAAACCCAGGCGTTGTGTGAACAATGGACCCACCCATGATGCCCACAACAGAGTCAGGGAAACAGATGCTGTCCCCCACCTTTAGTGAAGCAAACTGCAAGGACACAGTCCCAAGTGACACAATTCCCTGACTGTAAGGGCCACACCTGGGTATCAGATGAGCAGTGGGCAGTGCACAATAGAGGGACATGGCTCCTGGACAACATGACTGCTGCACTGTGGCAGTTGAACCAGGCCAGAGGAGGGCACAAAGCATGTAATACAGAGTTCACAGTGCAGTCTTTGACTCACCCCTCCTTGCTGCTGTCTGGCCTTCAGCTGCCCATCCAGGTCTGGAAAGACCACCGCCAGGATCTGGAGCATGTGGGGGTCAGGGTCCGTGTTCCGCCCCTCCTGCGAGGAGGCGACAGCTTCAGCTGGACCCGTGCAATCCTCCGGGTCCAGCCCCGAAGGTCCTGCCACCTCTTCTGGCAGTTGCGGATCCGGCGCTTGTAGACCCCCACGGACCGGACAGCCCGGACGATGTCCTTCCAGATTTCCTGCTTCCGATGGGCATTAACCTGTGAGGATGACAAAGTGAAAAGGCCATTACCACACATGCAACATATCCGTGCATGACACAGTCGTATATACATGTCTCAAACACAGGGGCACATGATGTACACAGGCAGTGCAAAGCTGACCATGGACAGTTTGCCAGACGTCACTACATGGTATCATTGCATGGGAAGTAAAACCATGTTCAAATGCACTGTCACTGCACCATACCTGTCCAGTGCAAGTCACTACACACTATGGGGGTGACAACTACTCAGTGAGCCTGCTAGCCAGTGGCGTGCAGACTCTCAGCCTTGCTAGTCACACAAAATGCACATTCAGAAAGGCAGTGCACAGAACACTCACCTGCTCCCCTGGTGTCCCATACAGCTTGCTGTACTGTGGAAGTAGGCTGTCCAGCAGGGCCTGGTTCTCTTCAAGGCTGAAGGCTGGGGCTCTCTCCACAGTACGTGCCATTGCAGGGTCCAGAGGGGCAGAGACAGCAGCAGTGCAGTGGCAGATGTCGTCTTGGAGCATGTAGTGCAGGCAAGTGGGCTCTCAGGGGAACAGCCAGCAATATATATGTGCTGGAGAGGCAGATACTGTCCCTTGTGTCCAAAGTGATAGGTCCAAGTCGTTTGCATCTTCTGAATCTGGCCAATCCATGGAATAACAGCACCAAAACACGCCCACAGCATCCTTCAAATCTTCAACTTCATGACATACATGATTTTGCAACATTGTTGTGGGTGACCAACTGATTTTCCAGCAACCGACCCGTTCGAAATTCGAAAACGCGTCCGTTGCCAGGCAAGCCCATTGTCAATGGGTGTGCACCGATCGGTCCATTGCGGTACAACGCGCACAGGGGTACAACGCGTACCCGCACACATTGACAGCAATGGGCCGGCCGGAGGCACCGATCGGTCCATTGCTGTTCAACGCGCACAGGGGTACAACGCGTACCCGCACATACTGAAAGCAATGGGCTGTCCGGAGGCACCGATCGGTCCATTGCAGTTCAACGCGCACAGGGGTACAACGCGCACCCGCACACACTGAAAGCAATGGGCCGGCCGGAGGCACCGATCGGTCCATTGCTGTTCAACGCGCACAGGGGTACAACGCGTACCCGCACACATTGAAAGCAATGGGCCGGCCGGAGGCACCGATCGGTCCATTGCTGTTCAACGCGCACAGGGGTACAACGCGTACCCGACACATTGAAAGCAATGGGCCGGCCGGAGGCACCGATCGGTCCATTGCTGTTCAACGCGCACAGGGGTACAACGCGTACCCGCACACATTGAAAGCAATGGGCCGGCCGGAGGCACCGATCGGTCCATTGCTGTTCAACGCGCACAGGGGTACAACGCGTACCCGCACACATTGAAAGCAATGGGCCAGCCGGAGGCACCGATCGGTCCATTGCAGTTCAACGCGCACAGGGGTACAACGCGTACCCGCACACATTGAAAGCAATGGGCCGGCCGGAGGCACCGATCGGTCCATTGCGGTATCAACACGCACAGGGGTACAACGCTGCATCCGCACACATTGAAAGCAATGGGCCGGCCGGAGGCACCGATCGGTCCATTGCTGTTCAACGCATCACTGTACATGTGACTGGCATATGTCAGCATGCCTGTCTCAGATGGACATATGCCAGCCACAGATAGCTCCCAGGGAGTGAGGGGCACACCTACATCACGACAGCCTGTCCAAACCTTATCATAAGGCATGTAAGGCTGCATTTCCTATTGTGTGTATGTTGGTGTACATGTTGTCCTGTGGGTGTCACCTGTGGGCAGCCACCCCCAGGCTGTGCACGTGTTCATGAGGACAGGATCATGGGTGTTACGTGTACGTGACCACTGTGATGTGCAACTGTTCATATCTGTGCATGTGCAATGGTCACATTTCACAGTGGTGTATGTGTATGTCATGTCACATACCCCGTGAGTCCCATGTGGGACGGTATGTTTGAGCCAGGGTGTCCCAGTGGCACAATAGTGATGGTCCTCCACAGTCTTTGTGCATGTAGTGTTTACAATGTCTCTGATTTCATGTGCACAATGGGAGACAGTCTCCACATCCACGTTGTGTGTGCATGGACTCTGATGTTGGGCGTGTGTGTCACAGACGTCCATGTCTGTCCTGCCGTGGCAAGTGGGGCCACTACCTGTGGGGTTCATGGTTGTTTTGCTGTGGTGTATACATGATACTCCATGTAATGCCAGTGTCCATGTGGCATTACAGGGTCCCTGGGAATGTACCTGTCGTTGAGCTGTGGTGCCTGGGGCACATCTGTCCTCACATGTCACTGTGGGGGGTTATTGTGACACGGCAGCAGGAGATGGGAACTGTGACACGGCCTCATGATATCCAATGGGCCAACATGGGACAAATTGATGCCACCTGTAGGACCGTGTTGACAGATGTTGGCCATGTATGTACCATACATGTCCTTCCGGTACTGCACACTTCATGTAGTTGTGCCTCATAATGATGTATGTTGGGATCTTGAGTGTGTTCAATGCCGCATATGTGGGGTGACTGACAATCTTGCTTACTTCTCCTCTGCACTGCAGGGCTCCTGCTGTCCATCGGCCATTCCCAGACCTGGCAACGATGGTGGAACGGGACAGCATCCGACGGTACCGCTTCACCAGGCAGCTGATTGAGGATTTGGCAGTGCAGTTGTCCCCACATTTGCAGCCTGGCCGGCCGTATCCTACAGCGCTGACCCCCAAGGTGAAGGTGATGGCAGCCCTACACTTCTTTGCCACTGGTACCTTCCAACATACTGTGGCGACTGCTGGTGGGATGTCACAGACCATGTTCAGCCGTGTGCTCCGCGATGTTTTGGCGGCAATGTTGCTCTTCCTGAACCGGTACATCTATTTC